>OX388211.1:26022155-27488655 GCA_947578815.1 Epinotia ramella
AAAGATAGGGCAGCGCCGTTCAAGACTCTACCCTGCGTCTGGGACCTCAAGCTTTGCCTGCGAGTTGTAGAGCTGCTCTATAGGTAAGTGTCAAGATTATTGTGTTAGCTTGGTATTCTGTAAATTACATTGGATACCCGCTGATGTATGAAAAAATACACATTAAATTTAACACGGTTCTATGAGTATGTGGACGACACGAGCTAGACTGACCATTATCAATAATGATATTATGCTGATGTATGATATCAGTCATTAGACTGTTATTGTTCTCATTGTAAAAAAGCATCTGTAAATGCATCTGTAATCTGTAGATGCCAAGTTTTGGACTACCAAATGTTTTATGCGGCAACTAAGTTTTGTCCTACGAGGCACACGAAAGTCTACATTGTATACCAATTCAGGGGCATCTATAAAATTATTGACTTTTGTCGACAGTCTGTCGAGATGGTTTTTAGCTAATTTATTATTTGATTGGAATGGTAATTTCCCACAGCGAAGAAGTCCCGTGGTGCACGGTGGAGCAACGCAACCGCGTCCGCGGCTCGCGCGAACTTCACCACTGGGCGCTGCGCTGTGTCCGCTCCGTGCTGGAGCGGGCAGACAAGCAGACAGCTAAACACGTGGCTAGCATAGCCACGGTGTTGTATACACGATGTGTCTGCAGGTATGTGATGGCAGATATCTGAAGTTGGCTCTTATTTTTGCCTTTGGTTGTACTCTAATTCAAGTTGGTCCCATACAGACATTTTCTCAAACATGCAATCAATCAATCAAAGTGTCACGTTTCGGGCGCAGAAAGACGAGAGATCCGTAATGGCATTTCATACAAAATTGGACGCCTAGGCCTGCAGCATCACGGCGTTCAGCCATGAAAATTAAAGTTTGCTTTCTTGGAGTTTTATTTATTTACTAGCTTTTGCCCGCCGCTTCGCCCGCGTAAGAAGTGTAATTTTGCAATAACTGTTGAATTGTTACGCCGGCAACGGCCTACTTACTGACTTACTTCCCTTATGCATAACCATTCGTCAAAATCCGTTATGGTAAATTATTTTTCATTTCCTATTATTTTTATTCCCGTGTGGTGTCGGGTTAGAATTTCACCACCCCCTTTTTTCCCGTGGGTGTCGTAAAAGTCGACTAAGGGAGCAGGGTTGAAGTGTGTTGTGGGCGATGGGCTAACAACCTATCACTGCAATATACCCACATTTATGCTAAAAGTGGCGCTGGAACATAAGTTTCATGTGCTCTGCCTACCCGTTTTGGGAATAAAGGCGTGAATTGTAAACTAAAGTACTTTTTTTGTATCTTAATAAATAATCTTCCTACAAAGTTTCAAGTCTCTAGTTCAAAAAATAGTGTGTTCCTTCGGGATGGAATTTCCAAAGATCCCGTCTTATCGTTTGCCTACGTCATAAAAGGAAGTACTGGTGTTAATTTCAAGTTTCTAGCTCGAAAAATAAAGTTCCCTCATACAAAATTTGCACCCCTATTTAACCCCCTTAGGGGTGGAATTTTCTAAAACGCTGACAGTTCTTTTTTGTATTCTAATAAGTAATTTTTCTACAAAGTTTCAAGTTTTTAGCTCCAAAAATAAAGTTCCCTCATACAAACTCTGCACCCCTATTTAACCCCCTTAGGGGTCGAATTTTCAAAACGCAGAAAGTACTTTTTTTGTATTAAGTAATCTTTCTACAAAGTTTCAAGTTTCTAGCTCAAAGAATAATGTTTACCCCATACAAACTTTGCACCCTTATTTAACCCACTTAGGTGTAGAATTTTCTAAAACGCCTAAAGTACTTTTTTGTATCTTAATAAGTAATATTCCTACAGTTTCAAGTCTGTAGTTCAAAAAATAATGTTTCTCTCATACAAACTTTGGACCCCTATTTGACCCCCTTAGGGATGGAATTTCCAAAAATCCCGCCTTATCCCTTGCCTACGTCATAAAAGGAAGTTCTAGTGTAAAATTCAAGTTACTAGTCCCAGTAGTTTCGGATACAAACTTTGCACTCCTATTTAACCCACTTAGGGGTAGAATTTTCGAAAACGTTGAAAGTACTTTTTTTGTATCTTAATAAGTAATCTTCCTACAAAGTTTCAAGTCTCTAGTTCTACAAATAATGTTTCCCCCATACAAACTTTGGACCCCCATATCATCCCCTTAGGGGTTGAATTTTGAAAAATCCTTTCTTAGTTCTCTCCAAGGCCTTATAAGGAACCTACGTGCCAAATTTGGAATGTCTAGAACCAGCGGTTTGGGCTGTGCGTTGATATGTCAGTCAGTCAGTCAGTCAGTTTCTTCTTTTATATATTTAGATTTCATTGCATGTTTGAGAAGAGCACTATACATACCTCGGCGTGAAAAGGGGTTGCCAGCGTCATAACTAACCGGCCTCGTTACGCTCGGCCGTCTATATGTACTCGGCCGGCAACACCTTACTTCCCGGCCTCTGTAGTAATGTACTATCTAGAACTAGTGTGGTCGGTCTAAAAATGATATCATGAAAAAATTAGGAAACTAGCCACTTAACACATGGCCTTCCAATAATTTCGTAGCGTTACGCTCGTAGCCGATAGCATGCGAAGTGCCGCTGCAAAGTAATAGTACATTACTTACCAAGGGCTGTAAAAGAAAGAAAGCCCGAAATCGCAGGTATTTGTGACCCGAGCCGCAGGCGAGGGGGTTGTAAATATGCGATAGAGGGCTTTGTCTTTTACTGCTCGTCGTGAGTACACAATTTTACGTCTTCGCCTGGCCACAATGCGCAGCGTGCGGTAAAACTTACATTATGGCCAGGTATGACGTAAAATGAGTTATGTCCCTTTCTTACGAACGCAAATGTCAAAGTGGATAAAGACAAACGAATCCCACCAAAAAAGTATAGCTTTGTTGGGCACATCCCGGTCGCCGCATAGACTTTCACGCCTAATGAATTTATGATGATATTAATAAGTGACGGGTCTATACTTTTTAGCCAAGATATAGAATTTGTAGAGCGTGGCTGGTAGTGGTAGAGTTACGCCGTGTGGAGTAGGAAGCTTGGCGCTAATTGCGATCTGATATCTTTTTCACGCTGAAAGCTGCATGAGCTATGGAGTCTTGGCATCACTTTACATGTAATGTTTTTGGTGGAATATCATTCCCTTTTTGTAAGGTAATTTCTAAAGAAGTCAATGGGAAAACCCATACAAACTTCCATCCCCTAATTTAAAGAGTGGGGGGTGATTTACTAAAAATCCTGAAATACGTATTATATTATTTATAACAAGGAGTCCCTATATAAATTTTCAGACCCCTAGCATCAAAATTTTGCGGAAGTCTCATACAAACTTCCATCCCCTACTTTAAGGGGTTGGGGGGTAGAAGTTCCAATTTTTTGAATTATTTTGTTGATTGTGTACTAATACTAGCTTCCATACCAAATTTCAGCTTTCTAGGACTTCAGGAAGTACCCTAGAGGTTTTGATGATCAACATCAGTGAGTCAGTGAGTCAGTGACGAAATCGGTGTTTTTTAGATATCAATAAAATCTTAAGTTACTGAAACTTTATATGTTTAATAAGTCCACTGCCATCATATCCTGAGAATTTTGTTTATCTGGTATAATCCAAGCCCAAGTTACGAGGGTTCAAAAAAACGACGAACCGCTTCGAGAAAAGGTAGGTAGTGCCCTTGCGTTGCGCTTCGCTTGGCTCGTCTTGGCGGGGGCACTGCCGTGCCCCCAGATTTTAACTGCAATTTAACTGAAATAAGTTTATTGAATATGAATGAATGCGGCCATTTGTTTGTAGGTTCCGAGACATGTGCGACTTCGATGACACGACTGCGCTGGGCTGCGTGGAACTGTTCAAGGATTGCCTGACGTTCATCATGAATCCTGACAACAGCTCGAAGACCGAGAGCTTCCTGGCAACTATAAGTGAGTCTACTTAATTCAGCGGTTGCTTGTATAGAGCGTTAAATATTAGTCTCTTGAGATAGAGATGGCAATTTCTCAACGGTGGACGTCTTTCGGCTGAGATGATCAATTTATATTTCTTTTGCAGCTAGTTTATCAGACGCGCAAGAATCCACATACTTAGCAGCTATACTGGAGCAAGTACACACGGCTCTCTCTCTAGTGGAAGAGGAGAGTGTGGGAGAGGAACGCGACCTCGTCATCAAGAAGCTAGTAGCCGCGCTGTGTCAGCTGGCCGCTGTGTTGTTAGAGTCGCCCGTGGCCGCCTGCGAGAGATACACCGCCGTGAGTCCCATGTCACCCTAGTACCTCAGACAAGTCACATACATAGCACAAGTACACACACTCTCTAGTAGAAGAGGAGAGGGCGGGAGATGAACGCGACCTCGTCATCAAGAAGTTAGTAGCCGCGCTGTGTCAGCTGGCCGCTGTGTTGTTAGAGTCGCCCGTGGCCGCCTGCGAGAGATACACCGCCGTGAGTCCCATGTCACCCTAGTACCTCAGACAAGTCACATACATAGCACAAGTACACACACTCTCTAGTAGAAGAGGAGAGGGCGGGAGATGAACGCGACCTCGTCATCAAGAAGTTAGTAGCCGCGCTGTGTCAGCTGGCCGCTGTGTTGTTAGAGTCGCCCGTGGCCGCCTGCGAGAGATACACCGCCGTGAGTCCCATGTCACCCTAGTACCTCAGACAAGTCACATACATAGCACAAGTACATACACTCTCTAGTAGAAGAGGAGAGGGCGGGAGATGAACGCGACCTCGTCATCAAGAAGCTAGTAGCCGCGCTGTGTCAGCTGGCCGCTGTGTTGTTAGAGTCGCCCGTGGCCGCCTGCGAGAGATACACCGCCGTGAGTCCCATGTCACCCTAGTACCTCAGACAAGTCACATACATAGCACAAGTACACACACTCTCTAGTAGAAGAGGAGAGGGCGGGAGATGAACGCGACCTCGTCATCAAGAAGTTAGTAGCCGCGCTGTGTCAGCTGGCCGCTGTGTTGTTAGAGTCGCCCGTGGCCGCCTGCGAGAGATACACCGCCGTGAGTCCCATGTCACCCTAGTACCTCAGACAAGTCACATACATAGCACAAGTACACACACTCTCTAGTAGAAGAGGAGAGGGCGGGAGATGAACGCGACCTCGTCATCAAGAAGTTAGTAGCCGCGCTGTGTCAGCTGGCCGCTGTGTTGTTAGAGTCGCCCGTGGCCGCCTGCGAGAGATACACCGCCGTGAGTCCCATGTCACCCTAGTACCTCAGACAAGTCACAAGAACAGGACTGTCTCAACGTTATCAAAATTCAAAATATTTATTCAGCAAATAGGCCACGAGAGCACTTTTACAAGTCAAAATGTCTATCTATAGACTCAAAAATAGTATGAGTACATTATTCATAATAGAGTTAACTACAGAAGCATCTAGCATCATCAAACAAGCATCAGAGATTACATGTCAAATACAATACGAGAAAAAAAAATACAATCTTATTTCTTAGAGATGTATAAGGCCTCCAAGTGTCAAAATTAAAATAATTATATTTAAATTTCATAGATACCCACAGAGATGCATAAGGTATCTATGTGTCAAAATCTTATACAAATTAACTGGCCAACTTAAACTTGTATTCATAAATACACTTCATATAAATTAGTTACAGTATAAGGGCACTTTTACAAATCAAAAGTTATATGTATGAACTCTAAATCAGACGTCATACAATATACTATTAACATAATAAAACTTGTACATGTAAGAACAATTTCATGTTTGTTAGAGATGTACGAGGTCTCTAAGAGTCAAAATAGTAAAGTACACTAATCAATCCTGAGAGATGTATAAGGTCTCTGCGCGTCAAAAATCTAAATTATGTAATTCTAAAATCAGATGAGAACAGAATTAAGTCTTTCATGTCAATTCTGCGCGCAACACTAGAGTGAAGTTACTTTTTCGTCATTGCAAACATGAACTGACCGGACTCCACAAACAGCATCCGTTCACGAGTATGACGCCACCGTAAGCAAAGACCTTTAGGCGAGCATGACAAATTCAAGCTGCAGGACATTTGTATTATAATAAGTTAAGTACACAATACTGAAAGAACCTTTTAAATGAGAAAACTCATTACAATATACATGTGCTCACATGTTACATGAATGAGAGGTGATTTAATTTTACAAAGTAACATCCCGTTTAATCTTGTATTTATAAATAACTAAACAGTATATTAAACTACAGGCTTAAAGGCGTCTTTGTCGTTTAAATAATCATTCACGGTATAATATTATATGCCTTGCTTAACAACTGACTTATAACGTGAGATTTAAATCTTTTAAAGGGCAAATTCACTACATCGATGGGTATTTTATTGTAAAAGCGTGTACAGTTCCCCACGAACGACGTGCCAACCTTACGAAGACGGCACGCTGGCACTGCAAGCTTGTTTTTGTTTCTAGTGTTGTAGTCGTGGATATCGCTGTTGAGTTTGAAGTCATGGAGACTTTTCTGCACATACATAATGTTCTCAAGGATGTATTGGGATGCTGCGGTGAGAATTTTTGCCTCTTTGAATTTTTCTCTTAATGAGTCACGGGCTCCTAGTTCTAGGTTGCAAACTACAATTGCAATCTGCCTATAATTCGAGCACAAGTCTTTTCTGTGTTGGGTACCCCAAGTACTTAAGAAATTTCTTTCACGAAGAATATGGCATTTTGAGCGACTGGTAGGTTTTTCCTAGCACTAGATCTTGATATCTATTTCTCCTCCGCACATTCAATTAATCTTAAATATCATATTGCTCACCTATGTACTTCCATAAATATTTTAATTTCGTAATTTAATCAGTTCTCGCCAGGACCCCGGGGAGTCTCACGGGCCCATATAATGACCTCACCTAATAATGGAATAGTCCTCTTGACGAGAACAAATCGGACGCGTTGCGTTCCGCTGAACTTATTCTAACTCTTTCTTGAACCTTTCCGACCCAATGGCCAGCAAGAATGAGTTAGTGTTTTGTGTAAGTGTTTGTGTGTGTGTCTCGACGAGGTCTGCTGGTCCTCAGCTTCTCACGATGATGGCAGCTCCATACAGCAAGTCGTCAGGCACCACTAAACCTCGACGCCAAGGTCCAAACTTATCACTCAATATTTCGGCGCCTCCGTAGGCACATCTCTCTCGCTCTCGCACCGTAGGTCTGTCCCGCTTGCGCATCCGAATGAGCCCGTTCAATTAGCGTGAGTTGATTAAATAAAAATGAAGTCGGTGTCAGTGTTGTGACGACAAGTAAGTATACAGTTTGTATAAAAATTAACTTTTTCTTTTCAATTTATATACGCTATGCATAAACACTTTATTTAAATGTGAAACAAGTTCAATTTCTCATAATATGTATGCTTCATTTTCGTTAGAAAACTGACACTGAATTTTTATAACAACACACGCTAATTTTTTAAATGCCCTTACACATGTGAGGTGTGCAATAAACAATATCTATATTGTGAATCGTGTTTCCCTGCAGGTATTACTAAAGCTAGAAGAATATGTCCGCACCAGTAAGCAGGATTGCTTGTCGCTCATACCGCCTCTCTTGACCGCCGGCGCAAGGATACAGCTGGAAGCGCCGTTGCTGGATGAATTGCTGGACAAGTTGGCCAGCGCGCTGGGCAGGATCGACGTGAGTCAACTATGAATTTTACAGAATCAGATGGATTTTATAAAACTCTTCTTAAAGTAGATATCTTGTTATGTTATATTAACCTTGGGAACGTGGATGCACGTCCAAACGACCCTACGCGATTTTAAGAAGCAATTTTGTTTCAACACCCACGTTCCATCAGCATAATGGGTTTCCGTGGATCCATTCTCCGGCAGTATAACGGGATTCCTTGGATACATACCTGTTCAGCCGTGTGTCGAGTTGGCCGCCAGATGGCGCTGTACCGTTCGGGTCGATTCCTGAATCGCGCTATAGAGATTTCCCGGCGATATGGCCTCTGGCCAGTACTAATTGATTCTGTGTTTTTACTCAATATACTGTATTGGCAAGTAACAGTCAAAGAGAACAAAGACTACAATATACATACTGAGATAGACAGGCAACTCAGCCAAATTGAGAAGGCATTTTATGCTTGCGTACAAGCGCCATCTGTGCTATGGCGTATAAAACTTTTCAAACGATAAAAAAAAAGAAGGAACTTCTCAATTCGGTCGTATTTTATTAATCAGTATTTTAAATGTTTGTAATAACTGTTGTGAAATGAAACGTAAAAATGAGGAATACACAGATTTATTTAAGTTATTAACAATACATTAGTAACTTCATGCATGGAAAGGAGCATATTATTAATATAAAGCAAGAAACACACGCTCATCCAAAACCAAGGTCACTCGGTACTACATTTTCCTAGATATTTCTCAACAAACCGCCGCGCTCGGTCGACTAGCGGTGTCTATAGCCCTTCCAGGTCCTCCAGTAATAGATAAATGCACAAATCACAAACAAACTTCGTTGAATATTAAAATTTTAATTGGATTTATTGACGCAAATTATGTCAACATATTTCACGCAAAACGACATTATACTTATGTCAAGCAGACACAATGTTGTGTTACCATTATACAATATACTGTTCTCCTTGACGTGATATGATCTATTTGCAACCTCCTTCCTTGCCAACCTCTAATTTTACTCCTGCCTGCCATGTCATTGTCATTCAATATTTCTCCGTGTATTATTTCAAATAATGTACAATTTTATGTTTATTAAAACCTGAATACTACAGGTTTTCTCATTATTTAACTCCTCATATTCATTTACGTAGCACGTATCAATCTCCCTACATCAAATAAAATATTTGAATGTAACAACACTGATATTTTAGTTCGCTACAGCAACAGCTACCTAGAAGTTTGCCGAGTAGGTGGCATCACCGTTTTCAATCAAAATCTGGATTTGCAATAGGTTCTAAGTTTCCATAGCATGAAAGAGAATATAACCATTACGTGGTAACAGTAGTATCATTTTGGGATCCCTTAGACCAATACCAAAGTGTAACAGTACATATGACATGAGCGTCCATTGTTACTTAAAGGATTTTCAACAGCTTCAATAGCAAATTCTTGGGGTGTGTAATGTTTCATATAAAAACAAATTGCATATTTTCACTTTGCATAACAACGAATTGCATAATTTCAGGTTGTATAAGTGGTTAAATTGCATAAAAACAAAATGAATAAAAACTATTTGCATAATTTCAACGATTATAATCATCAATGTTAATCAATTCCATTTATATAATAAACAAACGCTATAATGGTCTCTCTTCATGCTCATTATGTTTCAATAGTTGTTCTTCATTTACTCACCTTCTGTGCCCTTCCCATATTTAAGCCAGATAGAATGACTGTCGATTGGACAGTGACAGGACTCCGTCTTAGCTCCGGCGCTGCGGGGAGAGCAGCCTCGCGTGACAAGCACGGTCGCCCGTGCTCCGCTCCGCAGCTTCGGCTTTTTATATACACTCTAGGGGTAGGGCAGGCAAGACCACCTGGATATTGGGGTGCTCCGATTCGGTTTTGTTACCTGTGTCTGTTTTTCTAGGATGTGATAGCAATCACTTAGTAAAACTAAGTACATACTAAGTGTTGTTATCAGTTTTAATCATTATACTAAATGTATGTTATGCAAAAAGAAATTAGTACACATAAACGTTATAGCAAATGTGGTGGTGATAAATGAGTGTTATGTTATTTAAATGTTATGACCAATAATAATATCCATTTTGTTATTATGGTAATAGTTTGTTATTATTTCCGTACGTATGCTACTTGAAATTATGCATTTTGTTTTTATGGCGAATGAACGGCACCCAAATTCTTGTCATAGTCGTACTGATAAATCATCACAGGAAGAAGACACATCAGCCGGCGAGGAGTCCCCCAACTTCCCTTCTATCGACTGCCGCACCGGACACGCCGTGCTGACGCACATGTGCGTCCACCTCAACAGCCGCGCCGCCAGCGCAGAGCATTTACTTGCTCGGGCGAAGGACTTGGACGCAGCTCTGCCTTTGGCCACCAGGGGCAACTTGCAAGCTATTGAGAGAGGTCGGTAAAGGCATGTTCTAGGTAAAAGTCATGAGCTTCCGAAGCAAAAAGTCGGCCAATTATTTGTACATCTAGCGCCTGACACATTCCATTCATACAACCACCGATACATCCGCCAATCCAGCTATCTAATGAATTATAGTGTCAACAAACATTTCCTCGTATGGATTGTTTCACGGAGGTTAGGTTAGGTTTGTGTTAAAACAATCCTCAATAGCTTATTGTTTAAAAAAAATCTCCGAAACACGCATTCGATGAAACATTTGTCGGTAAAACAAGCCACTACCATTCATTATACATCCTGTCCAACAATAGGGGTGTAGACACTAAATAACAGTTATTTATGATACAAGTGCCGAAAATAGGAAATTCGCAACGTGAGGTGTATGATGCAATATCTAATAATCTTATGAAATGCAACATTGTAGTAATAAACTTGAATGCTGAATAGCCTAGCATCTGGTGTACGCTCGTGTAAACCCAATAACCATTTAAGTGCATTAACGATAAGAATCTAGAATCGTTAAACCTATGTAAGTGCTTACTCTCACGCGATACAAGCACAGTATATAAACCCCTGTTTTCCCTAAATAAAGATCCATTATAACACCGAGCTTCGTTGTATTATTTACTCCTCTACTGTCTACGCCACATGGCGACCTTGCCAGAGGACTGCTCCAGGCAGTCCCTAGCCTAGCCTAGCCAGCTTAGGCCAGCCAGACTACTACTGCAGCGCATCGACTACAAACCAAGCACCAACAACGATCCAGCCAGTCCACGACCCACGCCACGCCGCGCAAAGTACGAAGATCATGGGCAGCCAGTGCGACAAGACGCAGCAACAAAAAGAAGAGGTTATCATCGCGCAAAACGGAGCAGGCAACAACGCGCAGCCAACGCAGACCGACTTCGGGCCCACCAACTATTCAACAAACTACATTACCATAACAATTTTGGTATTGGTAGCCATCGGGTGCAGCTACGTCATTTGGAAAAAGGTACACAAATGCCTTACTAAGAAGATCGAGCGTCAAGCGGTAGCAGCGGTAATGCGTCAGCCGAACGCCGCATAAAGAAGAAAGAAGATCGTCGAAACCCAACATCGTCCCAGAAGAAGAACACAAGCCACGGTACTTTTTAAAATATCACTTACCTTATAGTCATACATTTTGTTTTATAGTAGTTTACACTCATTTTCATGCACTGTGTCTAAAATGAATTATGTCCGAAATTCAAAAAATATTTGAGAAATTAATTAATTTAAGTGAAGATATAAGAAAATTAGGACCACAACGTAGAGCAGAACAACTCGGACTAGACAAACTTGCGAAAGTAAATAGCTTATACCAAGAATACGAAAAATATATTCCAATAAATAGCGAAAAAGTAGCAAATTGCAAGACAGTCAAATAATACAGTCATATTATCAAAAAATAGAAGAAATATACAGTAAAACAATTTCATATTACAAAATAAAAGAAAAAACCGACATAATAATGGCTTCCAAGGACAATTTCGACCTAAAGACTGCGGTATCGTTATTACCAACAATGGACGGAACCGAAACCGTCACTAACCAGTTAATCGACGCAATAGAACTATACGAAACAATGCTACAACAAGATAGCATAAAAATGTTGATAAATTTCGTATTAAAAACTAGATTAACACAAAGCGCAAAGTTAAGATTATCGCAAAGTTACGACACAATAAATGATTTAGTGGCCGATATGAAAACGCATTTGCTAACAAAAAAATCCGCGACAGCAATTCAAACTAAATTAATAGCTTCGAGACAGGGAGGCAGGTCAATTGAGCAGTACGGCCGCGAGTTAGAAGACCTCCTAGTCAACCTAACAATATCCCAAGCAAATAACAACCCTGAGGCATACAAAATCTTAAAGCCAATAAATGAAAAAACCGCGATAAATAAATTTGCCGACGGATTACGCAACGAAAAACTAAGCACTATAATCGCAGCGCACAATTACAACTCGCTAAAAGACGCGATTCAAGGGGCAAAAGATCAGGAAGTCTCTATGACTCCCGCGTCGACAAGTCAAGGTCACGTAATGCACATACGTAAGGGACCGTATCCTTACAAAAAGCCCTTCGGAGGCAACTACCAAGAACGCTACCCACATCAGCAGCGTCCAATTCAAAATACATACGTGAAAAACCGAATAAACACGCCGCGATATAGAGTAAGAGGTACGCATAGGGCGAGGTACCCATTTCACGGTCGGGGCCGTCGACAATATCATGCACGCAACAATCGACACCAAATAAATGTAGCAGAACAAGCGAACAACAATGAAAACGAAAAGCAGTTTTTTCGTGCCTAAAAATCACATTTTATCATACAATAATTTAAATTCAGTACAGTTCGAAATAAAAGGCAAAACATATAATTGGTTAATCGACACGGGCGCGTCCCTCAGCGCAGTAAAACGCGACATTGCAATATCAACCGGAAAACAAATTACACAGAAATATACATGCATAAATGGAATAGGAGGAAAAATAACGTCTTACGGAACAATTGATTTAAATTTAAAAAATATAACAAAACATACTTTTGAACACACATTCCATGTTTTCCACAATTTACCATTACAAGTAGATGGAATAATAGGTCAAGACTTTTTAATAAAATATAAATGCCTAATAGATTTTGAAAAAGAAATAATCACATTAAATTATAACAACCAATTATATGATATACCATTAAATATACAGATGAAAAATAACCAAAGCATAAATTCTAATCAAATAACATTGCCAGCACGAAGTGAGTCTATAATAAAAATTTCAACAAATTATTTAGACGATTGCGTAATATTATCAAGTGAAATCGGCGACGGAATTTTTGTCGCCAATACACTAACTAAAAATGTAAATGGAAAAATAACTGTTAGGGTGTTAAACACACGAAACGAAGATATAAAATTAAAAGAATTTACCCCACAAATAAGACCAATACAGGAATATAAATGTTTATCATTTGATCAATGCGAAAAAAACGCACAACGAGTAAAATTATTATTTTCACTACTAAAAATGGAAAACTTACATACCGAAGAAAGAACTTCCATTGCAAATATCTGTGCAAAATTTGCCGACATTTTTCATTTACCGGGCGATTTATTAAATACAACAAATTTATATCAACAAGAAATACATTTAAAACCGAACGCATCGCCGGTATATACTAAACCATATCGATTACCCCACTCACAACGACCAGAAATACAAAAACAAATAGAACAAATGCTAGAAAACGATATTATCGAAGAATCACAGTCGGAATGGGCAAGTCCATTACTCCTTGTTCCCAAAAAATCAGATTCAAATGGAGAAAAAAAATGGAGAATAGTAATAGACTACAGAAAGGTCAACGAAGTCATCGAAAATGACAAATTTCCTTTGCCAAACATTACCGAAATATTAGATTCGCTATCGGGTGCAATGTACTTCACCACCCTAGATTTAAATCAAGGATATTATCAAATCAAACTCAACCCTACAAGTAGGCAGTACACAGCTTTTATTGCAGATAAACATTATCAAATGAAAAGACTCCCAATGGGGCTCAAAACATCCCCAAATGCGTTTAGTAGAGCAATGACTATAGCTATGTCAGGTTTAAATTATATGAAATGTATCGTATATTTAGATGACATCATTGTCATGGGCAGAAGTTTAGAAAAACACAATAAAAATTTAATAGACGTATTTACGAGACTACGCAAAGTGAACTTCAGATTAAATCCTTTAAAATGTAATTTCTTAAAAAAGGAAATATTGTACTTAGGACATGTAGTAACACCGGAAGGCATAAAACCGGATCCAGAGAAAATTTCAGTAGTTCAAAATTATCCTATACCAAAAAACGCTGACGAGGTCAGACGTTTCGTAGCATTCGTAAATTATTACAGAAAATTTATACCACTCTTTTCGGAAATTACACAACCTTTAAATCATTTATTAAAGAAAAATATAGAATTTAATTGGACTGACCAATGCCAAAAGGCATTCGAGACATTAAGAACAGCGATAATAAACCCGCCAATACTACAATATCCCGACTTCTCAACTGATAACGAGTTCGTGATACACACGGACGCCTCGGGCATAGCTATAGGATGTTTATTATCAAATAAAAATGGATTACCAGTAGCTTACGCAAGCAGACCATTAAATACAGCAGAAAAACTTTATCCAACATCAGATAAAGAATTATTAGCGATTGTATGGGCAGTAAAATATTTTCGACCATATTTATATGGCCGCAAGTTCAGAATTATCACAGACCACCGCCCACTAATATATTTATTTGGCATGAATAATCCATCGAGCAGGCTCACCAAGTTTCGATTGTGTTTAGAGGAATACGATTTTGTAGTAGAATATTTGAAAGGAAAAGATAATGTAGCGGCCGACGCATTATCTAGGATTGAAATAACAAGCGAAGAACTAAAGAGTATGATACCACAAGTAATAACAGTAATGACTCGAGCACAAACAAAACGAATGGAAGCGAAAAAACAGCCAACCGATTCCACAAATAAAGTTTCCAACCACGACTGGACTGATCATCCAAAAATGGTGGAAATCCTAAAAAAGCCAAATAACATGCCAGAATTAAGTTTAGATGAACAAGATTATTATAAAACACTGGAACACGCAGATTGTATAACCAGTACAAATAATGAGATAATATACTCGCCATCCTCACTGACATTGTGTCCCAAAGCTTATTGTCGACCGCGATCGAAACGAGACTTTCCCGCGGGGGCATTAAGCACATTTTGCAAGGCACAAGGAATAACAGAGGTATGCATACTATATAATAAAGACACCGCGCGTATTATTAAAGAACTAGCTCAATATATGCATAAGCACAATGCAGGGTCCGGACCCCGATTATGTATAATTAAAGGTGTAACGAAAATAAGTGATAAGGATGACAGGCGCGTAATATTAAATGATTTCCATATTTTACCAACAAGTGGCCATGCAGGCATTCGAAGAATGACCAACAACGTTAAACGGTACTATTATTGGCCGGGAATGGATAATGACATACATAAATTTGTACAACGATGTGATAAGTGTCAAAAACAAAAATATCACACGAACACAAAACAGCCACTCTGTACAACGAGTACGGCAACAACAGCTTTTGACAAATTGTTTTTAGATTTAGTGGGACCTCTGACAAAAGATGACAACGGATATTGTTATATATTAACGCTGCAATGCGAGCTAACAAAATATGTCGAGGCCTATCCATTATTAAATAAAGAGACAGACACAGTCGCGCGATCATTTGTTGACAATTTTATACTACGTTATGGAATTCCCCGAGAAATCGGCACGGACAGAGGAACATTTCATTTCATTTCATTTCATTTATTTCACTGAACAATATCAATTGTGTTTGAAATAATACATAAAATTAAACAATAAAAAATACCTTAACTAAAATTACGTGTAGTGTAGGTAAATATTACAAACGTGGAACAAATCATTATCAAAATAAAAAATAAATAAAAAATGTCATAAACGTGTCAAGATAAAATTATTAAAGTTAGAATTCCAAGAATAGGTACATGTCCACATTATTAACTAATATAACAATAACAATAAAGTATAAAATTAATTTACTAAATCTCACAAACAGCTATGTCGTTAATTTTATTAAAGCCTAAGTACATTTTAGTTTTTCACATGTCAGTCTGAATTTTGACAGTATTCCTCAACGGAATAGAAACACTTTTCCAACAGATATGCTTTGAGCTTGTTTTTGAACGCGTTAACACTTATGATCGTCTTGAGTTCTACTGGTAGCTTATTGAAAAGAAATACTCCCTGATAACCTGCCGTATGCTTGACTACTTTGAGTTTAGTTTTTATCACCTGAGGCAGATCTTTTCGTCTAGTAGTCATTCGCTTTTGTCTTTCTTCAGCAGTTTCTATATCTACAATGTGCTTCATTAGATCTGTAAGTACTACTAGAATGTACAAGCTTGGAACGGTTAGAATTGCAAATTCTGTGAAGAAGCTTTTACATGAAGTCGTTTGGGGTACTCTAGCTATCGTTCTGATAGCCCTTTTTTGTGCTACGAAAGCAGTGTGAACGTTGTACTTGTAACTGTTTCCCCACAAGGATATGCTGTAACGCAACCTCGATTCTACTAATGCATAGTATACGATCTTCATCTGGGTCAGCTTCGCCTCGTCTCTAAAACTTCGAAGGGCATAGCAGGCAGAACTCACAGAATTTCTTATCGCCAGCAGTTCATCCTTCCAGTTAAGGCTAGAGTCTATACAAACCCCAAGGAATTTCACTGATTCCACTTGACTGATTGTTGCATCATCAGAAACAATGTCCAGAGAATCTTTATTAGCTGCCGTGGTTCTAAAGAGCACAGCATGCGTCTTACTGCTGTTTAACTTCAGGTTATTGATGCTGAACCAGGTGTGAAAAGCTTTCATGGCGCCATTGGCTCTGTTATTTAGCTGTGTGAGGTTGTCCGCTGAAATAATTGCGTTAGTATCATCCGCAAAAACTACTAGTTTGGTATTCGGAATAGTCTCTGTTATATAGTTTATGAGGTCATTTGTGAACAGTATGAAAAAAAATTGGTCCTAATATGGATCCTTGGGGGACTCCCCTCGTGATCTTGGCCATTTTGGAACTATGCATTGTCTCGTTGGTATCTGTTATCCATTTAATTTCAACATATTGTTTTCTGTTAGTTAGATACGAACGAAACAGGGCCAGATCTTTACCTCTTATTCCATAATGTTCGAGCTTTGCGAGTAAAATGTTATGATCGACCGTGTCGAAAGCGGAGCTTAAATCTAGAAACATGCCTGCTACTTTTTTCTTGCCGTTAATTTGATCGGTTACATCTTTTACCAACGTGGTGATAGCCTCCCTTGTGCCTTTACTTTTCTGGTAACCATACTGTCTTGAGTTTAATACATTATTCTGATACAGATGCCTCATCAGTCTATCCTTTATTAATCTCTCAAGAAGCTTAGAGAGTGTGGGCAGGAGAGAGATGGGTCTGTAGTTTTTGGGATCTAGCTTAGAACCCTTTTTGTGAATGGGAAGTACTTTCGCCACCTTAAACTGATCCGGAAAGATACCACATTGGAAGCATTCGTTGAACAGATAGGCCAATGGTTCTGCAAGTATATCAATGTTATCTTTGATAACTGCTATCGGAATCCCGTCATATCCACTTGAGGTTTTAGGCTTTAGGTTTTTAACTATTGTCTTAATCTCACCTGGATTAACTGGCTCGAAGGCAATATCGTTTTGTATCCTGGGGACATGGGCCTGTAGTAATCGTAAGGCTTGATCCGTCTGATCAGAGACGCCATCTGTGAAAGTGAATTTTTCAAGAAAAATTGCAGACACGTCCTCAGGAGTATTTACTATTATTGGATTACCAATTTCGTCTTCTGTTTTTAAAAATAAATTTTCCTTTGCATGCTGCGTAAACTTATTACGATGCTTGTTTACCACCTTCCATAATTCTTTTGATGAGTCTTTCGCTTTTTCTATTTGAGTCTGCACTGCCAACCTCTTGGCGTTCCTAATAACACGATTGTAAATGTTTAGGCACTTTTTTCTGTAGCTTGCTATTGAGTCCGGTATACAATTTTTGTGGGTAGTCAGAATACGTTTCATCTTACTTGAAACTTTTATTCCTTTTGTGACCCATTTTATTTTAATTTCATTGTGCGATGATGTTTTAATTTTCGTTTTTTTTTAAACTTTCCTTAAACAAATTATTAAATTTGTTGATGAAGGTATTTACGCCTATGTTGACCCACCTTTCTCGTAAAATAGCTTGGCGAAGCTTCCGTTTCCCAGCCGCGTTAAGTTTCCTAACTACTTTCCACGTTGTTTTATTATTTTTCTTGTGATTAGCATTCTCAGACTTGTTTACTGTGAAAGTACTGAAAATTCCTGCATGACCATCAGCTAGACCATTGTGGTCGACCACAAGAGATGTCACACAAGGTTCTGATAAATTGGTAAGGATATTATCAAGGCAAGATTGTGATTCGTTTCGTATAAAAGTAGCAGTTTTAATGAGATGCCTAAAACTAAAAGACGCAAGCAACGACAGAAAATCAGCAGCCCGTTTATCTTCCTTCAATAAATTGATGTTAAAATCGCCACAAATTATACATTTTTTATTGAAAAAGTGTTCCAAAAGCTGTTCAAGTTGATCCATAAAAGCATCAGCGTTAGCTTCTACTGGGTTGCGATAACAGCAAATTACGTTTACGTCAGTGTCACTGTCTTTAACGCCACAAATTTCAAAAAACTCGTCTCTGTATAACTTTTTACACATTAAGCATTCCTCATACTTCCTGTTTATGTCAACTAAGATTAACGAACCTCCCCTCTTCTTTTTTGTTCTGATATTAAAAGTCGCCATTATAAACCCCGCTAAACTTAATAATGGCGCTGAGAAAGCATTTAAAAAATGCTCACTGATGCAGATATAGTCCTTTCTATGTGTTTGATTATATAAATATAGTTCCAGTTCGTCTTTTTTGTTTGTGATACCACATATATTTTGATGAAAAATACCTAACTCAGTGACATAATTTCCTACGGTGTTCGTGTTTGGTGATGGTTCTTTTCTAAAAAAGGAGATCCGTTAGCAAGTTCAGTCTGACAAACTCGAGTGCCCAAGGTCATATTTGTTTTTGAGGCGTCACTAGGCATGTTGACAGTCGGGGATAGACAAAAATTACTTGAACTTATTTCTCTTGTTATTAACATTATATAATACTCTAGGTCCTCAAAAACAATTGACAATGCTATGTTGTTTATTTGCCCACTCCTTTTCCAAAACATCCTGTTTGTGTATTGCAGATTTTTACATGAGTCCAATAAAAAAGCATATTTGTGCGTCAATATGTCTGTGACAATATGTCTGTCACAGAATTCATTTCGTCAACTATGCGCGAGGTTTGTCAACTATTGAAAATCAACCAATTGCAATCGACCGCTTACCACCATGAAAGTTTAGGTGCGTTAGAAAATTCACATAAATCATTAGGAGCATATCTTAGAATACAGACCAACAACCAGGCTCACCAGTGGTCAGATTGGTTGCAATATTGGTGTTTTTCATATAATACTTCAGTACATACTTCAACGAAATACACACCATACGAATTGGTTTTTGGTAAACTATGCCATATACCAGGAAATATTATAGGTCAAGTAGACCCAATATATAATTTTAATTCATATGCGATAGAACTTAAGTATAGGTTACAAAAATCCCAAGAGGATGCTAGAGATAATTTGATAAATTCAAAACAAATTAGAAAAATAAGCTATGATAAAAATATTAACCCAATTAACTAATAGCGTAGGAGATTTAATATTAGTAAAAAAGGAAGATCGTGACAAAATGACTACCTTATACACGGGACCATATAGTGTCATTCAAGACCAAGGTGAAAATGTCAAAATATTAATGTCAGGAAAAGAATACATTGTCCATAAAAACAGAACAAAACGCTATTACTTTTAATAATAATACTTTACTTTTTATATAGTTATTGTAAAAACCTAGCCTAAGATGAAAACTGAATAAAGAAATAATAATAAAACATTAAAAAAAAAAAAAACAAATTAAAAAAAAAAAAAAAAAAACTTATTATAAAAATAATTCGAATAAATCATAACAATATTTACCGTAGGATAAGAGAATAACAAAAAATAAAAAATACACTTACCAGTAGAAACAGCAGACAACACACTAAACACACAATTAAAAGAAAACACGAATAAAAAAAAAAAAAAAAAAACAACTACAAACTAAACCACCCTTTATCCCCCCCCCCCCCCCCCCCACTAGGTATTACTCAAAACCATCTAGAAGCCCCCAGTTCACGCGTCTCCATGACACCAACCAATAGTTTGAGTCCGCGGAAAGCCCATAGTCCACGTACAATAACTCCCCGTCGGGTCGTGTGACGCTGAGCCACACGCACACCGACTCGAACAAGTCAGCCCCCGGATTCTGAGGGCACACTAACGGGTGCCCTACCGAGGCCGCGAAAGCCGCATAATACTCGTCGCCTTGCGACGAGCAATAGTAAAAATGAACGTTGAACCGTTCACCGAAGGCCGTGCACCGGTCAAATACCGCGCTAAGGACCGGGTCAACAATGATGTTTACTACCGACATGATTCCACAAGACTGAACAATAATCACCCATAACGCCACCCATCAAGCCAGTCATAGACCACCCAAGAAAAAGTAACAAAAGCCGAAACTAGAAACCTATATCATTAAATATCAACAATAAAAGTCATCAAAAGCTAAATCCCTCAAGCACAAAAGATAAACAATGTATCATTACAATCGCAAGCTTAACGGAAACACAATCTCACGCCATATACGGAACACATACAGTAACACAAGTACACTTTGTCAACTACACAAAATAGAAGATAAGAAATTCTTAGTATTAAGCATTATATATAAGTTAGTTTTAAGCCAAAAATATGTATCCACATTTTTGTCTAAAAAAAAAAACCGTGGACGTGAGGTGTATGATGCAATATCTAATAATCTTATGAAATGCAACATTGTAGTAATAAACTTGAATGCTGAATAGCCTAGCATCTGGTGTACGCTCGTGTAAACCCAATAACCATTTAAGTGCATTAACGATAAGAATCTAGAATCGTTAAACCTATGTAAGTGCTTACTCTCACGCGATACAAGCACAGTATATAAACCCCTGTTTTCCCTAAATAAAGATCCATTATAACACCGAGCTTCGTTGTATTATTTACTCCTCTACTGTCTACGCCACAAACGAGTGGTGATAAATTAAAACACGACCGAAGGGAGTGTTTTAAATCGACACGAGTTGCGAATTACCTATTCGCACGTGTATCGGACAACGTTTTACTGTACATATGTCTCTTTAAAGTTTCGACATATGCACGGAAAGTGGTCTTTTCCGCACTAGTGCGGGAAAGTAGCACCATATGTACTGTAAAATAATAAATAATGTCATATTTTCTCGAAAAAGGATTAAAAATGTAGTCAAATGGAGAAGAAATCTACTCAAGAGGTTAAATAAACCCGAAGTTATAAGTTATAAGTGCCCAAAGTATTAAGAAGGGGTATGTTCTGTCCCTTTTTCGCAAAACGCAATTTCATATGAAATGAAACGATGACGCTCGTAGTTAGTGACGTCACTAATAAAGCGCAACGTGCCGTGCCCCATGGTGTTCGGCGCCGCGGCAGACGCGGCCCGCTGGCAGCCTCGCGGATTGTGACGTCACACACTGTTTGCGTTTTCTCTCTCTAACAAGCAAGCATTAAAACAGTTGTAGCTTCGTAATTCTTTGAGATATCTGAATGGGATTTCGTCACTAGGCATATTTTTTTGCCTTCTTTATTTTGGAGTAATAATAATTTTCGAGTCTACACCCGCATTATCCATCCTGTCCAACGATTCCATCATGCTTCAGCACAGGATCGATCGTAATCCCTTATCATGTTTAGAAAATTCGATTTTTCTGTCAATGTTCTTTCGGTTAACGTTACGGTACTTTTTTTCATTGTCAACAGAATCGCAAGAAGTGTACTCAGCAGTAATTCTCCAGCTGTGCCAGTTGACAGCATGGACCCGCCAGGCGTGTTCGTTGCGCTGCTCCGTGGGCGGTGGCAGCTCGCGGGTGCTGCAGGCCCTGGCGCGCCTCTACACACTCCTCGCCGCGCTCGCGAGACAGCTCGCGCCCGCCACCCTCGCTACGCACACTCGCAGGTGACACGCTATATACACTAGCAGTTCGTTCAAACCTGATTGTGCGGAATGTTTGACAAGTTTCTATGGAATTACTTAAAGTGCAACCCGCCATAGCCAGTATTCTTCTCCAGGACTTCCGGTCGGCTGCCTGTTGAAGGGATGCCCTAACCGGCATTTCAAGATGCTCCGACACCTGGTTGAGCCAGCGTTTGGGGCAACCCGCCCTCAGTATTCTCATTTAACGATAGTTTTCGCTAGGCGGATGTAACGGCTCCAGGCCTTCGTGGCGCTGCAGCTAGGCTTTCAGCCCTTCGGCTCCTCGCCTCAGCTTGCAATTCGCACTCTCGCAATGGAATGTTGCGATCCTTTCGAAGCTCGTTTTTTGGCATGTGACTGAGATTTTTTGTATAATCTTACTGAGCCTGCGCTCAAAAACCTGCATTGCTGACGTTGGCTGCGCTCGAAAACTCGCATTGCTGACGTTTGAGCCAAAACTGGCTCTAGTGTCAGTCCGGAAGAAATGGGAATGGGCTGGCCACGCATGCATCCCCAGAGGAGAGCTAAACTAGCCACGGAGTGGGTGCCGCACGATGGGAGGCACGGAGATGGCAAAACGACCTGGACGTATATCTCAACGATTGGCCAGAGATTTCTCAGAATCGGGACGAGTTGAAATTGAGAGGAAAGGTGCAAGACTCTACAGGCTTGAAGAAATAATAAGAGGATAGGTATGATGCTCATCGCAACGTACTCTGCTGATACGGTTGGTAAAGTTAGTGCGTTTAATGACATGACACGTAACAACATTCTAAAATTCTATTAACGTTGCACCTCAACAGTTCATGACGACATACTAATGTGCTGTGTTGTTTCAGTGTGGAACGGCTTCTCCGCCTATGCGGCAAGAAGCTGTCCTCGGCCGTGGACAACCTGGTGATGTACCTGGACGCGTCGCAGCCGCAGTCTAAACGGGTGTTGCGCGACACGAAGCTCATCCCGCGCGTCGTGTTCGAGGCGGAGCGCTTCAGCCGACAGGTGGCGGTGCTGTCGCAGAAGACCAAGGTACCCAGACACAAACTAGTGACGTACCGGGACGAAAAATATGGACAGTATAAATGAACTTATGTTCTAAGCAGGCGTGTAGTAAAAATTTTATTCATCATCATCGACGGTGTCCTCGATGGGGGCTCCGGTAGTGCAGGAGTCGAGCATACAACCCAAACACTGGAGCAAGCAATTCCTGATTTATGGCAGCCGCGTCACAACCGACTGCCAGTCGTGGCCACCCAGGCAAAATGTGGTCTTGATAAAGGAGTCTGGTACCTACTTTTAGTATTTTACCTTCAGCTATATCAAATTTCGCTTTTACACGGATTATTTCCCCTATTTGGCAGTCTTTGGCCTACTTTGGGTGTACGGTGTACTTAATTTTATTTATTTATTCCTTAAATTAACACTAACAGACATGCTATGCATGTTAATTATACAGGAAGATATTATATAATAATAAGGTACTTAGATCTAGAGCAGTGGTAATACAGTAGAAATAAAATAAAAGTATGGAACTTGAAGCCGCAATAGACTCCAAATATCGGCTGCTAGTTGAGAGAAATTGAGATTCCGTGCTGTGAAACATATCCAGTTTGCTGTCGCTGTCCAGTATATCATTGAAAATATTCAGGGTATGGTGCAGTGGTGTGTGCTAGAGCACGAGTTCGTGCCGCCGGGACAGCGAATAGAATGCGGCGACGGGGATGCAGTCGAATACTGGGGATAGGACGCACTTGGAGTGAAATGAGAGATAACAAAGAAGCGTTACTAATTTGGCCGCGTATTAAGAAAGAAGTACCTTATAAGGGACAAATTCCTTCTGTATATGAAGACGATATGAAGTATAATTTACCATTCCCAGTATATAGAGAGTAGGATAAAGATGCCGATAATACCCAGAGTTTACGGAAAAGGAAGCTATCGCGTTAGATTCAAGTCGGCAACGAACGTCTGCGTTGCCTAAGGGCATTTGGTGAGTCAAGAAATTTACATTGGCGGATTACAAAGCCCAATGATTTTCTTGCCAATTTCTAACAATGGACCACTTTCCTATTTCTTTTCATGATGCCTTTCGAACCCGCTTAAAGCGGGCCGCTATTACCCCTGTATGGGACCAACTACAAATAGACCACAAAAAAGCAAAAATAAGATTCAAAAATCAAACATCGCTAGCGATCGCAAAAAACGGTTCATACTGCACCGAATTATGACGTATTAATTTTGTATCCGTGCCAACCATTGTATGGAAAAATAAGTAAATTGCTGTTTTGGTCGTGAAATAATGTTTAAGATACAATAATCCTAACCTTAATGTGCCTTTACTCTTGGACGATAATAATTATAAAGATTTGAACTCTCATATTTTTTATGATTTCGTTTTTTTTGTGGTTGTTTTACTATGCAATATTATCAATTTGAACACGAGGAAACAATACAATTCTGACTCCAATTTCCACTGAAAGGGAAATTAAGTCTACAAACACTAATGACTGCTTCGTTCCTATAATGTATGGCGATGTACCCGCATGTCGAATTAGCGGAATCGACATAATTCCACAGAACTGTGGAAATCTAGGAATTTTAACGATAAATTTTCATTTCCGACTATGGTTACAATGGATACTGGGAAAGCGTACTTCGCGGTTATTGACCAGGGTTTTTTATACACAGTTGTACTACATACATACGTTTTATTAGTATAGTCGCGGATCAAAAACGTACGTTATAATGTTGACTTTACTGACAAACGAATAAAATCGAAAAGTGACGAATCTTTTCAATTCTCGACTATATTTACATACTAAGTGACTCTGTGAGCTGTAGAGCTATACATTTTTTTGAAGTGAAAACTTCTTTTGCGGCGCTGTGCACTTTTGTGATGGGGAAAAATTGTTAAACTCGCCACAGGTCACGTGACCGTAACATGTCACGTGACCGTGAGATTCGATAGATACTCGCAACAGGTCATGTGACCGTAAGATTCGACAGATTGAAAATTCGTAAGACGGACACGTGACCTGATCGAAAAAATGTTACAATTTCATTGAGTTTTCACTTCTGCCGGCACTCCCGGAGTGCAAGCCGGTCTTTGTTTTAATTTTGATAACCTGAATCGACAAAGGAAACTGTATAATAATTGAAGCTGCTCACAAAATTTCACGAGAATCGGTTGAGAAATGCCACCTGTAGAGGAGAACAACTGGAGCTTCTCGATTTTTCTGGCACTATCCGTCCCTGTCTTAATATACCTCTCTTTCTAAGTGTTTTAACTTAGAAAGAGAAAAACCGAGAGAGCTCGCGCGCCGTCTTGCGATAGCCGTGCAGCCGGACATCCAGACATACGAAATAATTTTGGCCCGAGCTGCGGAGATCTTCGTTCGCTTTGCTCCTTCGTTCAATAATGACGCCTGTTTACTGAAGGGGTAGGGCGAGGAGTATATATACCTTAAGTAAATTAGCCAATTTTATGCCAGGGAAAAGCTTTTCTCAGTTCAACTGTAAGTACCTCGGCGTCCGAGCTTAGCTCGAGTGGAAATAGAGACAACGTTTTTTTCCAGATATGAAATTACATAGATCGACGTTTCGCACCCGTAAAAACTGCTTACAATTTTGATCTTTTCGATAAATAATAATAATAATTACTTGCACAGACATAACCTTGTAGCCAGAGTTATCCACCAGCAACTCGCTCTGCTATACGGTCTTCTGGACTTTGAAGTGCCTTACTATAAGTACACACCTGCGCCAGTTCTCGAAAATGGTCGTGCCACGCTATATTGGGATCGATCTGTCATCACAGACAGGACTATTCTTGCCAATAGGCCTGATATCGTGCTGACAGATCGATCGAAACGCCAGGCAGTGCTCGTCGACATCACCATCCCCCATGACCAGAACCTCTTGAAGGCCGAGAAGGACAAAGCCAGCAAGTACCTAGACCTGGCTCACGAGGTAACCGCCATGGAGGATGTTGATTCGACGATCATCGCCCCGATAGTCGTTTCGGCGAACGGTTTATTAGCGAAGAGTCTCGACCACCACCTCAAGAGACTCGCTAGATGGCTGGATCAAGGGTCAGATACAGAAGGCGGTACTCCTGGATACTGCGCGGATAGTCAGGAGGTTCCTGTCTCTGAAGCCCTGACCACCGGCAGCTAAGGCCCCGCCTCGCTGCCGGCTGCACCCTAGGTTAGGTTTTTATAATAATCTTATGTTTTAATTTTGTATTAAGCAGTTACGCTGCTAACGAAATTATAATTTTTTAAATACTTAAAGGAAAAATTGAATAATTTAATGCTCCGAGCCGGATTCGAACCGGCGACCACAGGCATTCATGGCCCGTCGCTACTAACCAACTGAGCTATCGGAACAATCAGGTTCGGCCACCAAATCTTTCAATCAGTTCCTTCCTACAACGCCTTAGGGAGGCGTGTAGCGACATCTACCAGAAGACTTAGGCTTCTTAACGGCACCAACGTCTCAAATTATATTGAGAAATCGTCAGTAACGATGCGCCAGCCACCCCATACTAAATTAATTTTGTATTAAGCAGTTGCGCTGCTAACGAAATTATAAATTTTTAAATAAAGGAAAAATTGAAAAATTTAATGCTCCCAGCCGGATTCGAACCGGCGACCACAGAATCCGGCTCGGAGCATTTAATTTTTAGTTTTTTCCTTTATTTAAAAATCTTATGTTTTGTATGAATGTTTTATATTTTACTTTTTATATAATTATTGTAAAAACCTAACCTAAGACAAAACATAAATAAAGAGAATAAATGATTTATTTCACAAAACACTTGTTACATGAATTGGAAAAATGTATAAATTCATGAATGCCTGTGGTCGCCGGTTCAAGTCCGGCTCGGAGCATTAAATTTTTCCTACAATTTAAATTTGAAATTATAAGTTTATAAGTTATGGTTTGAAATTATAAGTTAGCAGCGTTACTGCTTAATACAAAATGAACTTGTTAGATGATATGGGGTAGGTATATCCATCAGACTCCGAACTAGGCTAAGCTTGTATCTTGGCAGTCTGCGAGTGCGAATAAACAAGATTTTTCTATAATAGTGTTAAGAGAAGTTACAGATGTAGTGCATAATTGTTTTCCATCGTATGTTCTCGGAAACGTTCGTATTTGTCATGCTACTTCCGTACCGAGACTGACTGAAATAGCAAGACACGTTCCTACGTTTCCGTGGAAAATACGATGGAAAATAATTATGCACTACATGTGTAGATTAGATAGATAGATATAAAAGTAGAGATAGTTATTTATTTTAGGTATCATGAGAACGCGAAGACAAATATATACGTAACAAATTTGTTCGTTTTATAGTATAGGATGAAGATATACCTTTTCATTTCTCATGCTGTAAAAGTTCGTCTTTATGATGTGCGTAGGCGACATAAAGTCGCTTTTTATGCTATAGTGCATAAAGCAAAATCTTCGTCGAAGACCAAGGCAACCGGTCCAACAGCCACACGAGCAACTTTAACTTCCTAGAATAAACTCTGTATTTTTATTAGGGTTCCGTAGTCGACTAGGAACCCTTATAGTTTCAATAATACTAACAGTTACACGGTTCAACTCACATATTCAATGTCACTACGGGCGACATGTTTCGAACTCTTCGGGAATTCATCTTCAGGATGAGTGTTATCGCGGCGGTGTCGCTTGTATCACAATACAAAACTTGTATCAAAGTGTAACTGTTAGTATTATTTCAACATGTCTCACGAAAGTTTAAATTCGATCCCTTATAGTTTCGCTTTGTCTGTCCGTCCGTCCGCGGATAATCTCAGTAACCGTTAGCACTAGAAAGCTGAAATTTGGTACTAATATGTATATCAATCACGCCGACCAAGTGGTAAAATAAAAAGTGTTTTATTTTATTTTATTGGGGTACCTCCCCTATACGTAACGTGAGGAGTGTTTTTTTTTTTCATTTCAACCCTAACGTGTGATATATTGTTGGTTAGGTATTTAAAAATAGGTATTGCTTTAATCATTTTTTGATAATGTTAATATTTTCGGAGATAATCGCTCCAGAAAAAATGTGTCCCCCCCCCTCTAACTTTTGAACCATAAGTTATAAAAATATGAAAAAAATCTAAAAAGTAGAACTTTATACAAACTTTCTAGGAAAAATATTTTGAACTTGATAGGTTGAATAGTTTTTGAAAAATATTACAAAAACTACGGAACCCTACACTGAGCGTGGCCCGACACGCTCTTGGCCAGTTTTTTTATTATGTTTCGTTGGTATTCTAAGACCAAGGCAAGGATACCAACAGCCAAGGTACACAATAAAACTTCATGAAATAAACTTATAGTTTTTATTTCGTCTTAATTATTATTTTTTAAATCTGCTTTTTGTATTAGTAAATCAATATATTTGAACCATAACAATAAGTTATCATAGATATACAAAACAAAATATTTTTATAACCGAGCAGTATGTAACGACCTAAGTCGGGTGTCACGTCCGAGGGCTGTTCCGAAAGTTGTTAGCTGCTCCGGCTCTACTCATGCGATTACAATATTATTTATACCATTGTGAGGGATATTTCAATGCTAAATTATGGCCATGAAATTTTTATAAATTAATGTGAATAGATTTTTATAATATATTTTAAACTGAAAGCTGTTTTGTATGGAGTTACGAATTGCTTAGAAAAAACGGCAATTTTAGGCACAATTAAATGAATTTTGTATTGAAGTCTTTGAAAATCGAACTTCAATTTACCCGGGACTAATTATTTTGTTTCTTTTGCTATTTCCAATGTATACATTAATAAATAATGTTATAAGTACATATACATTTTTTTAAATATTAGAAATTTTTACTTTTAATGAAAGACTCGTTGTTGACACCTATTAGATCATAATAATGTTTAGTCAATCAAAACGATTTATACGTAAAAAAACCGTCGAGATTCGTAATTAGCAGCACCTAAAAAGACCAATTGCTTTTTTTTTAAACAAATACTGTTAATAAAATGACAGCACATATGGAGACTCAATTACTGATTTTCATGACTGATGGTTAGGCTTCGACGCTTCGAAGTAAAAAATAAATAAATAAAAAAACTAAGCGTTTTATAAAAATGTATTTACACCACTTCAATAGGTACTGAAATATCCCTCACAATGGTATAATAGTTATTTACGATACAAGTGCAGAAAATAGGAAATTCGCAACGAGTGGTGATAAATTAAAACACGACCGAAGGGAGTGTTTTAAATTGACACGAGTTGCAAATTACCTATTCGCACGTGTATCGTACAACGTTTTACTGTACATATGGCTCTTTAAAGTTTTGACATATGCACGAAAAGTGCTCTTTTCCGCACTGCACCGTATGTACTGTAAATAATATTGTAATCGCATCAGTTGAGCCGGAGCAGCTAACAACTTTCGGAACAGCCCTCGTACAGCTACTGAAAAAAAAAAGATTTTCATTTCATTTACTCTCAATCGAAGTGAAAAGTAGAGTACAATTCGTCCATAAAACCCATTTTACACTCGGCTCTCAGCTCAGCTCAGCTCACCTCACTCAGCTTGCGAGTGAGGATGGATAAACGTCTCGCGTAAAATGGTGCGTTTTATGCACTTGTTGTACAATATAATTATACATATTACATGTGAATAACAATAATCGTTAGCTATAGTTTACATGTGTCCGAAATAAAAAGATAATTTGTCATAATGCGTTCATAGAAAGACGATGCCTGTCTTTTGAAAACTCTTGGGTCTACGTATTATGGAGTATATCAGGTCTGTGACTGTTCTCAGGTGAACTTGATGCAGTACCTCCCCATGGGCACGGCGCGGGACTTCAGGATACGGGGGCCGGTGATCGAGGAGATGCTCCGGGAACACCCTGAGATCGACGAGGCTGGTCAGTGACTCATCCTTATCCTTACTAATATTATAAATGCGAAAGTGTGTGTGTTTGTATGTTTGTCCTTCTTTCACGTCGCAACGGAGCGTCGTACTGATGTGATTTTTTGTATGGAGATAGTTTAGAAGCTGGAGAGTGACATGGGCTACTTTTTCCAGCGGGAAAACATCTAATTCCCACGGGAAAATTCAATGTTCCATTTTCTTGTAACCACGCGGGCGAAGCCGCGGGCATCAGCTAGTACATAATACATTCATACACGCCTTTATCCGTAAAAGGGGTAGACAGAGCACATGAAACTTGTGTCCAGTGCCACTGTTAGCATAAATGTGGGATCAGAAGATCGACAAAATGTGATATGATATCGCAGTGATAGGTTGCTAGCCCATCGCCCACAACACACTTTAACCCCGTTCCCTATCATATACAATAATATAATAATATCTAAGAATGTGTATCTTTTTAGGGTTCCGTAGTCAACAAGGAACCCTTATAGTTATTTTCGCCATGTCCGTCCGTCCGTCTTCGGCTCAGCTCTGTAACCATTACTACTAGAAAACTGTGATTCGGCATGGGTATATAAATCAATCACGCCGACAAAACAGTACAATAAAATCTGGATAAAACATTTTTTTTTAGGGTACCTCCCCTACACCTAAAGCGGGTATGTATTTTTTTTCTCGTTAAGCCCATGGTGTGGGGTATCGTTGGATAGCTCGTTCAAAAATATTATGGGTTTCCTAAAACCATTTTTCAAATCAGTGATTAGTTTGCGAGATATTGGGCTTTAAAGCCCTAATTTTTGTTCGAGGCATGTGTCCCCCCCCCTGCCGGCTAAATGTACTGAGGATGTGAAAAAAATCGTGGTAGTAGTACATATAATGAATTTAAAAGGAAAACTATCACGGACTAGTAGGCATAAGTAGTTACCGAGTAATAGTCTACCAACTAAATGTGTACTTGGAAAGGCCAATTTTCGTACAAATTCGCCCGACGCAACCGCACCGCACGTCGATGTAACTAAGACAGACAGGCAACTACGGAACCCTACACTGCGCGTGGCCCGACACGCACTTGGCCGGTTTTTTTGTTTTGACGTAGGTGTTTTAAGGGCGGGTTGCGCCAACTTACAGTTACACACCGACCAACGTTAAAACTTGAAAAGTTTCCATACATTCAGGTTTCAACGAACACCGCTCACTAACTAAAGCTCTGTTGTTTTAATGGAAACCGTTGGTATTCGGAAGTCGTCCGTAAAAGTCTGTTTGTATGGGAGGTTTGTCACTAGGTATTTTAGTTTTAACGCGGTCAGGTTCTTTCATCATTTTCTACCCTAATCTGTTACATAATGTACTTTTCTTAAACATGCAATGAAGTTGTGTTCTTCATAATGGGCTTCGAAGTGTCACGTTTCGGGCGCAGCGAGACGAGAGATCCGGCAATGGAATTTCATTGAAAATTGGAGGCCTAGGCCGGCAAGATGGTCTTTTTTAATTTCCAGTCCACAATTTGTGGCACAGCATCACGGCGTTCTTTCAAGAAAATTAAAGTTTGATTTCTTGGAGTTTTATTTATTTATTTCATTGCATGTTTGAGAAAAGCACTATACATACCTCGGCGTGAAAAGGGGTTGCCAGCCTCATAATTATCCGTACTCTATTTGTACTCGGCCGGCAACCTCTTACTTCCCGGCCTCTGATATAATGTATTCATCCTCGATGGCACGACGTGTCTTGCAATATGTTAACAGCCGGGGCTGCTTGTCCAACTCACGTTAAGGTGCAGGTAGACTTGTTTATTCACATGTAACACAACATAGAGCATTCGCCGTGTTCCGCACCTAAAGGGTAAAACGGGACCCTATTACTAAGACTCCACTATCCGTCCGTCTGTCTGTCTGTCTGTCCGTCTGTCACCAGGCTGTATCTCATGAACCGTGATAGATAGTTGAAATTTTTACAGATGATGTATTTCTGTTGCCGCTATAACAACAAATACTAAAGCCAGAATAAAATAAATATTTAAGGGGGCTCACATACAACAAACGTGGTATTTATGCCGTTTTTATAGATAATTGTACGCAACCCTTCGTCCGCGATTCGGACTCGCACCTGGCCGGTTTATTTTAAATTGTCGAACTGAACAACGAAGAGCCAAGCGTAGAGCCAATCAACGCTACGTACTAAGTGTCCAAAGTTTAAGAAGGGGTATGTTCTGTCCCTTTTTCGCAAAATGCAACTTCATATGAAACGATGACGCTTGAAGATTGTGACGTCACTAATAGACGGCAATGTGCCGCGCCCCGTCGTGTTCGGCGCCGCCGTCGACGCGGCCCCCCGGCAGCCTCGCGTATCGTGACGTCACACACTGTTTGCGTTTTCTCTCTCTAACAAGCAATATTCAAACGGTTGTAGCTTCGTAATTCTTTGAGATAACCGAATGGGATTTTCGTCACTAGGCATATTTTTTGCGTTCTTTCTTTTGGAGTAATAATAATTTGCGAGTCTACACCCCTGTTAAGAATCTAAATAATGCATGTTTTTGTAGAAGACGAGGATGAACCCGCAATAGCGGTGTCGCCGGCCGCCAGCGACGACGATAACAGCAGAGAAGCCGAACCACCCAGCAAGAAGCGACGCTCATAATAACCGGAGGGGCACAACTTGCCGCCAAGTCGCGTCGCGCGCGAGTCACCGACTCCTGTTTCACTTGCACCGTGGAAATAAGAAAAAGAACGGTAGAGTTTCTCGCCTAGCGACGCGTTGTTGCGTCAGGCTTCGTTCACACGGCATGATCCTGCACGTTTTTTTGCAGTAGGTATACATCTTAACGTACAAAAGCACAAAGCAAATAGTGGCACATTACAAAATGTTGTTTTATACGTTTAAACGAATACCCACCGAACTTGTCAAGCAAACCGAATGAACGTGCAGAAAACGTGCAGGACAATGCCGTGTGAACCCAGCCTTAGTTGGTGTAGCTAGCAGATACCTACCATATTTATGGTGGGAAAAAAATATCACGTGATAAAGGCGCGATATACCGTCTGTCTCTTTCTGCTAAGTTTTATTTTTTATTTATTGTTATAAAGCCATACATTCCCAGTGTGAAAATTTTCGCCAAAGTGTAGAACAGTTTTAGACAAAGACGAACGCTTTATCTTGTCGTTATAGCGCGATAAAGGCAATTTTCATAAGCCAGAAGGTAGTTACTTACTTTTCTCAAACATGCAATGTAATATTGACGTTGTGTTCTTCATAATGGGCTTCGAAGTGTCACGTTTCGGGCGCAGCGAGACGAGAGACCCGTAATGGCATTTCATACAAAATTGGAGGGCTAAGTTTTATTAATTTTCATTACACAATTTGTGGCACAGGATCACGGCGTTCAGCCATGAAAATTAAAGTTTGATTTCTTGTAGTTTTTTTTAATTTATTCATTGCATGTTTGAGAAAAGCATGCCTCGGAGCGAAAAAGGGGTTGCCAGCCTCATAACTATCCATGCATTTGTCCCTCCGATGAGATCTGATATTGATAGTTTGGCCATAAAGTGGCGTTGGATACTCTCTACGGACGACCGATATTCTGTAAGTACAATCCCCCGTATCTGCGATACTCTTAAGAAAAAAAATTGTCTCGTACAGTCAGCAGCATAAGTAGCTACGCGGGTAATGGCCTCAAAATGACCTACACACGACTATAATGTGATGAGGATAAGAACTGTCTATGTCATTTTGAGCATGTTATTTTACGTAGCTAATTCTGCTGCTGACTGTGCCAGTGGCGGTTCACTCCGTGATGTCGTCGCGCCGCTAGAAGTACGTGCCTCTACCGGCCCCGGCCGGTATATTAGCGCTGCTACAGCAAGCACGCGTTCTATCGCAGCGCGTTGCATGCGATAGAAAGGGATGGCCACATTTAGGCTCGGTCGGCATACCTAAACAGGGGAATTGTTAACAGAGAACCTTCTGTACGTAGCACTATTATTTATTCTGTGCTTGTACCTTGCAACGAGCTGGACTCTGCCCCTTCATACAAATTACGCGTCGTTCAAACTATAATCGCCCAAAGGGTGGCTGCGCGGACGCAGGCGATTGTGTTTTATATTTTGTTACTGTATAATTGCTAGATAAATAAAAGTGAATCTATAAAATGTCAGTTATTTTAACGGTCCCCGTAACCCAACCCTATATTAGTGGCGCATATAAACTAAGCAAACGAGCACTCATCCTAGCATCCTACGTGAACAATTGATCATCAACATTTCTTAAGGTACCTATCACTGGTAAGAGTACGTTCTTGACCTCATCAGTCATCAGGGTTGTCACTGCTCCGGCCTTCTCACTAAAAGTTTCCGTGAAAAAAAAACTTGTCTTTGGTAATCGCTCAATATAGGTCTAAGTGGACAGGGTCATTGCCACCGAAATTGTACACTGCCGTAAGTATTTAAATTTTACTAAAATGGTGGAGTTCACATTCTACATTTAATACCTTTCGAGATTAAGGGGCTCCCAGCTCCCAATGACATTCGATCTGAAACTGTCCGTTTTTTCGTGTTTTTTATGGCTTACTTATTAAAAACTCACAGTTTTCGAGATATATGTCACTGAACTTTGGCAATTTTAGGCCAAAACACACAACAGTTTTTAGGACGTAACTTGTGAGAATGAGTTTAGACTAAAAATCTCTCGTGCATTGTTAGAGACGTCAATAAAGAACAGTTATATGGGTCCCATGTTTTTAATCCGTTGGATGATGGGATCCATGAGGAATTGAGGGAACACCTCAATTATATTAGGCACGCGTGTAATGATTTTGGTAGATATATTCTATTATAACTCGTGTATTTACACCCGGAAATCATAAATTCGGTGGAGTGGAATTGATGATGAAAACCACAGATGACTTATGAAATTCCTCAATTATGTACTTAAAAGTACGTCACAGATTTTGATAAGATTCCGTTGAAATAGCAACTAATGAAGTGCCAAAGGTGATTTTTTTCAGAATCAGAAACAAAAAAAAGTATTTATTGCCACACAAAGAAGAAAAAAATAAAATAACAAAACAATTACAAGTAGAGAAAATACAAACTAAATACAAACATTAGAAAAAAAAATAAGATTGTGGACAATGGGTCCCAGTCTCAGCATGTGCTGGGCGAGGCCCAGCGCTGGTTTTCAGACTGGTCCCGAGAGATGAGTGATCCTTGTGGAATCGACGGAAGTCCTCAAATATTATCGGCCCACATACAACGCTTGGTTTGTTTTTCTCTAATAATCAACGCATTTGCTCTCGGAAATCAGCTCGTGTGGTAAATTGGAAAAGAAATGTGAAAATGTTCTGGTGGCTTGGCGGACTACTAAATTGAAGTCGGTTAAAACTTTGTTTTCATAGTAAATTATTTGGAACATGTTTGAATAAATCATGAATAAAATACTATTTATTTTCAAAATTCTCCTTGTGCAAATGTATAGATAAAGGATTGAAGAACCGATAAACGTTTATGCCATTAATATATCTGTAGTTTTAACGGAGGAATATCAACTCAAAACTCATCAAAATGCGCGTGGAACCCCTTATGATGGGTTCTAAACCCATAGATAGGTCGGACATTTCTTTATTTACACTAAGAACGAAAAATGTATTCATTGAATGGTGATTTGATCTGTAAACGACCCTTCCATCATCGTACTATGACTAAAACTATTGATTGACTTTGGCTAAGACTACTGTCGTCTCTAAGGCAGTAGGTACAGTCAGCATCACATAGTTAGTAGCAGCCAAAGTAGCCAAATATATCGTCACACTTCCTGATTCTTTTAGTAGTAAAGACGTGTTCCGATATATTTGGCTACTTTGGCTGCTACTAACTATATGATGCTGACTGTACACTCGAACTGACAAGTGCGTCAAAGAGAGAGGATACACTAACGAAGTTCGTTTTTGTTTCGCGGAAGGGCCTCTGGTTCTTGTTCTGTGCTACGTGCAAAAGTTAATAGTTCTAAATGATTCACACAAAACCTTGTTTATTTTATTAGTCACTCATGTCATGATTATGACTAAGCTTATCTAGACCAGATTAATTGTCGGAGCCCGGCCGGCTAGGGTTCCTGGAAGCGCCTTTGTCGTGTCGTGTGCTCAGTGCAGTACTAAGAACGGACCCCGCTTTCTAATTCTGCGTAGTTATGGGCTCCTGGTAGTTGACTCATTGCTGGAACCAGTTTAAAATAGTTTTTTTTTTTTAATAAACGTTGACAAAACCTATTTTAGCTAAAATTCCGCTAACTTTTATTTAACCGACTTTAAAAAGGAGGAGGTTCTTCATGTTGCCCGGTTACTTGAAGACGCCAGGGCCGATTTGGACAATTATTTTTTTGTTTGAAAGGGTATCTGTCCCAAATGCAGGTCCCATGGTCACCTGGTTAGGATCTGAAATCGAGGACCTATTCAAATAAGAGGAAGTACCTACTGAATTGAAGTCGGTTAAAACTTTGTTTTAAAAGTAAATCATAGGACATGCGTAATGAGAGAGAGATACGTGGACACCAATAAAATGATTAGGTCGTACATTTAAGGGATCCTTCGCTACGAATTTAGGCGTTCGCAATTTAATAATTGAACGAGCGAGCGAAGCGACGGAAGTTCTCCGTTTTAGCTCGGGCCAAAATCCTTTCGCACGTCCGGATTTCCGCATGATCAGATGTCCCGCTTTCCCGCTGTTCTCTTCTACAGCTCGCATTTCTCAACCGATTCTCGTGAAAGTTTGTGAGCAGGTTCAATAAGGATATAGTTTTTTTTGTCGAATCATTTATTCGAAATTTAAAAAATAATATTTTTGAAATAATGACAGGCGTGCAGCAAACAGAGCTACTTGTTTCACAGCGTAAATGACCTACATACATACTAAGCGCCTACAGATATTTATTTGCAAAGTAACCTAACAAATATATTTTTGTGTAAACTGACTAGGAGAACACACGTATAGCAAAATAGCTACTGTTTAAATGGACCGCGTTATGTAACAACGAATTAAGCGACAAAACTGAGAATAAAAAGTTATGATTGCAGATCGATTCTAGGCATGATAAACTATGTAAGTACCTACCTGCTCAACAGTTTTGGAGTTCAAAAAACACTGTTGAATCAAGCGACATACCAGCATTAGTAAGAACCAGTGCACATATTTGTTAAGTAATAAAGAATGATACGCCAAATTCACTTTTACAAAATACCTACACAAAACAGGATTTTAGTTTGCATCAACGAATTAAACGCCCATTTGTTGCAAATAATCCGTTATTGTTTCATATTCATATCATTATTTTAAGCGCATTAACGAATTTAACCGCCTACAGTGGGTTTTAATTCACTTTTAATTCGTTAATACGTAACACCTCACTTGCCCGATTATACGCTTGAATAAGAGTGAAACGCCATTTTTTCTATAGAATTCAATTTATAAGTAGTGTCGCCATCACATATATCGGAGCAGCCAAAGTGCTCACAAATATCTGAACACGTCTCTAATGCCTCCACAGTAGAGACTTGTTCAGATATTTGTGAGCACTTTGACCGCTCCGATATATCGGATGGCGACTGTACATAGAAGATGAAGATTGAAAATACCTAGTATAAATACGTTTCTGACAAAAAAAACCTTTTAGGTAAGTATCTACAAGCTTTTATTGCCGACTGTAGGTACTTTTTCTGTTTTCTAAAGTCATAATTTAGTGGTTGAGAGGGTTCCAATAAGCCCAGCACACCATATATATTTAAAGGATGACACCAAAACGTTTGATTTGTTGATTATTGAAAAACCGGAATATACCTACTTAATCCTTTTCTTCTTCTAATTACGAGTGAAACAAAATGTAATACTTAAACAATCAAACGACAACAATAATGTCGTATGGTACGTTATTGATAAACAAATTACGCAGATATTGGATTAAATGCATTAAAGAATCATGCGGAAAAATGACAATAAGTTAAATAATTTAACATATAGGTATTCATAACTAGCTTCTGCCCGCGACTTCGTCCGCGTGGAACTCTTATATCGTAGCTCCTTAAATACAAACTTGCGCCCCCTATTTCGCCCTCTTAGACGATGATTCCCGGAATAAACACTATATGTATACCAAAAATCATTTTAATCCGTTTTTGCGAGATTGAGGTCCAAACTTTAACATCATAGCTTAGCGGCGGCTGCGAGTCGGAAACGATAACGCAGGTTAAGCAAAGATGGCAGTGGTCAGTCTTTGGATGGTTGACCGCCTGATGTTTGAATGGGTGGTTAATATTTAATATGTGTCAATTGTACAAGGTTGCAAATAAATAAATTGAAATTGAAATAATATAAATGAGCGCTTCCGTGCTTTGGAAGGCACGCTAAGCAGTTGATCCCGGCTGCTGTCTATGACAGTAGTCGTTAAGCCGAGTTAGAGGCCTTCGAGCGGCTTAAGAACTCCTAACAGTCGAGTTGCCACTCACTTGACAAAGGGGAGACAACTGTTACTCGCGTCCGCAGGAGCTACCTACCACAACCCTGCACGTGTCCCCTGGGTGGTACTAAATAGTGATAAACTTTAAAGGCCAAAAATAATGTATGCCATACGATTAAATAGTTTATGAATTAGGTTTATTCACGATTTTCGCTACGGTGATAGAATTGTGCTGAAGTTTACCAACAAAGTGAAAATTTAATTGATAAAATAAGTATAAGGAAAAGGATAATCCTACTAATATTATGAATGCGAAAGTTTGGATGGTTGGATGTTTGGATGTTTAGATGTTTAGATATTTGGATGTTTGTTACTCAATGACGCTTAAACGGCTCAACCGATTTAGATGAAATTTTACACGAAGATAGTGTATAACCTGGATTAAAATATAAGATAGCTTTATCCCGTGTCCACACAAACGAAGTCGCGGGCGGAAGCTATTATTAAATAAGGGATAAAACTGGCCGAGATGGCGTCGGACTTTCGCAGCGATGAAGCGCGCCGGGTGCCTTTGAACGTGTTAAAAGTCTTAAAACTAACGCAATTTCAGATCTTTGTTACAACGGATATTAACAATAATATATTTATGATTATGAGTCGCAAATTCAATGAAAAAGAAATATTATTAATGCTTGATGTATATAATGATAGCACAATATAGCGAGCATGATTAAAAAAAATATATATAATATATTTTATTATTTTACCAAAAAAAAACGAAATAAACTGATAGAAAGAAAACAAAAAACCTCAACGCTGGGGCTCCAACTCGCAGCAGTCAATGACCAAACCAACCATTGGGTAACCATTGGTCGTCATCGAAGAGTAAGCCTGCCTTTTGCGAGAGAATACGGAAAAAACTCCTTTTCTCGAAAATAAGACGAAGCTAGATCGGTCTCTCGGCCCCGTAAACCCCTATACTGCACATTTTACAAATACATATAAACAATTTTACATCCCGTGTTTTTTCACGTTTGATCTATATTTTGCTGAGTTTGAATAGGTTTCTTTTTAATTCCTAGTCAAGTATATGCTTGCCAATTTTCAAGTCTTTAGCTCATAGAGTCAAGGGGTTCCCATACAAACTTCAACCCCATTTTTTAACCCTTTTGCATCCTTATCTTTATATTTTTCATAACCTATTGCGTGGCCGAAGATCCATTGAACGTTTTAGTGAAAGTTGCATATTAATCCATTCGATAGTTTTCCCATGATAGGTACCCGGAGAAAAACAGACAAACAGAAAACATAACACTCCTTTTCGTTGGGCTGTCGTAAGATGGCGCTGTTGCGTAAAGTTAAGACGATTTTATCCAAATATTCTCAAATGGCCTGTGGGTGACGGAACTCCATCAAACTTTTTTATACGTTTAATATGGTTTGTTGGAGTTCAGACGCCGACAAAAATCTGGAGAATGACCTTCTAAATGCGTGGAAATTGGTGAAGTTCTGCATCGCGCTATTGAAGTTTTTAATGTATTTTGTATAAATACAATTTCCTTCAAGCTTTACTTATTATGTCTCACTGCCAACCTCAACGAACTTTCACATTTATTATATGTAGATATAGAGGTAGAGACAATTTTTTAAGGGGCTGACAAGACCTAATTTTGTTGAAATTGATGTTTTTAAGCAGTTTTTAAGAAAAACTACGTGTTCTAGCACATCAAAAAAAAATATGTTAATATTCACCATATTTCAAAGAGCGTGGACGGGCTCGATACATAATTGGACGAAATCGGCTCGATAGAAAAGAATTGCAAAGATTGGTCTTAAAATCATCTTAAACGGTTCTATGTCTTTATTTTTTTGACGTATGGGTCTGCAATTAAAAATATTGAAGTCAACATATTCATACCTAAACCGCTAACGAGTCACATTTCTTAAATAATCCACACTTTTTTTATTTCAATATTTATGCATTATTATCTTCAAAAACCGGGCCGCCCAGTGACACTCGCTCTAGTTTACTCCGATACAAATAGACATTGTGCGCGCTATCCCAAATCAAGGCCATTTTGGTGTTGACAGCGGGGTGCCCCCTGAAATCTCGACAAACTTTTCATGGAATTTCATTTCATCGAAAACGATTCATAGAATATTCAGTATACATATTATCTCTTGTAGTATTATGGCTTCATCGACTATTCATTACTTATATATTAAAACAATAATTAGAGCAACTGTACAAGGAATATTAAATGCTTAAAATCTTTTTTAACCAACTATACAAAAGGCAGTACTACAAAATATCGCTTTTTATTCAACGGGCCCCGGGTTTAAGTTGGGCACAGCACACAGCAGCACATTCGGGTTTAAGTTGATTTGTACGGGCGAGTTGGGTTGCTTAGGAAACTCATTGATCAGGCTGCACCCGAATGTGCTCGCTTTAAGTCTCATTAGGTAATTGTCCTGACAGGCACGCGATTCCGATAACTACTCCAATCAACCCACTTAATTATCTTTCTAACGACATATCTACCTTACAAACAATTTTAAAAATGCGTTTTATCACGCACTGCTCAAAGTCTACTTTTCCGTGCACAATACAATGCCCAAAGAGGTTTATATTAAATCCCTTTACAGAACAGTCGAATTACGGGCAAATGAACAGGTATTCAGCCTGTAGGGAACGTGTCAAATTTGAATTCTGTTCCACGAAATATTGGTTCTGTGAACGCAGCCGTTTGGTATTCGCGGTTGGTAGGTAGTTCCGTTTCGTTTCAACGGAAAATATTGGCGGGAACGCGAGATTTATGAACGCAGCTGTATCATGCATGGCCCCAATTCTGATTGCATGAGTTCGTAGAATGTTTATTAGGTTTATTTTTTTACGTCCGTGGCGTGGCCAAAATTGATGGGCCTGTTGTGCCAGATCGCATGAACTAGGTATTACAATTTATCATGTTGATGAGTCGTGGGTCTGGTATTATTGCGAGATTTAACAGTGACATGACATATACCCTTGATGACGTGCTGATAGACTTGATTATTTCAAGCATTCGTCGTTTTAAAAATCGAACAGAGCCAAGCATAGAGCGAAACATCGCTACGAACATTTTCACGACGCGCGACGCTCTCGTAAAAGCTGTGTTCCCTAGAATTCTCGCTAAAATGCTCGCTAAAACGTGTTTATTTGGTATGCTTTCACCTGTATATTGTAACTACGTACATGTAATGTACTATATTCGCTAATAATGCTAATTACAAGTGAATGTTCAAAAATGGAGATAATAAGTATGCATGTGTACCTAATACCTAATAACTGCAAGTTAAAAAGTCACTAATAAATGTCCCGAAGTAATCTATAACTATTATTCGGCCGCAATAGGTTTGGGATAGCTCCATTCACAAGATTCATACACATACCTACGCCATACCATTTACTAAGGGCTGCACTTTATAGTTAAAAAATACTGAGTTCACCATCCTGACCTCACCCCAATCTCCGGATAAACTCAACGCCAAGAAACATGCTGTTTTGGGACCCATTTCGCTGTATTCTTAGTAGCGACTAGTTAGTTACGTGGGACTGCCTCTAGCCTCTCCGCCGGATATCAAAGATTCCGGAAACTAATTAAACTTATAAGTATACTTACCTATAGGAAACATAATCAACGGTAAGTAGGGTCATTACGCTGGTTACGCGACCACCTTCGGTTAGCGACCACCTGAAGGAGAAGGTTTTTTCTATTGAAGATAACATCAATTCTACAGATACAGACCCTATTGAGACAATTATTTGTATCTACATGGATTTTTTTGTTGTTTTAGAATAGAAATCTACTAAAAAACCGAGAAAATAACCTTTCAGTTCAGCAACTTAGCTAAGTGGTCGCCAACCGGCACATGAAATTAGGTGGTCGCTAACCGGCGAAATGACCTTAATCGCATTTCGCAGTACTTAGCGCCGTTCGTCGAAATAATAATTGATTGGTGTCTTGCATCAAAGAACAATCTTAATATTATGGTGTAATATCGGAGTTTTAGAGTAACTAGTTAGGAATGTTGCATTGAAATAACCTCGGTGAAGGTTCTCTGACCAAATCGTAGAAATTTTTGAGACAGAAATTTTTGACAGTCAAATACTAGAACTGATTTGCGTTCAACGACGTAGGTAATGTGGTGCTTATGTATTTATAGATGCAGCTAGGTACAGAAGTACAGATGGGTATTTTAACGGTGTTACATAACAAATACCTACTTACCCCCGTATTCTTAAAACAGGTAGGCAGAGCACATGAAATTAAATCTTCAATGCCACTTCCAGCTATTTCTTGCACGGTGCACCCTCAGCTCAGGGTGAGTATCCACCAAGCTGTGTTTTCATAATATTTGCCACTGGTCAAGCATGCGAGGTGTCGAAATGATATATAAGTAGGTATACAGGATGTTCGGGATAACGATGTATGAACTTGAGGAGGTGATAGACTGGACTATTATGAAGAGTTTGAACCATACATGTCTTGTCTTGGTCTAATCTGTGATAGTTCTTTTTTAGGGTTCCGTACCCAAAGGGAAAAAACGAGACCCTATTACTAAGACTTCTGTCACCAGGCTGTATCTCAAAAAAAGCTAAGGTGAGTCGGGGCAAGAGTAACATCGGGGGAAGAGGGTCAAACGCTTCCCCAGCGAATTCTTTTGAATTGAGTGCCTTTTTGTACCGTCGGTAAAACAGACTGGGCGCCTGTCTGTTTTACCGACGGTACAAAAAGGCGATCAATTCAAAAGAATTAGCTGGAGAAGCTTTTGACCCTCTTCCCCCGATGTTACTCTTGCCCCGACTCACCTTATAGCGGAGTTAGACAGTTGAAATTTTCACAAATTATGTAGGGTCATTTCGCCGGTTAGCGACCACCTTATTTAATGTGCCGGTGGGCGACCACTTAAGCTGAGTTGGTGAACTGAAAGGATATTTTCTCGGTTTTTTAGTAAGTACAAGTAATTGTCTCAATAAGGTGTGTAAAATTGATGTTATCTTCAGTAGAAAAAACCTTCTCCTTCAGGTGGTCGCTAACCGAAGGTGGTCGCGTAACCAGCGAAATGACCCTATTTCTGTTGCCGCTATAACAACAAATACTAAAAACAAAATAAAATAAATATTTAAGGGGGGGCCCCCTTACAACAAATGGTTTTTTTTTTTTGCTGTTTTTAGGTATAGATAATGGCACAGAACCCTTCGTGCGCGAGTCTGACTCGCACGTGGCCGGTTTTTTAAATCGATTTTCCCAATCTTTTAAATTTGTACCAAAAATTGTCATGAAAATGTTAATTTAAAACACAGTATTAAATTAGTACAATTTAATAATGTTTATTTAACAGCGCAATGAATTGATTAAGTACCTAATAAAAAATACGACCCTTCTAACACAAGCTTTTTTTAAATCGTTTTGTACGAGTGATGTTTGCCACATCAATAAACTTTATAGGACTTAACTTTAAAAAAAAAGCTATCATAGATTGGACTAAGACATGTATTATGTCCAGTCTATCACCTCCTTAAGTTCCTACATCGTTATCCCAAACACTCTGTATAACACAACCTGCGCACATCTCTAGTGGGCTAACCCTTACATGTGAAAAGAGGAAGAAAATGTGATATTATAGTGATAGGTTGCTGGCCCGGCAGAGTCATACAGAGATGTAGGTTCGCGTTTCTTCTGGTCAAGGTCGTGGTTGCCAAAGTTAAGGGCTACAAAGCCATTGCATTGGTTGGAGTCTTAATTTGCATAAACGGCGTCTTATATAATTAAATTCATGCAATCAAATCATTGTTTATAAGCACGGAAGCCCTAACCTGTACCACGAGAAAGACTTTTGTTTTACTCAAGCTGTGTGTGACGTACTATAACCCAGCAGCGCCCACACACGTCAACCTTTATACTTAGTCAACTCTTACGACACACAAAAAAGGGGTTGTTGCTACATTATCCCCTTACCACAATTTTAACCGCGTTATATTAATAAGACGCAACGACTTGACAGTTCTCGGATTAAACGCGCCTCCATCATTTCCAGAAACGCATTGATAAATTGGACAATCCTCCCCTATTCGGAGAACCACAGCTGTCGGGAGTCACACGACCCACGTCAACTACGAAATGTTCCACAAAAACAACTCCCGCTACTGTAGAGATAAATAATAGATGGGTTTTTGTAGTTACGAAGGTTATCTGTTAATTCATGCTTGATTTATGATATTATGTATGATTTATCGTGAAGTCACAGAAGGCAAAGGTTGCCACTCATCATGTCGCCAGATACCAGTATAAAGTTAATTTTAACAGTTTTAGTATATAAGTACCGAAAATCGCAAAGAAAACATGTATTTCTTTTCAGTTAGTTGGTATTTTTCTGTTGACTCATAAAGTACACAGTATTAGTTATTTCTTGTATGGAGAAACGCATGGACAAATCGGCTGTGCTGACACATCAGGTATTACGCTCAGTTTTGTAAAACAAAACCGTGACCATTTTTCATAGAAGGTTCTGAATTTCTTTGATGCAGCGTTGAATATCCTGCTGGCTTTTTTGCCATACACTTGAGACACAAAGTAAACACAGTGCTTTGTTGGCTTTGAGGGAAGATTGTTTTCGGTGCATCAATATATTATACAGTGTACCAAAAATATGGTGTGAACCGATCAAGGGTATAACAGGTATCGTCTGATAAGAAAAATAAAAGTTTTTTTTGACTCGATTTTTTTTTACATTTGTATGGAGCAGGTCGCCCCAGTTGTGCCCCAGTCGGCCAACGCTCGATACAAATATAAAAAAATCGCTTAAAATAATTATTCTCTTAGTTTTTTTTTATTAGAACACGATACCTGTTATGCTCTTGACCGGTTCACACTCCATTTTATGTACCCTCTGTATGCTGAAGCTGGAAAATTCAAAAGATTCCACAATAGAGGCCTCGGCAGAGAGTAACATTGCACCCTTTAGCGTCGTGACCGCTGGCGGCTTTCTCGCGCAACGCATCAGCACGTCGATCATGAGACGGCCGCGAGATACTCTCGATTTTTCTCGCACTATACCTCTTGTTCTAAGTGTTCTAATAAGAGAGAGACGGATGGTGCGAGAAAAATCGAGAGAGCTCGAGGGCTGTCTCATGATAGCCGTGCATGGGCTGTTATTCTCTACGCGCTAAAGCGGCTCAGCCCGCCGGTCACCCGTCACGAAACTAGATCTCTAGATCTCTACCTACGCTACGTATCGCGGTGTCAAGATATATTTGTGGGTGGGTGTTGAGGTGAGCTTAAAAGAAGTTACAGAATAGGGCGGCAGCACGGCTATCGCATTCACGCGACGGCGCGCGAGCTCTCTCGATTTTTCTCACACTATCCGTCTCTCTCTTATTAGAAAACTTAGTCTTGCTAAGCTATAGTATCACCTTATACTAGGTACTACATGATGTCATAACAAAATCATTGTTAAAACTCGCAAAATATCCCAACGCACGTGACTCACGTCCCATTATACATATATTGAATGTGCAAGTTATACTCGTAGCTATAAAATGGAAATTCCATGAAAGTATACCTTGATAACGAGGAAGGTTTTTCTGGGAACTTTGCGACCAACAATATATATTCAGGAAAGTACAAGGATATATCTATCACTAGTCACGCAAGATCACTAGTTCAAAGATGCTGTTATCGAGCGAGCGAGTGAAGCTGTTTCAGCTTGGGCCGAAATTCCACGTTATCCACGTTAATCACTTGACCCCGATCACCCAGGGGAATTAGCGGCAATTATTAAATATTCAACTAGGAAAAAATGATAATGTTCGGTTATGGCGCTTCGCCGGACGCTACCGCGTCACGCTCGCTTCGCTCGCCCGGCTCGCGCGCTTTAGGGTCGCAATTCACCTATCAACCTAACCGTTTTTTTCCCCTGGGGGATCAGGCTAGGGGATTAACGTGGACAACAGCCGAAGTTCGTTCGTATGTACGGATGTCCCACTGTCTGGCTATTCTCTACAGGTCGTATTTCTCAACCGATTCTCGAGAAATATTGTGAGCAAGTTCAATAATTAAGTAGGATTGTTTGTCGATTCAGTTTTAGGAAATGCATTTTTTTAAAGACAGTTGGCTATTTCTGTAGCTCACAGAGTACGAGTAGTATTTAGATAAGCAGGTATATACAGATGTCGCTGCCTATCTAGTCTATGTATTTCAGTATGGCGTATAATTTAGGACGTAAGGCATTCCGTTGATTCTAGCATGTATAAAAGTGCAAGAGGGACGAATGCTTTATGTCGGATGAAAATATTTGGGACCAATAAAATAGTATTTTATGCAATCGTTACATAATGCATGCTTTTTCAGTCGAGTACCACGTTTAGGCCACGAAGCTTGCTGAGTGGCCTAATTAAGGTACGAGACTGAAAAACCTAATTATATAACTATTGTATACAATACTTTTTCTACGAGTCAACGGAAATAATAATTTATTAAACGAACTTGGTACCTATCTATTGAAAATCGCCCTGCTAAAACGAAGTGCAGCCAACCGCTTTTTTTTAAACGCGTTGATGTCTTTCTGTAAATCGAGCCTCGTGATTGGTCAAATTTAATTTTAGTTCTGCGTACAATTCAATGCGTACATAAACTTTTGTATCAGAATAAAAGTATTGAATTGCGTTATGGTTTGCGAGGTTCTAATTTAAAGATTATAGTCGACGAGTATAAAAATACTTTTTTGATACCGTCAATACTTTGGCTCACATTAAAAATCATAAGTACATAATGTAGAAATGACACATTTAAAGAAGTAACAGCGTGACCCAGAAACTAACACCATCATGATTGGACCCTGTTCAAATGCATAAAAAAAGCCTTGAACAGATAAATTTCCAAAGGCCAAAGTTACGCGTATTTACGGTAATTAGTTTTTGTCACAATGTCAATTCATGCGGTAGTTCTGCGATTGCGGTCGGCCATCTGGAACATTCCTGGTACCTACCTACCGTATCATCATCAATCAGCTTATTAAGTATGTGGATGATTTCGGGGTCATGATCAGGAATGAGAAGAAGTGTGTTGTGATGAACAACTTTTCTCATGGACCAATAAATCGCAAAAAAAATCCATCAAGTTGCGTCTGTATTTTCCTTTTTTTACTCAGCCTACTCAAACGATACATTATATTACGACATAATCAAGTTAATCAAGTTTATCTCATGTAAAATCTGGGGGCACGGGAGTGCCCCCGCCAAGACGAGCCAAGCGAAGCGCAAGGGCACTACCTACCTTTTCTCGAAGCGCTTCGTCGTATTTTTGAACCTTCTTAACTTGGGTCCGGATTATACCAGATAAACAAAATTATCGGGATATGATGTCAGTGGTTGACTTATTAAAACTATAAAGTTTCAATTGCATAGCTCTTATACTTTAGATTTTATTGATAGATAGCTGAAGTTTGGTATGTAAGCTAGTAATCGTATACAAACAACGAAAAAATCTTAAAACTAGAAACTTTTACCCCCCCCCCAACCCCTTAAACTAGGAGGTGAAAGTTTGTATGAGACTTCCGCAAATTTTGATGCTAGGGGTCTGAACATTCCCATTCACTCCTTTAGAAATTACCTTACAAAAAGGAATGAGATCCCACTAAAAACATTACATGTAAAGTGATGCCAAGACTCCGTAGCTCATACAGCTTTCAGCGTGAAAAAGATATCAGATCGCGACTAACGCCAAGCTCACTACCAGCCACGCTCTACAAATTCTATATCTTGGCTAAAAAGTATAGACCCGTTGCTTATTAATATCATCATAAATTCATTCGGCGCGAGAGTCTATGCGGCGACCGGGATGTGCCCAACGTGTGCCCAACAGAGCTATACTTTTTAGCCAAGATATAGAATTTGTAGAGCGTGGCTGGTAGTGAGCTTGGCGTTAGTCGCGATCTGATATCTTTTTCACGCTGAAAGCTGTATGAGCTACGGAGTCTTGGCATCACTTTACATGTAATGTTTTTAGTGGGATCTCACTTTATGAAAATTAAATAAAACAATACAATACAATACAAATACTCTTTATTGCACACCTCACACAAACAAAGCAGTTAAAAAGAGAAACAATACAATAACATGTAGGTAGAGGTAGACAACAGGCGGTCTTATCGCTGAAGAGCGATCTCTTCCAGACAACCTTTCAACTTCACTAAGTTTATTTTTATTTTTTATTGTTATTTTTTTTTGAACCTGACTGTTGCTATAATAGCACGGACCCAATATAGCGGTCGAATTGCATGGTTGGAGGGTAGCCTGGGGAAAATCCAGGGGAAGCCTCCGGCACGACCACGCGAGAAAGTTTATACACTGGAATACTCTTCGAGTTTGCGCTCCAGTGAGATTGGTTGAACGGTATCAACCGAATCTGGGGTGTGAGTGGTGTCGAACTACTGGGAGTTTTATCGCTGGTTCGCTAAAACCTAGCCTAGCTGAGAAGAGTCCAGCAAGAAACTCAGCTAGGCCCGACCTGGGTCGGACTGACTCTACCCGGTATGCGGCGGTACCGGGACGAATAGGGACTGTATGTGTCTGTGTTGTCGCGATCTCGCGGTGGACGTCCCCGCCACTTCACTAAGTTAGCTATTTATCGATATTTGTCCAAAAAAGCCATTCCCGAAGAGTGTTGCATCTCTTTTCCTCGTGCGCGGAAGGCATTAGCGTGTCTCTGTCTAGGGGGCGTGTACGACTCAAATCAAGGCATCCCCTTAAGTGTTATTTTCCCGCCGCGATTTCGTGGTTGGTCCCATGGGAAATGTTGTTCACCCTTCCTCTCCCCGTGACCTTGAAAGTGGAAATGTGTTAAAATCCCGGACGTTTCCATGTTGTTGTTTAAATTAGAATTATAATATACAATATAATTGAGTTTAAAGTATTTTGAAAAAAGTGACCCATATATGGGTCAGCGGGAGCCCACGGAGACAAAATCTGTGACCCATATATGGGTCAGCGGGAGAGGAAGGGACCATTTTAACTCTGCCATTCCTGATCATTTGATCAAACCCCAAAGTCACCCGGTATACAGTCAGCATCATATAGCAGCCAATTATATCGAAACACGTCGTTATTACTATAGGAGTAAGGATGTGTTGCTACTTTGGCTGTAAATAACTATATATATGATGCTGATTGTGATTGCACCTACGTCCCGCGGCTGGACGCCGGCCACCTCTAATAGGGGCGTAGTAGACACTAAATAAAATAATCAATAATGTCATATTTTCTCAAAAAGGATTATGTAGTCAAATGGAGAAAAAAATCAACGCAAATGATTAAATAATCACGAAGTTATAAGTGTCCAAAGTTTTAAGAAGGGGTATGTTCTGTCCTTTTTTCGCAAAACGCAATTTCATATGAAACGATGACGCTGGAAGAATGTGGCTCCCGGCAGCATCCTGTAATGTGACGTCACACACCGTTTGCGTTTTCACTCTAACAAAGCAATATTAAAACGGTTGTAGCTTCGTAATTCTTTGAGGTATCTGAATGGGATTTACGTCACTATCACTAGGCATATTATTTTGCCTTCTCTTTTTTGGAGTAATACTAATTTTCGAGTCTACATCCTATTACGAGAGGAAAAGTAAGTAGTCCCACCGCAGGAAATACCTAACTGAAAAACTCAAATAATTGGTTTGTTTCTAAGTATTTCCCCGTTAAACAATGGTCACGTGAACCTGGATCTCAAGGGCAAGCGAAAGACGTTCGCAAATGGTTTCGTAAACACTGGGAGTTTCTCGGAAGTTTCATTAGCTTGTTTATATCGTTTATTTCGAACGGAGACCTTGGCGGTACGCGACAGCTGCGTAATTGCGCGGTGCCTATTTAGCTATTTATATACAAGTTATAATACGTACTTCTTGGATTTCACGAAGCCGAGTATATGACGAAATTAGACTTTGATGTCTGTAATAATAGGAGCGCGCCGCTCGCCTTCGTGAAATGCAACAGCTGTCAGGTCAGCTGCCCGCGCGGCTCCAAAGCGTGTGAAAAGTAAGACAACCCAGGTTGAGCAGCAATATAATATACTAGCTTCTACCCGCGACATCGTAGCTGCATAAAAACTTTCACCCCCCATTTTAGGGAAGTGGGGTGTTAGAAAGAGACAAAAACTAGCCTATGTCACTCTCCATCCCTCCAACTATCTCCACTTAAAAAATCACGTAAATTCGTCGCTTCGTTTTGCCGTGAAAGACGGACAAACAAACACACACACTTTCGCATTTATAATATTAGTATGGAAGTATGGATGGCCTATGTCCAACCCAAAACTCAATTCTTTATACCTATTGGTGAAAGATTTTTTGAAATCTGATGAGAGTTACGATATTACCCACTACACACAAACTGAAGGCCACTTTAGACCTGGCTAAAAGCAGCTGCATTTAGCCAATGCAGTGCTCTAACGCACTCACACTCGCTGATTAGAGCGTGATGGTTTATCTCCCCTCCCCCGCTTTAGGTACAGCCTCACGGAATTTATATAACACTAATTAAAACATAGGGTAAGTATTTGATCCTAAATATCATACATCAAAGGGATGAAATAGCTAAGTGGAAAGCCTAGGATAGTGTCTAATATTTAATTACTTATTTAATTACAATATTTATTTTAGTTGGTCAAGAGAAGAGGTGTCCACCAGTGGGACGTACGTAGGCCGGTGACAATGAGGTAAACACCGGAATGTGTTTTCGTTCGACATTACGCACTAGTGACGTAGCGGGGAAGTGATTCAACGTATTAATTTGAGCTCTTTGTTGGATATTTTAGGAGTCGTCATGTTCGGCGAGGCTAAAAATAAAGGTGTCATTTAGTGTACTTACTAACCCCTTGAAATAAGAATACAGCCAGCAACATAATATCTGAACTGAACACAATAAATGCCAAAAATATGTATCTTAAATGTTTAATGTGTTTTTTTAATGTTTCAACTATACTTACTTGTTTATTGTGGCTGATTAAAGCTATTCATCTACCTACTACTGTATATCAAACTTAGGTACTTTATGTCGTTTTTTCGAAAAACCCAAGTGGTAAGTTGGTAAGGGCTTCGATCGCACGAATAAGGGCCTACGCTAGCTTACGCGGACGCCCGCCGCGTGCGCACGCTCGCGGGTGCCGCTCCGAACAACCCGCCGCGGGCCAGTTAGCGGTGTCTATACAATTTCTTTGAGGCGGGATGTCCGTTGCGGGTAATCCGCGTAAGCTAGCGTAGGCCCTAAGTATCGCGTTAGACCCGTGTTAAATAGTAATATAAATATGTGTAGGTAAGTATACATCGCGAGAATTTAGTGTTATTTCGATCGCACGGTATCCAGATTGAAATTTGCATGCCTTCCCGATAGGTTACAGTAGCTCTCATCATCATCATATCAGCCGAAAGACGTCCACTGCTGGACATAGGTCTCCCCCAAAGAGTGCCAAAGTGACCGGTCCTGCGCCACCCGCATCCAGCGGACTCCCGCAACCTTTACCAGGTCATCAGTCCACCTTGATGATGGTTAACCGAAGTTAATCGTTTACTACTATACGCTGATCAAGCAATAAGGGCCGACCACATCAAAGCTTGAGCGTGTCAATGGCGTTGTGCAATATACATACAATTTCGCTGTCGACATGGGACTAGGGTTGTTTGACTTGACGTATTGATTTTCAATCGGTTTGGTATTTATTCGTGCGCTCATTCTGACACATGGTTAAACGCACTTGCATTACTCGTATCAATACAAAACTAATCCAAAAACGCGTTAACCCGAATAAAGCCTTTGCTGTTATACCTATTAGTAATTAGCCGTGCATGTGAACATTGAGATCAATTTGCTTTCAAATTGGGTTTCATCGTGGAGTACCCCGCCTCACAAAGGCGGCATTTCCATATAATAATGCGGGGAAATGGTGGGATTATCCATTGATCCATCGTGTTTGTTCTGCCATACAGTGGCCATACACTACGCTTTGAGTGAGTCACGAAGCTACGAAGTTTCAATTTTACTAGGAAGCGCTGGACCATGCAATAACGAGCCCTTTGGTTTGGCCCCTATGATTCTTATTTGATGATGGATTGATGATTCTGGGAAAATAACTCATTTTGTTAATGATTTTGATAAATGATTCTTGTTGTAAAAGTGACAAGTTGTAAAATAATAATAGCCGATGTAAAATTTCCCCGGCTATAGCCGGTATATATTTAAACCAGTTAACATGACTGAAGTTTTAGTTTGCTGTTTGCACGCCAGAAAACTCATGCATATCTCATGTTTGTCGCAGTTACACTAACGCTGTAACTTACACGGAGCGGTTCGCTATTTAAACTATTTTAAACCTACGTAAAACTAAATATCAACTTTAAATAAGAGGAGACATTAGCTAGTTATAATAGGTACTCTAGGAGCAAGCTCATTATTAAACTCAAGTCTAGTTCAAACTTTTTCGTTTAAACGTGTCTTCCCTGCCCTAAGGATCGCTCCGTGCCTTGGATGAAACATTTGTTAGTTCAAACATAAATGTTTATTTGAAATGTTTATTATTCTGCACAAAACGACGCAGTAATCCTAGTAAACAAACGTGTCGACATCGCAGCATCCAGGAAACGAGGATAATAGGAAAACTACATCATGCCATAAAAGTATTGTGAAATAATGGCTCTCTTTCGCGGAAAATGATGCAAGTGAGTCAGCTAATGGAAAGTTAGTCCATGTGTCGCGGCTTGCTATCGGTTATGTAGTTATTTATTATATAAAATGATTGTATCTTTATTAAAACTAGCTGCCCACACGGTTTCGCCCGCAAAGAACGCAGGCTGACCCGCCCGCGGTAAAATATAGATCACAAAGTAAGTTTATTCTATACAAACGTGAAATGATTGTTGAAATCGGATAAGTCGTTCGCGGTTCCGCAGACTGCCCCCCATAACCCTCACATGCATACCTTTCCTCTTCATAATAGTTGTAGGCGTTTCGTGAACGCGCGACTGCATCGCGGCATGTGGCTTCTTGTTGCGTTTGCAACGCGTGACTGTCGCGATGCAGTTGCGCTGTTCTAATTCAGCATTACTTCTGCATCGATGCAAACGCGCGATTTCACGCGACATCGGGTAGAGGGAGAGTGGGGGGAGGAGCCCACGCCACGGCTGTATCGCGACTAAACCGATGCAGAATCGTGTTTACGTGTGCGAGGGTCTATGACCAGCGACAGGTGACGTCGGGCAACCACATTGGTTAGGTAGGGCACACCGAAATGTCATCCCGCTCGAATTTGGAGCAGCCCAACTGGGGAAGTACCTCCCGCCTTGCAGAAGACCACAGCCATAATAACACTAAGTACTATACTTGCTCTGTAGTAGTGTTGTGTTCCTGGAGGTGAGCGAGGTCGCCAGAGCTCACGAGGATGCGTTGTGTTGAGAGCGAGGGAATTTGTTCCTTCAGCTGTCAACACGGCGAATCCTCAAACATATCAAGGGTCGGCAACGCCCATGTTACTCCTTTGGAGTTGCATGCGTCTATAGCCTGCGGTGTCCGCTTACCATCAGGCGGGCCGTACGCTTGTTTGCCACCGTCGTTGTACAAAAAAAACAGCATCGCGACTGTATCGCGGCCTCGCGACACCTCAGCACGGTTAGCACAAGACAGCGCGCAGCGCAAAGAAAGCTCGAGAGAGCTCTCGAGCTTTCTTCCATCTCTCTCTTGTTAGAAAACTTAGAAAGAGACAGATAGTGCGAGATAGCTGCGCGCCAGTCTTGTGCTAACCGTGCTGGAGTCGCAAGCGACCATACGGTGTATAAAAAAAAACCGGCCAAGAGCGTGTCGGGCCACGCTCAGTGTAGGGTTCCGAAGTTTTTGTAATTTTTTTCAAAAACTATTCAACCTATCAAGTTCAAAAAAATTTTCCTTGAAAGTTTTTATAAAGTTCGGCTTTTGAGATTTTTTTCATAATTTTAAAACTTATGGTTCAAAAGTTAGAGGGGGGACACATTTTTTTTAACTTCTGGAGCGATTATCTCCGAAAATATTAATATTATTAAAAAATTATCTTAGCAAACCCCTATTCATTTTTAAATACCTATCCAACAATATATCACACGTCAGGGTTGAAATGAAAAAAAAAAACACTCCCCACGTTCCGTATAGGGGAGGTACCCTAATAACAAATAAAAAAAACACTTTTTATTTTACCACTTTGTCGGCGTGATTGATATACATATTAGTACCAAATTTCAGCTTTCTAGTGCTAACGGTTACTGAGATTATCCGCGGACGGACGGACAGACAAAGCGAAACTGTAAGGGTTCCTAGTCGACTATATACGGAACCCTAAAAAAGGCAGACCAGTTATTGACCCTAGTATCATCTGATGATAAGAGACCACAGAGCCTAAGATGAAACTCACTCGTTCAGTAACAGCCTAATTCACTCTGGTCTGCTTACCATCAAGCATGTATATATATTAAAATGTATACTGACCTATATTAATCATCCCGGATTCAAGTTATACTAGCCACAAATCAGGAGAGACTTAGGCGTCGTGCGGATATAGTTAGGTGTGTTTGTATGTCGACGACGTAGCGACAGTAATTTGGGGTACCTACAAATGAGTGGCGTGGGAAGACACGGCGGAAGTGTCCCCAACGGACAGGGCTACCACACCTTTGGAAGAACTTGGATAAAGGAGAAATGTTTAGTAGCTAGGATGACTCCGTGCTTTTAAAATCGATCGTCGTTTTAAGCAGGCATGAAAGTTTTTCTAAGAAATGTTTACTTGGAAATCGGTTTCCACGACAATTAGCTACTCTGAGAATCAATTTTATCATTAGCTATTTCATAACAATAAACTCTAAAACCGTACATACAATTCGAACTAGATATTTCACTAACCAAAAGCCTGCAAATACAAATACAAATACAAAAATACAAAATATTTTATTGATTTAAAACACAGTGGTTTACAGACAGCTAGGGCAAGGTTGAGGCCTCTCCTTAGGTATATATAAATAAATGTAGGCAAATAAATGTTCATATTTAGTTTGCTGACAGACAATGTAAGTATTTGTGTTTTCACGCAGGCATTTGTTCGCATAAAGTTAAAATATTATAAACTACCTTCTTCCCGCGACCCTACCCGTAGGATGGATGGAAGTCGTTAATATCGTAGCTTTCTGGGATAAAAACTATTTCTATACCAAATTGCATCTCAATCGATTTAGCGCATAAGACATACACACAAACAGAGAGACAGACAGACACACGGATATGTTTCTGAAAAAAAACTGCATTTTTGTTACGAGCTCTTGCGCCGACTGTTGACGATTGTTGAGAGGCTTCCAGACCATAAAACATATCGTGCTAGCCGGGCAGATTTCAGCTCAACCCCCTAAGGCTTCCTGTATTATAACCTAAACCTGTTTACAAATTAGTTAAGGCGCCGTAGGTTCAGCGAAATTAAGCGACCAGAGTTTTTGATACAATATAATGCGTCTGTTTATAATAATATGTTTTAAAAAAAATACGAATAGTAATCTTGAGGCTTTTCTGCAGGGAAATCAGTGCTTCGAAACATGATTAAGTAAATGTCGCTCGATAGAAAAAAATCACGAACATAGGTTTAAAACACACAAAAATACACTTAAAATATTCGTAACAAATTATGCACAAAAGCTATAAATATTAAAATTGCTTCTAAAAATCGGCAATATCATGTTTGAGGGAAATCAGTGTTTACATTTTTATTTATTTAAACGGCCAAAGAATTCAAATTAAAAAACATCATATCCGCGCTTCCGAGCACGCACTTCCATCTCGCTCACGCTTATGCTCAGTGAGAGGGAGAGAAGACCATGACCACCTACGGCGCCTTAAGTGTGATAGGGTAGACGACTGATGACGTCTATGATCACACAAAACTGTTCCGACAGTTATGTGAGACCCAGTTCATTATGAAGTTTATATGTTCATTAAATAATAAATAAATAAATAGATACAGCAAGTTGAAAAATGGGTTGCAATTTTGAAGGGTAACTTATATACCTACTTATATAGTACGAGAGCCCACGACCAAAATTTTTGTCTCATAGCAATACGGCCAAAACCGCATCAAATCGATAGATACGATTATCCTGAACTCGAAAATACCAATATCAGACATTTTCCGCGTAGCGTTTGATCTGACCGAATTTTCAAAATTGTCAAAGAATTTTACCGAACTGCATCATAGCAATATGTCTGATTTGCAGACTGTAGTTGAATGATAGTTCTGAGATACCGGAAACATATTTTTCAGACGTTAGTGGTGTAGCGCAAACCCGTAAAATCACTTAAAAAAATTAAAAATGAGACAAAAAAAATGTCTCATAGCAATACGTCTGAAAATCTTTTTTATTAGTAAATTTTGGTTATTTGATGCGAACAAAACAATTTTCAGACGGAAATGTGAACGCATTAAATTTTGAGACCGTTTTGAAAATGTTAACAAATTTTACCGATCGGTATCATAGCAATATGTCTGAAAATTGTTGGACATGATAAAATAAGTTGTCCACATGTGCAAAAAATTTATATCAGACAAATTAAGTGTAGCACCTTCTCTATCAGACAACTTTTCGATACTCAGATATCATTTAAAAATCGTATTGAGGCATCTTGAATTTTCTGTTACAAACCAATGAATACGTTGCGACCCTGAATTTATTAGATGATAATTAACAAAGAATTTACCCGAAACCGTAACATTGAAGTTGAAGGACTGAAATAAATCCAACGTTCCAACGTTTGGAGCAGCTGGCGAGTGAGCTGTATAATAGTAAGAAAGGGGCAGGAGCGTAACAAGCGCTGAGGCTGTTGAAATTAAATACTGATTGATTTGATAGTTTTGGTTTTACTTAAAGCACACTTGAGTAACTTTTACAAAAGAAATAAATAAGTAATGACATCTGTCATCTGTCAAAGTACATATAATAGACAAGGGAGATTCTTGAATATCTATGAAGGCTGTAAATTAAAAAAAAAACTACGAGAACAATATTTATTTGCTATTCCGCTAAAAAAACGTGCTGGTCTATCAGTGAAGATAAGATGCAACTATTTGCGTATAAACATGCAAAAAATTACAGCAAACCACCACCAATATTGACAAAAACCTCGACACGTGTTTCGCCTCTCTACGAGGCATCATCAGGAGATGCTGGCAGGAGATGTTGCTTGCGCCACGTCCACTGAGCAAATGAGCCGCCCGGAGCCGTCCGCCATATTTATATTCTGTCCCCCCATACTACCATTCATGCGTGAAAGAGATGGAAGAACACGTAGTAACGGTGATGACGCAACATTCAATTGTTCGTTAATAATAACGCCTCTATTGTTGTACCTAATTATTTCTAGTTGTTCTAGAACACTTAAACGCAATCCTTTTTCGCAAACATGCAAGATGTTGTAAGAATGATTGTCAGACAACGCATGGTTATTCTCCAATAAATGTTTTGCAAAATTAGACTTGTCCGGGTGATTATGCCGGTACGACGCAACATGTTCTTTATACCTAGTGCTAAAACTACGGCCTGTTTGTCCCACATAAACTTTATTGCAATTGTCACAGCCAAGCTTATAGACTCCCGACTTTTTTGCGCTTTCCACTTTCTCCTTGCCATTGCACAGTCTAAAGCGCAAGGTGTTATTCGTTTTGAAAGCCACGTTTATGTCGTTAGACTTTAAAATGTTGTAGATCTTATCAGACAACTTGCCAACATAAGTTATGCTTGCTTTGTACTTTTTAGGTGGGTCCAAAGATCGTGCAGCGTACAGAAGATTGTTTGTCATTCTAGCCCGTTTTTTCCCAATAATACCATCCACGTGAGACTTGCTGTAACCGTTTGAAATTGCCAAATGGTATATATTACTTAATTCCATTTTATAATGATCATCAGAAAGAGGCACTGTCAATAACCTATGTGCATAACAATGAAAAGCAGCTAACTTATGTTGCCATGGATGAGTGGAAGAAGCCGGGATAACTGTATCTGTATGCGTAGGCTTACGGTAAATTTGGAATTGATGTTTGTTATCTACCTTAGTAATCGTTAAATCCAAGAAATTCAGTGAGTTATTCTGTTCTAATTCCTTCTTAAACTTGATTTTAGGATGCTTGTTGTTGATTTCATTCACAAAAGTATCCAGTTGACTCATATTACCCGTCCAACAAATAATCAAATCATCAACATACCGAAAATAATATAAAATATTATTATTATCCACAATGTGTTGGTTCTCAAAATGATCCATGAAAATATCTGCCATCAAAGGACTAAGTGGGGAACCCATTGCCAAACCGTCACCTTGCAGATAATATTGCCCCCCAAATCTAAAATAATTTTGTCGCATACAGACTGTCGCCAATTCTATTAATTCATCTACCTCCCCTGGATGCAGCCTCTGTTTTTCAAAAAGTGCTCTGAGAATGTCTAAAGTATTCAAATATGGTACATTTGTAAACAAACTATCCACATCCAGTGACAAAAGAATAGCATTTTGTGGCACGTTGATGTCTTTGATCCTTTCGATTAAATCCAAACTATTCTTTAAACAATATTTTGGCTCAAAATTAGACTTCTGTCTTATGATACCATTCAACCTTCTAGCCAATTTATAAGTCGGTGCACTCAAATACGAGACAACTGGACGAATCGGGATATTATCTTTATGTATTTTTGGAAGACCATACAGAATTGGTGCTTGAGGATTCCTCCTCAAGGTAGGGGTAGGTAGGTAGGTAGGTAGGGTTAATCCTCAAGCACCAATTCTGTATGGTCTTCCAAAAATACATAAAGATAATATCCCGATTCGTCCAGTTGTCTCGTATTTGAGTGCACCGACTTATAAATTGGCTAGAAGGTTGAATGGTATCATAAGACAGAAGTCTAATTTTGAGCCAAAATATTGTTTAAAGAATAGTTTGGATTTAATCGAAAGGATCAAAGACATCAACGTGCCACAAAATGCTATTCTTTTGTCACTGGATGTGGATAGTTTGTTTACAAATGTACCATATTTGAATACTTTAGACATTCTCAGAGCACTTTTTGAAAAACAGAGGCTGCATCCAGGGGAGGTAGATGAATTAATAGAATTGGCGACAGTCTGTATGCGACAAAATTATTTTAGATTTGGGGGGCAATATTATCTGCAAGGTGACGGTTTGGCAATGGGTTCCCCACTTAGTCCTTTGATGGCAGATATTTTCATGGATCATTTTGAGAACCAACACATTGTGGATAATAATAATATTTTATATTATTTTCGGTATGTTGATGATTTGATTATTTGTTGGACGGGTAATATGAGTCAACTGGATACTTTTGTGAATGAAATCAACAACAAGCATCCTAAAATCAAGTTTAAGAAGGAATTAGAACAGAATAACTCACTGAATTTCTTGGATTTAACGATTACTAAGGTAGATAACAAACATCAATTCCAAATTTACCGTAAGCCTACGCATACAGATACAGTTATCCCGGCTTCTTCCACTCATCCATGGCAACATAAGTTAGCTGCTTTTCATTGTTATGCACATAGGTTATTGACAGTGCCTCTTTCTGATGATCATTATAAAATGGAATTAAGTAATATATACCATTTGGCAATTTCAAACGGTTACAGCAAGTCTCACGTGGATGGTATTATTGGGAAAAAACGGGCTAGAATGACAAACAATCTTCTGTACGCTGCACGATCTTTGGACCCACCTAAAAAGTACAAAGCAAGCATAACTTATGTTGGCAAGTTGTCTGATAAGATCTACAACATTTTAAAGTCTAACGACATAAACGTGGCTTTCAAAACGAATAACACCTTGCGCTTTAGACTGTGCAATGGCAAGGAGAAAGTGGAAAGCGCAAAAAAGTCGGGAGTCTATAAGCTTGGCTGTGACAATTGCAATAAAGTTTATGTGGGACAAACAGGCCGTAGTTTTAGCACTAGGTATAAAGAACATGTTGCGTCGTACCGGCATAATCACCCGGACAAGTCTAATTTTGCAAAACATTTATTGGAGAATAACCATGCGTTGTCTGACAATCATTCTTACAACATCTTGCATGTTTGCGAAAAAGGATTGCGTTTAAGTGTTCTAGAACAACTAGAAATAATTAGGTACAACAATAGAGGCGTTATTATTAACGAACAATTGAATGTTGCGTCATCACCGTTACTACGTGTTCTTCCCATCGATTTAAAATACCCTAGATACACTAACAACGCTTCAAACGCGGTATGAATCAATTGTGCTAAAAACGCGTTGTAGCACAATTGCGCTCGCAGTCGCGCGCCGGTCACCCTCAGGTCAACATGCCGAAGTGCTCCGTGAAAAAATGCAAAAATAATACTTCAAATAGCTTGAAAAAGGATGGGGTTTCGTATTTTCGGTAAGTATTAATTCAAGGTTTCATAATGTAATGGACTTGTGGCTAAATTTACCTTCTAACTAAGTAAAAACATTATCTTTCTAAAATAGTTCAAGTAAATCGCTTACGCGGTTGTCCCTTTCCCGCGCGTGTTGCTATTTACGTGTTAAAAGAGACGAAAAATTCATAAAGTAGAACAGAGTTAAATACTGAATATATGGAGCCGACTGTTTCGTTTTTTTTTTAAGGTACTTTTTGTAGTCTACCTCTTTGGCGGACTTTGGATATATATAGACGTAGGCTGCTGTAGGTGAACAGGTTTTGTGAAAACAACGATCAACGAGTGAACTGAAGTGGTTTTAACAAGTTCGGCGACCGCATTAGGTGAAGAAAATAATGTAATTACCATTTAATATTTTAATTATAAATATAATTCCAGATTCCCCAGAAATGAAATCGTAAGAGAAAAATGGCGGAAAAAAATTGCTTACGAAAGGGGCGAAGAATTTTTCAAGCCTAATGAGTCTAGCGTGGTGTGTTCTTGCCATTTTGCAGAAAGTGATATGTACTATACAAAAAAAGGCGTAAAATATATTTGAATAATAAGTTCTTTGTTTTATTTTCCTCTCAACCCCTTACTCCCGAAACTACTGGACCTAAAATTGACAATTTTCATTTATTTTCTTAAATTACTTACTACAAAACAATTTATTTTAAATTTATAGAAAATATATATTTGAGATTCTCACAAACCGCCCTTTCATTTGATATGTCACACAATATAGTTTTCAAGACTTTTATTCTTAAGTTCAATTCAATCGGTAGTTTCGGAGCAAATTGTCTATGACAGACAGACAAACGAGTAATCCTATAAAGATTCCGTTTTTTGGTTTTGAGGTACTGAACCATAAAAATAGTTGCATAATTCCGTCACACTAATTTTATAAACTGTACAATACGTACATGACAAAATGTTTGTTTAACACGACTCCACTTCTTTGTTCCTACAAGACGCGAAGCCACAGAATAAGTAATGCGAAGCTACGATCCCCACGCAGCGTAAACTGAATTATACTTAATTCTGATTGACTTAAGGTGTACATTCGTACACCTACGGCCGACGGTCGTTAAATTTTACGACTAGCGCGATTATCGCATTTTGTAATGTCACAACCGACTAACGCGTGCATTACAAATTAAACCTTTTGTGTAGGGAATAAAGTTGTATTTAATTTTTATAAATATGGTTTTAGTACATTATAGATTTGGAATTTGTCTACTATACGTGCATACTTATAACTAAGCGAGTCGGACACTTTTTCGGCGTGAATTTGTAGGAGATGTTGTATCTAGGGTATTTATGATCGAAGGTTCTTCCATCTCTTTCACGCATGAATGGTAGTATGGGGGGACAGAATATAAATATGGCGGACGGCTCCGGGCGGCTCATTTGCTCAGTGGACGTGGCGCAAGCAACATCTCCTGCCAGCATCTCCTGATGATGCCTCGTAGAGAGGCGAAACACGTGTCGAGGTTTTTGTCAATATTGGTGGTGGTTTGCTGTAATTTTTTGCATGTTTATACGCAAATAGTTGCATCTTATCTTCACTGATAGACCAGCACGTTTTTTTAGCGGAATAGCAAATAAATATTGTTCTCGTAATATATCATGGACTTCCGCAAAGTAACGCCTGATTCAATAAATTATTTGAAAACGGCAAGCATAGCCGAACAGGCACGACTTTATGTCAAGCTAACTAAACAACACCGAGCAGCTGTCCAGAACGTTTGGTTTAATCAACAGTGTAAACGTCTTCATGTGGTACCTAATTATATCAACATACGTTGTAATAGTTCTAGTAGGGCATCTCAGGTGGCTATTAATAGGGCTCGGAAAATATGGCTGAATGAAGAATCACGTTCTTGGTTTTCAATCAGGGATAAATTAAAGCTACACCTTAAAGTTTTGTATTCGGAGCTTTCCTTTAAATTGCATAACATTGAATTTGATATTTTGGACCAAAAAGCGAGATATTTTGCTTCTGAGCTTGCGCACCAAATGTATGTGAAACAGATCGACAAACTACATAGGCTTACTAGGTCGAGCACTGATTTCAACTTAACTGAAAGGCGTGATGGCCTAACCACTCAGCACAGTTTCCACCCTCGTGTAAAAAACCTAACCGACATTGAGTTTTTAGAAGATGAGGTCAAACTGTTAGATAAGGGATTGAAGTATAATTTAAGACCTAAGGTGTCTCAAAAAGCTTTGGAAAATTTAGCAGTGGATGCTGAGGTCGCAATAGTTCTGAGCAATAATGATATGGATACAAAGGTCACCGTAGCAAATGCATTAAAAAACACATGTACATTGAGGAGAAGTGCGCCTGACTCTGACGTGTTATTGCTGAGGTCTATTCAACAGAAAGTGGATGAAAACGATTTAGTGGTGTCAAAAGCAGACAAAGGGAATTGCATAGTCATCATGGGTAGGGAACAATATAGCCAGAAAGTAATGGATCTTATTCAGGGTGATGGTTTTTCGGTTTTACGGAAGGACCCAACGCCTGGTTTCCAGAAAGATCTAAGAAATGTTGTGAAGAACTCTGTATTTGTTTTTGAAACAGAGCATCAGAAAAACACGGTCATACCCATGAATCCTCAAGCACCAATTCTGTATGGTCTTCCAAAAATACATAAAGATAATATCCCGATTCGTCCAGTTGTCTCGTATTTGAGTGCACCGACTTATAAATTGGCTAGAAGGTTGAATGGTATCATAAGACAGAAGTCTAATTTTGAGCCAAAATATTGTTTAAAGAATAGTTTGGATTTAATCGAAAGGATCAAAGACATCAACGTGCCACAAAATGCTATTCTTTTGTCACTGGATGTGGATAGTTTGTTTACAAATGTACCATATTTGAATACTTTAGACATTCTCAGAGCACTTTTTGAAAAACAGAGGCTGCATCCAGGGGAGGTAGATGAATTAATAGAATTGGCGACAGTCTGTATGCGACAAAATTATTTTAGATTTGGGGGGCAATATTATCTGCAAGGTGACGGTTTGGCAATGGGTTCCCCACTTAGTCCTTTGATGGCAGATATTTTCATGGATCATTTTGAGAACCAACACATTGTGGATAATAATAATATTTTATATTATTTTCGGTATGTTGATGATTTGATTATTTGTTGGACGGGTAATATGAGTCAACTGGATACTTTTGTGAATGAAATCAACAACAAGCATCCTAAAATCAAGTTTAAGAAGGAATTAGAACAGAATAACTCACTGAATTTCTTGGATTTAACGATTACTAAGGTAGATAACAAACATCAATTCCAAATTTACCGTAAGCCTACGCATACAGATACAGTTATCCCGGCTTCTTCCACTCATCCATGGCAACATAAGTTAGCTGCTTTTCATTGTTATGCACATAGGTTATTGACAGTGCCTCTTTCTGATGATCATTATAAAATGGAATTAAGTAATATATACCATTTGGCAATTTCAAACGGTTACAGCAAGTCTCACGTGGATGGTATTATTGGGAAAAAACGGGCTAGAATGACAAACAATCTTCTGTACGCTGCACGATCTTTGGACCCACCTAAAAAGTACAAAGCAAGCATAACTTATGTTGGCAAGTTGTCTGATAAGATCTACAACATTTTAAAGTCTAACGACATAAACGTGGCTTTCAAAACGAATAACACCTTGCGCTTTAGACTGTGCAATGGCAAGGAGAAAGTGGAAAGCGCAAAAAAGTCGGGAGTCTATAAGCTTGGCTGTGACAATTGCAATAAAGTTTATGTGGGACAAACAGGCCGTAGTTTTAGCACTAGGTATAAAGAACATGTTGCGTCGTACCGGCATAATCACCCGGACAAGTCTAATTTTGCAAAACATTTATTGGAGAATAACCATGCGTTGTCTGACAATCATTCTTACAACATCTTGCATGTTTGCGAAAAAGGATTGCGTTTAAGTGTTCTAGAACAACTAGAAATAATTAGGTACAACAATAGAGGCGTTATTATTAACGAACAATTGAATGTTGCGTCATCACCGTTACTACGTGTTCTTCCATCTCTTTCACGCATGAATGGTAGTATGGGGGGACAGAATATAAATATGGCGGACGGCTCCGGGCGGCTCATTTGCTCAGTGGACGTGGCGCAAGCAACATCTCCTGCCAGCATCTCCTGATGATGCCTCGTAGAGAGGCGAAACACGTGTCGAGGTTTTTGTCAATATTGGTGGTGGTTTGCTGTAATTTTTTGCATGTTTATACGCAAATAGTTGCATCTTATCTTCACTGATAGACCAGCACATTTTTTTAGCGGAATAGCAAATAAATATTGTTCTCGTAATATATCATGGACTTCCGCAAAGTAACGCCTGATTCAATAAATTATTTAAAAAAAAAAACATTTAACAGAGGCGTCGGCCAGGCGACTCCGAAACGTTATTTTCGTTTTTGGGAGTATATGCTACACTTAAAGTGTCTGAAAACAGGTTTTTGGTAATCATGGCAGCAATACGAAAAGTTGAAAAAAAAATATATCCGTATTGCTATTATACAGGTCGGCTAAATTTGTTGACATTTTCAAAAATGCGCTCAGGCTATATGCTACGCGCAAAATGTCTGAAAACAAACTTTTTCGTAATACAATTATAAAATCTATGTACATTTTCACTATCAGACGTATTGCTATAATACCGACTGTCTTTTTTTTTTGACACAGCAGAAATGGCCTCCCACGCAGTTGCTACACTTTCGACCGTTACTACACACCTAGTCGGGTTCAGAATCATACAATCTAACGATTTTATAGGGTTTTGCCGTATTGCTATGAGACATGGTTTTGGTCGTGGGCTCTCGTACTAATACATATTAGTTATACATTTATTGATATACTAGATTGTAAGTAGTACTTATACCTATGTTTTTAAAACATTTTGTTGAACACATACCTAAAGGTAAATGCGTATCTGTACCCAAATTACTTGTTTGTTTTTACTGTGTTTATTTAAGAGATCTCTTCCAGTTGCTCAAAGATTAACTAGAAGAGATTCCGTACAGAAATAAGTGCGGCTTTGTACCGGCTTAAGGTGGTTCGACGACCATACAAAACGTTTTTTGACATTCGCAGGCTAACGGCGTGATATTTTAAGAAACGTAAACACTTTCATAAAATTGGCTTTCCATTCAGTGCAAGTTAAATAAAAGCTTCTAAAAAGCTGTGAAATACCGCCAGTGGTGCACCCCTGGCAGTTTAACGGCGAGTGCGTGAGCGTGCGGCGCGTACGCACCGTTTGCCGACGCCGCAACGCAGCCGTGCAGAGAGTGCACTCCCTCAAGAAAACGCTGCGTTGAAAAAGTCTAATTATGCCCTTGATATGTATATTTGTATTATTTGTCGGGCAACCCATTAACGTATACAGAAAAAAAATGGATAACATGAAGTAGTTTAATTTAACTTTATTCGTTAACCTTTTCAATGCGTATGAAATGAATGTTGAATTTGTAGGCCATACAAATATTGAACTATTATAAGTCCTCTGTGTCTTAAGGAAGCATACTTTTAGTTCAGCATAAGTTTGATGGTAGCCAATTTTTCTTATCGCTGTGGAGTGGATAAAACATCGAACGAGCGTGTTTCAGCCAAGCCACTCTCGCCAACTGTTAAAAAACCTACCAAAATTAGGGTGAAGTGCAGCTAATTAACATAAAAAAATACTTATTAGACATTTAAAGTTATCTTTGCTCCTGACAAAATGAAATGGAAGAACTATGCACATACAAGTTTGTACGGAACCCTCAGTACGCGAGATAGACCTAACCTAACCTAACCCATCGTGAGCAAGATTAATGGGTCATACGGAGAGTCAAATTTTCAGAGACGCTTAATCCGCATTTAACACATACACTGCCAAGAATCGCTACGCGCTACTCGTAGCCGATCCCGTGGTTTTCCTCATATGTAGCGGATAGCGGCTACGGGGTAGGCGCCCGCGGAGCGGGTTCCTGGCAATCAAAGTGTTAAGCGGCGCTTCTTCTTATATGATTTCATGCAATATTTTTTTTATGCACGCCCTTAACTGTTGACCACTGAAAAGACAACTTTTGTTTTACTCAATTTGTATGACACTTAAAATTGTTTTTTTTTCAACGTGTAATTTATTTGCAAGTGGCGTGTAAAGTAAGCTGCGCCCGCGCCGGCTCCGTGGAAGCGCGCAGGAAGCGGCTGAATGCCCTCCCCTGTCGTTACGTTACGCAACCACCGTGATTCCTGGCAACACAATATTGCTGGACCCTTTTACAAACCTTGTTAATTCATTTGCATTTGTTATCTAGTATTTTCGAGCCAAATCTTGCAACAGCAGTTTTATCATCAACCAATTGATCTGTTTACCAATTTAGTTCGACCCCGACCCCAAAGACCCCGCTAGCTATGAAGCTAGCGGGGTCTTTGGGTCAATATAGCAGTTATATAAGAAATAATTTACTTTAAAAACAAAGTTTTGACCGACTTCAATTTAGTACTCCGCCAAGCCACGTGAACATTTCCACATTTGTTTTCCAATTTACCACATGAACTGATGTCCGAGAGCAAATGCGTTGATTATTAGAGATAAAAACCGGCCAAGAGCGTGTCGGGCCACGATCAGTGTAGGGTTCCGTAGTTTTTGTAATTTTTTTCAAAAACTATTCAACCTATCAAGTTCAAAATAATTTTCCTAGAAATTGTTCATATTTTTAAAACTTATGGTTCAAAAGTTAGAGGGGGGACACACATTTTTTTTTACTTCTGGAGCGATTATCTCCGAAAATATTAACATTTTCAAAAAATGATTCTAACAAACCCCTATTCATTTTTAAATACCTATCCAACAATACATCACACGTTAGGGTTGAAATGAAAAAAAAAAAACACTCCCCACGTTACGTATAGGGCAGGTACCCTAATAAAAATAAAAAAAACACTTTTTATTTTACCACTGTCGGCGTGATTGATATACATATTAGTACCAAATTTCAGCTTTCTAGTGCTAACGGTTACTGAGATTATCCGCGGACGGACGGACAGACAAAGCGAAACTATAAGGGTTCCTAGTCGACTACGGAACCCTAAAAACCGAATCGCTGTATGTGGGCCGATAATATTTGAGGACTTCCGTCGATTCCACAAGGATCACCTTTTGGAGGATTAGTTGCTATTTCAACGGCATCTTATCAGAATCTGTGACGTTCTTTTGTACATAATTGAGGAATTCCATAAGTCATCTGTGGTCTTCATCATCAATTCCACTCCACCGAATTTCCCGGTGTAAATACACGAGTTATGTTATAGCATGTTATAGTTACAGTATAAATCACTACACGCGTGCCTAATATAATTGAGGAGTTCCCTCAATTCCTCATGGATCCCATCATCCAACTGGATTTTTGAAACAAATAGGACCAACCTGGAAAAATATACTTACATACAAAAAAAAATGTACGAATCGGCTCATAAATGACGGAGTTTTGAGGTTATAAACATTGAAAAACATGAGAACTTCCTCCTTTTTTTTTCAAGTCGGTTATAAACTAGTATCGATTTGTAACTGTGCAGGCAAGTATGTTTATGTATGTTATCAATAGCAATACATTAATTTGGTATCATCAAGTACTTAAATCTGATAGCCAGGACGTTGAACTCTTTAATTACTTTAAGAAGGGGTTAAGATTTTTAACTTTAACCTGCAAAAAAATTGCTAAAAAATTTTTTTCGTTCAATTTTCTGAGCAGAAAATCCCTGTAATTTCTAACTTCAGATGAAAAGTTAAAAGGGCCACTGTTTTATAACGGCTCAAAAAGGTCAGACGAACAGGCATTATAATTTATAAATCATAATTATACCTAAACAAATACCAATTGATAGTCAGAAAATACCCTCTCGGGGATTCCTTTGAATATTGGCATTACTGACTCACAACGCTATGAGATAAAATATGTATTTCGGAACTGTAACGGTAGAACAATAATAAACAAATAAGAAAAGTTGGAAAACCCTCGACATTTTCATTTCAAACTTCAATATCTCAAAAACGACTGAACCGATTGTGTTGAAACGTAGCTACGACCAACTCGATAACTTCAGCTTTCGGATAAAAGTGTTTTTCTGTGGCATCGTAACTCCTAAACGAATGGCCCGATTTTACTACCGTTTTTTTTGTCCGAAAGCTGAATCTTGAGGTTCTTAGTTACGCTACAATAAAATCGGTTTAGCCGGTTTGAGATAATGAACTTTGAAATGAAAATGTCGAGGGTTTTTAAAATTTTCTAATTAATTAATTATCTTCTATAGGAAAGAGCTGCTATGCTGCAAGTTTTCCCGCAGGTATCATTATATTCCTCATCTCCCCCAACCATTGTCATCTAAATTGCCATCGCACGCACTCCACAATCCACACATGTGAGCGCCGCTTCCGAGGAACCGGCGTGGTTACATTACAGCAATTACACGGCTGGGACAAAATCGCTTCTATGTAACTGTTAGAGTGCTTAACGACTAGAACATGCGACTTGCATTACATGTAGGTACCATCTACCATCTAAGTAGATCTACGTACTTCAGGGCTGTTATTCGGATCGCGGTAATGCGCCTCTCCTCACCCGTCACGTCGCGGAGCTACACCTCTACCTGCGCTTAAATAGTTACTATGAATCGCGGCTTCATGACATATTTTAAAGATAAAGATAAAAGATAAAAAAGTCTTTATTGCCACATCAAAAACGAGGAGAACAACCAAACATACACTAAAAAAATAAAAATTAAGTGCTAAAGGAAAACAAAAAAAAAAATACAATTTAATACTATGATTGCGGCAATGGGTACCAGGCTCAGCTTATGCTGGAGCTCGCAGGCTCAGCGCTGATGTTCAGTCTGGCCCCTAGCCCCTCCCCTAGGTCGTGCGTGACCCGTTTGTTGTGTAGTGCTGTTGTGTTTATGTGTATATTTTCTATTTTGGTGGGATTGATAGGCGCTTATAATGCCATAAAAAATATAAAATAAACATAAAATAATTAAACTAAAATAATAATAAATAAATAAAAATTAAACAAAACTTAATGATCTTTATATTTTAATATAGGTTCGCATGATGATGATAATATTATGTTGTAATGATTTTTAGTGTGTGTAATATGTGTATGTAAATAATAACTGTTACATGTGTATACGAGATTGGATAGATATTTGGTGGGGGTTCTATTGCTTCTGTTGTTCAAGTAAATGCTTTTTGAGCAGCTTCTTAAATGTTGATAATTGCATTGGCTCCCGCATAGGTGGTGGCAAATCGTTCCACACCTTGGACGCTGCAAATTTGAAACCCCCTCTAAACAAAGCGGTTTTGTGTTGTGGGATTGATAGTTCCCTTTCTTTCATGCTTCTCAAAGGTCTATTTCGGTTATTTTTGGTCCATCTTAGCTTATCAAATAAGTAACGTGGCTTTTCGAATTCGATAATCTTTCGGACCGTGAAGGCAAGATGCAAACTTCTCCGATTGGCCATATTAAGTATTCCTTTGTTATTGAGGAAAGGCGTTATGTGTGCTCGCTTGTGCCATCGTAGCAGAAATGACTGCACGCGTTCTGTACACGCTGAATTGCATTCTTTGTTTTCTCGAGAAGTCTTGGCCCGTACACAATATCATCGTACTTAAAGTAAGACAAAACGAGCGATTCCACCAGTACCTCACGGACTTTCTCGGAAAGGTGTTTGCGGATCTTATACAGGACTTTGAGTCGGTAAAAAGCGTTTCGGATTTTTGAGTTAACGTGTTCCTGATACCTCATTTCTCCATCCATAAGGTTTCTCGCGTTATCCACTCGGACTATATGCTCAGCGCCAATAACAATTTCCCGATCTATGTCTCTTATCTTTTTTCGCTGCGATTTGTTTCCCATAACTATGTACTGCGATTTCGATGCGTTCAAGACTAGATTATTTTTTTGCGACCAATCTGCAATCATTTTAAGGTCCTCATTTATATTAGTTACAGCTAGATTAGTATTTTCGGGAGGGAACGAGTGGTAAAATTGTGTGTCATCTGCATACAAGTGAACCTTACACTGTCTCACTATTCTCACCAGGTCAGCTGTGTACAAGATAAACAGCAAAGGACTCAAAATGGATCCTTGGGGCGTGCCTCGAATGATTTTTTGTGTTTCCGATCTGACTAGCTTTTCTGTCCTGTCGCTAGCTCGACGTATTGCTGCCGTCCCGTTAGAAACGATTGGAACCATTGACATGCCTCCACCGATACACCATAGTAAGCCATTTTTGCCAGGAGTAAGTCCGGATTGAGACAGTCAAAAGCTCGTGAGTAGTCTAATAAGACATCCCATCCCTTTATCTGAGGAGTCGATGACGTCATCCGTAACATTTGCCAGTGCGGTCGCTGTCCCGTGTTTCGCTCGGAATCCTGGGGGCCTAGACAAGGTTACAATCGACAAGCGCTAACGCTAACGCTAACTAATAAAATGTATGGGAATGACAGATGTTAACGAAAAGTGTTTCGTCGGCATCTGTCATTCCCATACATTTTATTCGTTAGCGTTAGCGTTAGCGTTTGAGTTTGTCGATTGTAACCTTGTCTACGGCCCCTGATTGCATTGGTGGTAAGAGTTGATGTTCTTCTAAATATTTGTGGGGGGTAAAATAAGTTACAGAATAGCGGGGTAGCAATTGTTACAAGGGGCGAGCTCGACTGAACTGGAGTCATCATACCTACATACAATGTATAGATTAATTAACGACAATGTAGTTAGTGTTCGTGCAAAATTAGCATAATAGTAGAGGAAAACTGAAATTTTAGGAACGGAAAAAAGGTCTGCAGATTACATAATTAAAATAACATACTTAATGTAGAAAAAATCTATAACTTCTATACTCTACAACCTCCCGCAATGAGGGGTGCAAAATTGTATGTAAATATCAATTTGAAGAATTCCTAGGAACAGAAACTATAGACGAATTAAATCTAAGTACAATGTTTGCCCTCTCGTCCACACTTTACAGTGAAACACGAAAACTTTTTAAACCCTTAAAACAGGCTAGAAATCACCTTTCAAAATCAAATTAGATCCCACTAAAAAGTGATTGCCAGCTCATATTTATTTAATCGTATGGCAACAGGTTGAAACATAAATAAATATACATAATCAACTATAAATTAATATTGATCCTAATCAGCCTCTGGATGGCTTCGTCGCTAAGGACGAGACCCCGTAGCATGGACGGCCTTATCACACGATAAGTGACATGACAAGATAGAGCGTCCGTCATTACATCGGCACCGCAGCGGCAAGCTGGTGACTCCACCCAACCGCAGCTCATACAGAGTGTACCAAAAATGGGGTGTGAACCAATCAAGCGCATAACAGGTATCGTGTTCTGATAAGAAAAAAAATATTTTTTTTATACGCGATTTCTTTTTAACGTTCGTATGGAGCGACCTACTCCATATAAAAGTAAAATAAAATCGGGTCAAAAAAAAACTTCTAGTTTTTCTTATCAGAACACGATACCTGTTATCTAAGAGCCTTATCACACTTGCGATTTGCGAGCGTGTTTTCTATACAATTATCAGTCGCGGCGTACACGCTGCGTGATCGCCTTCATACAAAATACGCTTGGAAATCGCAAGTGTGATAAGGCTCTAAACGAGCCCGGGGTCCGCCTTGACACGTAATCCCAAAATTTGGCAAAAGGTATGTGCCCAAGCCATACTCTTTAGCCAAGATGTACAATTTGCAGAGCGTGGCTGGTAGAGTTGTTCGAAGGAGTGTTCGTCGATAGAAATAGGATGAGTAGTTCCGGAGATTAGCCCTTAAGTACATACAAAAGTCAAAAGCCACAAACTCAGAAAGCTATACATACTTATAAACGACCTCTTTATATAGCGTGTCATGCCAAGACGATTAACCGGATAGTTATTATTATTAACTACTAATGGTAGAGTCATTATCATTATGTTATGTCATGGGTATCGGTGGCGCGTAAGTCATCAGAGACCGCGTTTGGGCTTGATTTATATAGTATCTACTAGCTGACAATGCAGGCAAATCCATAAAATCCATTCTACACGCAGGTGAAAGAATTTCCATGACATTACTTGATTGGACTTAAATCCAATACGCTCGTCAGAAGCCTCCTTGAAATAATAGGTACCTAAGTATCTAGTACTCGTAACTATTTAAACGTTGCATTGGATTTCAGAGAACTGTTAACTAACTACTTATGTTTTCCGTGAATTTATGAAATACGAGTACTTGTTATAGGATATTAAATAGTATAATTATTAATTAGCATCTTGCTCAAAGCCTTTGCGTGTTCATTAGTAAATATGTAAACTTCATAAATGAAATTATGTATTTGTTGAAATGAGATTTCTTTTATAAATTATGATTTAATTATTATTAAGTACCTAAACGAATCATATAGGTACAGATATATTTATTCCAAATCACAATCATTTCAATTCCTACATTAAATAATATTACAAAAATCATTATGATTTATGAAATGTTTTTTGACTGAAGTAAAATCACCTAGCAAATTTTATATTTTACATCACACCTGGCCATAATGCGAGTTATACCGCACGCTGCGCGTACGGTAAAATTCGCATTGTGGCCAGGTGAAGACGTAAATTTGTGTACTCACCACGGGCGGTAATACGAAAACCCCCAATTCGCATATTTATGGCCCGAACTGCGATCTCGGCCATTCACGAATTCACCGCCCTCAGGTACGTATAATGTATTACCGTGGAGTTTGAAATTTGTACCTATAAGTACCTGAGAGTACTTCATGTGGCCAATTTTTTGACATTGCACGGTACAGTGTCTTTTTAACAGACTTAAAAAAAGGAGGATGTTCTCAATCCAGTTGGTTTTTTTAAACATTATTTTTATTTTTAATGTTTGTTACCTGCTCAGTCATTTATGTGCTGATTCGTATTTTTTTTGTTTGTTTGTGTGTATATATGCTTCCAGGTTGGTCCCATGAGAAATTGAGGGAACTCGTCAATTATATTAGGCACGCGTGTAGTGATTTCGGTATTTTCTATTACTTATAACTCCGTGTAGATACACCCGGAAATCATACATTGCGTGAAGTGGAATTGATGATGAAGACCAAAAATGACTTATGGAATTCCTCAATTATGTAATTAAAACTATAAAAGTACGTCACAGATTCTGATATGATTCCGTTGAAATAGCAACTAATGAAGTGCCAAAGGTCATCCTTGAGGAATCGACGGAAGTCCTCAAATATTATCGGGCCACATACAGCGATTCGGTTTTTTTTTCTCTAATAATCAACGCATTTGCTCTCGGAAATTAGTTCATGTGGTAAAATTACAAATACTAATAACTTTATTTACCAAGGCTGCATTACAAAAATGAATTTTACAAATTAGTCGAGTATCGGTCGGTCGGTCGACTCGGTCGGTCTAGGTCGAGCCTGTGTCGTGAGAGTGAGAACCGACCACGAACCGACAAAGTCGTAAATTAATGAAATTGGAAAATAAATGTGGAAATGTACACGTGGCTTGGCGGAGTACTAAATTCAAGTCGGTTAAAACTTTGTTTTTAAAGTAAATTATTGAATCGACTACTTTGATGCAATTCGGCCAACTCAAATAATCTCACGTATTTGTGCACAGACTAAGTGATCTAAAATATGTGAACACAACCTTATTGATAGGGGCATAAGTTTGCTCGGATATTTTTAAAGCTTAGGTACCTCTTAAATTATGAAAAGTTGCCAAGTTGCGACGTCGGATATTTCTAAAACCAAAAATCTTTTCCTGAGTGTATTATTTTTTCTTTCTTTCTTTAAATTCTACCCGAGGGCGGTACGTTAATAATTCTCTTTGATCAAATTGAGCTACGGACCTAGCGAAACCGCAACCACGCTACCTAGAATAAAATTATGATCGATTCTCAAAATTAGACGGTCTTAAAATAAACACAATGACATTGAAGGGGGTTATTTTCGTAGAAAGGTCCCCCCGTCCGGAGTTCTATGGAAACGGGGCCCAGCGACACACAAAAAGCGTCCAGCCACCGTTGACCCGTGGAGCCACACTCTTGCAAGGATACGCTAGGCCAGCCTATATTGGATTATCAATCCTGCTTCAGTTTTCGACGAATCGGTGCCGCCAGCGTGTCATTTCGTAAAATGCGTGTTTACTAGCACGCAATGTATGGAAATGGCCCATTTAGATTAATTTAATATGCCCGATTTAGCGGAAAACGATCCATGTAAAAGCTAAGTAGAGTATTAAGGTAAGTATTGAGAGAGCAATGGTACTCTATTTTAGTTTAATGGGTAAGGCCATTATTTCTTGTTCCTGATTAAGCAGTTTAAATCGTCTACATTTTAATCTCTTCCAGTGTGTTACGCCAATTAGCCATATAAATGGATTACTAATATTCGTAACACACTGGAATTGATTAAAATGTAGACGATTTAAACTGCTTAATCAGGAACAAGAAATAACGGCCTTACCCTAATAATCATACGGGTATCAATATCGTTTTCTTGAAGCCACCTTGCAGACGATCGCATTCATAATAACGTTGGTATGTGGTATTGTATTGTATCGTGAGACTGGTGACTAAAATCGCCAGAGCTTACGAGTACGCGCTGTGTTGAAAGGTGGTTGAAAGTGAGGCCGCGATCAGCACGGCTATCACGAGACGGCGCGCGAGCTCTCGATTTTTCCGTCTCTCTCTTATTAGAACACTTAGAACAAGGGGTATAGTGCGAGAAAAATCGAGAGTATGTCGCGGCCGTCTCATGATAGCCGTGCTGGGCGCCAGCGAGCAGCGGGGCAGTAAAGCGAGATCGGAATACCACCTACACCGGCCATACTGCCAACCCCACCTGCACGACCAACCGGTTGCCGTGGTGCTCTCTGCTAGAAAACCAACGCTCTGGCGACCGAGCAATGGCGGTATAGGTAACTACACACACCCGACGGGGCAACCTGTACGGAAGAGGTGTCAGAAACCTTGGCGACCAAATACCCCCTAAAAGTGCTGGTGCAGAAGGCAACGGGAAACCACTGCAATTATCCCACGGGAGTCATGAAAAGGTATTTTCGACCGTGACGTGACCACGACCACGCTATCAAGAGTGCACGACTAAACCAGGAGGGCTAGCACAACTGACGCCGCGCCGCGATATGAGAAAGATCTACCCTCCTCTTTCGAATTTGCACGGTGCGAGTGAGACAGGGGACGCTCAGTCGCGCGAGAAGCGGCTTGTCAGCACGTTGTGCTAGAGGTACAGGAGCAGCGGGGCGGTGAGCCGGTTCATACATTTGAGCGAGTTCAATCTCATCTCCAGGAACACAACACCACGTCTACATAGCAAGTCGGTAGTGTTATTATGGCTGCGGTGGTCTGTGTGGTGGTACTTCTCCAGTCGGGCTGCTCCAAATAAGAGCGAGATGACATTCCGCGTTCCCTGCCCTTCTAAACTCTCTTATTAGGTACTCTGCACTTACACTTACTGCTGTGGCGCATCGACCCAAAGTGGATCTTGGCCTCCGACACTTTAGTGTCTTTAGACCGCCAGGATTCCCTGTCCGATGTCGACGGCCCAGAGTTTGTTCAGGTATTTTGGATTTCTTCAGCCCACCGGTACCTAGGACGCGCAACAGGTCTTCGACCGTACCTACTTCTTTTAATTGTTTTTGATAATAATTCCAATTGAGTACAGACTCGACGGCCTCCGTCGGACCTCGAATTGAGAGCAGAGAACAGTCTCTGCTCTCAATTGGAGGTCCAACGGAGGCCGATTCCACAGAAATATTCTAAGGTTAGTTTCAGCCCAACTTAATATGCGTCTCTTTTTAATTAGAACCCGTAGAAAAAGACGGATAGTCTATGTATCTCGCGGGCCGACCTCCTGTGTACTGCGATCGCCGTGGTGATAGAGAAATGGGAATAAGTTAGAGGCTTCTTATACATAAGTTATTCAACCCAATGGCAATCCGTATTCGATGAGTCAATTCTTAGTTTAAAACATTTAAGTGCAGGCACAATACAGGCTTTTAATATTAGACCTTATCTCTATATAATAAGGTTCACAAATTATTACCATTAAGTCTGACTTCGTTGGTATTGGTACCGTCAGCAGCATAATAAATAGTATGCGGAACAAGTAGTCTACCAAGTCTTTTTGAAACATATTTATGTTTCGTAGATAATATAATATCGAGGACCACATTTTATGAATTGCTAAACTTAAGTGGCAGTCGGGGCATTGTGCATTGCACGTAGAACCGATGGCCGTTGGGGCGGAAAGGTTCTCGAGTGGCGACCACGTACCGGCAAAGTTCGCGGGAGTCCTCTGGACGCGTTTGGCGCAGGACCGGTTAGAGTGGCACTTTTTGGGGTAGGCCTATGTCCACCAGCGGACGTCTTTATGATGATGATGATGTTAATTTTATGAATGTTTTGAATACGAAAACTGTTAATTTAATTTCAGGTCTAGAATTTTCATCATCATCATTCTCAGCCTTTGAATCGCCCACTGCTGAGCTTGCCTCTCTTCGCGTGTACGCCACTTATCCCGGTCCCGTTCCCGTGCTAGTCTCATCCAGAAATGACCCGCGGTCTTTTTTACGTCGTCAACCCATCGTGCTGGTGGACGACCGACGCTTATTTTTCCTGTAAGTGGTCCACCTACCGTCACGCTGCCTGGCAATATGTCCTGCCCAATTCCATTTGAGTTTGGTTATGACTTCTCCGACGTCACGTCTAGAATTTTATTCATTTATTTACAAGAATAAATACTAAAATCAAGAATAATTTTACTGTAGAACTGTTGATCAGAGCACATTAAACGCGTTTTCTGGCCGAACAGACCAGGGCCACAGATTATATAACAGGAACCAGGTATCTTCAGTTAAACCAACCGATCGTGAAAAACTCCACCACCACCGCACCGCCATGTTACGGTCAGTCCTCGTTCGGTTTGTATGTATACCCTGTTCCGTACAAGATTAGAAAAATCGAGCGTTAATCGTGATGCGATTTCAAGGAAAACCACTTTGAAACGTAAACACATTGTTTGAAAAGCACTTAAGGCCGAAACTCACTGACAGCGGTGTCGAAGCGCCGCGCTGCTCCGCCACCGCTGTCAGTGCGTTTCGACATTTAATGATCGAAATAGGTAAAAACCAGCTAATGAAAAAACAATAGAATGCGAGATCCTTACAAATGTCTACCCAAACACGTGTCTAACCCGGTATGCGCATGTTCAAACTAAACGGCTGCCTGGCATCGTTTTGACACCCCGCCCCCACCCCCGCATAATGGCAATGGCACCCATTCTGTGGGGCCATTTTTTGGCGCTACCTAGACTTCTACGAGTATATAAATTTAATGTAATAATGTATTAATTATTGTACCTATAGAAGTAGATAAATAGTTCTTATAGATAAATATTATAAATATTATAAATAGAAGAGAGTAGAGACTGCTCGATCCCACAGTCAAACTGTGCAAACGGTTTTGCGGGACCCTGTACTTGTTTATGTTGTATTATTGTTTCTTTCTTATTAAATAAATAATAAAATATAGTTTTTCCATTCGCTGGGTAAAACTAGATAACCAGAGAAACGTAGACGAATTGTTATAATATGGAATTAGGTATAAGTTAGGTTAGGCTAGGTGTTATCTGTATATAGCCAATATTGACATCACAACAAATTACTCGCTAATATAAAGGTCGCGGGAGCCCGCTGGATGCGGGTGGTCAGGACCGGTAATTGTGGCACTCTTTGGGAGAGGCCTATGTCTAGACAGCTAGCTAGCTGTGCTAGCAGTGGCCGTCTTTCGTGTCATTGTGTCATTAGTCAGATTTATTGAACGAGCGAGCAAAGCGAACAAAGCTCTCCGTTTCAGCTCGGGCCAAAATTCTGTCGTATGTCCGGATGTCCCGCTGTCCCACCTCCTCTATAGGTCGTGAGCAGGTCCGATAGTTATATTATATTTTTTTGTCGTTTCTATTTTATTTTATTTTTTTAAAACACTTGATTTCTACAGCTCATAGAGGGTTATACTGGTCCGTTGCGAAAGTGTTCGGTAAACAGTACTTTGTAAACAATTTTGTGTATCGTGCCACTAATTCCGTTGCTGGCTCTACCTAGTTCCGCGCGGAGGGTTCGGTTCGCAGTATTCATTTTCCTGTTCAAATACCGCCGTTAGAATAACACGGATTTGGGTTCTAGTGCATTGAACCTGTGAATAACTGCTGAGTACGAATAGTTCCATTGTTAATTAAGCGTTCCTTTTATACACGTAATAGGCAGGTATAGGTATCCAGATATGTTTAGCATCCTCATTCGGTTCAATGTACTTAGTTAGGAGTGTCTAAAGGTGGTATTCCACTTGTCTATAGGAGTCCCGCAAGGCTCAATACTTGATCCATTTCTTTTCTTGGCCTATATTAACGATTTGCCGTATCACGTGCAGAACAAACACGATATTGTGCTATTCGCTGATGACATTTAATAAATTTAAGGCCATTGTAAAACAAACATTGAGTAGTAGAGCGTACTATAAATTAGACGAATATTTGCTAGACAAACACATATGGTCAGATGTCATACCTCCAGTCAGTTACCCTAACACTTAAGTATAAATAAACAAGTATTTGTTAATTATAATTAATGGATTATATTTAAATAAATGAGTGTTTGTTAATTAAAGTTATTGGACTAGTGTAACGACTCCACCTCTGGATGCATGTTATTTATAAGATTTTTGTAATTTTAGACCTTCGAAATGTATTCTGTAAGAATCTACTTTGAATAAAAATATTTAGACTTTGACTTTGACACATCGTTGATATTTAAACAAACCAATCAAGTAAATGCAGCACTAGACTCAGTTGCAGGGTGGTTCACCGCTAACAATTTACTTTTAAATAGTAAGAAAACAAAATGTATTAAATTCAGTCTCTCTAAAGTCAATACGAGTAAGAACGAACAGGTTAAACTTAATGATGAGTTCGTTGAATTTGCTCATAGCACAGTCTTTCTCGGTGTTACACTGGATCATAAACTGCAATGGGGATCACATATTTCTTCGTTAGGTAATAGGCTTAGTTCGGCAGCGTATGCAGTCAAAAGAATAAGGCCAGCGCACCGATGTTGAGACAGCTAGGCTTGTTTACTTTTCTTATTTTCACAGCATAATGACCGTATTTTGCTTTGGGGTAAATCCGCTGATATCCAGATCATATTTGTATTATAAAAACGAGCGATTCGCGCTATTTATCAGTTAGGATCTCGCACTTCATTAAGAGAAAAATTCAAGCAAATCAACATCCTCACATTTGCTGCTTCTCAATATATCTTTGAAATTGTTATGTATGTAAAACGTAATCTACACTTATTTATACATATACTAGAAATAAGGATAAACTTGCCGTGCCTCGTTATCGTCTGCAAAAAGTGAATTTGTCTTTTATTGGCAACTAGCTTCCGACCGCGACTTCGTCTGCGTGGACCCGGGATAAAAACTATCCTATATCGAGGCTATAAACTAGCCGTTTAAGCGTGATTGAGTAACAAACATCCAAACATCTAAACATCTAAACATCCAAACATCTAAACTTTCGCATTTATAATATTATATATAATATATATATTATATATATATATATAGTAGGATTGTGTGCGTTTTTATAACAAAATTCCGACAAATGTACAAGGTTTGTCACTCAATAAGTTTAAGTCGTTTATAAGCCATTTAGTTCGCAAGGCCTACTAAACGATAAACGATTTTATAAATGACAAAGACGCCTTTAAATGATTTTAAAATGATTAAAAAAAAAAAAATCTTTTTGTACTGACATACTCTGGTTTTGAATTTGTTTTATATAATCCTGACAAAGTATATTTTTCTCCTAGCTCTAATAATATTTATCTTTTTGACAATGTGATAAATTACTTTAACCGACTTCAATTTAGTACTCCGCCAAGGCACGAGAATATTTCCACATTTCTTTTCCAATTTACCACATGAACTGATTTCCGAGAGTAAATGCGTTGATTATTAGAGAAAAAAATCCAATCGCTGTATGTGGGCCGATAATATTTGAGGAATTCCGTCGAATCCACAAGGATCACCTTTGGCACTTCATTAGTTGCTATTTCAACGGAATCTTATCAGAATCTGTGATATACTTTTGTACTTTTAAGTACATAATTGAGGAATTCCATAAGTCATCTGTGGTCTTCATCATCAATTCCACTCCACCAAATTTACGATTTCCGGGTGTAAATACACTAGTTATAATAGAAAATACCAAAATCATTACACGCGTGCCTAATATAATTGAGGAGTTCCCTCAATTCCTCATGGATCCCATCATCCAACTGAATTTTGAAAAAAAATGGAACTCACCTGGAAGCATATACAAACAAAAAAAAAAATTTCGAATCGGCTCATCAATGACGGAGTTCTGAGGTAACAAACATTGAAAAAAATATATATATATACAACCGAATTGAGAACCTCCTTCTTTTTTTTGAAGTCGGTTAAAAACAGCATTTATGTTTGTAAGATAACATATGCTTAATTGTAAATTTTAAATGAACTTTGATCTTCAATAAGTGTTCTGTATGCAACTACATATATTGAATAAAAATATTTTGTTGATTTTGATTTCTAAGTTCTTTGTCCAATGTGTATTTGCGTCTCACATTTTGCTTAAAGAGTGAGTGAGTGAGACGCAATGCACATTGGACAAAGATCTTGGACAAGTGGAATACCGCCCTAAGTTCTGCGTAGGTAGGTGTGATTGAGATTTACCTCACGCACCGACAGTTTCAGCGGCCAATCGCGAATCAAGGACCAGGAAATAGCTAAGGCGGTCATCATACTGCCGCCGCATCCCGCTGCGACGTGCGGAGCGACGGTTTATTGCAACGTTGTAATATGCCTTAAACTCCACACTGTAGTTCACACTGCACCGCCTTCGTCCGGAGAAATTTGTACGCGACTTCGGCTCCTTTCTCAGAGCTTGACGATTAGCAGGAACAAGGCGACCTTCTCGGGTAGGTACATGTGCTGAAGCGGCACATGAAAAACTGCTGGATAGAGCCCTCGCAACATTAACATATTTGTAACAAGCCGCACTGCAGGCCTAACAAGGAAAAAAAAAAAACCCTGGCAGTGGCAAAAATAAAAAAATACAACTCTACGATCTATGTCATGTCAGGTATCGTTGAAGAAGTAATATACTCGTAAAACATTATTAGGTTTCTGATAACCGTTTCGGGTTTATAATGATTTAAAGTTGACTTAACAACAACTTTCGCTTCAATATCCAAAACCTAACTTACAGTCTAAACGGCTCGATGGATTTTCGCAAATGAGGTGTCGTTGGATTCCTTATAATCGTAGGAGTGACGTAGGTTATAAAATTGGAAACATGCATTATCTAGGTTTTTGAAAAATCTTTTGATTTTATTTGTTGTCAAACATTTCTACAAAGATGAATAGGCATCGGGAACATCATGCAGCTCACTTCCGTCCTTGTCTGGCTCGATTAATTCGATACAGTTCACATCGCAGGAATCGGTAATTGTGAAACTCCCAGCCATTCAACACTTTCGCAGAACTCAGCTCCGCATGTTCGACGCGCGGCAAGTTATTATTCGTGGAACCAGGGACTTATATTGTGGGGTATATTTAGAATTTCTGGACTGGATTAAAATTGCCTCAATAATTTGATTAATGGTATAATTGCTGCCAAGGGTCTTGTTTGTGGGAATAATTATTTCTTAGACATAAGTAGGGGCTATAAACCGGAAGATTGTTTCACTAAGCCGGATTCTTTCTGACGTGACGTGCTGATAGACTTGAACGAACAGAGGCAAGCATAGAGCCAATCATCACTACGAACATTTTCACGATCTTTCTACTACATCACGATCACGATCATTATACTAAATGTTCGTCAAAAATGTATTCTTCACGAAGATATCAGACTTGACGGTCGCGTAACAAAATTGCTCGGCTAGGCAATACGCTAACGGCTGTCGTTTCATTAGAATGCTCGTCCTGTTTATTTAATGGAAATGTACAGTTAAGGCACAAACAGACGTGCTCATTACTAGCACGAAAGTGTGCCACTATTGAGCAATTGCTCATTAGTAGCACGTGTGTAACAACATTGCTAGTAATGAGCATGCTTATTAAAGCTGGACTTCCCACTATCGCGGCTCTATCGCAACGGCCCGGCCGCAGCGGCTGAGCCGCTGTGACAGTGACGCAGCGGGTTATTAATTTTGAGGTTATTTTTGAGTAGAATATCTAAAAACTGGACATTAATAACGTATTTACGGATGAGCAAGACGAGGCATTAATAAATTTAGTGTCACAAGCAATTTTGTACGATTTGAGTGAAACGGGCTACAAAAACCTTCCCTCCCTCCGACTTTTGAAAATTGGGTCTGTTGGGCTTCGCTCCATACTATAGTAGTAACCAAGCAAAAGATCATCATCCTCTTCTTCTAATATCAACTATACTATATATCAACTGTACCGCACAACCGTCAGGTATGGACTAATAACTATGACTGACGCCGGAGTCGCGCTGCACAGAAGCCAATCTGCCGTTGCGATAGAGCCGCTATGGTCGGAAGTCCAGCTTTACCTGAGGCGCGGGTGGAAGGGGGCGTGCTCCGAGCGCGTCTGAACAGTCCGTACGTTTGCTTTGAGCATAAGCATGCTTGTTTTAATACATACTCTCTGCTCATACTCATTCATACTCATAAATAAGCATGCTTCAGACGTTACCGGTTTCAATTTAATACATCGCCAGCTCCTGGCTACCGGAGAGGTACCTGTCCAAGTGTACACAGTGCACTCAAAAGAAAACTGCACAGGTCTAAGTATTCCATTACACGCTTCGGTCGACTATTATACCTGCATAGGTTGACCCTTCCGTTAAACCCCGTGTATGGCGCTGGCCACACACGGGGCTATAAGCTACGGTTTTGCAGACGACAACAGCCTAAAGTGCACGAAAATCAAAGGTAGCCTGCGGCTGCCATCAGTACCGTCTGGAGAATCGTACCTGAAGTGTAGCACCCAAGTGTACAGCGCCATCTGTTGATTCCGAAGGGCTTCCCGTAGCAAACAATTGGCTTATCAGGAGATTCGGGAGTAATCCATGGACAGTCTAGTATTTAATTAAACAATAGTTCACATCCAATCAATTTAATTTACTTTTACACACGACTGTTACTATAAACAAAAACAAGTAAAGAATTGTCCTGAAGGGTCTCTTGCTGGACCCCCTACACCGTGAGGCCCGTGACTGAGAGAAACTTCGTAGGTTTAAATGCGGTATCTAATAGAGTTGCAGTGCGAAAGATCAGGCAAGGCGTTTGCACACGCCACATGGCCATGGTATAACTAATACTAGGCCGGTCTAAGGGCGATATCTCCAGTTGTAGACTCCATGGGCGCTGTCACAACAAAGTTCGTAGGTCTAAGGGCAGCATCCACAGCGATACCTCCAGCTGTACACTCCGAAGGGTCTCCCGCAGGGGCTCTTGCACACGCCGCAGCAGGGCCCGGAGAAAGGCGCCGGGAACGCGCAGCCGGCCCACTGCGCACACGCCGGTGTCCCGCAACTTCCACAGCAACACGGCATTTTGAAACTGTTTAGATATAGATCTTTAAGGAAATGTAAGATTTGGTGTCTTTTTAGGGTTTTCTTGTGATTTTTCTACAAAAGTGACAGCTCTTTTTAGTCTTCTGTCAGGCTAAATGGCAGCATAGTTTCGTATTCGTTGTTTAAAACCATTCAGACGTTTAGGATTTTAAAGGGCCCCACAGATTAACAGTTTATCTGCAGTCCCAAGTCTGGTCAGGCGGCGTGCCGTCCAATATCTACAAAGTTCACACAATCAACTGCCGGCAATGTTCGCACGAGTGGCTTTACAACCGTCACTGCCCAGACACACGGTTGCCTGCCTGTTGCCCTTGGCCTTTTAGCTTGGCCTGCCAACAATCCGCATGCGTGTGGTTGATTACGACGTAAGGTGACGGACTGTCTCGTCGAGATCTGTCGATACCTACTCTATCGGTTAATCATATTAGACCTCTGACTATCAAATTCTTGTCAGGATAAGAATAGACGATTTCGTCGAACTGAACTGCAGATATATCTATATAGTCTGTCTGGTAGATGCAGATACAGATACCTGTGTTTTGTCTGCTATGCCGAGTGCCACACACTTGCAGTTCGGAGAAATTGTTTGTTCTGAAGAATCCCATAGTCTCTGGTGTACGGTTAACTGGTCCATATCGGTCGGCGAAATTAGTCCGATCTGGCCTGTTTAGAAAGGAGCGCCTCGCTTCAGACGAACCAGGCCTCCGATCACACTGAGTTATATGGGATCCAATTACGGATAAGCTCCCAGTCGAGTATAAGTACAAGGTTTTGTGAGACTGCTCCGGTTGAACGGGAAGGGGTGCTGTGCGAGAGTGCTATTACGCGACAGTGCACTCGCTCCTGACTTACGGCGTGGAGTTTTGGGGTGGCGCCTCCGACTGGAAGCGTGTGTTCTCACAGCAAAAGCGCGCCATCCGCTAAGCCGGGGGATGCTCCAGCGCGTGACCTTTCCGTGATCTCAAGATTCTGCCCCTGCCTTGTTTACTCATATACCAGGTCTCAGTGTTCACACACGAGAACTTGGATATGTTCCAGCGCAGAGGCATTAACACCAACTACAACCTGCGCAGTAATAGACACCACAACAGGCTGATCGCCGAATCACACAGACTTGCCAAGTCTGAGAGATCCCTGTACTATGCAGGCCCCTCTATTTACAATCGCCTGCCGGACTCTGTACGGGATGCAACTTCCACCGCAGCATTCAAGGTAAGGCTGAATAAGTGGTTGACGCTGGAGTCATTTTATTCATATGTCGAGTTCTTTAGTCTACCAATAATTTTGTAAAGGTATAAAATATAGTGTGACATATAAAAATATTCGAATACGATATGTAGATAATTGACATATAATACGAAAAACTGTCATTAATTGTACTTAAAACTATTGAAAGCTCAATATTGTATCTGGACTTGTAACAATTGTTATTAATAATATATTTCATTTCATTTCATTTCATTTCATGAAGATCCGGACGTCATACGATGACTCACAGTGCTGCCTGCCGTATGGACTGACGATCGCGTTATCCTTAACATCAGCTCTTGCTTACCGCTGTTTAATTACTGCTGTTGCATGCTGTTTAAGGTCTATAGAAACTAGATCTAGAGTCGTAGTAGAGTGGCGGTCATACGGCGGCCGTCACGGCAAATTTTAATTGAGAGATGTATTACTTTTTAGGGATCCGTAGCCAAATGGCAAAAAACGGAACCTTTATGGATTCGTCAGCCACTTTTTTCCGAAACTATAAGAACTATACCTACTGTTGAAACTTGGTAAGTAGATGTATTCCGTGTACCGCATTAAGAGTTTCACACAAAAATAGAAAAAAACAATAAATATTGAGGGTTCCCCATACTTAGAACTAAAACTCAAATTTGGAAAAATGGATCACAATAGATCAGCGATGGTTGCAGTGATATAAGGGCTCTCTAGTCCGGAAGCCACTACCAGAATAATAATCTATGGGGTAGGTCTTAAAAAATGATATTGAGGTTTCTAATATATATTTTTTCCAAACTGAATAGTTTGCGCGAGAGACACTTCCAAAGTGGTAAAATGTGTGTCCCCCCCCCCCCCCCCCCCCTGTAACTTCTAAAATAAGAGAATGAAAACTAAAAAAAATATATGATGTACATTACCGTGCAATCTGCCACCGAAAATTGGTTTGAACGACATCTAGTAAGTAGTTTTTTTTTATAATAAATTGTACACCGCAACGGAACCCTTCAGGGGCGAGTCTGACTCGCGCTTGGCCGCTTTTTTTTTATTGTCTCGTGTCAAGTCGTACCGTATATGGGGCGCATAAAGATTTTCCAGCATGGCCAGTTTTATGAAACTAAACATTTGAAATAAGAATTCAAAATCGATGATTCATCCTGTCGGACTCATTAATCTCATTAATTCATTATTTATAGAATCTTGTACAAAGCACATGTAGCAGTAAAAACTAAAAACATTTTTTTTATATTAAAACCAAAAAATACTTTTCAAAATTACACCAGTTATTTTACTTATAGCTTACCAATTTAAGTAAATAAGCTAAGAATAATGAGTTGCGGACCGTGTGGAGGGTGCTGCGGCCCGTGCTGTGGACCGTGCGGTGGGCCTTGTTGCGGCGGACCTTGTTGCGGCGGGCCTTGTTGCGGCGGGCCTTGTTGCGGTGGGCCTTGTAGCGGTGGGCCTGGTTGCGGTGGGCCTTGTTGCGGCGGGCCTTGTTGCGGCGGCTGCTGTAAGCCTTGCTGCGGCGGCGGCCCATGCTGTGGTGGATGTGGCCCATGCTGTGGCGGATGTGGCCCATGCTGTGGCGGATGTGGCCCATGCTGTGGCGAATGCGGTCCTTGCTGTGGAGGATGCGGCCCTGGCTGTAGACCCTGCCGTCCCTGTGGACCCTGCTGTCAGCCCTCCCCCCCGCCTTCCTGTGCGCCCTGCCCACCCCCCTGCGGTCCGTGCTGAAGAGTGTAAATGTCATTGTCACGTGATTCCTGGACGCCGCTAGTGCAGTCCGTGTCCCAGTGTAAGATTGAATTGTTTATAAGAATATATATATTGTATTTGCTTTGTCATCTGTTGTCTAATTTAATGCAAAGCCGTTAAGGCTGAAGGTAATATTTAAATTAATTTCCGTCTTAACGTGTCAGTGCCCCTAATGGGTAATGGGCCTGCTTTTCAGGAGTCCGTGCTTCCACAATTGATTCATAACTTTGAACTGGAAGAGAGAAGAGAAAGATCATTTTGTGCGGGGTCAGTGAACGTGTCAAGCCCGTCACAGACTTAGCTCTAAAAAATGTACTGTGACCGAAACGAAAGGTCAAAGAAAAATTCTTCTTTCTTACGATACATTACGATTTTGCGTACTAGTTGACAGCGCACACACTTAGCTATAATATACCAAAATATATATTATAGCTTAATGTGCAATACATTTTAGGTATTGGAGTCGCTTCGTACGTGAAGAATGGCGTCCAAAGGGTTAAAACAGGCTAGCCGCACACGCTAGAAGACTAACTCGCTTTGCCACTCCCCAAGCTCTAGGCGCTAAGCAAGCTTGTCAGTGTAGCCATGGCCTCCCAACTAGAACAACGTATAATTGATACTAAAAAGAACTCATAGATGGCGACACAGGTACCGAGCGAAACATTTGAACCAGTAATCGTGAAGATAGAATGATTTTTACACCTTAATAAAATCAACGTACCTTAATTATATCACAAACATACTTCCGCACATACAATAAAGGTATATTTTATAAGTTTAGTAAATGCAATAAAATTGATACTAAATCCATGTAACTCGTACTATACGAGTAAGCTTTCAAGCTTGCTACGTATTATTGGGTACTGTCACTAGATGGCGCCATTACGGGTCGCGAAAGTTCTATGGAACCACAGGCTCTAAGCATTTGGTTATGTATATTTTTGTGTGATGTGTAATATTGTCTCTAAAATACTACTTTTATATCGAAAAAATCAAAAATACTCTTATTTGTTGCCCGGGAAGTCAACGCCATCTGGTGATATCTCAATGTATTACTAAAGGCTGACAGCGTCATAGCCGTGGTAGCTCGGATACTGCATCTACTGGTGTAGCTACGAGACTAAAATTGTATACAGAATTGCCTACATTAGGACGGTACGCTTTTGCTCTATGAGATTGGGTATCTGTACTTGTATTCTTTAATCTGTGGTGTAGCCTATTTAATTAGTCGGCGTAAAAACAGTGCGTGCCACGTATGCGCTGCGTAGAACTGGTTCAGTGGATCGCAAGTGTAAAATGGTTAAATGGTATCAATGGTCAGTTGTCTTGTTCAGTTACAACCGTAACCGTAATTTTCAGGAGGTACCTATCGACAACACGGCTAACTGACCATCCGTGTACTTTACGTGCATTGTAATAAGGTTCTATATAAAAACAGGATGGTCAGATAACTGTTGGCGTGTGTACACCGGTTTTTAAAGCGTTCCCTGGCCGAGTGTCCACAATAGATTCACAGCTTCGAACTGGAAGCACTTGGTCGTGTGACATTGTCAGCTCATTTGTATGGGGACAGTACCAAAGGTACTAAAAATTAAAAACATTCCATTGAAATTTCAGAGGTCCATCCGTCCTGACGCAAACTTTTGAGCCTCCATTCCCACATTCAGTTAAGTCAACCTAGTGAGATTCTTTTCTCGTTTTGATCAGTTGAAAAATACTTTGCACTGGTTTCGTTTCTTAAAACATTTTTGGGGGCACTCGGCCAGGGAACGTGTTAATAAATACCTGTACGTACCTCTCCTGAAAACAAGATATCTTCACAATAGATCCTGTACACCTTGCTGGTGACATCCGAGAGTGGATTTTAGGAGCCAGGGAGAGGTTTTTATACCACGTCGGTGGCAAACAAGCGTGGGCCGATGCAAACACACTGTCGCCATAGGCTATGGACGCTTGCAATACCAGGTTAATTTCATCCCTATTCCCATTTTGACAACATCCCAGCTCGCCCAAAATCCCATTTTGTCCAGTGTCGCATCTTACCCGCTTTCCTAATTCCTAACTCGTCATCGTCATTATCTCAACTCGTCCACGTTTCCAACTCGTCAGTCTCACTCAACTCGTTCACTTTCCCAACTCGTTCACTTTCCCAACTCGTCATTGTCTCAACTCGTCCACTATCCCAACTCGTCACTATCTCAACTTGTCTATTTTCTCAACTCGTCAGTATCTCAGCTCATCCACTTGTTTTCACAGAAAGTTTTGCCCGGACAAGGTTTTATTTTAATAAAAAGATTATGAAGACAAGATAAAAGACAATGATGTGGGAATTGGAATGTTGACAGGATAGGAAGTGGACGATTTGGGAATCGAATGTGGACGAAATGGTATTTTGGGCGAGCTGGGATGTTGTCAAAATGGGAATAGGGACGAAATGAACCTAAAGGCATAAAACTTCGGCAGAAAGCTCACAAGGTACAGTCAACGTGACAGATAGGTGTTCACACTTATCCTTTCTAAAAGACGATGTGTACCAGTCGAGGTCAAAGGTATGTATTGTACCTTTGACCTCGACTGGTACAGAGGTGCACAAAAGCCCTTACGCGGTGTTAGGCAGATTCGGGATAATGCGGAAACCAGATACGACAGTCCGCATCATATAGATAAAGACGTGTTGCGATATTTTTGGCTAATTTAGCTGCTACCAACTATATGATGCTGACTGTACGTGTACCTACAGTAAGAATCAAATACATATAATTCATTCATTCATAGATTCACGCCTTTATTCCCAAAAAAGATAGGCAGAGCACATGAAACTTATGTTCAGTCAGCATCACATAGTTAGTAGCAGCCAAAGTAGCCAAATATATCGGAACACTTCCTTATTCCTATAGTAATAAAAACGTGTTCCGATATATTTGGCTACTTTAGCTGCTACTAACTATATGATGCAGACTGTTCCAATGCCACTTTTAGCATTAATTTGGGTATAGATCGACAAAATGTGATATCGCAGTGATAGGTAGCCAGCCCATCGTCCACAACACTTTTCAACCCATTCTCGACAAAACTACACGAGATTTGCCGAATACGAGAGTGTGGAGTGAGCATTCGTCTATGTTCGTATTGTTTTGCGTATATTCGTGTAGTCGTCGGCAAAATGGCCAAACATCAAAGAGCTCTTGTGAAGTTTCGTTTTTGTGCGAAACTTCTCCTCCACATTCTCGCTGCACTTCCGTCAGTCGGCCGACGGCAACCTTAGGAAGCGTCCATCTTGTATGAAAGTCCTATTACAACTGCGCAAGGCGAGAATGTAGAGGGCCGCTCTCGGTTTCGCCCGGTCTCGGCAAATATTCCGGCGAAACCAGTCTCGTGTACTTTTGTCGAGAATGTGGAGCGGGCTTAAGTCATCCAGAGGGGCTAGTACCCTAAGTTTTATGTCGGACATGAAGCATTCGTCCCATTCTAGCCAATATGCGAGTGCAAGAAGGACAAATGCTTTATGTCGGACATAAAACCTAGTGTGCTAGGGGGGCAGGGCTCGAACAATTCATGCGGATGACGTAAAAATACGTAATTTTGCACATTGATGTTTGTATGTAAAAACTTCCGTGTGACAAATCCCCCGAAGTAACAAAATAATCGTGAGTACCAACATGGTGCCGTGAATAACATTATTTATAATAAAAGTAAATAGGTATATTATACAAAAAACAATAAAATACTTTAAATACAAAGTTTTAACCGACTTCAATTTAGTACTCCGCCAAGCCACGAAAACATTTCCACATTTATTTTCCAATTTACCACATGAACTGATCTCCGCGAGCAAATGCGTTGATTATTAGAGAAAAAAACCCAATCGCTGTATGTGGGCCGATAATATTTGAGGACTTCCGTCGATTCCACAAGGATCACCTTTGGCAATTCATTAATTGCTATTTCAACGGAATCTTATCAGAATCTGTGACGTACTTTTGTACTTTTATGTACATAATTGAGGAATTCCATAAGTCATCTGTGGTCCTCATCATCAATTCCACTCCACCATTTTTTTTGATTTCCGGGTGTAAATACATGAGTTATAATATAATGGAAAATACCAAAATGACTACACACGTGCCTAATAAAATTGAGGAGTACCCTCCATTCCGCATGGATCCCATCATCCAACTGATTTTTTTTTTAAATGGGACCTGGAAACATATTTACAAAGAAAAAAAAATTACGAATCGGTTCATCAATCATCAATGACGGAGTTCTGAGGTAACAAACATTGAAAAAAAAAAACCGGGTTGTACCCCGGGAGTGCCGGCAGAAGTGAAAACTCAATAACATTGTAACAGTTTTTCGATCAGGTCACGTGACATCTTACGGTGTCACCCTAAAAATGAATTTGACGCAAATTTATAAACAATTATCAATTATTTAGGCGGACGGCCCGCGGGCGCGTTGGGTGCGACGGGCTCAACGCGCCGCCGCGGCGCAACGGTGCCGGGGTCCGGCGCGCCGACGGGCGGCGGCAAACACAATACCAATTTGTTTTTGCCATTGCCAAATATTTTTCAAAGCTTTATCTCTATAGGAATAACGCCCAAATTCGAACTATTCGAATTTTCTCAATAGCAAAACGGTGAAGTACGCGTTGGTATTATTACAAATTTATTTGCAGAATATGTTATTGCAAAAAGTCTTTAACGGCTTTATACTCTTACGAATAGCGTTCAGTTTTGAATGAAGTCGAATCGGCTAGCAGCAAAAAGTGACCTCCTTCACATCTGACGTCACAAAACTCTGTCGCGTATTTAACAATTTTTCCCCATCTCAAAAAGTGCTCAGCGCCGCTAAAGAAGTTTACACTTCAAAAAAAAAAATACATCCGAATTGAGAACCTCCTTTTATTAAAAGTCGGTTAAAAATATATTTTTTTGTTATTAAGTATTTATGTTATGCATGTACTGCTCATGATGAAGCGATGATGTCGTTTAATTAATGTTGGATGAATGATAAGTCGTAATTGTTTATGCAAAATACATTTTGAAATCATGCTATGAGTGGTTTGATGTCATCCGCATGAGTTGTTCGAGGTATGGTCATCAGTCATCATCATGTAATTTTCCATATTTGTTCAATATTTCCACTTCTGTTGTAAAACATAGGTAGGTTAGGAAGGCGTTTCCACTGGCTCCTACTCGGTTCTCCTACTGCTAGGAGCACGATGACCAATATGTCCTTATGCTCCTAGCCTAGCGTGACCTTATATGCAATAATATATAGTACACTTAGTACAGAATAAAAAAATTGCGACAGACTCGTGGTCACACCATTTTGTCGCACTGTGTGACGACGAGTAATTACTTTAACAGGTCCGTGTACGTACAGTCAAGGTCACTAATATGTATATACCCGAAGTGGCATAAATATGTATGCAACAACCTTATTTCCGTAGTAGTAAGCTCTGTAGACCAGATAAAAGCTGCAGTAGATGCATCACTACACGGAGGCATAAGGAAGGCGACTGTCAGAGCGGAACGGCGGCGTGTTGTGCCGCTTGCTACCAACACCTGAAATCATGACCACGACCACTCTGTCAAGAGTGAAACGACGAAGAAGAAGAAGAGAAGGTCTGTATACATGTTTCTGTAAGTTTGTGGTGTATACATATTGGTGACCTTGACTGTACGACGACGAGCGAAGCGAGGATTGTAAGGTGTAGGTACTGCGACCCTACGCCCGCGAGCCGAGCGAGCGAAGCGAGCGTGCCGTGGTTGCGGCCGGCGAAGCGCCAGAACCAAACAGTGTGGCTACGAGGAAAATAAGTTCCTCGTGGTCACACCAGCGTGACAAAATGGTGTGACTACGAGTCCGACGTCAAAAAAATATTTTGATACAATCACCGAATAGGAGCAAGCAAAACGAAAACGCTGCCGTATTCGTTATACGTGACTGTCCATTAGTAGGAGCACACACGGTCGGCTCAAGGTGACTCTCCATACAATCTTAGTTTGGTTCTCATTTTAAAACGGCATACGGGAATACCACGATACATACAAAGACTTGACCATAGATCTAACAAATCTATCTAACAAAGTAATCAGAGTATACAATGTTACATGTTACCTATTAAAAGAATAAAATCAACAGGTTCTGTGTGCCATTTCAGAACAAAAACTTCACTAGCAGTCTCTCCCCCTTATTTACATTTTTTCCGCTTTATATGGAGAGTATGGCGAAGTGAGATCCTGTTGATTTTTTTTTTTTAATTTATTTATCAAAAGTACAAAACAATTAACAATGTTATGTTACTCGCCAAACTGCGATAACAGTTTGTTGGCGAGACCGCGCTCATTTTAACTAATGTGTTAAGTACCTATGTTAAAACTATGTTAGGTATGCTATATGAACTACATACTTATAATCTTAAACACTAAATTACACACTAAACATGATAATGCATGAACACTTCACTCCTGCACTTACAGTGCTATACTTTTACAATTAGGTGTTTATTTGTGAAAAGATTATTTTTTACCTACGTAAGTATTAATGTAATTTTTCCAAAAATGTATTTTTTAATCTACTTTTTAATTCAACTTTTTTTCTTCTCTTAACCAATCAGTCTCGTTATATATTTTACCACATTTATTTGCTGTGCTCCGTAAAGATGCTCTATTTTAATGTATGGTATTTTTGTGTTCTTATGGCCATCTGCCTACTAAAATGAGACGCATGGTTAATTGACCTCATTGTGGTATGTTTTTGTAATAATAAGCATTTTACAAAACATCCGAAAACGTTTCAAATGACCCTAAGCCTTGGTCGGATGAAACTAAGGGTGGGGTTAGTTGAAACAACTAAGATTAAAATATTTATAAAATTATTATAATCACTTTTTTAAATAATTGATTTCCTGTCAAATATATTACCTGAAATCAGAGGCGTCTAGCCCATGTAGCGCCCGTGTGCAAACATTACTCTAGCGCCCCCTAGTAAGCGCGCGGTCAAAATGGAATGGTAGCGGGCGGCGCTCGGCGCCCCCCAGGACCGCTGCGCCCGTGTGCAAACATTACTCTAGCGCCCCCTAGTAAGCGCGCGGTCAAAATGGTATGGTAACGGGCGGCGCTCGGCGCCCCCTAGGACCGCTGCGCCCGTGTGCAACGCACACCCTGCACCATACCATAGGTAAAGACGCCTCTGCCTGAAATCGTACTTAGTCCGAATTGACTTTAACATACCCATAATTTAGGACTTATTTTGGTAACCTACTTACAATAATGACCAATTTTTTTTTTTGTTTTGTCAGTTTCTCGCATGTTCTACTCGTATAATATCAGTGTTATGTTCTTTTGTGGTATGTTTTTACTAATTATCGACGTATTTTTAGTTTTATTACGTACAAATAAAATACCTACATAAGTAATTAGTACTGTTTCTATTGTCCCCATTTTTTTTGTTTCAACTGTCCCGTCAACCTCTTCGTAAATATTAAGTTATGTAAAAAAAAATCGGAAGAGGGTACGAGTAAGATAGTATAAAATCGACTAGATTATCTATACATATAGTGGTTTACGCAAGTTTAAACAAACTTGTATGTACCTAGGTAGGTACCTACAGTTCTTGGTATCTATTATGCTGGCTTTAAACTGGTTGATGACGAGAATCTTATACATATGTTTATAAATTTGAAAATAATTAAGATCGTGTTGTATTCGTCAGAAGCATTGGTTGTTTTGTTTGACACACATGTGTTGTTACAATATCCATGGTTACCATCCAAATGCCACAATGACAGAATGACAGAAAGAGAAAGAACGGAAGTAAGAGATAGCATGTGCCCGCCATGGTAGCCACAGATAGAAAACTTGTCACTTGTTCTGACACTTGTCAGATTTGATCTGAATGTGAGCGAATGGATGTCATTCTTCTTTTTGTTCCTAGTTGCGTGACACTGCCTACAACTACCCGTCCATTGCGACTTTGGAGTGAACAATGTATTGATTGTCATAACATTTCACTTTTCTTTTGACAGCTGTCATCCCAGTAGAATTTGTCATCTTTGACGTTTGTTTCTTTCAAAAGTCAAAACATGATATAATAGACCCCCACCCCCGCAGACGAACGTGAGGAATGTTTTCCATCCGTGACGGAAGACATGATTCTGTGTTATTACAAAGAACATTTTGGCCACGCCCCTTTTCTCTTCGAAAAACATGTTAAGATGTTTAAAAACATCAAAAACAAGGCGCAGCGGACGCGGCTTAAAGCCTATTTCTTCCTTCATCGGGATCACCAATGGTCTAGGAGTTGTTAAGCTTGTTTCAAATGACCCGCGTTTCTATTGACCCCAGTCTCCCCTACTTGTAATGCAGCGGCGCGACGAACTTATGGAGTGAGCCGGCCCTGACGAAACTTCGATCATGATACGCGTCGGTGCTAGGCGACGGAGATATGATTCGCTACAATGATACAAATGTGAACTAAATCTTTAAGCATATTATTTACTGTGATGCTCTAATGCCGATTTCACACGGGGGCAGAACAGTGAGGCAGAGCAGAGGGCAGCACAGTACTGCTACTGTTTGAACGCACAGAACAGTACTGTCTTCTATCTACTGTCTACTGTTCTGCGCGTTCAAACAGTAGCAGTTCTGTGCTGCCCACTGTCCTGCGCCACTGTTCTGCCCCCGTGTGAAATCGGCATAAGAGTGACGTGGGTATATAACGTGTGCTGCAGGCCTTAAATGGTTTGGGTCTTTGTCAATCATGGCCGTTTACATAAGGAAAAATAAATATATAATTTGGAATAAGGAATTCTAATTTGACATACCTCAATCTTCTTCTTGACAAGCTCATTATTTGATAGGATTTTATAGAAAACACATGTAACGATAAAAATACAAAATATTATTAAAAATCAAAAAATACTTTTCAAAATTATACAAGTTATTTTTGCTTACATTTACAATTTAAGTAATTAATTCCTAACTAAGCATAATGTGTTGTGGACCGTGCGGAGGTTGCTGTGGCCCGTGTGGCGGCTGCTGTGGTGGCGGCTGTGGTGGCGGGTGTGGTCCGTGCTGTGGACCGTGCGGCGGAGGCTGCGGCGGGTGCGGCCCGTGCGGCGGAGGCTGCGGCGGGTGCGGCCCGTGCGGCGGAGGCTGCGGCGGCTGCGGCCCATGCTGTGGAGGCTGTGGAGGCTGCGGCGGCTGTTGCGGAGGTTGCGGGCCATGTTGCGGTCCATGCGGCGGCTGCTGTGGGGGCTGTTGTGGCGGCTGCGGCCCCTGCTGCTAACATTTGGTAAACTGTCATGTAACGTGCCGATTCTTGGACAACGCGTGTGTGGTCCAGGAAACATGTCCCGGTGTAAGATTGAATTGTCTGTAATAATATACAAGTTTTATTTGTCCTGTGTTTTCTTATTTATTCCGGGTTTAGTGCGTACTCAGTAGAATTTACCCCTTCGGACCGTTTCGGAGCCAGCATTCGGAGCCAGCTACCGTATGGGAATTTAAAATCCCGTTTGGCAGCTGGATACGAAGCGGGCATTTTTTTACCGTTTCGGAGCCAGCATTCGGAGCCAGCTACCGTGTGGGAATTTAAAATCCCGATTGAGAGCTAGGCATATTATGACTTACTGTTAAGGATAGGTACGACGACGAGCGAAGCGAGGAGGAGTGTGTTAGGTATCTTGTGATCATTTGGTACGACGACGAGCGAAGCGAGGAGGAGTGTAGGTTAAAATCCTACTGCCTTTGTCCTACCAATCGCACCACATGAACTTTTTTTCAACTTTTTTAACCTACACTCCTCCTCGCTTCGCTCGTCGTCGTACCAAATGATCACAAGATACCTAACACACTCCTCCTCGCTTCGCTCGTCGTCGTACCTATCCGTAACAGTAAGTCATAATATGCCTAGCTCTCAATCGGGATTTTAAATTCCCACACGGTAGCTGGCTCCGAAACGGTACGAAGTTAGCTCCGAAACGGTAAAAAAAATGCCCGTTTCGTATCTAGCTCCCAAACGGGATTTTAAATTCCCATACGGTAGCTGGCTCCAAATGCTGGCTCCGAAACGGTCCGAAGGGGAAGACGTTTACGAACGTCTATTACTACTAACCGACAAACCAGTCTATCCACCTGGTTGGACGGTTAGTATTTTTTTTGGGTTAGTCCACCTAGTTATACTACTAGTTATACGATATAACAAAATGAACAAATAAAATCCTAATAGTTATACTGAGCAGTATGACTAAACGGATTTGATTATTTTGGTTCGGGTACGTCCATTTAGTTATATTGTTAAATAAACTCAGTTAAATTTTTTGGATGTTTTACGTTTTCACACATTTTTTTACCGTTTCGGAGCCAGCATTCGGAGCCAGCTACCGTGTGGGAATTTAAAATCCCGATTGAGAGCTAGGCATATTATGACTTACTGTTACGGATAGGTACAGTCAGCGTCATATAGTTAGTAGCAGCCAGAGTAGCCAAATATTTCGTAACACACCCTTATTCTTACAGTAATAAAGACGTGTACTGAAATATTTGGCTACCTTGGCTGCTACTAACTATATGACGCTGACTGTACGACCCTTTTGACGGTCAGTGACAACTTCTGGATTTGACCACCGCTGCATTTGACCACTTCTGTATTTGACCACTTCCAGGTTTGACCACTTCTGGATTTGACCACTTCTGGATTTGACCACTTCTGCATTTGACCACTTCTGGATTTGACCACTTCTGCATTTGACCACTTCTGCATTTGACCACTTCTGGATTGGATCAACTGTCAAACAAGCTGTGAAGCTGGTGGGTGGACGGGTCGCGGCCGGACCACTTCTACATTTGACCACTTCTGCATTTGACCACTTCTGCATTTGACCACTTCTGGATTTGACCACTTCTGCATTTGACTACTTCTGGATTTGACCACTTCTGCATTTGACTACTTCTAGATTTGACCAGTTTTTATTTATACAGTATGCAAACAAAAAATCGTCTGCGTTAACCTTCCGACATTTAAGACGCAAAAACATTCCCTCCCTCGTTAACACATGTTTTAATAATACACTCGTCGGGTCTATATCGGGTGGCATAAAATTGTTGGTCCTACTATTTTGTCGCATACCAACTTTATGCCGAATAACGTATGGCATAAACATTGGGGTTCGGTACCAAAGGCCTAAGTTGCATTTAGGGGTTCGGTACCAAAGGCCTAAGTTGCATTTAGTCTTGGCATTCAAAACATCTTAGTAGTACACTGACCAAGTGTACAAAATGACTTTTTTGTATAATACCACGGTTACAAAATTGTCTTAGTTTCAGAAAGACATACGTAGCAAAACGTCTAGGTCGTGAAAATAACTAATAAGCAGAATGACTCAATTGTGTAACGTCTTGATTGTATTAAGGACTATGTTATCAAATGATCTTGTTTGATTAACGTCTTAGCTATAAAATGAGCCAGTGGTAGAAACGTCATGATTGCTAAACGACTTCATTGTATGAAAAATAAATATCAAGTGGCCTGTAATTGAATTTGAAGTACTAAGGAGGTGATAATAAAATAAAGTATTGTCATTAGACAATCTGGACAAACTGCTACTAAGACATTTTTTATATTTTACGATATAACTACGTAGTCTTTATGCTATCAAGACATTCTATAATATTTGCCGCGAAGATTATCCAGACCATTTACCTATTAAGACATTACGACTTTAAGTCTTTTTACAGCCGAGTCATTCCGCTTACTAAGGCGTATAGCAATGAGGGCGTTTTACAGACCAAGACATTTTGCTACCCAGACAATTTACAACCTAAGATGTTTTGAATGCCAAGGCTAAATGGAACTTAGGCCTTTGGTACCGAACCCGCATTTAGTCATGGCATTCAAAACATCTAAGTAGTACACTGACCAAGTGTACAAAATGACTTTTTTGTATAATACCACGGTTACAAAATTGTCTTAGTTTCAGAAAGACATACGTAGCAAAACGTCTAGGTCGTGAAAACAACCAATAAGCAGAATGACTCAATTGTGTAACGTCTTGATTGTATTGGGTTCGGTACCAAAGGCCTAAGTTCCATTTAGCCTTGGCATTCAAAACATCTTAGGTTGTAAATTGTCTGGGTAGCAAAATGTCTTGGTCTGTAAAACGCCCTCATTGCTATAAGCCTTAGTAAGCGGAATGACTCGGCTGTAAAACGACTTAAAGTCGTAATGTCTTAATAGGTAAATGGTCTGGATAATCTTCGCGGCCAATATTATAGAATGTCTTAATAGCATAAAGACTATGTAGTTATATCGTAAAATATAAAAAATGTCTTAGTAGCAGTTTGTCCAGATTGTCTAATGACAATACTTTATTTTATTATCACCTTCTTAGTACTTCAAATTCAATTACAGGCCACTTGATATTTATATTTTTTCATACAATGAAGTCGTTTAGCAATCATGACGTTTCTACCACTGGCTCATTTTATAGCTAAGACGTTAATCAAACAAGATCATTTGATAACATAGTCCTTAATACAATCAAGACGTTACACAATTGAGTCATTCTGCTTATTGGTTATTTTCACGACCTAGACGTTTTTCTACGTATGTCTTTCTGAAACTAAGACAATTTTGTAACCGTGGTATTATACAAAAAAGTCATTTTGTACACTTGGTCAGTGTACTACTAAGATGTTTTGAATGCCAAGACTAAATGCAACTTAGGCCTTTGGTACCGAACCCATTGTATTAAGGACTATGTTATCAAATGATCTTGTTTGATTAACGTCTTAGCTATAAAATGAGCCAGTACCCTTTTCACGAAACAAATTATTTAATTAAATATTTTTGTTTCGTGTTATTTTTAAGGAGGAATATAGTGGAAAAATATACAACTTGCGTCACTGTCCTCGTAGCTCAGTTGGTAGAGCAGTCTAGCGTTAATAGAAAGGTCGCAGGTTCGAATCCTGTCGGGGGCTACAGACGAAGATGGTTTATTTTTCCATTATATTCTTTCTCTGTATCATATCGTTTAAATGAGCCAGTGGTAGAAACGTCATGATTGCTAAACGTCTTCATTGTATGAAAAATGACTAGGTACCTAACCGTAAATTCACATTTTATGAAACCTGCAGTTGCATTAGAACTTACTTGTCAGTGTCATGTGTCATGTCACTATCTACTTAAATATTAAGTGGCCTGTAATTGAATTTGAAGTACTAAGGAGGTGATAATAAAATAAAGTATTGTCATTAGACAATCTGGACAAACTGCTACTAAGACATTTTTTATATTTTACGATATAACTACGTAGTCTTTATGCTATCAAGACATTCTATATTGGCCGCGATGATTATCCAGACCATTTACCTATTAAGACATTACGAGTACGACTTTAAGTCGTTTTACAGCCGAGTCATTCCGCTTACTAAGGCTTATTATAGCAGTGAGGGCGTTTTACAGACCAAGACATTTTGCTACCCAGACAATTTACAACCTAAGATGTTTTGAATGCCAAGGCTAAATGGAACTTAGGCCTTTGGTACCGAACCCAAACATTGTTGTGCATATTTTTTATTTGTCGAAATTGTTGTTCCTAATATCGATTGTCCTAAATATTTATTGTCAGAATGTTTATTGTGTCGAAGGTTTTTTTTTAGAATGATTGATGTGCATAACTTTGATGTTACTAATATTTAATGTTCTAAGAATGTTGTGCATACATTTTGTTACGAATATATATCGATTGTCCTAAATATTTATTGTCCAAATCTAAATGAAGGTTAGATCTGGTCAGAATTGCCAATTACTTGAATTATTTATGACCCGCCCTCATGTCGACGGAGCCCCGCTTCGCGGGGCCTCTTTTTCTGCTCTGTGGGACACAAGTGAACCCTAACCTAACCGACCTAAAACAGAGTTCGCTTTGTGTGTATTGTTTGATAGCCGTGCGGCGAGTCGACGCCACCCCGCTCAGCGGGGTGTCTATTTCTGGTCTGAGGGACACAAGTGAACCCTAACCTAACCGACCTAAAACAGAGTTTGCTTGTCTGTGTTGTTTGATAGCCATGCGGCGAGTCGACGCCACCCCGCTGCGTGTGTCTATTTCTGCTCTGAGGGAGAAAAGGCAACTAAAGAACCTATCTTATTTATCTAGATGTAGGTCGGGTCTGCTCAGAGTTTAAAAATAGTATGTAATGTGAGTACAGATATAATTTAAGTGCGTGTAACAAAAACGGAACTAGCCGATGGAGGTCATGGAGGTGTGTTCGAAGAGATGTTTGTAGTTCAACTATAACATAAAGAGGAAAACCGCGATAATAAAAAAGCCAACACATACGTGCTCGCCAAGAAAAATTGATAACGAGGTGTTTGACTTTGAATGCATGCAAAGAGGAGGTTTATAATAATTTCGAGCCGGTGTAAAAAATATACGAAAAAAATTTTGAAGCTGAAAAAAAATTGTACGTCGGATGATGTTGAGGATATTCTCCATTTCTCGTCTATGAAAGACGGTCTATTTGCGGCCCGAAAAACATACTTGCAATTTGCATTGTAGACCAACAATTTTATGCCACCCGATATAGACCCGACGAGTGTATTATTAAAACATGTGTTAACGAGGGAGGGAATGTTTTTGCGTCTTAAATGTCGGAAGGTTAACGCAGACGATTTTTTGTTTGCATACTGTATAAATAAAAACTGGTCAAATCTAGAAGTAGTCAAATGCAGAAGTGGTCAAATCCAGAAGTAGTCAAATGCAGAAGTGGTCAAATCCAGAAGTAGTCAAATGCAGAAGTGGTCAAATGTAGAAGTGGTCAAATGCAGAAGTGGTCACCGACCGTCAAAAGGATTGAAGCATTGTGCATTTTAATCTTCAGGCATTTAGAGAACATGCCGTTTTAAGTCAAAGTCATAATGAATTTCGTTCATTTTAAGAATGTTACAACTTGAAATTTTAGGTATTATGAGCCCATGGTAATTTGAAAATTAGGGGTATTAGTGAATAAGGTATTACGATGTTTAGTGGTTTTAAGCCCAAAGCGTATTGAGTATTGGTGTATTTTGAGTTTAGTGTCGAATGCACCGGAATGCATATCGGGAAGTGCACTTAGAGACGTGCACTTTCCGGGAAAATGATCATTCTAAAAAAATGGAACTAGAAAGTGCACATTTCGGGAAAGTGTGTTTTACGAGCCTAACCCAGGCATGACAGCATGATATAATACCAAAGAAAATACAGATATAGATTTAAGTTATATTTCTTATCAAAATACTAAACAAGCTTCCGAAACTGCACTATACGGCTTGGCCGCGTTGACACAAAGAACCTCGTAGAGGCTACGAGGCTGTGCACCCATGCCTGCAGACAGGATTTGTGCACCCAATCCTGTCAGCATCAGGACCTAGCAGCAGCGGTAGCCGCAGCACGGCGAGCAGCACGGCGAACAGCACGGCGAACAGCACGAGTAGCAAGGCCCGCAGCAAGGGGCGCAGCTCGGCGAGCAGCACGGATAACCCATCTTGATTGATTCTTCGTTAAGTCTTACGGACTGTGGGAGAGAGATTGTGAATAAGACGCTTTATTTTTTGTATTTTTTATTTTTAGTTTTATAACTGTTGTTGAAGGTTTGAACTATGAGAATTGAATGATTTTACAACGAAAACTCGCCTATTTATATGGGAATTGCGACGTTCTAAACTTTGTAAACGTTCGAGATTCAAAATTGAGAAATGAAAGAAATAAGGTTCTGACTTCTGGCCAGCCATTGTCAAAAGTGTATGAAACTTTAAGGTTCTTTAAGCCATGAACGCACTGACTAGTGCCTGGAGATAATAATAGGTAAGTTGATCAGCAAAACGTTGCCAAATGTTTCATTTATAGCCTCGTCCAACCCTTCGCAGGCTACGTATCGGCAGCAAAGGAGTCTTGACTCACCTATGGTCACCCCCAAAAAAGAGACGAGTAGAATAATAGCGCCCAAGTTGGTAAGACTATGTTTAGCAGCATGTCATTTTAAAGAATCCTGCCTGAAGGCCTTCTAAGTGAATTACTAGTATACACAGTAGAATAACCTGAGACAGAGGTATGCCATCCTTTTCTGAATTATAAAAGGTTGTATATTATGATGTAGATTACGATTAGATACCATATTGACGTGATTTGGACTGACAGAATTACATAAACAAAATGATATTTCCTTGTGTAAGTTTTTAGAAAAGTTGTTACAAAATAATTAAAATAGTGGTAATATATGATAACTTGCGAAGAAATAGATTCTAAAAGAGCTTCAAGAACGATGCTCTTTCTCTACGGTGAAGCATTGAATCGATGATGGAGGTATGTTTGTACCGCGACAGTGGCCAGTGGCCATAAACTCGGCATCAGGTCAGGCAGCATCTATCATCCATAATACACTCTCGCGTACTTACTTACCTTTTACAGCCACATTTTCGTCGGGGGCATAGCTAGTCCAGGGAACATAAAGCAAGTCCAGAATGAAAACGATGAAGTGCCCTAAAAACGTACGGCCCGATGGTAAGTCCCTGTAGCCTATAGCAATTGCTACTTCTAATAACCTAGGGAACATAAGAGCCTTCCCATCTCACTGAATCCTTGCTCCTCGACGTCTAAACAGGCAACATAGGTGAAATGACCAGCACGAGCTGCGGTGCGGTGCGGTGTGTGTGTGGCGTCTCGTTCTAATTAGAATGTTTAAAAAGAGACGTATAGTCTATGTCGCCGCGACACATCTCGCGGGCTGTCTTGTGATAGCCGTGCTCTCGTTATTGGTCAAACGCGACTGATCTTTGGAGTCATAGAGAACATCAGAATGTCTGTCAAAATAGACCAGCAGGGGCGGCTGTACCTATAGTGCAGGGGGTGCGTTGCACCCGGGCGCACGGTCCTAGGGGGCGCCGAGCGCCACTCACAGGGCGCCACTCGCCTCGACTGTCGGGCGCTAGGGGGGGTGCTAGAGGGCGCTGTGCGTGAGACGGGCTACTGATATAATGAGCGGTATAGCACGTATCGGGGGCATCGGGGCCACGGCATCATAATCGGCTAGCCTTAATTACTATTCGGTTTCTCGGAACACTGGTGGAGCGACGTGACCCTTTATTGTGCGTAGGGCTGGCTACTTATAGATCATCTAAAAATATGATGACGAAATACGCTTATCCTATCGCTTATTGAAAGGCGCTCCTTTCAATATGTTTCTACCCGACTGCCCCAGAAGGAGGGTTTTATGTTTTTCGAGCGTATGTATGTATGTATGTTTGTGGCCAAGAAAATTGTATGTCACTGGCTACAGTTCAAACAGCTTCATGGATTTTGGCTTATGAGGTGTCGTTGGACATGAGGAGTCGTGGGAGTGAGATAGGCTTATTTGAAAGAAGTTGGGTTTTTTGAAAAATCTAGTAAGTACTTAATTTCACTTGCTTGAAACAAGCTTTTATGGCCTCTTGGGTAGTTATAGTTTCCTGGTCCCTGTAGCGAGTTTTGCCCGGCCTCAATAGTAAAAACTATAAGAAAACGATTTTTCCCGGGTGTGACTTTGCTGGATGCATTTTAACCCCCGACGGAAACGAGGATGTTATAAGTTAAACATATTGTGTGTGTGTCTGTCTTTGGCATCGTACAGTCAAGTGCACAAATATGGGTGCATACAACTTACTCATAAATATGTCCCATCGCTCTTATGCCAGCGGATTAAGGTTTGACCTGAATCTGAATCATTGTAAGGATTGTATGGTTTAGTAAACGTAAAATACTTAATAACAGAATGATTATTTGTCTAGGTCTGAATTGGGAGCGTTGAACGGTTGAACTGCCGCAAAACCGAAAGTGATGCTGCGTCGCATGAAGATGGCAGCACAGCAGTGTCTCTTGTGGTGGTAAGATATTCTCCATCGGTTTTTTTTTCTAAGGAAATTAGGTATGAGCGTGGATGATGTTTGTTATTACTATTAATAGTGGGGGTGTTCAATAGCGTTAATAATGAGTGTGAAAATTAGATCAATTTATCCCAATTAATTGTATGAAGTGCGTGGGAGTAGCCCCCACGCTGCTGGCCCGTTCCCTCTAATAATGAGAGGAGGCCTGTGCCCTGCAGTGGGACGTATATAGGCTGATGTATGTAGATATCTATGGCATGTATCATGTATCCATCAGCTTGCCTGATGATAAGAAAGAAAGAAGGAAAAAAAAAATCATAAAAACACAAAAATATAAGTAACGGGGCATGAAATGGCCCCGAGTGACCTAGTCAGCATGGATGGTGCCGGCCTAAATTTGCCAGCGCTGGTCTTCCGTCGGGGCCAACTCGTCGTCACGGCGGATAAGCGACGCCAGAAGAGTCACTAGCGCGTTGCCGATCCTTTATTGAGTTGAGGATTCGTTGTTTCGACAGCTTGAGACTAATGTGGGTTCCTCATAGAGCACAGCATAGTATCTTCAGCAGCTCTGGCGACCTACCTCATAAGATTATTGTTGTGGCGGTCTTGACGTAGCTACCTAAGGTATTAGAATGTTAAAATCTCTTCAGTCGTTCGTTCACTTTTGACAGAGTGGTCGTGATTTCATGATGATGTATGGATAAAGCAGCCCTCGCGATGTTCCTCCACTTGTCATGGTCTTCAGCATCACGGGAACACTGGACTATGGTTTTTTTTTGTTGAACCTGACTGTTTCTATAATAGGACGGACGGACCCAATACAGCGGTCGAACTGCGTGGTTGAAGGGCAGCCTGGGGAAAATCCAGGGGAGGCCTACGGCACGACCACGCGGGGAAGTTTAAACACTAGAATACTCTACGAGTTTGCGCTCCAGGTGAGATTGGTTGATCGGTATCAACCGAATCTGGGGTGGGTGTGGTGTCGAACTACTTGGAGTTTTATCGCTGGTTCGCTAAAACCTAGCTAGCAGCTAGCTGAGAAGAGTCCAGCAAGAAACTCAGCTAGGCCCGACTTGGGTCGGATCGGACCGACTGTACCGGGTGCGGCGGTACCGGGACGAATAGGGACTGGGTGGGCGTCCCCGCCGGCGGGAACGCCGAAGTGTACGACTGCTGGACTATGGTGGATTGTGTCGCAGCTTTTATCGAATCCGTCCAACGTGTAGGCGAACGACCGCGTGATCGCTTTCCCTGTACCCGTCCCTGGACAACGAGTTGTTCCATAGAGTTTTGGTTTCGAGTAATGTGCCCGAAGTATTAGAGAATGTTACGAGTTAAAAAAAAAAATATTAGTCTCGATTAGTGTATTTAAACAATACCACGCGAAAAACCGTATGTAGAGGAAAGTGGCTACGAACTGAGCACCCAACTAGCGGGTTCTGCCACTGAAAGTGTTAACTCCTTTTATTATTCCAGCTCGCGTAACCCCGGCTTCTGCCCTTTTCTACTCCCTTCCCTCCATTTTGGACGACCCTGGGCGTCCTCGAGCTGTGACCCCGTTTAACAAAATAAACTATTATTATAAAGCAACAATAATTATTATATGTATAATAATAGGCTGGAATTGCGGCAACGGTCCCGTATCTCGTTCGGTATAATAGCTTCCAGGAAAACTAATAACCAGGCAATTAAGTGCAACCGCAGCCCAATGCGTTACGATAATCATTGTCGGCCTGTTCCATTATAACTGTGTACTTGGTGGCTAGAGTCTGGCACGCATGTTAGAATTAAACAAGGTAGGTAAGTCATTCCCGACTTAGTTACACTTAAATTGTTTCCGTTTGTTCTCCAATAAATAAATAAATGATAATAATAAATGGTTAGATTATTTAGAGCTACAGTAGCCTAGTGGTTCAGGCATGCGGCTGTCATTCAACCGGCGGTCGTGGATTCGAATCCACGCTCGTACTTACCAATGAGTTTTACGGAACTTACGAGGGGCGGCTGAAAAGAAATCTACCTAAGTATGAAACAAAAGACTGTCATGTATGTATTTTTTTTATTTTTCAATATAGTCCCCTGCTAGTGAAATACACTTATTACATTTGTCAAATATTGACATTAACCCATGAAAAAAAAAATCTTTCGGTTTCTCGTCAAAAAAGTCACTAACTGCAGCCTTCATTTCGTCATCGGTCAGAAATCGTCTTCCTCGGAGATCTTTTTTGAGGTGTCTAAATAAAAAATAGTCGCATGGGGCTAGGTCTGGACTGTAAGGTGGATGGTTAACGGCATCGAACCCTAATTCCTTGATGGTAAGCATTGTTGTGCGGGCGGTATGCACAGGTGCATTATCGTGTAAAATCAGGATCCCTTTGCTAAGTTTACCCCTCCTCTTTTCTTTTATCGCGTCTCGTAACTGATGCAGTAAGCTGGAATAATATTCAGCATTCATTGTCCTTTTTTTTGGTAAATAATCTATTAGTAAAATTCCTTCTGTATCCCAAAATACGGTAGCCATAAGTTTGCCTGCCGACGGCCTGACCTTAAACTTCCGAGGAGGCTTCTCATCCTTGAATTTCCACTGCAAAGACTCTTGTTTGCTTTCGGGGTCCCACTGTCGAATCCAGGTCTAATCACACGTCACCATTTTAGAAACAATTTCTTCCTCATTACCTCGACTCATTTCCAAAAACTCCTCACAACATTTGACACGTCGGTCCTTGTCAAACGCCGTTAACATTCTGGGGACCCAACGTGCACCCACCTTGGACATATTCAGATGCACATGAATTATCTCATTGACTCTTTCTTTACTGATGCCCACATCTCTAGCAATCTCCCACTGCTTCACTCGTCGGTCTTCTAAAATTATTTTTTTAACTTTGGCTACATTTTCGTTTGTAACGGCAGAAACCGGCCTTCCACTACGAGCGTCATCTTCCAAGCTCTCACGACCGAGTTTAAATTGTTTAGACCAAAACTTTATAGTAAATTCGGAAGGGCACGAACTACCGAACACACACATCATACGTTCTCGGATCTGTGAGGGAGTATTTCCTTCTTTTGTTAGAAATTTAATCACTGCACGATGTTCAATTTTAGCGATATTCATTTTTTCAACCGATATGTCGCAAACATTCGAGAATTGTAGAAAAATGGAACGGAAAAAACAAATGAACGTCAAATAATTCAAAAAAAGAATAACCAAAGAACAAGAATGCATTTCAGCCAGTATCATTTTCGCATATTTTTTTAACCAAGGAAATTACTTTTCAGCCGCCCCTCGTAAGTTTTAGTTTTCCCTCTGGGTTGGAAAGTCAGATGGCAGTCGCTTTCGTAACACTAGTGCCTATGCCAAATCTTGGGATTAGCTATCAAAGCGTACCGCGGGCTCCTTTAGGGGCAAAACCGGGAATAACGCTAGGAGGATGATGAAATGTTTGATAATTTCTGGAATCATCCTAAGTTTATGGAGCGTGACGTACATTTTATTCCATCTCATCGGCACCAAACCTAGACGCACGATACGTTTAACGTGACGTTTCAATACATTCAGGTAGTAAAACGTGACCGTAAGACATTGTGCTAGCCGAGCGAGAATAGGTACGGTCCCTGATTTTGAGCAACAGTGTTCCCTCGTATCGAAACGAGGCTCTCCACGTGTCATAGGTATCTAGGCCAACTTTCGTACAAATTCGGCCAACGCAACCGCACAATGTTGGCGCGCGCGTGTCGATGTACCAACACGACGCGCTCGGCCGCCTTTTTTTTTAATTTCGCCGCTCTTTTCTTGGCTCATCTTTCTCTAGCCAGAAACTACTCTTCTGACATTATTATTTTAGACGACCGGTTAGTCTAGTGGGTAGTGACGCTGCCTACGAAGCTGAAGGTCCTGGGTTCGAATCCCGGTAAGGGCAAATATTTGTGTGATGAGCATGAATATTTGTTTCTGAGTCATGGATGTTTTCTATGTATTTAAGTATTTCTATCTATTAAATATATCGTCGTCTAGTACCCATAACACAAGCCTTATTGAGCTTACTATGGGACTAGGTCGATTTGTGTAAGATTGTCCCCTAATATTTATTATTATTTATTATTATTAGGTACATCGCATGTTCCATTTAGGTACCTACTTATCTCTACATTTGTTACACTACACTACAAGTTGCAAGATGCAATGTTCGCGAAAAGACTTCTAGGATATGGCAACACTTCCGAAACTACGATGTAAATTCTGTATCCATGGTCATTAAAAAAAAAAAAACGATGTAAATAAATATAGATAATTCATGTAATTATACGCGACTAGTCTTGTCCTTTTCCGCCGCTCAAACTATCTGCATACCAAATGGCATAGGTTAATATATCGTTCCAACCTACCGAGGCGTAACATACACGGGTAACAAACACAAACTTTCGCATTTATAATAAATACTACGCATTGATAATTATCGTCCTGAAACGGCAATTAATCTGTCGAGTCGTTGTTTACGCGTGGGCGACCACAAATATGTTCCTATATTTAATTGCCTGGTTTGCACAGAAACAGAATGACGTATGTGTCGTGGGTTTCCCATGGAAATGCCCTGTTTTTGTATAAGAGTGTTTTCTCTATTGCTTCATCGTATTATATACAGCATGCTATGACTGCTTCAGTAGGGTAATGTTTTGATTTTGATCAACTTTTATTTATATTCCCCAACGATTCCCTCGTCCCTTTTAATCTATATGTCATCAAATTATTCATACAGTTTCAATTGGATTACATAAGGATCTTCTATGCGAGCCAAATAGTGTCCTTTCAAGCACCATAAAAATTACGTCGCACTTCCAGGCAATTTTTTACCGAGTTCAAAAAGCAGGAGGTTCTCAATTCGTCAAAAACCCCCGACGCAGAGAGGGGTGTTATAAATTTAACGTGCCTGTCTGTGTGGTATCGTAGCTCTCAAACGGATGAACCGATTTTCGTTTAGTTTTTTTTTTGTCATAGATAATTTTATGCCGAGTGTTCTTAGCCGTATTTCATGAAAATCTGTTTAGCCGTTTTTGAGATATTGGACTTCGAAATGAGAATGTCGGGGGTTTCTCCACTTTTCAAAGTTGTAGTTATTTATGTATGTTCCCTGATTACTCGAAGACGCCGGGACTAATTTGTTTTTTTTTTTGATTGACAGGATATACTTCCCGGGTGGTCCCAGGGTCATCAGGTCAAGATCCCATAGGGTCCTGAACAAATTGAGGGAACTCTTCAAACAAGGCGAAGTACTGAATTGAAGTCGGTTAAAACTTTGTTTTTAATATAAATTCTTTACGATTTTTAACTAACAAGACCTAATTTTGTAAAAAAAACCGGCCAAGTGCGTGTTGGGCCACGCGCAGTGTAGGGTTCCGTAGTTGCCTGTCTGTCTTAGTCACATCGACGTGCAGTGCGGTTGCGTCGGCCGAATTTGTACGAAAATTGGCCTTTTCAAGTACACATTAAGTTGGTCGACTATTACTCTTGTAACTACTGTCGTCATATCGGTCGGTCGGTTATATTATGTACTACTACCACGATTTTTTTCACATCCTCAGTAGTAGCCATTTAGCTGGCAGGGGGGGGGGGGGGGACACATGACTCGAACAAAAATTTGCGCTTTAGAGCCCAATATCTTGCAAACTGGGCACTGATTTGAAAAAAGCGGCCAAGTGCGTGTCGGACCACGCACAACGAGGGTTCCGTGCCTATTAAAAAGGTCGTATCGTTACTGAAATGTTATGGCACTTACGTCCTTTGTTTGTCTGTTTTTTAGAAATATCTCAAAAACCTTTAGACCGATCTTGTTCAAAGCAATTTTCGCTGAAAGAATTTAATAAGCCCTATGAGCCTGTTTTTTTTCATATTTTTAAAATACACGGTTCAAAAATTAGAGGGGGGGGGGACACAATTTTAGTGACTTTCGAGGTGATTATCGCCGGCTCTATTCACTTAATCAAAAAAATTGCTGAGAAACCTTATATTTATTTTGAAAGGCCTATCGATTGATGTGCCACACGTGGGCTTGCAATGAAAAAAATTTTTTTGACATTCAGTTTTATGTATGGAGTGCACCCCTAAGACAATTTTTTTTTGTAATTTAGTTATAAAACTATGTAGCAGTTAACAAAATACACCTATCCTCAAAATGTTATTGAAATACACCTTATAGTTTTCGAGTAAAATGCCTGTGACATACGGACGGACAGACAGACAGACAGACAGACAGACAGACATGACAAATCTATAAGGCTTCCGTTTTTTGCCATTTGGCTACGGAACCCTAAAAACGGTTTTAGAAAACCCATAATATTTTTGGACGAGCTATCCAACGATATCCCACACCATGGGTTTAAATTAAACGAGAAAAAAAATGACACCCCGGATTTAGGTGAAGGGGAGGTACCCTAAAAAAAAAGTTTTTCAAGATTTTATTGTACTGTTTTGTGTCGACGTTTTTAATTTGTAGGTACAAACTTTTTTTAGAAATCCTGAAGGTAGGCGGAAATACAATAAAGCAGGGCCACTGTCGAATACTAACCCTCTTATTCATAAAACTTTAAATGCCTCTGATAAATAAAATGTGTAAAATGCCAAGTGTCAAAGTGACAGATGAAGGCAAACGAATTTAAACGGCATTTTAGATAATAAATGGTTTGTTGAAGGTTTATGAGTAGGTACGGCCCTGTTGACACTGGATATGTAGTTATCAGTATTTTGTCTCTACCTATATCGGATGAAGCCGAGATTCTGTATAATTTAACGGAAGTAGCTCTAAAATCTAGAACATTAGTTATTATAAGTATTTTGTACATATGTTGTTGCCCTTACGGGGCGGTATGTTCGCCTGGCGACAAGCCCCTTTGTATCAATAAAAAATGAGTAGGTACGGCCATCTATTTAAATGTGTCGGCGTTACATTGTACCCCCCTGTGTTACAAAATAGAGGGGGCGCTCCGCGAAATCGGGGTTCTTAGATTGAATATTTACCTATGACAAACTAAAGCGAATGCCAGGAAAAAGAACATACCAAAACTACATCATATTTGCAATTGAATCGTCTGAACAAAACCATACAAAACCAAAATTGCCTCGATAGAAAAGAACCGCCAAAACATGTCTTATTTTTACTCAATTTCAATAGTGTGAGGTTCCCGTGCATATAAATTAAGTAAAAGTTGAGTGTATAATAGCTTTTCACATTACCTAATGAAAGTACTAGCGGGGTATTTTTATGTAGTCCCTTTTCAGACTTATTGAGGTGAAACGTATTTGGCGTATAGGCCTTTTTTATTTAGCGCGATACCCTTTCTCCCGTCGCGTGTTTCGTGCGGTTCTGTATATCTTTTGTTGCCGTTCGCGGGCGGAGTCAGTCGTAATCGCTCCGCTGAGACGAGAGGACTACGTTCTGTGCTCTCACGACAGCACGATGAACATAATTATTTCAATAATATTGTGACCCAGTATATTCGTCCAGTGAATGAACGTATCATTACATTCCAGTAGATATTTTGCTACATTTTGAAATAATATATTTAAAAGTCGACCTTAACATATAGATCTTAAAGTTCAAAATACAACTATAAGATTACGCAGCGATCGGCGGGTGACCGGCTTCTTAGAATAATTTGTGCAGTACATGCAAAACTAGACGAACATTTTTCTGTCGATCGTGTATTTACTTTATGAACGATTATCACTATCACTATCACTACATAGTATAAAACAAAGTCGCTTCCCGCTGTCTGTCCCTATGTATGCTTAGATCTTTAAAACTACGCAACGGATTTTGATGCAGTTTTTTTGAATAGATAGAGTGATTCAAGAAGAAGGTTTATATGTATAATATAGTATCCGTGCGAAACCGGAGCGGATCGCTAGTTGAAAATAAATCCGGTTATGTTCAAAATCGATGTCTGAGAGGTCTAAATACGAATTCATAGTCAGAAATATTTCAAAAAGTGGTCGCATTATTTAAAATTTTTGAAACATTCGTTGTAAATTAATATGCGCGTTTTTTTAAAGAACAACATACATTGGCAGGCATCTCGAGGGGATTCTAGAAATGATGTCCATTTTGAATTCCAAGATGGCGGACATTGCTTTTCGAATTTAAACTTTCGTGAGACGTGTTGAAACAGTACTAATAATTACACGGTTCAACTCACGTATTAAATGTCACTACGGGCGACATGTTTCGAACTCTTCGGGAATTCTTCTTAAGGATGTGTTTTCGCGGCGGTGTCGCTTGAATCTTGTCGTGATTCAAGCGACACCGCCGCGAAAACACTCATCCTGAAGAAGAACTTCCGAAGAGTTCGGAACATGTCGCCCGTAGTGACATTATTGACATTGTTTTTCTTTAAAGTCATCACGGGTGTCGCTTTTAGGGTTATCGAGAGTGCAGATTCCAACAATTATTGCCTGCGAACTTGGACATTTTGATATTAAAAAAGTGAACATAATTATGCACTTTTTCTTTAATATGTTCAAAATTGATAACTAAAGGGCCAAAGCGTCTCCATTGTCTCCAAGTACGAATCCGAGATCAGAATTGAAAAATTTGGCCGCCACACAGTAGTGGCCTGAAAATCTGACTTTCATAGACATGATCGAAGTTTTCAAAATATATTATAGTTTTTTTTTAATGCTACTAATAAATTCACGGTTAAATTCACGTATTAAACTCGAACTTGGGCCGGGATGTCGGTCATCTGATCGTTCTGGCTGGCGCAGTGGAGCTGCTACCGTCATTTGGGGATTCCGGAACAGCTTGATAGGGCCCACTAGTGTAATGTCGGCGCTCATTACGGTGATCTGGATCTTGCCGGTCATCTTGTCGGTCTGCGTTGGTTGTGCGTTTTGCGCGATGATAACTTCTTCTTTTTGTTCTTGCGTCTTGACGCACTGGCTGCCCATGATCTTCGTATTATGCGCGGCGTAGCGTGGGTCGTGGACTGGATCGCTGTTGGTGCTGGCTTTGTGGTTGATGCGCTACGGTGATAGTTTTGGCTGGCCGCAAATTGTGTGGAACGCGGCGCGGTTTTATTTTCTTCGTCGCAAAGGCAGGTCGCCGCGTAGTGACCTGCCCTGGCAGGATCACTATGAAAAATGTCCTGCCAGGCCTGGAAAGGTCGCCATGAGATGTAGCCCGTAGGGTAAATAATATAGACGAGAGTTGGGATATTAATGAACATTTATTTAAGGAAAACAGGGGTTTATATACTGTGTCTGTATCGCGTGTGGGTGTGCACTTATTAGATATTCAAGGTTATAACTTACAATGTTGCATAAGATATATTCGATGTCGCGTCATACACCTCAACACGACAGGCGACATGTTTTGTACACTTCGGGAGTTCTTCTTCAGGATGAGTGTTTTCGATGTTTGTTTTGAAGAAGAACTCCCGAAAAGTTCGAAACATGTCGCCTGTTGTGACATTTAATGCGTGAATTTAACCGTGGATTTATTAGTAGTATTTTAGACATGTCTCACAAAAGTTTAAATTCGATTATAGCTTTTTTTTGCTTTAGGCTTTTACTAGCCATTATTATGCTAGCTCACAACCCTTACGTGATTTAGTAAAAAAACGGAAGGCCATATTTCAGTTATAGCTCCGGTGGTTTTTTAAGCAACAAAATGTAGGTAGTGGTATTCCTTGGGTAATTAAAGTAATTTGTACTCTATAAAGTGAGTGTTTTCGCGGCGGGGTCGCTTGAATCTTGTCGTGATTCAAGCGACACCGCCGCGAAAACACTCAATCCTGAATAAGAACTCCCGAAGGGTTCGAAACATGTCACCCGTAGTGACGTTTAATACGTGGGTGAACCGTGTAATTATTGTCATTTTTTTTTCTTTAAAGTCATCACGGGTGACGCTTTTAGATTCCAACAATAGGGGCGTAGACACTAAATAAAATAATGTGATATTTTCTCGAAGAAGGATAAAAAAATTAGTCAAATGGAGAAAAAATCAACGCAAAAGGTTAAATAATCACGAAGTTATAAGTGTCCAAAGTTTTAAGAAGGGATGTGTTCTGTCCCTTTTTCGCAAAACGCAACTTCATATGAAACGATGACGCTGGAAGAATGTGACGTCACAGAAGACGGCAACGTGCCGCGCGCATCGTGGTCGGCGACGCCGTCGACGCGGCCTACCGGCAGCATCCTGTAATGTGACGTCACACGCCGTTTGCGTTTTCTCTCTCTAACAAGCAATATTAAAACGGTTGTAGCTTCGTAATTCTTTGAGATATCTGAATGGGATTTTCATCACTATGCATATTTTTTTGCCTTCTTTCTTTTGGAGTAATAATAATTTTCGAGTCTGCACCCGAATTATTGCCTGCGAAGTTGGACATTTTTATATTAAAAAAAGTGAACACAATTTTGCAGTTTTTCTTTAATACGAGTATGTTCAAAATTGATAACTAAAGGGCCAAAGCGTCTCCATTGTCTCCAAGTACGAATCCGAGATCAGACCCCGTATCATGGTCGGCCTTATCACTCGATAAGTGACAAGATAGGGGCATCGTCTCGTTCTATCAAACGGTGTCAGCCAGTGACGGACGCTCTATCCGGTCACTTATCGCGTGATAAGGCCGACCATGACACGGGGTCAGAATTGAAAAATTTGGCCGCCACACAGTGGCCTGAAAATCTGGCTTTCATAAACATGATCGAAGTTTTCATAATAAATTACAGTTTTTTTTTAATGCTACTAATAAATTCACGTATTAAATGACGCGACAGGCGACATGTTTCGAACTCTTCGGGAGTTCTTCTTCAGGATTAGTGTTTTCGATGTTTGTTTTGAAGAAGAACTCCCGAAGAGTTCGAAACATGTCGCCTGCCGTGACATTTACGTTAATTTTTTAACCGTGGATTTATTAGTAGTATTTTAGATATGTCTCAGAAAAGTTTAAATTCGATTATAGCTGTTTTTTTGCTTTAGCCTTTTCCGAGACATTATTATGCTAAATTACAACCCTTACGTGATTTAGTAAAAAAACGGAAGGTCATATTTCAGTTATAGCTCTCGAAACTGACTTACCTACTAGCGAAAATTATATCTTCAAATATAGGTACTTACAGATTTTGTCTTTCTTTCCACTTATTATAATTATCTATAGGTATTCATCATGTTTCATCCGACTGTCGGGGCATATACTATGCGAGAAGGAGCGGGGCAGCAATAGACGCATCAGCGCGGCAGGTACGGGGCGCGCGGGTGATTTCTGATTTTTCCCTGGCGATACGCCCCCTCTTAAGCACGCAAGCGAGCAACGGTACGACGTAGGATTTCTATATAATTTCCACCCGCTGCCAGTTCTTGGTATACGCAACGCAACGCTGGTATTAAACTTTTTCTCATCTTCCTGTTGACCGAGGTATTGCTTTTCCCGCGAAAACCGCAGAGTCCATTGCCTTGTGGGTACTGGGAATCTAGAAAGTGTAAAGTGGTTACGAATATCGCTGATGTATGTTACTTTTTAGAAAGGTGTGAAAATAAATGGTTTTTTCACTAGCGAAAATACTCGGAAAATACCAATCTTTCATTTATGTTTTCTATGCTAAATGATTTTTTATACTTAACTACCTTATGGAGAATTTTCAATTTTGTTTATTCGTAATAAGTCTTTATTTGTGCCAGCCCGCCGCACGTGCAGTCAACGTTAAAGGTATATTTTCACTTTCGCACCTTGTTACCAGCTCACTTAAATTCGGTTTCTAAAAAAGGTAGCTTTTATCTATTTTTTATCAAAGCAGCCCATACTTGACTTCCATACCACAATGAGTTTAAGGCTGCGTGAAATTGGCAACGTTATTGCCACAAGCAACTGAGTAGAGTAGATTATAAGGCTCGAGTTTTATTTTAATTTTCTATACTTAGTATCGAAATCACTTTCGAACCTAATAGGAGAAAAAAGTGTCTAAAATGTTACACACAATTTACGGTTCTCCGTTCCGTTACCGCCATACAAGCTAGTTTGGGAACGGTAACGGAATGGAATAAAAAATCTATTAGAGACACTTTTTTCAAACAAGATAACATTCGAAAGTGCTGTGATATGACACTTTATCATAATTAAAAAAAAAATGTCTAACACGGTTACATTATAGCTTGACCACAACCGCTGTGCCGCTCCTTAGGTATGCGAGCGGCGAGACGGGGGGGCAGAGCATTTGTCATTCCGCCGTCCCCGCCTCGCCCCGTCACCCCCGCCGCGTCACCCCGCCTCCCCGCGCATACCTAAGGAGCGGCACAGCGGTTGTGGTCAAGCTATAGCTTTGTGGTTTTAACAAAGCAGTGACTCCGACACTAAGCCTCGCTATTCTGTAAATAATAATAATAAGTAATTCATTTATCAAAAACGTATTTTACAGAATGATGGCTTAATACTAAAATATTATATTAAGGGAGGATACATTTTACGAGGGCCTGAACTAGGATACCCTGTGTTTTAGGCAGTAGGAAAGATCAGTATAACTATTATTAAAACAAACTTGCAAACCATAACAAATATACATTTTAATACAGTACCTACCAAACTGAACAACTATACAAAGTATTTAGTAATTCAATCAAGATTCATTTTAGAACAATAAATAGGTTCACTGTGTCTTCTTAAAGCTCACCCACAAATGCAGAGGCGTCTCTACTCTAGACTCTCTAGCCCGTGTTGGCGCCCCCTAGGACCGTGCGCCCGGGTGCAACGCACCCCCTGCACTATAGGTAAAGCCGCCCCTGCACAAATGTATCATGCATGACGCCGCAATTCGTAGGTAGAGGTCTAGTTTCGTAAGGCGTGACGGGTGGGGTGCGGCGCATGAGCGCGTAAAGAATAACAGCCCAAGAGTCGGTTAAACCGCACATAATTGACAGACGGCAGTTAACGCAAGCGTTATATAAATTAATTGAAACATACATCGCATTGATTACGAAATATTGATCGGCCATACTAAACTATTAGGCCGCGCTCTGGACGCCAGAGCTATTATCACGAACATCGAATCTCGAAGTTCGTGTATCTCTGTCTCTGTCACACTTATGGTTTATGGTATTCGAGCGACAGAGATATACGAACTTCAAGATTCGATTTTCGTGGCAGCGCCGCAGCGGGCAGCGGGGATGTATTATAATTGTATATAATTAATAATACCTATACAGGCTGGAATCTTGTACGTGATCCAAAATAGCAAAATGTGAATCTATCCATGATTCTGAGCAACTTTTATTATGGGACCAACTTTGTGTTATGCCAAAAAAATCCAACTATTTCATTAACTCTGCTCATTTTAGACTGACAAGAATGTATGAACAGGTGTGTTTTTTTTGGCATAACACAAAGTTGGTCCCATAATAAAAGTTGCTCAGAATCATGGATAGATTCACATTTTGCTATTTTGGATCACGTACAAGATTCCACCCTGTATATACTTACTCAATTCCCAATACTTTGTAACTTCTAAATTGGGTGTTTTATAAAAAGGTAGAGTTAAGAGTCCTCAGGAAGTTTGACTCTATGATTATGTTCATAACAAAAAACTTTAGAATTAATAAAAAAAAAAAATAAGAAAAGGAGTTCAGTATGAAGAACCTCTTCCGTCTCAGTTTTTTCTATTATCATGTCTATCAACAGATACTAATTCCGACCTAGATATGGCGAATCCCGCCATATCGCGGGCGGGCGGTCCCGTTGTGTAGGTATAGAAAGTTTCATGTTATTCCAAAATGCCGTTGTAAAATGAGAACAAAACTACGTTTGTACGGGGAGCCGACTTGTGTCGAGCTTCCTGTGGACAATGCAGTAGCCACTACCTATTCAAAAACATCCTGTGGCTCATTTCACGAAGCTACAATTTTCTGCATTGGCAACACTCGTCAAAAGGCCAGTCGTTATTGGTCAAGCTCTCAAGCTCCTTAGTTAGGTTAGGCTTGAAAAATTGTCAACATTTCAAAATATGAAATGATGTCTAAATCGAAAACCATTTCGGTAATTTTTATGTTTAAAGTAGTTGTCAGATTTTTTTCTCTCGTTTTTAAGAAAATCGCGAAATCGTATACCTAAGCGTGATTTAAATTAAACCGTGTTTGACGTCATTACTACGTCTGTGATATGAAAGGTGTGCAAGCTGCCATACAGAGCCGTAGTACTGACGTCATAATTTACATACGACCTTCTGGAATTCGTTACTTTTCAATTTAATGATGAATATTACTGAATGAAAATTAGGTACAATTTAGGGAGAAATATAAAACATTTTCCATCGAACTAAATCATAAAATGCCCCAATGTAATGTTTAAATGTTATCAATTGTAACTGGTAGCTTCATGGAATGCGCCACTGCAATCAAACAGTGCAACCGGTTATTCGATCCAGATTACCATTTAATTCATAACGTATACTACTTAGAGCGTCATTTCACATATTTCTTCCGCCCGGCAGCACATCACACCGACATCTTTATCTCTGGTTGACTGAATTGTTTTTCACTAAAAGCACCATCTCACGGTTCCCGGTACAGTAATCACGGGCTAATTACTTCTGCGTAGTGCAGCGGTCTCTCTGAACGCAGTAATTACTCTAGCCATTCGGATGTTTCGGGGAATTATCGCCGTTTTGCACGAGTCCAATTAGTTTTTGCGACGAATAATTATGGCAACACTGTGCGTGAACATTAGGTGTAAGGGGGTGTTTGCACGGCCGTTTACACGACTGCGGCTGCGTCAGATGGTGTTTGATTTATCAGTCAGTATACAAGGCATGACGTGTTGTGTTGCATAACCGTGGTATACGTAAACCCCTCGTATAGATATATCGTAGGTACGGATCCGTCCCAAATATTTGAAGTTATTATTTTACATCATAAAGTCTGGACAATTTTAACATCCGCTTACGCTAGTTATTTGTAGAATCGCTTTTTCCTGTATTAGGGCTAAGGTAGGTCTCGGATAAAAACTAAAGTAACGAGCGTATTATCCGCCAACAAACTGTCCTTTTCTGTCTGTCGTTTGGCGGAACATTTTTGTTAAATTAGCGTTTAAGTTTTTGTTCGATAAATAAAAACTAAAATGTTCGAGTGTATTTTGTAAAGATTTCGGTATAAAATAAAAAAGGCAAAAAAGTAGTATAATTTTATCGGTTAAGTAGATAGGTATAATTCCGTGTGGTTTTTGAGAAAAATACAGTTAAAAACATAATATATTATCAAAATCAGATAAATCCATGACAGGTTTTTTTCAAATGTAGTCCATCCAAGCCAATCAGCGAAAGAAGTTTATGCAACATGGCGATCGTATTTTCTTCAAATGTAGATAAATCCATATACAAATCTACACTGAGTTTTTTCAAAGATACATAATTTGCAATCGATTATATCTAACGAAGGTAACTCCAATCTAAATTTATATTTTAAAGAATGGATAGATAATTAGATAGATAGATAGATATCATTTATTGTCAAAACTGTGTACATAAGATCTCATGTCATACATTAAAAGGTATCAACAGATTGCCCATTTCGGATGTACAATATTTGAACTTAAAATTAAACTTAATGGTTTGTAGACCTATACGAAATATTCATTAAGATTGTAATAGTAGATTATACACTAAGGGGATAAAGCACTGTTTTATGTCACGGGAGCGAATTGAATCCCGAACGTAACGAAGGACTCATAATTTGACTCCTGAGCGTAGCGAGGGAGTTATAAGTTAATTCCTGAGCGAAGCGAGGGAATTAAGACTGAGTCCTGAGTGCAGTGAGGGGTTCAACCGCCCAAGACTAAAACAGTCTTATCCCCGAGGTGTATACTCTACTTTTCACACCTTATGCGAGACAAAAAAACAGGCTCAGTAGATAAATAATGTTTATGTTTATGTTTACACAGACTTTACGCCTTTTACAGCTTTCCATTTGTCAAAATCGTTGTAGGCTTTTAGGTATTTTTCCTTTGACTTCTCTGGCAGCAGATTGTTGACAATGCCTATGGCATCTAATTTGATAAACTCAGGAGTCAAAACACTTTCATCACTCGACATTTTCAATATTATTTTTGAAATTAAATCTTCTATAGGCACCTACAAGAACTCGATTTGTTCGTCACGCGTGAACAAATGAAGGCGCGCGACGTTCCAAATTCGAAAGCACAAGCCGTGGTCCTAGATTCGAAATTCGAATTTCGAACACCGCGCTCCTCCGGACCGGGGTTCACACGGAGGCAAACTTCATTTATTTTGTCAAATCAAGTAGCCCATGGCCTAGGACAAATTGTGTTTAGCAAAATTAAACTTTATGCATATAGTAATAAGAATTATGAAAAGTGAAATCATATTATTAACCAGCGGGTTATAATGAAATTCAGTACAATATTATAACCCGGCTAATACCAAGGGATTTAATGTCTTGCTTTCGGTAGGGTTTACATGACCTATAATTCGGCATTGTCGAGCATGTGGTTTGAAAAAGCATTTAATTGCCAGCCATTCCTTCAGTTCCTTTTTGAACTTAGTACCTACCTACTCTCGACTACTCTCGGTGACTTAATCAATTCAGGCATGGTTTTAATGCTGAGGTTCTACCGCCTCCCGTCCGTGTACGTCCCTCTCTGTCCCACTTGCTAATTCAAGCGACAGGGAGGGAGATAGACGAACGAACTTCGTTTCCGTTTCGCGGTAGCACCCCTGAATTTGCCGAATTTGTCGCTGTATTTAATGCTTTAGCCATAAAAAAAAAATACTGCCTTTAACCGATTAATTACCGAATTAACGTTACTATCACTTTTTTTCAATTATCTCCCAAATGGATTTATCTGAGTTTGAAGTTAAGCGACACATATTCTAGATAATTCTAGGACCATATTGCTTAGATAAGGTCGAAAAGTGTATAGGTAGGTACATGTTTATGATGCTCATAATCATCATATCAGCCGAAAGACGTCCACTGCTGGACATACGCCTCCCCCAAAGAGTTCTACAATGACCGGTCCTGTGGACTCCCGCGACCTTAACCAGGTCAACAGTCCGCCTTGTGGGGGGTCTAGTGCCGCTAGTCGCCGCTCGAGAATCTTTCTGCCTCAACGGCCGTCGTCGGTTCAACGTGCAATGGGGGCTATTATGGTTATAGTTCCACTGCGGATAGTTTATGATGCTGCCAGTCCTGTACCTATATGTAAGTGTCTCGCTGAACATTATTGCTATGCTACAAGAAACGACGAGTCGAGTCGAGTATATAAGCCTTCCATGAAAGCAAGACTTATATACTTTGGTAGCGAGTGCCACGACAGCAAGTCGTTAGTGGCACTCCGAGCATGAAGGTTGAGATTATTTAATCGCCGACTTAAAAAAAAACTGCCATTAGAATTGGAATCTTCTACCTAGGACGGTAGAGTTGCGTTTGAATGGGCTACTTTGATGCAATCCGGCCAACTGAAATAGTCTCAAGTATACTGAAGGCGACATTACGCGTTGTTAGTTATTCTCAGAGCTTTTCCTAGGAGCATCCTCGTCTGATTCTTGTCTCGTGTTTTGAAATTGTTCGCCATAATTTCCTTCTTTAGGTGGCGATGCTTGAATCTTCACTCATGTTATAAAATATTTCCTACTTATTTATTTACTTTTATTATGTAATAAAGTCTCGTCTAAAATATAAGAGAAAGAAATATAAATACAGTTATTCGCAAATAAACATGTAGATAGTGAAATTATTTACCTATTTGGAATAATTCGGTTTGGCTATCTTCTCATTTCGTTGAAATTGCAGTCAAGGGTCAATATGAGACACGTTTAATCTAGAAGTTGCTAAAGTTTATTCGAGTCGTTTTGTGTATATTCCTAGATACTAGATGTGCTAAGTTGTTTAATGTATTTACATCTGCTTGACAGTTAGATGACAAATACATGAAAACTCGGGTCTGGTGGATGCTTACTGGCTTTATGTTATACTTACCTAAGTGTGAAAGTTTGGGTGTTCTCTCTCTCTCTCTCTCTCTCTTTCTCTCTGTCTCTCTCTCTCTCTGTGTGTGTGTCGGTCCCTCATGTCTGAGAATCGTGGTCAGCATCAGGGTTGCATCTGTAGCGAATGCAGAAGCGTCTTTACTCATGGTGCAGGGTGTGCGTTGCACACGGGCGCAGCGGTCCTAGGGGGCGCCGAGCGCCGCCCGCTACCATTCCATTTTGACCGCGCGCTTACTAGGGGGCGCTAGAGTAATGTTTGCACACGGGCGCAGCGGTCCTAGGGGGCGCCGAGCGCCGCCCGCTACCATTCCATTTTGACCGCGCGCTTACTAGGGGGCGCTAGAGTAATGTTTGCACACGGGCGCAGCGGTCCTAGGGGGCGCCGAGCGCCGCCCGCTACCATTCCATTTTGACCGCGCGCTTACTAGGGGGCGCTAGAGTAATGTTTGCACACGGGCGGTACATGATGGGCTAGAGACGCCTCTGAGCGAATGAGCTGCCTCCACCAGTTTCTGTCCTGCGCGTCCCTTACGACCGTGTAGAATTTGGAGGACGACGAGTTTTTTTACATAATAGGTTACTTACTTGCTTTGTGGAGTTTGTCACACAGTGTTGTGTTCCTTGTGTTGAGCAACGTCGCCGGAGCTCCCGAGGATGGGCTGTGTTGGGACTGTGCGACATTGCATTTGTCAGTAGCTGTCAACCCAACAAATCCTCTAATCAATAAAGGACGTTTGTGATTCTTCTGACCCCGTATCATGGTCGGCCTTATCACGCGATAAGTGACAAGATAGAGCGTCCGTCTCGTTCTATTGAACGGTGTCAACTAGTGACGAACGCTCTATCTTGTCACTTATCGTGTGATAAGGCCGTCCATGCTACGGGTTCTGGTGTCACAAGCGTCCATAGGCGACGGTGTCTGCTTACCATCAGGCCGTATGCTTGTTTCCCACCGCCGTAGTATATTAGCAAGAAGTCCTGATGGCGCTACAACTCCTTGTGGGGCTACTTCCACAATCTTCCTTCATTTTCTGCGATCCTTGGCATAAAAGTGATTTTCTACCAGCTGATTGCCCATTTTTTCTTTCTCTAACCCTTCCTAGTCATACCCTTCGGTCTTTTCTGCTGTGGAGTTCACCTGGTTATCAATTTGACAGCCCTGATATGCTGGTGATTTCATTTATAGATACGCAACTACGAGTGAGAGTTGCCAAAACCACAGGGAATTTTACACTTACGTTGCTTGCATGCGAGTCATACAGAAATCCCTAACCAATATACCTATATTAATATATTACCTATTCTATTTATACACATGAATTATTCACCTACAGAGTGTAATAGTGACGGCGTACTGAAAACTGATACCTTAGTATCAGACCATTGAATCGTAAACGGAAAGACAATTAGTCGGAAAATGATAAAGAAAACTTTCAAGCTGCTAACTAACGCTACTCGTGATGAATGATAATAATAATAAGTTTCTGACAAAAAAATCCGTTTTGGTACAAGCTTTTATTGCCGACTGTACTTTTCTGTATACTATCATCAACTACTCATTGAGACGATTCTAACGAGCCCAAACTCAACGGGGTTACGTCGGTTAAGTACTGAATTCCCATGGCCACCATCTGTCTCCATCTACAGATCAGCTCGATGGTACCATAATATTGAATTGTCATCCAAACTATAGGCTCATACCCAAAATTTCAGCTCAATGGCTTCATTTTCTGCGATCCTTGGCATAAAAGTGATTTTCTACCAGCTGATTGCCCATTTTTTCTTTCTCTAACCCTTCCTAGTCATACCCTTCGGTCTTTTCTGCTGTGGAGTTCACCTGGTTATCAATTTGACAGCCCTGATATGCTGGTGATTTCATTTATAGATACGCAACTACGAGTGAGAGTTGCCAAAACCACAGGGAATTTTACACTTACGTTGCTTGCATGCGAGTCATACAGAAATCCCTAACCAATATACCTATATTAATATATTACCTATTCTATTTATACACATGAATTATTCACCTACAGAGTGTAATAGTGACGGCGTACTGAAAACTGATACCTTAGTATCAGACCATTGAATCGTAAACGGAAAGACAATTAGTCGGAAAATGATAAAGAAAACTTTCAAGCTGCTAACTAACGCTACTCGTGATGAATGATAATAATAATAAGTTTCTGACAAAAAAATCCGTTTTGGTACAAGCTTTTATTGCCGACTGTACTTTTCTGTATACTATCATCAACTACTCATTGAGACGATTCTAACGAGCCCAAACTCAACGGGGTTACGTCGGTTAAGTACTGAATTCCCATGGCCACCATCTGTCTCCATCTACAGATCAGCTCGATGGTACCATAATATTGAATTGTCATCCAAACTATAGGCTCATACCCAAAATTTCAGCTCAATGGGTCACCGGGAAGTGGGTCAAATTTAACTTGCAAGATTTGTCCCATACATACATACTAACAGGGCAAGTTAATATAATATATTAACTTGCCCTGTTAGTATATATATGTTTCTATATATATTATGTAAAGCTTGTAAAAAACACTAGAATTGAGAATTTCCCCTGTACCTATATAAAGTTACCTACGAGTATACGTACTTACACGTAAAAGTGTAGAAACACATTTTTTTCGGAAATTTGAGAATTAAGTGTACCTGTATACTTAATTCTCCATTTTCCGAAAATTTGACTCGCATTTTATGGGGCTTCTAAACGGGCAACAATGACAACATTTTCTCGGTAAGTAATGTGTGGGTGGCCGGTACCCAAGTAACACATCAAAGCAGTATAACAGCCGAGTTACAGCATTTGTGTATCGTTTTGGCATTTTGAGTTAGTTCTAAAGTAGCATTATAAACGTTTATACGGCTATTGTAGTGCTTATTTGGGCACAAATTTTACTGCTTTAGATCCTAAAAAGGTTCACAATAGTTGTTTAATTGCATGACAGGCGCATTATACAAGCATTATTGTGGTCAAAGAAAGTGTCAATCGCATTAAAGCAGCATTATTATGGTCAATGAAGTTGCCAATGACATTACAGAAGCATTAAGCCGGCAATATTATTGATAATGAACATGTTAATTGCATTACAAAAGCATTAGACTAGAATTAGAATGTACTAAAAGAATTATAAATGTTCACATGTAGGCCTACATCAGTATAAAAATTTCATCGATCGAATACATCGCTAGTACAAATGTTAATTGTCTCGCAATAATATATAATATATGGATGCGTGAGTGTTCAAAACTGACAGCAGTGACGAGTGTTTGCAAAATTTATGATAGATGGTAAAGTGTTTAACTCTTTAGTTATTTTATGCCTTCAAATATTACTGCGCAATGTAGTTTACTGTAAATGTCTATATATGTTTCATTCAATATTTTCACGCGCCTTCGATATTTTGTGGTTTTTATATAAAGTGTTATATAAAGATATTTGTGAAATAACCAAAACATTTTTTTTGTTGCTAGTATACAACAAATTTTGCATTATTGACATAATAGTTTTCGTTGGGCAGTAATAAATTAAGTTATATCATTATTATTCAGGTATATTACTTTTATAAATAGGTCCTCATGGTAATATTTTTTGGTTATAATATTAAACAAAATGGTGTCGGGCTATAGCAGCCCGGTGAGCCTTTTAAAAGTCCAATTAATGCCGCAAGCAGTAGAAATACTCACATGTGAACGATTATTAAGCCAGAGGCCAGAGAGAAGACTTTTGGTGAACCACTGTGGTGCCGTTGTCTATAAAGTAGTTATATATGGGTTCACCGGTATGCCACTAGACTTGATGTGGACTAAAATAGTGCCATTACTTGATTGCAATTTTGGGGATCCTTGAGCAAAACAATAAAACCCATTTCAGAATTTTTGTACAGTTGGAATCCGTTTGCCTATGAATAAAAAGGCTTTCTGATTCTGAACGCATTATCTGCATAACTAACGGACACATCGTTTTACGAATACTGTAAAATAAATGTTTATATACAGCTTTACGCATTACACGCACTCACGTGTATTAGATTAAAGAGCTGTTAGCTGTAAAACAGAACTCGGGTGACCTTTAATAATGCAAGCATTACATTGATTCACGTTTCTGCTGTTCAGCAGCATTAGGCATTATCTTACTACTTAAAAATGCTATAGTAGGCCCTAAGGCCTAAAAAACAGCTGAAAGCTGTTTAACGGATTTACATGGCATTATAATGGTTCACGTTTATGCTATTAAATAGCATTAAGCATTTATTTACTACTTAAAAATGCTATTATAGATCCAATGGCACTAAAAACAGCTGAAAGCTGTACAATTGCGTTGTGGTTTGCTGCAGTAAAACTAAAGGCTTTATAAAAGCATTTTGATATGCCATTATCTTACCGTTATACAGTGTAAAGCATCATAATGGTTTTGAAATGCCAATATAAAGCGTCAAGATGTTCGGTGAACTTATATAAGAGTTTATACGGACCTTAAGTTCTACATAAGTTTACTATTCGTGTGATAAAATGCTTTCTGTGTTACTTGGGTAAGTACAAGACAGCAACAGTTGCCGGCCAGAAAATGCAGGAAAATGTGGACAGTTTAGCAACCCTATTACGATTTTCTAGAATCACAAATATATAAATAAAAATGAAAGTGATTTATTTCTGGTCACAAAGCCAAATTTTTACATTAACTGGCATTGAATGATTTAAAAAAATACAACCGAATTGAGAACCTGCTCCTTTTTTTTGAAGTCGGTTAAAAATGTACATACAAATACGTGACTTGACATTACCACGAATTCAGCGTCAAATGGATGTGGTTACCATAATCATTGGGTAAAATGCCATAAATTATTTATATTTTAAATATCAGTAACTACACAATGATTCCTCTGTTTCATTTTAGGTAGTGTGAAGATGACTTTTATTCCGGCCGTGGTTGCAGCAGGCAGAGGTATGCCATGTGAGTTACGATAACCAACCTTATGTCAATGTGCTAGGGACTGACGCGCAACGACGGACGACTTATGTTCTGAGAACGCCAACGTTGTTGTGGTTTTGGTATAAAACAGTTCATACTCATATAGAATTCGTTGAAATGAGTTGTGGGGTTTTACAACGATAAAAGTTAGACACCTAAAGAGAAATAATTAATCAAGTAGTAATCGTGGATTACTTATTCTGTGATCGTGTACTTAATGTAGGACACAGAGATTTAGGATCGCGCGTTTCTGTGGACATCACCACAGTGAAGGCCTATAAAAAACCTAATTTGTATGATCGGGATTTGTCCGAAAAGCCATCCCCGAAGAGCACAGAACTATATCAAGATAGAAGGAAAGTGCGCGCCGATTTAGTATGGGAACCGAGCGTGTAACATTTTGCGTAGGTAATTTGACGTCACAAGCGTAATTTAGTGACGAGAAACATAATCCGCGCGAAATCGATTCGTCAACATCGACTAGCACGCGGCAGTTGTAATAATTTTGTATCGATTCAAAATATCGATAAGAACCGACAGAGAAATGAAAAATTGTCTTAAAAAAGTCTTATTTTTTTCACATCTTTTTTACCCCCGTGGGGGTGGATTTTTCCAAAACGCTTTAAGGTTTTTATTCAAAGTTTCAAGCTTCTAGCTCAAAAAATGAAATTTCTCCCATAATAACTTTGCACCCCTGTTTAACCCCCCTAGGGGTGGTATTTCCTAAAACACTGAAAATTCTTATTTTTGTATTTTAATATGTAATATTTCTGCAAAGTTTCAAGTCTCTAGCTCAAAAAATAAAGTTTCCCCCATACAAACTTATCACCCTTATTTGACCCCCTCAGTGGATGAATTTTTATAACAACGCTAAATCATTTGTTTTGTTTTTTAGTAAGAAACCTCCATACAAAGATTCGAGTCTTTAACTTTCCAAATGAACGATTTCTATACAACGGTTCGACCCCTATTTCACCCCCTTAAGGGTTGAATTTCGAAAAATCCGTTCTTAGTACACGTCCACGTACTGTAAAGAATATATGTTCCAAATTTCATGCTTATATCTTTAGCGGTTTAGGCCGTGCGCTGTCTGTCAATCGGTCAGGAACGCTAGAGTAGATAATAATATAAAAACGTAATTTTCATTTCTCTGCTTTTATAATCGATTTAACCGAGTAAGAAAATCACAGTGTACAGCACACTGGTACAGCACTAGTGACAGAAAAATGAATAAATCGACCATGAAGCGACTCGACAATTTGAATAGCCTATTTATACATCGCTGGTTTTGAACGCACGTCAAGTGTGTCTCGTCAAACTAAAGCCGCAATGGAAAACTAGAGTTGGACATAATCTATTTTGATGAAAATAATACAGAGCAATAAATAAATTGTTTTTTTAATTAATAACAGGTATTTTAGGACAAATAGTACTTACCTATGATAGGAAATACCACGATTAACAGCTTCACCTTTTTTGGTGGTGTTTGAACAGCTCAGTATCGAACAACGAGTCATTTTGTGATTATAACCTGACGTCGCACGCGTTCCGAGGTCGGGAGCGGACTGAAGTTCGCGGCGAGCAAGTAAGTCCATCGGACTTACTTTTGCCACGCGAAGTACATACACTCTTTCCTTCTATCTTGATATAGTTCTGTGCCGAAAAGTGTTGCATCTCTTTTTCTCGTGCGCGGAAGGCATAAGAGTGTCTCTGTCAAGGGGGCGTGGTCGTCTCGAATCAGGGCATCCCCTTAAGGGAGAGAAAAGTTAAAGTGGAACTGGGCTGGTCACGTCTTCCGCATGCCCGGTGAGTTATTTATTTATTTATTTATTTATACAAGGAATTCCAACAGCTATGAAATATTCGCTAGACTTTGATAAATAGCAATACAGAGCCAATTATAGGAACTCGCAAATAGAAACTGAGTATAATAATATGTTACACAGTACACGCTATATGATAAGTGATAACATTGCACAGTATACTGTGATACAAAATGTTACAGTGTGAAATATATCAAAAAAACAAAAGAAGAATCAAATGTTATAAGAGCAACGAGTAAGAACATCTCTAAAGTAAAGTAAAGTAAAGTAAATTTTATTGTTCAAAACACATACATTTTAACATTTTGTGCCTTAGAGACTGTGTTAGCTTTCGCTGTGTTACAGTCCCCAGAGGATTTGCCCATAATAAGGAACATTGCTAGGTTAAGAACACACTTATATAAAAAATAGAATAAAATAAAACAAAAGTCTTACAATAACCCAGAAACATTAAATAACAATAACATAGTTTAACTGGTGTGCGTGCGCGTATGTGTGTGGGTGTGTGGATGTGTGTGTGTGTGGGTGTGTGGATATGTGTGTGTGGGTGTGTGTGCGTGTGGGTGTGTGGGTGTGTGTGTGTGTGAGAGCATGATTCCGCAGTGTGAAGTTAATAACAAAATCTCCTAACTACGAGATACGGGGTAACCCCGTCCTAACAAGTTTTCGGCTTCTTCATAGTCCATATTATTTAACCATGTCACCAGTAGCTTCTTAAAGGCATGGTTAGAAAGTGATTTGATAGATATAAATTCCAATTTAATTTTATTGTAAATAAGTGGACCACAGTAGTTGATATTACGCCTGGCAAATTTGCTTTTGTAATTTGGAAGAGGACAACGGTTTAGTCTTTTCTGTGAATCTTGCAGCGTGGGAATCACTTTGCGGTGGTATATTTTTAGGCATTGCAATATAAACAGCTTCCGGACTGAGGGTACCATTGATGTATTATACAATTCTGTAGTGGGGTATCGAAACGGAAGCCTTAGGATAACTTTTAGTACCGCTCTCTGGGCTCTTTCAACCACGATCATGTAGGTCTTAGCAGCACCAGAGTTGGGCAAATTTTTATTTGAATAAGAATAAGAATAAGAACAGAATTTTTATTCTTATTCAAATTGATTTGAATAAGAATAATTCTTGCGCCCGTTATTTAGAATAACATGAAGGTGAATAAATCATGCTACTTTTATTTTAAATAAGAATAAAATACGGACTAATTATTCCACAAATGGGGTTATTCTAACTAACATTTTATTTAAATAAAACGTTATTCAAATAAAGTTAATTTGTTGGTATCGTCGGTAAAATTTTGTGAGTTGATTTACAGACAATGGATTTTATGATAAGTTTGGGTTTACTTGGTTTGTTTTGACGAGTTATATACAATACATTATACTTGGTGACGATGGTCTGATGATGGAGTCAGGAGGTGGATAGTGGAACTCCTCGATAGCTACTTGTATATCCTTCGAGTTTGGGCTCATTTGGTTTGTTTTGGCGAGTTCTATACATTATACGTGGTGATGATGGTCTGATGATGGAGTGAGGAGGTGGATAGAGGAACTCCTCAATGGCTACTTGTATACCCCTCGAGTTTGGGCTCATTGGCTTTGTTTTGTCGAGTTCTATACATTATACTTGGTGACGATGGTCTGATGATGGAGTCAGGAGGTGGATAGTGGAACTCCTCAATGGCTACTTGTATATCCTTCGAGTTTGGACTCATTTGGTTTGTTTTGTCGAGTTCTATACATTATACTTGGTGATGATGGTCTGATGATGGAGTGAGGAGGTGGATAGAGGAACTCCTCAATGGCTACTTGTATACCCCTCGAGTTTGGGCTAATTCGGTTTGTTTTGTCTAGTTCTATACATTATACTTGGTGATGATGGTCTGATGATGGAATGAGGAGGTGGATAGAGGAACTCCTCAATGGCTACTTGTATACCCCTCGAGTTTGGGCTTATTCGGTTTGTTTTATCGAGTTCTATACATTATACTTGGTGACGATGGTCTGATGATGGAGTCAGGAGGTGGATAGTGGAACTCCTCAATGGCTAGTTGTATACCCCACGAGTTTGGGCTCATTTGGTTTGTTTTGGCGAGTTCTATACATTATTCTTGGTGATGATGGTCTGATGATGGAGTGAGGAGGTGGATAGAGGAACTCCTCAATGGCTACTTGTATACCCGACGAGTTTGGGCTCATTTGGTTTGTTTTGGCGAGTTCTATACATTATACTTGGTGATGATGGTCTGATGATGGAGTGAGGAGGTGGATAGAGGAACTCCTCAATGGCTACTTGTATACCCCTCGAGTTTGGGCTCATTCAGTTTGTTTTGTCGAGTTCTATACATTATATTTGGTGACGATGGTCTGATGATGCAGTCAGGAGGTGGATAGTGGAACTCCTCAATGGCTACTTGTATATCCTTCGAGTTTGGGCTCATTTGGTTTGTTTTGGCGAGTTCTATACATTATACTTGGCGATGATGGTCTGATGATGGAGTGAGGAGGTGTTAAGAGGAACTCCTCAATGGCTACTTGTATACCCCACGAGTTTGGGCTCATTTGGTTTGTTTTGACGAATTCTATACATCACACTTGGTTACGATGGTCTGATGATAGAGTCAGGAGGTGGATAGAGGAACTCCTCAATGGCTTCTTGTATACCCCTCGAGTTTGGGATCATCCGTATTTATACTTAGGGCTCGCGGTCGTGTCCGTGTTTCGTGTACAAGTAGCAGTGTGCCCGTTTTCGTGTTACACAGCAACGGTTTTATGGCCCGTTCGGCACGTGAAATTCGGCTACGTGTAATTAAGTCACGTGTACCCGTGTAGATCCGTGTCACGGGTTCACGTACCTTAAGTACACGCGGATCCGGTCCGCCAGCGACGTTGAGTGAAGATAAGATGCAGTGTCTCTAAAGACGACGAATAAAAATATATCGTTAGTTCTTATTCGTAGCTCTTTATTCCGTTTCATTCTTTTATTTTTAAGAACATGGACTTTTAAATATTTAGTGAGTAGTAAATAAAAGGAAACCAACATTAAATATAATCAATAGGTAATACAGTAATTAAACGCGGGCTAAAATAACAGAAGTGTGTGTAGTGGTGACTAATGGATAATCACAACGAGTTAAGAATTCTAAACTGTCCCGTCCAGATTCGAAAAAAAAATCCCGCTTATTTGTAAAACAAAACGCGGTCACTTCTTTGAACTTCATGAACAAAACTCTAATGTTTGTATTTAGTTTGTAAGTTTGTATTTTCTCTACTTGTAATTGTTTTGTTATTTTTTTTTTTCTTCTTTGTGTGGCAATAAATACTATTCTGATTCTGATTCTGATTCTGAAAACGGTGGTATACCAGGTAAAGCCGAAAGCTACTTATGAGTATTGTTTGTTTAATTACGTCGTTCGCAAACCTTTCGCATCGTTATCTGCAATTCTGCACGTGCAACTCCACTTACCTACAAAAATACCACCCTGGTAGGTAAATTACAATGAATGACTCAATAATTTTTAAACCTTGAGAGAACTCAAATTATTGAATAAAATATTTATATAGAGATGCTAAATAAAATGTCACCAAGTCTGCGGCTTTTGTTTTTTACTTTCATAGAAGAATATTTTTAGGTGTAGTGTAATTAAACTCTATATAGCGACAAGACATTTAACGAAAAACTTTTTTTACCTTGTTAAGCAGTCGAACAAAAATATGTCACTATCTACTTTGTAATGTGCCGAAACCGATAAGAACTGCAGCTGTGTACTTTTTTGTTTGTTGTTTTCTTGTTTAGTCCATGCACGTGTTGTTTGCCTGGATTTACCGTCATCATACGTACCGAAGATTCGCAGAAATTTGCTCTTTTGTTTCTTTAGTAGGATTGCCTTGCGTGTTAATATTTTGGCTATGTTATATCCTTAGATAGTAAACTTGTATATTCATTTTTTTATTATTCTACTCTTAATTTAACGATAACTGATTACTGATATTATAACGCTATACGTCGCAGTCTCTTAATTGTATAATAAATATAAGTATAACTAATGGCACTAGAGAATTTTGCATCGTCGCTAGCTTGGATTAAAATCACAATAGCTGGTTATACAGAAAACAGAATAACGCCGTTAATTACTTAAACATCTAACCATTATAACTGAATCGACGCAAAAAATATAATTTAAACAAAAAACCACATAGAAAAAACCCGTTCGTCCCGTACTAAGTAATAATTAGTAATTCATGAATAGTCCTTATTTGTTTTAATTTTAACTCAAACTGGCGTGGCGGCGGCCCGGGTGTATCGTTCCGACCGGTGCAGACGAACGCAGGTACGGGTTACGTATCTTGGCGTGTCACGTGAATCCGGACGCGAACGCAGGTACGGGCTACGTACCGGTCGTGTTCGTGAAATTCGTGATCTTAGCACTGCCGGGGTTAAGAACACGTAGGGTTCGGTCACGGTACGGGTCGGCGTGTATCACGGATATCCAGAGCCCTACATAATATTTATACTGAGGTATGGAAATTAATCTTATATTAGATATTTTTTTTACTACACAGGTTTTTGCATAGATTTGCATACATTTTACTTTATAATCTCAATTTAAATTCGTTATCTGAAATAATTAATACAAATTTTAAATGCTTCAGAGGAAGACTAATATTAAATATTTATGCTGCGTCGACCTCAAATAAATAGTACACTATTAGTATAAGTTTTGTGAAAGTAAACCGAAGGACATCGCTGCGCCCATCTGCGAATATAGTGATAAGCGCAGGTAAAGCAAGGGTTATTGTTTTACCTGCCGTCATTTATTATCTCTTTAGCTCTCTGTAGGTGTGAAAGAGATATCATAATTATGAGTAAAGTTATTTATACAAGATCATCGTCACCAAGTGTACTTGTATAGAACTCGTAAAAAAAAACATATAAACCTAAACTCAAGGGCTACACAAGAGCTATTGAGGAGTTCCACTATCCACCTTCTGACTCTGTCAAGACCAACAGACCAATCCTCATTCCTCACCAAGTATAATGCAAAGAACTCATCAAAACAAACCAAATGAGCCCAATCTCGAGGGCTATACAAGTAGCCATTAAGGAGTTCCATTAACCACCTCCTCACTCCATCATCAGACCATCATCACCAAGTATAATGCATAGAACACGTCAAAACAAACCAAATGAGCCCAAACTCGAGGGTTATACAAGTAGCCATTGAGGAGTTCTACTAACCACCTCCTCACTCAATCATCAGACCATCATCACCAAGTATAATGCATAGAACTTGTCAAAACAAACCAAATGAGCCCAAACTCGAGGGGTATACAAGTAGCCATTGAGGAGTTCCACTATCCACCTCCTCACTCCATCATCAGACCATCATCACCAAGTATAATGCATAGAACTCGTCAAAACAAACCAAATGAGCCCAAACTCGAGGGGTATACAAGTAGCCATTGAGGAGTTCCACTATCCACCTCCTCACTCCATCATCAGACCATCATCACCAAGTATGATGCATAGAACTCGTCAAAACAAACCAAATGAGCCCAAACTCGAGGGCTATACAATTAGCCATTGAGGAGTTCCACTATCCACCTCCTCACTCTATCATCAGACCATCATCACCAAGTATGATGCATAGAACTCGTCAAAACAAACCAAATGAGCCCAAACTCGAGGGGTATACAAGTAGCCATTGAGGAGTTCCACTATCCACCTCCTCACTCCATCATCAGACCATCATCACCTAGTATGATGCATAGAACTCGTCAAAACAAACCAAATGAGCCCAAACTCGAGGGGTATACAAGTAGCCATTGAGGAGTTCCACTATCCACCTCCTCACTCCATCATCAGACCATCATCACCAAGTATAATGCATAGAACTCGTCAAAAAAAACCAAATGAGCCCAATCTCGAGGGCTATACAAGTAGCCATTCAGGAGTTCCACGATCCACAGACATATACAATAGGTATAAATTACACTACATTCAAGATTCTATACGTACTAGTGCCTCTATACCGATACCAAAATTACCAAATGCGTCGTGTTTATCCCCGAGTATCCGTCCGAACTACATTCATATATTATTCATGGTATATTAGTTAAAATAAAAAATCATGATTAGATTTATTTGAATAAGAATAAGTTAACTTTATTCAATTTTCTAACATAAGAATTATTCACGGCGAAATTATTTGAATAACTTTGACGGGAATAAAATCAACATGATTTTATTCATGCGTATTCTTATTCAAATAATGATTTTATTCTTGAGTGCCCAACTCTGAGCAGCATCACCCCAAGAAGTGATGCAATAGTTGATCAATGATTCCCCTAGGGCTTTATAGGTTTGCATCATTAGTTCTGTGCTTGCTACTTCTCTTAAATTTTTGAAGGCATAAATAAGTTTACGTACTCTAGAAGCCATTAACGTAATATGTTGGTTCCAGTTGAGGTGTGCGTCTATCTGTACGCCTAGGTACCTAACATGATCAACACGTGTTATCAGAGCACAATTGCAATCAGTGATGGGATTTCTGTTGCAGGGAAAAGTATGTAATGTCATTTTAAAATAATTATCGGGTTTGGTGGCAGCTGTCTTGCTGAAACAGATGTAATTGGTTTTTGCTATGTTAAGGGATAGAAGCGAATCTTCCAGCCAGGACGAAACAGACTTTAGACCGTTCTCGGCAAGCAAGCGAACACCCTCCCAGCCCCTATCATGAAAGAGTAGAACTGTGTCATCTGCAAACATAACCGTGTCGCAGCCCACCAGGGTACTGCTACAGAGGTCGTTCACGTAAATCAAAAAAAGAGTCGGGGCGAGGGTGCTTCCTTGTGGAACGCCGTATTCTATAGGTATCGATTCACTACTGGTTCCGTCGATACAGGTACATTGCATTCTTCCAGTTAAATAATCTCTGAAAAATTCGAGGGCCAAACCTCTTATCCCAACATGCTCTAATCGGGTTATTAATATCGGTATGGACACGGTATCAAATGCCTTCTGTAGGTCCAGAAACACCCCAAGACACTTCTCTCCCTTATCTAGATATTCGGTAATGGTGTTTGTGAGATGAAGAACCGCATCATCGGTCGATTTCTTTGCTCTAAACCCGTATTGGTGTGTGCTCAAAATGCTGTTAACCTCCAAAAAACTTTGGAGACGTTTATTCACAAGTTTTTCAATAATTTTAGAAAGTGTCGAAATCAGTGCAATGGGCCTATAGTTGCTGGTAAGCTTTTTGTTTCCATTTTTAAAAACCGGTGTCACTTTAGCGCGTTTAAAAACGTCAGGAAATACTCCTGTTGAGAAGCATAGGTCTGGATGTACAAATCATCTATAAATGTACAAATACAACTACAAATGTACACAAATAATTTAATGAACAACATGGACCGGACACAAATTAATCAAACTTACAGATCAGACGCTATAGCATATTACTGGCTGCAACAGGTTATTTAGAAGCACCGATTGACTAGATTACGCCTTATAGAAGGAATTGAGCAGTTAAAAACGTCAATATCTAGATCCTTCGACAAGTTATTTAAGTTACGAGCTGCGCGACATAGGAAGCTATTTTGCCTATAATTAGATAAAGTGCGTTTAACTGAAAGGGGGGGATAAAACCTTTTAGACCGAGTAGGCGTATTGAACGAAAGTTTAGAAAGGAGTTCAGGACAGTCAATATTGCCAGTGGTGATATTGAGTATGTAAGTTATGTCCGCGATTTGACGACGTTTTTGTAATGTAATTAGATGATGTTTTTTGCAAGTGCTTAAATAATCCTTGGAGTGATACGGACTTTTAAGCTTAAAACTTAAGTATCCTATGGGCAAATAGCACCACGAAGTGGAAACCTCAGAACAGAACTCGAAAAGGAGACGCGGCAGACCTCGTCGGCGATGGCGGGATGAGTTGGACTCCTTTTAAAGGACTTCCAGATCTAGCTCAAAACCGCGACCAGTGGAAGAAGAGGGGGGAGGCCGTTGCCCAGCAGTGGGACATACACACATCAGGCTCTAAATAATATTATATTATAATTTATAGGTAAGTATGTACATTTTTATATTTTACTTTTATTCAAATATTGAAAAAGTATAAATATTACTCTTTATTCATCATCTGTCAAGTGTGTGTGTTTGTATGTTTGTCCTTCTTTCACGTCGCAACGGAGCGTCGTATTGATCAGATTATTTGTATGGAGATAGTTTAGAAGCTGGAGAGTGACATAGGCTACTTTTTCCAGCGGGAAAACATCTAATTCCCACGGGTGAATTCAATATGTTACATTTTCCTATAACCACGCGGGCGAAGCCGCGGGCATCAGCTAGTATTGAATAAAGGAAAGTCAAAGTCATAGTATCCATTTATATGGCATAGGTTACAATTTACAATAGGTGTTACAGTTTGGTAAATATGTATGTATATTCAGATTCATTTATTTCACAACATACTTACAGCTGCACTTAAAATTACACAAAGTCAATTTTTAGGAGTCTATGCTGTGATCGTCGGCTTTTAAACAAAATCAAATAAGTAATATATGCGTACAATGTGCGTACAACAAAAACATTCATATTATTGACACTGGCAAATATGCTAGCAATTTTTGCACCCTGAACAGAGGTAAATTTTACCTCAATCATTTTTGTAGGAGACAGATAGCAATGTCGCTATCATATTATTTTGATGTATCAATAAAAAACTCGGCTGGCAAGTCTATTAACTTCCAGCAGAGAAGCACAAACCTGGTAATGGTTCCAATTACTTTAAATTGAATCATGTGACAACAGTGGACTCCAGTGCTGGCATCATACATAATAATAATAAGTTAAGTGATACTAATATTGTAAGGATTAATAATAAAAAAAAGGGTTCCAATCATGTAAGTCGCATCAACTTGGTCCATCAAAATATACAAAGCATTAGAGGTAAAGATTTACAAATCGAGTTATTCTTAAATTATAATAATGTAGATATATTGTGCATTACCGAACACTGGCTAAGTTCTAAGGAAATAATGTTTAATTTCAACAACCATCAACTTGGTAGTATATTCAGTAGAGTTAAATCCATACATGGCGGGTCTATGATTATCATAAACAATCAGTTAAAATACAAAGAACGTAAAGATATTGTGTCCCTGTCTGTCGAAAAAATTGTTGAAATAGCCGCTGTAGAGTTAGAGCAGTTCATTGTTATTTGTGTTTATAGGCCACCTTTGGGCAGTTTCGAAATATTCCAAAAGAAAATAGAAATAGCTTTAGCAAAATTATCACACGTTAAAAAGCAAATTATTGTATGTGGAGACTTCAACATCAATGTTTTGGAAACCTCTTCCTTAAGTGCTGGCTTGATAAATCTCTTCAAATCTTTCAGATTAAATCATACCTTTATGGAGCCTACAAGGGTAACTGCTACCAGCGCAACCTGTATTGATAACATTTTTACTGATATTGTTCCCATTAGTAAGAATGTGATCAGTGCACTGGAATCAGATCACTTGGGTCAATTAATTACATTTGACCCAATGCGGGGTCTCAGTCTTTTAAAGGAGAGAATTACCTTTGTACCAGTAACTTCGGAACGTTTGGAGAGAATGAGAAATAGCCTTGCTCTTCAGTTACCATTTTTGCCTGCTGAATTAGGTCCCAATGATATGTATAATACATTTTTCAACATGTTCATAAAAGAGTATAGTAAAATATTCACTTGTAAATCGGTTGCGGTTGGCGGTGCTAATCATTTCAGTGGGTGGGCTACTGCAGACTTGCATAATCAAAGGAAAAAACTGTACGAACTTTACGAGGAACGGCGCTATAGAACGGGTGATGAATTTAAAGAATATGTGAAGCAGTTTTCTAAAAGCTTCAAATTAAATTGTCATATAGCTAAATGCAATTATTTGAGCAATAGGATAAAAAATAGTTCCGACATCATTAAAACGACATGGAAAATAATAAATGAGGAGACTGGTCGTAAAAAAAATAAAAATACCACATACCGGCTAAGCGTAAATGGGAAACTGATAGATTCTAGTACAGATGTCGCCACTGAATTTGAAACTTTTTTTACTAACGTACCAGTTACCACGACGAAACATCTTAACTCATCAAGTTTATCTGCCGCTGAAATGTTAGAAAAAAAATTGCCTAAATGTTTAGTGGAATTTAAGTTTGAACATGTTACTAACCTAGATGTACTTAAGGCATTTCGATCTATTAATGTCAAAAAAACTAGTGATCTTTGGGGGGTTTCTGTTCACGTTGTGAAGTCCCTAATTGAATTGTTAGTGCCTCACTTAGTAGTCATATTCAACACTTGCGTCGACTCTGGCGAGTTTCCAGACCTGATGAAGCAGAGTAAAATAACTCCTATATTTAAGACGGGTACTACCACTGATCCCACTAACTACAGGCCCATTTCAGTTCTGCCCACACTAAGCAAAATCTTTGAGAAACTAATATTGTCACAGTTACTAAGACATTTTAACCGTAACAATTTGATGCACGATAAGCAATTTGGGTTCACTCGCGGTCGATCGACGATTGACGCTGGGATAGAATTTGTTAAAAATATTTTCGATGCCTGGGAGGAGTCTCAAGACGCCATTGGCATTTTTTGTGACTTATCTAAGGCGTTCGACTGCATTAGTCACGAAACACTCGTTGGGAAACTCTATTTCTATGGAGTCAGAGGAAAAGCGCTGAACTTGTTAAAATCTTATTTGGATGGGAGAATCCAAAGAGTGGACGTGAATGGAAAACGGTCCCATGGGTCACTGGTTTCGATGGGCGTACCCCAGGGCTCCATATTGGGGCCTTTCCTGTTTCTCATTTACATAAATGATTTACCGTATTTAGTTAAGGATCACTATGATATAGTACTGTTTGCTGACGATACTTCTCTCATCTTTAAGGTCAAACGACACGAAGATGCCAACGTTCATGTAAACAGTGCTATATCAAATGTAGTGCAATGGTTCAGCGTCAATAACCTGGTGTTAAATGGGAAGAAAACTAAATATATAAGGTTCGTAACTACCAATGTCAAAACTACACAAACGACTGTCACCATCAAAGATGAGGAATTAGAACCAACCAGCAGTACAGTATTCCTAGGTTTAACATTGGATGCCAAGCTGCAATGGGGTTCCCACATAAAGATTCTCGCAAACAAGCTCAGTTCTGCAGCGTTTGCAGTATGTAAGATACGTCATCTAACAGATGAAAAGACAGCTAGATTGGTGTACTTTGCCTACTATCTTGCTTTGGGGTAGTGCTGCTGATGTCAATGCCGTTTTTGTGCTGCAAAAGCGCGCCATACGTTCTATTTATAAAATGCGTGCTAATAATTCGCTTAGAAGCAAGTTCAAGGAGATTAATATATTGACTGTGTACTCCCAATACATTTATGAAAATATTGTATATGTCCATAAACATATAGATAACTTTAAAAGAAATTGTGACATACATAACATTAATACCAGAAACAGGGACAAACTAGCAGTGCCAACCACACGACTGCAAAAGATCAAAAATTCCTTTAAGGGTAACTGTGTACGGTTCTACAATAAACTGCCAAGTAGTGTAACTGCACTTCCATTAAATAGATTTAAGAAACATATTAAGAGTAGATTAATTAGTAAAGCTTATTATAGTATCAAGGATTATATTAATGACAAAAATGCCTGGGACTGAGTTGACCTATGTCTAACTTATGCAATTCTAATATTTATATTTCATTGTACCTACCGACTCTATTAGTTATTACTGTTGACTTTTATGTATGTTTGACATTGTCTTTTTAATTATTGTTAATTGTTACCAATTGTTTTGTTTTCATTATTATTATTTTGTATTCATTATTGATTGTATATTTACTTATACTTTTTTTTGGTTTTGTATGACTTGTCAAAAGTGCTTATTAATTTATTACTAAGCCTACTTGAATAAATTATTTTTGAATTGAATTTTTGAATTGTAACATTTAAATTATCATACGATTTAGGAAATATTTACAGGTACATGTCAACAACTTACTAAATGAACATGTCAATAAATTTAAAAAAATCCGGCCAAGTGCGTGTCGGGCCACGCGCAGTGAAGGGTTCCGTAGTTGCCTGTCTGTCTTAGTTACATCGTCGTGCGGTGCGGTTGCGTCGGCCGAATTTATACGAACATTGGTCTTTCCAAGTACACATTAAGTTGGTCGACTAGTACTCGGTACCTAACTACCTATGCCTACTTGTCCGTGATAGTTTTCCTTTTAACTTTATTGTATTTACTACTACCACGATTTTTTTCATATCCCCAGTAGTAGCCATTTAGCCGGCAGGGGGGGGGGGGGGGGGGGGCGACACATGACTCGAACAAAAATTAAGGCTTTGAAGCTCTATATCTCGCAAACGAATCACTGATTTGTAAAATGGATTTGGGAAACCCATAATAGTTTTTAACGAGCTATCTAACGATACCCCACACTATAGGTTTCCGAGAAAATAAATTGCATCCCCTCTTTAAGTGCAGGGGAGGTTCCTTAAAAAAAATTTTTTTTTCACGGTTTTATTGTACTGTTCTGTCGCCGTGATTGATTTATATAACCATGCCGAATTACAGTTTTCTAGCAGTAATGGTTACTGAGCTAAGCCGAAGACGGACATGGTGAAACTATAAGGGTTCCTTGTTGACTACGGAACCCTAATAAGGTCGCCTTTATATGGGTCGTCAATAATGTATATACAAATAGCATGAATAATTTTACATGCAGCATGCTTAGTGTAAGGAGATCCATACTATTATATATTATATTATAATTATATATTATATATATTATATATTATATAATATTATAAATGCGAAAGTGTGTCTGTCTGTCTGTCTGTCTGTCTGTCTGTTACCTCTTAACGCTTAAACCGCTGAACCGATTGCGATGAAATTTGGTATGGAGATAGTTTGAATCCCGGGGAAGGACATAGGATAGTTTTCATCCTGGAAATCACCCCCTAAGGGGATGAAATGGGGGGTTGAAGTTTGTATGGAGCTGCGATACAAACAATTTCCACGCGGACGGAGTCGCGGGCAGAAGCCAGTACTAAATAAAAATGCCGAATGAGCCCTGAGTCCGCTCAGCTACCTATTTACTAGTATTACACAAAACTATATACCAGTATTTTAATCCTTTCCATTAAAATGTACAAACAAGGGTTTTAGTGTAATTATTGTGTAGGTAAATTCATGGAACGGAAGATAATACTACTCGGAATACGGGACTTAATGATTCTGTTATCAGTAATTCGGTTATCATTTCGCACGAAGATAAATGATAACGGTGCGCGTAGTATGGAGTTTCGGTGAATCGGATTATGGGTGTCATTGGGTCTCTAGATTAGTGTTATTCAGTGTTCGTACAAACGCCAACAGAGTTAACTGACCATCCTGTATTTATATAGAACCTAACAATGCACATAAAGTGCACGGATGGTGAGTTAACTGAGTTGTCGACAGTACCGCGATGGTAATCATGCGTAGCGCATGTCTGATGGTAAGTAAACACTAGGTACTGTGTAAGGCTGCCTATGGACGGTTTTGACTGCTGAAGATTCAGAGGCGCGTTGCCGACCCTCTATTGGTTTGCGGATTCGATGTGTTGAGAGCTAGAGACAAATGCAGGCTTCCCGCTCTCAACACATGCGACCACGGGAGCAGAGGCGGAGTAAATGTCGAGGGCGCCCCAGGCAAGCAAAGCACCTCATCGGCGCCCCTCTAGCGGCCATAGATTAAAAATGATAAAAGAAAAATATCCCGGCTCGAACCAATTTTTCGGAACTTATGTACGGAATATTTACCGTTAGCTTTTCGGTGAAGGAAAACATCGTGAGGATCGGTCTAATCCCAATAAGGTCTATTTTTCCCTCTGGGTTGGACGGTCAGATGGCAGTCGCTTTCGTAAAACTAGTGTCTATGCCAAATCTTGGGATTACCTAGATGTCAAAGCGGACCCCGGGCTCCTTTAGGGCAAAACCGGGAATAACGCTAGAATCCGGCGTAGGCACTACTGGTCCGCGGGAGGTATTTTATTTCCCTCCTACCCGCTGGAGGATTTCTCCCTCAGTGAGCATTCCACTATCCGCCACCTGTGGACGCGGTCTCTAGGGAATGAGGCTACCCCGAGACTAGACAGTCCTTGAGTTTCATATTAAATTATTATTCAAAGCAATGATGCTAACACAACCACTTTCTTGGGTTACTTTAGATACTACGCTACGCGATTTGCACTTTTCTTTCCATCGTTATATCGTTACCCACAACACAACCACTCTTTATATGTACTTACGTTGGTTTAGTTTAATAGATCAGATGTCAAATTTAATTTAAACTTTATAGTCCATGTGACTTCGATGTTAAATCTGGATGAAGTCTTTCTCATTTGTTCGTTGTTTGTAATTATTGCTGTAAGTCAATGCCCAATAGTCCAGTTGGAAGAGCGTCGTTGGGAAACCGTAATCGCTGGCGCATATTCTGCTCGAGGCTAAAATTCACTGTAAAATAGAATCATTTTCACTCTCACATGACAATTCTAACAATACATTTTTGCTTGGCAACGTATATTTTATAGCATGTAAGTACCTACTCGTAGTAGCCATTCGGTGATGGAAAACATCGCGAGGAAACCGGTCTAATCCCTAACAAGCAGCGCAAGCACACAGCGCGTGCCCGACTCTTTTTTGACTTGAGGATTCATTGCGTTGAACGCTACAGACAAATGCTCCTTTACTCTCAAGTACTCTCAACCCACCGCTTCGTCAGGAGCTGTGGCGACCTGTACATGAAAACAACACCACATATCCACTGAGCAAGTAGAAGTCTTCTGTTTGGTAGAGATACTTCTCCAGCGAGCTGGTTCATTATGAGCGAGATGACATTCTGTTGAATTGTGGTCAGATTTTACCGCTCGAAATATGCGGGTGGCATATAAAGCTATAAAGCGGTCGTCACACTGCGCCGCATCAACGGAAGGAGGTGCGGAGCTGCATACAAATTTCGCCGGACGGAGGTGCGTTGCAGTGTGTCGTACCACACGGAATTTATATACAAACTGAGGTACCTACTTGTATACAACGAGAAACGCACCTCCGTCCGGAGATGCGTCGCAGTGTGACATCCACCTAATGACGCGTGGCGCAACCATTGCCGGATTAAGACTACTTGATGCCCTAAGCAATCCCCGCCTGTGGGCCCCCCTTTCCAACAGTAAACTAGTAGTCTAGTGCTTAAAGTGCTTTTTCTGGTGCCCGCAAGACGTGATGCCCTAAGCTGCTAGTATGCTTCTTAAAATATAATGAATGGGCCGGGGTTGTACAACGTCGCGGGTCACCCCGATCCCGCAACGACGGGACTGTGGTCCTCCATAGCGGGCTGGTATCCCACTCTCTCACCGCCGAGAGCAGTTACATGTGCTAAAATGTTTAATAATTCGATTTGATTTATTTTATTCATTAATGATGTATCAGATATTATGTAATTGTTCTGGATTAAATTATTTTCATTCATTCCGCTGTGCAATACCTCTCTTAATAATCGGAAGATCTTGTGCTAGTCGTGCTGTATTCGAATACCTACATTCCGCACGTTATCAATTCCATGAAACAATCTGAAATAACTACTACGCGGAAAGCGAGATAATATGGTAATGGATATTATGTCGATTTCTGTGTAAATGCCAACTATATAGTGTTGATAAGATAGATATTGGTAAAACTAATTTGCCTGTCTCTTTTATTTTTTTACGTCACACACACACCTGGCCATAATGTGAGTTTTACCGCACGCTGCGCATACGGTAAAACTCGCATTATGGCCAGGTGAAGACATAAAATTGTGTACTCGTCACGGGCAGTAAAAAAGAAAACCATCTATCGCATATTTACAACTCTCGCCTGCGGCTCGGGTCACAAATACCTGCGATTTTGGGCTTTTTTTCTTTTACAACCCTTGGTAAGTAATGTACTATTACCCAACTAAGGGCGGGTTGCACAGACCGATCGCAAGCAGCCGTTACATAGAAACTTGTCTAACTTCCCATACATTCAGAATTTAACGAGCACCGTTGACAAATACACATACACATATAAAGACGGTTTGGTGCAGCCCAGAAAAGTCGATTTTAGACTATATTTGTGTCAAGCGGGGCGATGAGCGGCGCGAGTTCCGCGTCGGAACACGCGCACACACAAGATATTATGTTGTTAAACTGTGGTGTTGGAGTGTGTATGTAGAGGTGCGAGTGTTTTCGATTTACTTTTATTTATATTCATTTAGATTAGTCAACATTCACTTTGAACTTAAATTCATACTGGACTTAATTCCATTCGGGCTAGATTAATTCAGAACAAGATAAAAATTGGTCATTTGAAAGTAGGTAGAGAGACACAATTACATTTTCACCAAATTCACTTCTGATGCTATTAAGTATGTAGTTATTCGTGTTGCCGATTTTACAATGACAGTAAATCGAAATTCCGTACTATTATTTATTATATACATAGTATCTATACATACTCGTCTAACAGTACCACAGATATAGATATACACTAGATAACTTAAACATCTCAATCTGTATGAAAACCTTTTTCTACCTACTGTGACGTCACACGGGCGAATTAGTGATCTGAATTCCCCGTTATCCGCGGAAAAACGATTCTGCAATAAGGCATTTTCTTAATATTCACGGACAACCGGCTACCACAACAGACGCGCGCGGAATGTCAGTCGGAGTGCCAACGCGGAGTCCGAATTCGGACACGCGAAGTACATGCATTTGCGTGATCTATGTATATCTATATCTGTGAACAATACCTACGCGTTTACAAACATATCTTTGACTTCGACTAAGATAAACGTCCCAGAGCACATCACTGGACTACTAGGTATAGTTGAAATAATTTCAACTAAGTAGTTACATGACATTTTCATGTCAAAACAATACTAACTAAAAAAATACTGGTGAACAATACCTAGGTGTCCGCTATTAGGCATTAAGGTGTCGACCATTGGGACATTTACCTTGGTAACCAATGAAAATATTGGAATGGCAGCTTTATAATATTTTAGCGAAGTGACTAAAGTTTCATATTTTACTTAAGGCGGTGCATTGGAAATTATCGCGTGCTAAGAAACGCCGTTCTGATTCTGACTAGATTAAGAAACAATAAGGTCTGATTTTCAGGTATATGATTGTTCATCTTATTTTATCGATACATGATTGCTTAAAATTTCCTCGATAGAAAAAAATTCCAAAGTTGGGTCTGTTTATTTCTTTTTTTACTCAGCCTACTCAAACGATACAATATTTTACGACACAATCAAGTTAATACGATAGTATTTTATCTCATCTGAAATCTCACTTTATGAAATTTAAATAAAACTTCTCTAAGTTAGTTATTTATCGAAATTTGTCCAAAAAAGCCATTCCCGAAGAGTGTTACATCTCTTTTCCTCGTGCGCGGAAGGCATCAGCGTGTCTCTGTCTAGGGGGCGTGTTCGACTCAAATCAAGGCATCCCCTTAATTGGCTATTATTATATAATTTCAGAATGGTTGTCAAGTAAAAGTTAGGTATTGAAGAACACAGTTCAGATAAATTCAAATTATATCTAAAACACGAAACTGATTTTCGCCTGCAGAACTACTCTTCTACGTACCATTATAATTGCAATAACTTTAACACAACAACAGATTTAAAACCTCATCATTGTAGACTATACAACCAAGCTTAACTGGCACAAAATAAGGTTTACTTTTGCCTGTTGCAAATATTAATTGAGTAACAAAATCTCTGTTATTCCTAGATTCGATATCTTATCGACAATTCGACACGATAGGCAAAGAGTAAATTGATATTGCTGTTTCCTAGAAACTCTCAGGCGTTATTTGTATTACCTAGGATTGTGTTGAAATTGAGTTTCTAGGAACGAATTAGACTCTACTGGCAAGATAATTACCTAACCAAGTAATAACCGACTGTATTCTTCTAGGAGTATTTTAGCGAAAGGGCTAGTTAAAGTTAATGATTTGCACCGTTACGAAATTCGGTGAATCTTTGGGCCAAACGTTTATATAAACCACTAGCTTCTGCCCGCGACTCCGTCCGCGTGGAACTCGTTTATATCGTAGCTCCATACAAACTTTCACCCCCCACTTCATCCCCTTGGGGGATGATTTCCAGGATGAAAACTATCCTATGTCCTTCCCCGGGATTCAAACTATCTCCATACCAAATTTCATCGCAATCGGTTCAGCGGTTTAAGCGTGAAGAGGTAACAGACAGACAGACACACAGACACACTTTCGCATTTATAATATTAGTAAGTATGGATAGTATGGATTGACTGCCACCTACACAATACAGAGGTACCTGATAGACTACGTAATATTGCTAAGTTGTCAGGCACGAAAGTATAATTTTCAAATTGGCATAGGCCTGATAACATAACAGGCCTGTTCCACTGGCAGTTTTGGGTATTCGCAGCTGTGGCATGCGTAAACTCGGTTACCCTAGCAATTGGAAAGAGCACGTGTTATGCGACAAAGAAGGACGGCACTAATTGGATTATTCGTCCTGTGAAACACCGGGTTCTTGACAGTGGACCTTCTGCACCTAAAGTAAATAAATAAATAAAAGAAATATTTTCGGACAATCTTACACAAATCGACCTAGTCCCAAACTAAGCAAAGCTTATACTATGGGTACTAGACGACGATAAACATACTTATATAAAGATATAAATACTTAAATACGTAGAAAACATCCATGACTCAGGAACAAATATTTGTGCTCATAACACAGATAAATGCCCTTACCGGTATTCGAAACTCAGGACCTCTAGCTTCGTAGGCAGGGTCACTACCAACCAGGGTAAAGCGGTCGTCAAGTACTAAATATTATCTATTTTGCTGCAGACAGCCTCGCGGTTCCTTATCTAATAAGTTTCCTGAAGCCGTATAAAAAAACAATGGTTTATGAACGAATATCCATTATTCCATTATCATTATCACACTGATATTATTATAAATGTGAAAGTTTGTCTGTCTGTCTGTTACATCTTCACGCTTAAACCGCTGAACCGATTTAGATTAAATTTGGTTTAGAGATAGTTTGAGTCCCGGGGAAGGACAGGACCCGGAAAACATCCCCTACAAGGGGGTGAAATGGGGCGTTAAAGTTGGAGCTACGATATAAACGAGTTCCACGCGGACGGAGTCGCGGGCAGCAGCTAGTTATAAATATTAATTTGTTGCAAATGCAGGTAGGATACTCGTATTACTAACATGTGGCATGAAATTCAGGAAACTGCAGTACAGATCGAGGACATTAGGATAGGATATTCTAATCACCTGTGGTTTTTTCATCGGATAAGGTGTTCCGGAGATTACCCTCTGGACTGAGACATACATACTTTCAGTTTTCAGTCTAAGTAATCTAAGTATAGATCTAGTCTCTGTTAAGTAGGTTTGACATGGAATTTGTGATTTCGCTTAAATCCATTCCTGTCTGTCTGTCTGTCTGTTACCTCTTCACGCTTAAACCGCTGAACCGATTTGCATGAAATTTGGTATAGAGATAGTTTGCGTCCCGGGGAATGACATAGGATGGTTTTTATCCCGGAAATGATCCCCTAAGGGCGTGAAATGGGGGATGAAAGTTTGTACGGAGCTACGATATAAATTAGTTCCACGCGGACGGAGTCGCGGGCAGAAGCTAGTAATATTCTAAATAGGTACGAAAGTGTGTCTGTCTGTCTGACTGTTGCCTCTTCACGCTTAAACTGCTGAACCGATTGAAATGAAATTTGGTATGCAGATAGTATGAATCGCGGAGAATGACAGGATTATTATATAATCGAGTTCCACGCGAACGGAGTCGCGGCCAGAAACTATTTGTATGCTACAATAAATAAAGGTGAAAGCAACCAACTATCAGCGAACCCTGTCCGATAAATCCGATTGAACAATGCTCTATTTTAAATTCCGGTTACCTTTAGCTATATTGGTATTATTCTTGTCAGTGTTATGTTCTATTTAACTTACTTATATCTCCGGCGTCGATCACGAACCGAACTTATTTCAATGCGTTTTATCATATCATCTACGGTACGGTGAATCGGTGTAACAAGCGGAATGGACTCGCATGCGCAAAAATCGGTCCAAAATTTCAATAAAACCGGCCAAGAGCGTGTCGGGCCACGCTCAGTGCGTAGGGCTCCGTAGTTTTTGTAATTTCTTTCAAAAACTATTCAACCTATCAAGTTCAAAATAATTTTCCTATAAAGTTTTTATAAAGTTCTACTTCTGAGATTTTTTTCATATTTTTAAAACTTATGGTTCAAAAGTTAGAGGGGGGGGACACATTTTTTTTTACTTCTGGAGCGATTATCTCCGAAAATATTAACATTATCAAAAAATGATTTTAGCAAACCACTATTTATTTTTAAATACCTATCCAACAATATATCACACGTTAGGGTTGAAATAAAAAGACACACTCCCCACGTTACGTATAGGGGAGGTACCCTAATAAAAATAAAAAAAACACTTTTTATTTTATCACTTTGTCGGCGTGATTGATATACATATTAGTACCAAATTTCAGCTTTCTAGTGCTAACGGTTACTGAGATTATTCGCGGACGGACGGACAGACAAAGCGAAACTATAAGGGTTCCTAGTCGACTACGGAACCCTAAAAAGGAGCGTTTAAGTTTGCGCCCATAGGATATCTAAACAGAAAGTTATCGCGACGAAATGCATGGCGGAGGACCATGGGGGATATTACTTTTTAACCGAAATCAAAGAAAAGGAGGAGGTTCTCAATTCGGTTGTACTTTTTTTTGTTTTTTTTTTTTTTCAATGTTTGTTACCTCAGAACTCCGTCATTGATGAGCCGATTCGAAAATATTTTTTTTGTTTGTAAGTATATGCATCCAGGTAAGTCCCATTTTTTTTTTAATTTAGTTGGATGATGGGATCCATGAGGAATTGAGAGAACTCCTCAATTATATTCGAATCGACGGAAGTCCTCAAATATTATCGGGCCACATACAGCGATTGGGTTTTTTTCTCTAATAATCAACGCATTTGCTCTCGGAAATCAGTTCATGTGGTAAATTGGAAAATAAATGTGGAAATGTTCTCGTGGCTTGGCGGAGTACTAAATTGAAGTGGGTTAAGACTTTGTTTTTAAAGTAAATTATTAGTCGGTGCGAGTCCAACATAACCTACGCGCTAATTCCTGTGCTGTGGTGCGACGGTATCCATATTCCATAACGGATCTTCCCCCCAGTAAAAATACAACTCACTAGTACACGGTATAAATAAATGTAGCGTAAATTAAGTCTATGTCTTTGTCTCAGTTCTCTAACTCACGATGATAGTGAAGAGACAGGTAGCGCGAGACAGTTTGCGCGCCGTACTGTGGTATTGTGCTTGTCATGTTAAACGTGCGCAAAACACATTTAAATCAAACTGCTATACGAAATGCATATCTCAAATGGAGCCCGTGATGGAAACTTACCTATTTGCGTTCGTGATAAAATTCTACGAAGTCCGTGGGCAACGCCCTCCATATCAGAAGGGTGGCCTTCGCGGAAATTCGGATCTGTTATTCGAATATGATATAGGTACTAGTTTAGTCGTAACTAACTGCGTAGAATAACTTTAGAATCAGTTACAAGTCTTTTATCTAACTCAATATATTAGAAACCGATAAAATTATGAATAAAGTGTTTATCATGTAAATCTCTATCTCTCGATGCGGGTGGCGCGCAGGACCGGTCATTGTGGCACTCTTTGGGAAAGGCCTATGTATAGCAGATGCACGTCTTTTGGCTGATATGATGATGATGTTGATTATCATTTTGTGAATCAAATATACATTACGATACGACGTTTTGGGCTCTTCAGCGCTTGGGGCCAATAGTAAACGCGATTAAATCCGTTGAAAGTTGTATTTACCTACTGATGTGTCGGTCCACCTCGACACTCGGTAAAGAACAAACAAACAAACAAAGGGTTTAACACAAAACAACAACCAAACTAAAATCCGGTTAAATTATCAGAACTAAGAATACGCTTTTAAATGATACTAAAGTTGTTTAGATGCTACCTGATCTGTACTGCAGTTTCCTGAATTTCATGTCATATGTTAGTAATATGATAATATGTGAGCGTGTGCTAAACTTATTTGGCTTGGTTGAAAACCGGCTTCACTAGGTTGTTTGTAATGCTCTGTATAAGTACCTATATTTTTAAAAATTCTTAGTCTGAGAATAGAATAATATTTTCTCTATAACATTGTACAAGATAATTCGATAATTGTTTTCTTCTACAAACTGGTAAAAGGTGATAAAGGGTGATTTTTCGAATTCATTCATTATAATAATGAAGCAGAATTCGGAAAATTATCGATTTCTCAACGATCATCAACGATAGATAATAGAAAATCGGTGTGCGAATTGCCAAGAAAGCAAGTAGGTAACAAACTTCTTAATACATTTAAATATTTTACAGGAAATTACAAAAAGAGAATGAATAAATCACAAAAAAAATGTCGGGCTTGTCCCCTTTGGACCGCAAAGGGCGATCCTTTGTGAAAGGTACGCGCCAACTCTGGGCTGTTATTAGCTACGCGCTAATGCGGCTCACCCCGCCGGTCACCCGTCACGAAACTAGACCTCTACCTACGCTTAGTTGCTACGCATCGCGGTGTCAAGATATATTTGTGGGTGAGCGTTGAGTTGAGCTTAAAATAAGTTACAGAATAGGGGGGCTGGGGTCCCCTGAGGCGTGTACCAGACGCCACGACACGGTCCTCATGCAGGCCTTCATGTCGGCTGACCAGGGTCCCATCGTTTCATTCAACTACATGAACTACAGAAGACCTATTTGCGGCGCTTAAGTAAGTTTCAATATAGTATTTTATGCAATCGTTATATAATGTATGCTTTTTCAGTCGAGTACCACGTTTTGCACGTAATTAAGGTACGAGAGTTAAAAAGCTAATTATATAACTATTGCATACAATACTTTTTCTACGAGTTAACGGAAATAATAATTTATTAATCAAACTTGGTATCTATTGAAAATCACCCTGCTGAAACGAAGTGCAGCCAACCGTTTTTTTTATTTTTGCGCGTTGATGTCTTCTGGAAATCGAGCCTCGTGATTGGTCAAAATTCATTTCAGTTCTGTGTACAGTTGAATAATAATTATTTCGATAGAGCATAAACTTTTTCATCAGGATAAAAGTATTCCATTGCGTTATGGTTTGCGAGGTTCTAATTTAAAGATTATAGTCGATGAATATAAAAAAAAATATTATCAAACACACAAATATCAAAATTTAGAATTTCCGTCATGGTGTCATTTCTTAGTCATGTTAAAACTACTTATAAACATCCCGCGATGGGCATTCCGTGTCTTCACCGAACAGGAAAACTGTGACGAAGATAACTCGAGCTTGAATGAAATACCTATTACGACATAGGCAGCTGAGGAAAACGTAACTGTAACTATTAAAACACGTCTAATGGTGGGTTTGGACCAAACGTATGAGCTTCCTTGACGTTTAACATCAAGCCGTGAAACTACAACTACTATAAATATAGATCAACTGATTACCATCACTTTCCTTCCTACATTTATCCTCAAATCAATAAATTGCGCTGATTACTCCGGTTTTTTTTTTGAAGTGAAAACTTCTTTAGCGGCGCTGTGCACTTTTTGTGATGGGGAAAAAATGTTAAACTCGCGACAGGTCACGTGATCGACAGATTCATCAGATTGAAAATTCGTAAGACGGACCCGTGACGTGATCGAAAAACTGTCACTTCTGCTAGCACTCCCGGAGTGCAACCCGGTCTTTTTTTTATCTTATATTTTATAGAGGCTTTGTACACTCGTGGTGACAATGCCAGCCTAATAGGAAAACACGCTTTCAATACGTTTCAGTAGTCACAAAAGTGTTCACAGAATTAGGTGTCTAAGTACTACTTACCATCAACAATTCTTGCCACCGTTGTAGATTTTACAAAAAAACCGGTCCGATCTGGAAATGATACTTATTAATTGAAGCTAACAAGGCTTACGCTCATCAAGTAATCATAGATGACAAGTGAAAGCAGGACGGTATGCTTATTTCTGGGAGCGAAACGGAGACAATCAGTGAGGTTGGTCAATTGACCAAGTTTTAGTGTGTTCGTAAAGCCTATACATTATGCCTTTGACCTGGGGGCTTTCAATTCAAGATTCAATTCTGCTCGCCAAACTGAACGACTTTTGTTCTGCAACTTTGAAAAAAAAACTATTTCTGTCATTATAAGTGTTTGAACTTTAACTGTAGGTACCTACCATAACGACGTAAACAACGTGAATAACGTGATTGTAAACAATCAGTGTCAGAGCTAGAGGCAAGTGTGATAATTTAACGAAAGGATGATGTACATTGAAAATTTCATTTAATTTTCATGCAATAATAAGAGAAAATTCAACAGTGTAGGTACCTACGTGAAGTCCTCAACCCGCAGCGCCAGCGTAGGGACTACTGCCCGTTCCCTCTCATCGCAGGAGTGTATATAGGCTAATTTATTATTATTTATTATAATGAAAATGTTAATGACCATATTTGAAAACATGTAGAACAAAGGCAGTTCCGTTTTATGCCGGCTGTACACATTGGGCCAACGTTGGCGCGTGAGCAGATGCAGCTATTCGTTATGCCGGCTGTACACATTGGGCCAACGTTGACGAGTGAGCAGGAGGCAGCTATGTAAACGAAAGAGATCGAGTTATAGCCTTTATAAAGCCTGCTGTACACATTGGGCCAACGTTGGCGCGTGAGCAGATGCAGCTATGCGTTATGCCGGCTGTACACATTGGGCCAACGTTGACGAGTGAGCAGGAGGCAGCTATGTAAACGAAAGAGATCGAGTTATAGCCTTTATAAAGCCTGCTGTACACATTGGGCCAACGTTGGCGCGTGAGCAGATGCAGCTATGCGTTATGCCGGCTGTACAAATTGGGCCAACGTTGACGAGTGAGCAGGAGGCAGCTATGTAAACGAAAGAGATCGAGTTATAGCCTTTATAAAGCCTGCTGTACACATTGGGCCAACGTTGGCGCGTGAGCAGATGCAGCTATGCGTTATGCCGGCTGTACACATTGGGCCAACGTTGACGAGTGAGCAGGAGGCAGCTATGTAAACGAAAGAGATCGAGTTATAGCCTTTATAAAGCCTGCTGTACACATTGGGCCAACGTTGGCGCGTGAGCAGATGCAGCTATGCATTATGCCGGCTGTACACATTGGGCCAACGTTGACGAGTGAGCAGGAGGCAGCTATGTAAACGAAAGAGATCGAGTTATAGCCTTTATAAAGCCTGCTGTACACATTGGGCCAACGTTGGCGCGTGAGCAGATGCAGCTATGCGTTATGCCGGCTGTACACATTGGGCCAACGTTGACGAGTGAGCAGGAGGCAGCTATGTAAACGAAAGAGATCAAGTTATAGCCTTTATAAAGCCTGCTGTACACATTGGGCCAACGTTGGCGCGTGAGCAGATGCAGCTATGCGTTATGCCGGCTGTACACATTGGGCCAACGTTGACGAGTGAGCAGGAGGCAGCTATGTAAACGAAAGAGATCGAGTTATAGCCTTTATAAAGCCTGCTGTACACATTGGGCCAACGTTGGCGCGTGAGCAGATGCAGCTATGCGTTATGCCGGCTGTACACATTGGGCCAACGTTGGCGAGTGAGCAGGAGGCAGCTATGTAAACGAAAGAGATCGAGTTATAGCCTTTATAAAGCCTGCTGTACACATTGGGCTAACGTTGGCGCGTGAGCAGATGCAGCTATGCGTAAGAGGAAGAGGGCTTTATATCGTTCTCATGCGTTTGCATAGCTGCATCCTGCTCACGCGCCAACGTTGGCCCAACGTGTACAGCCGGCATAACGCGTAGCTGCATCTGCTCACGCGCCAACGTTGGCCCAATATGTACAGTCGGCTCATGGGAGCATAATCGACATTTACATTCAAAGCGCCAAGCTCAGAGGCACTCAGTATCTATCTCTTTTTTATGTTACATCATGGGTCTATAATATCTAATTGATTACTGCTTCCTCTTTTGGCACTCGGTTCAGAATGTTGAGATAACGTCACCTTCACCATAACGTCAGTGCTACAAGAATTCGTTTCAAAAATGTGTAGTAACCGAAATTAGTCATACTCACTCGTACAATAATTGATGACATACCTACCTACACCCATGAGTAACTTTAGTTAAGTACATATAATTTAAGTAAGAAATCTTGAAAGATTGTGCCTAAATATGCGTTAATTCACTGTGTTATATACGAGTAGCTCAGCGTTTTAAAAAAAAGTGTAGGTACTTTTACCACGAACTTCTTTTTAATATTTTTTTTGGGTTGTTAGCTCTTTGATATATTGATTTTTATACAAGAAAAAAGGTGTCCTAGACTTTACTAAGTATACAAGTTTAAGTAAGTTTTTTCTGCCAGTGCGTCCAGATACATAAAAAACCGGCCAAGTGCGTGTCGAATCACACGCAGAGTGTTCCGTAGTTGCCTGTCTGTCTTTGTTACATCGAGCGGTTGCGTCGCCAGAATTTGTACGAAAGTTGGCCTTATCAATTACATTAATTTATATTACAGTTATGCCTACGTAGCCATAGTTTTCCAGGCAGAGGGCCGGACACGAGACTCAAAATTAGCTTGGCTATGAAGCCCATTATCACGAAAACGCTCCCTGAATTAAAAACGTTTTTAAAGACCACCAGAAAATAAATAAAGAAATGCCCTTCCGACTCACAATAAGGAAACGTGCGCTTCTGGCCGGAAATATGCGCGAGGCTTGACGCGAGACGAATCGTTGGGTTTGTAAAAACCCTTGCGATGTTAGGTTTTCCCAGTGTCGCGACGTGGTGTCTCTAAGCATGACAACTCTTATTATTTTGTTTTCCGTTGTACTTGCAAAAATACCTATATATCTATGCGAGGCGCTTCTATTCTATGTCCTTTAGATTTGTAGTGTAACGCACCTTTATTTTAACTTGATTATGTCGTCTAATAATGTAAGTACCTATTGTTTGAGATGGTTGAAAAGAACCTAGAAACCCGGGCAAGTGCGAGTCGAACTTGCCCACCGAGGGTTCCGTACAAATTTCCTCCTATACCTCAATTATTGATTACGTACTCGTACTTTTATGATTTAATTAAAAATGTATAAGTAGATTAATTTAAACTTAATTCATAATTCATTTATTATTTGCAAACGATGGTAAGTATTACAAGATATTACAAGGTTATATAATACATCATGGACCCTGTTAAGGCAAAGCAAAAACTTATAGTTAACTTAACCTATAGAATAAAAATATCAAATACTAAGAAATAAATAATGTTCATTGCCATTATTACTTTGAGACTAATGATAATAATTACACGGTAAAACTCACGAATAAAATGTCCCCACGGGCGACATGTATAGTTTTCACATTGTTGCCTGTAGGTACTTGTAGTTTATGACGGTATTACCTACTTGCCAAATTTCATACGCAAGTTCGCGCGATTATCAATTCTTCCTATTCGAGTCCAACAGGTATGCCCGATTCACTGCCGCGAAGACACACACATTATGTGTCAATTGTATTGTATTTGTACTCCCTTTGTCTCTGTGTGTCTTTTGTGTAGTGAATAAATGTCTTCTTTCTTTCTTTCTTTCTTGTATGTTTGATCGCATTCGCGCGACTAAAATAGCGATATTCGCGTAGTCGCGTTGTACTAGGACCATCCCTTAGAATTTATGTCGCTTAGTTTCAAAGCTCGGGATACACACCTTAATAGTCGTTATGTGTTATACACAAAACGTATCGAAAGCTATATGGCCGCGTGATTGTGTGTGTGATTTATGCCTGCAACACACTGGCGACAACTAATATACGTTTACTATTGACCGCCGCGGCCAGTTAGGCCGCGCCAGTCTGTGAGAGGCCTAAGCCATGTCTTGATCACACGCACCGATCAAACGGGCGAGATAGTGCTACTCGGCGTAAAAGCGGCGAGACAGTAGCTCGGCTCCCTTTCTATCTACTAGGCCGAGTACTGTCTCGCCCGTTTCCCTCAAGGCATTAGGATGCGAAGGGCGGGGCGTTATGTATCAGAAACGCAGAACTTTGATTAAAATTCTAGCACGTGTAATATAATATGTAATACGAACGAAAATAAATGGTATACTCTTGGCTCGTCTCAGTCGTTTTTTGTCAAGTTCTTAAATTCGTCCCTTTCTGCTTTCGTCACCCATTCTTCATTCGTCACTTTCGATATTTGGCTATTTCTTATTCCGGCTTAGTTCGGTATTCGTCAACATCGTCTTTGGGTATGGTCGAGGTTAGTTTATGTTGTTTTTAGACTCACTCTTTATTTGTCCTGTCGTTTTTGGTACAGTCAGCGTCATATAGTTAGTAGCAGCCAGAGTAGCCAAATATTTCGTAACGCACCCTTATTCTTACAGTAATAAAGACGTGTACCGAAATATTTGGCTACCTTGGCTGCTACTAACTATATGACGCTGACTGTACTATTCTAAGTTCGTATTTTTCTTATTTTGCCTCTTTTGGAATTTACATCTTTCTTTGTTGGACACATTCTCTATTAATCTCGTTCGATATTCGTCCCATTCGCTATTTAACTATATAGTTTATTGGTTTGGTTTAGGCGACTTGAATGAAAAATTACAAAGCATAATCATAACTAAGCTAACGCCTTCCTAAGGTCCGGGACACTATTGTCCCGCGATTGGAAAGGACTAAGCTAATAATATTAGCTTAGTTACGCTACGCTGCCAGCGGCGGTGTTAGGGTTTTTATGCCACACCTAGCCATGAAAACATGAAGTTTCTTGTTTATGGCTTCCTTCGTTACTACCATATGCTACGCTAGGAAAAGACAAACAACAAATATGACCAAAGATGACAAAGGCTTCCAGTGAATAAGATGAATTAAGAACTTGTCAAAAATCGAATAGGACCAACAACGAACGTGCCGTGAAAAAAAATACGAATGACGAGTGACAACATAGACTATCATTGAACATGCCTAAAGACGATGCTGATGAATACCGAACTAAGCCGGAATAAGAAATAGCCAAATATCGAAAGTGACGAATGAAGAATGGGTGACGAAAGCGGAAAGGGACGAATTTAAGAACTTGACAAAAAACGACTGAGACGAGAGTATACCAAATAAATGCGGAAAATTATTACGAAGCGATTGTTGTACATACCTACAATATACCTAGTTAGTTCGCTGTAATATTGAAAGCCCTTGAGTCAGTTTCAATGTAAAATGATTCACAGTGAGTGTGATCCTTTGTTATGAAATAAAACAAAATTGTATATGTATGTAAGTACTTATTATTATACAATAAACTCAGATACCTACAGTATATGCTCGTATTGGTTACTAATAGGGATGTTACAGTACAGACAGAGCTTCAGTTCTGCCTCCGAAAAGTCGTAACTTCCGATTGATATTACGGCGTAATCACCGACCAACCGAAGTCGAAGTTAGAGGCGTAATAAATAATTACGCCTCCGACTTCGACTTCGGTTCCGCCTAGGGTTGCCGACCGTACTATTTATATTATATATAGTGTTGTACTATATTTTGACTCTTCGTACTACTTATACCTACTGTTGAATCAATTTAAAGTAGGTAGTAGTATTTTGGAGGACTCCGTGCTTCAAATTGCCGAGGGTTTTACTAAATAGCAACATTGCCCTTCCAAGTACATTTTTCAAGTGAAAACTTCTTTAGCGGCGCTGAGCACTTTTTGGGATGGGGAAAAATTGTTAAATACGCGACAGTGTTTTGTGACGTCAGATGTGAAGGAGGTCACTTTTTGCTGCTATAGCCGATTCAACTTCATTCAAAACTGAACGCTATTCGTAAGAGTATAAAGCCGTTAAACACTTTTTGCAATAGCATATTCTGCAAATAAATTTGTAATAATACCAACGCGTCCTTCACCGTTTTGCTATTGAGAAAATTCGACTAGTTCGAATTTGGGCGTTATTCCTAAAGAGATAAAGCTTAGAAAATATTTACCAACGGCAAAAACAAATTGATATTTTGGTCGCCACCGCCGTCTGCTGTGTAAATTCGAATAGTTCGAATTTAGACGTTATTCCTAAAGAGATAAAGCTTTGAAAAATATTTGGCAATGGCAAAAACAAATTGGTATTGTGTTTGCCGCCGCCCGGAGCCGGCGGCCCGTCGCACCCAACGCGCCCGCGGGCCGTCCGCCTAAATAATTGATAATTGTTTATAAATTTGCGTCAAATTCATCTTTAGGGTGACACCGTAAGATGTCACGTGACCTGATCGAAAAACTGTTACAATGTTATTGAGTTTTCACTTCTGCCGGCACTCCCGGAGTGCAACCCGGTCTTTTTTTTTACAGAGTTTTGTACTATGTTTTTATCGTTTTTTGCCGGAAAATACTGTATCTCCCTCAAAAATAGTTGTCACTGCCTGGTTTGAACCGGAGGTTGTATCGGAGGTCAAAAGCGTTCTATACAATACCAATTTGTCACGACAACCGTCTTTAAATTGATAGGTGTTAGGTGTATATATACTTGTAGAACGCTTTTGACTTCTGGTTCAAAATTGAGGGGACCGAAGTCGAAGTCGGAGGCGTAATACCAATCGGCAGTTCCGAGTTTTCGGAGGTGGAACCGAAGCTCTGTAACATCCTTAGTTCATACTCAAGCCGTTATTACATACATTGTCCTGAATTTAGCATCCTGAATGAGTTAGGAAGTTCTTTAGATACCTACTATAAATTATAGCGACCCGCCCCGGCTTCGCACGGGTAGGTACTATATTATACATATATCTAAACCTTCCTTTTGAATCACTATATATTAAAAAAACCGCATCAAAATCCGTTGCGTAGTTTTAAAGATCTAAGCATACATTAGGGACAGACAGCGGGAAGCGACTTTGTTTTATACTATGTAGTGATGTAGTGATAGTGATAGTGATCTATTTTCCATGCATACCAAGCCGTTCCGTAATTCCTCGCAAAGAGTCCTAAAACTTTCTACATTTCTACTGTTTTATACGTATTGATTTCATCCAATATTGCGTAAGTATTCGCGGTTTAACCAAGAATTACACATAGTGGGAGGCATCTCGGTACTTTGCTTTGTTGCCGCGTACGAGTAATAGGAAACATGAATGTAATGTAGGCACCTAAGTAATGTATACCCATGACGGTGTTTACAGACTGCGTGGCGCCTTGAGGAATGCTCTTATTACTTTGCGTTATTGCAAATTTAATTATTTAATAGGTTATGAAAACTCATGTTACCAGTCAAACGCGCTCAGTTCATAGGGTTTTTTTTTTCTTTTGAGTCTATTGTCCATCACCTGATTTGTATCATCAAATTATAGGTGTTTAAAGGATTTCGTTCTTATAAAAACCATTTCTCTTTTAAGGAAATTCTCGTAGATGATAAAGTAAGTTAAGTAGAAGAGCGCCCGAAGATAAAACAAAGAGCAGTACCTACCTTTGCCCGAATCGTTTCGCGTATTTTCTGACCATAACAGCATCTGCTTGGAATTTCTGGATAACAATAGAGAGCTTGTATTTCACGGGATAAAACCCACCACCTTGGGTGTCATTATTCTAACTAAAATTGTACTAATCCATATACTTACCTATTTATTACATTACTGCCAAACAGCGGCCGTAGCATGGTTGCCATATTTAACCGACTTAAAAAAAAGTGGAGGTTCCCGGCATGATTGATTTTATCTGGGGGCACGGCAGTCGGTCGCCCCCGCCAAGTCGAGCAAAACAGCGGCACGGCCGTACCATCCTTTTCTCGAAGCAGTTCAGGCCATTTTCGACCCCCCTATAACTTCGTTGTGGATAAAACTAGAAGCCTGAATTTTCAGTAACCAAGCACGCATTGTATAAACACGATATATTTCAAATTTCATTCAATTTGAACCAGTAGTTTAAGAATTATTAAGTAGTCAAAGTTTCTTAATTTTGTCACTCACTGACTGACTGACTCACCGATCATCAGAAGTCTATGGCAGTCTATTGCCAAGTTACAGCATTTTAATTAGCAAGCAAATAAAGATTAATAATACGAATACCTGCGACTTGGCTCTTCGAAATATCTCACAACTTTTTACGGTGGAAGAGTTTCGAGACTTGGCCTCTTTTTTACATGGAATGTTTTTTTATGGCATAAAGTTTTCTAGTAGTAAGGATTACTGAGCTAAGTCACAGATGGACAGATGTAGGTACAGACGGACGGACATGGCGAAACTATAAGGGTTCTTTGTTGACTACGGAACCCTAAAAAAATGGGACGTTTACAATATACCTAGTTTTTAATAATATCGCCGGTAATACTAAGAGCCTTATCACACTTGCGATTTGCGAGCGTGTTTTCTATACAATTATCAGTCGCGGCGAACACGCTGCGTGATCGCCTTCATACAAAATACGCTTGGAAATCGCAAGTGTGATAAGGCTCTAAAGGGTACACTTGGATAGCATCACGTCTTGCTACGGAGGTAGATTGCCTTGTGCAGGACAACCTTGCCCAACTGGCTACCTCAACATTAACACTCGAAACACGTACTCCATACTGGGCGTGTGTGACCTTCAATTACATACTACTTTCTCGTAGTGCATACGAGTATTAGCTACGAGCTATTAAAACTTAGTAGATAGGTATATAATATATTTTTAATACTCGTCGACTTTATTTCATGATAAAAAATTACGTTACAGATTTGCACACATGCCATATTAGTTAAGTGTACGAAGGGTTTACCATTGAATTGCCGACAAACATTTAATCGAATATTATTTCAGACAGTATTTTCATTCACAAGTCATTGCGTCGAGGACTCGATACTAGGTAATTTGAACCGAGGTCTTTTAATTGGTAGTTGACTTATTTCAATAAAATTAATATCATGGCTTTTCATTTCGGGTTTTTTTAATTCCTTTTTTTTTACATGTAATAATATTTATTCCGCATAAAATTATTTCGGATCTACATATATCTGAATCCCTAACGTTTTTAACCTATTTTTGCAGTGCAGCGAGTCGACGCTACCCCGCTGCGCGGGGTGTCTATTTCTGGTCTGAGGGACACACAAGTGAACCCTAACCTAACCGACCTAAAACAGAGTTCGCTTATGACAAGCCATTTTTGTCCACCCTGATTTTTTTTTGTAATAAACGATTTACACCAATGATTCTTAGTTATATTATACATACATATTAGGTATACATATTTGTATAACACACAGTTTACTAAATAATTTGAATAATGTATAAATATGCAGTAGGACATATAAAATTGTATTAAAGTAATACGTCGAAGAAATTAATTGCAATGATATTACTAGTACTAAAGTTTCGATGAATCGTTGTCGATGAAATAATATTCGATGAAAAGGTTGTCGACAAAACAAGGGTATACACCGAATTTGACCAATAGGATGGCGTGTTGACCACAGAAGAAAGGAAAAGACATCAACGACAAAAAAGAAAAAGCCAAGCGCAGCCAACGCTTCGCTTCAGCAGGGCTTAGATTTTCAATAGATACCCAGTTTGTTTAATTAAGTAGTTCAGTTTACTCGTAGAAAAAGTATTGTTTATAATAGTTATATAATTAGCTTTGTAAACGTGGTACTCGACTGAAAAAGCGTAAATTATATAACGATTGCATAAAATACTATTGTCTCGGTGGTCGATAGCTGAGGTATCTTTTTTTTACCTATTTGCTTGTGTATTGTACACACACACCCTGAATCCAAATGCGTAGGTAGGTAAAAGAAAATTGAATTTGTTCTGAAGAAAAAAATACACAAATGGTATTTTAAACACCCACATATGTTATCTTGAACTATGTTGTCGGGAACTAGGGAATCGTAGAATCGTTTATTACCTTTTGGTTACCAACGGAAGTCGCATTTATTGCGGAAATTGATAGTAGTTACGATATGATATTGAATATGGAACCAAAATCTCTACGATCAAAGAAAATAATAATGAACAACTAAGAAAAGTTGACAAACTCCCGACAGTTTCATTTCAAAGTTCAATAACTCAAAACCGTCTGTACCGGTTTTGTTAAAACGTAGCTAAGAACCATCTCGATCACGTCAGCTTTCGGACAAAAAAACCGCATTTAAATTGGTCCATTTGTTTAGGAGCTATCGATTGAATTGGCTTCTCGTGCACACATTCTACAGCTACGATGAGTTTTTGAAGCTAGAATACAAAAAGATTGATTTATTAATTAATTATTTTGACATGTTATTTTATATTTAATCTATATATGAGTATGAGTATGAGTATGCTGCCACAGACACACAAATACACAGACACGTCAAACTTATAACACCCCTCTTTTTGAGTGTTTGCGTCCTTAATGACCATACCCCGGGGTTTTGGGTGCGGGAATGAATGACATAAGCCAAAGAATAGGTATGAATTAAATAACAGAATGTATACTTACCTACTGAATAATTAATTGAATAAAAAAATACAAATAAAAATTCTGGCTATAGCACACTAAAAACTATGAATGAATTGTTACAAGGCAAAGAAATAGAATTGCAATCGCAAACACATCGTGCAACAATTGACTTCTTCAAAAAATTTAAATTTGCACCTATTATACGACTGCCGACGTAGAAAGATCGTTTAGTTTGTTGAAATGGATATTTACAGCTAGACGCCGAAGCTTAACTGTTCCAAATGTAGAAAAAATATTAATTGTTTATTTTGAAAATCGTGTTAAATACTAATTGACGGCAGGTAATTAATTAACATTATTTTTATTATTATCTCGAAGGGCTTGGTAGAAATGCTAAAGTCCCTGCTACTTAAGTTAAAATTCAATTGTAGTTTGTTTACAATTCGCAGGAAGGTATTTATTCATTAGGCACAATATGATTATTTGTCAATATAACCTATCTGTTTATCTCTACTCTTTCTCAAGTTATTCCCGCACCCAAAACCCCGGGGTATGTTAATGACCGAACTTTTATCATCGTGACTTTTTCCCAAGCTTCATCAAGCTTGCTCTTTAAGTTGATTTTCTAGTTCTCACAGCCTCTTTTCACACTTTTGAGAATCGCAACTCTACCAAACAACCCCATTCCTCACAGTAAACAAACCGAACTTCGAGGAACGAACTGCACAATACCTTGTTCGTAATACGCGGTAAGGGCCGCGACGCCACGGGATTTTGAGCCGTAACTCCATTGCTTAAGGGGGTATGCAGGAAAAGTTTTTGCCGTAATCGGATGAAGACGTTAACAGCATTGCTGGCGAGGTTCCCGGAAGATTCTTTGACGAACGGACGGCTTTCTAGGCTTGGAGTTTTCCGGATGAATTCCGGATAGTAATGGATGACGGGAAATATTGCATTTGTTGCTAAAGTTTAGTTGCACTGCAACTTAGTTGTACTGTAACAGATATACTCACATAATGTTATATGTTGATTTGAAGTCAGTAAATAATGTTTTTAAGTAAATTATTATTTACTTTAAGACAAGGTTTTAACCGACTTCAAATCAATACCCAAATCGGTCGATGTGCCTATAAAATTTGGAGGAGTTCTCTCAAGGATCCCATCATCAGAGCCTGACCTGGTGACCATGGGATACCTACGATAGATACCCTTTCAAACAAAAAAAGAATTTTCCGAATCGTTCAAGGCGTCTTCGACTAGGTAGGTACCTAATCGTGGAACATGGAACATATAAAGAATAGCGATTTCTATTCAGCGCGGGAATGCTGCCTGTGTGATGGGCACCTGCCTAAAGGGCAAAGTTTTGATACGTTTTTCTAATTGTATATTCCTAATTTCCGTGCAATCATTGTTTTGTTAAATAAATATTTTCAGTTAGTAAATATATAAAAAATGCATGCTAATTGTTGCCTTAGTGAATATATGATACACAACTTCAACAATGAAACCTAATGTGCCTACATCCCTGTGTTTTACAAGGAAAACATTTTGTATTTGTATTATTATGTTCATAATAATGTTCTTTGTAACCTGTAACATTTCATTGAATTAACGGGCATATTATACTCATTATTTGACGGTTTTCATGTAAATTTGTGTACATTGGCATACCAATGTACACAAATTTACATGAAAACCGTCAAATAATAAGTATAATAAGTTAACTTTGTTATTTTGTCCCGGCACAGAATAACGACAAGAAATAGTTCATATAGCGATTTATATTATGAACTAAAGAAATATGATTTAATCATTTCGAAAATAATGGTTTGGCAACGCCACGGGCAACGCTTTTGTGACTCCTCTAAAGTAGCAAGCGTCCATAAGCTACGGTATCTGCTTACCATCAGGTAGAACGTTTGCTTGTTTGGCGCCGGTATATAGTAGGTATTCAAAAAACATTCTTATATTATTTCTTTTTTGAAAATAACAATGTACCAAAATGACGTAATAAAACGAAACAGAACTGGCATAAAGAGCGCCTTCCAACGTTCACTGAAACGCGGGGAAATTAAAAAAAACGTCAGCGCTTCTACGAACCGAACATCCTGCCATAAGGTATCATTACCGAATTCTGTGAACTGTGACAGTGACCGCGCTGTCCCACTTTAGCTAATTAAATGGCGATTAAAACCTCATTAAGTGACTTGTGTGAACGCAATCAAACACCAAATTAATTTGACGAGAAGTGTAGTAAAAAACATGATTCACGTAATTAAGAAATTGACATGTAAAATATTATTTTATAAATAAATGATTGAATTGAATTGAATTGAATTGAATGCTTATTACAGCGGTTAAGCTTCTACAGCTCAACGGCTGTCGGTGTCCTCTTCACAGCTCAACTGTCATTTTCCCATACAAAAGGTGACATTTAGATCTCGCGCGTACAATGCGTTACGTGATCGACCTGCTGGGTTACATTACAATACAAAGTCGGTATCGTACATCGCAAGAAATTGTTATACATATAGGTACAAAAATGATATTAATTTACAATTGAATTAATTCCATTGTTTAGTCACTAATCGGCTTATTTCGTGGCACAAGCATATGGCAACCATTTTGGCATGTTATGACTAGCTCTAACTTCTTGTAGGTATATTTTATTTCTTATATGGTAAATAAACATATTTTCTTTCTATATCTCTATCTTCTAATTGCCTAAAAGATAGATATTAAGTTATTATGAGGCCGAGGCCCGAGGCGGTTGGGTAGTGTTTTGTCTCAATTTCCAAGTATCATTGGTAATGTTTTTCTTACAATAGATAATTCGATGATTGCTTCTATGCAATGACAATGATCTCATGTCTTTGTTGCCGGTAAAGGCCCGCATTTCGCAAGCCGCAACGAACATGCACAGAGAATTACATTTACTGGATTGAGCACTCTTGAGGATTTTCTATTTGTAAATAATGGGGCTTCTAAACGGGCCACATTTTCCTGCAATTTCTGGCCGGCAACTATTGCTGTCTTTTTCTGACTTTGTACGCTAGAGCAAGATACACATCACATACTTGCCGGCCACACATTGCCGTAAAAATGTTGCCCATTTAGAATCCCCATAATAGCCGGAGATATTATTAAGCCACGACCTTCATTAGCCAAGTTAAGTCTTGAGAATCAGTTAATCCTAAGTTATCTGCTTTGTGTAAATAATTCGACTGTTCAAATGTTATACGTTATTTTTATATACCTAGCAAAAATCGTTGTAGTATTAGATAACATAAGAAATTGTATGAAATGAAATGAAATGATTTATTTTGCCAAACATACACAGGTGTTATAAATGTACATGTCAGTAGAATTCATTTACATGAGGGCATGTTCCGCCATGGTTTGGCATGCAAAATATAAATTCTAATTTAAAACGTCATAATACTAATCTATTTACACCAATAGTCTAACTACAATTTATCAAAATATTCTTTCAAGTTATAAAATGGTCGAGGAATCAAGTAGGATATGAGGTAGGTATATGTTCTTAAGAATACATTTTATTTTAGGATTATCTACTGAACTTGGCACCCATTTAGATCTCAATTCTTTTGTCGGCGAAGTTGTCAACCACGCATATTCTTAATATTGAACTTAGCTCCCATTTTCACATTTATGTTTTTGGTGGGATATATTCTATACTATTTCATGTATCTACTTTTGATTAAAAATTAAGTACCTAGTATAAAATTTATTCGTTACACAATTGAGTGCAATCTTTAAAAACCAACTCATTTGATTAGGCTATAATGTTAGTAAACATTAATTTCGGAGAATTTGTGGCACGTGGTTAAACAATGGTATTTTGGTACCGATGGGTCTTCTCAAACTCCAAATATTTATTGCACAAACAATATTATACCTACAAGTAATAAAATGGACCCTGTAAAGGCACGTACGATAAGAGGCTTATATCTAGGTTACATCTAGGTTGCAGGTACTACCTGGATACTTACTATTAGTTCTACGTTGAACTAGATTTCTTATTAGGTACTAGATACCTTGAAACGGGATTCGGCCTTCCGGTAGTCGCTGTCTTGAAGTGCTTACTCCTTCCAGTACCTAGTAGTAAGTGACTCCGTGGCAACAATGGACAATTTCTCCATGTAATCAATAAGGGGATAATCGCCGGTTCCGCGAACGGCGACGCGTGTGACATGCGCTTCTGCGAACGTACGCCGGTACCGGCGCGCACGCAACTCGCTAACTCAATCCATTTGAGCAGCCCTTTTTAAGCCTTGTTCGGACTAGGTTAGTATTATAGTGCGAGTCCATACATTTGCTGCAAGTACGAGTACCTTTTTTATGGACTCGCAGCAAAATACTAGCCTAGTCCGAACAAGGCTTCAGGCCGAGTAGCCTCGACGTGAGGCAAACTGAGGCTTCTCACTCTGAGGCATAGGCTTGAGGCAAGTTGCGGATCAAGGTGAGGCGTGTATGTCGTTGTGTCGTGTCATTTTCAACTTAAGGCGCCGTAGGTTCATGGTCTTCTCTCCCTCTCATTGAGCATAAGCGTGAGCGAGATGGAAGCGCGTGCTCGGAAGCGCGGATATCTTGTTTTTTAATTGTTCAAACTCCTCGCCTAGTGCGAGTGGAGTGAACTGCCACGCGTTTCGCGGGTCATATAAGCCAGTGGATTGGCTACAAAACGTGTTCAACTCACCTGATTCCGGGAGGCGCGATGTTCGCTTCAACTCCGGTTAGTATCTGTCAAGGTTCAGTCAACTGTCAGGTCAAGTCAAGTTCAATCAAGAAGGTCTCCGGGGCTGAAGAAGCCGCCGTGGTGTTCCGGGGCCGTCTCGCCAACACTCCGCGGCGTCAAATCACCAACTGTTCTGATATTGGTAAAATATCCACACAAAACACTCGGACACCCGTGTGTCTTCAAAGCGAGCGATATTACACAAAACAAGGAAAATGCGTTTCCAAATTACCCAAAAAACCACTCGTCCCTTTCGGGTCTGCAAAAACGAGGTTATATTTTTTCGTCCGCCTTGACAAGAAGTGTCACTGTCAAAACCACAGACTCAAGAGGCGTACACACGTGAGGAGTTTAAGGGGCGGGCAGACGGTCGGCCCGAACAATCACCCGCCTCGGAACGGCCTCTAAGCCGGTCCGCTATACTAGGGGAAGTCGCGATAGGGTTGCTACCGCTCGCTTCAGAACCAAGTCCCCAACCATGACCTCGGCAAACCGAGGGGTCCAGTCTTTACCGGGAAACAAATTAACGATGCGCCCCCGGCGCCATCGCAGTGGCGGAAGGTTAGCATCCTTAACTAGCACAAGGTCTCCAACTCTGGGGGGACTGGTTTTGTCAGTCCACTTGAGGCGCTGCTGCAAAACATGCAAATACTCTAATGACCATCTGGTCCAAAAGTTCTGAGCCATTTGTTGCAGCATCTGGTAGCGCGACAAACGACCGGAGGGTACGTCCCGGAGGGGGTGCTCCGGCAACGCTGCAAGTGGCTGACCAATCAAGAAATGGCCTGGAGAGAGCGCTTCCAGGTCATTTGGGTCGGAGCTGAGCGGACACAACGGACGGGAATTGAGGACGGCCTCAATTCTACAAAACAACGTCGCGAGTTCCTCAAAAGTCAATACAGTTTGACCGACTACCCGATACATATGGGCTTTTGCTTGCTTCACGCAAGCCTCCCAGATTCCATCCCAGTGGGGGCAGCCTGGCGGATCGAACGTCCAGGTGATACCCCGACGGGAGAGGTCTGTTCCAATATCAATCTTATTTTCAAATAAAAATTTTACAACATCTTGTAAATAACGGTCGGCACCCTTGTAATTGGTTCCACAATCTGACCGGATCAGAGATGGGAGTCCCCTACGGGATACAAATCTATCCAATGCCGCAATAAAAGGCTCCGTCGTAAGATCACCAACAAGTTCAAGATGAGCAGCCTTGGTCGACAGGCATACGAAAACGCACAAATACGCTTTTACAACCTTCGCATTTCGAAGTCGCGACGTTTTCACTAAAAAAGGTCCCGCAAAATCGGTCCCCACCCTAGAGAAGGTCCTAGCCTCGTTGACCCGATCAGGAGGAAGGTCCCCCATCTGGGGCTGCATCGTGGCTGCCTTGAGCCGAAAGCAAGGCAAGCACCGAAACACGATGCTCCGAATAACCCGTCGGCTGTTCAATATCCAAAAGTCTCGCTGCAAAATGCCCAAGAGTGCATTGCAGCTGGCATGCGAGTTCTTTATGTGGCGGTCAATCACCAACAATTCCACCAGATGCCCCTTCTTAGGCAGCAAAATGGGGTGGCGCACCGAGTACGGCAAGCTAGCGTTGCGGAGCCGTCCTCCAACCCGGAGTGTACCCGACTCGTCAATGAACGGGTTGAGGCGTGCTATCGCCTTCGGTAGCTTAGGACGTCCCTGCCGCAGGGGCTTCAATACGTCCCCAAAGTGTTCTTCCTGCACAACCCTAATCCAATGATGTAGGGCGGCATTCCGCTCTTCGGTGGCGAGAACTCTAACGCGTGACCGGTTGTCAGGGTGGCGACAATTGTGTATAAATCGCTTGACCCAGGCGGTCACTCCAACAAGCTTGTCGAGAGAGCTATACCGTTCTAGCAACCAAGCAGTGTCTGACACTGGAGCGGTCTCGACAAGGTGGACACCCAAGCCAGAGGATGGGGTCCCAATTACACAACTGGCAGGCCAGAGTGTCTCCGGTTCCAACAACCAATCTGGTCTCCACCACAGTGAGTGGGCAACAAGCTCAGGTGCCGTGCAACCCCTGGACGCCACGTCCGCTGGGTTCAGTTCACCTGGCACGTGTCTCCAAACCAAGGCAGTCTCCGAATTCTGGATTTGCGAGACCCGGTTGGCCACAAAGACCTCCAAAGTATGGAATGACGACTGCAGCCAACACAATACAATTTGGCTATCAGTCCATGCGTAGACACTCTCCTCAAGGTTCACGGTGTCCTTCAAGGTAGAGGCCACGTGGTTCAGTAGGCGTACAAGAAGAGCCGCTCCAGATAATTCCATTTTTGGGATTGTCAAACGCGTGCGAAGGGGAGCCACCTTGCTCTTCGCCATTACCAAGTGCAAATCGACCGATCCGGCGGAGCTGACCGCCCGCAAGTAAACGGCAGCTGCATACCCTCGCTCGGAGGCGTCGCAAAACCCGTGTAGGGTTACTCGGCATTTCCCTGCCGGCAACAGCTTACGCGGCAGTTCGACCTGATTTATCTCCGGGAGCGTGGAGAAGAAAACCTCCCAATCGCTCAACAAATTTCCGGATAGTGGATCATCCCAACCCAGTTGGACCATCCACAGGCGCTGCATAAATGCCTTCGCCGTGAAGATGACCGGCGCGATCCATCCATTCGGATCGTACGTCCTGGCCACCGTGGACAGCACAAGCCGCTTCGTCCAGACCCTCGGGGAATCCAGTTCCACCCGATAGGTGGACACATCTTGGACTGGTCGATATTGCACGCCTAGGACTGATAACATGTGCGGGCTCTCAACATTTTCGAACAGGTGCGGATCCTGCTGGTGATCCTCGGGGAGGCCGGCCACCACGGCCGGTGAGTTGGACATCCATTTGCGCAATTCATATCCACCCGTCCGCAAGAGTTCCACCAGCTCATCCCGCAAAACCAAAGCCTCTTCGACACTGTTTGCCCCGGTGCACACGTCATCGACAAATAAGTCCCGTTCCAAAATGGCGGACGCTCGAGGGAACCTCAGTCTCTCTCGAGACGCCAATTCTAACAAAGTTCGAATTGAAATGTACGGACTGCTCTTCAAGCCGTATGTATTCGTATTCAGCTCGTACACCAACATCGGTTCATCAGGGCTCTCACGCCACAAGATCAGCTGATACCGACGATCATCAGGATGGATCACTGTCTGCCGAAACATCATCCGGATGTCGGCGACGAACACCACCTGATGTTTCCTAAAATTTGTGAGGATATCCGTGATATCCTTGTGCAGCTTAGGACCTGCATGCAAACACTGGTTCAATGACACCCCAGTCGAGGTGGACGCGGACCCATCAAAGACCACGCGAATCTTGGACTCCGGGGATTTTAGGACCGCGTGGTGCGGCAGGAAGCAGTGCTCCACTGTACTCCAGTCCGTCCGAGCCACCGACATGTGTCCCAAACCCTCGTACTCCCTCATGAAGTCCACATACTTCTGCCGGAAGAGCGCATCTCTTCTCATTCGGCGTTCCATCGAAACCAGCCGCTTCTCAGCCATCTCACGTGACGCTCCAAGAGGAGGTCGGTGGATGAGCAGAGGAAGTCGTGTTATGAACCGACCAGAGCAGAGGCGCCCAGTATTATTTTGGTAAAACCGTTCGCACTCTTCCTGCTCGGGGCTCATACGCGACGCGGTAGGTGGTTCCTCAATCTCCCAGAACCGTTGCACGGCTTCTGAAAGAGCAGTTCCAACCAGACAGCCCTCCTCAGTAGGAGGCGGTGGAGCCGCTAACACCAAACCCATTACAGCATAGCCAAACACCGTTTCCAGTGTAACCAGTCCGCCAGGCTGTAAGGTACGGTTGCCGCTCAACAGCACCCGCCCAAGAACGTCTGCACCCAGCAACACGTCAATCGGACCAGGTCTGTCAAATCCAGCATCCGCCAGAACTAATCCAGCTGTCAAACTCCGAACCTCTGGAGGCAGCTTCACCTGGGGGAGTCTCCCCACCACTTCATCCAATACTAACGCGGGAGCATTAATCCTCGCGCGTGAAGTGGGACCCGGTCCAAAGGTGAGTACGGTCTGCCCTACCAGGTTTGACACTGTCACATTGCCTACCCCACGTATACTTTCCGGGTGGGGTTTCACAACCAAGCCCAACTGTCGCACCAACCTACTGGATACCATGCAGCCTTGCGCTCCCGTGTCAAGGAGAGAGCGCACGCAGGCTGATCCTCCGCCAGGGCCCCAAACACAAACCGAAGCCGTGGGCAATAACACGGTCTCCAAGGGCGTGGCGGTTGCTGGTGCGTGGGCGGCGTATCCCTAGCAGGGATAACGCGTTGCATCCTGTTCCGCATGGGCGGGCCGCTCGTACCGCTCGAGCGGGTCCCACTCCGGCTGGTACTGCCGTCGCGCCATGCGTGCCGCCTGCGCCCCCTGGTATGTCCTACTCCGGCCGTACGCCGGAGGTCCCGACGCCAAGCGGGGTCGCTCCACAAGCGGCGGCGACATCCGTGGCGCCTGCCGGGGTTAAGGCGTTTGCGGGCACCCGCCCGTAAGGACCCCCCGTTGGGGCACGGGTGCGTGCGAAGTAGTCGCGTAGTTTTGGAGGGGGGGGGAGGGGCCCGCTGCTGACTCCGAACAGGGGAGCATGACCCCTGCGCATGGGGGGGGGAGGTGCATCCCCACTGCGGTTCATGCATAAAATGGGGTGGTGCTTCCCACCACAGGACTTACACGCCTGCGGGTGGGCACAATCTCGCACAAAATGTGGGCCCAAGCAAACAAAGCACCAATGCCGCTGCTTAGCAATGTTGCGGCGTCCCACAACCCGCTGCGCAAGAAACTTCGGACACGCTGGCACCCGATGGCCAGGGTTCTTGCAGCATAGGCAGACTTCAGGGTCCAATGCACTGGTATTATATTGGTGAGGACCCGCTGGTTGTGGGGCCGATTTGCCCCACCCTCCCCTTTGAGGTGCAACTCTCCCCTGGGCCCGCTGGGCCCCAGGAGGCCTCGGGGGTGGAGGTAGATCCGAGGTGTCGGCCCGTCGACACTCAAGTTCCAATTGGTCGATAAGATTGGTGAAGGTCGGCAGATGCTGAGCACTTTCACCACCATACCGGTGCTCAAACCTGGCCCGTACATCAGCCGGCAGCCGGTTCAACAAAAAATTCAACAGTATGTAGGACCACTGGTCCACCGGCAAACCAAGGTTCTCTAACCCTTTGGTCGCTGTCAAAACAGGATTCAGCATTTTCAGCCGGATGTCTGAAGCCTGAGCGATCCGAGGGATATTCCAGATCTTAGTCATAAGAGTATCCGCAAGTCGCCGCACGTTCTGGTATCGGTCCCTCAGCAACGTGCGCGCGATTTCATAATTGTCGTCGGTGACCGACAAATGCGCGATCAAGTCGCGCGGCTCCCCGACGAGAGCAGACATCAGCTGCGCCAACTTCAATGCCGCTGGCAGGTCCGTCCGGGCATGCACCAAGCTATCAAAGAGGTCGATGAAGCTGGTCCACTCGTCCAGGTCTCCTCGGAAGACCGGCATCTGTATGGCTGGCAAGCGCGCTGCCAACCCTGGGTTATAGATAACTGCGTGTTTCGGAACGTCCCGGGCCGCACCATTCCGAACCCGCAGTATCTTAGAAGCCCTCTCGACAATCCTGTCCCCAAAATCCATACATTGCTCAAAGTCCCGCTCCACCTGCTCGGTCTCCGGGGTCGTCCGGCCGGGCTCCGCTAGGTAGAGTTCAACCTGGAACTCCACAGCCTTAAGACGGTCTGACACCTCCTCGTACCGGGCCAACAAAGCCTCCTCCCGGTCATTTCTGTCAACCAAAGCTACTGCAGATGAAAACCAACGCAGTGCAGACTGGATCTTAGCCTTAGGTGTAGATCCCATTTTAAATTAATTTCCAACAATACCAGAGAAAATTAAAATTAATTTAATTAATGTGGAAATTCCAATCTCTTGGTCACCCTAGTGAATCAAAACCAAATATCAACTCAATTACAGAAATGCCTTACAATAACAACCAATATAGATTCTCAAAACGCAGTGGAAGCTCAAATTATAATCTATAATTGGCTAGTTACCACTTCTACAATAATCTAGCTTACAACTAATATTTATGGTAGCCTTATATTTTAGCTTATATTCTTAGCAACCTTGGCCGCTTATAGCAAACTGAATAAAACAAATGCCTTATTACCAAACAACAAGCTATGAAAGGCTTTCCAAATTACAATCAATCAAATATGTGGCTTAAATTTGCCTTCAACTATTTTCCAAATTAAATTGTACCCAACACTCAGAATCACCTTCCGGAGGTTGTAATCTCACTAATTTGCACTGCAAGTACAATAATTTCGTGCAATCTACAGTACAAAACACTTGCAGTGCCACAAAATAGAAGTTTTAAATACTTGTAGCTAAATTTTATAATTTTAAAAATTTAATAACCTCAAAATGCAAAATGCCCTTTTTTACCCAAAAGGAAAAAACTATCAAAATTCGCGTTTTTTCCTTGTGGGTAACCACGCTCTTGCTACCAAAAATTGTTCAAACTCCTCGCCTAGTGCGAGTGGAGTGAACTGCCACGCGTTTCGCGGGTCATATAAGCCAGTGGATTGGCTACAAAACGTGTTCAACTCACCTGATTCCGGGAGGCGCGATGTTCGCTTCAACTCCGGTTAGTATCTGTCAAGGTTCAGTCAACTGTCAGGTCAAGTCAAGTTCAATCAAGAAGGTCTCCGGGGCTGAAGAAGCCGCCGTGGTGTTCCGGGGCCGTCTCGCCAACACTCCGCGGCGTCAAATCACCAACTGTTCTGATATTGGTAAAATATCCACACAAAACACTCGGACACCCGTGTGTCTTCAAAGCGAGCGATATTACACAAAACAAGGAAAATGCGTTTCCAAATTACCCAAAAAACCACTCGTCCCTTTCGGGTCTGCAAAAACGAGGTTATATTTTTTCGTCCGCCTTGACAAGAAGTGTCACTGTCAAAACCACAGACTCAAGAGGCGTACACACGTGAGGAGTTTAAGGGGCGGGCAGACGGTCGGCCCGAACATTAATTTTAATTTTTTGGCCGTTTATTTCCCTCGAACATGATATTGCATGATATTTTTAGAAGCAATTTTAATACTTAGCTTCTGTGTATAATTTGTTACGAATATTTTTAGTGTATTTTTGTGTATTTTAGACCTATGTTCGTGATTTTTTTCTATCGAGCGAAATTTGCTTAATCATGTTTTGCATCACTGATCTCGCTGCAAAAAAGCCTCAAGATTACTATTCGTATTTTTTTGAAACTATATTATTATAAACAGACGCATTATATTGTTTCAAAAATTCTGTTCGCTTAACTTTGCTGAACCTACGGCGCCTTAAGAGACCTATAAAAACAGTTTCTTATCTTCTTTAAAAAATAAATGAGATCCAATCAAAAACATTATTTAAAGTATTACCAAAACTTCCTCATATAATACTTTTAGTTTTAAAAAGATCGTCACTGTCGACAAGCTTTAGTCGGTAACTGTACCGCGGCGTAAAGAAAACGGTCCTAAGAAGATACCTACGTAAAGGTGTACTCCCGCACCCGCAAGAAAAAACGTCCTATAAACGTACGTTTATAGGACGTTTTTTCGTGCGGGCATAGAACGACAGAAAGATGGTGACCGCGTGTGGAGTAAGTAGGTATTAGCTTCTCGCGGTTAAACCACTGAACGAATTTACGAATGAAAGTTTGTATGTAGTTAGTATACAACGTGACCTTCTTGATATTGTAACAGAACACACTCTCGGGCTAACTATAGACCATAACTTCAACTGGGGCCCACATATCCAACGGGTATGTAACAAACATAGATCTATATTAGCAAAGCTATGTATACTAAAACACAAAGTCCCTTTTAATACATTAAGACTCCTGTACATGTCTATAGCGGATTCTGTTATAAACTATGGCCTAGAAAGCTATGGAAGATCATACAACACCACCTAAATGATATTTATAACCTCCAATTACGCATACTGAAGACGATTGTGCCTACGAAAGTTAAATACAAACATAAAAGTAATTATGGAAACCTATTCAATTACTGCAGAGTGTTAACTGTATATGAAAAAATTGACTTATCCATTGTAACTCAATACTACAATAACATAAAGTACTTAGACAAAAAAAACGCGACCCTCACGGTTACGCAACCTAGATAACAGTTCAACGTTTGAGATCGCAAAAACAAACAATGAATACGGTCGAAGAGTATGGAAATGCATTGTACCGCGTATGTTGAATAGATTTCCAAATGATTTAATAAGCTCATTAGAAGGTCGAACATGTAGACAAGCTAGAAATATGATAAAGAAACACATGCTTAAAATAAGAGAATAGCTAACCCAATCGTTATAAGTCATTTGATATCATTGTATAATTATAGACTGAACTTAACTCAAAAAAACTTTATAATTTAAGATTAGTAGTTAAGCCTTAAAAAATGTATGCTTTTATGTGAAATAAACAGATTTTTTATTTTTTTTTGACCTGAATGTCATCGTCAAGCCGAAAGTCAAGTCATAACATAATAGTTCCGCAACAAATTACAAGTGATTTTTCCCTGTCCCGGTACTTGTAGTATAAGAAGACGATATTACTTTCCAAATTTCATAGTTCTAGGTCAACGGAAAGTACCCTATACATTTAGATTCCCTCGAATGTCGAAATATACGTTTTTCTACTCGAGCACTCGTCAATTAAATGACTGACAGTGATATCTAAATCAACTTCATTTGAGTTGGGCTCATAAGATGCATCTTATGAATATAAGATAACTGTATACAGAACTAAAATGAATTTTGACCAATCACGAGAGCGAGACTGGATGTCCAGAAGACATCAACGCGCAAAAATAAAAAAAGCGGTTTCTTCGTTTCAGCAGGGCGATTTTCAATAAGTAGATATCAAGTTTGTTTAATAAATTATTATTTCCGTTAACTCGTAGAAAAAGTATTGTATGCAATAGTTACATAATTAGCTAAATTTAACTCTCGTACCTTAATTAGGCCACTCAGCAAGCTTCGTGGCCTAAACGTAGTAGGTACTCGGCTGAAAAAGCATAGACACGTGTACATTTTTTTTTATTTTTTTTTTATCATTACGATCTATATACCTAGATCAGTTAGTACAAATAAAATGAAATCTTATAACTAGCTCGGGTTAGTGACACACTGAAAAACATAGCACAACAAAAATACAAAACATTAAATAATAAAAGCACCACATCTAGATTATATAACGATTGCATAAACTACTATTTTATACTCGTCGACCTTAATGTTTGAATTAAGACTTCGTAAGTATACCAAATTAGCCACACACTTTTTTCTATGGAGCTCCCAACTCAACTTTTTACGACTGTTTAGACAACTAAAATGAATTCAACCAATCACGTGGCGCCTATTCTGAACTATAATGAATTTGACCAATAGAAACGTCATCTTGGCTACAGAGGAAAAAAACATCAACGAATACTAAGCCGTTGGCTGCGCTTCGTTTCAGCAAGGCTTAGATTTTCAATAGATACCAAGTTTGTTTAATTAGTTCAGTTGACTCGTAGAAGAAGTATTGTGTACAATAACGTTAAATAAGTAGTTTTCTAAGTCTCGTAACTTCTCTATTCGTAACTCAGCAAGCTTCGTGGCCTAAACGTGTTTGAAAAAGCATTACATTATATAACGATTGCATAAATAAAAATACTATTGTGGCGGCATAAACGGCCGTATCTTTTTTTTACGGTAACTTAGATTTATGATTTTCTTACAGCTTCAAGGGACTGTGTAGACCTGAGTACTTGTATGGTTTTTTCAACTCGATCTCGATACGTGTCGTGTTCTTGACAGACAGACAGATGGACAACAAAGTGATCCTATGTGTGCACCACTGATGTACATAGTTGTAGGATATTGCCGGTTGTCGGGCTTTCATCTCAGCGTGCTTAGCATCAAGCTCAAAGCGCCTTTGAAATTCTAAGTTATCAACTTTGAAGTTAATCGAAGTCCTCTAGTCTATTCACAACTTCCGCAAGGCGGCCCGCCGCTCTCACTGCGAGGGCTATTACGGCACTTTTATAAGCCGCTTCAGGGTGTTAAGGCGCCGTAGGTTCAGCGAAGTTAAGCGAACAGAGTTTTTGAAACAATATAATGCGTCTGTTTATAATAATATGGTTTCAAAAAAATACGAATAGTAATCTTGAGGCTTTTCTGCAGGGAAATCAGTGCTTCGAAACATGATTAAGCAAATTTCGCTCGGTAGAAAAAAAACACGAACATAGGTCTAAAACACACAAAATTACACTTAAAATATTCGTAGCAAATTATGCACAAAAGCTATAAATATTAAAATTGCTTCTAAAAATCGGCAATATCATGTTTGAGAGAAATCAGTGTTTACATTTTTATTTATTTAAACGGCCAAAGAATTAAAATTAAAAAACATGATATCCGCGCTTCCGAGCACGCACTTCCATCTCGCTCACGCTTATGCTCAGTGAGAGGGAGAGAAGACCATGAACCTACGGCGCCTTAAGGACACAGTCTTTTTATTTCGATCACAAAGTGGAAAATTGCAAAATTATTGAAGCTATTACAACATCGCGGTTGATGTTGCTACGAGCCTCTCTAAGATGTAATTAGAAGAGTGGAAGAGATCGAAAGATTCGTCGCCTAATAGCGGAGCCCACGGTGGCTAAGTTCCGTAAGAGCGATGGACGGTTTCCAGAGGTCGCGGGTTCAAATCCCTCTCGTGGCAAGTTTATAACCGGCTTCAAATAAAGGGAGGAGGTTCTCAATTCGACTGTATTTTTTTTAATTTATTTATTTAATTATACGGGACACCAACAGAGTACATAAGCTGAGTATATAAATTTATCTGTAGCGCAATTATTATTTGGGATTTTATGTAGCCCAATTATAGTCGAACACATCATTATCATATTATGTTATTATTATTAATTAGGATTAATATAATTAAGATTATTACATTTCACGCATAGTTTCAACAATTTAGTGAAGTACAGTGTATATTAAGAGTAAAAGTAAAATAAAAAAAATGAAAAAATTAAAAAAAAATTAAAAAAATTGACGCTATGCTAACGCTACAATTGGATTACCATATTCAACGGATAGAATTGAAAAATCAATCAAATACTTATCACCCGTTTTTTTTTTTTTTTTTTTATGATATAGGAGGCAAACGAGCAGACGGATCACCTGATGGTAAGCGAATTACCGCCGCCCATGGACACTTGCAACACCAGAGGTGTTGTGAGTGCGTTGCCGGCCTTTAAGATGGGAGTACGCTCTTTTCTTGAAGGTTTGAAGGTCGTATCGGTCCGGAAATACCGCAGGCGACAATCCATTCCACAGTTTAGCTGTGCGAGGCAGGAAGTTTCTGGAGAAGCGCACAGTTGAGGACTGCCAACCATCTAAGTGGTGAGGATGGTAATGTTGTCGCGTTGGACGATGGCGAAAAGAAGCGGCAGGGATTAATCCGAACAATTCCTCGGAGCACTCCCCGTTATACATGCGATAGAAAATGCAGAGAGAGGCCACATCTCTACGCAGCGCCAAGGGGTCAAGCCGATCCGAAATATGCTCGCTGTCGACAATTCGAGTTGCTCGTCGTTGGATGCGATCCAGAGGGAGAAGCTGGTATTGGGGTGCCCCTGCCCATAGATGAGAACAGTATTCCATGTGTGGGCGGACCTGCGACTTATAAAGCTGCAGGCGGTGGGCCGGTGTGAAATACTGTCTCGATCTATTGGGCACACCGAACTTTTTTGAGGCTAATTTGGCCTTACCCTCTAAATGGCCGCGGAACTGGACTTCACTCGAAATGTCGACGCCAAGGATTCCGATACTGGCTGCGGCAGTCAGGGGAGTGGGAGGGGAGTTATTGGGTGTCATGTATTTAACTAGCTTTCCTGTATGGGTTCGTAAGTTGTCGTGATATGTCTAAGCATGCATCATTGGCGATATCATTGTAACTATTGAGTAGCCGGTAAATGGTGCTTGTCGTTTTTTATTAATTATAATAATAAAATCATTTGATTCTGGGAAAGCCCATGCATAAAAGTGTTAGTAGGTAGTAGATACAAAACAAAATAACTAACAAAATATTGTTAATAAATACAGAAAGGGTAATGTTTGTTACCTCAGCACGGCTATCACAAGACGGCGTGCGAGCTCTCTCGATTTTTCTCGCACTATCCGTCTCTCTCTTATTAGAAAACTTAGAAAGAGAGGTATAGTGCGAGAAAAATCGAGAGCGCTCGCGCGCCGTCTTGTGATACCCGTGCTGAACTCCGTCATTTATAAATAAATAAATAAATAATAAATAAATATTAGGGGACAATCTTACACAAATCGACCTAGTCCCATAGTAAGCTCATTAAGGCTTGTGTTATGGGTACTAGACGATGATATATATAATAGATATAAATACTTAAATACATAGAAAACTTCCATGACTCAGAAACGGTTTACTAATATGTGGCCGAAAATTATGTGGCAATTATTGACTTCCCAAACAACTTATCCCATAGTTTCATTTGGCAAACTTTTAGGTAGCATACCAATGGTTCGTATATATAACATGTCCCAAATGATTGTTTTAGCAAAATGTTAGTTGGCAAAATATTTAGTTGGTCATGTTTTAAAAAGACTTTATTTGTTATGTCGAATGTTTTGATTGGCATGTATATTTTTTCCATATTATTGTGATACATATTACTAACATACCCTAACCATGTAGTTAATATTATTACATTGATAAAAATACCTCTTTTGTGATAGCGGTTTAAAATAAACGGGTCCATATTGGCTCATATAAACTTGATGTGTCGATTTTTTCTTGTAATACCGCTTTGTAATCATAATCATCACTCTTCATAATTTTTTACTTCCTACCTTTTATGTTCCTACACTTCTGTAACTATTATCGGAACTCATAACGGACAGTTTTCATAAAATGTTTCTTCATAATGTCATTACTAAGAACAGACTTGAACTCATAATTTGGGTTTTCATAACAGTTTACTTCATAATGGACCTAAGGTACTATATCATAATTTTGTTAGTCCTAATATCATAAATCGTAACTAAGAATATAACTAGTTAAGTAATATTTTTTTGCAAACACGTTTTTCAGCTCTTTTATAAAAAAAAATAACCTCGAAGACGAAAGCGGGAGCGAAGCTCCCGCTTCCGTCTTCTAACCTATCCGCGATCCGAGTCGGTTTTGCCACTAAGTCCCTGTTCCCTACTGCTACTTGAACTTATTCACCACTATCTTGGTATTAGTTGATCTCAGAGAGAAGTTTATTAAGGTGCTCCTAGCTCCCAATGACCTTCGATCTGTAACTGTCGGTTTTTTCGTGTTTTTTATAGCGTATCGTATTAAGAACAGCGTGGTTTACCAAACTAGTATCCTATATTTACATCAAAACTCACAGTTTTCGGGATATATGGCACCAAACTTTGGCAATTTCTGGCCAAAGAACCGTTTTTTGGACGTAACTTTTGTAAAAATGAGTTAAAAATAAATATCTCTCTTGGGTTTTTAAAGAAGTCAATAAGGAACAGTTATATGTAGATTTCATATATAAAAGTGCATAAATAACATACTAATATCGAAAAGAGAGCTTTTTTGGATCATGTTTGAATAAATCATAAAAAAATAACTATTCATTATTTTTAAGAAAACTCTCGTGCAAATGTAGATAAAGAATTGAAGAAGCGATAACTGTTTTTACCATAAATATATCTATAGTTTTGACGGAGGAATATCCACTCAAACCTCGTCAAAACTAGCCAAAAAGCGCTTGGAGCCCCTTAATACAAAATTTAGCAATAACTACTAGTATGTATATAAATAAATGTGATATTAAGCTATATTGCTAAAAACCACTATGATATAAAAGTTTATAAACATAGATAGTAGTAACAGAGATCCTTATGTTGAATAACATTATGAATATATAGACATTTCCAATCCATTTCCTTGTAACTTAAATTATACATTAAAAAATCAAGAAGTAGTAAACTACATTAAACCTTTACCGAATGTAAAGTTGTGTCAATAATTTCTGATTAAAAAACTACTACGTAGTATTATTTGTCAAATATAAATTATGCGAAGTTAAAATTTGGTCAAAGGTTATTTGACAATAAATAGTAAGCTCAAATAAAACATTTGCCTATTAACTATTTTCCGAAATGATTCTTGGTAAAATGAATATCTGCAAAATATGATTGTGATCAAAGAAAAAGTATGCTAAGTAACATTATGCCAAGCATTGGTTTGCCAACTAAAAATGTTGCAATCAGTTGGTTGGGAAGTGAAATTAGGCGAAAAGTATTTCGGCCAGATGGCAGTACACCCTCAGAAACAAATATTCATGCTCATCACACAAATATTTGCCCTTACCGGGATTCGAACCCAGGACCTTCAGCTTCGTAGGCAACGTCACTACCCACTAGGCTAACCGGTCGTCAAATGAATTTATGAACCGATTCGTACGATTATGCCTCCAAATTGGTTTTCAAAAATCCAGTTGGATGATGGGATCCATGAGGAATTGAGGGAGCTCCTCAAATATATTAGGCACGCGTGTAGTAATTTTGGTATTTTCATTATAACTCGTGTATTTATTTACACACGGAAATCACAAATGTGGTGAAGTGGAACTGATGATGAAGACCACAGATGTCTCCTGGAACTCCCCAATGATCTACTGAAAACTTTAGAAGTACGTCGCAGAGTCTAATATGATTCCATTGAAATAGCAACTAATGAAGTGCCAAAGGTCTCAGAATCACCTTTCTTGATGAATCGACGGAGCTCCTCAAATATTATCGGCCCACATAAACCGATTAAGTTTTTTGAAGTGGATACTTCTTTGTTCGCGTTCTTGTATTGTACAGTTTAAAATGTATCACGTGACTTCCGGAATAAGTTTTTGTAGAGAAGCCTAATCTGATTTCAAATAATTGTTTGTTACATGTTTTAATCCTTCTTTATTTGCTTTATTTTCTTTTGTTAATCACAAAATGTTATTTAGTTTATGTGGCGGACATGAAAATAATGCTGAAATGACCGCCATTTTCAATGTATCGCGAGTCAAAGGAGTTACGTCAGTCAATGTTGCCATATATATCTACCGATTTATCTGTACTTATACAGATTTTAATGAATTAATTCAGATATAATATATTTTACGGGTACACCATAATAGCAGATTCCTTTAAATAATCAAAACACTTTGAATTGAACAATAGCACACAGGGTTCCATAGCCAACAAAGAAGTATCCACTTAAACTTAATGAACGGTTGTATCTCCGACACAACCCGCTTCTTTTTTCTATAATAATCAATGTTCATGTGGTAACGTGGAAAGGAAATGCGGGAATGTTCATGTGGCTTGGCGAAGTACTGAATTGAAGTCGGTTAAAACTTTGTTTTTAAAGTAAATTATTATATTTTCCACTTTGGTTAACATTTAGAATTTCGTTAGCGCGTCCGTTTCTGGTTAGTAAACATTTACAGTAGTTTCATCTCGGAAATCATCCCATCTTTCTTTCGTTACGGTTATTTATCACAAATCTATATGGGTCCCATGACACAAGGACGAACTCACGAGTATTATCATCATCATAATCCCATATGGCATTAAGTCCGCCTTTTGTACGATAAGTTTTCTTTTGTGCAATAAAGTTTAAATAAATATATAAATAAGTAAATAATCTTAAGAGCCGTCTTGTCGGTGGAATAATCGCCGTTTTGTTCTTTTCTCTGCCACTGTTTTGAGCTCTTGATACGACATTAACTTTCTCTTTAGCTTTGTCCATAAACGCAGGTCTTGGTCTTCCACTAACTCTATCTATAATTGAAGGAAAGATAGAAGGAAGGAGAAGCAGGGAAAGACGAGTATTACCTACCCATAAACGTAAGAGAGGTTGGGCACAACGAAATGTCATCTCAGATCAGAAGGCGGTTGAAACGTTCTGAGAACCCCTGTACTGGTACCTTCTCTGGTACTTAAGTACCCGCATGTCGCGCGCAGGGGTGTACGGGGCTAATAACATCTCAATGCCTCCAAAAACTGTGTGAGCCTGCCCGTGGTGCACCCTGCTGTTTAACGAAAGAGGCTCTGACGACTGAACTCCACCGAACCGAACCGTATATCCATCCAAACTCCCTGGCTTTCAATCTAGCTGGTGACCGCCAGCAGCCTCGCATAGTGAGAAGAGAGCTCGGTACTGTGATCGCCAATACACCCTTGCCCAGCAACGGCAGCAACGGCCTTACAACGGCTCAGTTCCCGGTGGCGGTGGTTCCGCTATTCCCAGCCATTGTGGTGAAGAGCGGCGGGAAGCGGTTGGAAGCGGAGAGCTGAGGACCGGGTATGGTGGCGCAAATTAGGACGACTATAGGCTGAGGATGACGATGATCTCGCGCGCCATGTCGCCAGACGACCAGCAACATTGGTATGTGACGCGGGAAATTTGTCCCCAAGTGCCTAACTAGATCCCTCACTTTATAAATAAGCACAGCACCCGGCCTCGCCTTTTCAGCGAAACGAATTAATTATACTAGTGGTTTCCGTGAGCTGTACAACTCGCAAGACTGTCTTTTTTTTATGTAATCTTAATTAACTTTTTAATAAAATGTACACCTGCAAAAAAATGTTTCGCGTTCTGATTCGTACAACTAACAGGAACAACTTCTCAGAACTTAGCTCTCAGCGGAAATTTTAATTAAATCTCCACGCGCCGTCGCTTCAGGGATCGTCCTACCTAACAACGGACTACCTACAGTAAAATTCGCGCGAACTTGCGATAATCGCGTAGTCGCGTTTAGTTGTATGTATTAGGACGATCCCTCAGATTGGTGGGAAGCAATCCCGTTCAAAGCAATTTCACAGTCGGCCGTGTCTGTGTTGTATTGAAATCTAAAAATACAGTGACGAGCGGGAATCCCAGGGTTTTTTCTGGAACATTCGATCACATTTCATCGCACTGTGTTTAGACGTAGCTACGCTGAGTAGATATTGGCCTACATTGTTTTCCGTGAATTAGCTGAAAAATTTATTAACGGGCTCCCATACGCCAATGACCTTCGATCTGAATCCCTTAGTTTTGTAATGTTTTTTTTTAGCTTATTATATTAACAACAACGGCTTTAAGCAATATAGTATACCATATTTACTTCAAAGTTCATTGTTTTCAAGATCAAAGTTGAAGAATTTTAGGCCAAAAAACTGGTTTTCTGGCCATAACTTTTGTGTTAATTGGTTTAAAATGAAAACCCTGGACCAGTTTTTAAAAACGTCACAGACGAACCCTAATATGTACATTTCGTATATTGTTAGATCTTTCACGTCGATAGAGATACGAAATAAGTGTTTTTTTGGACAATGTTTAAAAAAAACATACAAAATTCAGTGTTCATTTGTTTCAAAATCCGGTGGATCAAAACGGAGATAAAAGATAGAAGAACCGATAGCCGTTTGATTCTATCTGTAGTGCAAAAGTCGGAGATACGATTCAAATCTTGTCAAAAATCGATGAAAACCTCGGGTAGCCCCTTAAGCAGTTATAGGCGTTACATAATTTGAAATTGTAGCCTCGTGTCAGTGGCACCACCTTATTAAATTAACAATTCGTTTTCATTTTGTTTTATTGATTTAAAATTAACTTTAACATTTCAGTCCCGAATGCATTGTTATTGTATCTGCACGTCTATCAAAGACGGCTGCGACATACTCTCGATTTTTCTCGCACTATAGGTATCTCGCGTGTTGAATAAGAGAGAGAGAGTGGAAAAAAGAGAGAAAATGGCTGAAATGTAATGGTGTAATTGGTGTAGTATATTTTTAGAGTCGCCTCAAAATGCCCTTTCATAAGATACCACGCACGATAGGTTTCTGGAAACATTTTTTTTTCCTTTAAAAAAAATATCTCGGCACCCCTTTTAAGGGATTTTCTTTAAGGAACTGTGGGTCAAAAATTTAGTTTTCACTTCTAATGCTCAAAAAGTGCGTCATATTAGGCTTAGCAAGCGAGGCTAAAGTATAGTATATGTATACATATTTATGATTTATAAAACATTTTAATTTGACCAATCAAATAGTTCCCCGTATTACATCCACCTATCACAACTCTTTTAAAAAACATTTGTATTTGCTATCAACTAACCAGAATACAGGCAGATATTAAAATCGACCAATCAGGAAACAGAATTCATTTCAAACATTAGGTGTTTTTCATTCCCCCAATTCACAATCATTAAAAAAATAAATGCCTTTGACCGTTTATAGCCACGTCCAATGACTGCATAGTTGCATACATGGCATAATCTATGAAGATTGAGCGGGAAAGACTGCTGTCTATCTCTCTTTATCGTATGCTCCGTATGCTGTTCGCCGCGCTCGGCTGTTTGGACGCGGCTATGACGGTCAGAGGCGTTTATTCGTGGTGTCAATATTTCGTATCTCTTAATCTCTGTGTCAAAGTTTATTAAAACAATAATGGCACCAAATTGAACAATCTTTTCGCCGTGGTATTTCATTTAATCTTTGTTTTGACTATTTTCTCGCAGTCGAAGTGACAAGTAGAGTGTAAACTCTGGTCTAAAAACATATTACCCCTCGAACTATTTCCCCTCACTTCGTTCGGGAGAATAACCATCTCGTGGTAATCTGGCTTATTTAGACCCTTGTCATACAATCTACTATTTGACCTCTAGTATGTGTGTACCAAATGGCTAAACTGTACATCGATTTGTGATGTTTTTTGAGTGTATGTAGCTACTCGCCCTGTGTAATCAAGGACTAATTGTTGAGCCATTTAGGTGTAATAACAAACAACTTGTTCTTCTTATTGTTAATATTTCTTTATTCATGTCGTACAATTTCTACCTCTTGCATTCACCATCGCTAAACCTAATCTGTCACTTTTTTTCTTAAAACCGCCAACTGTCCTGCACTCCAACCATAATGCCACTCGCGGCGCTCTCTAGTCCGACGTTATTTTTGACGTATCAGCGTTTATTAACGTCGTTGATTATAAAATAGCTAACTGGCCCCTATTTCACCAACTTGACAATTGTCACCTGACAACGACAATTCTTCGTACAATGCTGATTCCACAAGTAACCTAGCAACTACCTTAACTTCTAGAACAAAGCAATGTATGGCGAATTGTCAGTGTCAGGTGACAATTGTCAAGTTGGTGAAATAGGGGGCAGGTGTCATCTAATATTGTTTTTTTAGTTACAATTTGAAGTGTCCAGTATAGAGTGAGCTCAGAACAGTTAAAGTCAATGACCGTACCACTGGATTTTTTTCTAAAACATTACGAAATATCATTTGATATTTAACAGTGGCTTTTCGGTGAAGGAAACTGGTTTAATCGGAATAAGGGGTTGGAAACGTCTATATGAAATTCCGTGTTTATAAATGGCCACCAAATCTCACAGCTGAGACACGTTATACATACGTGTCTATTGACGACGCGACACTGAGACAAGCTCATACAATTGGCTGAGTTTTAGTGTGCCACTTTTGGAGCGCTTATGACCAACCTATCTACCTCTTTTTTATATTACATCATTGGGTTGGAAGGTCAGAAAGGTAGTCGCTTTCGTAAAACTAGTGCCAATGCCGAATCTTGAGATTAGGTGCCAAAGCGGACCCCGGGCTACTTTGGGCACCACACCAAGTAACGCTAGGAGGATGATGACTAATTCCTGTGTAGTGTGTATGTTTATTTCTTCAGCACGTTCTGCGGGTTGCAACCTCCGTGGTCTCAGATGACTGCAGATGACCGACGGTGGCGACCCAGCAAGTTGTTCCCGGAGATATGGATAGATACACAACATTTTACTTGCCTTGGATGCGTTCTGATCTGAAGGAGCCCGGGGCTCGCTTGCTACCTTCATACCTAGTATAAAGATTTTTTGTATTAAGTAGTCAGTTGTTTTTTTGCGGGAACAACTGCCATCTATTCTAATTACTTTCGAAAAGCAAGGGGAAACTAGAACTCGTGTGGATTAGGTTTTTTCCCGGTTGGTGGCCGTCTTTTTATAAGACTGTCATTGGAATGGGAATCTTCTACCTTGGACGTTAGTTGCTTTTTTAATTGGACTACTTTGATGCAATTCGGCCAACTCAGATAATTTCAAGTAAGTATATGTGTCCTATTCCTGTCGCAATCAATTTCACGAATTTTCATTTCGGCTAACAGCCCGACTTTCTCGCAGACTCCAAAACTTTTTTTATATACTTATCTTGTAGAACCCGTTAGTTTAGCTCAGGTTTGTTGTATAATTATCCTGACCCCGTATCGTGGTCGGCCTTTTCACGCGATAAGTGACGAGATAGAGCGTCCGTCTCGTTCTATTGAACGATGTCTTGTCACTTATCGTGTGATAAGGCCGTTCATGCTACGGGGTTTGAAAACTTCATGGTTACGGAGAAAAACTAATTTTAGGAAAATTGAAATTTATAAACGATAAATGTAATAAATGAATTTTATTCTGCAAGTAGGCCGCAATGGTCAAAATTCTACCAGTGTTTCTGAAAAAGAAGACAGCTGTTAAGAAGAAACGCCGAAACGAACGCACAGTCAGTAATTTGTTGCCAAAAAAAAGCTTTAAAAATTAATTGAAATAAGTAAAGCTTAATACAAAGAAAAAAAAACATAATGCGTTGTCCAACAAGAAAAAATGTCCGAAACTGTGTTTCATTTCATACCAAAATACAAAACAAAATTAAAGGAATGAAAATGCGACTGTTAACTATAAATCCTTGGGTGAGCTTTCTTGTAGGAAGTTCCTACAAGAAAGCTCACCCAAGGATTTAGGGAGCTACTTAGATGACACAGTTCCTACTAGGAACTGTGTCATCTAAGTAGCTCCCTAGGCGTTTTAAATTATGAATAATTAAGCTATTTCGAACTCTGGTTTGGGCCATGCATTTCTATCAGTTAGATATAGTCCTCAACCCTATAGCTAAACCTTTGACATCGATGTTTTTTTCAAGTAATTTTTAAGAGCTGGAAAGGGTAGAGCCAAAATTTCATTCTGTAGTAATTTATTATTTACAGTTGGGTAACCATTTTTAGTGATTCAGAATAGGTATTCAGATACTTACTTAGTTATATCTAATGTGGTAGATATATTTTCTTCCTTTGAGTCTTCACAACTATCTTATACTGCCATATCCAACAGGGTAGTGAGTGCGGAGATGTGTTTTCATATATCTGATAACTCGCACGTTTGAAATATGTGAAAATACAGCGTCGCACATCTTTGGTGGAGATTCAAACAAACATTTAAAAAAAGACCCATCTGACAAAATTATCTTATACCTACCTAATATTATTTTTATACGAATGATGTTATGTTAATTATGTATGACTGTCCTAATAATACTGTTGACATGTAAAACTATGTTTTATAAAGGATTAAATGAAATGAAATGAAATGAAATTTACGTGTAGGGATACTAGCGTAGTTATAAACTTTAGGGGCAGCAACGCGCATGCGAGTTCAAAGGAGTTGCAAGCGTGCAAAGGCTACGGGAACCGCTAGCCATCAGGTGGGTCCTACCCTACGCTTGTTTGCCACCGAACGTGGTAATTAAAAAAAAAGATACCACACGGTATTCAGAGTCCGATATTCAGGGATTCTTCCTCTGGCCCTCTTGCAAAAAGACCGGGTTGCACTCCGGGAGTGCCGGCAGAAGTGAAAAGTGAATGCTCAATAACATTGTAACAGTTTTTCGATCAGGTCACGTGACATCTTACGGTGTCACCCTAAAAATGAATTTGACGCAAATTTATAAACAATTATCAATTATTTAGGCGGACGGGCCGCGGGCGCGTTGGGTGCGAGGGGCCGCCGGCTAAGAGATAAAGCTTTGAAAAATATTTGGCAATGGCAAAAACAAATTGGTATTGTGTTTGGGCGGCGGCAAACACAATACCAATTTGTTTTTGCCATTGCCAAATATTTTTCAAAGCTTTATCTCTTTAGGAATAACGTCTAAATTCGAACTATTCGAATTTGCACAGCAGACGGTGGCGACCAAAATATCAATTTGTTTTTGCCGTTGGTAAATATTTTTCTAAGCTTTAATCTCTTTAAGAATAACGCCCAAATTCTAACTATTCGAATTTTCTCAATAGCAAAACGGTGAAGGACGCGTTGGTATTATTACAAATTTATTTGCAGAATATGCTATTGCAAAAAGTGTTTAACGGCTTTATAATCTTACGAATAGCGTTCAGTTTTGAATGAAGTTGAATCGGCTAGCAGCAAAAAGTGATCTTCACATCTGACGTCACAAAACTCTGTCGCGTATTTAACAATTTTTCCCCATCCCAAAAAGTGCTCAGCGCCGCTAAAAAAGTTTTCACTTCAAAAACCTGAATCTAGGGCTAGCTTTTAGTCCACTAGTACCGCCTTTGCTTATATGCGAGTTGCAGAGAATACCCTCACACTCCCGATTGAAACCTCCCCCCTCACCTTGGAAATTCGAAGCCCACCCACCCACACAAATAGACCAAATGTGAATGAACTCAATTGCCTCGTGGGAGATATGATTGATGTAGATCCGTCCAATTTAACTCACATTGTTGCTGGCGGCCAGAGGTCAACACGCCTTGCTCAAGTCCACCTCAAGTCCCTTGAAAAAAAAAAATTAAAAAAAAAGCGTAATATTTTTAGCAGCTTAAACAAATGCCGTTACTACAAGTCTAACAGAAACTAGCGTGCTACCTATATTTAATTCTAGGAACCGTACATGCAATAAGTTAACAGAAGTATTTGGCCCATCGACCTTCCATTTTAATTGGCAGGGGTGAGAGGAAGCAGTCGAGGTTGAATTGAACTGTATACGTTACCATGTGGAATGTTGGTAGGCACAGATAATATAATACTATAAGGGGCTATTCTACGGATCGTGCGTCCCGCTCTCGCGCGTGCGTGCCACACCGCTCGCCCGTTCACTCCTCAGTCTCCTCACTCGCTCAGTCAGTCTACTTTAGCGCTTGGCAGAGAGACGATCGCTGCGAGGCGTTTCGCCTCCCGAACTTTCACCTCGTGATATCGATATCTGTGATATATACCAGTGAAATTGTATGCATCAGTTCCAAGAACCCCTCACCTGTTACTGTGATTCCTGCAAATTAATTTCTCCAGCGAACTTCTAAGAAATCGCGTTAAAGAGTTTACTAAGAAACGGACGCGAAGTGGATTTGAGGAAATATCTGTAATTATAAGTGTTCCGTGTAGTGCTGTCCTTTAACCGTTTAAGTTGGATCCCAAACGGCTTTCACCTCCAATGGTGGTCAAAATACCAGGTGAATATATTGTTTACTAACTTTCCATTAGGTCGATGTATTTTCGGAGTTCAAATGAATGTTGATGAATGGAGTAGGTACCAAGTTGTCGTAAACAAGGCGCCTGCTGATATATAATATATATAAGGGTCTTTAAGGTCAACCGTTGTGACGCCAAGCAATAAGACCGATAGAGCATGTCTGTGACGATTCGTGTTATTCAACTAATTACTGATACACGTCATGTGTGTACAATACAAACACGGCAGAAGCTGGCGCCTCAGATAACGATAAGTTGACCGCGTATCGGTTATCGTGTAGATAACCGTTTTATTGATGAAATTGAACTTTAACTCTTTGTAATAAGAACTAGGCTAAGTATGGTCGTGAGAAACGAACTTTTTATCGAAGTTATCGTTCAAATGCGTTGAATTTAGGTGATGATATCAGTATCAGTCGAGACAGCTACTTTTTCCCAACTAGGTACAGCAGAGGCGACAGGAAGGGATATGATATTAGTAAGTAGGTAATATGTTTGTATATAGGTACGGTGTTCCAACGTGGCGTTTAAGATAATGAACCGATTTTGATGAATGAGGCACGACCTACCTATCCATCGCTTCGAAATTATGCTCCGGGTTTTCAGTTCGTTTTCCGTAGTCCGCATACAATATTTTGAACTTTTTATTTTATGTTTCTTTCGAAATTGAAATGGACGGATTCTTGTATTGAATTAAGTTTGAGGCAAAATATAATACGCGCGTTCGTCGATATTACCTATAGTATAACGGACTTTTCTTTGTTGTTTTTGATTAAAAGATTTCATTAGTGATTAAAATAGGTTCAAGTTCTTCTCGTTATGCCTATTATCTGAAATTTATAAACACCTGAAAATATCTAACAACGTTCCTAATTGGGTCTAGTTAAATATTTTCGAATTATGAATGGGGAGAGAAGGGATGAAAGGGGGGTGAGATGGGATTTTAAGGGTGTACCCTTGTTTTGTCGACAACCTTTTCATCGAATATTATTTCATCGACAACGATTCATCGAAACTTCAGTACTAGTAATATTGTTTGGAGTTATTTCATTTCAACTACTATTTATTTAAATTTATCTTATTACGTAGAAATACTATTCAACGAATATTACTTAATCGCTGATTTGTTTCAAATTATCTTAATTGGCACAACTACAAAACATTGCAATGCATTTCTTCGACGTATTACTTTAATACAAATTTATATGTCCTACTGCACATTTATACATTATTCAAATTATGTAGTTAAATGTGTGACATACAAATATGTTTAATATGTATGGATAATAAAACTAAGAATCATTGGCGTAGATCGTTTATTACAAAAAAATATCAGGGCGGACAAAAATGGGTTGTCATAAGCGAACTCGTCTGTTTTAGGTCGGTTAGGTTAGGGTTCGCTTGTGTCCCTCAGACCAGAAATAGACACCCCGCGCAGCGGGGTGGCGTCGACTCGCTGCACGCCAAAAATGGTTAAAAAACGTTAGGGATTCAGATATAGATCCGAAATAATTTTATGCGGAATAAATATTATTACATGTAAAAAAAATGAATTAAAAAAACCCGAAATGAAAAGCCATGACATAAATTTTATTGAAATAAGTCAACTACCAATTAAAAGACCTCGGTTCAAATTACCTAGTATCGAGTCCTCGACGCAATGACTTGTCGATAAAATGAAAATACTTGAAACGTTGTCTTTGAAATAATATTCGATTAAATGTTTGTCGGCAATTCAATGGTAAACCGATTTTAAGGCTACTGCTACCTGAATAATGTATTCCAATTTAAAATGGAGCTATAGTAATGTAGGTATAGAGAAGATCTCCGTAACATCCGTAATAAAAAAAAATCGATCCAACAATCTTCCAAAATCACCTTTGTATGAAAACCCATCTCACCCCAACTACGAGGGACTACGGGGTGAGGTGGGATTTCGTGTTTATCGTTAAAGTTATCAAATGGAACTACCGGTACCCAAAATCATAAAAAAACCAAAGTACAAACGTCCGGAAAACTTATTAATCTTATTACATATATACAACATTCAGTTTGCATAGTACCTAAAATTGTACTAATTGTATTTGCATGTACTTGTACGAATAGCAAATTAATCATCTGAATCTGAATCATATGTTAAAAATAAAATGTTATCGAGGTCCGAATGTCAGATTTGTCCCTACTCACCCCGTTTTACGGTAATGTCCGTTTTTAGCATGTTTCGCTATTATATTCAACACTCAGATCCATTTATTACTAACACGTATGGTTCTATTGGCCGGTAATCTGTCAAAATGTAACTGCCGGTAAGGAAAGCTATCGTTGGATTGATTATTGGAACCAGCGGCGCTACCACGAACTTCGAAAGTCGAAGTTCGTAATACATGCATCCCCGTCGATTAAGGGAGTGCGATAGAGATGAAAATACCCGAACTTCGACTTTCGAAGTTCGTGGTAGCGCCGCTGACATCTGACGCGTAGGGTGACCAGATGTCAGGTTTCCTGACATGTCAGGAATTTTAGACATATGTCTATCTATCTATCTATCTATCTAATGCGGCCGGAAAAGGTTAATGTCAGAAATTTTTGGCAAATAAATGAAACAATAAAAATGTATACACTGTAAACTTTTATTTTTAATCATAATAACAAAAAAGGTAAAGCCACAAGTACTTTGGAGTTTCATAAATTGTATTTTGTAACTTATAAATCGCGAGCGCGTCAAGCTCGTGACAGGAATTTTGTCAGGACTTTTGAAATTTGTACCTGGTAACCCTAGACGCGTTTAGGTATAGCGTGTGCGAATACAAAACCGATCCCAATTCAATACCTTCATCTGAATAGGCCCCGGTTAGTAAGTAGTTTATCATTGTATATCTTAACTGGTAGATATTGGCTATTTATAAAATCGATCTGCTGCCCATCGCGCCATGAATGGGGATTGGAGAAATATTTCCTGTTATAATATGTAATTTGAATATGTATGAGTAACTGGAACGAAGCGGTTCTACTGATAATGATAACTCGTTTTTAGGGTTCCGTAGCCAAATGGCAAAAAACGGAACCCTTATGAATTCGTCATGTCTGGTCTGTCTGTCTGTCTGTCCCGTGTCCGTCCGTATGTCACAGGCATTTTACTTAAAAACTATAAGGTGTATTTGAATAACATTTTGAGGATAGGTGTATTTCGTTAGCCGCTACATAGTATTGTAATTAAATTACTACAAAAAGGTGCACTCCATACATAAAACTGAAAGTCAAAAATTGATTTTTTCATTGCAAGCCGACGTGTGGCACATCAATCGATAGGCCTTTTAAAATAAATATAAGGTTTCTCAGCATTTTTTTTGATTAAGTGAATATAGTCGGAGATAATCGCCCCGAAAGTCACTAAAATTGTGTCCCCCCCCTCTACTTTTTGAACCGTGTATTTTAAAAATATGAAAAAAATCATGGACATAGGGCTTATTAAATTATTGCAACGAAAATTGTTTTGAACAAGATCGGTTCAAAGGTATATGAGATATTTCTAAAAAACTGCCTTCCTCAAAGAAAAGGACGTAAGTGCTATAAGATTTCAGTAATGATACCGACACGCACTTGGCCGCTTTTTAATAGTAGTGTGGTAAATGTAGTATTAATCTACATCATCATCAGCCGAAAGACGTCCACTGCTGGACATAGGCCTCCCCCAAAGAGTGCCAAAGCGACCGGTCCTGCGCCACCCGACTCCCGCAACCTTTACCAGGTCATCGGTCCACCTTGTCGGGGGCCTACCCACGCCGCGCCTTCCGGTACGTGGTCGCCACTCGACAACTTTAATCTACATAGTTATTACTTATTATCAACCACATTGCCGTTTAAATTTCCAATAACCGGTGTAATTAGGATCGTTAGTAACCCTTTTTCTGTGTCGGTAAACGTTACTGGGTTTGAATATAGATTCCCCTATATACATGGCAAAAATTTAAAAAATCGTCCGTTGGCCTCAGTTGTGCTGTACGGTCAGGGACTTTAATTGTTGAGCCATTTAGAGCTCACTTTAGACTGGACACTTCGAAGCTTAGCTATTAAAAAACCAAAATTTGTTAACACCTAACTGGCTCAACAATTAAAGACCTTGACTGTACCTATAGAGCGCGAAAATATCGTTTCACAAAAAAATGCAAAAATGTGACTAAAAAATGTGTAACACACTGTCAAACTGGCAGATCTATAAGGACAAACGCCATTTTAGTTACAATTTTAGTTAAAATGGGCTTGACATAACGTTTATGATATTGAATACGGCCGTAAAAATGCAACTAATGCAATACATACCTACCTACTTAACCATAGTTTTGCAATACATTATTATGTATGCTTGTTTGTTTTTTGATGACGACATTATTGGTACTGTAATGAACAATTCTCGGAAACTATAAAATTGCCCATTCATTACTCCGAGTCCCATACGTCGACAATGTAATATATATTTGTATTGGCCGTCTTTTTAAAAATCTGTCATTGGAATCCGCACTTAGAGTTGCTTTTTTAATGGACTGCTTTGATGCAATTCGGCCAACTAAAATATTCTCAAGCGTAACCTGACCCCGATGTTCGTAGAAACTGTATGCAACCGGAGCTCAGCGTTATACTGGTTCTTTTGAGGCGAATTGAAGCGTTTTACTTTTAGATCGTCATAATCATAACTAATTTGCCGTAGCCAACTGCAGCAATTGTGTGCATGAAAACTAATTCCAGTGTTTCGTGGTAATATTTATTAACATTTTGATTCCATTGAAATGTTGTGATCGTCTAGTGTAAAATGACACCTACTCGATCGGAGGCCAGCCTTAAATTGGTTGCCTTATGAGGTAGTGCTTGTTTGCAACTCATCTTAATACAAGTCTACCTCTACTCTGTAATCTAAAAAATCCGCAAAAAAAATGTTTTTTTTAAACATCGCAAAAACTGAATATAAAAATCTATATTATATTCATGTATAGTGCTTGCTCACAAAATTTCACGAGAATCGGTTGGGAAAAGCAACCTAGTAAAATGGTACCTGTGGATAGAAATAAATTCCGTCCAAGCTAAAACGTAGAACTTCGTTAGCTTCGCTCGCTCGTTCAACCACTGGGTCGCGCCATAGTAGAAAGAATGGAAAGTAGGTTATCTTCATACAAACGCACCGCGCGCGGGTTGTACGTGTACGTCATAGTATCTATGCGTCGCCGCACGCACACTCAAACAAAATCTCGACTGGCGCACTGAGAAACGAGTCGAGATTTTGTTTGAGTGTGCGTGCGGCGACGCGACGCATAGATACTAAGGCGCATACATACAAGCCGCGCGCGGTACGTTTGTATGAAGATAACCTACTTTCCACTCTTTCTACAATGGTCGCGCTCTTACACATTTGCCAAGACTCAGCGCATGAGCCAAGACGGTCCGTTGATAATACTAGTGGCTCTGTCAGGTTTAAAATTCGAAAGCCTGTCATTTATCAAACTTTTTTTTAATTTTGAGTAAGTGAATCGACAAAAATATCTATATAATTAACGAATGTGCCCACAAAACTTCACGAGAATCGGTTTAGAAATGCGACCCTGCACGGCTATCGCGCGACGGCGCACGAGCTCTCTCGATTTTTCTCGCACACGGATAGTCTCTCTCTTATTAGAACACTTAGAACAAGAGGTATAGTGCGAGAAAAATCGAGAGTATGTCGCGGCCGTGCCATGATAGACGTGCTGTAGAGTAGAACAGCCGGAAAGCGCGACACACACCGGACAAACGATTTTCAGCCCAAGCTCGTTCGATCTCAAACGCATTCCGGAGTTAAGTTTCTGTTCTTCACGATATCTGTTTCGCACAGACCACTTAACCTATAGACTCCGCTTACTAAGGCGCCCGCGTGAGCCAAGCTTAAGCATAAAAAGCACCAAGCAGCTACCACGCCCCCAAACATTCTTTTAGTACGCGGTCGACCGTTCACGAAGTAACATGCAATATTCAACTGCTTTATTGGCTATAAAGTATACAAAATATGCCTTATTATATGGTGAAACAGTGTGGAAAGTGTAGCATGACATCTAGTCGTCAAAAGGATGAGATTTCATTTCACAGGTAAGCAGGTTTTTTCTTTTTACAACGAAAAAACAATAATAATTTAAAATTTCAATTTATAAAGTAAAAGTTTCTTAACGTGGCGACGCGTTGATGTCTTTCAACGGCTGTCTTTTTCTTTCGCTTACAATTTTGTGTAATTCCGTCTTTGTCGCACCATTGCAGTGTCTTAATTAGTGATGTGACTGATCGATTACTTACGTCACCGATATCCGTAAAACAATATTGAAGTGTTAATACCTAGCGTACAGAACGAACTTGTATTATTGAAATAAATACTACTAATACTGTATATATTTATGAGAGGTTTATTGTATTTGTAAATAATCGTTTGTTTTGTTTTTTAGTATATTGTTTTACAAAACTCTATTAGTGATATTTATTTCTATACATGCATTGAAGATGTTTAAAAGAAAATCGACCGCTTTAGCCTAGTTGGTAGTGACCCTGCCTACGAAGCAAGAGGTCCTGGGTTCGAATCCCGGCATTTATTTGTGTGATGAGCACGAATATTTGTTCCTGAGTCATGGATGTTTTCTATGTATTTAAGTATGTATTCATCTATATACTCGTAAGTATGTTTGTCGTCGTCTAGTACCCATAGTACCTACAAGCTTTGCTTAGTTTGGGACTAGGTCAAGTTGTGTAAGATTGTCCCTTAATATTTATTTATTATTTTAAAATGGAAAAGTCGCGGATTCAAAAACCAATTGTGAATAATAATTAATAATAAGTTGTTTTTTTCTAGTAATAAAGGTGCAACAGATGATGCGATGATATTTTTAACGTTTTTCAGATTTCCAAAATGTTCTACACAAAACCAAATTTGGATAGACGCCACAAAACAGTCACAAAAATGGATTCCTGCTACAAGCAGCGTAATTTGTTCGCGGCACTTCAAACCAGTGTTTCAAATACACGAATAACAACAGACGCTTGTTGTTCAAATTCGAAACCAATAAAATATGATATTCTCTTTAATGTTACATTTCATTCCAATTAAAAATATTTACATTTATATTCTGTAGTATTATTTTCGAGTGTGTCCCATCACTAACCAAAATGGTGCGCGTCACGTGTCAATCGTGTGATTGCTCGTTGACCTTGAGCTAGCCAATCACAGTTCACTTGTCGCCCCCCGCGCCCCGCCAATTTGGCATAATGAGATACTAGACAAAGTTTTATGAAGTGGAGTCTATAGGTTAAGTGGTCTGTGCTGTTTCGTATGTCTTAACCCCCAGGACTGTGCCTACGGACTTGCGAGTTGCGACCTTACGTAATTGCAATAAGGTTGAGTATAGCAACAGGCTGGTAACTGGAATATTTCGTTGACAATCGTACTTTGTCCGGAGACTACCGCGAACCCGCCCTACCGGGAATTTCTTTGTTTATTTATACAAGTTACTATACGGACGAGGCGCTCAATACTATCTGTGTAGTGTACCTACTCTGTACAGTTACCAACTGGGCGTTTTTCAAAAAAAGTGTACAAGTAATTTTTTTTCGATTTCTTTTTTTTTTTTGGTTTATTTTACTCAGAATCGTTGACACTATCGATCCTCATACAAGAAAAAAAGTGTCCCAGATTTTACTATCCAGTATTCTACCGTGTTATTCGGTTCAGCTGCCGAATATAATTAATTACCGAACAATTTTAAGGGGTTTTTGTTACAAGATACAGGAATGTAACATAGTTACTACTTCATGAAATTAATACTCTTAGCCCATTATTATTGTTATTTAACTTGCTTTATTGACAGTATTTCGCTTTGATAATGAACAAAAAAGTACCATTAAATTAATTAGTCTGTTTTAGAACAACTGACGAAGACGAAGGCATTGCGTTGAGCCGAATTTTCGGTTCGGCAACAGATGGACCGAATATTCGGCGCATCTCTAATATTTACCTACTTTATGTCATTTTATTATCTTTAAGTATGATCATTATAATTTAAAAAAAAAATCGACCGGGTTGCACTCCGGGAGTGCCGGCAGAAGTGAAAACTCAATGACATTGTAACAGTTTTTCGATCAGGTTACGTGTCCGTCTTACGAATTTTCAATCTGTCGAATCTTACGGTCACGTGACCTGTGGCGAGTTTAACAATTTTTCCCCATCACAAAAAGTGCACAGCGCCGCTAAAGAAGTTTTCACTTCAATAAAATTTGGCGAAATGTATACAGCATGATTCTAATGTTGTACCATTTCTCTAATTGCCATGTCTTTTCATTACATTTCATTTCATAAAAAGCATTTGTCCCTTACTAGTAAGTACGTGTGCGAGAAGGAAAATTGCTTTATGTACGACATAAACGCGATCATGCTAGGCAGTGTCAACATCTGACACGTGCACAGAACAATACAGCGTGTAAATTTGATACTGGCGAATATTTTGATGACGATTAGTGTCGGTCCTAAACAACATATTTAATAAATGATAATGATTATTTACATACATTTCGTTAAGTACTTTTTTTTCATACAAAATAATTGAGCACGCATTACATGCCTGGAATACGCACGAATAAATAACTGACACGACTAGATATATCTAGGGCCGTTTGGTTCGGACATGTCACATATTTCTGCCCTATGGCATAAAAAAAAATAAAAAAATTGAACTGTTTACTTATTTCTTTAGAAAAACTATGTTACATTTCCAGCGATCAGGCTTAATCTTATTATTTTAAGATTTTACATTGACTAATCGAATTTTAGAATTAGACTTAGCAATTTTATTGTATAATAAAATAAGAAAAAGATTTTTTTAAGTGTAAGTTATCTATTAACATATATTAATGGTCACTATCGTGAATCCCCAGTTCCTAAGTCATCATCATCCTCCTAACGTTATTCCCGGTTAAGCCCTAAAGAAGCCCGGGGTCCGCTTTGACACCTAATCCCAAGATTTGGCATAGGCACTATAGTTTTACTAAAGTGACTGCCATCTGACCTTCCAACGTTCCAACCCAGAGGGAAAACTAGACCTTATTGGGATTAGACCGGGTTCCTCACCATGTTTTCCTTTACCGAAAAGCTACGGTAAATAATCTGTAACATTAGTTCAGAAAAACTCATTCGTACGAGCCAGGATTCGAACCCATCGACCGCCGCTTGACAGCCGCATGCCTGAACCAATAGGCTAGCGCAGCTCAGTACCTGAGTGAAGTAAATTAAAGGACAACACAAATACTAGTCGGGATGTTCCATGGTTGGCTCTTTTACGCCGGCATTGCCGTAGGCACTTAAAGTGGAGACGCGAAACTAATTGTCTATTGTTGCCAGCGCGTTATTGTTTAAGCGGAATAATGGACATCGGCTTGTTTCCTAGGAATTAAATGAGTATTTATCATGGGCCGATCCTTTGGTGGACACCGTCTCGTAATTAATATATTTACCAGTTACATTCCGCTGTTTTTTATGTTGTTTTTGAAGCTCGTGTTCTAAATAGGATCGACGCTGGCGCCAACCACTTTACATAACATGAAACGGATGTAAACATGTAAGCGATGTTGGAAGAAATTGACATGTAAAATATTATTTTATAAATAAATGATTGAATTGAATTGAATTGAATTGGAAGTCGAACAATTATAGTTGACAATGTGACTTCACATCGTAATACGACATTGAAAACACAAGTCTAACTGGTGTCCTCTTATTTTACCGACAAACCTTTCACCGAATGCATGGTTTCGCCAAATTTTCGTTTCATCGAATTTCTGTTACTCAGAAACCGTTAACTTTTTAGGCACAGCTAAAAGCTCATTCTGTAGAACCCATTAGGTTAGTCTAGGTTTGTTGTGTAACATTCCTGAAAGGTTTAGGTACTGATACTGAAAATAATGTTTTTCGATTAAATTAAAAAGTGAAACATACATCGATTGCTTGAGACTTGCGAGCACCATGTTCAATGATGATTTACCTATATATGTCGATGGCTGCACCGCTGCACTTCTGAAAACAGGCCAACGAGAGTAATCACAACGGAAACAATTTCACAGACGCACAACAACTCGGAATGCAATCGATGAATTCAAAGAACTTTGACTTACTCATCCGTGAAGTCGTGTCCGTAATGATTATATTTCAATTACGTTTTCATTAATGATCGTTACTTAAGTAGCAGTAAACAGTTTCATTTGTGACGCTAAAATCGGGTTGTGTAGCGGGCGGAGCGAGTGCTTATAATATTCTCCATGCAGTACGCGAATCATGCGATTGCGAAATTCATCAATACTAATTGAAATTATATATGTGCATAGACAATTAGACACAGTGCAAGAGTGCAAATATGTAGGTACAAGGCAATTCAATCAAAAAATAAAACATTAATTAAAATAAATATACAATGTCAAATTGAATTAATATACCTACCTACATTATTTACATAATATGTATAATCAGAGAGGAAGAATAAAATAACATAGGTAACTAAATACTAAAAATTCTAATACTATTCATGTTCGAGATACGCCTTTACGCTATAAAAACACCGCTCCAAAAGCCAGTTTGTAAAACTGCGTTTAAATTAAATGCGTTTCCCTCTATAATAATAATGCACATATATTTATTGTGCACGTTTTTCTTGTAGATAATTTTGTGACTTCGAGGGTGATACAAAAGGTGCATTATTTTTAGCCGTGTTTGCCTTTCGAGAACTTCGCCACGTGTTTTAAAATACAAGTGATGTGACCTATATAGAGATACCTATATTATAACAAGATTACATATTTCTCTTAAGTACAGGCAAGGCGAAGGAAGAAATGTATCCTTCTTGAAATGTGGTACGCAACTTTTTTTTGTATATTGAAAACTCTGTCCACTTCGACTGCGTTTCCCCACAATATCAACCCACATAATCTAATCATCATCATATCAGCCGAAAGACGTCCATTGCTGGACATAGGCCTCCCCCAAAAAGTGCCACAACGACTGGTCCTGATATTATAGGTAAATTCGAAAGTAACCGTCTGAATGTCTGTTCTAAATATCATCCCCTGGGGTCATATTTAGAAGGGGTGAATTGTTCATAGGGATCAAATTCTTTATGGTAATTATTAACGAGTTCTGATGTCCAGGATAATAAGTTTTCTATGTGCTCTTCCGGACTTGAACAATTTCTACACTATAACTAATCACAACATTGAACGAGCGAGCGAAGCGGAAGAACTTCTCCGTCTCGGCTTGGGTCAAATTCTTTTGTCCGGCTGTCCTGCTGTTCTCCTCTGCAGGTCGCATTTCTCAACCCATTCTCATAAACATTCGTGAGTAAAAAATATTTTTTGTAAAAAAGACTGACGTGCGAGGTCTACAGGTCATAGTGCCACTAATAGTGTTTATAGTTCAGTCAGTTAGATCCTACAGAATCTATCAGAGATCAAAGTTACAGTAAAATGGAATATTTGATTGGCAACACCGCAATACTCGGAAGATGCGCGGGTCGCGGCGCAGGCGCAGGCAGGTACACTGCGTGTTCCACGAACGGCCGTTTTTGCTCCTTTTTCGACTCTACTCGGAACCGCCGGGCCCCGGTGGCGGGCTACGGGGAACACATAATTAATCCTTGGAAGCCTCCAAGGGTTGTTATGAGAATCGCCATTATGACTTCATTTTTTTTATTTATTCTGCATTGTCTCGAAATTTGTATGGTTATTGTTCGGGGAATTGAGAATGGTTTAACGTGCGCCTTTGACCTTTGCGAGTTCGTGGATGTTCACAATCAAACTGGTATGAATAAGTCTGATTTGATTATATTGGAGCTCACAGTCGAAAGTACTCGAAAGCAAATGATTTGTGGATTGAATATAGGCACCTACAGCCGCAGAAGTAAAATAATGGTCTGTGCACGATTCTATTTATGCTTTCTCTTTAATATCTTCTGCCTGTATTAATATTTAGAACAATAAAACTGGTAATTTCACTTTCACAATGCTGATTATATCAATTTAAATGAACGCTCGGCACTAAACTGTTCAGTAATTCCATATATGTATAGGTACGGTAACAGTAGTGTTGTTTGCAAACTTGCTGTTTATAAACTTACTCGTAACAGTACAGTAACTAGCAAATGTGGAGGACATAATAAAGGTTAAAATGCTGGTCCAAATTGAATGCAAACGAGCCTCTGTAATAGGTTTTTTGCCGAATCTAAATCCACGGTTAACCTGCCGTGCGTAGTCACGGTCGTCAGTATTGTATTGTATTATTCGTCCGCGACAAGTGTGGGTGTGGGAACGAGATAGCTGTTCTTATACACTTTCATCACTCCCATTGTAATCACTGATAGTTAAAGCACGTGGTTGCATTATACCATATAATCGCATTTACCTACGGCGCAAAAGCCGCACCATTTTTATCTTACAATCGCAGTTTCGTCAATTCGGGCATGTAGAACTATTGCGTTAATCAATAACAGCGTGACTACAGCAATGCTATTAACATCCATTATTATATTACTTCCAAAGGATTCATCGATTCGCTTCGCACGGGGGCATCTCCTGATTCGTTGGGCTAGGACATGGCTAGGACCGAAGAAAAATAAGCAAAAAGACACGAGCCGCTTTCCCGGAACAGTCGGCTAGTTTAAATTTCAATGGCGGATTACTGCGAACCCAGGTCTATTAATAAAACAAATCAATTGCGAGCTCGCCTCTAATGTATCTTGGCCCGCGAGGCGTCAAAAACTACACGCAATTTGGTCAGACATTCTCTGGTTTGACTGCAGCGATGCGGTCGGCAAACGTGAAATGGTTGTGAACAACCGCGCTCTGCGCCTAACGAACTGATTGAAATACGACTTGCACACGCCAATATAACCCCCATCCTACCCACCCAAGGCTCATAACAGAACTAACTTTCCATTTTAATTTACTGATTCCCTGAACGCTTTTCGAAACATCTCAAAAACTTTAAAAATATAAATGTAGGTAGCGTAGCTATGAACATTCAACTAACTAGTTCAGAGCAAAAATAACAAGCTGTAATTCTAGACCGTTACTAGGAACGCAAAATTCTGAGAAGTAATTTTGATAAACTAGAATATTAAGGCAATTGCTGAGATTATTACGAAATGTCGTTCCTAACGAGATGTTCTTAAAAATATGATGTGATTAGGTCACCTTTAGCGTGGTGTTGTCTTGTCTGTGTGTGTGGGCTCGTGCCATGATGTCACACTTACATACGTGCTTATGAATTATGTATAAATGATAAATAAGTCGTCACGCGCAGATCGGAGCGATAGACGATTTGACGCTGCGTTGTGTTAAGAAAATAATAAATAACACATACTTACTTAAATATTTGGATAAAAAATGAACAACCGACTTCTATAAATCCGGTTCAGAAATTATGCTTTTCGTGCGCAAATTCCTTGAAATATATGCACATATTATATCTTTTTATTTGACCTTTGCAGAGCTCCGTTGAGTCGCGAGTCCTCATACTCATAAATTCCAGCATCAGATCTTAATTCTGACATCAATATGGCAATTCAGATGATGCAAACTGTCAGATAAAATAACAAATCGGATAAACAAATGAGTAAATGAGGGAGTTCTGAGTCAACGCTATAAATACACGCGACAGCCCTTTTTGGAAGTCGGTTTAATATCGGCAACCATGTAACTTTTTGAAACACAATGTGCCTAAAGTCGCCGTCAATGGAATTTGCTAACTATGTAAACAAACCGCCATAGTGAAAGACAATTCCAATATGGCAGTTTGTTTACATAGTTAGCCAATTCTATTGACGGCCACTTTACGTATTCGCAAGGTTTATTTACGTACATACTACTCAGAACTTCTGAAATAAAAATAACTTTATAGCCGCTTCGATGACTTACAGAGCGTTTCGTGAACAGAAATAGAAACTTTCTATGTAATCGCAACCGACAAAGTAAACATGTATAAGTATTCATTTTAACCCTGACGGCCTGATAGGTATCTGTCTATCGGTATGTCTGTCTATTTGAGATCCTTTCACGCTTAACCTCAGAACCAATTTAGATGAAATTCGGCTTGAGATATGAGTTCTTCTGAACAGTACTTACGGAATATTTTTTATCCCCAAAATCATCTATGAAAGGGGTGAAATGGGGATGAATTATATAAGAACATTTTACGCAGACGAAGTCGCAACGACAGCTAGTGTTAGTATAAGTGAAACTCGCCTGAAAAGTAATACATAAAGGAAAGTACCGTAACCTGTTTAACGGGTCCAGATTCCTTTCACTCGGAAACGCGAAGATAAAAATATAAATAGTATGGTTACATAACCTCGAAAACGCATATCGAGAGAATAGAAACGTGGAACGGAACGTTCTATTTAAAAAATCGAACGGCCGTTTTCCGGGAATGCGGCGCTTGGCTTGACAGGACACGGTATGGGCTGAGTATGGAGCTGTGTACTGCGCGATTCTGTGTAGTGCTAGGGACTTACCTAGATGTTATAGTTCAAGAAATAAAAAAGTAACAATTAGGTACCTAGTGGATAGTGACCCTGCCTGCGGGTGGCGCAGGACCGATCACTATGGCACTCTTTAGGGGAGGCCTATGTCCAGCAGTGGACGTCTTTCGGCTGATATGATGATGATGAGCCTGCCTGCAAAGCTGACGGTCCTACCTGGGTTTAAATCCCGGATAAAGGTATGTGTGGTGAGCACTAATATTTGCTTTTTATGCATTTATCTATGTAAGTGTGTATATGTGTTAATCGCTTATTGACTTACTTTACTGCGGACTAGCTCAGTTTGTGTGAGACGTCTCCTAATATTTAGTTATCATGACCGGAATTACATCAAGAATCCTTCGTTTGTCAATCCAGATCCATATGCAAATTTCCAGTATTTCATTTATAAAAAATCCTGACATTTCAATGAACATTCCTGACTAGTGAGGAAAAGCCGGCGACGTCTGGCAACCCTGCGCACAAGCGTGTTTCCGAGAAGTCCGTTGGAGCTAAACTCTTTACATCGAATTGGAACGGTTATTGCCAGCCTTCGTGAGTATTTTGTCGTTGTCTGCCAAGCTATAACTACATACGTATGCTTCATTTCAGATGAGGTTTGCCAATTGTTAGCCATGGTACCTACGTTGGTACCTATTTTCTGGGATTAAAATATCCTATGTTCGTCTCCGGCACTCAAATTATCTCTATAGTCAATAGATGTAAACAGCAATCTATACTTTCGCATACCAGCTTCATTCTGCCCGTAACTCCTTAGATTATAGACTATATGTTACTCTAAACCCAGAGAAAAACATTCGCGTTTATAATATTAGTTAAAAGAGGATTTCTTAACATCCAGAAGTGGAGAGGTCCATCTCCTATAAGGTGGTGAAGAGAGGTGTAGTTTGTATAAGAGTTCTACGCGGCTACAGCTATTTCACTCACACACACTCACACACACTTTCCGCGTCAGTATTGTAGTCAGCTTCCGCCTGTCGTGTCAGATCTCGGATCTTACTTTCTGTGGGAGGGCCATTAAGGAATTCTTGGTCGTGAGCGCGAGATGCGATCTGCTCGCCGGCACGGCGCCGAGACATCAATGAATAGTAGTGTTGCAATCCCAACAGATGGCGCTTTAAGTTTACAGTCCATACAGTATCGAGATAAAGATACTGAAAATCTTTTGACCAACGCCAGACGTGAATGGCTTAGACGAATTATATCAAATTTTTACTCCAAAAAAAAAGAAGGCAAATAAAAATGCGTTATTACGAAAATCCTGCTCAAATATCTCAAAACCGCTTGAGACGAGCGTCATAGTCACGTCATAGTAAATGACGATCGTTTCATGTGAAGGTGAGTTTTGGGGAAAAGGGACAGAGTATATTCCCTCTTAAAAGTTTGGACACTTGTAACTTTACGATTATTTATTGTCTTGTGTTAGGTACTTTTTTTCTCCAAGTGACTGTATTTTTGAGAAAAATACAGCATTACTTTCAAAAACTTACCGCTTCATAGTAGAACTACTACTACTACTAATAGAGATACTTGATGGGACAGACTCAAATGTTGTAAAGAGTGACTTAGACCAACTGTAAAAAGTCTATTGATAAAGACTATCCTATATTTTAATCCAGGCTATAAACTATCTTCGTGCAAAATGTTATCCAAATCAAAAAAGACATTGAGCAACAAACATCCAAACTTTCCTATTTATAATATTACTTAGTAGGATTGGTTGCCGTTGAAGCGATATCGCGTCCGAACTTTATGGAATATTTGCACTTCGGCAACGATAATGGTTTACTGCCATAAAAGTATATACCTGCCTACACCATTATAAGTGGAGTTCATTGCTTTTTGGGCCTCGACAGGCAGGCGCCAAAGCTTGCTCTTCCTACTTCTAAGGAAGTGTAACGACCGTGACCGTTACTATTTTGTATGACTTCCGGCCTTCTGTTTGGAGCCCCCCACCAGGGTCTCATTGTCGGGTCGTATCTGAATATAAATGAATTGAAAACGAATATATCAGTACCTTAAAATAAAAGAGATTAAAAATATGTCAATCAAAAGGTGTAAGAAAAACCCCCGACATTTTCATTTCAAAGTCCAATATCTCAAAAACGGCTGAACAGATTTTCATGAAACATGTCTAATAACACTCGGGATAAAATTATCTATGACACAAAAAAAACCGCAATCAAATCGGTCCATCCGTTTGGGAGCCACGATACCACAGACAGATACACAGATACACAGACAGACACGTTAAACTTATAACACCCCTCTCTTTGCGGGGGGGGTTAAAAAGTCGACCACATTTAATAATCTCAACCATAAACTCATTTTAATCTCGCTCCGAAAGTCATTGTTTATTTAAGAAACGGGTTGAATTTGATGCTTTTCGCCTATAATGCTGAAACGTTAAACTAACAATGGCGGTAACATTTACAGCCACACATCAATCGTGCTAGGCTGGTTCGTCTGACGTGAGTTTTCGGTGCATTCGCTGCAGCGCTGGCTGGCAGGCTAATTAGGTAGGTATGACACTATCTACCTAGGCTGCATTGGTCGTCGTCGACGGTAGTTCTTGCGCCGCCGTATTGCGCGGTGTATGGATACTAAAGCAGGATTTTCATTTGTCCTTTTATATTATATCAGTTTTTCTCTAAGACCATGTAGTTTTAAGCAAATGGGTATGGGTACACGATAAGTATTTAATTGGCGAGTCGCGACACTTTATTCGCAGAGTTTGCAGTTACTTATCCCAGTTAATTCAAGCCTTAAGCTCAATCAAACTTGTTGGGAACTGTAACTTTTGAAGTGTTTAGATTTCCCCTGCGTATAAGGTATCTACACTGAATCATATTCGCATGGATAATCTACGTACATCGCGTCACGCGGGGGTTTACTAATTACTAAGGTATTTTTCACCTCACCGGCTCGAAAAGGCTTGCTTTATCGCTCAAAATCTGCGCCCAAAAGCCCATTATATCCGCTAGCGTGGAAAGAGTTTTTGAATTTGGAACGTGACGGTCAATCGCCAGATCCAACTTTTTTCTATACAGAATGAGATGTCATTATCCTGCGTTCAGAAACTGACGGTGTTTGCCAATAATTAATTGTTATTATTTGGATAAAATTAAATTAATAATTCTTAATCTTTCTTAATTAGTTTAATTACGTACGAAATATCAATATTTAGACTGACTTATAAGCATACAATAATAATTTTAAAATGTAGTTTTATTTTTCAAAAATTTTCGCTGTTTCCAAATTTGGAACGCACCGTTTGAAAAGTAAAAAAAAAAAAAAAGTACCTACATTTAATTTTGTTTTGTTTTAAAGCCACAGTAAAACCAAAATAATGGTGGTTATTTATAGATTTTAGTGCAGAAGATATACATATATGAATTTTAATGCCTGCTAATTTAGCGGAAAAAGTGAACTAAGCGTATTTGAGCCTTAGTTTACCCGTGCGTGAGTACCAACAATACTTTGACTTTTTTAGTGTAGGTAAGCGTGGAGTTATAAATTTAAAGATGCAAAAATATTTATGTTACATTTAATAATTATAAAATGCTATATCTTTATGAGAGGTAAACAAACCTTTATTAAAAATTAGTATAAGGGCCAAATTACTTCCATTACATTTACAATTTTCATCGCGGTGGTGAATTGAAAAGTTGTTTGGCGTCTCGTGCCTTGAAAGCACTTGCGCCAAACAACAACTTTGCAGCCTTGCATAACAAATAACTATTACAATAGGTAATACAATTACTCATTCTTTGCCTATCAGTTGTAAAATACAAGAAAGTACTTAGCTAATCAATATAACGGAAAATACATCATTGATTGGTTTTCTATTAACTAATGTCTATTAAACGTTTCATGTCTGGTACAAATACACGATATGAAATAGTGTATTTGGCCATCATAAGTGGATCATAGAGATATTGAGACAGACCCCACAGGCCCACGCTATCGGCGTCGTGTATATGCCTTCTCAACTTCTCATACAAACTTGTGCGTTGCGTCGACGCGGCGTTGACGCAACGCACAACTTTGTATGGGAACTCTCGCACGAAGCCGGTAGTGTGGGGTATCACAACACGGGGCGAGAAGTCTCGTATTTGTATAGTTATGCCACTTAGACACGGTCGGTCCGTAAGGATCGTAAGTGTGTAAGTATTCTTCACTCTATGTGCTCTACCAACCGTCTCTACGTGACATAATGGGACAGTCGTTTGTGTCGTGTGTTAAAAATTGCAGCGAATCCGTATCTATAAATACACAAAAAATCTAAAACGTCTTACAAGAATAAAACCGGCCAACGGCCAACGGCGGGCCACGCTCAGTGTTTTCCGTAGTTTTTCGTCCAGAAATTATTTTGTAATTTTTTTCAAAAACTATTCAACCTATCAAGTTCAAAATAATTTTCCTCGTAAGTTTTTATAAAGTTCTACTTTTGTGATTTTTTTCATATTTTTAAAACTTATGGTTCAAAAGTTAGAGGGGGGGGACACATTTTCTTTTACTTCTGGAGCGATTATCTCCAAAAATATTAACATTATCAAAAAAATATTTTAGCAAACCCCTATTCATTTTTAAATACCTATCCAACAATATATCACACGTTAGGGTTGAAATGAAAAAAAAAACACTCCCCCACGTTACGTATAGGGGAGGTACCCTAATAAAAGAAAATTTTTCACTTTTTATTTTACCACTTTGTCGGCGTGATTGATATATCTACATATTAGTACCAAATTTCAGCGTTCTAGTGCTAACGGTTACTGAGATTATCCGCGGACGGACGGACAGACAAAGCGAAACTATAAGGGTTCCTAGTCGACTACGGAACCCTAAAAACGAATTTCACAGAAATGTTTGTCAGTGAATTCTCCAAAAGAGGCAGACTTATTAAATAAGTTGCTAGGTATATATGTATATATTGTCTGCGTTGGGTTTGGACATAACCTTTGAGCACGTCTCTAATGTACTTGAACGAATTCTCGGAAAATGGAATTCGTTCTCTAAGGATTCCTTTGTGCGAGATCTTAGGTACCTTGGTACAGTCCTCAACGTATAGTTAGTAGCAGCCAAAGTAGCCAAATAATACTAGGGACTGGTGTAGCATTAACCGACTCCGTAGCGCTCCGTATAAACACCGTTGCGGATGGGTGGAATCCCCAACATGCTCCTGCGGTGCCGAAGAACAAACAATTCGTCGCATTATAGAGGACTGCCCCATAACGCGCTATATACAGGGTGATTCAGGAGACATGAGCAGGATCAACCCTACGGATTCAATAGTTTATAAGCTACTCAGTCGTACCAGCATTGGTAAGATTAACGTGAATTTTTTTTTAGTTGTGTAGGGTGACCATGATTTATTGTGAATGAAACTTTTACACAAAATGTAAAAAAAAACTGTGGGCGTTTAACTTAATTACGATGGTAAAAGATCCATTAACATTAACTTTACTGTATGTGTAGGGTTGATCCTGCTCACGTCTCCTGAATCACCCTGTATATACGCCGACGGACCTCCAAAAGAACTGGGGGCCTAGACAAGGTTACAATCGACAAGCGCTAACGCCAATAGAAACTCATTAAATGTATGGGAATGACAGATATTAACGAAAAGTGTTTCGTCGGCATCTGTCATTTCCCTACATTTTATTCGTTTCTATTGGCGTTAGCGCTTGTCGATTGTAACCTTGTCTACTTGCTGCTCTGTCACTTCCCGCGCGACTGAGCGTCTCTTTATCTCACTCGCACCGTGCAAATTAGAAAGAGGAGGGTAGATCTTTCTCGACTCGCGTTGCGGCGCGGCATCAGTTGTGCTAGCCCCGCTGATCACCCTTAGCGACAAGGCCATCAAGTGGCTGACAGACCTTAAGGGGCTACCCGAGGTTTTTATCGATTTTTGACAAGTTTTTAATTGTATCTGCTATTTTTGCACTACAGATAGAATTATAAATCAAACGGCTATCGGTTCTTCAATCTTTTATCTCCATTTTGGTCCACCGGATTTTGCAACAAATGAATACTTAATTTTGTATGTTTTTTTTAAACATTGTCTAAAAAAACACTTATTTCGTATCTCTACTGACGTGAAAGATGTATCATATACGAAATCTACATATTTGGTTTTGATTTTAAACCAATTAACACAAAAGTTATGGCCAGAAAACCAGTTTTTTGGCCTAATATTGTTCAACTTTGATGCCAAATATCTCGAAAACAATGAACTTTGAAGTAAATGTGGGATACTATATTGCTTAAAGCCGTTGTTGTTAATATAAGCTACAAAAAACATTAGAAAACTAAGGGATTCAGATCGAAGGTCATTGGCGTATGGGAGCCCCTTAAGATTAATTTATAGATGTACTTTTATGTTTCTGTTTTCAATGCCATACGATTTCATACGAAGATTTCAGACCTAGGCGAGATCTCGCGAGACCACAAAGCCAGTCTCGCATAATTTCGAGATTTACGCTATCTCGCGAGATTAATAATGATGGTCTTTCCATTTTGACGACCGGTTAGTCTAGTGGGTAGTCACGCTGCCTACGAAGCTGAAGGTCCTGGGTTCGAATCCCGGTAAGGGCAAATATTTGTGTGATGAGCATGTATATTTGTTTCTGAGAAATATATCGTCGTCTAGTACCCATAACACAAGCCTTATTGAGCTTACTATGGGACTAGGTCGATTTGTGTAAGATTGTCCCCCAATATTTATTTATTTATTATTCTTATTATTATTAATAATATACCGAAATATTTGGCTACCTTCGCTGCTACTATAAACTAGGTATATGATACTGACTGTACATTGCATGTATCGTTCCCAAGAATATTGGAGCACCGTAGTCTGGGAGCTGGGAGGGATGGCGGCTGCCTGTCGATTGCAGAATAAAGTACGTACTTAAGACGCTGTCAACACCAAAATGAGCGATGACAGCGAGTGTTACTGGGCGGCCCGGTTTTTGAAGATAATATTACATAAATATTTAAATCAAAAAAAGGGTGGATTGTTTGTGAAATATGACTCGCTAGCGGTTTACGTATGAATATGTTGACTTCATGTTTTTAATTGCAGACCCATACGTCAAACAAATAAAGACATAGAACCGTTTAAAGTGATTTTAAGACAAATCTCTGCAATTATTTTCTATCGAGCCGATTTCGTCCAATTATGTATCGAGACCGTCCACGGTCTTTGAAATAGATTTAGATTTATTTGTTTCGAGATAAAAATTACAATATAGATTCGCATACAATGTCTAAATTATAAGAATCCTTATCACGATTTTATACGATACGATATAATATTCAAAATGTCAATACAGAAAGTGAAAATAGTATCTCCGATTACGGATTTTCATTTAACAACTAGTGGATAATTAATTTATCAAGTATAATATATAAATAAATAAATATAAAATAAATCAATATTAGGGGACAATCTTACACAAATCGACCTAGTCCCATAGTAAGCTCAATAAGGCTTGTGTTATGGGTACTAGACGACGATATATTTAATAGATAGAAATACTTAAATACATAGAAAACATCCATGTGACTCAGAAACAAATATTCATGCTCATCACACAAATATTTGCCCTTACCGGGATTCGAACCCAGGACCTTCAGCTTCGTAGGCAGCGTCACTACCCACTAGACTAACCGGTCGTCAATAGTATTTCGTCGTCAGTATGTATTTATAATATGGTGAATATTAACATATATTTTATTTGATGTGCTAGAACAAATAGTTTTTCTTAAAAAAACTGCTTAAATAACATAAGGTTCACTAAATGTAAAATATTATTTTATAAATAAATGATTGAATTGAATTGAATTGAAATTAGGTCTTGTCAGCCTCTTAATAGATTGCGACTGGCTTTGCCTGACCCTACCTGTGATATAATATTGTTATTTTATTGTACTTTTTACAATGTCTTTTATATTATAGCTCGGGCGACCACAGGGCTGGCCACTATTTCGCACAGCGTATTATTAGTATCGCTATACAGCGAGGGAATACAGCCAGCCTTCTGGGCACCTTGCCCGTTGACGGCGATTTATGCCAATTTTTTCACCTATAGGTTATGTTTTATTATGTTTGTTTTTATTCATTATAGCTCATGACAATATTGACTCAGTTATAACTTATAACAATTTTATGTTCCAAATTATTAAAAACATATATCTATCTATACTCACCGCCAGAAACACAACACCTCAGTCACCTGGATGGCAAGTTGGCAGTTGGTGTCATTCTGTAAGGTGGAGGTACTTCCCCTTTTAGGTTGCTCCGAAAAGAGGAAGCCTAGCCTAACCTAACCTATGAGCGAGGATTAAATTAGGAACATGGTAAATTATTTCGAGTTCTACGAAATTATCTTGAGCCAAGATTGTTTCCTGATGGTTCGATTCGAGAGAATCATCTTAACTCAAAAGGATATTATTATATCAGAGTAGGTAATTCAAGATACTGACGGTCTTGCTAATTTATTTCTTAACACAAAGTAATATTTTTTCTTGCTATAAACTCGTGACATCGCCAAAGTATTCCTAGAATTAGCACTTTAACTGATGCTACGTCGAAAATATATACTTTGATACAAAATACCGGCTCAGCAGAAATACTTGCGAACCATTTTATTTCACATGAATACTCCAGACTTCAAAGAATGCGTTCGTTTCATTTTCTTTTTACTCGTGAATATTTTATTAGACGTCGTTGACGTCGAGATGTTTCAATATAAACTGTTGTGAAATGAATTAGGTATAATGAAAAATGATTCTCGTAATAAAGAAAGATTTTTCGAAAAACCCGACCACAATTTTACCCGACTGCCGAAGGAGAGTACCTATGTAAGTATGTAGGTACCGATTCTGAAAAAAATGGTTTTCGATGAAATTAAAATTCTGCGAAACATATGTACATTCGATGCACGATGGAACAATTGTCGGTAAACAAGTACAGTCGAGTTCTCCAAGAGACAACCTTTCAAATATATCTACACATGTGTCTTATTTCAGTAACAATAAAGTCTCTGTATAGATATTTTTAAAAGGTCTGAGTACATATTGGAGAACTCGTCTGTACAACCGTCGTTATGGTCAACCGCCTCAGGGTTGCAAGTTCCGGCTTTTACAATGAACTCATCTGAGATGCACTAACATTTCATTTTGAACAACTAGAAATGATATTCGCATTTTTCACGATGCCGCGAACGTTGTTTATCTTTAGTGATTGCAAAATCGTTCACGAGAAAAGCGGTTTACCCGGTGCCGCGTTTAATTAATGTCCAAGGAATTTCCTTTATTCATGATCATTTCGTTCCTAGAAAACCACTTCAATTTAACAGTTTTCTATAAAGTACTAGCTTCTGCCTTTGACTCTATCCGCTTGGAACAGTTGGAACTCGTTTATATCGTAGCTCCATATAAACGTTCACCCCCCATTTCATCCCCTTGGGGGATGATTTCGGGGATAAAAACTATCCTATGTCCTTCCCCGGGACTCAAATAATCTGCATACCTAATTTCATCTAAATCGGTTCAGGCGTGAAGACAGACACACTTTCGCATTTAATACTATTAGTATGGATTCTAATGGTTCTTATGATGAATTGAAAACGTAGACAGATGCAGGGACCGGAACCGCTTAACCTTACACGGGTTTTTAAGCGGGTTTTTGAAACGCTGGTTTTGAGAAACCATATCATTCAGGTTAAGCTTATGAAGGGGTTATCGCATGAACGGCTAAGCCGATTGTTTGAGTTAATTCGAGTTAACTCAAAACCCAATCAAAACCCTGTTCAGGGTTTTAGCGGTAAGCGGTTCTGGACTAAGCGCAAACTAAATTGATCCTTATCATCATAGTAATTCAATTCATTTTGGTTTAAATGGCCGCGCCGTTCCTTTGAATTAATTCGAATTAAGCCGAAACCCTCTCAAAACCCTTTCCAGGGTTTTTAAGTTATCTTAGAGCATCGAACGCAATCGATATTGCTCCTAAGCGTTACACAAATACGTTTCATTTTTTATTGTGGTTCGCCGAATCGAGCCAGCCACGCGCCGCGCCTCACAGCAGCGCAGGCGGCAGCGGTGTCTCAAAGCTTTTGAAAACACCGCTACTATTTTTGCGTTAAACAAATATGCACCAAGCTACCATAGTAAGAGATGCCATAATCGTCTGAACATAAATTTATTGCACCTGTTTCGGCAATTTGTTTGTTTACCTATGAAACTCGTCACTTTCCTTGCGAATACCGAACTGTGTACATTGAAATCGTGTCTCGTCTTGTCGTATGCGGAAAAAGTTAATAAAACTAGTTGTGCTGCCGTGCCTGCATTGGATGTGGATAGATATTGCCTTGTATTGTAGGTACAATGCCACAAGCTAAGAAAGATGCCGTTCATCGATATTTTGTATATGATGAAGTGTCTAATACGAGCTCCTGTCAGCTATGTAATAATAAATTAAAAGTAAGCAATATAATGACTGTTTTCGGATAGGTAGGCATTTACAGCTAGCGGCGCTTAAATAGTCGCTTGACCTTGAATGCGCAAGAGCGCGTGGAATAGGTACCACTTATCTAAGAAAGAACAGTCTATCCCGCGCGCGGTCTTTTGACTCAAAAGACCTGCACGGATAGCAAAAGTTTCGAGTTGTCCTAGCCGTGCAGATTGCGCGAAAGAATTTGTTTTATATACGCGCGCGAGTTCTTCATTACTGTAATTAGTGTGCAGCACGGTTAGCATAGGACGGCGCACGAGCTCTCTGTACGTTTCATTCTAAGTTCTCTAATAAAATAAGAGAGACGGATAATGCGAGAGAGCTCGCGCGCCGGGCGGTCTTGTCCTAACCGTGCTTCTCCCTACCACGTCGAGTAATTAATTATTAGGTATGTGCCGACACCTGTGATGACATGCTTCTCTAATTTTGGGTCCTGAGGGCCTACCGCGAAACGGAAACGAACTTCTTTCGTGTATCTCCCTCTCTGTCACTCGAACTAGCAAGTGCGACAGAGATGGAGATACACGAACGAAGTTCGTTTCCGTTTCGCGATAGGCCCTCTGATTTTGACTTTGAGTGTCAATCGCGAAACGAAAACGAAGCTAGTTCGTGGTGTTAATATATGATTTATATCTACTTTACTGTCGCTCGAACAAGCGACAGAGAGAGAGTACACGTACGAAATTATTTTTTTGCAGCCTGACTGTTTCGTGATAGTAGGGTTTAATTCGTTTATTTAGTATTTACCTATATTAATTTGAATTGTCCGCTCTTAACCGATCCGTTCTTACCTCAACATGTACCTATGTTAAATTATTGCAACTGCAATACCTACCTACATTCAATGTTCACATGATAGGTAGGTATCTATCTATTAGTCTTCTATAAAAAAATCTTAGAGGTGTTAATTTTTAATACTACGATGGTGGCAAACAAGTTTACGGCCTGCCTGATGGTAAGCAAACACCGTAGTCTTGACGCTTGCGACTCCACAGGAATCACAATCGCGTATCCGACCTTTTATTAAAATGAGGATTCGTTGTATTGAAGGCTAGAGCTATGCATCCTCGGGAGGTGTAGCGATCTTACTTAGCGGTGTTATAATGGCTGCGGTCTTCTCTATTTACTTCCTTAGTTGGGCTTTGGGCTGCGCTGCTCCGGAAAAGAGCGAAATGACGTTCCGCTGTGCCCTACCTCTCCTCCGAAACTTTTATTCGAATTGTGATTGTGTTGAGTGGCTTTTTACTGGCTTCGCATAGAATTTGTGGAAAAAACGTATTTTAGAGTCATTGTCATGTCATTACATTAAGCACAAATATGTCGATACTATATACATATGGCGACAGAATCAAAAACTTATGTAGTAAACTTTCATAAAGTGGCTTTCCATTTGCGCGAAATTCCCCCTTTCCTAGAATAAACTAGAATAATTTGAGAATAATTTAAATAGTGTTCCCCAAGTATCACGTCCCAAACAAATTTCTCGCAAATGGGAGGCCAATTAATGAAAGTTTGTAACATAAGTTTCTTAAAATATCACGCCGTTAGTCGCGAACGTCAAATAACGTTTTGTATGAAGCAAACCACCTTAAATAACATTACAATACAATATCTGTAGAATTCTATTTATATCAATATTTTATTTCAGAGTAGGCATGCCACCAACCTAAAGAATCATCTTAGCGCTAAGCATAGAGAAGAATACCGAATTGTGACAGGCTTAAACACTGAATCATCCAGTCAAATTAATACTCAAACTGACACAGCACCTATAATAGAGAAAATAAAAAGACTTTGCGTGCGGCTTGTCACAGTTCATGGGAGGCCTCTGGCAATGATGGAGGACGAAGCCTTTCAGGAAATTATTAACCTTGCATCTCGAAAAGTTGACGGACACACCCATGTTAACGTAAAAGCAATTAAAAACGAAATCACACGAGAAGCATGCGAGTTAAGAAAAAAAATATCAAAAGAAGTAGCCCATTCATTACTAAGTCTAAAATTAGACGCCGCAACATGTTTAGAAAGACGATTCATAGGGATGAATATTCAGTACATCAAAAACTCGCAAATTGTAGTTAGAATTCTGTCAGTGCTGGAAGTACACGAAAGGCAAACAGCGACATTCTTAAAATCCGCATTGATTGATGTGCTGGCTGAGTTCAGAATATCGCCAGAGCAAATATACTGCATATGCACAGACAATGGGAGCAACATGAAGAAGATGGTAGAACTAGTCGGCGGAGAATATTGCTCTCCAGAAGAGTTTATGGAGAGGTCAGCAGAGCTGAATGAAGATGAAGACGAAGATGACTGTGAAGATCAGGAAATAGATGATAATATTTTCAATTCAACAGATGTAACGACCAATGATATTTTAGTCTCTGAGTCAACGTTTAGTATACGAGGCATGTTATGCGCTGCCCATACCTTGCAATTAGCCATCAAAGATGCCAATAATGAAGACACTACAGCACAGGCCACCATTTTAATGGCAAAGAAAATTGTCAACATATTAAAACGACCAAATTTTTAAATTTAATAAATCAAGCGAACTTGAAAAAACCCATTAAAGATTGCACTACCAGATGGACTGCAACCTATAATATGATGGTCCGTTTAGTCGAATTACAGGACTTCTGCAACACTGTACCCGAGATTACATTATTGGTTTCTGACAATTTTTGGCACGAACTGAAATCGCTTATAGAATGTTACAGGCCTGCTAACGAGGCAACAATTGCCCTACAACATCAGCAACTATCTATTGGCGATTTCTTCATTACATGGCTCAATTGTAAAAATAAAGTGGCTGCCCTACAACATGATTTTGCAATAGCTTTGCATCGTGCCATGGAGCGCAGGGAAGTAAAGCTATTGCAAAATGATGTTGTACTAGAATGCTTGTATCTGGATGGTCGTCTTAACATAATATTATCAGAGACCCAGTGCCAAAAGGCGCGCTTACTATTAAACGAAGTACGAGTATACCAGCAAATGACACACCTTCATGCTCAAAATACGATTGCTGAAGATAACAATGAGTCGATAAATCTAATAAACGATGAGCCGACTACATCAAGAGCAGCAGTTGCAAATAATGATTTAGCTGCTATCGAGAATATTTTAATGACCACAGAGAGAGTACGAGGAAACCTTAGACGCAGTAGATCGTTCGATGCATGTTTGTACGACATAGTCACAATACCAAGGTTAAACTTAACCGAAAATATAATTTCCCACTGGAATAATAAATCTATAATTTCGTCTGACATAGCTCAAGTGGCTAATATTGTTTTGGCTGCACCAGCAACACAAGTGTCAGTTGAGAGACTATTCTCGTCATTAAAATTTATATTGCATCCGCTCAGAAGTAATATAAGTAATTTTGAACGATTTTTTGAACGATTTGATGATAATTAGGTCCAATAAAGACTTGCTAACTTAGTAAATTCATCATATGATTATATTTTGAATTGGACATTACTTTTGATTAGTCAATAATAAACAATAATCATTATACTTAATTATATAAAAAATCTGCAATCTTTCATGTTTTCCACTACGAGCACTAAACATTTAATTTAATTTGATTTATTTGTATAAGTACAGATGCGCTTTGATCACTGCACAAATTCTACACGGTTAGCACAACCGCCGCCCGAACCGAACTAGTCTCACGCGGCGATATAGACTATCCGGCTCTTTCTAATTCGAATGCGAAATAAAAAAAAAACATTAAGAAGAATATTTTTTTATTAACTCTACTACCTCCTCCCAAAATTCTTCTATATCATCTTCTGCAACACCATTAATGAGATGTCTAAATAGTATAGTTTTTCTATTATGAATACAGGTACACTCTGACAAGACTGCGCCACCAACACTCTTGACACCTGAAAAAAAAAACATTTAAGGTGAATCGAGTCAACCTACATTACCATGATTTTTTTTCCAGACATTTAACGTTAGTTACAACATTTTACTACTATTTTATAGATTTATTACATGATATGCAATTCAAGTGTATTATATATTAATACGTTTTATTATTATAATAATAAAACATAGAAGTATACATTTTTTCTATTGTATATATAGAAAAAAAAACTCTTTAGTTTTACAATCACAAATTATGAAAGAATAGTTATACAATAATCAAAATCTTATTTTATGTTACTTATAAAATTTTCATAAAAATAATCAACAAACTAAAATTATAGTATTGATTATTAAAATAAAGTTTAAACAGTTTGAATTAAATGTCAAGTGAGTCGATTCACCTTAATATACTCAGATTTACTTTAATTTTTAAATAACTCATATCGTATCTTATCTCACCTTCCCTCAGCAAAATACATACATGTACCCTGAATAGTTGTATAGTAAGTCGGGCGGGCCACGTGATAAGCGCTCTACCACAAAATATCCCGATATCGACAGATATTGCACAACTAACAACATCGTATATGCATGCAACAAACTAAAACCAGTTTATTGCAAGGATGTAAGATGTAGTATTATCTGTTCCGAAATATTTTATGATAGTCGCAATTACCCTGCTGGCGAACTTGCCCCTACTGGCTGACCCTATGTACCTATGTATGAAGCGCAAGCGAAAACCGATTAAGATGAAATTTAGCACAAAGATAGTTTATAGCTTGGATTAAAATATAGAATAGTTTTTATCCCGGGTCCACGCAGACGGAGTCGCGGGCGGAAGCTAGTATACATATATGTTTACGGATAGGTATCTATATAAATCGATGGATATTTATGTACATACTTTGTACATATCATAATCTGGTGTACAGTCAGCGTCATATATAGTTAATAGCAGCCAGAGTAGCCAAATATTTCGTATCACACCACACCCTTATTCTTACAGTAATAAAGACGTGTACCGAAATATTTGGCTACCTTGCCTGCTACTAACTATATGACGCTGACTGTACCTACTGGAAGTATCCAGAGTATAGAAATGGCCATATTATGTATCTATAATTTAGTGTATCTAATAACTACATATATCCTATTAATAATACTCACCGTTCACGCTGGATGCGGAGGACATGAGTGATTCATTGGCAGTTCTTTTGCCCTTCGCTTTAAGCTTTTGCCGTATAAGACGTATGCACTCGGGATCCAAATAAGTATCAGATGCTGGACCGTTACTTTGGATATTGTCAGCCTAAAACAAAAGTAAATCATTTAGTGCATAGAAAACCTACTGAAAGCAAGGTTCGTTTTCTGACAAAAACATACAAGCGAATATATTACACAATGAACAATTTATACATATGTACTTACCATACTTATATTTTGAAGACAAAAAATACTCAGAATATTTTTTTACGAAAAAACGTGACGCGTGCGGCTGAAGCAATCGTTGATACAAACTAAATGGTCTACACCAACGCTAAGAAGGTTAGACTCGCTCGTCACGGGCCCCGGGAAGGGATAACGCCTCATAAGCGCAATAAGTCAGCGGTTAAATTAAGCAAATAAAAACCACTTAATAACCCCTACAAAAACCCTTAAAAACCCCTTCAATAACCCAATCAAAACCCTAACCCAAAACCCTAAGGTTGGTTAAGCTTAACTCAGTTGAAGGGCTTAACCCGTATATAGGTTAAGCCAATGATACGGTAACCCAAATAAACGATTAACCCTGGAACGGCTTAAGCCAAAGAACGGCTTAAGCCAAAGAACGGGTTTTCCGGTCCCTGGACAGATGACCGCTGGTATAATAATAACACTATATGCCTGCCTAGCTAATATGATCGCGTTTGTGTCAGTCTTAAAGCATCCGTCCATCAACTATGTTAGTGCGAGAGAGCATGATTAATGGTCGACATAAACGACATAGCTATAGTGGTGAGTAGGTACCTAAGATCGCCAGAACTCAAGTAACTAAGTTTATTGAACGAGCGAGCGAGGCGAAAGAAGTTGTTCGTTTCAGTTTTGGCCAAAAAAAACTTTCGTAAGTATGTCTAAAAACTGTCTGTACGGATGGTCTCCTCTTACTCCTCTACAGGTCGCAATACTCAACCGATTCCCGTGAAATTTTGTGAGCAGTTTCAATAAAAATTATATTTTTTTTATACGATTGAGTCTTACAAAGTAAAAAATAAAATCAAAAAAAGACGTGCTCGCGACGTACAAAGTTCAATTTAGTACTCCGACTTCAATTTAGTACTCCGCCAAGGCGCGAGAACAAATTCCACATTTATTTTCCAATTTACCACAAGAACTGATTTCCGAGAGCAAATGCGTTGATTATTAGAAAAAAAGCGAATCGCATGTGGGCCAATAATATTTGGGGACTTCCGTCGATTCCACAAGATCATCATCACACCTTTGGCAATTTATTAGTTCCTATTTCAACGGAATCTTATCAGAATCTGTGATGTACTTTTAAGTACATAATTGAGGAATTCCATAAGTCATCTGTGGTCTTCATCATCAATTCCACTCCACCCAATTTACGATTTCCGGGTGTAAATACACGAGTTATAATAGAAAATACCAAAATCACTACACGCGTGCCTAATATAATGGAGGAGTCCCCTCAATTCCTCATAGATCCCATCATCCAACAGATTTTGAAAAAAATGGGACCCACCTGGAAGCAAATACTTACAAACAAAAAAAAAATTTTTCGAATCGGCTCATCAATGACGGAGTTCTGAGGTAACAAACATTAAAAAAAATTATATACAACCGAATTGAGCACCTCCTCCAGTTTTTTGAAGTCGGTTAAAAAGGCGAACTTAACGCCTCAAGGCATTCTCTACCAGTCAACAAGAGACAAACAGAGCCTTGCAAAAGGACGTGTGTTGATTGCAAGGAACCTATATTACTCTCAAATGCTCTGGGAATTGGCCCAGACCGAATCTCAAACGGTCGGGGTTACCTGCACAGCTGGTAGTTATCAAATAAGTATCCCTCATACCTATCCTGCATAGTAAGTATGTGTTTTAACTAAAAAGGGGTGAAGGAATTGGTAACAGCCCGTCCATACATACCAATATCGTTGCAACAATGTACACACCGCCGCCCGTTCAATAAACCGCCGTTTTTCGCCGTAGTCGAGTAACCAGTACTTATTTTATCGTTTCGCGGAACAATCCGCTCTGCAATGGTTGTTCACAACGGTCAAAAGCGCTTCAGACATTTATACCAGGTATTCTAATTTTAGTCGTTTAAAGCGGCTTATAATCAAACAAAATGAACAAATCAAAGTTACAATTACATTTTGCTAATCTTACGTGTGAAATATCAAGTACAAATACAAACCTAGTATTTTGCACGTTATCCGCGTTAATCACCTGACCCCGATCACCCAGGGGAACTGGCAATTATTTTATATTCAACTAGGAAAAAATGATAATGTTCGGTTAGGCGGTCGTCCGTCACACTGCTCCGCATCTCCGGACGGAGGTGCGGAGCTGCATACAAATTTCGCCGGACGGAGGTGCGGTGCAGTGTGCCGTACCACACGGAATTTATATACCTACAAACTGAGGTACTTGGCATACAACGAGAAACTCACCTCCGTCCGGAGATGCGGCGCAGTGTGACATCCACCTTATGGTGGCGCTTCGCCGGACGCAAAAAAAAAAAAAAAAAAGCGGCCAAGTGCGTGTCGGACCACGCACAACGAGGGTTCCGTGCCTATTAAAAAGGTCGTATCGTTACTGCAATCTTATGGCGCTTACGTCCTTTTCTTTAAGGAAGGCAGTTTTTTAGAAATATCTCAAAAACCTTTGAACCGATCTTGTTCTAAACAATTTTCGCTGGGTGAATTTAATAAGCCCTATAAGCATGATTTTTTTTCATATTTTTAAAATACACAGTTCAAAAATTAGAGGGGGGGGACACAATTTTAGTGACTTTCGAGGAGATTATCTCCCACTCTATTCACTTAATCAAAAAAATTGCTGAGAAACCTTATATTTATTTAGAAAGGCCTATCGACTGATGTGCCACACGTGGGCTTGCAATGAAAAAAAAAACTTTGACTCAGTGTTATACTGTATGGAGTGCACCCCTAAAAAATTTTTTTTTAGTAATTGAGTTACAAAACTGTAACGGATAACAAAATACACCTATCCTGAAAATTTTATTCAAATACACCTTATAGTTTTCGAGTAAAATGCCTGTGACATACGGACGGACAGACAGACAGACAGACAGACAGACAGACATGACGAATCTATAAGGGTTCCGTTTTTTGCCATTTGGCTACGGAACCCTAAAAAGTACCTACCGATGACAGTTTCAGTAGGTACTTTTTAGTGTTTTTTTTCCCCTGGGGTATCAGACTAGGCGATTCTAGTGGACAACAGCGTATTTTGTAATATTAAAGACATGTAACGTATCTTGGCTGTCACATTAGCCGTCCTCACTGGTCACCACAACTCTCACCTCACCTGCACCGCGATGCGTAGTAACTAAGCGTAGGTAGAGGTCTAGTTACGTGACGGGTGACCGGCGCCGGTGGGGTGAGCCGCATTAGCGCGTAGCGAATAACAGCCCAGTCCCCCTATTCTGTAACTTGTTTTAAGCTCACCCACAAATACATCTTGACACCGCAATGCGTAGTAACTAAGCGTAGGTAGAGGTCTAGTTTCGTGACGGGTGACCGGCGGGGTGAGCAGCATTAGCGAGTAGCGAGTAACAGCCAAGATTAATTTTGGCAGTGTATCCAGTATGCTACTAGAAATTGTAACGATTAGATTATAAATGAAATATTGAAGACTAAAAGATATATTTTTGCCGACACAGTATTTAAAGAGCCTCGCTTCAAATACCAAAATTTTCCATAATATCTAGTAGCTTTTAGAGTTCTGTATTAAATATTGCAGTCTTCACTAAAATCACGGTATTTATACTTATATTCTTTATTTCCTATTCATAATTTATCTTAACCGTGTACGCTTGTCTTAGCGCCAAAGCCCAAGAGACGTTAACATAAAACTGTCACTTTGACATCTAACTAACTTCACATAAGTACAGTACGTCACTCGCCTATTCTGACCCCGTATCATGGTCGGCCTTATCACACGATAAGTGACAAGATAGGAGCGTCGTCTCGTTCTATCGAACGGTGTCAGCCAGTGACGGACGCTGTATCTTGTCACTTATCGTGTGATAAGGCCGACCTTGATACGGGGTCAGGATGGATCAAGTTAGAGTAGACGTTTGAGGTGAGTCGCAGTTTATGAATAGCGCCCGAGTATTAAAAGCGTTCAAACGTTTCGCAAAAGATAAACACTGGCTGGTATTAAAATTCCTTATTACGTTTCGAAATGTTGAGATTTTCTTGGAAATTATTGGGCGAATGGTATGGGAGTTATTGTTGAAACACGTGAATTAAGGCGAACCTCAGGCCTCAGCCACATGTTACGAATTATGATTAACATGGAACTTCAGTTTCATGTAACATTATATATCTTGGTTCAGAGGTGGATAAAGTTTAATAACGCTTAATTAACGATGATTATCATCCTAGGTTTTAACCTAAAATACGTGATTGTTTGTGAGCCGGTTCGTTAAGAACATGGATTTTTCTGTATATACTTAAATACCTACTTTAGAAAACAAATGCTTTTTAGTATGGGCTTGGTCTCTAAATACTCTTTGTCGGTATACGTCGGGCTACCGTTGTATAGCGAAGGCAAAGTTGAAAGGCTTCGTTAGAGTTGCGGCTTGTGGCACAAAGGGGTCTTTGATGTGCACTTTATTATTCCAGTAGGAATTTAAATTTCACGTTTGAATTTCACATTTCAGATAATTATAGTACTTATGTATACTTATTCTAAAGTTGTGGGCGGGGTACATTGTACGTAGAACCGATGGCCGTTGGGGCATAAAGGTTCTCGAGTGGCGACCACGTACCGGGACGCGCAGCTTGGGTAGTCCCGTACACACGGTGGGCTGATGACCAGGGGGCCTAGACAAGGTTACAATTGACAAGTGCTAACGCCAATAGAAACTAATAAAATGTATGGGAATTGGGAATGAAAGATTTAACGAAAAGTGTTTACATCCCTACATTTTATAAGTTTCTACTGGCGTTAGCGCTTGTCGATTGTAACCTTGTCTACGGCCCCTGGTAGTTAAAGGTCGCGGGAGTCCGCTGGATGCGGGTGGCGCAGGACCGGTCATTGTGGCACTCTGTGGGGGAGGCCTATGTCCAGCAGTGGACGGCTTTTGGCTAATATGATGATGATGATGGTCCGGTCATAAAATAAAAGTTAAAGTTATTACTAGTAAGTACCTATCTGTGTAGCTAGTATATATCGCGTTTATGTCAGACGTAAAGTCATCGACTAGGTACATTGACTGTAAAGTTCGAGAGGGTCGTAGATTTATCCACTATAGTTATTGACACTTTTTGAGTTTGACTGTATTGCAAGCATATAATGCCGTACGTAAATATATAATTTAGTATATATATCTCTTAACGAAACAAATTATTTTATTAAATACTAGCTTCTGCCCGCGACTCCGTCCGCGTGGAACTCGAATTTTTACGTGATTATATACTTAAATAACTTGATTTGACTGAGATATCATGTTTTCTCAATCTGATCTTTGCTGATTCACCAACACTCAAATAAAACGTATTGTATACTTGTGGAGCGTGGTCGAAGGACAATTCTCTACTAATCACCAAATCGATAAAAGTAATTAATGATTGTGTACGTCAAATATATTAGGTACATTTTTGTACCTTATTCATTTACAATAAGGCGAAATATGTAAAGCACTTGCCCTTGTTTTTGATTTCGACCCTAATTGTAATTTCGGTTTTTTAAGTTTTTTTAGGTGCCTCGATCATTTCTAGCTTCAAAAATTTCAGGGTTTTTAAATAAGTACTTAACTAATACCTTAAGTAATATCTAACAAAAAAATACCTACCTACAATTGACCCCGACAGAGAAGTCATTCCTGTCACCAAGTACCTATTAAAGTATGTACTTAAAACTAGCTTCTGCCCGCGACTCCGTCCGCGTGGAATCCAACTCTTTTATATCGTAGCTCTTACAAACTTTCGCCCCCTATTTCGACCCATTAGACGGCGATTCCCGGAATAAAAAATATTAGGTATATACTCGTTTGTTAATCCAGATTATACACTATTATGTATACCCAAATTCGTTTTAATCCATTAAGCCGTTTTTGCGTGATTGAGGTCCAAACTTGGCATTTATAATATTAGTAGAATTAATAGGAAGAAATATCGCCGGTGACAAGACTTCTCATCTACACACAGCGAGGTTCTTACGCTCTACAATGTCTATCTATAATTTTATTATTGACAAAATATCCAACCTACCTACACTACGTATAAAATACCATTTTGCCCATTTTTTTATATTCCTACTGTAGTAAAAAAAACACAGCCGGGTCACCAATACCCAGGTAGCAAAATCCCCTAAAATCGAAAGTAAAGAACGGTACCGCCGTAAAATAACGGTGTCAGTTCCGAAGAATTGAAAGTCGCGAAAACGTGCTATTAACGGAATACGACGAACGCTGCCTGTCACATTGTAATGTAATGTCGTGCCGCAAATAGGCCTCGTTTTAAAACTAAAACTGAGTCAGCTGCCTCCGCGTATTTTATTTTTAATCTAACCTTGGGCGAAATAATAAATGTAGCGCCAAAGTCTGTCATTCGTTAGTTCATCAAGGGTTTTCCCTTGTTCGTGAATAACGGTTTTTACCAATGTGGTTAATGAAGCTAGTAATCTAACCTAGTTACTTTTAGCTACTCATAAAACATGTGATAGAATTGAACACAGTGCGTGGAAATAATAAAGTACCTATTAGGTATTGTTTTTGATGTATTTATTGACTGAGAGTCACTTATGTAGTTAGGTAAGTTTAATTTAGACATAAGTTCAACACGTTACACTACTTTATACTCCCAAATTGTTATACCTCAGCCACATCATGCTGCTCGCGCTGCCGCGAAGTTGCCCTCTCTGGCCACACACTGCTCTATATAGTTCTGTGGCTCTACGACACGATTAATCGCGACATTCGCGACGCTCCGCACTAGGTTACTAATCGTTACTGCACCGATAAATCTTGGTAATTGGTGCGGCAACGACTGGCGGTTCCAGGATTTAAGTATTTACGTATATCAGAATGCCGATGAAGCAAGTTTTACATGGGTATTAACCATTAACACAGAGAATTAATATCGCCGGGCATTTCGATGAATACCAATGGGTTACTGTGCAACTCTAGTACCTACACACAAAGTACACACGATACCTACACATGATGGGCTCGTACTTTTCGTGTCGATGACGTAAAAATGACGTAACGCTGCACACAGGATGTTGTAATAAATAAAATAAGTTTAATGAAGCTTGTTACCGAACCTCCAAAATGGAAAATCGTAACAATATTATTGTACCTAAAGATGGCATTGTACGAGTATAGCAACTTTTTATACAGTAGTAAAAATAAATACTAAGTAAGTACATATGATTTTGAATATACAATAATGCCTGCTACACACGACACCGATTTATCGTAGCAATTTGACTGCGCAGTCAGTTTGTGCAGTTTTATCGATCGTGTGTATGACAAATTGTCGTTACGATTTGTCATACACACGATCGATAAAACTGCGCAAATCGGACTGCACAGATTAATCGCAACGATATATAGTTACATGTGTAGCAGGCATAACTTAACAATTACAACGTCAATTTATTGTTCATCTGAATGACAATGTCAGTCAAACACCGTTTCAAGTGTCAATATCGTTTAATTAAAGAGGTTGATACGTCGTCACTGTTTACGAAAGAGTATTCGAAAACATCCTTTGTGTGGTTCACAGTTCTAAATTTTAATATTTATTCTGCAAGTCGGCCTCATGCCTTATACCACTGCTACACACTCGTGGGGAATAACGAGGAGAGGCGGCAGACATAGTGTGGCGGGGGACAACTGTTACTCGCGTCCGCAGGAGCTACCTACCACAACCCTGCACGTGTCCCCTGGGTGGTGCTAAAGAAAAGAGTGACAAACTTTAAAGGCCAAAATAATGTATGCCATACGATTATATAAATAGAGATACTTAATGTGGCAAGGTTACTCGTCACGCCGCTCATCTTGCTCCTGGGCATGCGCACCGCTCCCTGTTTTGTCGGTTATTTGGGCGCGAGTCAAAGGAGCGGCAATAAAGGCAAGTAACCTATTGCGGAGTGTCGTGATTCGCGATTAATCGCGTGAGTGCAGTGTGTGGCCACTTGCCCAGAGAGGGCAACATGTCGGCTGCGCTTAGGAGCATAGTTGTGCCGTAGGTAGTGGGAGTGTCTTAATTTCAATAATAATATATAATAAATCAGCCTATATGTATACGTCCCACCGCTGGGCACATGCCATGGATGAGAGAGAACGGGCAGTCCGGGTTGGGGACTTCACATACACCTTTGAATTTCTTCTCAGATGTAAGTATGCAGGTTTCCGTTTCCTCACGATGTTTTTCCTTCACCGAAATGCCAACGGTAAATATCAAATGATATTCCGGACATAAGTTCCGAAATACTCATTGGTACGAGCTGGGATTCGAACCCACGACCGCCGCTTGACAGCGGCATGCCTGAACCACTGGGCTACCGTAGTTTAATTTCAAGCAATTCTTAATTTCTTACGGAACGAAAAGGGATCCCGGATGTATGCTGACGTACCTTAACGACGTTTATGTCTCATCAGCTCATCACTTCACATCTTTAAGAATTATATGCTGCCTGAGAAAAAAGTCATCCGGTTAGCATAAGGAGCTCGTTTTTGCTCAATCTATTTTCGTCGGTCTAACAAGTCTTCACGCCATTTGCCAAGCATTTCGTCATTTGTTAGATGAAAAGCAACATGTACCGGAATTTACATGGTACTGACGTAACGGAGATAAACACATCGAGAGGCATTTTCGATCTTCAGCTCACACTAACATTTGATTCTGGAATTTATGACGACCTAGCTTTTGCCCGCGACTTCGTTCGCGCGTAACTCGTTTATATCCGTACAAAAATTTATCATCAGGGGATAAAAACTTTCCCGGGATACAAACTAGGTGTGCTAAACAATTTAGTGATGATGATGATGATCTAACACGCAAATGGCTGCGTCTCATCATCGCTAATAGACCAGCACGTTTTTTTAGCGGAATTAGCAAAGGAATATTCTTCTCGTAACTTATCATTTGGTAACTTAAGTGGCAGTGGGCGGGGCAAATTGCACGTAGAACCGATGGCCCTTGCGCCGGAAAGGTTCTCGAGTGGCGACCACGTACCGGAAGGCGCAGCGTGGGTAGGACAAGGTGGACTGATGACAGGGTAAAGGTCGCGGGAGTCCGCTGGATGCGGGTGGCGCAGGATCGGTCGTTGTGGCGCTCTGGGGGAGGCCTATGTCCAGCAGTATGTCTTTCGGCTGATATAATGTTGATGATGATGATGACGAACTTATCATGGACTTCCGCAAAGTAACACCTGATTCAATCAATTTCTCCACCCAATTTCATGTCAATCGGTTCAGCGGTTTTAGCGTGAGAATTAAACAAAGACAGAGTTGCTTTGACATGTAGAATTATTATTTGGGGTTTACCACTGACAGATAGTTTGCCTTCATTTAATTTTCAACTTTAACCTCGTACAAATTAAGTAGTTATTTCTAAATCGGTAGACGTGCCGTAACAGTATTCTGAAAATTGCTTTATATGTATGATATTAAAGTTGAAAATTAAATGAAGGCAAGCGATCTGTCAGTCATTATATATGATTTTTTCCGAGCCACTTTTTCGAAATTTTGTTTTTAAAGAGTTCGTGAGTTCTATCAGCTCACAAACCCACTACTATTTATAGTATGGACACAAGACTAGCGCAACTTGCATTTTGGCAGTCGGTTAGCCCCATAGTGGCGCCTACCCACAGACCAGCCAAGATCAGCAGCAAAAACCCCTCAGGCTGCTGCAATCGAACCTTTGCCCCAAAAAAAAAAACTAGCGCAACTGGTTGCCTAGTCGCGTATTATTCTTCTGGAACCAGCGACTCGTACCATGCACAACGCCACAGACATTTGCACAATAGGGTGGGGTACCACCCTATTGTGCAAATGTCTGCGGCGTTGTGCAAGACCTACACAACACGCAGAAACCTCGCGACCCAGGTGACCCCGCCTTTTACAAGGCTGCAGGCTGTGACACCGCGGACCCATTCTTGACCTAAGTATGCGCTGGTGTTCGAATCGAAGCCGATTAGAGTCATGAGGGTAACGAACGTGAATATGACGTAACACGTCGCTGCCGGACCTCACCCAAGATACCTGGGTCTCTAAGAACCAGCAAATACCTAGTCCGGTTTGTAGACTCGCTAATTTAACAGCTTTTTGCGAAACAATGTCACCAGTTGTAATTCAGTTTGCACTCGATTCGTTAATTTGATCAGTAGATAAATAACTAGAATGGGGAGTTGTGGACGTATCGATCAGACTGTGATAGTGATAAAAGATAGTCAAGATAGGTACCTAGAATCATCACAGTGGCACGAATGGTCAATCAAGTTACTAAAGCACATCACAAACGATGGAATTTGTCACAACCACTTACAATAGTTACAAAGAAATAATTAATTGCAGTCTCATACCAACTGTAGCTGCGTCTCTATCGGGTGTTGTTACAAATTGCATAGTGTGAACGGCCTTATTACTTTACTTACAAAGTTTAATCCATCATTCATTTCATTCGGTCCCTCGGGCACAACACTATTAAACCATTTGAATCAGTCATTTAGAAATGTCAGGTGGCGCCAAAATTTCGAAATGTATATTTTGTTATTCCGAACAATATAGCCACTGCTAAAAGGGATAACGTGATTTTTATTATGCCTGTGATTAAAAATATATACATACATATTGCTAAGCCATTATGTTAAAGATAATCATACACACATTCTCATCATTATACCAAGTAAGTATGTTCTGAGTATGTAGGTACACAACACACCCACAGGCGTTATATAGAAAAAACGTATTGCCTCTATACTGTTTCTTGGAAAAGACACCGTCAGTCACCTCGACTCAAGTGTTACAAGAAACGAGGGGTCAAAGACTTACTGAAAGGATGATGGTCGGTGATATTCACAGTACCTACTTAATATGTTATTGACTCAATATAATTATGAATATTATGTATTTATTTACACGCCATTACTTCTTACATTAAGGTGAACAACATAAAATCCCCAATCTACAGCGCAAAAAAAAACATGTAGGTATGTAGGTAGTTACCTTTTTTACGAAGCAATTCATAGGCAATAATGTTATCCTCTAACAGTCTTGCCAGATATAAATTAATAATGTGGATAAGTTATCATTATCATTTCGTAGGTATAGTTAAAGGAAAACCTCTTTAAAGCATTTTTATTGAAATCCTCGGTATTACCATAATTTACTGGTAATTATTTTATAGACGAGTTTTTGTACTTGTTTACGCAATATAAGTTAATTAAACAAAGCACTTAAATAAATTGTACTCTCCACATTGAGAAACTCATTCCGACTAAGAAATTAGTCCCAAATTGAATTCTCGGAGATAAATTTGAAAGTGCCCATAGCAGCTGCGTATTTGGACGCGACATGCGGCGCGGCAGATGGTTGTGAAAGCCGCGCGGGCGCAGCGCAGGTAAGGGATTCCGAGAACGCCGAATATAATCGCAATACGGAGAACTCACTCTCTATGGCGCAGGCGCAGTCCGCAGCGCGAATCGAACACCTGCGTCCTGAATGCGCGATGTCAATGCCGATGGGGAATGATCAACCGATTGTCTGAGCTCCTATTGTTGTACTAGGTACATTGTGTTTTTTTATAACACGAAATTATTACCCGCACGATGTGGAAACACCGATTAGCCCAAAATCAAAAGTATTCAATAACCTACTTCTCGCGGTCACGATTGCGTGAAAATGCGCAACTCTACGACGACACTTTTCTTTTATACCTGCGTGCTGTACATGCGTTCGTGACCCATTACTCAGACAGTAGACATCGCCAAAGGCATCATCAAAAAACCCTTACACGACCGCACGTGCTCGCCATATCTAATCGCAGGCACAGCCCCTACTTTTATGTAGTTGCGAGAACTCAACAAATTAGTAATAACAGCACGAAGGACGCCGAACTAGTTACTGTTTTTCATCTTCGAGTTCTGACTTATCGCATGCCCTCGATAATTCTATTCTTGTTACTCATTCTTATTGTTCTACTTACTGATAAGGAATCAATAATAGGCACATTCTTAGAAGTAGTGATGATTAAGCGATAGGAGAAGTGTGCATAATTAGTTTTTGATTAATCCTATGAATGATAAGTAGGCCAGTGCCTGTCCTCGTTTTCTCATCAAGGCAAATCTCGTTTTAAGACCGATATTACCATATCCGTTTCGGCTTAACTTGCATATTCATTCTCGGGTGTGTTTCTTGGAATCAAATTTATGTCTCACAATTAAGTGTATAATCTGACGCAATGTATTAATTGGAAACCTATAAAATTCTTGATAACTTCACGTTTTTTATAATCTACTAGAAAATAAAACGTGTGAGATATGAGGTAGGTGCCCTTTCTAAAACTTGAGAAATGCAATGTCCAAAGATAGATAGATCTCTTATAGGTATATAAGTAGGCGTGAAAGCACGTTTTACTACGCTTTACTCAGAAACATCGCGATATACCAACAATATACAATGCAAAATGGCAATGACTAGATAAAATGGTTAAATCATTGTTGGTAGGTGAATGGATTCTAGGAAAACAAACAGTGTAGGCATGCCACTGGCAAGTTTCATTCGCATCGACATGCCAGTTCGTTAGTAGTGGCGGAGGCATCGCGTCGTATCGCGAGCTCTGACGAGCTGAGTAGTGTAAAATATAGACGCGCGGCGCGGCGCCGACTGTTGACTCAGTTGTTAGCTGTCGCTCGACACTGTTGGCTGTCTTGTACGGTTACAGGCGCGCTGTTTCGTTTATTTAATTTTGAATGTTTGCTCATTCATTCAGTTCATAGTTCCGTTCATTCACGGACAGTGCCCAACACTAGCTATCGTTAAACTGATTGTGACGTTTCGGAAACACGAATACGGATTTCGAAAGTTTGCGTGTAAGCAACTTTAAAAAGTTATTTTCGTCGAAATTATGGATGTGATCACGAGTGTTTGGAATTTGTGCGGTGTTTTTTTATTGTGATAAACCGTGGCCGAGGATAAAGAGGGTCCGAGTGGTCGCGGGCGCTCGACTAGTGCTAGTGCACAACAAATGTGTTTATTGGAGACCCGAAAGGCCAACATAAGTCCTTTAAACATGACTTTAGCAGCCAGATATCCACAATGTAAGTTATCTTTGTCAATAATACATTACCTTTACAACACGAACCACTCATTACAAAATATTAGAATTATTGAAAATTATAGGTTAGAAAACTGCATGATATTTGACGAAGGTTAGAATACTCGTTTTAAAACCTTATACCAGACATAAAACTACTTTGATGCCAAGATAATTTAATTATAAAACCTATATTTAAATCAACCTTGGCAGCATGGACAAATTTCAGAGAATTTCAATTTAGTATAGTTATTTATAACTGAATAGACTTACCTACCATACACATCTTTTAGCAACTAGACAGAAACGTGTGTACAGTCAGCATCACATACTTAGTAGCAGCCAAATATATCGTAACACTTCCTTATTCCTTTAGTAATAGGAAGTGTTACGATATATTTGGCTACTTTGGCTGCCACTAATTATATGATGCTGTCTGTACACATACGTGAAACATGAATATTATGATTCACTGTCATAATGACATTTTATTTCATGTTTATTCGATTTTATACTTTGCAAAAGTTTTAATTTTTGAGTTGTCCCTTTGAGTTTAAATATTTAACTAGGTATACAGACATGACAGTTGCCAAAGTTTTATGTTTTACCCATAGACAAATGGTAATGAATATTTATTTTGATGAAAGCCAGTGGCTGGAACTCAAAAGGAGCAAATGGTTCAATGATAGGTTGCTGTTTCTGGAAACAAATTTATATTAAACATTAGATAATGGCAGTTTATTCTATTTTAGTATTTATCATTCATGCCCAGTTGTTGCGTGATAAAGTTTGATTAAGTTGCTTGGTCAGTGAGGTCCATTTTATACAGGTTGTGCTATTCCAAAAATATTTTTTTATTTAAATTGTGTTTAATTCACACTTCTATAGAAACATCCACTCTGCTTTACAATCCAGACCGAATAAAGATTACCACAAGCCTGTCATCTAGGTACTATACCAATTACGTGTCACTTGAGGTCAAACCGTTTCCATGACAACTCATTATCATCAGGAGAGTTGACGCTGCCGAGTAGATAAGAGTGTGCCAACCTTTACAATGTCAAAAAGTTGATCGACCAACAAAATGTCTGCAATGTCATGTTCCTTTAAAACAAGCATTAAAAGTTTCTACAAACTACAGAAAACTAATCAGTTTATTTTTTCATACAAAATCGGTTCTCAGTATCTTAAAAACTATGGTGGAACACACAAACATCAACTGCTAAATAAATTTTTCATTTCAGTTCATTTATTCCTTGTAGGTATATCATTTATTCCTATAGTTTTAAACATATTTTTTATATATTTTTAAAAGTCTATGTTGTTCTTAAGCAACTTTTGCTCTGGCATAGATGGCAAAGAGTATAATAAGTATATTTATGTAAAGAGTGGCAACACCAAGAAATTACTGGTCCCACAGCCGCCTAGCAGCGAGTGGATTGAACTACTCTGACGCACGCATGCGTGCAGCCTGCACGCTTCACATACACACTAACGCACACATACATATTCACGAGCCACGCACACACGTATACAAAAGTTGTATTCTCTGTTTTGACTTTGAAGCCTACAATGCGACTATCAAAGTTAGGAAGAAAACGTTTCTAAAACATGATATAAATCACATTTTAGTTACCTAAGTACGCTTCCCTTCATACTTTGCCAGTCACATTGTAGGTTTCAAAATAATCACCCAACTATGAAATGGATCTGAAAAGTGAAACATGCAACATTCATATAAGTATTTATTCAACTTAACAAATAACAAATTATGTAACAAGAACTTTATAAAGCACAATCTTTTTAACAAAAAAACACGAGACAAGGACGAGATTTAGCTTCAAAACTTTAGATTAAATCTCCTGGACCAGATTTAACAAATCCACGTACAGCCGATCTACACTGCATACTTATTACTCAACCTCATATTATTTACTGCCCACATAATACCTAGATATTATTTTTATAAACAGATACTGTGTCTAAAACTATTCCTGATTTTATTTAAATATGATTTAAATGTGTTTTCATTCAATGTTTTTATAGACAATACATTGACATTTATTTACTGACTGACACGTAGGTATGTATACTTCATCTAAAACCACAAAGGCCGAACAACAAACACAATTCCATATTAATGAGATATTTGTTCATGTTCAGTTAAATAAAATGGATACTTAATAAATTCTATCTCAAAACATAAAAATATATTTTATTTCATTTCAAAATCTTAAAATTTATTGTCGTGGGTCTATTGTACTGACATCTATTTCCATTTTCTGTCAACAACATTAAATACAGCGATCCGCTTCGCCAGAGATGTCACTACTTTCCATACAATAAATCGGCGTGTCGCCTCTTTTCTAAGTTTCCAGCCCCTGATAGATGGGCCATCTATTAGAAGCTTTTTCATTGATTTATAGATGACACTATTTCTGTTAATTGCCAAAGATACTGTATTGTCATGTCATGTCTTAAAGTGGAATACACACTCAATATGAAACAAACAATATAATTAACTTGTTATCAAGTTCTTTTTCAAATACATGTTGATGAACCTTGATTTAAACTTCAGATAATTCAGTAGCATAACATGATGGGATTAAATTGACGCCATGTTGTTTAAACAAAGATTATTAGTGGCTCAAGTGTGCTCCGCGGCGCTACCACGAACTTCGAAAGTCGAAATTCGGGTATTTCCATCTCTATCGCACTCCCTTACTCAAGTGACAGGGATGCATGTATTACGAACTTCGACTTTCGAAGTTCGTGGTAGCGCCGCTGATATTGTTGTTATGAACATTAATATTCATACAAGCATAGTACTTATGACCTGGTAAAGGTCGCGGGAGTCCACTAGATGTGGCAGGACCGGTCATTGTGGCACTCTTTGGGGGAGGCCTATGTCCAGCAGTGGACGTCTTTCAGCTGAAATGATGATGATGATGATAGTAGTACTGTTATTGAGATTTTTTGACTTGGCCGAATTGCATCAAAGTAGTCCATTCAAAAAGCAACTCTACCATTAAAGGTACAAGATTCAAATTCCTATGATATAGATTACAAAAAGTGGCCACATGAAATAATCTCAGCTATAGATGGATTATTTATGAATATCATGATAAGCATTTTATATGTTTTATGGGCACATTTATGTTTTATATTCCTGTAGATATTTTTTTTACTTTTTGCTTTTCGGCGACGGAAAACATAGTAAGGAAACCGTGTAATCCCAATAAGTTTTTCCCTCTGGGTTGGAAGGTCAGGCAGTCGCTTTCGTAAAAACTAGTGCCTATGCCAAATCATAGGATTAGGTGTCAAAGCAGGCCCAGGGCTCTTTTAGGGCATAATCGGTGATAACGCTAGGAGGATGATGATTCATGTAGATAAAACGAGATGTTTTCACCTCCATTATTTTATCTCCAAAGTTTTCTTGCATAATCAGTGGCATAGATAGAATGGGTGGCATCCATGCGGAATTTGTGTGGGTATCATCCAGTGGTGTAGGAAGGCCCCCCCCCCCCCCATTGATGAAGCTTTCCTTTTTTTATTCAAAATGATGGCTATGTAGTCACTTTTGGAAAAAAAAATGGGTTTGGGGAGCTAATGGAGACACCAAGTCTCCCTCTCATCCCTGGAGAAATCATCCATCATGTTTTCAAAAGTTTGTAAATCCAAGAGTGATAAGATATTTTTGCACCCTGATAACATAAAGGTATTTGCCACAGACTCCTTATACTGACTGGAAGAAAATATATTTTATTTTAGGCATTCATAGCTAGTTTATAACTTTGTTAGTCATCTGTTAGTAATAGGAAGAGATGTGAAGTTCCTACAACTGACATTTCCTAGCATTGGTATGCTTTTGAGTCATGCCATTAAATTCAAGTAGGCACAAGATGCGTTGTCAAATTTACAGATAAGTTAATCCTTATTAAGATATGAATTACCAGAATAACCATTTACCATTATGATGTAATTTACGTGGTATATCGTTTATCCTGTTTCTATGTATATATGTTTGACTCATATTTTCATTGCATAAGCATAATGTTATCATTTATCATAAATATTGTTTAAACACTTGTTGAGTAGAAATATGGCATAGTGGTCACAAGTTACAACTAACACAAGTAACATTTCTTTAGATAAAAAGTGAAAGTAGTAACTTTCTATTGCATATCTCTAGTTGAATTGTGGTACAATACCTATGTAGGAAAAACCACCATAAAAATTACTGGCGTAAATTTCATTCAGTATTTTTTCATCAATCAGAATAATACTTCAATAGCTTAGCTAGGGAGATTTATGATTAAATTTGAAAAGATTATTGTTTAGTATAAGTTCGGTTAGGTTTGTTTTCAAGTTCAAATTACTGACAAAATAGAAAATATTTACTATTGTAGGTATTTTCGGGAATAACACATTCTACGAAACATTTGTTTATGTGTGCCTCGTTTATGGAAATTGACGCAAGCACAAACATGACGGCGGTGTCATAGGACCGTTTATGCACAAGCAAGCGGATTGTCACACACACGTGTCGCCCCGTACAACGCCTCGCTCCACTCTTTATGGCAGAACTCAGCTGCGACTTCCTTACGCCGGCAGCAGTGCGCCATACGAGCGAGAGGCTGCGCTCCGATCTTTCACTCCCGTCGTAGACCTGTTATTCAAAATAGTCGTAGAACAAATATCAGTACTTCCGTACAGAAGGTCCTTTGTCTAACAAACCTATGTTTGGCGACTAGATAATTCAAATCATGGTATCCCTCTCGCACGCTACATGGCACGCGCTCTTTTGCTCCTGGCGTGATTGAGTATAGATACACATTTCCCTCACTTCAGAGGTTTAGAGCCGAGTTTAGCCGAAGCGACAATAGCTTGAAGTCATATCAAAAATGAACCTGAATATAGTCATCGGTTTCCGCGAATATTACTCATCTTAGACTCCCCCGGAGAGTCCCCGGAAGGCCTACCCGATTGACCACGAGTGCCGCAAAGCGCTCGAAACGTGCACACAATATATTCACGTGACAATATGCGTTCAAATAGTTTTATTTACTGAATCCAATCGTTTGTTTCCAGATGCAACAGAAGTGGCACTCCCCCTCGGGTGGTCCGGTGTGTGCTGTCCCCACTGCCGGCAGCAGCTGGTGGTGGGCTGCAAGAGCCACTCCCCGCCCGCGTACTCGGCGCCGCTGTGCCCCGCGCCCTACAACGAGGAGCTGAAGCGGCTCGCGGACACCGTCAAGGCGTTGAGGCTGTGCGGGTGGTACTATGGCAACCTGGACTGGCAGGTGAGTCTTTTATACCACGACTACACTCCTACCTAACTGGCACTCAGGGCAATAAATAAAACGTTTACCGGCCGCTTTTATAGAGAAGTAGTTCAACTAGAGTCTCTTAAGATCTTTTTAAACCAGCGTTCCGATAACCAGTTCTACGCGGAAAATGCGCGGCACGCGGACTCGTGTCCCGCCTACTACCAGGACTTGTGTGATTGTAGCGACCCGCACTATCCGTGTGAGTGCGTCAAGTCGGACGTTTGTACGGATTTGTTTTACTGCTTTAAGTTATGTCCAATGTGGTGGCAAACAAGCATATTAATTTGAGCATTCATTGTGTGAGACAAATGCGGGTCACTCACTCTCGACTCAACACGGCGCATCCTGCGGCTAGACTTGTACCATTTCAATCAATATCGGATAATCGCATAGGATAGCCTGTATGCAATGGATTTAAAAATGCGCATGATATGTTTTTATCGGTTAAAATTACATAAGCGAACTACGCAGGTTCACGCGGATTCTTATTCCGCGTGAACCGTCCAGCCAAACATTAGGCTTTACAGCTCTTAACTTTGGCGATGACTACAGTAAATGTACGAACCTAAATATGACCAGGATAAAGCGTTTTTGGAAATAATTAAGCAGACTATACGTTTTCTTCGCGTGTTTCCATGTTTTTGTCGTCACAACAGAGAGAAGGAAAATAACTTACGTACAATAAAGTGGGTAAATGCCGTAAAATGTCGCTCGGGATGCCATGGGCGTTATCTGAAATGCAAATTGAGCCTTATGTGAAGGAGCCTAGATCTGAAATTTTAGTGACGTTGTCGTATATGTTATGTATATAACACAACACGCTAATTTCATGAGTTTTCCTCAAGTTAAGGAAAATCTTGTGTATTGATAAAAATACATTCGCTGAACATGATAACTGAGATATAGAACGTGAATGTTTAGTGCTAATGTTCTAATCTTGGGTCGTATGGCTTCCGCGAATATTACGTAGTCCAGTTATTGGTTAAGCTAGATTAGAATCACTCCTATTTGCAATAAACCGTCGCGTCAATAACAAATTCTTACGGCAATTCCAACATAGCGAAATTCATGAAGATAACTATGAGCTTACCTTACAACATTTCATTGAATCAATGGGCTGGTCAAGCGTCGTCAGGGCGGTATAATATTACTAGAAAGATTTAACAGCACATCCCTAAAGACGCCATACTTATATATACGGATCACTATAGAAGAGCATAAACCCCCTCTCGCTCGCACTCGCAGTCTCGCCCTCACATTTTTGACGCGTAATGGCCGCTGTACACATTGGGCCAACGTTGGCGCATGAGCAGATGCAGCTATGCGTTAGAGGAAGACGGCTTTATATCCTTCTCATGCGTTTGCATAGCTGCATCCTGCTCACGCGCCAACGTTGGCCCAATGTGTACAGCCGGCTTTAGTGCGAACGAGAGAGAGTCTACCCAATGTACAGACTGCTGCAACGCGTGACCGTTACAAAAGAGTTTCTACCCAAGGAATTCACGTTTCTACGCAGCATTACTCCTAGGTCCACTTTCGATGGTAATTAACGAAAAAGCTAATAATGGCATTGTTTTCCAGGGCGCCAGAAGCTTGCTGAAAGAGGCGAGCGTGGGCGCCTTCGTGGTGCGCGACTCCGGCGACAGGAACTTCATATTCTCGCTGTCCGTGCAGACGGAGCGCGGGCCCACCTCCGTCAGGCTGCACTACGAGTGCGGCTTCTTCAGGTAACTGTCATACTCATGTACAACTCGGTTACAATATCTGTCGACCCCTCCCCCTTCTCTTTTACCCGCGCTCGCCCTGCACCGCACCAGGGGGGCTAGCACAACTGACGCCGCGCCGAGACGCGAGTCGAGAAAGATCTACCCTCCTCTATCTAATTTGCACGATGCGAGTGAGACAGGAGACGCTCAGTCGCGCGCGAAGCGACTTGTCAGCAAGTTGTGCTAGACGTACAGAGCGCCGACGTGACGTCATCGACGCCAGGTCCACAGATATTGTAACCCGTGCAGCTAACATCAGAGACCGAAACTTATGTGGCACGTTCCGTAGGGATGGCTATTCAAATCGGCACATTAGTCTCGCTTTTTTACGCCACAGACGTTGCTACTTAAGAGACTAAAAACCCGTTGCCGATATTTATTGATTTTAGCATTCGTTGTATCGTTTCGTCGTTAGGGGCTGTCCATATATTACGTCATTTCAAAATCCGTCCAGAGCGCGTGCTCAGGAACACCACATACAGGGCTCTTTTACATATCAGTTTTTTACTAATACATTCGCTATTGCACTAAGTGAAATGTACTCAACACAGCAACATTAACACAAAAGACAAATAGCTTCCAAGAGCATAGCATCCATTACGACTACTAATGACCAAAATACACCCACTTAATGAGACCACTTAACGCGTGTCCCAGTTAACCTCCCGGCGCGTTTTATCGCCCGTTTCACGCGGCGCGCGCGCGTTATCTGGTTCCCGCTCGTTATTCACATCGCATGACAACGGCCGACGACACCGACACGCCATGTAGCACCTCTGAAAGACAGAGTGGTATAAAATTGCTAAAAATATGCGAGACATGTTGTTTCTACTCATCGCAAATAAAAGAATTATAAAAATAGCTGAAAATATGTAAGATATTCTACAACAACTCACAAACATATTGCTCGTAGAACCGATGCAGGTTGGGGCGGAAAGGTTGTCGGGTGGCGACCACGTACCGGAAGGCGTGGCGTGGGTAGGCCCCCGACAAGGTGGACCGATGACCTGGTAAAGGTTGCGGGAGTCCGCTGGATGCGGGTGGCGCGGGAACGGTCATTTTGGCACTCTTTGGGGGAGGCCTATGTCTACGATCTTTACCTCTTTATATATAATCGCTGCCCGCGCGGCTGGGCATTGACGTCGCGAGCCGTGATTGCCTTGTTCTATCGTTTTACCTCATGTATACAACTCATATATAATTTTCACATGGTTTCCTTCCCTGTGCATAATACTTGCTATCACTTTATGTACGTTTCCTGGTTCAGCTTGCATTTGCATTTCCTCTATGGATTGTGTTAGTATTGTAGTGAATTTCCTCAAGGAAGAACTGTTGTTATGCACGAAATAATGATATCACAACGTGTAAACGTATTCCTTGAACTTGGGTTCCATATTCGGGGTCAAAGTACATTTCGCGAACGAGCCAATAGGATGTATTTCTTAGTAATTAAATATACTGAATAATTAAAATATAATGAAAACTGGTTACTGACGTCTTAGGTTTAGCACTAAACGCGGCATCGCGAGTGCTCATGACTAAAAACCTCGAATCGGTTCGCAAGCGATTTTCGACCAGACGTTAGTGATCCGTTTTCATTATAATATCGAATCTCATAGGACTTTTCTGTATAAAATATATTGAATAAGTCATAAAGGTGGCGTCATATACTTAAATTATCTCATAAATGTGCGATTGGTGAGCGATTTGGGTTTTGTGTCAGCATAGTGTCTTTTACGATCCAAGGTGATGTAAAAATAACTCGCAGTAAGCTCGATAAAGTAAAGGTCGCGGGTGGCGCAGGATCGGTCTTTGTGGCACTCTTCGGGGGCGGCTTACAGAGGCGCAGCGAGGATTAATCTAGCCGTGGGCGTAGTCGCATCTGCGAGGCCCTTTTGGATTGTATTTGTATACTTGTTTGCCACGGAGATTACAGGAATAAAAGGGGGGCTGGTAGCCCCTTAAGTGCGAGGGCGAGAGGCCGCTTCGCCTACGCCTAGCTACGCCACTGGAGGCTTAGGTATGTCCAGCAGTGGACGTCTTTCAACTGATATGATAATGATGATGATGAAGCTCAATAAGGCTCGTTTTATGTTAGTCTATGTATGTTTAATTCCCTATTAAAAGAATGTGGTGTTATAATATCATCATTATCCTAGTGTTGTTCTTGTTCCGGGTAGTGCCCTAATCTAGCTCGAGGTCCGCTTTGTTATAAGTTTAACATATGAAAATATCTGTGTCCGTTTTGAGTGTGTCTATCTTGACTGTCGCCAGTGTTGGGCGTAATGCATTACATTTGTATTCGCATCACAAATTTTTAGGTGTAATTGCATTAAATATAATGCGATTACAAATGTAATGCTATTACGAATGTAATGCGATTACGAATGTAGGTAATGCATTACGCCCATTGCATTACATGTAATTTGATTTAATTCGTAATTTGTAATTGATATTACATTAATTGTAGGACTACTAATATTTGAGATTTTTATTTGCATTTTTATTTTTACTAGTTTTTTGATAAGAACTTTTAAAACTACATAAAAGTAAGCATCCTTTATTGTTTTTTTTTTATTACCTTGTCCGTTTACGAACTAGAGCAGTTCAAAGTTCATTATTGGGTGGAGCAGGTATCAGGGACATTTCAGCCCTTTTTTGCCAAAGTGGTGTAATTATAACCCCTATTTAAAATGATTGTTACGTATAGAACACGTCAACATAAGCATCTTTTACTACAAAAACTTTTCTCTAAATTTAAAAATGGCCGAAGTATAGCGTTCCAAAGTTTTCTAACTTCAGCACTTGGTAATTTTTTTGCCAGTGTTGTCATTAAATCACCTATTTTGAATGATTGTTACGTACAGACCACGTCAAAATAAGCATCTTTTTCAAGAAAAGCTTCTCTAGTTTTTGCTGCTCTTTTAAAAAAAAAAAGAACTAACCTATCCATCATCTGAGTCGGTTTTGCAACCTTTAAACCCAAATATCTCGGTAAATATTGATCTGAGAGAAAAAGTTCAAAGAATAAAACATGCTTATTTTTGCACATTTTTTACGATAGAAAAAAAAAAAAAAGTTCCCCAACCAATGTTTTTTTTTAACTCATATTTGCGCCATTTTTTTTTTGAAAAACTGACTCGATAAACATTTTATTTTATATAATTAACGAATCGCTCATTTTTTTTTACGAGAATTGGTTTCGAAATGCGACCTTCAGTCGAGAATAGCCGGAAATCTGGACAAACGGACATACGAAAGCATTTTTCCCCGAGCTGAAACGGAGACGCTTTGCTCGCTTCTTTCAATCGGTTAATAAGGAAAAATGTTTTATTAAATAAAAGTAATGTGTAATTTTACGAAGTAATGCATTAGAAATTAAAATTACAAAATGTAATCTGTAATGCGGTTACAAATTACATTTTGTAATTTGTAATGCAATAATTGAAATTACTTTGTAATGCAATTACTTTTTGCCCCACACTGACTATCGCGCGTTCTTACGACGCCAGGACATTGCGCGGCAGCGGCAGCGGGTTTTCTAATTCATTGCGTGTGATCCCAACCAGAGATGGGCAAAATGTAATCGATTAACGATTAAGATTAACCTTAGCGATAAGCCTAAGCGATTAAAAATGACGATTGATCAATCTTAGTCGTCAGAGTTTCGACTAATTTAGTCACGATTAAATTAATCGTCGATTGAATACGAGCGACTAAATCTTTAATCGATTGATTAGATTAATTTTCTCTCGATTGATATCAGAAATGAATAAGTTTTTTTTTAAGTGGTTTTTTTGTAATAAAATAAGTTTTATAGTCGTCGATGCCCTTACCCGTTAGAAACCTATCGCTCGCTCGGCCCCGGGCCGCCAGTCAGTCGAGGGCCGGCACCGCGCGAGCGAGTACACGTGCGTCGTGCTGTGATCCGCCGCCGCTGCCGACTTGAACGTTAGAACCCTATCCCTCGCTCGGCCCCGGGCCGCCAGTCAGTCGAGGGCCGGCACCGCGCGCGCGAGCACACGTGCGTCGTGCTGTGATCCGCCGCCGCTGCCGACTTGAACGCGACGAACCGCGCGTATCTATTTTTAACCCCCGACGCAAAGATAGGGGTGTTTAACGTGTCTGTGGTATCGTAGCTCCCAAACTGCTTTGCAAAATTAAAATTATTCAAGTTTTCACTTCTACCGGCACTCCCAGATTGCAACCCGGTCTTTTTTATGTTTACGGCCTGGATTGTTGTGTCTATTTTAAATAAGCGTATTCCTCCTTCCAGATTGGACTGCGAGAAGCCGCTGGCGCGGTACATGCCGCGGTTCCGCTGCGTGGTGGAGCTGGTGGCGCACTACATGCGCGCGGGCCGCGCGGCCGCGGGCACGGTGTGGGTGGACCGCGCCGGCGCGCCGCACTCCGCCGTGCTGCTGCGCGCGCCCCGCCGCCGCGCGCCGCCCGCGCTGCTGCACGCCGCCCGCCTGGCCATACACAGGACGCTCGACGCCGACCCTAGGTAACTATAACTAGCGTTAGGACACCTGTCACTCCGCCGTGCTGCTGCGCGCGCCCCGCCGCCGCGCGCCGCCCGCGCTGCTGCACGCCGCCCGCCTTTTTACACAACACTGAAACGCTTGACCAATACGCGTGCTCTCTCTGCCGCTACGCGAGATTTAGATTAGATTTAGATTTCTTAATTTCATTATAAATAAATAAATTTATTTATTTATTTATAATATTTATTTATTTATAGAAAACATCCATGACTCAGAGACAAATATTCATGCTCATCACACAAATATTTGCCCTTACCGGGATTCGAACCCAGGACCTTCAGCTTCGTAGGCAGCGTCACTACCCACTAGACTAACCGGTCGTCAAAATGAAAATATTATAAATATTATATGAAAATACAATATAAATTACCCTAGGTCAATAAGAAATCGTCAGTAATAACAGCTGATTGAAGCGTTCGTTGACGTTCGAATCCTGGTTAGACCAACAAATATTTCAATCGTAAGCTCTTTCCTCTACATACACAGTTTTCCATATTATTATAGCACTACGAAATGTTTTAATACGAAATTTATTTTCCTTATTTTCAGATCCCCCAAACTATGGAGCGCGCCCAAACACAGACTTTTGCCTCTCCCGAGCACGCTGCTAGACTACCTCGGCGAGTACCCCTACTCGATCTAGCACACTTAGCCAATCCTAGCTCTAGGTACACTAATCAGCCGTGGTCTGACTTGACTGGCAGTGCGAGCATCAAAGCCTCGATTTCACACTAGATACATATCTAGTCTGAAATCACTTTAGATAGAATTATCAATCCTCAATCGTGTAAAACCGATAATCATAATAGACTCGAAGGCAGGCGTGAGTGGATCGAATTGATTGAATGATATTATGTGTATCATGCATTTGTTAAAATGGTTGCATATCCTTTTGTGTCCTATAGAAATAACCAATTATATTGGAATCAATTCCAATTTTAAAGTATCCCATTTAAATTTGTTTTGTTGTTTGTTTGCACAAAATAAATTGGAAACTACTATCATAACGGCTTGGTTCAATTTCCAGGGCATTTTTTTGTATGCCTCATCTCAGGAAAATATAAATCAGGCCTAACTCAACTGAGAATATCTACTGTCCTCTTTCAAACTTTTACAGTGTGAGTGAGACAGGAGTCACTGAGTTGTAGTTGTGCTTATTATGATAGAATCGTTTCGTTCGTTCCATTCGCGCCAGCTGCCATTAACACTTTCAGAGCCAAGCTAGGTGGACGCTTTGTTTCCTCTACAAACGGGCTTTTGCACGTGATCGGCACTGAATGTGTTATTAATATTGGCCATATGTTTGTAACAGTGCTGGACGCTTTACAATATCTCGATGTTACGCACTGCCAAAGCCGAGTTAACCAGGCATTATTATTAGCACAGGTTGCTTAAAGGCAGGGACCTATTACCGATTACTGTTAATTTATAACCTTAAACTGTATTTTAAATATAAGCTAAACTAGGGGACTCAACTACGGTATTTTAGTGGAATGTAATGCAGTTTATTTTTAGTACGCCAATACTGTGTTTTGTATATAAAGTTATTTTGATGTAAGACTGATTTCGAGAGCATCTATTTCTAACGTGTTTGTGTTACTACTTACCGATGAGCATTGCTGCAGTGATTCGCTATTATACAGCATAATACTGTAAAGATTATAAAATATTGACTTAATTTGGCTACTTATGGAGTACTGGAAAATCGTTCAATATACTATACAAACTACTACTATTCCCATGCTGCTATAATAAATGGATTTGTCGTACTTGTAAACGGGCTCGTAATACGATTTTTCCCACTAAAAAGCAAATAGTAATATTCGTTTTTGTATAAGTAACTATATATGTGACGTTCACCAGCACAAAGGTACATAGTCGGTGTCAGTACGCCTATTTGCTTAGCGGCACCAACTTACGATTTCAGACCGAGCAACGTCCAATTCCAATATGTCGCAGCTGTCATTCCATAGAGACTTGTCAAAGTTCCATGCATTCAGATTTTTACTAACACCGCTTAAGGTGCTCTTACACGAGCGATAAAAATTGCCGAATTGCCGGAAATTCGGGGCAATTTTGACGTCACCGCCACTTCAAGCAATTCGAATATTGCTCAATATGGAGCGATTATTGCTCCAGTATGGCGCCATTCTGGCCCCATAATTGCCGCAACTCGGGAAACTAGGCAATACGTTCATACACGAGAAATTCAGTGGAGCAAATGGTAGTCGGCGAAATGGAGCAACATGGAATGAATGTAGCAATTCGAGAAATAATTTCCGAAATATTGCCGCAATTTATATAAATTGCCCCATATTGCTCAATTAATTGCTCCATTAATTTCGGCAACGTGTCGCCGTGGCAATAATTGCCCGAAAAATCGCCCGTGTAAGAGCGCCTTTACGCTTACAGGCGGTTTAGAGCAATCCCGGTACTGACAACCGACGAAACAGTACCTTATGCCTGAACGACACATTTTTATAACTTATGGAGAACTTTTAGGGCTTATGCACTCCGCGTTTTTCTAAAGGCGCCGACCGTTTGTGTCGATATCCACGTGATTTGACCAAACGCGCGCCGATGGTGCGTTTAAAAAATGCGATGTGCATAAGCCCCTACCCAAAACGCAGCAATGTCACAGTAATGTTCAACTCCTCGTTTTCGAACAATAAATTCGACTCTTTGTTCCCTAATGCCGCTCTTGTCCAATTGAATTAAGAAATCATCACACTATTTTGTTAGAAAACTATTTAATTTATTTATTATTCGACTAAGGATTAGTTTACATGAAGGTTTTAATTCTGTTCCTATTATATTTGGAAAATTCAGTTGAAAATTACTTCTCTTTCGGTACGCTGTGTGGTGACATTTTTTGTATATAATATAATATTACATTTGTGCTATAATAGCATCATATCAAAAAACTGCCTGTGACAGACGGACCGACATCCGAGTTATCACAAAAGCGACCACGCATCGGGTATAGAATATTTCGATTACATTTTGAATCTGTCTATTTAAATTTAAAAATTGTATAAATGTGTCTTATAATCCTGTCCCCATAATAATCTATAGTGGAATTATTCTGTAAATTTTGGCTTTCAAGTACCATATCTACATAACTTATATTAAAACTGTAATGGCCATTTCGTCTTGAGAATGCTAGTTTGAGGCTGAATTTGTAAATAGTTCGTTTTGTTTTCTATTTATTTCTTAGTTGTAATTAGGTTAAGTAGGATAATGGAACGCACGCCATGTAATGGTTGGCGTTTGCGCCCGAATGACGGATTCGTGTGGAGGCGTCGACAACAGTCCACATTGCTTCAGGGAGAATACAAGTATTGCACATCAACTTACTACGGTTTTACTGAGACGGTTCCTGAGGGATTGTGGATGGGATCACAGCGAAATGGGCACTAAAGTGAGCTCCATCGTCACACAAACACTCGTCCCACACTAGGTTTATGGTTCAATTCTTTAGTCCCTATGGAACCCTTTCATAACAATAAACAATTCATCCATACTAATATTATAAATGCGAAAGTGTGTCTGTCTGTCTGTCTGTCTGTCTGTTACCTCTTCACGCTTAAACCGCTGAACCGATTGCGATGAAATTTCGTATGGCGATAGTTTGAATCCCGGGGAAGGACATAGGATAGTTTTCATCCTGGAAATCACCCCCTAAAGGGATGAAATGGGGGGTTGAAGTTTGTATGGAGCTACGATATAAACGATTTCCACGCGGACGGAGTCGCGGGCAGAAGCTAGTAATTTCATAAAATAAACAGAACTGGAAATTTAATTGTTGGTCCCTCTCGCACTTATACTTGATAGTAAGGGACGAATGCTTTATGTCCAATATATCACGCTAGCTAGGCTGATTGATGTAGTTATTGGGTTCGATGTTGGCTCAACAATCAGTTGTTGATTTATTGCATAACAATTTGTAACAAGCTGAATTTTATTTTCACGACAAACACGAAGATTCTGTTTTTACAGTCAACAGCAAAACTAGCTACGCGGGTCAAGTGCTCAAAATGACCTACACACGAGTCTAATGTCAAGAGGATAAGGACTGGCTAGATCATTTTGAGCGTGTTATTTTACGTAGCTACTTCTGCTGCTGACTGTATTTCAAATGATTTGTGCAAACAGAATCTTCAGAGGGCCTTGGCCCTGATGTATTAACCCTGCAAGCTGGTGAGGGTTGGTGTCGCGGTGTCCTGTCTGGTGTACCAAGGGCCCGTGGCTTGTGATGATCACTAATAATATAGGATAAACGTGTACCTTCAATAATCTCAATTACTTTAATTTAAGTGTTCACCGATTCCTGTTTAAATGCAAACTCGGGGTGGTTCCACAGACCTCGGTCAAACAAATTGAAGAATAAACAATATGATACAGAGAAAGAATATAATGGAAAAAAAACATCTTCAAATCATCATTCATCTCCAAATAACACGAAAACAAAAATATTTAATTAAATGATTTGTTTCGTGATAAGGGTAAATTGAAGAATTACGTAGTAGTTAGTAGTTATTAAATACAATAAACTATATTTCAATATCGATAATAGAACCTAAGACTTGGCGCTGTTCTATTAACCTATTTAAAAGACAACCCAAGTAACATATCAACCTTTTATAGCTTTTCACAAGCAAAACTTGATAATAAGTAAATCTGTGTATGGTGTTCTGTGGAGCTACTCTCCTTTTAATTCTAAAGCCTTATATTGGCCTTACTACCTTACCCTCCAGTATATTCAATGGATATTTCTCAAAATTAATGTACCTACACAGTTTTTATTTTGCAACACTACAATGCAGCAAACTAATTATTATAAGAAATGTGTAAATACAATTTGAGAAGTACTCCACTTTGCAAAAGGCCATTCGATATTCCTTGTCTTATTTGTGACCAATGAAAAAACCTAAGACAACCAAACAAAAAATAATTTCAAAGTTGGTCACCAAGTAAGATTAGTGACATGAATGGTCACTGATGAGTCAAATTAGTTTTGAACATTTCCTCATGAGATATCACCGATTGTGCAACATAAGTGTGACATAATAGAAAGGTGTGTGTGTTTGTATAGACTAATGTAAGATAAACCTGCAAATAATTTATATACAGAAAAAATATACATTCTGACTAAATATGATGAATTTTATTTGTAGAACATGTATTTATCTTATTCCTTTGATAAACCAACGATCGAGTCGAGAATTAATTTACACGTGACATGCGTAAAACGGTTCATCCCCACTTAACCTAATATCGTTAGTGCTAATTTCATTACACCTACCAACGTTCAATATAATTTTCATTAGCCCTAATATTCGGATAACTAATCTTATATGGCATAATTATTTGCTGGGCCTAATTTCATATCTCCTAATCTTTCCTAATACTAAATATCAAGTGTGCTAATATATTAAAAACTAATAATTATTTTTCCTAATGACTACTAAGTCTAATGATTAATGTGCCTTTACTATGTTCAATGTTCACTACACCTAATTTCGTAACACCTATCTGTCACTTGACCTATTAACTTTTGCTCTAATGTTTCACTAGACCTAATTAATGCATATTTCTTCGAAACAGCGAACTTTTCGGGTTTTCTATGAATATCAAGTGAACACGGATTATCGGGCCGTACATATCAGGACGGACATAAATGGCTTGACATAAGCGAACTCTGTCTTAAGCCGGTTAGGTTAGGGTTCACTTGTGTCCCTCAGACCAGAAATAGACACCTACACTGCTCCTCGCTTCGCTCGTCGTCGTACCAAATGATCACAAGATACCTAACACACTCCTCCTCGCTTCGCTCGTCGTCGTACCTATCCGTAACAGTAAGTCATAATATGCCTAGCTCTCAATCGGGATTTTAAATTCCCATACGGTAGCTGGCTCCGAAACGGTACGAAGTTAGCTCCGAAACGGTCCCAAGGGTGTAATTCTGTACCCGAACTTCGAAAGTCGAAGTTCGGGTATTTCCATCTCTATCGCACTCCCTTACTCGAGTGACAGAGATGCATATATTACGAACTTCGACTTTCGAAGTTCGTGGTAGCGCCGCTGTTACTGTCATTTCGAGTGCGTTCTAATTTTCGTTCAACGTTTACGCTCGTACTCGTACCCACGCTGTGCTCGTGTTTTAAGATAATAGGAAAAATAAATACAGCGGAGCGGACAATATTTTGGAAGCCCATAACTTTTAATGGACATCATCATGAACTTAAAGCATGTTATTATGATTCTTCAAAGATTAGGTTTTCTTTTTGCATAATATCGGAGTAGTATCCGAACGCACCCCCGTCCCCGTACGTCAACGTCACGTCAAGTCAAAGTCAGCGTCAGCCCTTTCTCTGTAATCTGTGGCGTCAGCGCCAGCCAGGCGCCGCGCCAGCCCTTTCTCTGTAATCTGTGGGTTGGATGGTGGATGGTGTTATTGATCGGTCGCATTATCGGCGATATAAATAAACTTGCTGTTTCCTCGAATAAAATAAACAATGTGGAGAACCCGTAAAGCTCAATGTTAACGCCATGTCAGTAAATGGAAATACAGGCAATTACGCGCCGCTGAAGCAAATACTTACCGAATCTGATTCCGAGGACGAGCACAAAGATGCAACCAACGCTATCCGTGGTAATTTGGACATCAACATCGGCCTGCAGCGTTCGAAGAACGTAAGCTTGAGCGACATGGAAGATTTCAACACTAACGAGAATACACTAGAGAGTACAATGGACAACGTAAGTTTTATTCAATCTGATAAGTCGAGCAAAATGTCCTTCCCGCGCCGCTGCGCTTTCATAGCGTCCATACTGGTCTGTATATTCACTGTGGTCATATTCCTGTGGGGTATTCCTTGCTCGGAGCTTAACAGTTGTGAGAATAAGGAGTGGCAAGACAAAACTACTAGTTGGGAGTTACCATATGAAGACATAGAACTGTCAGGGGCTATACAAGTTGTTGATGGGGTCGCGCCTAATACGAAGAATTTAATCTTCATTTATAGAGGGAATCATATGGCACAGGAAGGCAACCATATCAGAAATTTGAATGGTGTCCTGCTCATTGTGGGGAAATCAGGGAAGATCGGCTGGTATACCCGAGAAGAGAGAATCCCGACTGAAATAAACTGTCATCTAATTGATGTGAACAGAGACAAGCAAAAAGACTGCATTGTCTCCGGCTCGCAGGGTCTCCTGGCGGTGTTAAATCCCATCTCAGGGACATATCACTGGTATAAGCATAAACATGGTAATGTTTTTGGTAAGGTAGTATCCATTGACTTCCCGATACTGATGAAGGACATGGATAAGGACACGGTTAATGATTTGCTCACCGTGGCCACGGTGGAGCCCAATTCAAACCACAATTCATTGCTCATCATTTCTGGAGCAACTGGAGAGATTATTGGTGAACCAATGACCATTGAAGACTGCTTGTCAGTAAAGCTGCTAACCGAATCAGACTTAGTAAACATAACCTACCTTTGCAAAAATGGATCTTCCGAAGCTTTTAGATGGACTTCATACTCTGCCCTTGGCAGGAAATTGGCCAAGTTAGATCAGACAGTAGTGAGCCATGTCTCACCTGTAACTGCTGCCACTAAGAAACAGAAGATAAGCTTGAAAAAGAGTATAGGAAATACTAGAGAAATTTTCACAAATGGGCCAGGGAAATTGACTGTGGAGAATTTTGGAGATTGCCCCAATTCTTGCGAAGTAAGGCTGCGTCTTTTTCTAGGGAGGAATAACTCGGATAACATCAGCTGGGAATATTCAGCAAAATATGTATATGCAATGAGACCAAGTTCATTTGCTTTTGCTAATTCTATAAGAGGCTTTGTACTAAAATTATGACAGTGGAACAGCGCACACTTGGCGAAGGGTGCGCAGAAAGTTGACGAGGTCCAGTATAACACGCAGAATCATAGCCCAAAGAACGCTTACGACTTTTTCTATTATAGGCCCCTCATAAATGTTTCTTCTATGTCATCATGTATTAAATATGAGAATTTCACTGCTCATGATATTTCGGAGAGGATTGTGTTAGTGTCGTTCGATAACATGCAGACGCATAATGTGAATGTTAGTCAAACAGATATCGTACAGATTTGTGTGCGGGGGCCTGTAGACTCTCAAACACCGCAACCGATATGCCAACCTGACTTGGAATATCAGGAGAACTCTCTTATGATCGCCGATCTAGATGGGGATCAGTCTCATGAGTTAATATCGTATTATAGTACATTTGTAGCCCCGGAAACGGACACAAGTAAGGAAATAGAGCCAGAACCATATAATTTACATTTGGCGACAGTAGTCAGAGTCATTCGGTTAGAATCTGAATTGCCCAAGCTATTTGATGCTAACAATGTTTAATTTTTCACTGATATAGTTCTAATTATGTGTCATATTCATTCTAGCCGTTAAATAGTTTACTCACTACTCACTTACTAACACCCCTCTTTGCGTCGGGGATAAAAAATATAAAATTTGCGCTATAAAGCGAGCGCCTGCAATACCTGCTCATACGGCAATACGGTAAACACGTGTTCTAAATATTTTGCTATTATTTTTTAGCAGGCTATTACAATAGTTATTTACAATACAAGTGCCGAAAATAGGAAATTCGCAACGAGTGGTGATATATTAAAACACGACCGAAGGGAGTGTTTTAAATCGACACGAGTTGCGAATTACGTATTCGCACGTGTATCGTACAACGTTTTACTGTACATATGGCTCTTTAAAGTTTCGACATATGCACGGAAAGTGCACTTTTCCGCACTAGTGCGGGAAAGTAGCACCATATGTACTGTAAAAGAATGAACAACACACCAGGCCGGTTTTTAAGCGGTAGAAGGGAATGGATTCGAGACCTTGTCAAATATAGTCTTCAAATCTAGAATTGTTATTGTCTCATATCTATAAGGTACCCAGTACCAATGACAAGTGCCCAATTGTTTAGTGAGGTCGGTAACTAATCTAGTCATTTTTATATCGATAATTGTATTATAATAATGGTTGATTTAGTTTAATTCTGTAAATTGGGTAAATGTTTTAGAAAAACACTATTGTTTTGAAATTATATTTAGATTTATAACTTAGGCTAAAATTATTTATACAAAAGATTTATTATCAGTGCAATAACGTATTTTCTTGCTTTTTATAGATATTAAGAAATATATAAAAAAAAAAACATTGTATGCCTGTTGATTAAGCCATAAACAATACTGTATTATCTGGAATTTTATCAAATCGCGATGGGGTTCGAGGTGACTTTCCTACTTAATATAATAAATGCCAAAGTTTGGATGTTAGTATGTTTGCACGTTTTACTCAATCACGCTTAAGGGGGTGCATTGAAAATTATCGCGCGCTTTGAAACGCCGTTCTGACTGGATTAAGAAACAATGAGGTCTTATTTTCAGATATCTGATTCTGGACTATACGATTGTTTATCTGATTTAATCTATACATGATTGCCTATATTTTCCTTGATAGAAAAAAAAACAAAAGTTGGGTCTTTATTTTCCTTTTTTTACTCGGCCCACTCAAACAATACATTATTTTACGACACAATCAATTTAATACTATTAGTATTTTATCTCATCTATAATCACTCTTATTGAAATATAATTATAAATTAAACTTCACTAAGTTAGGCATTTATCGAAATTTGTCCAAAAAGCCATTCCCGAAGGTTGGATATCTTTTTCTCGTGCGCGGAAGGCATAAGCGTGTCTCTGTCAAGGGGGCGTGGTCGACTCGAATCAAGGCATCCCCTTAAACGGGTCAACCGATTTGGATAAAAATTTGCACGTAGATAGCTTATAATAGTTAACCTGGATTAAAATATAGGATAGTATTTATCCCGGGTCCACGCAGACGAAGTCGCGGGCGGGCCAGTTGCCATATGAATTGTCAGTTTATATGGACTGATAGCTATTCCATTTCCAAACCCATCGCGGTTAATTAATAACTACAGTTCTTATACCTACAATATTCTGACTATAACCAGTAGCCCGTTTTACGAAAGCTACAAAGTCACAATTTTACCAGTCTAAACTGGCAACACAGGTCAAATGGCCAGTACAGTGCGGATTATTTTTCTAAACCGAATTCACTTCTCTGTGTGCCTAGTAAACAATGCGATTGTCTTTTATTGTTAAGTGGTGAACACAGCGATTGTCTTTTATTGTTAAGAGGAAACACAGGGGCCGAGATACCTAATTGGAGAAATAGGTATTTGTAAAATGTATTGCTGTCGCGCAGTGCCTGATCAAGCGAGCGCGAGCGCGATAGAGACAACTGCACATTGGACCGAAAATACCTATTAAAAGTAAATTAAATCAACGTTTCGTAGTCCCCTGATTTCTTCTCCAAAACTTGACCTATTTAACTATTTTTTTATTAATAATTAAAGAAAGGTTTTGGGCGTGTTCCTATGTTTTCCTTTTTTTAAATAATCTAGTCAAAATTGTTTTCTGGATTTTTTAACACAGCGGAAAATCTGGCATTTTTTTAAAGGTTTTTGAAGGTTAATATCTCTTAAGAATAAATTTATGAAAAAAAGGAAAACATAGGAACATGTCAATAGTAGCCATAGATTTATGGAAAAAAAAATGCTCTACTGCCATTATCCAGGGAGAAAACAGGGGACTACGTTTGTATGGAAAAACGGCCTTTGTGTTTCCTCTTAAGTGGTAAACACAGCGATTTTGTTTGATTGTTAAGCGGTGAACACAGCGATTGTATTTCATTGTTAAGTGGTAAACACAGCTTCTTCTTCCTGGACCTTGTCCCATTTACTTGGGGTCGGCCTTCCCTGTCCTTTTCTTCCATTCTGCACGATTAAGTGCTATCTTCGGGTCTAAATTCAAAGATTTTAGGTCTCTTTGGACCGTCGTCCACCATGTGGTGGGGGGTCTTCCGCGTCTACGCGTCGTCGAGGGCAAATCCAGAGCTACTTTGACTACGTGGTCGTCTGGGCGTCGTTGGATATGTCCGAACCATCTCAAGCGTCGTTCCACCAGTTTGTCCGCAATGGGTGCTATTTTATAACTGCCTCTGATGTATTCATTTCGTACCTTATCCAACAGTGTTACATTAGCTGACCAGCGCAGCATGCGCATCTCCGTGGTATGGAGTTTATTGATGTGACTTTTGTTTGTGCCCCAGCATTCTGATCCATACAGTAAAGCCGGTCTTATTGCTGTTTTGTATATTTTTCCCTTTACTTTGAGGGGCATTTTCTTGTCGCACATCACGCCAGTCAACTCCTTCCATTTAAGCCAACCAGTGCTGCTTCGGTGTATCACATCTGCATCTATTTTACCGTCGCTGCTGATTACTGAACCGAGGTACTTGAATCTTTCTACCGACGGTAAGGTTGTTTGATCTATATACAGTATGCTCGTATCTTTCGGATCTGTATTGTCATCGAATATGCAGGACATTACTTCAGTCTTCTTCCGGCTGATTTTAAGACCGTTTCCTTCAAGGGCTTTCACCCAACCGTTTAGGTCGTCTTGGAGTTCTTCGGCAGTTTCGGCTATGAGAACTACGTCATCCGCATACAGCATGCTCCAAGGCACGGGTCGTTGTATGTTCTTGGTTAGATAGTCTATCGTTACATTGAACAGAAGTGGACTAAGTGTTGACCCTTGATGTACTCCAACCTTTAACTCGAAGCATTCCGTGATACCCGCTGGACAAGCAATTTGGGTCGAAACTTCTTCGTACATGTCCTTTATAAAATGGATATAGTGTTCCGGTACGCAATGCGCACGGAGAGCCTTCCATACAAGATCACGTGGGACATGGTCGAAAGCTTTTTCGAGGTCTATGAAGACCATGTGTATGTTCGTTTTACTAGTTTTGGCTTTCTCTAGTATAATTCTAATCGCCTGTATCGCATCAGAGGTGCATTTTCCCGCGACGAACCCACACTGGTTGGGTGACAGCTCAATTATGCTATTTATTCTATTATTAATTATCCGCTCCCATATCTTGAGTGTGTGGTCCATGAGTTTAATGGCCCTGTAATTGCCGCATTCCCTAACGTCACCTTTTCCTTTATAGAATGGGATAAGGTGACTCCTCCGCCATGCATTAGGTATCGTTTGGCCACTGCACAGTTTGTTATATAGGATGTACAGCCATGAAGTTCCTGCTGCGCCCAAGTGTTTCCAGACCTCAACTGGTATTTCGTCCGGTCCGGGGGCCTTATTGTTTTTCATACGTTTAATGGCACTGACTATCTCTTCTGTTGTGACCTCGGGCACTGGACCATAGGTACATGCCGGTGAAGTATTCTCAAGATTTCTGGGATTGGATTTGTTTAAAAGATCTTTGTAATATTTAACCCATCTATTCTGGATTTCACTGTCTTCTGTTAGCAAGTTACCGCTAGTATCTTTGATGTATTTCGCCGAATTGATGTCTTTAGTGTTATTGTTTCTCATTTTTGCAATTTTGAATATGTCTTTTTCAGATTTAGCCGAATCAAGATCATCATAGAATTTTGAATTTGACTTTGCCCTTGAAATTGCCACCTGACGTTTTGTTTCAGATTTTGCTGTTTTGTATGCTTCACGATCCGCGTCTTTATTCGTATTTTGCCATACTTTGAAGGCTTCCTTCTTTGCTTGCACTGCTGCTTTAACATCCTCTTGCCACCAGCTAGTCTCTTTAAAGGGGCCTTTTCTGTTCCTAGTTCTTCCAAGGTACTTTTCTGCTAGGGTCTTGCAAGTTATCTCGAAATCATTCCACATTTCGTTTGCCGTCAGGTTACAATCTTCACTCGCCTTTATGACGTAATCCTTTAATTCTTGAATGAAAGTGGTGCCCACATCCATCTTCAATGACTTCCATTTAATTTTTGGGGTTAATTTTTGGTTGAATTTGATCGGTTTTGAAAGTTTATAAACAGTCACTAAAATTCTGTGTTGTGAAGTTAATGCTTCTCCAGGAATGGCTTTGCTATCTTTGTATTTTCGAAGGTCTCTTCTCCTCGCCAGGACATAATCGATCTGTGTTGAAGCCCCGCCGCTACGGTATGTGATCAAGTGGGTATCTCTCTTTTTGAAGTAAGTGTTAATTACTGCTAGTTCGCGCCTGATGGCGTATTCCAGGATTTTATCCCCATCTTTATTGCGAGTGCCGTAACCGAAGCCACCATGACACCCTTCAGCGCTCGAGTTTGATTCTCCAACATGACCATTTAAATCGGCACCTAGGTGGATACTCTCTTCCTTGGGGATATTGCTCGTAAGAAGGTGTAACTCTTCCCAGAAAGCATCCTTTTCATCAGAGTCGCAGTTTGTTTGTGGCGCGTAGGCGCATATAATGTTTAGACATGGTTGGTTTTCAAGCGCTAACTTTACCGACATCAATCGGTCCGATATTCTCTGTACGTCCACTATAGTCTTTGACTAAGTTTCTCCGACAGTGCTATTCCAACTCCGTTTTTACTACTGGTGGAACCATGGTATACAAATTTGTAGCCGTTACCTATAAGTCTGGATTTTGACCCTCCCCACTTGGTCTCTTGCACACAACATGCATCGACGCGTCGTCTTAAGTGGTAAACACAGCGATTGTCTTTTATCGTTAAGTGTAACCACTAATTGATACTGTAAAATAAACATAGTAAACACACACATGAACAGTTTTTAAACCAAAAGGCGGCTGTCTCAGGAAAGGAGGTTCGGTCCACATTAAAAAATACTACATTGCAATGTTCTCAATTTTGTATTTAAAACAATATACTACTTTAAGAATAGAGTCGCTATTCGAGTAAAGTATCGTGTGTGGCACGTGGCTACTGTGCCTTTGCTGGGCTGAGGGTATTAAGATAAGATCCGTTCTAAGAAAATAATCCGCACTATACACGAGCGAAATTGGCAGTTCTGCCGTGTAAACCGGCCCGTGTGGATACGTGTCGGAAGCACGGCGGTCAACCATCAAGGTCACAACATGATACATTTTCTGTGTCCTTTTTTGGTAGTCCTGCCGATTTCACTCGTGTAGCGTCTCCATAAATTGGAACTTGTAGCTTAGGTACGAACTAAATACTTATATATTTGATCTGGCATGTAATTGCAATAGATGTAAGAGGTAAACATACTTTTGAAATTGCTATTCATTAAAAAGAATGGGTGTTTGATGATTGGATTGTCATTTATTAACAAATTAACATTACCTTATTTAAAACTACTTATTCTACCAGTGGCTCTGTGAGCCGTTTCCAAAAACCGAAGCACAAAAAATCCGAGTAGGTATGTATTGAAACTGCTCGCAAAATTTCACGAGAATCGGTCGAGAAATGCGACTGGATACACGAAGTACCTAATTCTCGCCCGAGCTAAAACGGAGAAGTTCGTACGCTGTTCCGTGGTTCACTCCGCTACAAGTACTTGCATACCGGCTGCAGTCGGTATGTTAGCGCTGCTACGGAACGCACGCGTCCTATCGCAGCGCGTTGCATACGATAGAAAGCGATGGCCACGTGTAGGCTCGGTCGGCATACTACACAGGGGATTTGTTAACAGAGAACATTCGGTACGTAGTAAGAAAGAGAAAGAAAGGAAGATTTTTTTAATCATTTATTCATGACACATAACAGATGGAATATGATGAAAAAAAAGAAAAAACGAACTTCATATATGTAGGTATTTATATTTGTATGTATTTTTATTTATTTGTCTATTGTTGTTATTTATTATAAATGTATGTTTAATGTGTGTTTATATCTGTAGTTGCACCGCCCACAATTTGTCTGCTATGCCCAAAGGTTGACTGGTAGAGAATGCTTACGGCATTAAGTCCGCCTTTGTACGATAAGTTGTTCTTTTGTGCAATAAAGATTAAATAAATAAATAAAACTAAAACATATTCTGCTAGTGTCACGAAAAGGTCCCGCATCAGCATAATGCCGACTCAAGAGCCGGCGCTGATCTTCCGGCGGGACCTAAAGTGTAAGGTCAGGGTGGCCAAAGCCGTCAGCGGGGCATTTCCGTCAAGCGGCGTTTGTGGCTATTCAAACAACAATTAGCGCTTACTGACTCGATCGGTAAAACAGAGAGAAAATTTTATACCCGCAGTCAAAAACAGATGGCGCTGTCTAGCCAGTGAACGGAAAAACCCCGCTTTCAAAGTTTAGTTGCGCTCTGAACTCGAATGCGAGTGTAGTGTGCTGCTGTGTTTCGTGACGGTGCGATGAAAAAATGTACTTTTAGGGCTTAGTAAATGCGTTTGTTATATAGTTCGATATTCATGTTTGATGGTAGTTTTATTAATTTTCAATTATAATCTGTTGGTGAGAAACTGTGGATGGTTAAATATTGGTACTAACGAAATGATCGAGTAGACAAATCCGTCAATTGTGAAACGGGCAAAACCGTCATGTGCCGGAATTTCCCCATTTCATATATTGCCAACCTTTTTGATTTGACTTAGTTAAATAATAAAATAAAAATAAATCAGCCTATATACGTCCGACTGCTAGGCACAGGCCTCCTGTCACGGATGAGAGGGAACGGGCAGTAGTCCCCACGCTTGCCCACTGCGGGTTGGGGACTTCACATACACCTTTGAATTTCTTCGTGGATGTATGCAGGTTTCCTCACGATGTTTTTCCTTCACCAAAAAGCCAACGGTAAATATCAAACGATATTCCGTACATAAGTTCCGAACAACTCATTGATACGAGCCGGGATTCGAACCCACGACCGCCGTTTGACAGCCGCATGCCTGAACCGCTAGGCTACCGTAGCTTAGTAATAACTATGGTAGCGTAGCTTAGTGGTAGCGTAGCGTAGTTAAATAATAACTATGATTATTATACTATAATTTATTTTCAACGATTCTTAGTTTATTTTTATATTTTGCTTGATTTGAGATTGTGAACTGAGATTAGTCCCGATTAAAAATCAGTAGGTACTAAAATTGTTATATGTAAAGGCATTACACACCAGATGTATTAGACGTGCGCTTTCTACTGCAATTGAAGGTATACATTTCCGTAGGACAGGACGTTGTGTGACGTGAGCACGCGTGCGTCTCGCAAGCAGTGTGACTTGTATTGGGAGGGAATACTTAAGATAGCTACGTTTACATTTTAATGCCTGTCTACGTATACCCATCTGGTGTATATACGTCTTAGCGCGTGTTAATTAGTCCCTATCATTATACGATTTCAATATTAAAATTGTAAGCACGGTTGCAAAGTTAAATAATAAATTTTGATCGATAAAGGCAAAATCTGCTATTTTTTGCTATGATGGTAATCACGCTCTTCGATTGTTGAGCATTTAGGGTTTTAGCTAAATTGGTCGTTCAATACTTGAAATTAAATGAACAATTTGCTTATTAAATATGAATTGAAATTAAAAATATTGTCGCGCCCATAATAACAATGAGTAGGCCACTGTACTGGATCTTACTCAACAGTGGCGCCATCTGGTGAACACAAAAACAGTAGCCCATTATTTTAAAGACATGATGTCAGTTGACGGATTTTCCCTAGGGTTTGGGAATTTGTTTTAAAAGGTTTACTACTCCTGATTATAAAAATAGGCCGGAATTGCCCCAAAAAAAAATATTTGGCAATAAAATCTAAAATAAACCTTATATTGAGTTCGCTAAAGTTTAGTTTCGATTAACAGTTCAGTGGTATTTGTTCACTTGACGTATATGTTTGTAATACGTCACGATACAAGAAAAATCGTTGGTTGACTGTAATGTATGTATATGAAGACGCTGTCAAGCATGTGTCAAGTCAGTAATAAACGGTCCGTGCTCGGTAACTGTCGTTTCATTGCTACGTCACAAACACCTCACTGGCGACGATCTACCCGCGCATCAAAAAAAAAAACAGAAATAGTTATCGATTAATTATGTCTCTTATCGGGAATCTTAATGTTTTCGATCATAATACGCAAGAGTGGCAAATTTTTTACGGAAGATTGGAGCAGTTTATAAAGCTTAATGCAGTGGTGGACGAGAAAACGGGACCATTGTTACTCACCCACCTATCGGATGATACCTACCGGTTGGCAAGAAATCTTGTGCATCCAAGGAAATTGGAGAGCGTCAAGTTCATTGAATTAGTCGATGAACTAGAGAAGCATTTCTCTCCGCGGCGGTGCACGTTTGCCGACAGGGAGAAGTTTTTCGAGGCGAGGAGGGCTGCGGGAGAAAGCATCGAGGAATGGGCGGTGCGCGTTCGCGGGCTCGCAGTGTACTGTGATTTTGGCAGTGCATTAGACATGCTCCTAGTTAATCGTTTTGTGCTGGGCATGAACGTGGGTCCCGAACGTGACCGCTTGTTCGAGCAAGATGCTACCACACTCTCATTCGCGAGGGCAGTGGACGTGGCGCAGCAGGCGGCGAGCGCGCGCCAGGCCCGAGCCGCAGCCGCGGCAGCGGTGCCGGCGCATGTCAAGGAGGAGCCGGTGTACCGGGTGGGCGCGGGCGCGGCCAGGCCCGGCGCCGGCGCCGGCCGCGGCCACGACACGCGCAAGCCGTGCGCTGTGTGTGGTATGAAGAGCCACGAAGCTGACCAATGTCGGTATAGAAACTATCGATGCCAAGCATGTGGCGTGAAAGGCCATTTAAAGAAAGTGTGTAGTGATAAGAGTAGTAAGTGGCGATTGCACAGTTTGGCTGCTGACCAGGAGTCACATGATGAGAATGGATGTCAGAACTGTAAGGAATGTGAAGTTTTTTTAATAATAATAATAATAATAATAATATCGTTTATTGCATATCACATAGCTATAAAGGTAGGTACAATATAGGGCAGTTTTACATGTGATACCCTGAATAGGGCGCAGCAATATGAGAGGGCATCTACAGCTTAATAACTATTATTTTTAAGTAAGTTATACATACAAATTTTTAGAACTTCAGATTCTACACTTTATCATTAAAGAAATCGTCTATATTAACGTAAGGTACGTCAAATACTCTCCAATTTTATTATCTGTAGTTATTAATGGTATACAGTTGCAGATGGAACTTGACTCTGGCTCGGGAACAACAGTTATATCTAACAAATTGTATAGACAATATTTTGCGGATCTAGCCTTGCAAAAATGTAATTTAAAATTTTGCCTTTATAACGGTCACAAAATATCACCGCTGGGTTACTTTGAAACAAATGTGCATTACTTGAATGATTCAAAAGTAATTAAAATTTACGTTATTGAGAATGGAGGTCCACCTCTCGCTGGCCGAGATTTCATGTCAAAATTTAGCTTAGGCATAACGGCATTGAATAATAATATCGACTCCGCACCACGTCAAAGTTCGAGTGATATAGCGCAAATCATGAATGAATATTCCGACTTGTTTAATGACGAATTAGGCCGGTTCAATAAATTTGAGGTAGAATTGCATCTAAAGGAAGGAGCAGTCCCGAAGTTTTTTAAGCCTCGTCCAGTCCCTTTCGCGCTAAAAGACCGTGTTGAGGAAGAAATAAACAGATTGGTTGGTTTGGGAATTCTGGTACCTGTGAATTTTTCGAGATATGGTACTCCAATTGTACCAGTTTTAAAAGACAATGGTAAAGTTAAGATAGCGGGCGACTACTCCATTACACTGAACAAAGACATGTATATTGACAAATACCCCATGCCTCGCATAGAGGAAGTTTTAGCTAATTTAGGAAATGGGGACCATTATTCTAAAATTGATTTAAGTAACGCTTATAATCAGTTCGTTTTATCTCCTCGCTCCCAGGAATTAACAACAATAAGCACAACTAAGGGTTTATTTAAATATACGAGACTTGTATATGGTTTGGCAAATGCAGGAGCCGTGTTCCAGCGCACAATGGAGACACTTTTAGCAGGTATCGAAGGAGTCGGCTGTTGGCTCGATGACGTGTGCATAACGGGGCCGACAGAGCAAGTGCATTTAGATAGATTGCGGGAGGTACTTTCTAGGATTAAAAACGCAGGTCTTAAGTTACAGAAGGATAAATGTGTGTTCTTCCAAAATAATGTGACCTACTTAGGTTACGTTATAGATAAAAGTGGACTAAGGCCTTGTGCTAAGAAAGTTGAAGCGATAGTAAATGCACCTCGTCCCACAAATACTACGGAAGTAAAAAGATTTTTGGGCGTCGTAAATTACTACCGTAAATTCGTTCCAAGCGCGTCCTCTCACTTAAGTCCCTTGCATGAATTATTACGAGACGGAGCGCAGTGGGAGTGGAACGAAAGACATGAGCGCGCATTTGAAACGGTAAAAAACGAGCTCGCGTCAGATAAGGTGCTGGCGCACTTTGACCCCGAGGCCCAGCTCGTGCTGACAGTGGACGCCGGCCCGGCGGGGCTCGGGGGCGTTCTGGCGCTGCGCGCACCGGACGGCACCGAGCGCCCGCTGGCCTTTGCATCGCGTTCCTTATCAAAAAGCCAGCGTAACTATAGTCAAGTTCAAAAAGAGGCGAGTGCAATTGTTTTTGGAGTCAGATATTTCCACCAGTATTTGTATGGGCGTCAAGTACCTACCTTTCATACTAAGAACTGACCATAGACCGCTATTATCCATATTTGGTAAGAAGAACGGGGTATCAATAATGGCCGCATCGCGCTTGCAAAGATATGCCTTATTTTTATCGGCGTACAACTATTCAATAGAATATATAAGCAGTGAAAAAAACGTCGTAGCAGATTATTTCTCGCGCGCAGTAACAAGTTGTGATGACTCACAAAACAGCGATAGCGGTCCAGCGGGGTGGGGAGCCGTTGACGATGAATTATCATTATCGCATCTAAGGTTTTTAGATTCGAATGTTACGCCGATAATGTTTGATGATATCCAAAAGGCTACCGCGAACGATAAGACCTTACAAACCGTGATTAAGTACATGAACAAGGGATGGCCGCGGAAAATCCAATGTTCTTCGATTTCTGCATATTTTAATTGCAAACTTGACTTAGAAGTAGAAGACGGATGCCTTTTCCGGGGGCATCGAATTGTTGTGCCCACTATCTATCGGGAACGAATGCTAAGCGAGTTGCAGACGGGTCATTTTGGCATCGTTAAAACAAAAAGTATTGCTAGATCAAAATTTTGGTGGCCATCGATAGATAAGGATATCGAGAGGTACATAGGGTCGTGTTTTGCGTGCTGCAGGGTGCAAGCGGCACCCGCGCGCGCTTCCCCCGCCCCCTGGCCGCGCCCCGCCGGCCCCTGGCAGCGAATCCACATAGACTATATGTCGATTGCTAATCGAGATTATCTTATAGTTATAGACGCGTTTACTAAGTGGCTGGAATGCATTCGTATGAATTGCGGCGTTACCACTCGAGCTTTGATTTCTAAATTAAGGACACTATTTTCTATATTCGGCATTCCCAAGGTAATCGTATCAGATAATGATGTAAAAATTAAATCCAGCGAATTTCATTTATTTTGTGTAAACAATGGTATTAGTCATATAACATCTCCTATCTACCATCCACAAAGTAACGGATCAGCGGAAAATTCAGTTAAGACATGTAAAAAAATGATACGATGCTTGCTGACTGAACCGTTATCAGTTGCAGTTTTGGATGACAAATTACTGGGACTATTGTTCGATACTGCTGACTGAACCGTTATCAGTTGCAGTTTTGGATGACAAATTACTGGGACTATTGTTCGATACTGCTGACTGAACCGTTATCAGTTGCAGTTTTGGATGACAAATTACTGGGACTATTGTTCGATACTGCTGACTGAACCGTTATCAGTTGCAGTTTTGGATGACAAATTACTGGGACTATTGTTCGATACTGCTGACTGAACCGTTATCAGTTGCAGTTTTGGATGACAAATTACTGGGACTATTGTTCGATACTGCTGACTGAACCGTTATCAGTTGCAGTTTTGGATGACAAATTACTGGGACTATTGTTCGATACTGCTGACTGAACCGTTATCAGTTGCAGTTTTGGATGACAAATTACTGGGACTATTGTTCGATACTGCTGACTGAACCGTTATCAGTTGCAGTTTTGGATGACAAATTACTGGGACTATTGTTCGATACTGCTGACTGAACCGTTATCAGTTGCAGTTTTGGATGACAAATTACTGGGACTATTGTTCGATACTGCTGACTGAACCGTTATCAGTTGCAGTTTTGGATGACAAATTACTGGGACTATTGTTCGATACTGCTGACTGAACCGTTATCAGTTGCAGTTTTGGATGACAAATTACTGGGACTATTGTTCGATACTGCTGACTGAACCGTTATCAGTTGCAGTTTTGGATGACAAATTACTGGGACTATTGTTCGATACTGCTGACTGAACCGTTATCAGTTGCAGTTTTGGATGACAAATTACTGGGACTATTGTTCGATACTGCTGACTGAACCGTTATCAGTTGCAGTTTTGGATGACAAATTACTGGGACTATTGTTCGATACTGCTGACTGAACCGTTATCAGTTGCAGTTTTGGATGACAAATTACTGGGACTATTGTTCGATACTGCTGACTGAACCGTTATCAGTTGCAGTTTTGGATGACAAATTACTGGGACTATTGTTCGATACTGCTGACTGAACCGTTATCAGTTGCAGTTTTGGATGACAAATTACTGGGACTATTGTTCGATACTGCTGACTGAACCGTTATCAGTTGCAGTTTTGGATGACAAATTACTGGGACTATTGTTCGATACTGCTGACTGAACCGTTATCAGTTGCAGTTTTGGATGACAAATTACTGGGACTATTGTTCGATACTGCTGACTGAACCGTTATCAGTTGCAGTTTTGGATGACAAATTACTGGGACTATTGTTCGATACTGCTGACTGAACCGTTATCAGTTGCAGTTTTGGATGACAAATTACTGGGACTATTGTTCGATACTGCTGACTGAACCGTTATCAGTTGCAGTTTTGGATGACAAATTACTGGGACTATTGTTCGATACTGCTGACTGAACCGTTATCAGTTGCAGTTTTGGATGACAAATTACTGGGACTATTGTTCGATACTGCTGACTGAACCGTTATCAGTTGCAGTTTTGGATGACAAATTACTGGGACTATTGTTCGATACTGCTGACTGAACCGTTATCAGTTGCAGTTTTGGATGACAAATTACTGGGACTATTGTTCGATACTGCTGACTGAACCGTTATCAGTTGCAGTTTTGGATGACAAATTACTGGGACTATTGTTCGATACTGCTGACTGAACCGTTATCAGTTGCAGTTTTGGATGACAAATTACTGGGACTATTGTTCGATACTGCTGACTGAACCGTTATCAGTTGCAGTTTTGGATGACAAATTACTGGGACTATTGTTCGATACTGCTGACTGAACCGTTATCAGTTGCAGTTTTGGATGACAAATTACTGGGACTATTGTTCGATACTGCTGACTGAACCGTTATCAGTTGCAGTTTTGGATGACAAATTACTGGGACTATTGTTCGATACTGCTGACTGAACCGTTATCAGTTGCAGTTTTGGATGACAAATTACTGGGACTATTGTTCGATACTGCTGACTGAACCGTTATCAGTTGCAGTTTTGGATGACAAATTACTGGGACTATTGTTCGATACTGCTGACTGAACCGTTATCAGTTGCAGTTTTGGATGACAAATTACTGGGACTATTGTTCGATACTGCTGACTGAACCGTTATCAGTTGCAGTTTTGGATGACAAATTACTGGGACTATTGTTCGATACTGCTGACTGAACCGTTATCAGTTGCAGTTTTGGATGACAAATTACTGGGACTATTGTTCGATACTGCTGACTGAACCGTTATCAGTTGCAGTTTTGGATGACAAATTACTGGGACTATTGTTCGATACTGCTGACTGAACCGTTATCAGTTGCAGTTTTGGATGACAAATTACTGGGACTATTGTTCGATACTGCTGACTGAACCGTTATCAGTTGCAGTTTTGGATGACAAATTACTGGGACTATTGTTCGATACTGCTGACTGAACCGTTATCAGTTGCAGTTTTGGATGACAAATTACTGGGACTATTGTTCGATACTGCTGACTGAACCGTTATCAGTTGCAGTTTTGGATGACAAATTACTGGGACTATTGTTCGATACTGCTGACTGAACCGTTATCAGTTGCAGTTTTGGATGACAAATTACTGGGACTATTGTTCGATACTGCTGACTGAACCGTTATCAGTTGCAGTTTTGGATGACAAATTACTGGGACTATTGTTCGATACTGCTGACTGAACCGTTATCAGTTGCAGTTTTGGATGACAAATTACTGGGACTATTGTTCGATACTGCTGACTGAACCGTTATCAGTTGCAGTTTTGGATGACAAATTACTGGGACTATTGTTCGATACTGCTGACTGAACCGTTATCAGTTGCAGTTTTGGATGACAAATTACTGGGACTATTGTTCGATACTGCTGACTGAACCGTTATCAGTTGCAGTTTTGGATGACAAATTACTGGGACTATTGTTCGATACTGCTGACTGAACCGTTATCAGTTGCAGTTTTGGATGACAAATTACTGGGACTATTGTTCGATACTGCTGACTGAACCGTTATCAGTTGCAGTTTTGGATGACAAATTACTGGGACTATTGTTCGATACTGCTGACTGAACCGTTATCAGTTGCAGTTTTGGATGACAAATTACTGGGACTATTGTTCGATACTGCTGACTGAACCGTTATCAGTTGCAGTTTTGGATGACAAATTACTGGGACTATTGTTCGATACTGCTGACTGAACCGTTATCAGTTGCAGTTTTGGATGACAAATTACTGGGACTATTGTTCGATACTGCTGACTGAACCGTTATCAGTTGCAGTTTTGGATGACAAATTACTGGGACTATTGTTCGATACTGCTGACTGAACCGTTATCAGTTGCAGTTTTGGATGACAAATTACTGGGACTATTGTTCGATACTGCTGACTGAACCGTTATCAGTTGCAGTTTTGGATGACAAATTACTGGGACTATTGTTCGATACTGCTGACTGAACCGTTATCAGTTGCAGTTTTGGATGACAAATTACTGGGACTATTGTTCGATACTGCTGACTGAACCGTTATCAGTTGCAGTTTTGGATGACAAATTACTGGGACTATTGTTCGATACTGCTGACTGAACCGTTATCAGTTGCAGTTTTGGATGACAAATTACTGGGACTATTGTTCGATACTGCTGACTGAACCGTTATCAGTTGCAGTTTTGGATGACAAATTACTGGGACTATTGTTCGATACTGCTGACTGAACCGTTATCAGTTGCAGTTTTGGATGACAAATTACTGGGACTATTGTTCGATACTGCTGACTGAACCGTTATCAGTTGCAGTTTTGGATGACAAATTACTGGGACTATTGTTCGATACTGCTGACTGAACCGTTATCAGTTGCAGTTTTGGATGACAAATTACTGGGACTATTGTTCGATACTGCTGACTGAACCGTTATCAGTTGCAGTTTTGGATGACAAATTACTGGGACTATTGTTCGATACTGCTGACTGAACCGTTATCAGTTGCAGTTTTGGATGACAAATTACTGGGACTATTGTTCGATACTGCTGACTGAACCGTTATCAGTTGCAGTTTTGGATGACAAATTACTGGGACTATTGTTCGATACTGCTGACTGAACCGTTATCAGTTGCAGTTTTGGATGACAAATTACTGGGACTATTGTTCGATACTGCTGACTGAACCGTTATCAGTTGCAGTTTTGGATGACAAATTACTGGGACTATTGTTCGATACTGCTGACTGAACCGTTATCAGTTGCAGTTTTGGATGACAAATTACTGGGACTATTGTTCGATACTGCTGACTGAACCGTTATCAGTTGCAGTTTTGGATGACAAATTACTGGGACTATTGTTCGATACTGCTGACTGAACCGTTATCAGTTGCAGTTTTGGATGACAAATTACTGGGACTATTGTTCGATACTGCTGACTGAACCGTTATCAGTTGCAGTTTTGGATGACAAATTACTGGGACTATTGTTCGATACTGCTGACTGAACCGTTATCAGTTGCAGTTTTGGATGACAAATTACTGGGACTATTGTTCGATACTGCTGACTGAACCGTTATCAGTTGCAGTTTTGGATGACAAATTACTGGGACTATTGTTCGATACTGCTGACTGAACCGTTATCAGTTGCAGTTTTGGATGACAAATTACTGGGACTATTGTTCGATACTGCTGACTGAACCGTTATCAGTTGCAGTTTTGGATGACAAATTACTGGGACTATTGTTCGATACTGCTGACTGAACCGTTATCAGTTGCAGTTTTGGATGACAAATTACTGGGACTATTGTTCGATACTGCTGACTGAACCGTTATCAGTTGCAGTTTTGGATGACAAATTACTGGGACTATTGTTCGATACTGCTGACTGAACCGTTATCAGTTGCAGTTTTGGATGACAAATTACTGGGACTATTGTTCGATACTGCTGACTGAACCGTTATCAGTTGCAGTTTTGGATGACAAATTACTGGGACTATTGTTCGATACTGCTGACTGAACCGTTATCAGTTGCAGTTTTGGATGACAAATTACTGGGACTATTGTTCGATACTGCTGACTGAACCGTTATCAGTTGCAGTTTTGGATGACAAATTACTGGGACTATTGTTCGATACTGCTGACTGAACCGTTATCAGTTGCAGTTTTGGATGACAAATTACTGGGACTATTGTTCGATACTGCTGACTGAACCGTTATCAGTTGCAGTTTTGGATGACAAATTACTGGGACTATTGTTCGATACTGCTGACTGAACCGTTATCAGTTGCAGTTTTGGATGACAAATTACTGGGACTATTGTTCGATACTGCTGACTGAACCGTTATCAGTTGCAGTTTTGGATGACAAATTACTGGGACTATTGTTCGATACTGCTGACTGAACCGTTATCAGTTGCAGTTTTGGATGACAAATTACTGGGACTATTGTTCGATACTGCTGACTGAACCGTTATCAGTTGCAGTTTTGGATGACAAATTACTGGGACTATTGTTCGATACTGCTGACTGAACCGTTATCAGTTGCAGTTTTGGATGACAAATTACTGGGACTATTGTTCGATACTGCTGACTGAACCGTTATCAGTTGCAGTTTTGGATGACAAATTACTGGGACTATTGTTCGATACTGCTGACTGAACCGTTATCAGTTGCAGTTTTGGATGACAAATTACTGGGACTATTGTTCGATACTGCTGACTGAACCGTTATCAGTTGCAGTTTTGGATGACAAATTACTGGGACTATTGTTCGATACTGCTGACTGAACCGTTATCAGTTGCAGTTTTGGATGACAAATTACTGGGACTATTGTTCGATACTGCTGACTGAACCGTTATCAGTTGCAGTTTTGGATGACAAATTACTGGGACTATTGTTCGATACTGCTGACTGAACCGTTATCAGTTGCAGTTTTGGATGACAAATTACTGGGACTATTGTTCGATACTGCTGACTGAACCGTTATCAGTTGCAGTTTTGGATGACAAATTACTGGGACTATTGTTCGATACTGCTGACTGAACCGTTATCAGTTGCAGTTTTGGATGACAAATTACTGGGACTATTGTTCGATACTGCTGACTGAACCGTTATCAGTTGCAGTTTTGGATGACAAATTACTGGGACTATTGTTCGATACTGCTGACTGAACCGTTATCAGTTGCAGTTTTGGATGACAAATTACTGGGACTATTGTTCGATACTGCTGACTGAACCGTTATCAGTTGCAGTTTTGGATGACAAATTACTGGGACTATTGTTCGATACTGCTGACTGAACCGTTATCAGTTGCAGTTTTGGATGACAAATTACTGGGACTATTGTTCGATACTGCTGACTGAACCGTTATCAGTTGCAGTTTTGGATGACAAATTACTGGGACTATTGTTCGATACTGCTGACTGAACCGTTATCAGTTGCAGTTTTGGATGACAAATTACTGGGACTATTGTTCGATACTGCTGACTGAACCGTTATCAGTTGCAGTTTTGGATGACAAATTACTGGGACTATTGTTCGATACTGCTGACTGAACCGTTATCAGTTGCAGTTTTGGATGACAAATTACTGGGACTATTGTTCGATACTGCTGACTGAACCGTTATCAGTTGCAGTTTTGGATGACAAATTACTGGGACTATTGTTCGATACTGCTGACTGAACCGTTATCAGTTGCAGTTTTGGATGACAAATTACTGGGACTATTGTTCGATACTGCTGACTGAACCGTTATCAGTTGCAGTTTTGGATGACAAATTACTGGGACTATTGTTCGATACTGCTGACTGAACCGTTATCAGTTGCAGTTTTGGATGACAAATTACTGGGACTATTGTTCGATACTGCTGACTGAACCGTTATCAGTTGCAGTTTTGGATGACAAATTACTGGGACTATTGTTCGATACTGCTGACTGAACCGTTATCAGTTGCAGTTTTGGATGACAAATTACTGGGACTATTGTTCGATACTGCTGACTGAACCGTTATCAGTTGCAGTTTTGGATGACAAATTACTGGGACTATTGTTCGATACTGCTGACTGAACCGTTATCAGTTGCAGTTTTGGATGACAAATTACTGGGACTATTGTTCGATACTGCTGACTGAACCGTTATCAGTTGCAGTTTTGGATGACAAATTACTGGGACTATTGTTCGATACTGCTGACTGAACCGTTATCAGTTGCAGTTTTGGATGACAAATTACTGGGACTATTGTTCGATACTGCTGACTGAACCGTTATCAGTTGCAGTTTTGGATGACAAATTACTGGGACTATTGTTCGAATACCGTAATACTGCACATTGTGCTACCGGTATCGCCGGCTAAACTTATGTTTGGGCGCTCGTTAAGGTCCAGGCTGGATTTAATTATGCCATCGCACCATAATAATAATTCTAATGACTCATCAGCCTGTAGAAAATTAACAATGGGAGATCGAGTGTGGTTAAAGTGGTATACAGCAAGTAAATATACCTGGGTAACGGGCATCATTCGAGACGTTGTAGGAAATCGCATGTATGATGTATATGTTAGCGATTATGATGTAATTGGCAGGCGTCATGTAGATCAGTTACGGAAATACACTGGAATCATACCGCAGGACGATGTATATGTTAATGAATACAAATCTTGTGAATCAGGCAAGGTAACTGAACCCGTGCGGCCGCCGTCGCCCGCGCTGGCCGCTCCGCCCGCGCCGGCCACGCCGGCCCCGACGGTTTCGCCCCACTCGCACTCCGTGTCACTCTCTCCCACCGCACGTCTAGTGGCACCCGATACAATGATAGGCATAGAGCATGACGAAGAAGGGGAAACAGGGGAAATAGAGGACGAGTGGGTCGAGGCTCAGGACTCGGCGCCGTTTGACCCAGAGGACTTTCGTTGTGACGATATTCCTTGTTTAGATTCTGCGCCGCCGCCTCGCTCCTATGATGATAATGCCGACGCCGGCAACGAAATATCGCCCGGAGTCAGAAGGCATATGTTAAGATCTAGATCTAAGAAAATAGATTATAAGCAATATTACTTATTTTATGTCTAAACCATGTGTTCGTCCCCAGATGCTCAAATGGCGCTGGAGGAGTGTAATGTATGTATATGAAGACGCTGTCAAGCATGTGTCAAGTCAGTAATAAACGGTCCGTGCTCGGTAACTGTCGTTTCATTGCTACGTCACAAACACCTCAATAATAGGGAATATGGGAATATGGGAATAGCCCCAAACCGTCGGGAAAATCCGTCAACTGACATGTTTTAAAAAGAAAAACATATTTAAATACCCAGCAATACTAGCAATTTAATATGAGTAAATTTGTATAGTTAAATAAATGCCCAATCTATTACAGTGATCAGGTTTATTAAAAAGTAAATATCCTCTTAGTTATGACCAGCCAAAGTGAACTTATCAAAAAGTATGACGGAAATGCCCTCATTGACCTTATCTACTATTATTTATTCTGTGTCGTGTCAGCGGGGTTCAACGGGTGTAGGTACTAGAGGCGACTTGCCTGCGGCTAACTTCATAGACAACATATTTAGGGCCGATTTACACATTGATTAATGATTAGTGCGTTTCCATACAAAAGCTACTCGCACCTGCAGCAAGTGTATGAACTCGTACTAATCACTAATCAAAGTGAAACAGCCCATAAGTGGCGCGTATTGTAAGTGAGATGTTCTCTTTCGTCTTCAGTATTCCTCCTGCGTCAGAAACGGCACATTATGATCCGCGCCCGCCTCCATAATGCGCGTGAAGTAGTTCTTGTTTATCTGGCTGAAGCTCCGCATGAGGATGGACACCTCGGTGGGGCTGGTCACCAGGGGCTGCGCGGCCTCCGGCCCGCAGGGGGTCAGCGTGGACACCAAGAAACCTGGACGACAGGTTAACTAGTTTATTCATTCGCTCATAGCCTAGCGGCGCCTGCGAGTCGGAAACGATAACGCAGGTTAAGCAACGATGGCAGCGGTCAGTCTTTGGATGGGTGACCGCCTGATGTTTGGGTGTTTAATATAAATTAGCGCTTCCGTGCTTTGGAAGGCACGCTAAGCAGTTGATCCCGGCTGCTGTCTATGACAGTAGTCGTTAAGCCGAGTTAGAGCCCTTGGCTTAAGAACTTCTAACAGTCGATTTGCCCTGCCCACTCACTTGACAAAGGGGGGACAACTGTCACACGCATCGGCAGGAGGTACCTGTACCTACCACAACCCTGCACGTGTCCCCTGGGTTATGGGTATGGTACAGTCAGCATCATATAGTTAGTAGCAGCCAAAGTAGCCAAATATATCGGAACGTCTTTATTAGTATAGGAGTAAGGAAGTGTTACGATATATTTGGCTACTTTGACTGCTACTAACTATGTGATGCTGACTGTACTAAAGAGTGACAAACTTTAAAAAGGCCAAAATAATGTATGCCATACGATAAAATAAAACTTGTTTATTACCTACTAGCTTCCGCCCGCGACTTAGTCTGCGTGAACCCGGGGTAAAAACTATCCTATATTTTAATCCAGCCTATAAACTATCTTCGTGCAAAATTTCATCCAAATCGGTTGAGCCGTTTAAGCGTGATTGAGTAACAAACTTCCAAACATCTAAACATCCAAACTTTCGCATTTATAATATTACTAGATTCTGCTCGCGACTCCGTCCGCGTGGAAATCGTTTATATCGCAGCTCCATACAAACTTCAACCCCCCATTTCATACCTTTAGGGGGTGATTTCCAGAATGAAAACTATCCTATGTCCTTCCCCGGGATTCAAACTATCTGCATACCAAATTTCATCGCAATCGGTTCAGCGGTTTAAGCGTGAAGAGGTAACAGACAGACAGACAGACACACTTTCGCATTTATAATATTAGTATGGATATGGATAGTAGGATAATTATTTACTATATACACAAACAAAAATAAGATTATTAATAAAAAAACTTGGCCCAGAATGCTGGCGGCAATGTCAATTTGTCACGTTGTAAGCAATGCTAATACGTTGGGCTAGGTATGAAGCCGGTCTTCTGGTCACCAGAAGCGTCGACGAGGTGCTTAGAAAGCGATTTTAAAAGTTCTAAAGCGGTGGTTCCCCATGGCCCTGTAACTCCTTTATGGTCTCGACGCCGAAAGCCTCAAACGTGCTTATAACATATTATTATCATATAGAGCTTGATGTGTCCCACTGCTGGGTGGGGCCTCCCCCTCTTCCACTGCTCGCGGTTTTGAGGTTGATCTGGCCAGTCCTTCAAAAAGGAGTCATACTAATCTCGCCATCGCCAACGTGGTCTGCCGCGTTTCCTTTTCGACGGTGGCAAACGAGCTTACCGTCTGCCTGATGCATTCCTGAAGAATCACAACATCACATACCTACAGAGCAAGTAGTGACGTGATTATGGCTGCGGTCTTCTGTATGGTGGAGGTACTTCCCCAGTCGGGCTGCTCGAAATATGAGCGAGATGACATTCCGCAGTGCCCTAACCTCTCTTAAAACTATCTTAGTGCTTATCTTTGAGTTGTCACATCAATACAATACCTTCAAACGTAAATTTTCCATAAGTAGGTACATTGCCCCCCGATATCGTTACTGGAGCCCGACATCGACCGTTACGGATTGGTGTTGCACATCCATATAGATGCTAAACGACTTGTACCAATGAACGGTAAATATCGTAGGTACCAACCGTGTCTACCCACGCGTTAGATTAAATTTCGAGTTGGATGCTCAAATTCTTACCTGTGGCAAGGTCTGAAAATAAAATAAAAAATCAGTAAATACATGACCGAGTCGCGGCTAGATAGACTATCTGTCTCTTTCTAAGTTTACTAATCGCCGCGCCACAGCTCTCGGCCTTCCTGTGTTAGCCGTGCTGGCAAAAAGCTATGGATCCACTTTTAAAGGCCACATACTTCGCAATTTGTCTCAACTTGACATAGTTTGAATAAGACAGCAATAGGGGCGTAGACACTAAATAAAATAATCAATCATGTCATGTTTTCTCGAAAAAGGATAAAAAATGTACTCAAATGGAGAACAAATCATCGCAAAATGTTAAATAATCACGAAGTTATAAGTGTCCAGTTTTAAGAAGGGGTATATTCTGTCCCTTCTTCGCAAAACGCAACTTCATATTGAAACGATGACGCTGGAAGAATGTGACGTCACAGAAGACGGCAACGTGTCGCGCCGCATCGCGGTCGGCGGGGCCGTCGACGGGCCGCCCGGCAGCATCCTGTAATGTGACGTCACACACCGTTTGCGTTTTCTCTCTCTAACAAGCAATATTAAAACGATTGTAGCTTCGTAATTCTTTGAGATAACTGAATGGGAGTTTCGTCACTAGGCATATTTTTTTGCCTTCTTTATTTTGGAGTAATAATAATTGTCGAGTCTACACCCGTATTATAGCTTTCATTCTAACACGTTGTGGTGACAAATTGATTGATTGTGTAACGAGTAATGGCCTTTATGAGAACTTGCAGATCGCTTCTACGGTGACCTTTGCTTGTGTTTACTAATTAATCTTGCAGCCGAAGAAGCGCATCCCACATAGTGAAGGGTGGTATTCCACTTGTCCAAGATCTTTGTCAATGTGCATTGCGTCTCACTCACTCTTTAAGCAAAATGTGAGACGCAAATACACATTGGACCAGTGGAATACTTAGGTACCACCCTAAGTGAAGTCTCGCCCAAATATGTCAGCATACTTTGTAGTAGAGCCAGGGGCGGCTCACTTCGTGATTTGGTCGCGCCGCTATAAGTACATAATATGTACTTACCTAGGGGGTATGTGCTTATAAGTATCGCATCGCGTTGCATGCTATAGAAAGGGATGGCCACGTTTAGGCCACACGCACGTTTATTTCACTGGGATAGGTTGCATACGGCATCCAACTGACGACTTGCGAATAGTAATAATTAAAACCTATTTAGAACATCGGTTCTACGTGCTATGTGCCCTGCCCACTTAAGTTTAGCGATTCGGAGGGCTATAGGTATCGGTTACCTTGGTTCTGCTGCGGATAGCCGGGCGGTTGGGGCGGAAAGGTTCTAAAGTGGCGACCACGTACCGGAAGGCGCGGCGTGGGTAGGCCCCCCACAAGGTGGACTGATGACCTGGGAAAGGTTGCGGGAGTCCGCTGGATGCGGGTGGCGCGGGACCGGTCACTTTGGCACTCTTTGGGGGAGGCCTATGTCCAGCAGTGGCCGTCTTTCGGCTGATATGATGATGATGATGATGACCTACTAAGATAGTTTTTAAGACCTTTATTACTAACGAATTATGGAAACACTTCCGAAATAAATGATTTGATTTTGTTTTTGATTTAGGCTCGTTCGGCATACCTAAACAAGGGATTTGTTAACAGTGAACCTTCTGTACGTACTATTATTAATTCTGTGGCCGATCGGCACTTTCTATCTGGAGCTAAAGCTGTCTACTTTCAGTTCATTCTACCGCATAACTGCGTCCTACCTGACCTGCGCGGCGGCCATTTGTGTAGCGGAGCCAGCACTATTGTAACCTGTTTGTGTTGTTTTTAACCGACTTCAAAAAAAAGGAGGAGGTTCTCAATTCGTTTGTATTTTTTTTTTTCCATGTTTGTTACCTCAGATCTCCGTCATTGATGAGCCGATTCGTAATTTTTTTTTTTGTTTGTAAGTATATGCTTCCAGGTGGGTCCCATTTTTTTCAAAGATTCAGTTGGATGATGGGATCCATGAGGAATCGAGGGAACTCCTCAATTATATTAGGCACGCATGTAGTGATTTTGGTATTTTCTATTATAGCTAGTGTATTTACACCCGGAAATAAATTTGGTGGAGTTGAATTGATGATGAAGACCACAGATGACTTATGGAATTCCTCAATTATGTACTTAAAAGTACAAAAGTATATAACAGATTCTGGTAGGATTCCGTTGAAATAGCAACTATCATTAGTTGCTATTTCAGTGCCAAAGGTGATCTTTGTGGAATCGACGGAAGTCCTCAAATATTATCGGCCCACATACATCGATTCGGTTTTTTCATCTAGTAATCAACGCATTTGCTCTCTGAAATCAGTTTATGTGGTAAATTAGAAAATAAATGTGGAAATGTTCTCGTTCCTTCGCGGAGTACTAAATTGAAGTCGGTTAAAACTTTGTTTTTAAAGTAAATTATTTACCTTTCAATTCCCAGTCACCAGTGAAATTGTCTGTCCCGCCGACGGCGATGTAGTTGATACGGAACGGATCGGGGTCGGTCACGTTGAAATGGAATGAGTAAATCCAGTTGGTCGCGCTAGCCACGGTCATCAGGAACCAACCGGTCGAGATGTCCCAGCGCATCACGAAGTCCACATACTCTTTGTCCCAGAGGGTTCTGTGATTGAATATGTTCATTTTATGTGCTTTAATAGTGTGCTATTCCGCTAAAAAACTTGCAGGTCTATAAGCGATGAACAGATGCACCCTCCCTCCGCACGTGTAGGTATAGGTACTTACAGCAAACCACCACCAACAATTTAGAAAAGTTGAAAAACCCCCGACATTTTCATTTCAAAGTACAATATCTCAAAAACGGCTGAACAGATTTTCATGAAACATGGCTAAGAACACTCAGGATAAAATTATCTATGACACAAAAAAAACCGCATTCAAATCGGTCCATCCGTTTGGGAGCTACAATACCACAGACAGATACACAGATACACAGACACGTTAAACTTATAACACTCATGTCTTTGCGTCGGGGCCTGCCAGCACGAAGATTATCGGAAAAGGTTGTTCAGGGAAGTAGCTAACGGAGTTTCAATGCAGCTGAAGCCACATGACCGATTTGGTCGCTAGCTCTCCGTCTAGTAGGTATTATTAACGTGCACTGCGTACTGAAATCTCGATAATATCAGTCTAGATCTCGCCTGTCAAAATCCTAATACTAATTACTAATTATTAACTAATACAAAAAATAATAATTGAATTCTATTCAGATAAGATAAGATTTATTTGCAACCAAGAACTTAAAACTAAGATACATGGACCCTGGAAGGGTGTAGCAACAATTAGGTAACTTATACTATAAAATGTACTATGTACATATAGTAAATTTTGAACTAATCCATTGACTGAGTAAAATGACTTTCAATAAAAGGTTCTTCAAATTACGGTTTAACGTTTCCTCGCTTGCCTCATTTTTTATTTCGGCGGGAAGGCGCTCATAGTTCTCTTGCGTTTTTAGCAAGCAGTAACCGTGCGACGCGGCACCGTCCGAAGTCTTCGAAGGCACTTTCCCGTCCCACTTAAACTGTGATAGGTGTCTCCGCGTATACCTACATGATGACCTCGAAGAGGTAATGCGAATAGCGAGTCATCAAGTCATAATCCGATGCTGAACAAATAACTCTTTGCAGAACTGCCTCTGGTTTTAGACCTAGCATAGTTCGAAGCGCCCGTTTTTGTATTCCAGCATCAGTCGAGTTGCCCCACAGGATCGCACCGTAAGTCATAAGCGAGTGGAAAAGTGAAAAATAACCCTGCCTCAGCGCGTCACAGGAAACCAAGGGTTTAAGTTTGCGCAGGGCAAACACCGCTCCGGCCAGCCTATCACAGAGCGAAGTCGACGCGTTTCTTCCAATTCAACGTGGGGTCCAGCGTGAATCCTTAAAACTTACAAGTATTACCCATTTGTATGGGGCACTGGATGCTCACGTTGGAGTTCGGAACGCACCTTCCAGAGAAGTGCATAACACTGGTTTTGTTTGCGTTGAGGACTAGGTCATTTGCCGAGAACCAATTCTTCAGTTGCAAGTATACAGTTGTAATTTTTTCACTCAGTTCCTCGTATGTACGTCAGCATCATAAGTAACTGGGCAAACGATGACGTCAAAAGTCTTTATTAAAAGGGAATAAGAGCTTTTGAAGACGTCAATTGCGCAGTTACTTTTGATGCTGACTGTACGTGCATTCACTACTACTGTCGTGTCATCGGCAAACAGCGTAATTTGACCGTCCGTTATAGCAGATGGTAGATCATTTATAAATATAAGGAACAGGATTTTCCCCAACGCAGATCCTTGTGGAATCCCGATAGTCAAACTGCACGGCCCCAACTCACCTTTTTACTTCCGGATGTTATTTTAACTGTTTGCGTTCTGCTTTCTAAGATCGATTTTATTAGTTACTGCGTCCTTGTACGCCGTACCGTATGAGCTTATTTATTAGTAGATTATGGTTAATGACGTCGCTCGAAAGCTTTCGACAAATCGCAGAATATGCCAGCTATTTTGTATTTATTATTCAACTTTTTTTTTTCAACTAGCGACCCGCCCCGGCTTTGCACGGGAACTATATTATACATAAAAACCTTCCTCTTTAATCACTCTATCTATTAAAAAAAAACCGCATCAAAATCCGTTGCGTTGCATACATAGGGACAGACAGCGGGAAGCGACTTTGTTTTATACTGTGTGTGTTATGTATGTACTGTGTACTATGTGTATGTACCAGTGATAATACTGTCGATTGTGTTATACCTACTCGTATGCTGCTATTGTAGTGGATCTGTTTTTCCTGTATGCAAATTGTCTGTCAGTCAGTAGGTCGGTTTCGAGGTGGTTCATGAGATGCTGCGATAGAAGGGATTCGATAATTTTTGATATGTTGGGCACCATTGATATCGGCCTATAATTATCAACTGATGTTCTGTCTCTCTTTTTTACAAGCTTTTATTTACCTTCACCTGTCCCGTTGTCTGTCTGTCTGTCTGTAATCAAATCTTGCAATTTGACCCACTTCCCGGTGACCGATTGAGCTGAAATTTTGGATATAAGTATAGTTTGGATGACGGACTGTTCATGCTTGCAAGGGCATAGTACCTAATTAACTACTTAAATACTAGTGTTATTATTATTATTATCGTATTGACGAGAGACATCATTCTGATCTTGACACGTTTTATTGTTATTGACCCTGTACATCTCTGACAATATAACATTAATGTTCCTTTTTTGTTTTGACGCTTAGAGACCGTATACATCTCTTAGAATAATTATTAATTGTATTTGGACGCTCAGAGACCTTATACATCTCTGGAATACTGAATAATATCATTAACTTCTGTTAATTAATGCTGATACAGATCTTATATGGAATGTAATGGTCATATTTTGCAATTTTGTTTTGTTTACATTAACTTAGTGACATTTAGTTTGTAAACCTTTTATAAGTATATAATTTTAAATTATTATTGTGTAAGATTACTATTTTATTGTAAATTACCGTTTGACATGTAAAAGTGCCCTTGTGGCCTATTTGCAGAATAAATAATTGATTTGATTTGATTTGATTTGATTTGACAATTCAATATTATGGTACTATCGAGCTGATCTGATGATGGAGACAGAAGGTGGCCATGGGACTTCAGTACTTACCCGACGTAACCCCGTTGAGTTTGGGTTCGTTAGAATCGTCTCAATGAGTAGTTGATGATGGTATACAGAAAAGTACAGTCGGCAATAAAAGCTTGTACCAAAAATGAAATTTTTGACAGAAGCTTATTATATTCTTACCGGGCATACCCTTGTGCATTTCAGTATGTCAGGGTAGACACCAGCGGCGAACATTTCGTATATTTAGTATGACTGCATTTATGAGAAACAGTCTATTTTTGGAAGAGCAATTATCTCCTAATACCTGAGATTAGGGGATGCAATATCGGACGGTTTTCAATTCCGGAACTGATTTTCGAGATTGACCTTCAATTCCGGAATTCCGGAACTGGTTCCGGAATTAAGGATTTTATTGCTTTATTTGGTTGTGATTGGATTTTGAGCAAAATAAAACCAGAAATAGTAATCAATATTTATTTATTAATAATCAACAACCGTAAATAATTATTCAGTGGTATTTTTTTAAAGAACACGCGAATGTTATCACACTACAGATGTAATCGTTGTTATAAAAAACTACTAAGTAAGAATACTACACAATACGAAGTTACTTACATTCATCGTATTCATATGATAATCATATGTAACGTTTCATATACCGAACAGTATTGAAATCGCAACACTTATTCAAAAAATGCAACAAAATTAAATGAATAAACCAGTTATATGTAAAAGTACTCTCAGTTAACATTATACGTAATATTTTAAAATCAGGCATCACATGTTTTTAACAATCAACTAAACAAAATGAAAATGGTATAACTGTTTTAATAAAAATAACAACATTAAAAATAGTCCACTCAGGTAAGTAATCATTTTAAAGATCAACAGAGTAAAATAAAAATACTTCGTTATTCTTAACCTATCTACCTAAAGATGTATAATTATATAATAATATGATCAGTCCGGTGGCCACAGTCAGTGTCAGTCCCTCGTCATATAAGTGACTATGAATTATCAATTATCATATAGGTATCTGAAACTATTACAGTGTAAACTTTTTATAACGAAACTCAAGGGACCGAGCATTTTTTTATCGTTACTGAGACTTACCGTTATATGGAGTGAAGAAAGAAAAACAACTACTTAAATTCACAATTTTTTTTCAAAGTTGGTTGACGACTGATAATACGATAGGTAAAGCTGGTGTATTTAGACCATCATTTACAAGTAAACGCAGTAATGGTGCACGTGTTCAAGGCAATTAACAATAACAAAAGCAAGACGGCTGTTTACGACCTCAGAAGTTTCGGAGCCTCAAAGGTTTAGTCGGCGTCTTTTGTAACCTGATAAGATAACAAACAATAATACCGATAGTGAATATTTCCTGTGACTAAATATGAACACATTTCTTCGTAATAGAGAATAGCTGCTGCACTATAAAGAGTTTATCAATGTGTGGGTTTTAAGGTAAACCAACCAAATTGTGCTCACTTCTACGTCAAAGGGAGTTTATCGTTATAAAGTGTAATGTTATAAAGAGTTTACACTGTACTTATTAAAGCTAAACAGCCAATAATTCGTCGTAATGGAACCTTTCCTTTTTGTTTTGCAATAAAATGCAATTTTACATACACCACTACACACACTAGCACAGTACTGAACTGACACGATTTTATTGAGGAAACTATGTTCGGCGTCAGTCCCTGGCACACTGAATTCAAAACAGCAAATTTCTCCCTAAATATGCACTTATTTGACTGACCGTTTTGGATAAGCAAACTTTAATTTTTGTTTTGGAATAAAAATGTGATTTGACATTGATGTGGTGTGATTATTTTGAAAAAACTATAGGCGGCGTCAGTCCCTAGGACACAAATTCATAAATTTCCCTTTGATATTTAAAGGTTAAATTTATGCTTTATACGTTAAAGTGACTGACTCTTTTGGATACATCAATTACATCATGATAGGTATCTTACCTGCCGTGCAAAGCGTAAAGCTTTGTAACAAGCATTTCAAACCACCTGGGTCTAAATTAGTCCACAAAGTAACCAAACCACCCATAATCAGCTTTCAACTAGACGACAAACTATATTTGTTTCAATTCCGGAATTTCCGATATTAAGTGTCTCAATTCCGGAATTGTAGTATCGGAAAAAAGGTCCGAAATTCCGGAATTTCGAAATTCCGGAATTCCGGAATGCAAGCCCTACCTGAGATCTATCTCTGATATATCATCTGAGTACTCGAATATTTACTAGGATTCAATATTTGTGTATATTTACTAGGATTCAATATTTGTGTAAACTGCAATTGCATGAATAAAGTTGTTTTATTTCACGAAGGCGAACGGATTTGACTATATCAGACTTTACCGTCATAATACTTAATCTGAACGCGCCCACCTCAGACCAAGAACAAAAGATAGGGGGAGCGTGACGAACAACCTAGTGATGCCGGTTTCAAACCAAGCCAAATAAGTTTAGCATGCGCTCACGCACACAAAAACAAATTAAATTACACTAAACTCTGTGTATCTTGACACCATTGCGACACGTGCTGAAGAGTTTTATTTGTATATATGTGCGTGAGCGCGTGTTAAACTTATTTGGCTTGGTTGAAAACCGGCGTCACTTAGGTTCTTCGTAATTGTCTGTCTATCTTGGTCTGAAGGCGCCTACTCGCCTTCGTGAAATGCATCAACAGTAGGTAGGTACTTACTTGTACTCTCCATTTTCATACCACGCCATAATTCGGTCGTTTCTATACATTGCGCTCCAAGATCCATTCCAACCGTCTATTTGTATCTGTAGAAGAACTCTTTTTTAACCTTAGACTAAAGCAGTGTAGGTATTACCTATACCTAATTCCATATAGCACCCCCCGCCCCTGCCCCATTCTGCCCGCGACTCCGTCCGTGTGGAACTCGTTTATATCGTAGTTCCATACAAACTTTCATCCCCATTACACTCCCTCAGGGAATGATTTCTGGGATATAAACGATCCTATTGTCCTTCCCCGGCACTCAGACTATCTCTGTACCAAATGTTATCTAAATCGGTTCAGACAGACAGAAACAAGTTCGCATTTATAATAGCACTAGCTGTTGCCCACGACTTCGTTAGAGATGCGAAGACTTAGATAGGCGAAGATGTCTGCTTACCGTCAGGCCGTATGCTCATTTGCCACCGTCGTACTAAACCTTTTCACCGACGTCGTGTTGGATTTACACGAGGCAGGTCAACGACGGATGCAGGCACGACCTTAAGGGGCTACCCGAGGTTTTCATCGATTTTTGACAAGTTTTGAATCGTATCTACTACTTTTGCACTACAGATAGAATCATAAATCAAACGGCTATCGGTTCTTCAATCTTTTATCTCCATTTTGACAGACCGGATTTTGAAACAAATTAATACTTAATTTTGTATGATTTTTTTAAACATTGTCTAAAAAAACACTTATTTCGCATCTCTATTGACGTGAAAGATCTAACATATACGAAATCTACAAATTTGGGTTCGTCTATGACGTCTCTAAAAACTGGCAGAGGGTTTTAATTTTAAACCAATTAACACAAAAGTTATGGCCAGAAAACCAGTTTTTTGGCCTAAAATTGTTCAACTTTGATGCCAAATATCTCGAAAACAATGAAGTTTGAAGTAAATATGGGATACTATATTGCTTAAAGCCGTTGTTGTTAATATAATAAGCTACAAAAAACATTAGAAAACTAAGGGATTCAGATCGAAGGTCATTGGCGTATGGGAGCCTCTTAATTAAACACATTTTTGAAGCTTGGGAACAACAACTAGATGCAATAGGCGTGTTCTGCGATCTGTCGAAGGCCTTTGACTGCGTTGATCATGACACCCTTATTCGCAAGCTAAACCACTATGGCGTGAAGTGTAAGGCTCTTGATCTCATCTGGTCGTATCTCATAAACAGGATTCAGAAAGTGGACATAAATAGAACTAAATCGTTGGGGTCTATTACTTTAATGGGCGTCCCCCAGGGATCTATTCTTGGCCCATTCTTGTTTCTCGTCTATACAATGACTTTTTTGCACTATTTTGGCTTTTTTTTTTTTTTTTGGTAGGCTTTTTTTACTTTTTTTTTTAGCCTATAATTTTTTTTTTAATTTTTTTTATCGATATTTTTTTGTCTAGTATCCGCACATTTCGTTTGATCAAGTATAAGCAATACACATTGTATAAACGACTTGCCTTATAAAAGCGTGTTTTTTGTTTATACAATTCTAGACCTTTATTGTATAATGCTTTATTCAAGAATCCTGCTAAATTCCACCCAGAAGTAATGAAGCCGTCATTGTATTTTATTGTATCATTTCCCTTGAATATTACAGTTATTATAAATTAACCAAAAGGAAACAGAGTGATTTAAATGAAATAAATGATGTACTGTCCTCTATAGTTCATTGGTTTACTACTAATAATTTACTTCTAAATGCCATGAAAACTAAATGTATTAGATTCTCTTTGCCTCATTTCCAGCATACGAGTGATGCACAGGTGGTTTTAAAAGACGAAATTTTAGATTTTAAAGATAAAGCTGTTTTTCTAGGATTAACCTTGGATTCCAAATTACAGTGGGGTAGGTACGCACATTTCTACACTGGCAGGTAGACTAAGTTCAGCAGCATACGCAGTGAAAAGAATCCGTCAACTTGCAGATGTTGAGACAGCACGGCTGTTGTATTTTGGATATTTCCATAGCGTCATGTCTTACGGCATATTATTATGGGGCAAAGCCGCTGACATAAATTCAATTTTTGTTTTACAGAAACGTGCTGTACGTAACATATATAATTTAGGAACACGAGTGTCTCTTAAAGACAAATTCAAAGAAATCAATATTCTCACTGTTGCTTCCCAATATATTTACGAAAATATAATGTATGCAAGGAAAAATATGGACATGTATAAATTGAATAGTGACATTCACAATTATAACATTAGAAATAAAAATAAATTGGCGATTCCGAGATTACGTTTAAATAGAGTAAATAATATGTCATTCTTGGGGAACAGTGTGCGCTTTTATAATATGTTACCGTCTAATTTAACGGAATTGTCAATAAATAAATTCAAGTCAACTGTGAAACGACAGCTTTTACAGAAAGCTTATTATACTGTAAAGGAATTCGTAGAAGATAAGGATGCATTTATGTTAAAAAAGAATATATATAAATATATAGTTATAAGATGACATGTAAAAGAGCTAGCATAAGCCTATTTACAGAATAAATATTTTGATTTTCATTTTTTTGATTTCAGCTGACGAAGTGATTCGCCGTGCCACGGAATCCACCGCGACGTCAAATGACGACCGTCCAGAAACCAATAAAAACCACTTCTAGAAATCTTTCATAATGCTTGGTATGTTTATGACTCTGGCGTCAGGGGCACGAATGGCACGATTTACCGATGACGTGAATGGCCGTCTTTGGCGGTGCAAAGGTTAAAAAAACTCTTATGGAGTATGTGTGTGTATGTGGAGTGTGTGTGTGTGTGTGTGTGTGGAGATTATGTGATTTCACCCCAATTTGTCAGTACAACATGTCGAAGTCATAATTGGGTGTAGCGTACAGATGTAACAATCCGACCACATGTGCATGCAATTTGTCAGTACAACTCGTTTGACAGTTGGATCAGCAGCGCAACATGCCGCCAGACGATAGAAATTAATCAGCTTCTGATAAATTGGGTCTGACAAATCATGACATGTACCCCATTAACAGTCTATAAACCAATACAGTCGAAGCCGTCGTCGTCGGGGCAATAGGCATGATGACACATTTTGAAAAACTGTTCTATAATGTTTAGAAACATTTATTATGTACAACGAATAAGATTTTTCTAGAGAAAATAACAGTTAAGTAGGAAAAAAATGCATATTAGTTTTTAAATTTAAAATTGGCGCTAAAACGCTTGTCAGTGTCATGGCGTCCCGAGTGACGTCACTTTTGTATAAACCACGAACGTATATACTATGGACTTTGCCATTCAAAAATGTTTTGATACCAGAAAAAAATTACCTTGAATGACGACTCTCATCATCACATCTCTTTCTATTTTTGTGATGTGTTGCTATAACTTGAAACACAAACAATTACATTTTTATAAAGACGTGCTCTACGCTATTACTGTTACATTTCATTTTGTTATAATTTCACAAAATTAAATGCAAAAGAAAATTTACTTAAATAAAAATGTATTGACTTTTCTATATATATCACTCCAAAAATACCAACGCAGTCAAAATCCTAACTTTGACGGTATACTTGTACTGCTTGTTAGCGCATAGCGAAACCACAAATACCACAACATCTTTGCAATCCAAATGCGCTTAAGGGGCTACCCGAGGTTTTCATCGATTTTTGACAAGTTTTGAATCGTATCTACTACTTTTGCACTACAGATAGAATCATAAATCAAACGGCTATCGGTTCTTCAATCTTTTATCTCCATTTTGACAGACCGGATTTTGAAACAAATTAATACTTAATTTTGTATGATTTTTTTAAACATTGTCTAAAAAAACACTTATTTCGCATCTCTATTGACGTGAAAGATCTAACATATACGAAATCTACAAATTTGGGTTCGTCTATGACGTCTCTAAAAACTGGCAGAGGGTTTTAATTTTAAACCAATTAACACAAAAGTTATGGCCAGAAAACCAGTTTTTTGGCCTAAAATTGTTCAACTTTGATGCCAAATATCTCGAAAACAATGAAGTTTGAAGTAAATATGGGATACTATATTGCTTAAAGCCGTTGTTGTTAATATAATAAGCTACAAAAAACATTAGAAAACTAAGGGATTCAGATCGAAGGTCATTGGCGTATGGGACCCTCTTAATGATTTTTTCTTGGAGATTCCGTGTTCCGGAAGCACGGACGGCGAAAGCGAAACGCAGGCATATTTCGAGCGTAATAGATGCAACAGTTGCGTGTTTAACATTGAGAAGGTTACGGAACACCAGGTCCTTAAGATTATTAATTATGTGGAGACTAAGGCTAGTGGGCACGACAATATATCGATTGACATGTTACGCCTCACTATGAACACCACACTACCCATAATTACACATATTATAAACACATCCATTGAGACAGGTATTTTCCCGGACGACTGGAAATTAGCGAAAATAAGGCCTATCCCTAAGAATAATAAGATTGACGAATATAAAGATTTAAGGCCAATCAGCATCCTTCCAGTCCTTTCAAAACTAATTGAAAAAGTAGTATGCGAGCAGCTGGGCAAATACCTGGACGTAAATGAGATACTACCGGAACAACAGTCTGGCTTCCGTAGCATGCGTGGTACAGCAACGGCTTTAGCAAAAGTCACAGACGACTTAATAGCGGCAGTGGACGAGGGAAAAGGTTCGATTATCGTCTTATTAGATTTCTCTCGTGCATTTGACTGTGTTAATCTGTCCCTGCTTCTCGCAAAAATGGCTTACTATGGAGTCGCTCAGCCATCGCGGAACTGGTTTCAATCGTTCCTTACGGGTAGACAGCAGTTTGTTGAGAAGTTGAGATGCAGCTACAGCAAGGTGAAAAGGTAACCTCTCAGATCCGAAACATTAATAGAGGAACACCGCAGGGATCCATTTTAAGCCCTTTGCTATTTATACTATACACAGCCGACATGGTGACCAAGCTCAAACACTGTGATGTGCATCTATATGCGGACGACACACAAGTTTACCATTCCTTCAAACCACAGGAAATGAATGCAGCACTAACTAACATAAACAACGACCTAAACACAATAGCGGTTTGGTCCCAAAAGAACAATTTAGTGCTAAACCCGTCTAAGTCGCAGTTTATGGTAGTTGGCAATAAGTGGCAGAGGCAAACAATTATAAACCTAAAACCGGAAGTACATGTAGGGTCGGAGTCTGTGCCACTGGTACCCCTGGCAAAAAACCTAGGGCTCCTTATGGACGGCGAGTTGAGATATGAGCACCATGTCAATCTTAAAATTCGAAACGCATTCTACCGTCTCAAAACGCTTTACAGCTTTAGGAAACACTTGTCGGAGAAGGTTAGAGAGATCCTAGAGATCCGGTCATAGCCAATACACATTGCTAGTCCCTAAACATAAAACCAAGTTTTTTAGGGGAGGATTCAAATACGCAGCAACGAAGATTTGGAATGATCTTCCACCACCATTACGAAATCCTATGCCGCTGCTGAAGTTTAAACAACTGGTGAAAGAACATTTACTCAAACTTCAAAAAGGAATCACTCCTTAATATCAAACATATTTAAATAATAATAATTTTAAATTAACTATCTGTTTATTTATTTAATCAACCAAGCAAATATTTATATGTATACATTATATTATTATTTTATATTTTTAAACATTACGCGCACACTCACTCACACACACACACACACACACACACACACACGCACACGCACGCACGCACAGCCGCGCCGGTCGCAGTTTTGTAACGACCGATCTGTAGGAAAGGGACTCGTCTGAAAATCAGCGCTGGGTATAAATATCTAGCAAATGGCTGAGACGAGTACCCATTGCCCAGTTACCACGAATCTACAGAGTTACTTTATGTTTTTTCAATTCAATTCAATTCAATTCAATTCAATTCAAAGTTTTTATTTCGGATAGTTATCCATAAAAAATGTTAGTAACAATGAAACTAATATGCTATGTTAGTGACAATCAATAATTACTAAAAATAAAGTTAATAGCGGCGTGGTGCGGCGACTACAGGCGCGTGCAGCCGCACCCAGCGCGCGAGCAGCGGCGAGTCCCAGCGCTGCGCCAGCATGTTCAGAATGCTGTTTGAGCTGTGGCGAAGACGGTTCTGCAGCGACGCGCACCGCTTTCTTATTATTGCTTGGAAGCTATCGGTGCGCGCCTCGGCAAACATTGTCGATGCGCTGCAGTAACGCGGCAGGCCAAACAGCACTCTAAACGCATTATTATACTGCACACGCAGAGCATTGTATGCGCGCTGCGTAAAACTGGACCACAGACTACACGTGTAGAATGTTTGACAAAATGCTTTGAAAAGCGTTAGCTTTACTTCATTACTACAGCGTGCAGATCTGCGGGCCAGCATGTTACAACGAACACACAATGCCCTACGTTCCCTCTCTATGTCATCGTTATCTGACTACTTTTTGCTGTATTTTTATCCTTAAGTGTTTATCAAGTTAAGTCTCTCATATATATATATTTTTGTAAAACTCAATTGTGGCAATAAACTTTTTTTATTTATTTATTTATTATTTATTTATTTGTTATGGCAATACTAATGAAAAATATAGCTGATGTCAAAACAGATTTTACCATACCAAAAGTTTATTTCGTGAAATAAACCCTTTGCTACTTTAATCGCAAAATGGTTATTGTCTTGTATAATGACGCTCTGAGGATGTACTTGGAGGCCGAATTCAGCTATTAAATTTTACAGGTTAGTGGCCATGGGTTTCAAAACATTTTCTGATTGGCAAAGTTCAGTATGTATATAAGTTCGTGGGTATTTGTTTATACAAGTGTGATGTCATGCGCTCTGATTGGTGTTTAACATATCATGGCGTCCGTATTTTTCAGTTTAATTTTATCAAAATAAATAATAATCTCTGACTTAATAAAAAAATAAAAGCATTTTTCGAATTTTATGATTAAAATTTCACTAAGAAAATACCATATTTTAGTGATTTTCAATTACTGTCATCATGCCTATTGTGCGGGGGGTGAGGGGCGAGGGGCGGACGGGGCGAGCCCGAGCTGCATACTTCGCCATTGTTAGTAGCTCGGGACATGACTTTCAGGGCTAACGCGTGTCTTGTTTTAAATGTATTGATTTGTACACGTTTAAAATGGTGCATATAATGCAAGTCGTCATTTCGCATAAAGAACTGCGATCTCATCAACTTCCACACCCAGTAGAAAGGTGAATATATTATTTTATAGTGCTTAATTTATAACATTTTTGTGATGTCATGAGCCAACGTAGGTATACGAAATGTCGGATGTAAAAGCGTGACGCCTGCCAGCAAAAATTTAAACACCGCAAAAATATCCGACATTAATTTCCCTAATTTTTGAAGTTACGGCAGAACAAAGAAACTTACATACATACATGAACCCTAAAAACATTTCCCTCCTTTTTTGGGCAGTGTAAAATCTGTGACAACCCTAGGCAAGAGCTGTGCCCTTGTGCGGTGGCGGCATTTACGCAAACATCACAGGGTCGGTCCACTGTTACTCTTTACACTGTGCTATTACCGTGTATCTGTCCCCTGTGGTGTTGCTGGGCAGCGCGGAGAGCTGTATGATCGCATTGTAGTTCTGACGGATGGCGACGCGCGCCCACCCCTCCTTCACCACGAAGTACTGGTTCTGGAAGTCGTTCCGGATGCCGGTCGAATGCCCCTCTGTCAATGCAAACCACATATACACCTACCTATCCAAAACAACGGCCTTCAAAGTGAATGAACAATAATCATAATAATTTATTTATAAAACCAATTTACACGTCAATAATAAATAATAAAATGGTCGAACATTAACATATAGTCACAGTATAAGTATTATGGCTTATACGCACTGAATTCGTCGTAGCTATAAAACGATTGCTCGATAAGCCACTGCTTTAGGCGGAACTTAAAGCTGCCCAAGCTTGGAGCATCAATTATGTCTTTAGGCAACTTATTGTAGACAGTGGGGCCCATGACGTGAGTGAGTTTACATGACAATTACGGGTGTAGACTCGAAAATTATTATTACTCCAAAAGAAAGATGGCAAAATAATATGCAGTGACGAAAATCCCATTCAGATATCTCAAAGAATTACGAAGCTACAACCTTTTTAATATTACTTGTTAGAGAGAGAAAACGCAAACAGTGTGTGACGTCACCATACGCGAGGCTGCCGCGTCACGCGTCGCGCGCGCGGCGGGCCGCGTCGACGGCGGCGCTGAACACGACGGGGCACGGCACGTTCCCGTCTATTAGTGACGTCATAATCATATGAAGTTGCGGCGTTCACAGAACATACCACTTCTTAAAACTTTGGACACTTAAGTTCATGATTATATTTAACCATTTGCGTTGATTTTTTCTCCATTTGACTACATTTTTAATCCTATTTCGAGAAAGTATGACATTATTGATTATTTTATTTAGTGTCTACACCCCTATTGCGACAGAGAGGGAGATGAAGAAGAGCGAGCTTTTTTCAGAGTACCGTCACCCACGTCTACCGATTTGGAAATAAGTACTTAATTTGTATGAGGTTAAAGTTGAAAATTAGGTAAATGAAGGCAAACTAATATCTGTCAGTGGTAAACCCCAAATAATTCTACTGTACGCGACAATAGAGCCTAGCGAAACTCACTGTTTCAGTAATAGCCTATTCACTCTTGTTTTGAAGGCACCTAGATCGTAGTTCTCAGGAAATACAGATGAAGATACAATTGTTAGATACATACTTGCGCCGCCGGCTAAACAGTTCATTCGCTGGACGTCGCACAGACTCATGTTGAACGCCAATACTCCCGAGGTGTCGATAGCGCACACCGATTTGTACCTAAAATATTCATTTATTTAGCAAGCAAGCATTTACCCCGCGACACTGTCCGCGTGGAACTCGTTAATATCGTACCGCATACAAAATTTCACCCCATTAGGGGTTGATTACCGGGATAAAAACTATCCAATGTCCTTTTCCGGGATTCAATTCAAACTATCACCTTACTTTTGACCTCGTTCGGTTCAGCAGCTTAAGCGTGAACATGTTACAGACAAAGTTTCTTTTAGCATTTATAATATGAAAACATTCACTGCCAGGAATCGCTACGCGCTACGCTCGTAGCCGATCCCGTGGTTTTCCTCGTAGATATGTAGCGGATAGCGACTACGGCGTAGGCGCCCGCTAGGCGGATTCATGCATGGCAGTAAAACTATAGGGGTGTAGACTCGAGAATTATTATTACTCCAAAAGAAAGAAGGCAAAAAATATGCCTAGTGACGAAAATCCCATTCAGATATCTCAAAGAATTACGAAGCTACAAGCGTTTTAATATTGCTTGTTAGTGTGTGACGTCACATTACAGGATGCTGCCGGGGGGACGTCTTCTAGTGACGTCACAATCGAAAAAGGGACAGAACATACCCCTTCTTTTTTAAAACTTTGGACACTTATAACTTCGTGATTGTTTAACCTTTTGTTTTGATTTTTGTTCTCTATTTGACTACATTTTTAATCCTTTTTCGAGAACATATGACATTATTGATTATTTTATTCAGTGTCTACACCCCTATTGAACGAGCGACCGAAAGGAAAATTCTCTGCTTGAGCTTGGGCCAAAATTCATTCGCATGTCCGTTTGACCAGCAGTTCTCTACAGATCGCATTTCTCAACCGATACCTACTCTTGAAATTATGTGAGCAGATTCTATTGTGGTGTATACTAGATATAGATATGTACGTAGCTTATAGGACGCTTATATATAGAACTACTACACATGTGTAAGAGCAGTAATAAAGCATCATTTGTCTTGAACACTTGTTTCACCTCATCTCCGAACTCCGCACCTTACATGGCGACCGTGACAGGAATTATACCTACAGGTTTTTTGTTCGATTCAGTGCTCGGAAGTTCTCAGGATAAATCAATGGTACTAACTTTTTAAAGAGTTCAGGGCAGCGTGAGCACTTGAAGGCCCACGTCAAATCGGGGAAGTCCTTCCAGTAGGGCTCGTAGCCCAGGTTCGGTTCCTTCTTCATGCCAGCATAGTCGCGTGGCGTCTCGCTCGACGAGTTGAACGGGAACTTGCTGTAAAACGTTAAACTAGAATAATGGCTGATTCGAACGGTCGTTACAATTGTCTCGAAATATTTGTGATTGCAACAATATAAAAAAAAAGAAACAAAAAACAACCTAATTAACTTTAAAAACAACGTTTTAACGGACTTCAATTCAGCACTCCGCCAAGCCACATACATTTCCAGACACCACATGAACTGCTTTACGAGAGCAAATGTGTTGTCAATTACCTACAGAGAAACCCAAATCCCTGTATTGAAGCGTTCCCTCGATTTTTCTAGGACCCCATCATGGGATCCAGACCTAATGACCTGGATACCCTTTCAAACAAAAAAAAAAAGACCGGGTTGCACTCCGGGAGTGCCGGCAGAAGTGAAAACTCAATAACATTGTAACAGTTTTTCGATCAGGTCACCTGACATCTTACGGTGTCACCCAAAAAATGAATTAGGCGCAAATTTATGAACAATTATTAATTATTTAGGCGGACGGGCCGCGGGCGCGTTGGGTGCGACGGGCCGGCTCGCCCGCCGCCGGCGGCAAACAAAATACCAATTTGTTTTTGCCATTGCCAAATATTTTTCAAGGCTTTATCTCTTTAGGAATAACGTCCAAATTAGAACTATTCGAATTTGCAAGAACAGCGGACGGCGGCGGTGAACAAAATATTTTTATTATTTATTTATTTATTTATTTCACCATAAAGTAATATGTGCATGTATATCAATTTGTTTTTGCCGTTGGTAAATATTTATGAAGGCTTTATGTCTTTAGGAATAACGTCCAAATTCGGACTATTCGAATTTGCTCAATAGCAAAACGGTGAAGGACGCGTGAACAAAATTACAAATTTATTTGCAGAATATGCTATTGCAAAAAGTGTTTAACGGCTTTATACTCTTACGAATAGCGTTCAGTTTTGAATGAAGTCGAATGAGCTAGCAGCAAAATATAAAAGTTCGTGACCTCATTCACATCTGACGTCACAAAAATAGGTCGCGTATTTAACAATTTTTCCCCATCCCAAAAAGTTCAAAAAAAATCCAAATCGGTCCAAGCGTGTTCGAGTAACTAATCGGGGAGAATACATAAAAAATAAAAGACCCGACGAATTGAGAACCTCCTCCTTTTTTGAAGTAGGGTATAATCGTCCAAATAAATGTAAAAAAAAATACTATGGGACTTTTCTACACTATTTGAACCAGCCTCATAGCTCAATAACAATGCATGCATGTTATGGGAACTAGAACACCAGACATTCAATAGATGTAAATAAGCAAATACGAGTACATGAAAACATCCAAGACAAACCAATATTCTTGACACACAAAAATTAGCCCTTACCGGGATTCGAACCCAGGCCCGTCATGTTCATAGGCTGCGTCACCAGGTACCTGTACCTACTAGGCTAAAGGCGTCGTTCTTCGCACTACTGGTGTCCATAGTGTAGTCCAGGCAATGAACTGACAACTTGTATGGAAAATATGACAATTTTGGAAATAATTTATAATAGCTTATTTTTTATGTATAACGGATATATTATCAATTAAATAGTTACCCAGCGACAAAATCCGGCAAAATTTCAGACATCGAAAAAAATGATAAGTTAACTGGCTTCTAAAAAGTCAGAAAAAATATTAATAAATGTGTTTGTCTTTATTTTGGTTCATTTACATTTGCTTTATAATATTCAAGATAAATCGTACAAAAAAAGATAATGCATGCTTCATTTAAATCTACATATAATTACTTCCGGGTGGAAAGTTATGTCGGATTCTTGACTAAATCATCTTAGAATAACATTTTCAAATGAAATCAACAAAAAAAACGCTATTATAAATTAATGTTTTTCAAAACCGCATTTTGCCTGGAGTAGTGTCCATACCTCATCATCCTCGAAACGAAGTTTTGCACGTATGCGGGGTTGTCCTCAAATAATGTGTATGCTGTCGTTGCTGTTCTTCTTGTCCTCGAAACATTTGTGTCGCAGTAAACATACGCAAAGTCTGTAAATCACACAGATTTAACAAGCATAAACAGATCAAAACACTGTAACAACTACGGAAAGGTAACTATAAATTAAAAGTTTATTTTACACAAACAAACGGTAGCCTGTGTCGCCAGGGTGATAATTTAGAATCGATTCACACCTCATTCATATACTTACCTATGGTACTAGCTTCTGCCCGCGACTCCGTCCGCGTGGAACTCGTTTATATCGTAGCTCCATACCAACTTTTACCCCCTTAGGGGATGATTCCGGGGATAAAAACTATCCTATGTTACTCTCCATCCCTACAACTATCTCCACTTAAAAAATCACGTCAATTCGTCGCTCCGTTTTGCCGTGAAAGACGGACAAACATACAAACTGTCGGGGCTGTTATTAATGAACTCCCCTCTGTGCCTGGTTTACTAGCGGCCGCGTTAACACAAACACATACACTTTCGCATATAAAATATTAGTATGGATTGCACAGGACGGTTTCAGAACGCTTCGGAAGCTCAAATATAGCGCGAGCCATCCGGTTGCCTCTCGGACATTGCTACGCGTCATTGCTTTAACTATGTTTGTATTGTAATATCAAAATCGATTCAGTATCTTAAACGCTACGGTCGAACAAACATTACTGCTAAAAACATATCTACAGGGTGGCTTATGAACTGAGGAACTAATTTATGTAATTTTTACGCGAAGTGTCGTACTTTTTTTTTAAATAATGCCTCGAAGTGTTACAAAATTTGGAACAAAATTTAAAAAATTGTTACTTTAAATGCTTTTCTTTGCAATATCTTGAAAAGTTTTGGCATGTTTTTTTATTTTCCTTAATCAGTCATTTATTGGCTATTAAATAAATCCTTTTTTGAGGTCTAAATTTAATTAGTTTTTTCACAATTACGAGTTTTAGGCCGACAGGTGGGTTTCCTAAAAAAAAATCTAAAAACTCGAATAACTTGCGAACCAATGAGTTTTGACCCCCGGTTAACTGGATCTAAATCATTGCAAATGAGCTATAGAATAACCCCTTTCAAGGAATACGTCGAATTTCCCGTCACCCTGTATATATTAGTCGGGCAACAATTAGCGCCTAAGGGTGGGTTGCACCAAGATACGGTTACAGACAGATCAGCGTTAAATATGGCGTCGGGAGCTGTCATTCCATAGGAACTTGTCAAACTTTCCACACATTCAGATTTTACCGAAAACCGGTTACGATGACAGACGGCAACCCAGCCTAAGGGACTAGTGGATCCGGAAGGTTGCTGGCTGATGCATGACAATCCGAACCTAAGGTTACTGGATCCAGTTGGTACGTCTGCACGGCGTCAAATAGATTGTACTGTCCAAAGTGTCCATACTAATCGAACGAAGTTCTGGTTTGCTTCAGCTCGGGCCAAAATTCGTTCATACCCGGATGTCGCGCTTTCCAGCTGTTCTCTACAGGTCGCATTTCTCGACAGATTCTCGTGAAATTTTGTGAGCAGCTTCGTTAGTTATGGTACCTACATATAACTTTCATGTTGATTCACTTTTTCATTATATTTTTTTTTTAAAGAGAGACCATGCTCTAATTCTACAGCTCAGAGCCACCAATATTACAAATGCGAAAGTAACTTTATCCTTTTGTCTGTTACGTTTTCAAGCTTTAACCGCCGAACCGATTGAGATGAAATATATATAGATAATAATAAATAGTTTGCGCGTGAGTTTGTATGGCGCTGCATGTAAACATGAATAATAATAATAATATACAGAGTGTTTTTTTTAAATGGGACAGTATGGGGAAATCCGAATCTAAAGGAGATAGAGGAAAAGTGTCCAAGGAGACATTAGGTGTTTTTTTATGTAAACAAATTTGGCTCGTTAAAATTTTTGGTCAAGCGTGAGTTGTTCTTAAAAAAATATAAAGTTGGTCAATTTTTTTTTTGACGCGGGTCGGCTCTTTTTCATGTAAGGATTATTTCATTGTATGGAAAGAAAAAAATCTGAACAGCAGAAATTGGTCAAATTTAATGAAAACTAATCTTCATACAGTTGGTTTATTACTTGAGTAAATGTTCGATGTGGCCGCCGTCTTGTCTTATGCAGGTACGAGCACGCTTCAAGACACTTCTAGTTGCATTTAACAGAGACTTATGGTGAATTGTGTTTAAAGTGTTGTAAACAGCATCTTTTAATTCTTGTACGGACCACCACTGTACCACTTAAGTGCATTATCTCTACTGCGATAATTAAGAAAATACGCCTCAATCAAATCAACTTTATGTGAATTAGTTAACGCCATGATGAATAAAATTACAAGCATTGAACTGATTGGAAACAAAATCACAGCTGCAGAAATAACTTACGTTCCAAATTTGAATTCTTTGCTGCAGAAATACCTTACGTTCCAAATTTGAATTCTTTTTTTTATAATTTCAAGACTATCGCGTGCCATGATGTTTACGAAGATTAAAAAAAATGTTCTTCTCTTGAATCATCTGGAGCTCTTATCGATTATCGAAATTTAAAAATGGAATAATTTTAAATATTTTTTTACACGCCTAGGCACTTGTAACAATATTAAAAGGCGAATACTGCAATTGTATGAAGATTAGTTTTCATTAAATTTGACCAACTTCTGCTGTTCAGATTTTTTTCTTTCCATACAATGAAATAATCCTTACATGAAACAGAGCCGACCCGCGTCAAAAAAAAATTTGACCAACTTTATATTTTTTTAAGAACAACTCACGCTTGACCAAAAATTTTAATGAGCCAAATTTGTTTACATAAAAAAACACCTAATGTCTCCTTGGACACTTTTCGTCTATCTCCTTTAGATTCGGATTTCCCCATACTGTCCCATTTAAAAAAAACACTCTGTACGAGTATATATAACTCAAACTTAAAATAATCTTTATTGAAGTAGGCCTAGTAACAAGCACTTTCAAATCGTCAGTTAGAAACGTAATCTTAAGCTAATTTCTTTGAGCAATTTATTAAACAAAAAATACTTATATATAAAAATCTAGTCTAGAATGTTTCTAGAAAAACAATCTAATGTCAAAAAATATAGGTATATAACGAGAATAATAATATACTTACAGGAAATAATTATTGCAATGAGCATCCATTGTATCGAGCATTTTTCCCAATTAAAGTTCATAATTCGACCCCAAGCGCTACCAGTCTCTTTCCATAACTATTAATATACAGGATGTTAACGGGGTCATGATCCGGAATGACAAAAAGCGAATAAGATGATCATACTTAACAACCTTTCCCATGGGACCAACCACGAAATCGCAAAAAAAAAAGAGGCAATTAAGAGTTAACTGTGAGTTAACTGCGATTTAATTGAGAGTTAATGTATGGAATACCCGGTTTTTTTTTGCGATGTCGTGGTTGGTCCCATGGGAAAGGTTGTTCAGTATGATCATCTTATTCGCTTTTTGTCATTCCGGATCATGACCCCGTTAACATCCTGTATATTGTTTACAACGTACCTAGATCAAGTAGGACTGAGCTGCGAACATTACCTACCCGTATCTTGATTTAATCTTTACTGTTGACTTTAATGTCTAATTAATTTTCATTTTAATTTCATTCAGTAATTCAACGCAATGTATGCAAAAAAGTACGGGACATAAGGACATGTTACAGCCATTTTTACAAGCTTTTATTTAACTTGGCCCGCGGGACGTGGTAAGACATCCGATCTGACTAGTATGCGAGTGCGAGAGGGACGGATGTCATATCCACAACGATAAGTGATAAAATGGCCATCATGCTACGCCCGTGCGTGTGACAAATCTTGGAACTGAATTTCGAACCAGTTAACCTCAACCGATGGAGCTGAAATTTTGGATATAAGGATAGTTTGGACAATTCAATATGATGGTACTATCGAGCTGATCTGATGATGAAGACAGAAGGTGGCCATGGGAATTCAGCACTTAACCCTGTTCAGGTTTAACTCGTTAGAATCGTCTTAATGAGTAGTTGACGACGGTATACAGAAAAGTACAGCTGGGTAGAAAAGCTTGTACCAATAATTATTATGTTGTATGTTTGTGATGTGATATGGGCAATGCCTGAAATAAATAAATAATAATAATAATAAAAAAACTCGCGTTAGTTCTATTAGAGACCTAGGTATTACTATGGACTCGCAGCTTAATTTCAATAATCATATCGACAAAATTTGTAACAGGGCCTATAAAAGTCTAGGTATGATACTAAGGATGGGCAAACCCTTTAGGCGCCCCTGCACCCTTAAGATATTATTCTATTCTTACGTCAGGAGTATTCTTGAGTTCGGGTCTGTGATCTGGTCTCCTCAATACCATGTCCATATTAATCGCCTTGAAAGAATACAAAATGTTTTCTTGAGGTCACTATGTTACAGGACCGGTACACCTCTGGAATCGTCGGCTAAGTCAGCCAAATATTTTAGCATGAATTCCCTCTGTAATAGAAGACTTTATTTGGACACAATTTTCTTCTTCAAGATTCTAAAAAACGAAATTAATTGCCCAAATTTGCTGCAAAATATAATGTTTCATGTACCGCATCGCTCTTTACGTCCACGTAATTTGTTTTATGTGAGTTCCGCACGTACTAATTATTCAAGACATACCTTTTCCAAACGAGTTTTAAAAAACTACAATGAGTATTTCTGTGACATCGATCCATTTATGCACTCTCTTGATGTTTTAAAAGAACGTACGAGATCTAAATTGATATCGATAAAAAATACTTAGTGTTCTACCTACTTATTTTCCTACTCGCTAAGACGCTTTTGTATTTTTTACTTAATGTTTGTATTTATGAACCTCCAGGTCTGTTTTTATATATATAAGCAACTAACCTCTATCTTTTTATGTACGACTGTATGTGTATAAATCAAAATGCGTAGAATTTCATTAAATGAGTGTTTATTCACTTGAATAGTTATTTTACAATAATTTTGTGCCGCGGAACGAGCTTCGCCGTTGCAAATCGGAAAGAGAAGAAAGTTGCCATATAAAAATAACGTTTAGCAACTAAAAGCAAACTTGCCATATTAAATACTAATTAAGCTAGGTTTACACTATATGTTTTGTATTAAACATAGTTGGGGCCAGGCAATATAACACTTAACTATGTTAAATTAAGATTGGGTGAGCTGAGCTGCCTGAAAGCAAGTTATAAATAACGTTAATTTAACAAACTGTACATTAAGTTACATTACAGGTAAAGGACATAATTTAGTTATTGCTCTACGATAGATCTTATTATTCATCGTGACATCAGCTACCCTTACATTTCCATCATTGCCAGGAAAAGTCTTGACAATGCGAGCCATCGGCCAATTTAACGGAGAGGTGTTCATGCTTTTCACAATAACCAGGTCACCTTCCTTTAAATTAGGTTGCTGGTACTTCCACTTGGGACGGCTTTGAAGTTGTGTCAAATAATCGTTAGACCATGTCTTCCAAAAGTCCTGTTTAAGTTTAGTACACATTTTCCAGAAAGGTACTCTATTAACTGAAGTTTCAGTGAGATCAATTTCAGGATAACTTGTCAAAGCTGTGCCAATGAGAAGGTGGCCAGGCGTAATATAATTACTTTCATTTGATATATGTGACAGTATAGGCCTACTGTTTAGTATGCCCTCTACTTATTTGTACAATTACTGTATTAAATTGTTCGTAGGTTAAACACAGATTACCTACTACTCTTTTAAAGTGATGTTTAACACTTTTAACACCACTCTCCCATATTCCTCCAAACGTTGGAGAATAACTTGGAATCCAATTAAATTTTATATAATTGTGAGAGCAAAATTGATTTATAGCATCTCTACAATTTTTGGAGGAATGTAGGTTATATATATCTTTTAATGTATTACATGCACCTTTGAAGGTTTGAGAATTGTCACAAAAAATGTTTGTGGGCATGCCACGTCGAGAAATGAAACGATTTAGACATGCCAAGAAGGTTTCAGTTGTGAGATCTGAAACGACTTCCAAGTGTATCGCTTTCACAGCAAAGCAAACAAAAAGTGCAATGTATCCTTTGGTTATAACGGGGTTTCTAATGCGAGCAACCTTCATGTTAAACGGGCCACAGAAATCTAAACCGACATGCTGAAAAACCCTACTTTGAGTGATCCTTTCCTTAGGTAAATCTCCCATCAACTGCTTTGCTGCTTCAGCTTTCATGCGTACACATTTTACACATTTGTGTATCACTTTTTTTACCTCTCGTATTCCATTTACGAGATGGTATCTTTGAGATAGAGAACCTAATACTAATCTGGCTCCTGCATGCATTAGCCTAATATGCTCTCTTTCTATAGCAAGATGGATGATGACCGAGTTCTTGGGAAGTATGGCCGGATGCCGTTTGTCGTATAACAAGTTATCAGCTTTTTCCAACCTCCCTACAGCTCTGATCACACACATTTTATCTAAAAATACTAATTGATCACCTATAGTCACAGGTTTATTTTTAGAGAGCAATGCTAACTCTTTTGCAAAATGCTCCGCTTGAGCACAACGCACTATTTTCAGCATAGAGTCACGTAGCTCCCTCGGAGTCAAGTCACTGCTGGTTATTTTATTATCTTTGTTCAAGCAGTTGTTATAAAATCTGTAGATAAACCCAATTACTTTTTGTAACTTATGAATACTTGAATATCTTTTTAATAAATCTTGAGATTCTAGGTTTGTGGTATTGCACAAAATTCCATCGATATCATCTGTAGGTGCATCCAATTCACTTGTTGACTCTACTTTTGTCACACATTCGTTAAAATTAAATTCCTCAGAATTGGTATGCACATAATCTATATCATCAAGATCAGGTGAGCCGTGCCACCAGAGCTGATTCTCTTGCAGCCTCTGCGGCTCTACCCCTCTAGAAAGAAGATCAGCGGGATTACGATTTGACCTAACATAATACCATTTTGACTCTTTAGTCAGCTCTACAATTTGCTTGACTCTATTTTTTATGTAGACAGTACTCTTTGTTGCCTGTGATTTGATCCATGACAATACAATCTGCGAGTCACTATATAGAAATACTTTATGAGGAATTCTATCCTTTAAAATTTTACTGACTCTATCTGCCAGCTGCGCTAAAAGAAGAGCGCTGTTAAGCTCCAGCTGTGGAATTGTGTGCGATTTATTTAGTGATGCAACACGAGATTTTGAACATAATAAGTTCACCTTAACAGTACCATCTTTCATGATAAGTCGTAAGTAGAGACAGCTTCCAAAAGCTTTAAGAGATGCATCGGCATATCCTACTAGCTCTACATGAGATACTAACTTATCATTTATACATCTATCTATTTTAATTTGACCCATTTGTTTCAAATTCTTTATAAACTTAGACCAGTATAGAAACTGTTCATTAGGAACTATAGAGTCCCAATCCAAAATGCGCAATGACCAAAGCTCCTGCATAAAAAGCTTGGCAACGACAATTACAGGGCCAATTAAACCAAGTGGGTCAAACATTTTTCCTATATAGCTAAGAATCTTTCTTTTTGTGTTTAATTGCTCTACCTCCTCTACCATAGGACAGGAGAAGCTTAATTTATCAGAATTAACCTGGAGTAAGAGACCTAATGTTTTAACAGCATCATTTTGACCTATGTCTACACTGTCAAACTGTCTGTGCTCGACTGCAATGTCGTTCAAAAGTGGAGCATGATTTGAGCACCATTTGTGTAATCTGAAACCTCCCAGCTTGAGAAGCTCTACTATTTCAGATTTCAGCTCCTGAAGTGTATCTAGATTGTCAGCTCCAGTCAGCACATCATCTACAAATGTGTTTTGTAAAATAGCTTGAGAAGCCAATGGAAAACTTTCTTTATTTTTATTTGCTAATTCATTCAAGCATCGGGTTGCTAAAAAACTTGAAGCTCGCAATCCGTATGTTACAGTCTGAAGCTGCAAGCAGTTGATGGGGTCGGTGGGCGAATTGCGCCATAAAATGTTTTGGAGACATCGTTGATGTTCATTTATGAAAACGTTGCGAAACATTTTCTGAATGTCACATGTTAGGATATAAGGATAAGTCCTGAATAAAATTAAAATGTCAAAAAGCTCACTCTGCACGACAGGCCCGTTCAGCATGACTTCATTAAGCGATATTCCATTTCTAGATCGCATAGAGCCATCAAAAACTGTCCGAAGAGGGGTGCTCCGGCTAGCTTCGCGGATCACCGGGTGATGAGCTAAAAAGAACACCGGACCATTCAGATCATAACCCTCAACATCAACCACCTTGGCATGTCCTAGTTCTACGTACTCCCTTATGAATTTTTTATATTGCTCTAAGAGCGCAGGGTCTTTGTGTAGCCGTTTTTCTAACATTATAAATCTATTATAAGCAACAGAGAATGAGTCTCCGAGGTTCAAATCCTCCATTGAATGTTTTAGGGGCATATCAACATGAAATTTATTATTTTTAATACACACAGACTCCTGAAATATTTTTTCAGCCCTTACAAACTCATCATTGACGGGCCTTGTTGCTTCAGGAAGCTTTTCGGAGAGCCAAAATTGCTCCATTACATTTTCTAATTTTTCATTGTTTGATATAACAAAGTTATTTACAGTATCAAATGTTTCTTCAGTACTTTTTTCAGGAATATTGCCTGCTATTATGTACCCAAATATAGTATTTTGGAGTACAGGTCCATTTTCAGTTTTTATACAACCCTGTAACAAAATATTGAAATAGATATTGGCACCAAGCAACAGAGAAATTTCATCTGGCACATAGAATGTGTCATCAGCCAAACATATGTCTTTTGGCAAATGAAAGTTGTCTAGATTTATACACCTTTGTGGTAGCTTGCAAGTGATTGTATCAATTACATGGCATTTTAAATTTAATTTGACATTGTTGGTACAGGATGCGACAGTCAGGTTTACATACTCATTTATCTTATTTGGTGTGTTACCAAAGCCAACTACATTATTTGGCTGAACTATAGCGTTCAAGCCAAGCTTGGCAACCACATTGGAAGTCACAAAAGAAGCCTGTGAACCAGTGTCCAGTAGCCCCCTGCATACCACCTCTTCATTATTACATTTATTTACTATTTTTAGCTTTATGGTGGGCAGCAAAACACCACTAGACACATTCTTTACACATTTAGTTACAGCAGTTTGAGACTCACCTCCAGAAGATGTTGGGTGCTGACCATCATCCTTATTCCATGCTTGGTTCACTTTGACACCACTACACTCTTGGTGCAGCAATGTGTTGTGACCCTGTTTACATAACTTGCATTTAAAAGTGAACTTGCACTTGCCATCATGATTGTTAAGACATGTATTACACATTTTTTTATCATTGACAAAGGACTGTCTTTGCAATGCAGGCAACATTTTGAACATATGACAGTTGTATATTTGATGGTCTTTATTTGAACAGTACCTACAGGGTGGAAGCGACCTTGATACCACATTTGATACTTTAGGCATAAATTTATAAGTATTTTCATAGCAAATACCTTTACTCTTATTTGCACTATCATAGTAGGTGCTTTTGTTTTGTGAGCTATCTTCTAGCGCTATAGCACGCTTTTCTAAATAGTCAATAAAGTTAGCCATGGAAGGCATGTTGTCCGAGTCCCTATCCAACTGATAGGCCCGGTTTGTTATCTGATCCAGTTTTCTGGTCAATATTGAAATTAAAAGCATGTCCCATTTATCGACGGGCTCATCTAAGTTTTTTAAAGCATACATTTGCTGGTTGATTTGGGAAACAAAGGTCCTTATCGAGGCCGCTGTACCCTTTTGCATTGTAGGTATATCTAACAACACACCGATATGATTGGCAATCAATCTTGCCTTGTTGTCAAAGCGTTTCTTTAATAAGCTAATAGCTTCACTATAAGATTTGTTTTCTAATGGTAAGTTAACTATTACAGCCAATGCATCATCTTGTAAATACTTTCTTAAGTAAAACAACTTTTGAACATCAGAAAGTGAATTATTTTGGTCAATGACAGCCATAAACAGATCAAAGAATGGCTTAAATTTGGTAAAATCACGACCGTCATAGAAGGGGATGTCAATAACTGGTAATTTGCAAGTTGAGGCATTGTGACATTCAGACTTAGTTTTCGTATTAAGGTTTTTCAAAGCACAGTTAATTTTAGCTAGCACTGAGTAATATTTGTCTTCAATATCACCCACCTGTTCATCGTCCTTTTCGTCGATGCTCAGTATGTCCATCTGGACTTTTTCATAGTCTTTCAAAGTGGAGACTAACTTCTCCTTTCGGGCTTCCAGAATATCTAGGCTCGCGGACGCAAGATTTATAGGATCACTCACGAAATTGTCAATTCGGGTAATTGTGCCCTTACACTGACGCCGCATAACGCGTAACTTTTTCAATGTTTCTGTATCACTCATTTTGCCGTTTAATTCGTTCGTAAATAAAAGTGATAACCGTGGTAAACACTTGGAAAACACTTGCTCGTAGAAATGTCACATTAACAGACGTCAGATTATTGACAGACGTCAACCTCGGTGCGAAGTTTTCAACAGGCCAGCGCAAAATGGCCGCGCATAGACAAGGCAACTTGACAAACTTCACTTCGCCGATTTAAAATGAAGAATGGCGGTGATCGAGAAACTCGATCAATATGATGAGTAATGGTTTTCACTACTTGCGGTTTGGTGATGCTTCCCTTTCCAAATCCGTGGTTGTTGTTCGTTCTAGTATGGATTAGAACGAAATTGCGGGCCAGCAATGCCAGCCTAGGTATTAACACGACGAAATCACGGCCGGTATAGACGACCGCCCAGCACGCACAAGTACTTCTTGCGAACACTTTTCGTTGAAATTACGATAAATTTGCACTGATTCACTTTTCTCGAAGGACCACTTACGCATGTATAAATCAAAATGCGTAGAATTTCATTAAATGAGTGTTTATTCACTTGAATAGTTATTTTACAATAATTTTGTGCCGCGGAACGAGCTTCGCCGTTGCAAATCGGAAAGAGAAGAAAGTTGCCATATAAAAATAACGTTTAGCAACTAAAAGCAAACTTGCCATATTAAATACTAATTAAGCTAGGTTTACACTATATGTTTTGTATTAAACAGTATGTGTTCTGAACAATAATAATAAAAAAAAAAAAGATTTTTTTGACAGAACCATATTGTAAATAAAATATAATTATTTGAAATGACTGATATGACCTGGACTGATGACCTGGTAAAGGTTCCTGGAGTCCGCTGGATGCGGGTGGCGCAGGACTCACTTTGGTACTCTTTGGGGGAGGCCTATGTCCAGCAGTGGACGTCTTTCGGCTGATATGATGATGACTGATATTTGTATCATTCAAAAGCAAAAGCTCCCGCTTCGGCGGTGTCAATAAAGAGCATAATACCAACGCAATTAGAAATCCTTTCATACAAAGCGGAATATTTTGACGTTCAATACAAATTCAACCTTGTTCCTTATACGATAAGTTCTAAATTTGGAAACATCCGGTTATTTTGTTATTTAACTATGACCGTAGAGTATAATTGGCATCAAATACACTGTATATTGCCATCTGGATACATGACCACAGAATCAATAATAGTGCTACGTACAGAAGGTTCTCTGTTAACAATTCCCCTGTTTAGGTGCCGACCGAGCCTAAACGTGGCCATCCCTTTCTATCGCATGCAACGCGCTGCGATAGAACGCATGCGTGCCGTAGCAGCGCTAATATACCGGCCGGGGTCGTTAGCCATAAAAATAGTTGATGGGCCCAAATATTTTTCTGTTTTTTTTTTGTTCTGTATGTGAGATATAAATGCAGCCGACTTTAATCGCCTTACACGTTTAGTTTCAGTACCTTGAATGGGTGAAGATCTCAATATGTACAGTCAGCGTCATATAGTTAGTAGCAGCCATGGTAGCCAAATATTTCGGTACACGTCTTTATTACTGTAAGAATAAGGGTGTGTTACGACATATTTGGCTACTCTGGCTGCTACTAACTATATGACGCTGACTGTACAAGGAAAAGGTATTTGCAATGATAAACATACACTTCGAAAACTAATTTATTCTTACAATTAAAACATAAAAAATACACCTTGTATTAATACTTTAAGTACTGATCAACAATCAACATGCAAAACTTTATGAAGTCGCAAACAAAATGTTTCGCATTTAACTTCTCTAATACAAAAATAACTCATGGCTAACAACGTAAGGTACATGTAACGAGCGAGGCAAAACGAGAATTTTGTCAACTACATATAACGAAGAATCATCCATTAAAATATCACATTCGTAATGGCTGCCATAAGTTTCACCTTCCCGTTCCTTTAATACTTAATAATGAGATAAAAGGGCATTTAAAAAAATGTGTACCCAATTAACGTGAGTTGTTAAACATAAATTAACCCAGTGTCAGTTTTGTGACGACTATTTAAGTATTCAGTCCGTAGAAAAATTAAATTTTCTTTTCAATATATAAATGATAAGAACACGTTAAATTGTGAAACAATATCATTTTCACGCATTTGTATGCTTAATTTTCGTTACAAAACTGACACCGATTTAATTTTTAACCCCCGACGCAAAGAGGTGTTATAAGTTTAACGTGCCTGTTTTTGAGATATTGGACTTTGAAGTGAAAATGTCGGGGGTTTTTCAACTTTTAGTTATTATTTAATAACTCAAGCTAATTGGGTTCACATTTTTTTTAATGCCTAAATCTATCAATGTACTCTTTTGTTACATGTAACAAAACTTCCTCAAACAACTATAATACAATCTCTCCAGTAGCATATCTCGGAAAGATCTTTCTAGCCTAGCCTGATAAACGCAAGTGTAACCTACTAGATTCAATAACGCGGCAACACATTAAACGACATACACATATATATTTTCACCAACAGTGTTGCCTCGTCAATGAAACTAGTGGGTTCAAATTGCGTTTGCCCGACCCTAGTATCAGTGGCGGCGCGTGAATATTTTCTATGAGCAATCCGGAACAAAAAAGTTATGAAAGAGTTTCTAACTATACCGCCTAAAAAGAATTTTCGTTTATGAGATACTCTTGTTTTCATTGTTCCTAATACTTTTTTGTACACCATGTTTTTATGTAAAATAAATGATTGATTGATTGATAGGCTAGGCTAGGGTGGAAATCAGCTTGCTCCGCCACTGGACGACTATAATCAACAGAATACTTTTTACTATTCCGTTACAACTGTATCATTGACAAAAAAAATATTGAAACTATTATTGGAACCTGACATAATTGTATTTGGAATGTAAACTTATTACTATTGCAGTGTTTTGCGATATATTTTAACATTCGATTTTTGCCATTTTTATACTAATCATCTTTGAGATTCTTCAATGTCATTCAAGTTCTTTAAGCCTGCATAAGCATTTTCACAGCATGCTCGTAACCAAAAGTAGTCATATTTAAGATTACACTGCGATATTAGTATTGCAATTTGAGTTTATATTTATTAATATAGCATTTTATCGTTAATTATTACTAGAATCTACTGTAATTGTGACGGGAATCCGTAGTAATAAGTGAATAACTACTGGATTCAGAAGTTATTATTACTGAAATCTATAGGAACTATCACTGGAATCCATCATAATTATGACTGAGATCTACAATAGTTTTTATTGGAATCTGAATTTATTGCGTTAGAAATTTTCTTCTGGCGTATTTTGCCACCTTTATTGCACGACAGTTTTAAGCTTCTTTTGTATCTATGTCCAGTTAAGGGTGGTATTCCACTTGTACAAGATCGTGAGACGCAATCATTATTGGACAAGTGGAATACCACTTTAATGCACGGCCCCAATAAAGTAATATAAAAAGAGGTATATAGGTTATAAGCGCTCCGAAAGTGGCACACTAAAACTGAATCAATTGCACCAACTTGCCTCAGTTTCGCGAAATTTGTATAGACAACGTATCTATCTCTTTTTTATATTACATCATTGCACATCCAATAATCCACGTCCACTGGGTTAAAGACAGACACAGTGGGCGCGGTATATTGGGCCTTCATGTGTGTGTGTCAAGCCTGCACGAGCCTCAGCGGTTATTATGAGAATCAAGCGTATTTTGCCAATAACACAATATTTTTAACACTCGCAACCGGACTAAAATGGAACAATACACCAGAAACCGTCAGAACTCGCTACGCGTGTAGGTTCATGCTACTGCCCGCCTAGCGGGCTGAGCCGGCCTACCAGGCGGGTTCTTGGTTGCGAACGTGTTAAGCTTCTTCTGTACATATAATGTTAAGGTGCAGTTAATTCACGGCCCGACAATCCCCGTCCACGTATTTTCCTTTCTCTCTTTATGCATGGGTTAAAGAGAGATACAGTGGACGCGGGTTGTTGGGCCCTCATGTGTGTGTGTGTGTGTGTCAAGCCTGCACGAGCCTGTGTGTAGCGCGCGAGTCGTCGACCTCGTAGTCGCGCGCGTAGCCGACGAGCCCGGTGGCGGCGAGCTGCTGCGCGAGGCAGCGGCCCTGCTCGTCCAGCATCTCCACCGTCAGCTGGTCGTAGTCGCGGGAGCTGCAAATAATGCTCACTTAGGGCTGGTGATGCAAGGCACCGTGGAATTGGATAAAAATACCACATAACCCAGTCGTGGAGTTTTTAGTGAATAGAAATACCACATAACACAGTCGTGGAGATTTTAGTGGATAGAAATACCACATAACCCAGTCGTGGAGTTTTTAGTGGATAGAAATACCACATAACCCAGTCGTGGAGTTTTTAGTGAATAGAAATACCACATAACACAGTCATCCCCCGGCGATTGGGTACCTGGTTCGCAGGTTTACTCCACGAAAAAAAAAAGCGGGTGGTTTAAGCTGACGGTTAAAAGTTAGTAAAATGTCTATTCCTCCATGTCAGTCCTGAGTCATGGATATTTTCTATGTATTTAAGTTTTTATTTAGGTTTTATAAGTATCTTTATCATCGTCTAGTACCCACAATACAAGCTTTGCTTAGTTTTTGGGACTACGCCGATTAGTGTAAGATTGTCCGCAAATATTAATTAATTAATTTAATTTATGTGTGGTGATTGGAGCAAAACCGACGACTTCGTGTAGAGGCCACTTCCCAATGCAAGGTATTATGTCTATTAGATCTTGCTGCCGTCTGTCAGCGCGCTGACGCCGGCAACAGTGACTCACATGACGTGCATCTCCATGGCGCGGTCCTGCGCCAACGCCGCGAGCTTGCGCTTGGCCTCGGCCCAGGTCTTGCTGCAGTCTGTCAGCGCGCTGACGCCGGCTAGCCGGCAGCGCACGGCCTGTATTGGCAGCACGGTGAAGCGCGGCTCGAGCTTCATTATCTCGTTCTCTTTCACCGACACCACGTTGCCGTAGTCGATGTACATCACCTGAATAATACACAACATATTGGAGATGAATACTCAACATTCTAATTTAAATGTTAGGATAATTTCTAAAATATGTGTATATTTTTGAAATGATCTTAAAATTAAAACCAACCAACGTTTAAAAGAGAAGAGTTCGTGCCATGTCACCGTTGTAACATGGCACAAACTCGACAATTTTTACAAAAAGTTGTCTTTTAAAATTTGCAAACTATTTCTCAGCCTGTTGCCGGTATCTGATTGAGCAAAAATTCGGCATACTTATGTCAATTCGGAGACGATACAAGATTATGGCATCACCAAGCTGATTTGATGATGGAGACAGAAGGTGGTCATCTACCCACATCTGGTGGTGGATTCTTAAATTACACAAGATAAAAGTGATTGGTATTATTGTAACCCTCTCAAGATGTCTCTCTCTATATTAATCTGTGCAAGTATTGATTGTCATTTATCAATGGGTAGGCTCGGTTAACAGTTACAACTATTACTCGTAGCCGATATCGTTATTTTGCCGCTAAAGGTAAAAATATTTTTTAACTTTTTGTCTGGTTTCATCATTTTTTTTATATGAAAGTAGTAACATTCGAAAAATAAATTCTCTATTATATTTTAATACATATTGATTTGGTTATGTGTAATTTAGATGTTTTATAAAATAGGAAATTGTAGGTCCAGTTATATTATTAATGTATAGCTTCTAGCTTTTGTAATAATTTAATACCGTTTGTTTCTAAATAAATAAATTAAAAACCCAAAAAAAAAGAAGTTGAATTTTTCATCCAAAATGGCACGTCTGAATGAGAAGTATTCATTAGTGATACGATGCCTTAAGTAGAAGAAAGGCCCATCCCATCCAACAGAGCTCCTGCTAGGCTAGGGACCCTGGCAGTAAGTGTTGATGGCAATGGCAGGTCTGTTTACCTCGACGTTTTGGTCGGCGCGCGTGGAGCCGTTGACGCGCGCGCGGTACCACAGCCCGTCGCGGTACTGCGCCGCCACCAGCTCGCCCGGCGCCGGCGCTATCTGCGCACACACACACACACACACACACACATGGTTCACTATTTTCTACAAAACAATGTGCTGGAAAATGTGTCGTATGCGTGGTAGTAGTAATGCCAACTATACCTTTATGAAAGTGTTTCTGCGAAACATGTTATGCCAAGTGTATTTCTGACCAATATTATTCTACCCATGTTTCGACGACCGCTTTAGCTTAGTTGGTAGTGACCCTGCCTACGACGCAAGAGGTCCTGGGTTCAAATCCCGGTAAGGGCATTTATTTGTGTGATGAGCACTGTTCCTGAGTCATGGATGTTTTCTATGTATTCAAGTATTTATTTATCTATATAAGTATGTTTATCGTCGTCTAGTACTCATAGTACAAGCTTTGCTTAGTTTGGGACTAGGTTGATTTGTGTAAGATTGTCCCCTAATATTTTTTTTATTTTTATTTATGTATCAAGCAATACCACTCAAGCATCGGCGAAGATATATGGGCCCAATTGAAGCCTCATTACATTACGAATCCATACCATTTTGGCTAATACTCACTTGTAAGTCTCAAAACGACTTTGTGTCAAAGTGCCTAAATTATTTTTTCAAAACAGTTATTTTGATCAAATGAATTTTTTGATAAAGGCGGCTATATTTAGTAATTATGAGAATAAAACACAAGGCAAGCACAAGGATATTTAAATAGGGTAGTTTCCTCATGTTCAAATAGATAACGTAGTGTAGCTATATGGATAGTAAAACATCAAATTATTTCAATAAATTGTTAATTACAAAATAAAATAAAAAGCATAAAAATATGTGAACCTTGAAACACTAGAAAAAAATAATCGTCTAAGAGTAAATTGAATATTGTATGACAACTATGCACCTAAATGCAGTATTTCGCGATCAAAACGGCAATTCACTAGATTTTCCATACGATTAGTACAAATAGAAAATGGTGACGTCATACTTCTTGTATTAAGCCGGCTGTTCCCACCGAGGATCCAACTTAATAGAAATAGAAAACCATTTATTCGTGACACACACAAAACGACAAACATTGAATAAAAATATAAATTAAACACGTCACGAAATAGTCCCAACTCAGTCAGCATGGTGCTGGCGATTTTATACCAGGTCTTCCGTTGGAACCATCGGTGATACCACGGCGGGCAGCACACATTGCAATAAAAATATTAAAAAAGAGAATAATAATAACAACAATAAGACAGTGAAACCATTCTAAAAAAGAAACCAAAAAAATCTGATTTGATCTTTTTTATTCATCTCTTTTTTTATTTTATTTTTTTAACTTTGGTTTCTTGATCCAAAGCCCCGCGAGGAATACGGGCGAACTTTGGTTCTTTTAACTATTATGAGACTAATAATTTTAAAATGAATTGACTATGAAATAAACTTTAAGTGTTATTAAATTTTTTAAGGCTGTTTATTATTTTATTGATGAATTTGGTGAATGATTGGATTGAAGATTATTTTTTAATTATACTTTTGATATCGTACGGGCCTATATTTATATTGTTACACACGATTTCGTGGTCTATTCTACTCAAGTTAAATTTAGGGCATTGTCGGCCGTGCAAGTTTGTTTACGTACCTGCAACGGTTTGAAGGCGGCGTGGGCGGCCGGGCTGTTCATGTCGCGCACTAGGGCCGTGAGAGTCGCCGGCGGCAGCACCATACCGAAGGTCGGCAGCTCTTCTATAGAGATAACTACAACTTAGAAAAGTTGGAAAACCCTCGACATTTTCATTTCAAAGTCCAGTATCTCAAAAACGGCTGGACAGATTTTCATGAAATATGGCTAAGAACACTCGGGATAAAATTATCTATGACACGAAAAAAAACCGCATTCAAATCGGTCCATCAGTTTGGGAGCTACGATACCACAGACAGATACACAGACACGTTAAACTTATAATTATAACACACACTTTGCGTCGGGGGTTAAAAAATAAACAGTAAAACGGGTGATTCATTAACCCATTTCTATGCAGATGTGTTATATCGACCATTTACTGCCTGTCAAACATGTCTCTTAGTGTCGATGAATAAGACTGACATTTGATTGTCACTTTTCAACTGCCAGCCTGGAAAAGGGTTCGAACAGTTGTTTTTCTTTTGATGGTTCATCAGCTCGTATCAGTGATCTATTGGCGATTGTCATCGTCTTCTGTGACGTCACATTCTTCCAGCGTCATCGTTTCATATGAAGTTGCGTTTTGCAAAAAAGGGACAGAACGTACCCCTTCTTAAAACTTTGGATAAGTGTCCAAAGTTTTAAGATAATTTAACCTTTTGTGTTGACCTTATCTCCGTTTAACTACATTATGAAAATACCTGATGCCACGTGCCGGGCGGCGGGAGTAGTAGAGTGTGTACAGTGCTGCTGACCTGCGACGTTGTGCTGGAAGTGCACGAAGACGCGGTCAAAGTGCGCCACGTAGGTGACGGTGACCTGGTGCCACGTGCCGGGCGGCGGGAGTAGTGGAGTGTGTAGAGTGCTGCTGACCTGCGACGTTGTGCTGGAAGTGCACGAAGACGCGGTCAAAGTGCGCCACGTAGGTGACGGTGACCTGGTGCCACGTGCCGGGCGGCGGGAGTAGTGGAGTGTGTAGAGTGCTGCTGACCTGCGACGTTGTGCTGGAAGTGCACGAAGACGCGGTCAAAGTGCGCCACGTAGGTGACGGTGACCTGGTGCCACGTGCCGGGCGGCGGGAGTAGTGGAGTGTGTAGAGTGCTGCTGACCTGCGACGTTGTGCTGGAAGTGCACGAAGACGCGGTCGAAGTGCGCCACGTAGGTGACGGTGACCTGGTGCCACGTGCCGGGCGGCGGGAGTAGTGGAGTGTGTAGAGTGCTGCTGACCTGCGACGTTGTGCTGGAAGTGCACGAAGACGCGGTCGAAGTGCGCCACGTAGGTGACGGTGACCTGGTGCCACGTGCCGGGCGGCGGGAGTAGTGGAGTGTGTAGAGTGCTGCTGACCTGCGACGTTGTGCTGGAAGTGCACGAAGACGCGGTCGAAGTGCGCCACGTAGGTGACGGTGACCTGGTGCCACGTGCCGGGCGGCGGGAGTAGTGGAGTGTGTATAGTGCTGCTGACCTGCGACGTTGTGCTGGAAGTGCACGAAGACGCGGTCGAAGTGCGCCACGTAGGTGACGGTGACCTGGTGCCACGTGCCGGGCGGCGGGAGTAGTGGAGTGTGTAGAGTGCTGCTGACCTGCGACGTTGTGCTGGAAGTGCACGAAGACGCGGTCGAAGTGCGCCACGTAGGTGACGGTGACCTGGTGCCACGTGCCGGGCGGCGGGAGTAGTGGAGTGTGTAGACTGCTGCTGACCTGCGACGTTGTGCTGGAAGTGCACGAAGACGCGGTCGAAGTGCGCCACGTAGGTGACGGTGACCTGGTGCCACGTGCCGGGCGGCGGGAGTAGTGGAGTGTGTAGAGTGCTGCTGACCTGCGACGTTGTGCTGGAAGTGCACGAAGACGCGGTCGAAGTGCGCCACGTAGGTGACGGTGACCTGGTGCCACGTGCCGGGCGGCGGGAGTAGTGGAGTGTGTAGAGTGCTGCTGACCTGCGACGTTGTGCTGGAAGTGCACGAAGACGCGGTCGAAGTGCGCCACGTAGGTGACGGTGACCTGGTGCCACGTGCCGGGCGGCGGGAGTAGTGGAGTGTGTAGGGTGCTGCTGACCTGCGACGTTGTGCTGGAAGTGCACGAAGACGCGGTCGAAGTGCGCCACGTAGGTGACGGTGACCTGGTGCCACGTGCCGGGCGGCGGGAGTAGTGGAGTGTGTAGAGTGCTGCTGACCTGCGACGTTGTGCTGGAAGTGCACGAAGACGCGGTCGAAGTGCGCCACGTAGGTGACGGTGACCTGGTGCCACGTGCCGGGCGGCGGGAGTAGTGGAGTGTGTAGAGTGCTGCTGACCTGCGACGTTGTGCTGGAAGTGCACGAAGACGCGGTCGAAGTGCGCCACGTAGGTGACGGTGACCTGGTGCCACGTGCCGGGCGGCGGGAGTAGTGGAGTGTGTAGAGTGCTGCTGACCTGCGACGTTGTGCTGGAAGTGCACGAAAACGCGGTCGAAGTGCGCCACGTAGGTGACGGTGACCTGGTGCCACGTGCCGGGCGGCGGGAGTAGTGGAGTGTGTAGAGTGCTGCTGACCTGCGACGTTGTGCTGGAAGTGCACGAAGACGCGGTCGAAGTGCGCCACGTAGGTGACGGTGACCTGGTGCCACGTGCCGGGCGGCGGGAGTAGTGGAGTGTGTAGGGTGCTGCTGACCTGCGACGTTGTGCTGGAAGTGCACGAAGACGCGGTCGAAGTGCGCCACGTAGGTGACGGTGACCTGGTGCCACGTGCCGGGCGGCGGGAGTAGTGGAGTGTGTAGGGTGCTGCTGACCTGCGACGTTGTGCTGGAAGTGCACGAAGACGCGGTCGAAGTGCGCCACGTAGGTGACGGTGACCTGGTGCCACGTGCCGGGCGGCGGGAGTAGTGGAGTGTGTAGACTGCTGCTGACCTGCGACGTTGTGCTGGAAGTGCACGAAGACGCGGTCGAAGTGCGCCACGTAGGTGACGGTGACCTGGTGCCACGTGCCGGGCGGCGGGAGTAGTGGAGTGTGTAGGGTGCTGCTGACCTGCGACGTTGTGCTGGAAGTGCACGAAGACGCGGTCGAAGTGCGCCACGTAGGTGACGGTGACCTGGTGCCACGTGCCGGGCGGCTGGAGTAGTGGAGTGTGTAGACTGCTGCTGACCTGCGACGTTGTGCTGGAAGTGCACGAAGACGCGGTCGAAGTGCGCCACGTAGGTGACGGTGACCTGGTGCCACGTGCCGGGCGGCGGGAGTAGTGGAGTGTGTAGAGTGCTGCTGACCTGCGACGTTGTGCTGGAAGTGCACGAAGACGCGGTCGAAGTGCGCCACGTAGGTGACGGTGACCTGGTGCCACGTGCCGGGCGGCGGGAGTAGTGGAGTGTGTAGACTGCTGCTGACCTGCGACGTTGTGCTGGAAGTGCACGAAGACGCGGTCGAAGTGCGCCACGTAGGTGACGGTGACCTGGTGCCACGTGCCGGGCGGCGGGAGTAGTGGAGTGTGTAGGGTGCTGCTGACCTGCGACGTTGTGCTGGAAGTGCACGAAGACGCGGTCGAAGTGCGCCACGTAGGTGACGGTGACCTGGTGCCACGTGCCGGGCGGCGGGAGTAGTGGAGTGTGTATAGTGCTGCTGACCTGCGACGTTGTGCTGGAAGTGCACGAAGACGCGGTCGAAGTGCGCCACGTAGGTGACGGTGACCTGGTGCCACGTGCCGGGCGGCGGGAGTAGTGGAGTTTGTAGAGTGCTGCTGACCTGCGACGTTGTGCTGGAAGTGCACGAAGACGCGGTCGAAGTGCGCCACGTAGGTGACGGTGACCTGGTGCCACGTGCCGGGCGGCGGGAGCGGCAGCGCGCGGCACTTAGGCGTCGGGACGCGGTCCAGCGTCCAGCCGTCTGACGGACAATAAAGTAGTTATTTATCATACTGTAGATGTGGTAGGTACACTTGCCTTAATGTTGTTGCCAAGCGTGCCGGTAAGCGGGTGCAGATGATTAATAACAAGCACTAAACGTTAGTTGCACACACCAATTTATTGTTCATTAACACGGCACACAGAAGGAACAGTCAGCACAGTACACATCAGTCAATATAGAAAAGCAGGAGATCTTTCTCCTCTTTCTTCCTCCCTCTCTCTCTCTCTTTCTCTTTTTTCTTTCGAAAGCGAGAAATAAACTATTTAAAATACAATGCAAGCGGAATGCAATTTAGCTCGGTAGCACGATAAAAAAGCATGCGTCTCGCGTCTCGGTCATGGATTAACTGCCTGGTACGGCGCGCAATACATCGCTGTCAGCGCTGCAGCCGACGGCCGCCGTTAGACCGCTCCGTACGGCGCGCAGCGCTTACACCGGGACTCGATCTATTTACTCCACGACAAAGTGCATTCCTAGATTATCTAATAAGAAAATCGGTCGCTCTGTCCGCGAGTGATTTCCATACATATTTTTCTTAATTTAAAACATTATTTGCTGTTATTATTTAAATTGTATTTTTTTACATATTAAAGGGTGAGTACTATTAAATTGTCGCTAACATTTTCCGTTCTATTTTTCTGACCTTGCAACCTGTTTTGATAAAACTTTTCAGATATGAAATTAAAAACTTTTTTTCATCTTAGGTTTAAAAAAAACATTCATTTGTTTGTATCCGTCAAGATGTCATCAAGAGAAAAAAGCGTTCGCGAATTAATTCTGCAAAAATTTTCAGTAAATCCCAATGTATCTACTTCGGAGCTTGCGAAATCGTGCCATACAAGTCAGAGAACAGTGCAAAGGACCCTAAAAAGGTTAAAACAAGGTTTAACTACTGAAAGAAAGTTGCGAGAGGGTAATCCGACAAGAAAACGGAACAAAAAGTTAGAGTCAAGGGTGTGTAGGTTATTTGATCAAAATCCAGCAATCTCTTCTCGAGATGTGGCCAAAAAAGTTGATACTAGTCAAACAAATGTTCAGAAAATAAAAAAAAGTGTGGTATTTCTTCTTACAAAAAGAAAAAAGCCCCGAAAAGAACGGTAGAACAATATAACAGAGCAGTTAGACGCTCTAGATTACTGTACACCCTGTTAGTTCAAAATACAGGTTGCTTAATTATTGACGACGAAACTTATGTAAAGGCTGATTTCAAATCGATACCAGGAAATCAATACTATTCTTCTCGCAACGTCCCGGGTCTGCATGAATCAGAAAAAGTAATTCCAGTGGAAAAATTCGCAAAAAAATTCCTCGTGTGGCAAGCGATATGCCAGTGCGGCGTGCGGAGGTCGCCCTTTGTAACCATTGGCACTGTCAACACGGATATTTATATATCCGAATGCTTAAAAAAAAGATTATTACCGCTCATAAAAAAGCACATTTCTTCGACATTATTCTGGCCCGAGTTAGCGAGCTGTCGCTATTCATCCCGAGCTTTAGAGTGGTATAACCTGAATTCTGTCGATGTAGTACCGAAGAATACTAATCCGCCAAATTGCCCAGAACTACGGCCGATAGAGAAATACTGGGCAAATATTAAAACAAAGTTGCGTAAAACGTGCCAGCCGGCCTGTCGTGAATAGTCATGATTCACGATAGTATTTACATTGATGTTAATAATCATGTCTCAAACAGCCGATTTATTTCATGTAGCAACACCCACAATCTTTTTATAACAATGTTGACGGGTAGGCGAGTTGTCACAGTTCTTAACGGCTATATTGCGTACGAACAGTTAAGTGCAGATTTGTAGTGTTAGATTTGGAGGAAAACCAGGGTGAGCTCTTTCCATAATCACTTTCAATGCATCCTATGACATTGTAACGATTTGGTTCATTTACACGTGTGTTCACGTGTTTACACAGCTCGGACGATGATTGTTCATGATGTATGTATTTATGTGCGTCTACAGGTCTTATTCTATTTGGGAGGCGTGACGGTATATTATGTATATGAATAAGGTTTTCCTACATGTCACGTACATGCGATAACACAGTTCTTAGTCGTGGAGTTCTTTAGTGTGAAAGGATTAGTAACAAGTGTAACAACAAGGGTCTCAGGTTCGGTAGTTTCAGCCTCAGACCATGTCGTCATCAATCAAGGGTGCACCCGGGTAATTATAACTGGAACAATATAGTGTGTGAATTGGTACAGTATCAGTCGTGTGGTAAGGGATGTCTGTAAGGGGAGGTGGAGGACATTCTCGGGGACGAAGGTCCCCACATCTCAGATGGAGCTGGTACGCATAAGGCGGCAGCTCATATGTCAGATATATAAAGGATTCCGGAAGCTGTATGTGTAGGTTCATAGTTGCATATATGCTAATACAGATACCTAAGCTAGAGTGCTATAGGTACTATTTCGCGGCCATGAGAGTGACCAGAAGTGGCTTCGCTTCACGGCCACATCATTACCTGATTTCAAAAAAAAGTGGATGAAATGTACTAAGCTGATTGTGATCACAAATGATTCTGTGCAAAATTCTATGAAACGCGTCAAGAGTAAAGTTCGAAAATTCTCTCGTCGTGCTCTGATCAAAGAATAAAATTGTGCTAACGGATCTATTTTATCTTAAACTTTATTATAATAAAGAACTTTGACTAACTTGTATGTTATTTCTTTTAGTAAACTTGAATTGAAAAGGCGACAATGTAATAGTACTCACCCTTTACATAATCTTATAGGTAAGTTATAAATTATTATAACTATACAAAATTATACGTAAAAAATATTATTTACGGAATGAATTAAGGAAATTTATACACGATAAATTACCAATTAATAAATTATACATTATATCGATTCCGATCCCACAATACAAGTGCGGAAAGTAGGTAATTCCCAACAAGTGGCGATGACCATAAACACGAGCGTTAGCGAACCTATCCGTACGTGTATATCATACAACATTTTACAATGCACCATGCGAGGAAATAAAAATATTCAATAAATAAATATTAAAAAAATATATAAGCAAAGCTTGTACTATGGGAACTAGACGACGATAAACATACTTATATAGATAAATACATACTTAAATACATAGAAAACATCCATGACTCAGGAACAAATATTCGTGCTCATAACACAAACAAATGCCCTTACGGGGATTCCAACCCTCCTGGGTTCGTAGGCAGGGTCACTACCAACTAGGCTAAAGTGGTCGTCAAATATACGTAAAAGATGAAATAGTGTGTGGGAATTCATTCCCGCATAAATTCCGACATACCAGGGTGTATCACGACATGTCGCTTCTTACACCTGGCACCCTTGAAGCAGGTCTTCTCCGAGCCGCCCTTGTAGTGCTTGCAGATGTCCATCTCGTCACGATTGTTATAGCCCTGAGAACATAATACGTAGTTATTATGAGATAGATTTGTACATAAAAAAATATTTATACATCAATAATTGGCTGTGAAATTAAAGTTGCAATGACTGTAGCGGTAATTTTTGTTTGGACAACATACATAAAATTAGTGACCGACCGAAACATGTTATTTTGCCGAAACCGAAACCGAAACCGAAGGTTCGGTTTCATTGTCGTTTCGGCCGAAACCGAAACCGAAACCGAACCTTTTATAAAAAAAAAAAAAGTCCTTAAAAAGTCGAAAAAATGTTAGTAAGCCCGTTTTTTTCTAAAATTAATATCTTGCCGACCTATAATTACAGGTTTCTACTTTCAAAGATTTATCACAATTAAATTTCAGCACAGTTACAGAGGTTCTGTTTGAAAATTTAATTTAACTACCCTATAAAGTGAAAAAAATACATTATTTTATTTTATTTGTAACACAAAGTTAACGATTTTTTAATGGTGGTATAAAATAAAACAAATTTATTATTAAAATATGATGCTCATATATAATGTTTAAATATTAGTAAAGCGTTAAATATTAACTATGACATGACGAATTCACAACAAAAACAAACTAAAATACTTGATCAAACTACTTACCATTATTCGCGGAACAAACACAACACGTATTGACACGTCTACACGAGCAAAGCGCACTGATTTAGGTAGTTGCCGGCGGAGTCAGGCGAGCGACGCCATATTGCCAGCCGTGCCGAGCGCGCCCGACGTTAGCCGAGCGCGACCCGAAGGTACGATGTTGTAAGTTTCGGCGCGGCCGAAGGGTTCGGCCTCTTTTGGCCGAAACCGAAACTCGGGCCGAAACTTGATTTTTTGGCCGAAACTGGCCGAAACCGAAACCGAAACCGAAATTTCGGTCGGACACTACATAAAATGCATAACATCAAATCGTAAATGTTTGGAGAAGTCATAAAAATACGAAAAGTTTTTGGACAAACAATATTCGGTCAAGATAATTTAGTGATTGTGATAGGCTGTCGTGAGTATGTCGCGGCCGTCTCAGGATAGACGGGCAGGCGCGTTTAAGTGATGCATGTAGAAGCTGTGAGTATGACACGAGACAAGTAGTGATTGCACCGAGTACTCACGGTGACAGCCTCGACCGGGTTGTCGTGCTCCGGGCCGCCGCAGTCCTCGTCGCTGCTCGCGCACAGCTCGGGCGGCCCGTGCGCCGGCTCCGACCGAGATGGCTTGTCCACTGCGGGCAACATCATCATTATCCACACCATTATCATAACTACCATCATTAATTGATTCAATCAGGCGTTACTTTAAGTCCATGATACGTTACTCGTGGCTCATTTTTTCAGTGGACGTGGCGCAAGTTCAAGGTCCTGATCATGCCTCGTAGAGAGGCGAAACACGTGTCGACGTTTGGGCATTATTGATGGTTAGGGTGGTCCAAAAAATTCATTATTAGTTTTTTTTATGGGCCATGCTTTTAATTTGTCACCTATAGCTATAGTATTACTGACGCAAAAAATCAGCTTCCTAGGTCAACTCTAAGAGGGTGCTCATCAAGTGACAGTTTTTTTTGTTGAAATACCCTCTTGCGGACTTAATTGTTACAGTTACGGGAAACGTGTTAGGAGTCATTCTTAACGAATAAAGTTAACTTAAAGTGTTTGTTTTGGTGTCCATGTGAGTTCTATACCGTAAATGTGTTGTGAAATAGTGTTCAAGAGTACAGAAATTGTTTGAAAATGGATGTTTCTTCCCGACATCGTAATGATTTTTTTTTAAATTGGCTTTCGAGAATTGGAACCAATCTGAATCGGCTTCCGACCCTGCGACAAGTACTCTGATGTTTTCACGAGTACTTAAAACATGAAAAAAAACGTAAGACGATCAGTTTATTTAGTTCTGGAAGAATTGGTGGAGGTCTGGGCACGGGCTGCAATACCGACTAAACATCAAAAACACTGCGTTCAAAAATTCAAAAAAATCATAAGAAACGGCTTCTTTTGAATAAAAACAAGTCTAGATCTTCTCAATCACAAACGGACCGAGAAAACTTGCTTATTACCGAACTGGATAAGCTTTTTGATATTGCACACATCGATGCCATAAACCAGATAAGAATAGAAGAAGACAAAAAAATTCTAATTGACCAACGCAGTACCTCGTAACCACCAACCTCGTAGCATATGAATCTGTCGATTTAGATATTGCAAGAGCTGCAAGAGCTGCAAGAGTACTCTTGGAAAGGCATTTGTGGTACTTGTCCGACGAACTAGTAGGACTTGCATTATTTTCCGACAAAGTGACGTCTGTCGAGAAAGCAACAATAGTGGAAGGGATGAATTGATGCTGGTCCTCGATTGGTGAAAGGGAAAGCTTCTATTTTAAGGAGTGAGACCTCCCTTGGAGCCTTTGCATCAAAGAGAACATTAAATACACTGTGCATGCTCGACATTAAAGTATCCTTTCTGCAATTGCCTATAGAAATTTGGCATAAAAATTGTGACGATGTGCAAGGCAAACAGAGAGTACACGGCTTACGTGTCGTATAGGATACAGCTGAAAGAGGTGTGAAATTATTTGAAGAGTTTAATAGACTTCTTACCAACGATGAAGAGGAAAAGCAAATTATTTTGCATATAGTGGAACACAACCGGAAAAGTATACCTACGAAAGCGAATAAAATGTCCTTAACTAATGCAATTAAAAATGAGGATAACTAGCTTTTGAACTGTATAAAGCTTATGATTTCAGCTTTGTAGTGCATTTAATTAAAATATCCATATAAACTAGTATAATTGTGTTTTTGTTAACATTTTCCTAGTTATTGAATAATTATCAATTTTCGGCAATTATTTCGATATTTCATATGCGATGAGCACCCTGTTTTTGTAACTATATCTTTCTGAAATTTTGCACACATAATATTGTCGATACGTATAACAAAATTAGGGGGTGGCCCGAACCCTAAGTAGAGTTAGAATTTTTCCCATACAAACGTGGACCACCCTATTGATGGTGGATAGTTGGATACTTCTCCACTTTCTTTCCGCCACACGTACAATTATTTCCACGAGTAAATGCACCAATTAACACTGTTTCTGCAGAAAATGGCAGTACTCACAGGCCGTCGCCAGTCCCTGCTGCAGCACGAGCTCGTTGATGGAGCACTTCTCGTCCAGGAACAAGTACACGCCCAGCGATTCCGATGAACTAAAATATACATTTAAATTGAAAAGAAGCGAATAATCACTGTCGGCAAAATTACACTTTCGGAGAAATATTTGGTGAAACTATAGAGGATCAAAATTCAAAAGCTCATTAGACATTCATTAACCCCCGACGCAAAGAGAGGGGTGTTATATGTTTAACGTGTCTGTGTATCTGTCTGTGGTATCATAGCTCCCAAACGGATGGACCGATTAGAATGCAGTTTTTTTATTCGTAAGCTGATGTGATCCCGAGTGTTCTTAGCCATGTTTCATGAAAATCTGTTCAGCCGTTTTTGAGATATTGGACTTTGAAATGAAAATGTCGGGGGTTTTTCTACTTTTCTAAGTTGTAGTTTAGTAAATAAATTACCAACTGTTCTGTAAAATTCGCCTTTGGCACTAGAACTGACGGCGGCGTTAGAAATTCGTAAAATATCCTTAATAGTGAATACATACTTATCATCTATCTTCATGGTGTAACTATTCCCCATTAATTCCTTTAGGAATTCATCCGCTTCCTTGTTCTTGGTGCTCAGAAATTCCACCTGGTGAATTTAAAGCATATTAGACAGGTGTTTAGCACTTAGCCATGAGGAGTCTTGGTAGAATTCTTGATTGCCCGGGGGACTATTGTATGGGGTTCTTCAAGAACCTTCCTTGATGTAAATATTTTTAAAGGGTCGGCAAGGAGTAGGTAGTGTCTGGAGTTGCAACAAGCGTCTATATGCTACAGTAACTGCTTACCATAAGGCGGGTGGTACGTTTGTTTGCCACCGAATTGGTATTAAAAAAAGGATTTATGTGTCTCTGTTATCAATATGATTAATCATGATAATCATGTTCTAGATTACATCACCGCTCGTATCTACATACACTTCTCCCCTAACAAGGTAGAATGTTTCCGATCACTGGCTGCACCCCCGCGGTCACCGGGCCCATCTCCCCTGTGTCCACCAGGAACACCTGCGCTGGACCCGTGTTGCCCTGGTATAAGAGACAGACACTCACTGGCCAGGTGTGACATACTTACATCAGCTAGATGGCAGCAGTGTGCTGCGGGCGGCGCGGTGCGGAAGCGAGGCAGCAGCGGCTGCACCCCCGCGGTCACCGGACACATCTCCCCCGTGTCCACTAGGAACACCTTCGCTGGACCCGTGTTGCCCTGGTATAAGAGACAGACACTCACTGGCCAGGTGTGACATACTTACATCAGCTAGATGGCAGCAGTGTGCTGCGGGCGGCGCGGTGCGGAAGCGAGGCAGCAGCGGCTGCACCCCCGCGGTCACCGGACACATCTCCCCCGTGTCCACTAGGAACACCTGCGCTGGACCCGTGTTGCCCTGGTATAAGAGACAGACACTCACTGGCCAGGTGTGACATACTTACATCAGCTAGATGGCAGCAGTGTGCTGCGGGCGGCGCGGTGCGGAAGCGAGGCAGCAGCGGCTGCACCCCCGCGGTCACCGGGCCCATCTCCCCTGTGTCCACCAGGAACACCTGCGCTGGACCCGTGTTGCCCTGGTATAAGAGACAGACACTCACTGGCCAGGTGTGACATACTTACATCAGCTAGATGGCAGCAGTGTGCTGCGGGCGGCGCGGTGCGGAAGCGAGGCAGCAGCGGCTGCACCCCCGCGGTCACCGGACACATCTCCCCCGTGTCCACTAGGAACACCTGCGCTGGACCCGTGTTGCCCTGGTATAAGAGACAGACACTCACTGGCCAGGTGTGACATACTTACATCAGCTAGATGGCAGCAGTGTGCTGCGGGCGGCGCGGTGCGGAAGCGAGGCAGCAGCGGCTGCACCCCCGCGGTCACCGGACACACCTCCCCCGTGTCCACTAGGAACACCTGCGGTGGACCCGCGTCGTCCTAGTTTGAAAGTTTGTATGTATCTTTATACGAAGACAGACTCAAGAAATTCAATCTAGACACTTTGCAGGTTAGACGTAAGGTAAGCGACCTATGCACGTTATATAAAATTGTAAATTCCATGCTGGACACGACTTTATTGAGCCATATCTTCTTTAAAGCACAAAGCAGAACCAGCCGTAGGCAACTTTTGTTCAGTGTACCTCTAGCTACAAATAATGTATCACACCATAGTCCCATACCGCGAATGTGCTCCCTGTACAATGATATTAACAAAGATCTGGACATTTTCCAACACAGTTTTATTACATTTAAGCATAAAGTTGTATCCCGACTTAAACAGCCTTGAAAAAAAAAACCAGTAAATATTCTATAAGTGTATTTAAATGTTGTGCACGGTTGTTATCGATGTACAAATTTAACAAGATATTCCTATGTAACTTTTGTATAAACTACCTTAAGATTTGTATTTTGTTACTGTGCCTAATATAATAATAAATAAATAAATAAATAAGTATTTAAACCTTTATGTAATATTTTACGTACGTTTCTTACCGACGACCGGGCCGGGGCGGAGCAGTTTTACAAGTTGTCAAAGGAATTTGCAGCTCATAAGCTGGGTACGAGTTAGAGCAGCTCAGCCTGAGGCATGCCCCACGCGGCGAGCTGCTCGCGAGTCAAAAAACAAAGTTGCACATAAACTTGCGCGGGTGAGGCAGCGTGCTCGCGGCGAGCCGACATTGTGCGTCTTTCGAAATGGCGTCGATACGATGACAGCTGATTGATTTTAATTTCGGGTACCTTTTGCTTTTCATGTTATTGTACGAATAATTGTTCCAAATTTACTAAAAAACGATCACGTACGCACGGCTTAGCCAGCCACTTGCTCCAATTCGTACGCTTCTCGCGCACAAACATGATCTGGTCGCTCTGTCCGCGGCACGCTCAGATACACGTATAAATTCAGCGAGGCACGCACACTGAGGCGACTTTGAGCACAGTCAAAAGACCGCCTGTGGGCGGCTCGCCGCGCGCTGCTCGCGCACGGCGCGTATGATTCTGAGCAAAATAGTTGCCCCGTTCGTGCCTCAACCCGAGGCTGCTCTAATTCGTACGCAGCTTAATTCAGACATTACATTCATATTTCATCTCTTCACGATCGGCTCCTGCCGGCGCCATGCCACTATTTAACTTTAATCGGTCTTCAATATGTAGACAATGGGCGAGAGTTTAAAATACCGCCTTATTCATAAATCTTAAATTGCCTCTGTAAATAATAATAATTTATTGATAAGACATAACGGACATCAGTTTTACTATAGACTTACTATTAGAGGCAAATAACACGTGCCTGAGCTAGGATACCCTGTGTTTCAGGCAAAAAAAGAACTATAATTAAAAAAGTTATTTGTAGTGTACTTAATACCTACTCTTAGCTATAATAATTATTAAAAGAAGAATTAAATTAGAAGAATTATTAAAGAGTAGGTATTAAGTACACTACATATTCATATGCAAAATATAATACAATATCAGTCTTATTGAACAACAAGTACAAATAATTAGGAAGTTATAACTTAAACGGTACCTATAAAACATAGCTAGTATAAAATTATTTTAAAACGATAAATAAGTTCTCTGTATCGTCATAGGACATATGTATTTTGTACGTAGGCTTACGGTATTACTTAATATTGCTTGCTGGACTTTTTGAATCAGGTATGCTAGTGATTGCGTCAGCGGAATTGTAAACTGGGCCAAATTCAATGATGCATAAATCACGTTCAAGTTTGTTTACATTTAATTTAGAAATTATTGGCGTGCGTGCTATACATATATGGGAATTTACGAAATAATGAAAGTAGCCCTATGATCTGTGAAACTAAAGAATCAGCTACAGAGAAGTTATCTAAGTCAGAAATTAAATGATTACTCATAAAATCTAAGCTAATAAGACAAAAAGTTCTACGAAAAATGTAGGGAGGCGCTCTTTGGCGCCTTCATAATCTATAGAGTTAAGGTACCTTTTTTCGGCTAGTTTTCTAGCTGGGCATTCGGCGTAGCCAGTCTCGTGGTCTCACGGCTTCTTAAAGTGCATACATGTTGCACATTTTGGTGAGTCGGCTTTCTTTGTGCATTCCTTTATTGAGTGACCTACAACGCCGCAATGTCCACAGATGTTGACCTCCATCTTGCATGACTTCGCCGCATGACCGTACTGCTGACATTTGAAGCACCTCGTCACTAGGGTAAAGTCCCTGACGGGGCACGACGACCAGTTTACGAAAACTCTATCGTTTGAGATTAAGGCCTTCCGAATGGGGGCAGGGACTTCAATTACATAGTTGCAGGTCTCAGAGTTCTTCTTTCCCGATTTATGGCTCAACTTAGTCGAGGACAGAACATTTTCCAGTGTCGTATCACGCATTTTATCGGCCAGGTTTTGGTGGTAAAAGCACTTGAACGCTTCTGCTTCCTCCATAGTTGCAGGGACACCGATGACTACAATTCTGGGCTTCCGTTTTTGGGGCTCGTCCACCGTGAGTCCAGATGTTTTTAACTGCGTCGACTGTTTCAGTTTCCGCCGTTCTTAACCTTGCGCAATCCTCTTACGTGCAGCTTCATTTCCTCAGGTCTGGTTAACTGTTGGACAAGTGATTTAGTCTCCTCGCTCGATTTTTGCTTGTCGGTATGATATATTGCTACCGAGCTAATGTTAGAGGGCTGAACGAATCTAGTATTTTTCTTAAGCAAGTCGGCAAAGGTAACAGGTTCCGGGGAAGGCTTTTTGGACTCCTCCATACACTGTTTAAGTTCCTGGATGCGCTGGGAAAGATCGTCTTTCTCCTGAAGAAAGTTGAACGAATGGTAGTTTTGAACAGCTTTCTGTTTCAGAGCCTGGTATTCGACAGCTAATTGGGTTCTGAAATGACCCACTTTGCGGCATAAGGTAGTCACTCTGTTTTTTGATCCGAGTTTAATTTCCCTTCAGAAGAGATAGTGCACACTTCATTCAAATGCTGCTCGATCGACTTCATCCAGCCCTGGAGGTCCCCTGTAGATAATATCTTCGGAGGAGCTTCTTCCTGATTTGAGGGCGCGGGCGCGGACAAGGGCTGTTGAGATGGCGCGGGCGGAGGGCTACGACACGTAAGCCCGCTCCGATTGCTAAATGGGCTGTTTCCGTGAGACATCTTCCTTAGGTTTCAAAATAATTAGTACCACTTAACATTATTAGAGTTCACTAGTCAATTAAAATTATTGCTAAGGCCTAATGGACCGAGCTAGGTCACAATTAAGCAGATACATTTTTATTTTTATTGAGAGACACGTCCGACCTGACGAATGGCTGTTTAACCATCAAACAAAATGTCTTTGTCACTTTCTTACGAACACAAATGTAAAATAAAGTAATCGTAACGGCATCTGAGCTAAACTAGGTTTAATGAACATTTATGTATACGCCCATGTGGGAACTCAACGAGTTCGGGTTGCACAGGGCGGTTCCATAACACTTTGGGAGCTCAATTACCGCTAGCCATCCGGCTGCCTCGTGGACACTATAACAACGCGTCATTGCTCTGAATAATAGGCATGATGCCTCATGTTCAAATTGATAACGTAGTGTTGAATGGATAGTAAACCATCAAATTATCGTAATTAAGTATAAATTATTAAATATAATTAAAATAATAAAAAGATAATTATGAATCTTAAAAGTTTAGAGAAATTATGCATTATTTTTCATTGTCCAAGAGTAAATTTAAAGCTGCCAATAGAATCCTTACGCTTTTATAGAAACAAAATTGTATGACAACTTTGTACTTAAACGCAGTATTTCGCGACCGAAACAACAATTTACCGGATTGTCCATACAACGATACAACTACTTTGTACAATTGTGACGTCATACTTGTGTGTCTATCAGTATGAAGCGTTTTGCGCTGCCGCTAGCGACGTCAATCTTCAGAAATCAGAAATATTTATTTGCTCCGATACAGTTCACAAGGTCTTACATTCTTTAGGTACATTGTATCAGCCCGCGAGCAGGCGTGCAAATAATTAACATGATACGATTTAAAACATCAAAAATAATTAATAATTCAAAATAAATAAATCCATGTCACACAATTCAAATTAAAAATCAATAGTTATAATAGCATTGAATAAATTATAAAATAATTAAAGAGGCATTATCGAGGCGGGAGTAAGTAATAATAATTTAAATTCATCTTTCCTTTTCAGTTGTGCTCCAGGTAAGATTTCACGCTATAAAAACAATGCTCAAGGAGCCAATTTGTGAGACTGCGTTTGAAAGCGTTACCTGTGAGCACTTTCAAATCTTCCGGGAGCCGGTTGAAAATTATTATGCACATATTATAAACATTCCTCCTGTATATCATTTTGTGACAACGAGGATGGTACAAAAGGTTCATTATCTTATGTCTTGTCTGCCTACTTATGACTTGACTTCGTGTTTTGAAATAAGTCTCATGTGTTTTGACAAAAGTACAAATTTCTCTTAGATAGAGACAGGGCAACGGGAGCATCTTTAGTTTTTTTTTAAGTGGAACGCAACTGTCATCCCATTTAGCTTCACTGATAAACACACTTCTTTTGAATTTTGAAAAGCCTCTCCAACTCCAAACCGCGGACCACCAGATATAGTAAAATATGAACACAAAAAAAATACTTTTGACGACCAAAAATAGTAACTGAGCACCTAATTTTTTTCACCATTTTAATGTGAAATGGTAACCTAAATAATAACATCTTACTATCCTATTTAAAGAAAATGTCTCCTAATTAATCATTGCTAACACATAAATAGTAAATGATCACCAAAATGTTACCACCATTTTTATGTTAAATGAAAACCAAATTATAACATCTTACTATCCTATTAAAGAAAATGTGTCCCAACTAATCATTGCCAACCCAAAAATAGTTAATGAGGGCCAAGATTTAATCACCACTTTTATGTTAATTGATAACCAAATTATAACATCTTACTATCCTATTAAAGAAAATGTCTCCCAACTAATCATTGCTAACCCAAAACTAACTCAGTCTCCCGCCCTCCGCCCGGGCTCCCGCCAGAAACTTGCTTCTGTCTCCGCGGGCTTTTATATACACTCTAGGGGTAAGACAGACAAGACCACGTGGAAGTGGGGTACGCTGATTCGGGTTTTGGTAGCTATTTTTACCTTTCGATCGCTTTATTTGGTAATATGCATACATTTTATGGCAATCATAGTGACTTATTTAGGTAGAAATATTGTATTAATTTGTTCGCTAAGATTAGGTGCTCAGTTACTAAATTTGGTAATCATTTACTAAATTTGATCTTTGAATACAATTTAATTGTGCAGTCGTTACTAAAACAGGTAGTACCATTGTAATGGTAGAATTCTTTTTTTGGTGTTCAGTACATTTTTTTGGTAAGAAAGCTTGAGGGTATCAAAGTATTTTCTGGTGGTCATTATATTTGTTCCCAAAAACAAAACGTCCCAGCCTACCACAGACCTTCTCAATGTGTGCCTTCCAGTTTAAAATTTTGACAATTTCTTCTTCCCAAGAAGTTAAAGGAATCTACTTCTTCTACTTTTGTGTTGTTATAATTAACATTTATTTGTATATTATTAGAATTATAAGAAATGAATTGAATTAATTTAGTTTTAATCATATTTATGTGAAAGTCATTATTATTCATCCAAGTAATTATGTCAATTAGTGCATTATTTATGTCATATACTTACAAAACTTTAATTTATTGTTACATTTTACAATTAGTGTTGTATCATTCATCGGCGAACATGATTGTTTTATGTGTTGTCGCTTTCGATAGGTCATTGATGTAAATAATGAATAGCAATGGTCCTAGTATACTCCCTTGAGGAATTCCATTTTTATTTGGTCTTCATATTCATTTATTGCGATCATGTTCATTGTCCATACAGTAGATCTTAAGATAGGTTATACAGTAGGTACATGATACCCTGCTAGGGCATTGCAATGGTATCACTGTATCAGCGTTATTCGTCCCATTCGTTTTTCGTTCAATTCGTATGTCGTGTCATTCTGGATTCGTCACACATTCTTTATTCGTCTTGTTCGCTATATGTCTTAATCTTCCTAAGTCTAGTTCTGCAACTTGTCTCATTCTTAATAAATCTCAATCGTATTTCGTCACGTCTTCCTAGGACTCATTCTTCATTCTTCCTTTTTGATTTTGGTCTCATTCAATTATTCGCCTAAATTTTTTGGACACGTTCGATGTTGGTCACATTCGTAATTAGTCTCCACAGAACTATATCAAGATAGAAGGAAAGAGTGTATGTACTTCGCGTGGCAAAAGTAAGTCCGATGGACTTCTTTGCTCGCCGCGAACTTCAGTCCGCTCCCGACCTCGGAACGCGTGCGACGTCAGGTTATAATCACAAAATGACTCGTTGTTCGATACCGAGCTGTTCAAACACCACCAAAAAAGGTGAAGCTGTTAATCGTGGTATTTCCTATCATAGGTAAGTACTATTTGTCCTAAAATACCTGTTATTAATTTAAAAAAACAATTTATTTATTGCTCTGTATTATTTTCATCAAAATAGATCACCAACTCCAACCAAGGTCCAAGGTCCAACTCTAGTTTTCCATTGCGGCTTTAGTTTGACGAGACACACTTGACGTGCGTTCAAAACCAGCGATGTATAAATAGGCTATTCAAATTGTCGAGTCGCTTCATGGTCGATTTATTCATTTTTCTGTCACTAGTGCTGTACCAGTGTGCTGTACACTGTGTTTTCTTACTCGGTTAAATCGATTATAAAAGCAGAGAAATGAAAATTACGTTTTTACATTATTATCTACTCTTGCGTTCCTGACCGATTGTCATGAATACGAGGGCTGCCTTTTAAGTTGTGTCGTTTGGAAAAACTAAAGACAATTTAAGTGTTAAATGGTATTTATTGTTTTTCAAAGTGATTACCGTGATATGTAATACACTTTTTCATTCGATCGAACCAGTTTTCGAAACACTTATTCCAGTCCGAAGTCGGGGTCTCCAAAATGGCCGTTTTGTATGCCTCAACCGCTTCTTCAGGCGTCTGGTACCGTTGACCACGAAGTCGTTGCTTGATTTTTGGAAAAGTAAAAAAATCGTTAGGGCTTCAGTCTGGACTGTACGGCGGGTGTTCCAGAATTTCGACGTTTTGCTCTTTTAAAAACGCAATAGTTTGCCGGGCGGTGTGCGAGCTCGCATTATCGTGGTGCAGTCTTATACGACGTCTTGGGTTATTTTTTCGAAACTCGCCGATGACTTCTGGTAAACAGACAGTGGTATACCAGTCAGCATTAACCGTTTTATGATCCTCGAGCACGATGGTGGCAACGTGGCCACTTTTCGCCACAAACGTGGCGACCATTTTTTTCGAAGTGCTCCGTGAGCGTATTACTTTGGTCGGTTTTGGCTCATCTTGGAACACCCAAACAGTCGACTGCTGTTTAGAATCGGGATCGTAGGCATATATCCAAGATTCGTCACCACTGATAATGTCGTAAACATGTTTCGAGTTTCCTCGGTTGAATTGCCGCAGAGTTTTGCGACACCATCGAACGCGAGCCGTTTTTTGGTCTTCACTGATTAAATGTGGTATCCAGCGTGAGATCAACTTTTTTACGCCTAAGTGATCATGCAAAATACTGTGAACACTGGTCCCTGAAATACTTAAGGAAGCTTCTATCTCACGGTATGTCGCATGGCGATCTTCGATGATCAGTTGCCGTACAGCATCAATGTTCTCCTGGGTTACGGCTGTTTTTGGTCGACCTTCACGATGTCTATCACCAAGACTAGAGCAACCACGTTGAAATTCTAAATACCAGCGTTCCACAGTCCGAAGGCATGGTGCTTTATCATTGAAAACCGTAGTCAACTCTTCGAAGCACTGAAGTCGCGTTAAGCCCCTTTTGAAGTTGTAAAAAATTATCGCACGTAAATTTTCCTTCGAAATTTCCATTTTCACAACTGACTTGTCAACTTTGAACGAACGCTGTACTAAAACGGTTGGGCCGATTTCGAGTCATTCTTTTGTTTTCGAATTCTAAATTCAAATATTTTAACGTGACACTAGTACTTTTTTATGCAATCACGGGAGGTTTGCAAACGACAGAACTTAAAAGGCAGCCCTCGTAGTCATGATTCACGATAGTTTTTACATTGATGTTAATAATCATGTCTCAAACAGCCGATTTATTTCATGTAGCAACACCCACAATCTTTTTATAACAATGTTGACGGGTAGGCGAGTTGTCACAGTTCTTAACGGCTATATTGCGTACGAACAGTTAAGTGCAGATTTGTAGTGTTAGATTTGAAGGAAAACCAGGGTGAGCTCTTTCCATAATCACTTTCAATGCATCCTATGACATTGTAACGATTTGGTTCATTTACACGTGGGTTCACGTGTTTACACAGCTCGGACGATGATTGTTCATGATGTGATGTATTTATGTGCGTCCACAGGTCTTATTCTATTTGGGAGGCGTGACGGTATATTATGTATATGAATAAGGTTTTCCTACATGTCACGTACATGCGATAACACAGTTCTTAGTCGTGGAGTTCTTTAGTGTGAAAGGATTAGTAACAAGTGTAACAACAAGGGTCTCAGGTTCGGTAGTTTCAGCCTCAGACCATGTCGTCATCAATCAAGGGTGCACCCGGGTAATTATAACTGGAACAATATAGTGTGTGAATTGGTACAGTATCAGTCGTGTGGTAAGGGATGTCTGTAAGGGGAGGTGGAGGACATTCTCGGGGACGAAGGTCCCCACATCTCAGATGGAGCTGGTACGCATAAGGCGGCAGCTCATATGTCAGATATATAAAGGATTCCGGAAGCTGTATGTGTAGGTTCATAGTTGCATATATGCTAATACAGATACCTAAGCCAGAGTGCTATAGGTACTATTTCGCGGCCATGAGAGTGACCAGAAGTGGCTTCGCGACACCGATTGACAGACAGCGCACGGCCTAAACCGCTAAAGATATAAGCATGAAATTTGGAACATATATTCTTTACAGTACGTGGACGTGTACTAAGAACGGATTTTTCGAAATTCAACCCGGGTGAAATAGGGGTCGAACCGTTGTATGGAAATCGTTCATTTGGAAAGTTAAAGACGCGAATCTTTGTATGGAGGTTTCTTACTAAAAAACAAAACAAATGATTTAGCGTTGTTACAAAAATTCATCCACTGAGGGGGTCAAATAAGGGTGCAAAGTTTGTATGGGGGAAACTTTATTTTTTGAGCTAGACTTGAAACTGCAGAAATATTACATATTAAAATACAAAAATACGAATTTTCAGTGTTTTAGGAAATACCACCCCTAAGGGGGTTAAACAGGGGTGCAAAGTTATTATGGAAAAAAAAAACATTTTTTGAGCTAGAAGCTTGAAACTTTGTAGAAAGATTAATTATTTAAATACAAAATAAAAACCCTTAAAGCGTTTTGGAAAAATCCACCCCCACGGGGGTAAAAAAGATGTGAAAAAAATAAGACTTTTTTAAGACTATTTTTCATTTCTCTGTCGGTTCTTATCGATATTTTGAATCGATACAAAATTATTACAACTGCCGCGTGCTAGTCGATGTTGACGAATCGATTTCGCGCGGATTATGTTTCTCGTCACTAAATTAAGCTTGTGACGTCAAATTACCTACGCAAAATGTTACACGCTCGGTTCCCATACTAATCGGCGCGCACTTTCCTTCTATCTTGATATAGTTCTGTGTTAGTCTCATTCGTTTTCAGTCCAATTCTAAGTTCGTTTCATTCGTTTTGCGTCTTGTTCGCTATTTGTAACTTTCTTTTCCCGTCAATCTTAAATTACCATTATTAAATCATTTTTAGCATAAGAGTTCTAAAAATAGCGGTCATATCTTGGTAGAGGACACGGGTATGTCCTAAAACTACGTCTACTCCCAGTGTAGGGACATGGCAACCCCCTCGCTCGCTAGCAGTCCGCAGTGCAATCAGCGAATATAGCGACTAAGACGTACGTCGTACGGGACGAGTAGCGAACGTGCCCAAAAAATAACGAGACAAGTTGCCAATAACGACAAAAAAAGAGATAACGAATGTGTCGAAAGATAAAGTGCGAATGATACTAAAAACGAGAGAGTCCTAGGAAGACTGTGACTAAATCCAATTAGGATTTATTTATTTATTTGGAGAACCAACAGCTACAGAAACATATTGACTATATAGATAAAATACAAAAAGCCAATTACAGGTTCCCACCGATAGCATCGCAGTAAACATTTGTGAGATCACTATTTTTACACTGAATTTGTGAGATTTCCTAACTAGGGGTTACAAAATGTGGAAACTTATGTATTCATTTAACTTAACTAAACAACAACATCATACGGATAGGAACACATTATGATTAACTAAAAGTTTGAAGCTACGCTCATTCACAGTAACTTCTCGTCAATTTACGCCTCACAGCAGGAATATTACTGTTGAATATATCAATATCAAGGTCTTTTGTCAGCTTATTAATTTTTTTACAGCCACGAATTAGAAAAGTGTTCTGCCTATACTTACACGGGGCAAAGGGAATAGAGAGAGGGGGATAGTGTATTTTGGTTCTAGACGGAATATTGAACGAAAGTTTAGCTAATAAATCAGAGCAGTCTACATTTCCATTTATAATGTTTAAAATATAAGTAATATCCGCTAAGTCCCGACGCGTGGAAAGCATGCTTTTTACAGATATGGCTGTATTCAGATGATTTGTAAGGAGTTTTCAGTTTAAAGCAAAGATATTTAACAAACTTTTTGTGGACACGCTCAATTCTGTCAATATATGTCTGATACTGCGGGTTCCAAATTTGCGACGCGTACTCAAGTTTGCTTCTAACATAAGCACAAAAAAGTACTTTTATAGTTTTAACTTGGGTAAAATAATAGGAATTACGTATGATGAAACCTAATGCTTTTGTAGCACTAGATACAACATTATTAATATGTTCATCGAATAGAAGCTTAGAGTCATGTAGCACACCGAGGTCCCTCATAACTGGTACTTTTGATAGTTGCTGATCTCTGAGTTTGTAAGAAGTTTGAGCTGGACAACGTTGCCTCGAGAAGGTTACGGTGAAACATTTAGATGGATTGAGCTCTAGCTTATTAGAATGACAATACCTATCGAGACGCATAAGGTCTTCCTGGATTAGGATAGAATCATGCACGGTTTTGACTTTGGCAAAAATCTTCATGTCGTCTGCAAAACAAAGCAGGTTGGTATGGATGAAGCAGTCGCTAATATCATTGACATAAATATTAAAGAGTAATGGGCCGAGTAACGATCCTTGGGGGACGCCGCTGGGGACGGTTACCCAACTAGAAATGCTATTATTAATGACAACAACTTGAGATCTATTTGCAATATATGAAGAGAACCATCGTAATAGGTCTCCGCTGATGCCCATTTTATGTAATTTAGAGATTAGCAAGTCGTATTAAGAATGAGCCAAGTTACAGAATTAGACTTAGGAAGATTAAGACATATAGCGAACAAGACGAATAAAGAATGTGTGACGAATCCAGAATGACACGACATACGAATTGAACGAAAAACGAATGGGACGAATAACGCTGATACCCAGGTACTCTCTTCCGAGACTCGCGAACCACGTGACTGACACAAGCCTACGTCATCATGTTAAATGCCGTTTGATGACGTAGGCTTGTGTCAGGTCACGTGGTTCGCGAGTCTCGGAAGAGAGTACCTGTAAAAAGTAAAGTAAAAATTTATTTCAGAGTAGATACGTTCACATATTATGGCCATACAAAAAAAGAAGTGGTTCACACTAGGCTAAGCCTGTCCTGTGACACCACATTATAAAATCACGAGAGTGCATCATTATTATTATTTTTAAATACATTAAAGATAATTTAACATTAGCAGCACACACACACAGTAATTAATATATTCGATAAACAACATTGCATTTAGGTAGAAAATATAGCTGTGTTGTTATACCATGGTTCAAATATACATAACTAGCTGATGCCCGCGGCTTCGCCCGCGCGGTTACAGGAAAATGTAACATATTAGATGTTTTCCCGCTGGAAAAAGTAGCCTATGTCACTCTCCAGCTTCTAAACTATCTCCATACAAAAAATCAGAACAATACGACGCTCCGTTGCGACGTGAAAGAAGGACAAACATACAAACACACACACTTTCTCATTTATAATATTAGTAAGGATTATATATTTATATATCCTTCCATCCTATGTCTCAAATTTTTGGGTATTTATGTTCTATAATTGTAGTTGCTCCCATACAAACATTTGTTCCTCTCCTAAAACTGTTTCGAATGACATCATAAAAAAATCTTAGTCATCATCTCTATTGTATGAGTACCTCGGGCTCCAAGAGCATCGCCCTAAAGTAGCCGTTGGGTTCGGCCGCGTCGTGGTACACGCAGCAGGTGAAGTTCGGCATCTCCTCAATCGAGACTGACACTCGATTCTTCTCTTGGGAGTAATATTCCGACATATCTTGCATCAAACTGCAAACAGACAACATTTATTTGGATGAATCAACAACCATCAGCCAAGAGACAATATGACAGTTTCTTTGAAAAAATGTTACAACATCGACATCTAACAAGCTAAGAAAACCCCACATATGTTGGGTCAACACCCGCCAAATCGCCATTTTTAAAAGTGACCCAAAAGACGTAAACCATGGCAACTAGTGACAAGAAAAAAGTTGATTCACCCTTTGTACCTTGAGGGCTTTGGCCACCACTATAATAAATAAATTCTTATTATCGAGCCCCGTATGTGCGCTTTTGTGCCATACGTGGGAGCGGGAAACCGCGCTCCGATGTCTCCCTCCCACGTATGGCACACTGCTGCCACTGCCGCTCGAAGTTGTGGCCCAGCCGTTATTCGACACAAGCATGGCCTCCCAACTCGAACAACGTATAATTATTACAAAGAAGAACTCATAGATGGCGACACAGATACCGAGCGAAACATTTGAACCAGTTATAGTGAAGATAGAATGATTTTTACACCTTAATAAATTCAATGTACCTTAATTATATCGCAAACATCCTTCAGTACATAAAATAAAGGTAAATTGTATAAGTTTAGTAAATGCAATAAAATTGGTACTAAAACCATGTAACTCGTACTATACGTGTGAGTAAGTTTGCTAAGTTTGCTACATGTATTATTGGGTACTGTCACTAGATAGCGCCATCACTGGTCACGAAAGTTCTATGGAACCACAGGCTCCAAGCGTTTGGTTATGTATAATTTTGTGTGATGTGTAACATTGTCTCGAAAATACTTTTATATCAAAAAAACCAAAAAAACTCTATTTGTTGCCCGGGAAGTGAATGCCATCTGGTGATATCTCAATGTATTACTAAAACTATCAGGTAGGCTGACAGCGTCAGAGCCGTGGTAGCTCGGATACTGCATCTACTGGTGTAGCTACGGGACTAAAATTGTATACAGAATTGCCTACATTAGGACGGTACGCTTTTGCTCTACGAGATTGGGTATCTGTACTTTCTTTAATCTGTAACACAAGTCACTTCGCGCGCGACTGAGCGTCTCCTGCCTCACTCGCTCCGTGCAAATTAGAAAGAGGACAGTAGATGTTTCTCGACTCGCGTCGCAGCGCGGCGTCAGTCGCGCTAGCCCCGCTGGTTAGTCAAGAGCTACCCAAAGTTTACAAGATAGGGGAGTACTAACCTCGATGCATAAGTTTTCGTCTAGACTGAAGTCGACGTCTAGAATCTATAACATTATTTCTATAATCTATAATATAGATAATCAATAAATGCCGTTTACCGTTCGTGGTTTTAGTGTTATTATAGGGTAAATCGCCACTAACTGGCCACCTCATAAATAAAAAAGACCGGGTTGCACTCCGGGAGTGCCGGCAGAAGTGAAAACTCAATAACATTGTAACAGTTTTCGATCAGGTCACGTGACATCTTACGGTGTCACCCTAAAAATGAATTTGACGCAAATTTATAAACAATTATCAATTATTTAGGCGGACGGGCCGCGGGCGCGTTGGGTGCGACGGGCGGCGGCAAACACAATACCAATTTGTTTTTGCCATTGCCAAATATTATTCAAAGCTTTATCTCTTTAGGAATAACGTCTAAATTCGAACTATTCGAATTTGCAAGAACAGCAGATGGCGGTGCACGGTGGCGACTAAAATATCAATTTGTTTTTGCCGTTGATAAATATTTTTCTAAGCTTTATCTCTTTAGGAATAACGCCCAAATTTGAACTATTCGAATTTTCTCAATAGCAAAACGGTGAAGGACGCGTTGGTATTATTACAAATTTATTTGCAGAATATGCTATTGCAAAAAGTGTTTAACGGCTTTATACTCTTACGAATAGCGTTCAGTTTTGAATGAAGTCGAATCGGCTAGCAGCAAAAAGTGACCTCCTTCACATCTGACGTCACAAAACTCAGTCGCGTATTTAACAATTTTTCCCCATCCCAAAAAGTGCTCAGCGCCGCTAAAGAAGTTTTCACTTCAAAAATGTTTTAGTATAAGGTGTTAATTACTGGCCACCCTTCAATAACTGGCCACGTTTGTGGGGGAACAGGGTTAATTTTTAGTACGAGGGTGCCAGTTATTGAAGGGTGGCCAGTTATTGGCGATTTACCCTAGTTCCATTGTGCACGATAATAGTCCACTAACAAAATTACAATATAAGGATCATCATCATCTTATCAGCGCACATAGCCCTCCCCCAAAGAGTGCCACAATGACCGGTCCTGCGCCACCCGCATCCAGCGGATACTAACCACTTTTATGAGCAGAAGAAATTGTTTGTTTTCTTGTCTTCGTGAAGTTTTGTGAGCAGGTAGTTAGTTGTTTTAAAAAAAATAATAATAAGGCCTGTGACGTCTACAGGTCACAGATCGACTAGTTAAGATCGGATGAACTGTCTATACCTGAAGAGCTAGCGCAACTGACGCGAGACGACAAAATCCACTCGCCTCTTTCTAATATCCTCAGTGCGAGTGAGACAGCGCCGAGTCGTGTGACTGGCAGCATGTTGTGCCAGCCTCCTTGATCTGAGACCTGCGGCGCTACCACGAAAATCGAAACTCGAAATTTGTATACTTGCATCCCTGTCACTGGAGTAATGTAAGTGCGACAGAGATACCCGAACTTCGATTTTCGAAGTTCGTGGTTATAGGTCTGCATTAGGGATGTTACGGAGGCGGCTTTACCGGAGCCGGAGCCGGATCCGGAGTTTATTTTTTTTATTTAACGGAGTCGGATCCGGATCCGGAGGCGAAGTTGGAGTCGTTACCGAAGCCGGATCCGGAGCCGGATCCGGAGGTTTATCGGAGGCGGAGCCGGAGGTGTGAGATGTTTGATTTTTCGTCAACACATCTTGTATTCTAAGGGCGAGTAGCACCGACTTACGGTTACAGACCGATCAACGTTAAATATGGCGCCGGCAGCTGACACCCCATAGAAACTTGTCAAACTTTCCATACATTCAGATTTTAACGAACAGCGTTTACGATTACAGACGATTTGGTACAACCCATCCTAATTTGTTTTTTTACCTCTTGAATAGGCGTAGAATTCGAACCTGAGGACACGGAGCTACCTTTTTTTCTGAGTCTGCTTTGGCAGTCTTCATATTCATACTATTTATGGTGTAACGATTTTAGGTGGCCCGTCCTAGAATAATTACACTTTCTCACATAATTCACACTTTGCCGATTTGTACTTATATTAACAAAGTAATTCCATAGGGCACTAGTTTTAAACGTATTTTTTATAACTAATATGACGCAACGCAATACCAACACGGAACTAACTGACGGAACTAACTGATTTATATTTTATATGAAATGGCCGCTGTACACATTAGGCCAACGTTGGCGCGTGAGCAGGATGCAGCTATGCAAACTAAAGCCGGCTGTACACATAAGGCCAACGTTGGCGCGTGATCAGGATGCAGCTATGCAAACTAAAGCCGGCTGTACACATTAGGCCAACGTTGGCGCGTGAGCAGGATGCAGCTATGCAAACTAAAGCCGGCTGTACACATTGGGCCAACGTTTACGCGTGAGCAGAATGCAGCTATGCGTTAAAGGAAGAGGGCTTTATTTCGTTCTCATTAGTTTGCATAGCTGCATCCTGCTCACGCGCCAACGTTGGCCCACTGTGTACAGCCGGCTTAAGAAGTTAAGACAAAAAGCGGACGATCGTGAGTGATAGGTAAGTAATTCCCGGACAAGTCAAAACTCGTAGGCGTGCGCCGCGCTACCGCGACAAATGCAATACCTTCAGCTCCGGTATAACTTCGGTAAAAAATTAACGGAGGCGGAGGCGGAGGCGGAGGTGTAAAATAAAAAAATAGCGAAAGCGGAGGCGAATCCGAAGGTGTAAAACCGAACGGAAGTTCCGCCTTAACGGATGCGGAGGCGAAGCTCCGTAACATCCCTAGTCTGCATATAGTTTACATACTTGCAGACTTCGGCCAGCTCTACCACGATCCAGATGGTGTGTCCGTCGACTGACATGATGGTTGCGTCGTACGCGCGCTCCGTGTCCAGCATCGGCTGCCTTGGCAGGTTCACTATGACTTTGGGATCTAAGGAAAAATAAGTTGCTGTCAAAAGTTTAATTTTTGGTACAGTCAGCATCATATAGTTAGTAGCAGCCAAAGTAGCCAAATATATCGGAACACGTCTTTATTACTATAGGAGTAAGGAAGTGTTACGATATATTTGACTACTTTGGCTGCTACTAACTATGTGATGCTGACTGTACAAGCTTTTAATGCCAACTGTACTTCTGTATATCGTCATATCAACTACTCGTTGAGACGATTTTAAGCCCAAACTCAATGGGGTTACGTTGGTTAAGTACTCAATTCTCATGGCCACCTTCTGTCTCCATCATCAGATCAGCTCAATGGTACCATAATATTGAATTGTCATCCAAACTATACTTATACCCAAAATTTCAGCTCAATCGGTTGAGGTTCATCATCATCATAATTTTCAGCCTGTAAGCGCCCACTGTTGAGCATAGGCCTCTCTTCGAGTACGCCACCCGTCGCTATCCTGAGCGTTACCTAATCTTATCCAGAAGGGACCCGCAATCTTCCTAATATCGTCCACCCATCAATCTGGTGGAAGGCCGACGCTCCTTCTACCTAGAAGTGGCCACCAATCTGACACCTTTTTGGTCCACCTCCCATCACTCTGCCTGGCAAGGTGTCCTGCCCAACTCCACTTGAGTTTGGTAATGGTATCTCCAACGTCGCGCACCTTAGTGCGACGTCGGATCTCGACATTCCTCGCTCGCCCTTGCAGTTTAATACCGAGCATGGCGCGCTCCATGGCTCTCTGTGCTACTCGTATTTTGTGCACAGCCTCACTTGTTAGCGTCCATGCTTCTGCACCTCATGGTGGGCAGGACACATTGGTTAAAGAGGCGAGTCTTCAGGCATTGTGGAACTTCGGTGGACTTGAGGATGTCGTCCAGTTTATTAAATGCCGCCCAACCCAGCTGTATTCTCCTGGAGATCTCTTTCGGTTGAGGTTAACTGGATCAAAATTCAGTACCCAGATTTCTCCCACACTTACAAATAAACGAACAGGTCATATTAAAGAAAAGCTTGTAAAAATGGGAAGAAATAAACAATGTTGATCCAAATACGAGAACTGAGGTATCTTCCTAAGGGTTATCCACCAGAACAGTGGGTATTTGACGCCTAATCATCATAATCATCGTCATCATATCAGTCGAAAGAACAGATCAACTGCTGGACGTACGCCTCCCCCAAAGACCGCCATAATGACCGGTCCTGCGCCACCCACATCCAGCGGACTTCCGCCACCTTGACCAGGTCATCAGCCCACCTTGGGGGTTTAGTCCACTTTAGGCAATGAGACACAATAGCGCCACTTATGAACTAAATGAAAAAGCACGTAATATGGCACCAATGTCTGTTGCCATATGATTTTTCTTCCCTTACCTATAATGGTTAGATCTTCAATCTCCTGCGTGACACACTGCACCTCCGTCTCCACTGTGTTACCCGGCACACTCTCAGCAGAGCACGAAGTACTGGAGAAGGCAATCAACAGCTGCTCGGCCTTCGGTCTCCGTCTGATCGGTTTCTCCAGGCACATGTTGGCGCAGGCGGTGGACGCTGTCCGGGCTGGCTCGCTGAGCATGTCCATGAGGTTGGTCGAAGTCAGGACCGGATAGTGGTTGGTCGGAGTCAGGACTGGGTAGTTCTTGTAGGAGTTGTCCTGGACTGGGGCGAGCTCGATACTGTCATTTTTTTCTGTTGATGGAACTTATGGTTAGTAGTATAACTCTTGTACAAAATAAACATAATATATACAATTAACAAAAAGGTAAATTAATAACAAAGGCGAACTTATCCCTTTGAGGGATCTCTTCCACTTAACCTTTGAGCAGTGAGCATAGAAACAAGAAGAGGTAGGCAAATGCAACTGTTAATCCAGTAGTTAGTCTGGATATGGAAGTGTCTTAGACTGCAGACTTTATAAAATCACTATGTTTTGTACTGATAATCATTGGTAATTAAAGTGGAAACATTTATTTGAGTATTAATTTATCTTTGTAAGTATGTTAATCATCGTCTAGTACCCATAGTCGTCTAGTAACAATACAAGGTCGATTTGTGTAAGATTGTCTGCAAATATTTATTGATTCGACCAGGCGCGCTCAGTGTAGACGTGCCTCGGCCGAGCACGCCACGACCTCGCGTGCCCGCTCAGTGTAGACACGGCTAAAAATGTTACCAAGGACAGGAAGGTTTGGCGCGAGCTTATGAAGGTCCTTTGCACCTCTGGACTGGACTCTCTAGACTACAACATTTCATTCCTGTCGTTATTAATTTCATCATTATCATTTATCATCATTGGTCTCTAAGCAGCGCTTTATGAATACCTAGTAGAGATTGATTACATAGACTGATATTTAGTGTTCGGAGTTTCGGTGGCAAATTTCACACAGTGGATAATGGAGTCGTTTTTGTGATTAACTTTTTAAGATTTGAATAAATAAATAATCCATTTACCTGAAGTACTTAGTATGACATTAATTGGCGGCAGGTACAAACATTATACTGTCCCGACTGTTTTGGTGACATGTTGTACGTATGTAATAAGTAAAAATAAATAAATTTATTCAACAATGTTTACCTACATACTTGTGTTATTAGTAGTCCTGTGTTATCGTGGTATAAGTAGGTAATGCTCGCAAGATATTTTATAAGGAGTACTATGCAAAATTATTCATTTAATCGTTATTCGTTTAATCAAAAAAAAATAGTTAGGCGACTCCATTACCTCTGTGAAATTTGCCACCGAAACTCCGAACCTGATATTATTTATACCTATGCACTTACTCACGTTATTGTTGTTATATTTTTATGTCCACTAAGCAATAACCTACTTCCTACTGAACTACTAATGCCGGCAGTACACATTGGGCCAACGTTGGCGCGTGAGCAGATGCAGCTATGCGTTAGAGGAAGATGGCTTTATATCGTTCTCATGCGTTTGCATCTGCTGCATCCTGCTCACGCGCCAAAGTTGGCCCAATGTGTACAGCCGGCATTACCGGTTACCGGCGACCGGTTAGCCTAGTGGGTAGTGACGCTGCATACGAAGCTGAAGGTCCTGGGTTCGAATACCGGTAAGGGCAAATATTTGTGTGATGAGCATGAATATTTGTTTCTGAGTCATGGAAGTTTTCTATGTATTTAAGTATTTATATTCATTATATATATCGTCGTCTAGTACCCATAACACAAGCCTTACTGAGCTTACTATGGGACTAGGTCGATTTGTGTAAGATTGTCCCCTAATATTTATTTATTTATTTATTTATTTATTACACAAAAATACCTAACACAAAGGTAAATACTTAGTTTAGGTATCAGTGTTGAATTTAGAGACTTTTGTTAATTATAAGTATAGGAGGATTTTATAGTTTTGTTTTTATTTATTTATTATTGTTTTATTAAGTATTATGTGTAGTTGACAAGATCAGATCTATATTACCTAATTGGTATAATGATATTGAATAAATAAATAAATATTAGGGGACAAGCTTACACAAATCGAACCAGTCCCATAGTAAGCTCAATTAGGCTTGTGTTATGGGTACTTAGCCGACGATATATTTAATAGATATAAATACTTAAGGTCTATTTCGGGTGATACTGAATACTTGTTGCTGTGGAAGAGCGGCATTTCCTGTTACAGGTGTATATTCACTTACTAGGAAATTCCGGCCCTGTGAAAAATATTATTTAATAATTTACACAAATAAAGATTTTTGTTTTTTTTTTACGTAAATGCATAGAAAAATCCAAGACTCAGAAACAAATAATCATGCTCATCACAAATATTGTTGCCCCTACCGGGATTCAAACACAGGACCTTCAGCTTCGTAGGCAGCGTCACTACCCACTAGGCCAACAGGTCGTCAAAATGATAGTTTGCAAGTTTATGTTTAAATATTTTTTTGTCAAAAATGTCTTTTTTGAGACAAGCTTTTATTGTTGACTGTATTTTTCTGTTTTTTTAGTGGCGACCACGTACTGGAAGGCGCAGCGTGGGTAGACCGACTCAGATGCCGGCTGAGCCCGCTAGGTGGGCAGTAGTATGAACTTACACGCCTAGTGAATTCTGTTGGTCGGTAAATTTTAGCACATAGTCATATATTGGTAAGATAAGTTATTCTATTCTATTCTATTTTAGCACATAGTCATATATTGGTAAGATAAGTTATTCTATTCTATTCTATTTTAGCACATAGTCATATATTGGTAAGATAAGTTATTCTATTCTATTCTATTTTAGCTAGCATACTCACCAAAGTTATCAACAGACAGATTAAACTCTGTGATCATGTAGATGTACTCGTCCAGTCGCTTCATGGCGGACAGGAACCGCTCCTTCAGCTCTGCTGGTTCACAGTTCAACTGGTCCACAAAGGTTCGGGCCTGGAAAAATGCATAATCATCATATTGTACGCTAGGGTCCGAGACCTAATTTTAGTATTGCTCTACAAAAGAATTTGCCTACTGACCAAAATCCTAGTCAAATATCTTGATAGAGAGAGAAAGCAATTAAGACAACCACAGTTGACAGTTTCGAATCTCGAGCGGCATAGTAAATGACAATTGTTTAACACATTCATAACTAAGAACCCGCCTAGCCGGCACTCATAATGTTTGGTCAGATGCCGTCTGAGCCCGCTAGGCGGGCAGTAGTATGAGCTTACACGCCTAGCGAATTCTGTCTGTTTCTGGTGAATTGTTCCATGTTTAGTCCGGTTGCGAAAGTGTTAATGTGATGGTGCATTTTGTGGAAAAGGGACAGAGTATAACCCCTCTTAAAACTTTGGACACTTATAACTTCATGATTATTAATTGTCTGATGATATTTTGTTCTCCATGCAACTATATTTTTATTTTACATTATTTTGTGTCACCATTCCAATTACAGATGTGCGAGAGTAGAAAATAGGTTTGATGCAGTTTAACGAAACTCCTATGCTCTACTAAGCAGCAATTCATTACCGCAATAGAGCAAAGTCACGGTCTGTCTCATTTATTCTCGCTGCAATTGCTTATTTATGTGACGGCAGTTGGCAGACAGATGAAGTTGACAGTTGTTGGCAGAAGTAGTTTGAAACAAGTTCAGCAACCACATTATTCCTATATTTTCATATTATAACACCAGGACAAAGTTAAAGAACCAACATTTTTTTCAACAAAAAAATAACAAACAACAGTATGTTATGATGCTTTAGATTTACACGCTTTAGATAGTAAGAAACATCCAAGTAGAAGCTATCACGATGTCAGATTATACAATTATTTTCTTAAATATAGAAAAATGATTTGCTAAATACTATAGGAGACAGAATTTCACTTACTAAGCACTTTTTGTACCTACCTGCGTTTTTAGTTTTCTGATGTTGTTGATCGCTTGGTCACATTTACCAGCGAACGTGCTGATTCTGCCTTCCATCTCATGACGACGATGTAGCGTCAAAGTGGCTAAGTCCACGAAACTCCTGAAAACATTAATAAGCATATGTATTACACGTGATAACTGAAAAGTATTAAAACTACCCGGTTATTCGTTTTAAGTTATTACATCGTGATGGATGATCAGCACGACTTCGAGGTAATAATGAGAATTGTGTCTTGGAACACAAATATTCGCGGTGTCTTCATCAACAGCAGGAAAAAAACAAACCGGCGCACAAACAAATAAACAAGTGAAGTGAATAAACAGAACAGAAATACGAAATAGAGACTTCGATGCGATGAAGTTTTGAATGGGTAAAGTGAAAGAAAAAGGCTCGGTGTTGCCAGCGAAAATAAAAAGTTTCCCGGAAGAGTCTCATAATATGGTGAAAAATCCGTAAAGTGACGATGCTCGTATTGAATCTGTTAAGCCTGCACCACACTGCGCTATGCGCTATTCGTTATTCGGTTTATGCGCCTGTATTCGACGCAGTGTGGACGTCTATGTTTGCTTGATACGGACGTATAATGCATAAGCGTGAATAGCGAATACGCCGAGTTATCGGTTTTTTGGTACAACAAAGATTAGCCATGACTGGGTCCGTACTTATCACATTAATAAATTAACTTACAAGGATTTGTGCCCGAGATCACCAGATCCATAGGCAGGGTCACTACACTACCAACTTGGCGAAATTAAGTGGTCCTCAAATTTGCTAACCAAAAACTAACTACAAGCTGAAACGGAGAACTTCGTTCGCTTCGTTCCCTCGTTTGATTACATAGCAAATGTTTGGTGATAACGAAACATTCATTTTGTGACGTACTTCATGCATAAGTTAAAACATATTTATTAAGGATTTGATGAGAGAACATACATTTTAATATATACGCTGTTGTTAATAGTTACTAATTAACCTTGTAAACAGGGAAACCTTTATTTCCTGGCAGCACTGAATTGTTGCGTTTCTTTGTACGCAAAATACGTCAGAAAAAATGTACTTATGTAATATAATCCAAAAAACTATAAACTTATTGTAATATGACAGGAAGCTTGATAATTTTCCACTATGAACAATTAAAAATATACAAATAAACATTTAACAAATGATTCGTGTAAAAAAAAAAAATGGTTGAGCTACTTAGCAATAGATGGCACTAGCAATGAAGAATGATTGTTATCTTTTATTTTTGTCGGTAGATGGCACCTATTTTTTCTACTTCTATGATGGCGACTTTTATCTTATATTTTTTAATGAAGTGAGGTAGGTACATATTTTAATCCGAGAATAATTACTAAATAATACAGGTGTCCCTTACATTTCATGTTAAATTAAACCTTTAAAATCTGTTGAGTTGATAGCAATTTAGGTAGCTATCAACTCAGAAGAATAAAAAAATAACTAAAGTCAAATAAACGTCACAGTTACGACAAAGTCAAAATCATAGAGAAATATATCGACGCTTATCTAAAACAAGTCGGTATCGCGAAATAATCCGTTTTGCTACTAAGTATAAGACTAGACGCAGAACACGGTAAAGTTTATCGTGACTAAGACTCCCGTGTTCTAATTCAAAAAATTGCCACCGTGGCAGCATTGTGCCGTTATGCCTTTGGTGGGGTGTCGACGTCATTTTATCTGGAAGACCGTCCGTAGGCCAGATGAGCCATAGCGATCGACGCCGTCACCACGTTTTTTTGTTGACTACCGGCACATCCCCAAATAATTCGTTAAAACACATCAATTTGTTTGTACAACAGCGGCATTACGCGAAATAGCTCAGTGGAACACTAGCGAATTTTTGTGCAATATAGGATTATTCATGGATGGGACACTTTCCGTTAAACAGTAAGTACCGATGTTTTGACTTAACAACAAATAAACGAGTATTCACGAAAATAATGAAAGTTGGCATGTTCATGTAAGCAAAATAAGCCCCTATACTACATAAGACTTACTTCATTATTGGTACCTATACTATACGAATTTGGACTATGTTCATCATAAATATGCATTTAGTTTCTTGATTCAAAACGAGAAAAGCCACTATAAATAGATAAGCAGCACAATGATAAACTTATTTAGATGTTATATGATTGCAAAAAAAGTATCTATGTATTCATATCAATTAAAATAATAATATACAACACAAGCCTTATTGAACTTAACTATGGGCCTAGTTCGATTTGTGTAAGATATTATTAACCTCGAATATTTATTTATTTTGTAATATCAAATAAGATAAGTATAAGATACATACCTACTACATGCTCCATGTACATGGGGACTTCAATTACTCGTGTGCGTCTCTTTTTTGTATAAAAAGTGGTATAATAACAATAATTATTATATTTTTATTATGGACACTATTTTTGTCAAAGAATCAGTAACTCTTTCAGTTGACTATATTATACTTTGGTTATAGAAATGAACACGCGAACTGGAAAAAATATCCGAAATCTGCTTTGGTTTTGCTGCGGGTAGCCTCATTTTTGATGCGATCGCGCAGAGAAACTCCCAGCATAGCCCTCTCCATTGCCCTTTGGGTGACCCCGAGAGCTTTCAGCTGGAACTCCAAAACCGTTTCCATTGCCTAGGTTTTGTGGAACCTGTTCGTGCCACTGGGTCTATGTTCTTCGAGGCCTAGCGGGCCAACAGAACTAAAAGGCTCTCTAGCTCCACTCAGAAGCTCATGAAGGAAAGGAGTGTAATGATTCTGCTTCTTCTTCGTCTTCAAACGATGCGACTTTATACCGGCAGCTAAATAAACAGAATCTCCAAGTCTCTTACCCGCGATCTGCGCCAATTCACTACGAACCGTATTGAAGAGGCCATCGAGAGAAATAAGGGCTCTAATGTGTTCGCACGAGATCTCGATCGAGTCTATTGGGCAGAGCCAGCTCGCAAGGTAAAAAACTGAGGACTGGAGAGTCGTTTTTTCCAAACCTGAGCTTTTGAGTGAGTGCGTTTCTACACGTCATACATATCGTATACACGTCAACTCGCAGACCCGAAGTTGGTCTGGCAAAAGACCATAGCTAGACCAACCCGACACTTTACCGACGACATCCCGGACTTCAGCCTGTCCGAGATTAGAATGGTTCTGAAACAGCTTAAGAACAGCAAGGCACAAGGTGAAGACGGAATTACAGCCAAACTCATGACGGCGGGTAGAAAACCGATCCTTACGACCCCTCAGAAGTTGTTCGACACCGTCCTACTGGAAGGGAGAACGCCAAAGGCGTGGAACAGAGGTTAGGGGTGCTGTTGTTCAAAAAGGGGAACAAAACCCTGCTGAAGAATTACCGACCCATCTCACTTCTGAGCCATGTTTACAAGCTGTTTTCAAGAGTCATTACAAATCGCCTCGCATGCAAGCTTAGTGACTTCCAGCCTTCCGAAAAAGCCGGTTTTCGAAGAGGTTTTAGTACCGTAGACCACATTCATACGCTCCGCCAGAAGAGTGGAAAGTAAAACTTGCCTCTCTGCTTAGCGTTCGTGGAGAAAGCTTTCGATACGATCGAAACCTGGGCTGTACTACAGTCTCTCCAGCGGTGAAAAGAAGACTGCCGCTATATCGAAGTACTGAAGTGTTTGTACGAGAACGTCACTATGTCAGTCCCACTCCAGGATCGGAGCTTGAAAAGTATTCCGCTACAGCGGCGTGTTAGGCAAGTGAATGTTATTTCCCCAAAACTGTACACCGCTGCAATGGAGGACGTTTTCAAGACTCTAGACTGGAGAAGGCTAGGCATCAACATCAACGGCGAGTACATCAATCACCTTTGGTTTGCTGATGATATAGTAGTCTAGGCTGAGACCATGGAGGACTTGAGTACTATGCTCGATGACCTCAGTAAAGCCTCCGAGCGAGTTGGTCTAAGGATAAACATGGATAAGACAAAAATCATGTCAATCGGACACTTTCAAGACTTCTTCAGACTTTCAAGTTAGATAGGTCCAACTTTGAGTAAGAGTCCGACTCGGCTGGGCAGCATTCGGGAACCTACGGCTACTACCTACTACCTATATCTTTTCGTCCAATACTTCGCAATGTCTCAAGACGAGAGTCTTTGACCAGTGTGTGTTGCCACTACGTCACTGTGTGATGACGTATGACACGGAAACGTAGACGGTTACCTCATAAGAAGGCTCAAAGTCACCCAAAGAGCAATGGAGAGGGCTATGCTGGGAGTTTCTCTGCGCAATCGCATCAGAAATGAGGCTACCGCAGCAAAACCAAGGTAACCGATATAGCCCTCCAAATCGCTAAACTTAAGTGGCAATGGGCTGGGCACATTGCACGTAGAACCGATGGCCGCCGGATGGCGCATCGTAGCTAGGCCCCCCACGAGGTTCAAAGATTTCAAAGATTCAAAGATTTTTATTTTGCTCGGAATGCAGTTACATAGTTCTTAAAAATACAACATAATCGTCCAGTGCATTCAGCCTGCGTGCAGGCGTGCAAAACATTTTTATGGAACCATAAAGTCCATAATAATATATTATCTTTGAATCTTTAAAAAAGAGTTACTAATTTACATCCATACCAAGTGTTGTAAACTAAACTATACCGTTATTGTCTATATAGTTTAAGTATAATTGTGATGTATGTCGTTTAAGGCCATTATTGTCCATATTAAAAAATAATATTTGAGAAACAAAGCAAAATAAGTCAGTATTCTTTTAATATTTTACATATACGTTTGTCTTAAAGACAAATAATACACTATTGTTCACAAGAAAAAAATATTTTTTTGAATTATTTTCTATTGAGACGTTAGTACACATAAAAACTTATCCAAAGTATATAAATATCGTGTCACAACTCTAAACTGTAGTACATTTTTGAATTATTTTTGCGTAGTTTTTTGTTGTTTTCTTTTTATTTTCTTGGGTTTAAATAACTGGATGACAGAGGAAACTGTGACTAAAAGAAGATTTTAAATTGGTTATCTTAATAAAAAAATATAACAATATCTTTTTTGTGTTTTTTTTAAACCTCTGCCCTGAAAAAACACAGTTTTTGAGATACAGAGTTGTTTTAGATAAGCATCGATATGTCAAAATATCGAAACAATCATTAATAAAAATTGCTAAAGTCCAACAAAAGTCACAGTTAGGTAGGACAAAATTAAAATATAATAATTAAATAGGTAAGTATGAAAACAATATGTAAACTTTCTGATGTGAAAATATGATGATACCTAAATAAAACCTAAACAGTGATGCAAAGCGGCAGTGTTGTTTGTTTTACTGTTGAAGTGGTTGAGTTGACAGTGGTTGTGTTATGATTATTAGTTATTATCAGTATTATCACAGATTAAAGAATTAATTAAAAGGTACCTACCTATTATGAAACAAGCAGTGCAACACTACAACAGCTCGTGATGTGATAGTCGTGATTTATTCCCAACAAATGGTACGTAGGTACCTGTTTCGTTTTTTTACTATAACAAGCAGTATGTACATACCTAGACATAGTAGGTACTCGTATATATTTGTTTGGCATTAAGTGTAGGTACCTGTTGCATTTTCAACAATATTCAGATTCAGATTCAGATGATTTATTTGCTATTCGTACAAGTACATGCAAATACAATTAATACCATTTTAGGTACAATCAATAATAAAATTATAGTTACAATAATACATTTTAAAATTAATTACTTATTCTAGGTGCACATTAATAAAAGGTCACATTACATTGGATTTTATTGGTAACAATATTTAATAAATGTCATTTTCACGCCACTGCTCGGAAATGTGGCAAAAGATGGTTAGAATTCAGGCTTCAAAGCTGGGCAAAAATGTGTACAGCCGGCATAACACGTTCGCAACCAAGAACCCGCCTGGTAGGCACTCGTAATGTTTGCTCAGATGCCGGCTCAGCCCGCCAGGCGGGCAGTAGCTATAAACCTACACGCCTAGCGAGTTCTGTCGGTTTCTGGTGTATTGTTCCATTTTTAGTCCGGTTGCGAAAGTGTTTAGTCTAGGGTGGCATTGGGGCTGTGATGCACAAAGACCAACTGCGAATAAGATGGTCATTCTGAACAACTTCTCCCACGAAATCGCAAAAAAACCCGCCAATTAAGACTTAACTGTGAGTTAATTGAGAGTTAATGTATAAAAAATAAAATTAAATAAACCTTTATTTCAGGCCATGGCCCATATCGTTGTTAGTAACAGACTTAAATATAGATGTGTTCTTTTGCGATTTAGTAGTTTATCATGACCTCGAAAACACCCAGTATATGACGTCAAAAGGTTCGACCAGTGACAAACTTAGTCAGTGGCGGCGAATGGGTTAACCATTTACGACATCGAAGTACGAAGATCGCAATTGCCAAGCCTCCGAGCGCGTTGTAAAGCTACTTTTCACATCACCTATTCGGATAAGGGCTTTTTCTTCCCTGCTAGGAGGGATCAAAGTGGCACTTTTCTGTTCCAGGACATATTGTTGCCAGAATAAAAAAATATATCCCAACGAATACAAGAAATTAGTATACACATAATCGATTATTATTTTTTATAATCGATTACTTGCATATATTTTTTGTCTTATAAAATATTACGAAACGTATTAAAATACCACAATATTGGAATGCAGCAGCATTTTTTTACATATGAAGCTATAAATAGATAAACTTTTAGTAAGTGTAAATACATGTGTTTTATTACTGAAATATTTAATTATCCTCATAAGTGATGTGAAAAGCAGTATGAGTCACACGGAAGCAAAATTATTTCCATCTTGGGCGTGAACACTTGAATCCCTCACTACGCTCAGGATTCCACGTTAGAATCCCTCACTACGTTCGGGATTCTATTCTGGAATCCTTCGCTTCGTTCGGGATTCAATCTACGCCCTCGCCGTAAATATGGCATTTTGCTCCCTTGTGACACAATCTACTATTTCATTACAGTGCAGAAAAACGTTCGATACACTTGTTTTGATCGCCACAATCGGCTAATTCACTCGAATGGCGAACTACGCCGTCGTTGTCGTCGTTGGACGTCGCACGAACAGGCCATCTATGAGTTCAAACTGTCCAACAATGTTTTTGTAGTCCAGTTTGAACAGCGATTCGAACAATCACAGCTCCCCCAGCCACTGCCCCCACCCTAAAATGGTCTATATGAAATATTCTTTTATCTTTCTGTCAAAAGTTCTCATGTCTGTACCTACATTGTTTGATATCCTGACTTGACTGAATAAAACTAAAACTTTGTGATTTAAAACGGTGACCACGAGAGCTTTAATAGTGACACGTTTTTATGAGACCCATTGAGGCAGTAGACACAGAAAACAAACTTTTTAACAGATTTCAAAAAAGGAGGAGCTTCTCAATTCGTCGGAATCTTTGTATGTAGTACCTATGTTCCCCGATTACTCGAAAACGCCTGAACCGATTTGGAGAAAGCTTTTTTTGTTAGAAAGTGTATCCTTCCCAGACCGCGTATCATGGTCGGCCTTATCACACGATACACGATATAAGGCCGACCATGATACGGGGTCAGGTGGTCCCATGGTCATCAGCCAGGATCTGATAATGGGAACCTGGAGGAATCGAGGGAGGTCTTAAAATTGTATATGCTCACTTGAAGCGATTTGGGTACTGTTTTGAAGTCGGCTAAAAAAATGTTTTTAAAGAAAATTATTAACCGAAGTAATCTGCACACTATGATATGCTTCCGGCGTCATAAACTAAAGATTCAAAGATTCAAAGATTCAAAGATTTATTTGTCCAACATAGGTAGATTAGGTATTACATTTTTATGAGTATCACTATGTGGTACCTTTCGGCATACAAATATTGTTTTTTTTTTTTTTGTATCATGCTTGACTACATGCAGCATGCTTTACAAATAATTAACATTCGGTAGGTCCTCAAAATTTTTGAAAATATACATAATTAAGTTCGCAGTCAGTTACAGAAATAGTAATATTATGTAGTCAAAATTATTAAAAAAAATATAAAAGTATAATAGTATGTAGTAATTCTTAATTAAGTGCATATGTCAGTTAAAAATTCATTTATCGTATAATAAGCTTTCCCTAATAGAAATTCTTTTAATAGTTTCATATCAACAGCATTTTCAACTTTTCCAACAATAGTCTGTGGTAGTTTATTAAAAATCTTGTGGGCCATTCCAAGTATGCTTTTTTGTAATAATGCTGTATTACTTGAAATTGCTCTTATTTTATTTTGTAGGCGAACACTTTTAAATTTACCAAATTGGTTTCGATTTTGGATCACAAAATTTACTATTTCATATATGTACAGACAAGGTACAGTAAGTATTTTTAACCGAATAAAATGTGGTTTGCATGAGTCACGCTGTTTGATTCCACAGATTGACCGCATACATTTTTTTTGGGCTTTAAATGCATTTTCCCGATTTGTAGAATTACCCCAAAAAATTATACCATATCTTAAGGTGGAAGTAACATATGCGTGGTACGCCGTTAGTACAGATGCCTGATTGGACACTTTTTTTAAATTGTATAAGGCATATGAAAATGTACTAAGTTTTTTACATATACTGTCAATTTGGTTTTTCCACGTCAACTTATTGTCTATGCTTAGCCCTAAAAAACGACTTACATTAGTTTCATTTATTTTATGTCCTTTATAAGCTATATTTGAACTAGTTGGCTGCAATTTTTGTCTAAATGTCATTATATTTGTCTTATCCAGATTAATTTTCAAATTATTAATTGTCAACCATTGTATAATTACATCTAATGTTTTATTTATGTCTGCTTCATATGTTTCTAAATTTTTGGCTGCGAATACCACTGTACTATCGTCCGCGAAAAGAACCATAGGGTGTTCGATAGCTCTTGGTAAATCGTTTATGTAAATCAAAAACAATAGAGGCCCTAATACACTTCCCTGAGGCACTCCGTAGAGAACGTCTCTGCGGTCAGAGGTGTAGATTAGTTCTGTTTTTGTTTCTAAGGACAATCTTTTTATTTGTGTCATTTGTTGTCGATTACTTAAGTAGGATTTTATTAGACTATAGATGTTGCCACGTACTCCATAAGCATACAATTTGTTTACAAGACTATTATGATCCACAAAGTCAAATGCTTTAGACATGTCCATGTATAAAGCACACACAGGGACTTTTTTATCCATATTTGTTATTACACTCTGCAGCAAGTCAAATATTGCCATATTTATTGTTTTTTCCTTACGAAATCCTTTTTGTTCCTTGGAAAATAATTTTTGACTTTCGAAGTATGTGTATAAACTATTGTATAAGACTTTTTCAATTATTTTAGAATATATAGATAACAACGCAATGGGCCTATAATTAGCAATGTTATTTTTGTCATCTTTTTTGTGAAGGGGTCTTATAACAGAAATCTTAAGATATTCAGGAAATGTGCCATGTTCTATACATAAGTTAATAATATAGCTGAGTATAGGAGAGATAACATGACATGCTCTTTTTATTATTTTAGTGTGTATACCATCAAAACCGACACTATTCGTATTTTTTAGGCACCGTATTATTAATTTTATGTCATCCGGAGTGGTGGGCTGCATAAACATTGAATTGCTATGAGATGTCATTGTATTCATTTTGTTGTAATTATTGTTGTCACTAGACTGATTCAATCGATATATTTGGTCAATGAAATAATTATTAAAAGCTTCAGCAATACGTTTTGGGTGTGTTATAACATTACCATTCAATGTGACTTTTTCAATGTTTTCTACAGGGTGCTTAGCCTTGGAATTATTAATAACTTTCCAAGTTGCTTTTGTCTTATTATTGGATGTTTTTATATAATGGTCATTCTGTGCCTTTTGTGTCAAATTAATTATTTTTGCAAGTCTCTTGGAATAACATTTAAATAACACCTTACTCTCAGGAGCTGATGACAGTCTATATTTCCACAACATTTCTCTTTTTCGTCTACAGCAGAGTCTGATCCCTTTAGTGATCCATTTAGGCTTACAGGTGTTGGTAATTTTTACTTTCTTAGTTGGAAAACACAGGCTGTAGAATAATGTAAATAATTCAATAAAACTATTAAACGCTGCATTTGGGTCATTTGTAGTAAAGACATCATTAAAAGTGAGATTGTTCAGACAATTTATAAATTTCTCAATATTTTCTTCACACATATCTACTTTTTTTATATACCAATGTGTGAGAGAACAAGTTTTCTTTACCGGACATTTAAGTAATTGTGCTGTGTGGTCCGAGAGAGCAAGTTCCAATACTTCTGTCTTGCTTCCTCTGATATTGTGGATAATATTATCGATACATGTTCCACTACACAATCGGGTTGGCTGAGATATACCTAATTTCAAGTTATAGCCATGTAAGAGATTTTCAAAATCCTTACATTGCGTATTTCTTTTGAGGGTATCAATGTTGAAATCGCCACATAGTATTATCTTTTTCCTGGTATAACAAATTTTATTTAATATAGTATCTAGTTTATTAAGAAATAGATTGATTGCCCGTGAACAGTTATTAGGGATTCTATAAATACAGAGTAAGATAATACCATGATCAGTCAATTCAATGCATGTGCACTCTATAACATTTGTGATTGCGGTTTTGTTGACTTCATTTAAAATATTAAATTTTAGTCCATTTCGTACTAATATGCAAGATCCCCCATTCCTATTTTCTCTTGTGAAACAAGATGCTAATCTATATTTTGGAATGGTCAAATGTACTTCGTCACCTGACTTCATATTATGTTCTGTAATACAGATAACGTCGATTTGTTTTCCAGTTTCCTTTAGCTCTTGTAAATGAACACATAATATGTTTGCTTTGTTTATAATTCCATTTATATTTTGATGAAGAACATATATATTATTGTAGGTGACAAGTTCATTTTTTGCATTCCCATTAATATCTGGATTATTTGACATCGGACAGTGGTTATTCATAAAAAAGTACAATTATTACTATTATTATTATAGAATGCTTCGTTTACACATCTTAATATCTTGTTTATACATTGTGCTAGCTTGTATTTACCTCTGTAGTTAAGTTTATTGCCATTATTTTGGAAATCAGTTTTTCCGAAATAAATAGTGCTAGGTTGAAGCCATACATGTGACAAGTTGGTAAATTTACTATGTATAGCAGAGTTTAACTTATTTACAAAATTGTTGTAGTGTTCGGAGGAATAGTTTATAGAATAGGGTATGTCACAGATTATAACATTAGTATGTATAGATTTTTTTACAGTATCCTCTAAAAAATTTAGTATAGTCTTTAGTGGCGTGGCGTTGTAGTCACTGCCTCCGCACATTATGATTAGACAGTCACTTTTTTTGAAATCAATTATCTTATTTTGCACATTTTGCAACACTCGCTCAGTAGTTCCGTGGTGTATTATGTCTGCAGAGAAGTCATAGTCATTCCTTCTTATCTTAGAGAGAGGTAGTAGTAATTCAGCACCGTGGAAGTCCGAAAGAAGCAGTAGTTTCGGCTTGTGTGATTTATTTACAGTGTCTGCTGTGTCCTTTTTTTTATGGATGGAACTCTGTTCACATACCGTTTGATTTTTTGCTGACGTTGAGTAGCTTTTATCAGACGATGAGTTTTCAACAATCTTTTGTTCTAGGCGTTGAGCAGCTTTTTGCAAGGCTTTGGTAGACTGCTGAATGCGTGAAAGAGTTATTTCTTTATTTATTAATGCATCAGATTTCCGCTTGATTGTTTTGTTCGTTGACAATAAATTACTGATTTTAGTTTGCAATGTTTTTATTGTTCTATTTAGTTTCATTACCTCTTTTTCTAGTTCCTTTATTTTATTTTCAGATTCTGTATTTTTAGATTCCATATTTGTGTCTGTCACTGAGTGCTTTAACGTGTTATTGGACAAATGGAGCGATTTCGAAAGAGTATTGTCCTTTAGTAGTGTGTTATATATACTAGTCTTTTTTTTGTAGGCATCAACTTGTTTCAGCAAACAACTATTCTCAGTATTTAAATTCTGAATTTCCTCATGGGCGCTCGATAGCTCAAGTGTGAGATCTTCTATTTGCATCTTTAAGGCAACTGTTTGTGAAGATTCTAAAAGAGATGTGCTTGGGAGACTTCGTGGGCTTTCGTATGTGCTTAGATCTCTAAGTGTGGAACTCATAATATCGTTATCTGCGAAACTCTGACAGATATTATCTTGGGAACTCGATCTTTTAGGAAAATTTTTCCTTCTAGTGATGTTGTCCGGGGATTTTGTCTTTGAGGTATTACTTATTGGTTTATTGAATGTCTTCGTTTCAGCTTTTGGAGATTTTGTCTGACAACATATACATTTCCAAAATGTTTTTTCTTCATTTGTCATTGATCGAGATTTGCTTAAATAATTTTTTCCCGCACATTTTAGGTCAAAACATTTGCAACAATTAGAGCATTTCATAAAGTCCTTCGTTTTTATTGTCATCTTACATTTGTAGCATGCAGTAGGTTTATTTAATGGTAACGGCGTCATTTTTGTGATAGTTTAATGTTATGTAACGTAACACAAACTACTCATCGAGGCGATTCTAACGCGCCCCAACATGATGGGGTTTATCGTGTGTCCTAATTTAGGAGTAGGACCTTAACCCTACGGCAGAAGGAACTATATTCCCACCATGAATGAACCTTATTTTCATGTGATAGGGTTCGATTGCATGAATAACCAGATGCCTTTATCTATGCCCGTTAAAGGGTTAACTCATTAGCAGCTAAAACCACATCCGTAAATGAAATAAATGAATTTTATTAGAAGGCCGTAATGGCAGTTTTACAAGTCAAAATTCTACCAGCGTTTTTGAAAAAGAAGACGACTGTTAAGAAGAAACGCCGAAACAAACTCAAGAGTCAGTCATTTTAGTCGTAGTTTTTTGACGCATGTGTCTCGTGATTAGCGCTGAAATCCATCTCTACTTATTATCAGTTATCAGACTATGAGCTTGATTGATGTCATCTGGCACGAGTACAAAACGTCAACTCGTTAAAACCTAGGGAAGTTGTTCAATTTGATTTGCAACATTTTATCTTAAATTAGCTTCTGCCCGCGGTTCGGTCCGCGAGGAACTCGTTTAGGTATATCGTAACTCTATACACACTTTCACCCCCCATTTGACGCCCTTAGAGGCTGATTTCCGGGATAAAAACTATTCTATGTCCTTCCCCGGGATTCAACCTGTCTCTAGGTATACCAAATTTCATCTCAATCGGTTCTGCGGTTTTAGCGTGAAGAGGTAACTAAAGACAGACACACTTTCGCATTTATAATATTAGTATGGATTACACATTTTTCCAAGCAAGACCCGCTAAGGTACCTTATGTCATATTTACAATACCGCCAATCAAATGTGTATTAATTTTAACTTGTATGAGGCTGATAATAAATAAATAAATAAATAAATATAAATAAATATTAGGGGACAATCTTACACAAATCGACCTAGTCCCATAGTAAGCTCAATAAGGCTTGTGTTATGGGTACTAGACGACGATATATTTAATAGATAGAAATACTTAAATACATAGAAAACTTCCATGACTCAGAAACAAATATTCATGCTCATCACCAAATATTTGCCCTTACCGGGATTCGAACCCAGGACCTTCAGCTTCGTAGGCAGCGTCACTACCCACTAGACTAACCGGTCGTCAAGATAAGATTGTAATTTTTCAACTGCCGACCTGAAAGAGGGTTTATAGTTAGTAAATAGGTTACGCTTATGTAGCCGTTCCATTCTCATTACTTTCTACTTCCACACATTACGTTTCAATTAAAAACGCTCCGTCTTTATCACTCCCACACAAAACTAAGCTGCGCGAGCGAGACGGTGTGATTCAAATTCAATTCTTGATATTTAGGAGCTTCTCGTTTTACCTTCGCAACCTCCTAAACGGCTTCAAATTTATTTAGATATGAACTGTATTCGTTAAGACACATGGTTCATTTTGCATTAGCACAAATGATAAGATAGTAGTTAAATGAAGTTAATGATATATCTCTCCCTCCCGCCTACTGTTAATTGGATTGGGAAAGCGAAAGCCGCAATTAGAGAGAGACGGACGATAGAGATCCAGGTTTGAAAATAAACACTACTGAAACATAATAGAAATAAAATCAAAGGAATGTAATGTATTAATGGTGGCCTTTCCTAAATGATACAAGCTTTTATTATTCCCTTGGCTTTATTATCGGAATATTATGGTGTATAGTGTATGTACTTATGTAATACTTTATTGATATTCTTAATTAAGTATACCTAGACAGGATACCTACAGGTAAAAATACAGACAACTTAATGTTAAGTCGGTACAAAGGCGAAATAATGCTTTTAAAAGTGGTAGACCAAATTATTGGCTGACTGTACCTCTGTTCTTTATATCCTACTACCACGCAACCCTATAAGTAGTGCTACCTATAGTACCTATTGTAAGTATATATACCTATAAATTGATTTATTTATTTTTTATTAATAAATATATACATAACATATCACATGTTAGTTGGTGCATGGTCGAGGATCGTATTTACTGTTGGATCGGTACCTTTAAATACGTCGCAGGGAAATGGCCGCAAAACAGAGATTTGAACAAGTATCTGAGGGATATGACCAAATCACACACGACTAAAATGGCGAATCTATTTTATCATTAGCCTAGAAAATATAAGTCATTTGACAGAATCCCTATGACGAAATCAGCCAAAAAGGCAACTGTACACAATAGTTATTTGTAATAGGGTGCAAACTTGTATTTTAACCGCGAGGGTGAAATTTAAACACGAGCTAGTGAATGGAATAGAATTCTGAGCGAAGCGGGTGGTTCTAAAATGCAATCCTTGGGCGTAGCGAGTGTTGCAATGCAACACAGGAGACGTCAAAATAACTGCACCCGTGTATAACACAATTCTTTTCATCTTACTAAGGCGAAGAAAATATTACATAAAAAAAAAACATGACAAAAATAAAAACAAAAAAGCATAATAAAACCATTAAAAATCAATTAAAAAAAGTACAAATAAAAGCATCAAGTGGGCGAAAATTGTCCTGTCTGGACGGGCCTTTGCATGTTATTATGTTTCAAAATAGTACATTGTGATACAAGTGAGTGAGGTATGTTGATAATTACACACCCCGTATCATGGTCGGCCTTATCACGCGATAAGTGACAAGATAGGAGCGTCGTCTCGTTCTATCGAATGGTGTCAGCCAGTGACGGACGCTCTATCTTGTCACTTATCGTGTGATAAGGCCGACCATGATACGGGATCAGAGGCGGAATTGTTCACGCAAACCGCAGGTGAGCGTGATAAGAGAGCCGAGGATGTAATTATCAAAGCATACAAGTTTCATACGACGTTTTTCAACACATTTTGCGAGGAAACAATCCTTTTCATAAGATGAAAATGGAATAGGCCTGCCAAGCTATTTTCTTTACTTAATGATGGGAACAGATTTTTACTCACATAGTTTTACTAAATTAAACGATTCTAAATCATAACCAAAAAGAAATAGTCAATTAATTAACAAAAAGGATTTAATTTGTTTAGTCGAGTAAGAATCCATTTGCCGAGAATTAAAATAAAAGCTGTACATTTTGTACAACCCGGTTAATTTAAGAATGCACCGTGTTCATGCATACATCTTGCTTCAAGGTGCCAACGTGACTTAATCGGGATATAACCATAACACACAAGTGTCGTAATGTTATAAAACACGCGTGTTTAATACCCAGGATTATGAGCCTAAAAGCGACACAATAAGAGGTACGTTACGAGCAAATGTGTTGAAAAGTATATTAGTTACTAGTTCGGATGCCAAATATTCTTTGCACTCTTGTGGATAAAATGCAGTTTTGCTATCTGTTAATAATAAATAAAAAAGGGCTTTCCAAGGTATTGAGGTGAAAACTATTTTCTTAACGACTTTCTTTTAATGAGGTAAAGTAAAACAAACCAACTGGCCTCACCGCAGACAAGATGAAATTATGAGCTGCATAATTTCTGTGGAAAATTCGGCCTTTCAGGAAACAGCCGCTTTAAGTAATATGAAGATGAGCTTTGAATAATCATGAATTTCATTACACGGCCTCTGATGTTGCGCACCCGTACTTACTAAATTGTAGTTCTGTGGAGAATTAAGGTCATAATATTCAGCCACCTGGTAGCGTCGATAATTTTGATAGCCAACCGTGTCACTAGCAATGTAGGCGAGAGCATCTTACTTGTAACAATCACGTCAAAGAAAGCAACGAGCGAGTTTCTTCTGCTTTGCTATTGATAATAAGCTTTCTCGGTCGGAGTATGCATATTTTCTGCTTATTCTAACTACATAGTTTTTGCCTACGCATTCAGCCACGCAGAACTACAAGATCATGTGTAACCTACCAACCCAATTTCTCCCTCTAATGCCGCGTTCACATGCTCGCGTTCAAAGCGACATTCACGGGCGCGGGCGTGTGAACAGCCTGAATGTGCACGCGCCCGTGCCCGCGCCCGTGAATGTCGCCGATCGGGACGACTGTCGGTTTTTGGACAAAGGTCAAAGGGTGAATGTGCTCGTGCTTGTGTAGCTGTTCACACGCTCGCGTGCGAAATTGACAGTTAGCTACATCAGACTGTTAACAACATCGTCGATCATTTTGTTTTATTTTCTAATGAAAATAGATCAAACCCAAAGCAGTATATAGCCCCCACGAGATCTATATCTGCGAAAATTCCCATTTTTGCAGTTGCACTGACAGTGACACTGACAAGCACTTGACAAGCACGCCCAACCGGCTTGAACAGCTTGCTTGGCCCGCAGAAGTGCACGGGCTGCTTGCCGATCAGCATGCCAAGCAGCTTGCCAGGCTGCACGCCGTGCATGTGAACGTGGGTTGCACCAAACCGTCTGTAAACATAAGCAGTGTTCGTTAAAGTCAGCTGCCGGCTCCATATTTAACGTTGATCGGTCTGTAATCGTAAGTTGATGCAACCCGCCCTAAGCGAATGACATTCGGAATAAAAATGACCTGTACATTTCATCCCAGGGCTGAAGCAGGCGATTATTGTATTGTGAGTGCGATAGCAAGTACTTAGGTACACAACTAGTTTTCACAAGCTAAATATAGAAGTGGCACATAAAACTAACCATAAATTAATTTTAAAGACACTTAAATGCTTAAATGGTCGCTCTTGCATATTCGACCGTAAATAAAATCGATAATCGGCCCACGACAAGCCTAGACGCGACATTGACAACTTAAATATACGTGATAGATCATTTCAAAGGTTCCAGCCAATTAGCAACCGTTTTTCGTAATTTGGCGCCAACGGCAGTCTATTATAACACCAGCACGGCTATCACGCGACGGCGCCCGAGCTCTCTCGATTTTTCTCGCACTATCCGTCTCTCTCTTATTAGAACACTTAGAACAAGAGAAAATCGAGAGTATGTCGCGGCCGTCCCATGATAGACGTGCTGTATGACTTAAAATGGCGTCAGTTATTTTAAGCAAAAGATACTTACTCTACTCTATAGGATAACCTTGCTTATATATTTGAAGCAGTCTTTCTGGGGAAGTACCTACCTCATAGAAGACAAATGGATGTGTGTGTGTGGATGAGTGTGCTCCAGCCCATTGAGTAGGCTGATCATGTCGCATAGTGGTGAGTGGCGGCTATATGTACACATATTTCCAGGGCAGCCCATCTGGAGAAGTAGGTACCTCCAACTTACCGAGGACTGCAGGCCCCTGCAGCCATAAAAACACTTTACTAGGTAGTATGTACTCGCTCTGCATGTAGGTATGTGGTGCTAATGTTCCTACGAAGATGCGCGGTCTTGTGAGTGTCATTTTAATAGTCTGTTGCTGTCAAAAAAGCGAATCTTATAACACCAATAAAGGGTTTGTAGCGCGCTTATGAATCCTCTAGACTTCTGGAGTCGCAAGTGGCTATAGGCTACGGTACCCACTTACCATCAGCGGGCCATAGCGTCTTCATCATGTCGAAGGGAGGTTAAGCTATTGAGCAACTTGTGGTCCGGGAAAACGTGGAATACACCACCATTTTAAATAATCAGCATGACCACGTCGGGCAAAAACCTGACCCTCACACTCGCACTCTAGTGATGCGTTTAGGTATTGTATTTAACGTGAGCCCGAGGTCCGAGTTAATTATTTAATAGTAATAATTTTACGTTAATTTTAGATGCTCGATGTTAGGAAAGCGGTTGTGACATCAATGGAATTACAAGCGTGCAATACAATACAATACTTTATTGATAATGATAACACCCTAATTACAAGTCAAATGCTTAATATAAACAGAAATAAGGTGGTAGGTACTCCATTTGTCCAAGATCTTTGTCCAATGTGCATTGCGTCTCACTCACTCTTTAAGCAAAATGTGAGACGCAAATACACATTGCTTAGAGATCTTCGACAAGTGGAATACCATCACCCTTAGCAGCACGGCACGGCAGTTTAAGAATCTCTCTTCTTTAATGCGGCGGTCGGACTTGCATTCAAGAGTATAGCCACTGCTAACTAGGTAGGATGTACGTGTTTTGCCACCATCGTAGCATAACAAGCCGTAGCCACACCAGTGCTAACCTAACTAGCCAAGTAACACAAGCCTCCATATTTATTAACAGCTCCCAACACGGAAATCGACGAAGGAATGTACGTATAATACCCATACATTTAACCTACCTTCTTTGCCCTTATAAACTCTCTACTCCCACCTAGTTACAGCCCTATCATGAAAGCGGCCCGCAAACACCTAGGCATATCAATAAACGCTATTAGCGTCGATCAGCCTTGCGAGAATTAAGATAAACGGAGTGACAGGGTAATGACGGCGTGCAGGACGGCGGGCCTATTCTGGAACCTAGAACTGGCCCCGTATTATGGTCGGCGTTATCACGCGATAAGTGACAAGATAGAGTGTCCGTCACTGGTTGACACCGTTCGTCAGAACGAGACTGACGCTCTATCTTGTCACTTATTGAGTGACAGGCCGACCATGATACGGGGCCTGGGTTGTTATTCTATACGTGCTTATGCATTTGACGTCATCCGTCACGCCTAAACTAGACCTCTACCTACGCTTAGTTAAATAAAATAAATAAATATTAGGGAACAATTTTACACAAATCTAACTATAGTAAGCCCCATAGTAAGATCATTACGACTTTGTGTTATGGTTACTAGACGACGTAGTACTCGTACTACGAATCGCGTGATTAATGTGTGGGTGAACGTTGAGGTGAGCTTTGAACAAGTTATACACATAATACTTAGCGAGAACTGCAGGCGGACATATTTAGGTCTTAAGCACTGAAGTTTAAGGCGTAAAGTTCATCTTTCAATTTCCAATTTAGAGGGCATTCATTTTACCAGTTGGACTATTATTAAAATTAGGCTGTTATTATGCTTTTAAATTGGGCTGTTTTCAATTTTTAATTCGCTGCGGCTTCTAAACTGTAAGTGATATTTTGAAAGTTCTGCCAGGAAAATAATCAATGTACCTATCTTTATACCGATATTCGCTGTTCATTACATCTTACAATGCCTTTACCATAACAGCAACATGTACAGAAGCGTACGCCGGTTCATCATCATCATACCAGCCCGTCCACTGCTGGACATAGGGCGCAACCCAAAGAGTGACAAAGTGATAAATCCGTACGCCTATAAGACGGGAGAAATCGCTGTAGAGCTGCTATGCATATGCAGGACCGCTGACGTCATACCTTAGCTACATACAGCAGCCTAAGGTAAAGGTTCCATCAGTGCTCGACTCGACAAGTAGCGACACTAGCCCATTACTAGGCACCTATTGAATCACCTCTAAAGCAACGGTTAGCAACAGGTTGTCAGTTATTGAAATTAACATGACATAAGTATTGGGACTTTTATCTTAACGCTTCGTAGTTTTGGTACTATTTAAATAACGCAAAATCTAAAATCAATTTAATAACATAACTATTTTATTTGTGGCCATCACGCGTTGAGTTGCGGTCGTTGTTCGGGAAGATTTCCGCGTCACCACGCTCTCAACGACATCGTTAGGAGGGCTTTAATATCTGCCAACATCCCCTGTGTTCTGGAGCCTCCGGGCCTCTGCCGCGCCGATGGCAAGAGGCCAGATGGCTTAACTTTGGTGCCGTGGCAGAAGGGCAAGTGTCTCCTGTGGGACGCCACGTGCGTCAGTACTTTTGCCGCCTCGCATCTCAGCCGAACGGTACCGGTACCGGTTGGATTAAACAATTTTCGCATTTATTTAATAACATTCTGTAATTTCTCCTAACTCAGAGAATCGTACGTTACAAATATTTTTGTTGAGCCTTAAGTATTTCATATTTACACAATGCCAAATATACAACCCTGCAACGCGAACAATTTAATTCCAATGTTACCAGAATAAGGGCGCTGATACAGTTAGAGAGCGCGAATAAGCAGTAATAAACATAGCAGCCGCGCAGGCGTACAGCGCGGCAGGCTGCATGAGCCCATTATGGAGGAAGCGGCATTGTTCACACAAAACTGTTTTTAATAGGCTTATTACAGGGTTGAGGACTACCTAACTGACAGAAATGCATGGCCCACCAAAACCCAAAATAGATTAACCATTCATAATTTTACTGTCATTCATCACTCTAGGGAACGAGATGACAGTTCCTACTGGAAAGCATATCCAACGATTTAGTTAATTGTCGCATTTCCATTATTTTCGTTTTTTAATGCTCCCTGCCTTGTATTCTGTAACACAGTTTCGGACATGTTTTTTTCTAGAACAACGCATTATGCTTTTTTTCTTCTTCTTTGTATTTAAAATTCAGATTTACTTATTTGAAGTAGATTAATTAAGTACTACATATTTTAAAAGTAGATTAAGTAGTACATTGTAATAAGCTGTTTTTGGCAAAACATTACAACTGTTCAGTTTGTTGCGGCGTTTCTTCTTGACAATGGTCTCCTTTTTTAGAAATGCTGGTAGAATCTGACTTGCAAAACTGCCATTGCAGCCTACTTTCGGAATAATATTCATTTATTTTAAAGGAGGAGGTGGTTCAGGGAACATCTGATGGTAAATGGAAGAGGTGACAGCGCGTTGGCAACCCTTGGGTACTCATTTATTTTTGAGCCCCCAAGCAGCGTCGGGGTTACCAGGATGTAGGGACAGTTTAGCGCGAAACACTTGACTAGAAAACGCTACTTAAACCCATAGACTACCCTGTGATGCTGGGCAGCAGTCTTAGTATAGAAGGTCGAAGAGACTTCTGGTAGAGCTTTTAACTAGTCATCGAGGAGCAGCCCACTGCCAGCTGACTTAAATAGTGGTACAGAAAGTAATGTTTTTTTTATTGATCTAATGGGTGATTCTTGAGAGGGTCAATTTTCAGCGTCCAGAGGGAAAAAGTACCCGAAAAAATAAAATAATTGACCTTACACATTTTTGTACAGTAGTTCAACACTTAATCTAACTGGGGCAGGATTTACTTTTTGTTAAAAGTAAGTAGAATTAGCCATAAAAAAATGTCAAACACCTAAATTATCATTCCCCCGGTGCGTCCATCCGCCATTTTGTGAACAATCTACTCTGAAAACAACTAGTTATGGATCAAAATCAAATATTGTATCGAGTTAAATCGTTAGAATATAAGTTAATGATTTAAAAATAAAAATATGGTTCCCCTATTTATCATAGTTTTTATAGGAATCTATATCAAAGGTTTGTCCAGAGCTAAGCTATCATTTCCCTAATGCCTGACTAAACAACGCGTACATCCCTACTGCAACGTCTTGTGACGCATAATCTCGGCCGTGTCTCATCCTCGTCTGTAGCGCTACCGACGCCGCGGAGAGAGGACGCGTCTCGTCGCTGGAGCTCGGAGCAATGAAGGTAGATACATCATCCCTTAACTTTGGTTCACTATGATTATCATTACCCTATATTTACGTATAAAATCTATTTCCTGCAATTGGCATACAATATTTAGTTTAGAGAATAACACATGAATGATTGCATGTGTTGATTTAATAGTTACTCTTATGTTAATAACAGTTTCGGCATAATCGACAAGAAACATACTTTTTCTTATTCCCCCGACTCTCATTCCCTCGGTTTCTCATTCCCTCGACTCTCATTCCCTCGATTTCTCATTCCCTCGACTCTCATTCCCCCGGTTTTCTGAACGGGGTAATGATAGATTTCTGAAGTTTCTTGAAAATTATTATATTTTATCATATGTACCGGGTGTGGTCTGTAATAGGAACAATAAATTTAAAGGATGACTCCATAGAATATATATGTCATAGTGATTAAGAGTGTTTTCTTGTTTGTTTTTTGTTAAACCACTTAGAACTGATTGCTGATTGGGTTAGTAATTCACCGTTTCATTTATTGCTCCTATTACAGGCCAAACCCTTATACCGTACTTATAACATATTATGGTCGACTCATCTATTCAACAATTTATTTATAATATCATGAACGCAACATTACATTTTGTGTTAAATATGTTATGTGTGTGTATGTTTCTTCATTTCCACGAATAGAACATTTAACATAAAGCTTTAACTTGATATAAGTACATATAACTCTTGCCTCTTTGAATTCTAGAGTCTATCTAATGTTTTCTGGAATAAACTTTACTGGTTTTGTACTTATTTTTATTCAAATTACACTCGAGAGCAATAGTTTCGGGTCACTTGCATTTACTTCAATATCTTGAAAACGAATAAAGCTATCGTATTGAATTTATTACTGATCGTTAATTTTATTTTGTTTAAATGACAAATTAAAAATGGCGTCAATTTGGTTGCAAATATTGAACTTTTTATATTTACGTGTAGTTTTAACACAGTTAAGTACTTGGTATTACCCCCACGTGCTGTCTGGACTGCTGCAATGCGATTCGGCATGCTGTACACTAAGTTTCTGAAACACTATTGCGGAATGTTCTCCCATTCCCCTACCAATGCATGTTTCAAGTCACGAAGCGTAATTAAAGGAGGATCTCGTTGTCTTACACGTCGTCCGAGCAGGCGTGCTCGATCGGTTTGAGGTTGGGGCTATGTGCTGGCCACACGAGTACCGAATCACCACCGTATGCCACCTTTTCTTCAATACAGGATTGCATAAATCTTTCTCTTGGTCTTCGGTACACCTTTGCCCTTCCGTTGTCATACAGCATACATTTTGATTCGTCCGAGAACACGACATTTGTCCAATTTTCAATCGTCCAATCCGAGTGCTCGCTTGCATGAATTCGTGTTGCTATATCGATCTTCTCGTGCCGTCGTACACGGGCATGTTATTGGTCTGCGTAGGTTCAAACACGCTGAAGTGTAGACAACGATACACCGACTAGTTCCCGTAAGAAACCGACTTCGCAGCGTAGATATCGATCTTCTCGTGCCGTCGTACACCTGGGCCTGTTATTGGTCTGCGTAGGTTCGAACACGCTGAAGTGTAGACATTATACACCGACTATTCTTGCTGTTTGTCGCTGACTTCTCCCATTTTCCAGTATCGTGAGGATTCTCGTACATTCATCGGGTGTGAGTGACATAATTACTACTTTAATAATGACTAGTGGATACTTGGGAGACTTCTTATAAATACATTTTATGACAGAACAAGAGCAAAGACAGTTGCGAAAATTAGAAGCTATAATTTGAGAAAAAAACGATCATTATGTTAATACGTGTAATGAAGGATTATTAAATTGTCTATAAGGTTTAATTTATTTATTTTAGCTTGGTGAAATTGTGTTCGAATTATTACGATTTATGGTAGTGACCCGAAACTTTTGCTCTCGAGTATACTGTATGAGCCAGTTAGCCCATACACTTGATGTTGTGTTGGAGTGCGTTGAGAGAACGGTGAAGTTAAGTTATAGTTATTAAACTGATTTATTACGGAAAAATGTACAGTGGTGAGACTGTACATGTACCTTGTGTGGGTTTCTAGAATACGTAAATACTTATATCGATTCTCCTTGGCGTAGGACAGAACTTTATTATACATAATAATCGAATATTTAGGCTCTTCCATGACACGTTGCAAGTAAAACTTTTGTGTCTTTGATTTCCGATTGCTTATGAATATAAATATTTCAGGTCCGCTTTACCACCACACACGACTGATATAACATCATCAAATTTAAAAATGGAAGAAAAGAAGAAATCTATAACGACTATAGTAAAAACGGTATTATTCCAGTAATACAAAAATATTATATTAATGCTATAAGTAAAGTTGCGAATTTTAGTTTCTTTAGGAATCAAACCACAAAGATGTTAATACTTAGGTAACTAATTAAAAGTCTGATTTTTATCAACAAATGTAACTTATAAAAATATAATTGCTTTAAAACAAATGTCCAGTTAAACAAAACGATTTTTGTGTTATTTTTGTTGAACTGGACCTATTATTGTGTGTTGTTTCACTTGTTTCTAATCATGCATGCAACTTTGTGGGATCTCAAAAATTAAATCAAGTATTTAAGAAAAAAACATAAAGTACCTATTTTAGTCTTTGATACGAAGCGTATACTTAATGATAATCATTTTCAGAAGTTTGTGAATTTAAGTGAGTTAGATGTTATTAAAATTACTTCCCTGTTAGATTGTGACAAGCAAAAGAAAAATATATATTTGTATAAGTATTTTTGCAAAGCGGACTCCGGGCTCGTGTAGGACACTACCGGGAAAAACGCTAGGATAATGATGATTTTTGAAAGTAATGTGAAGAATTAATGTCAATTAATGGTTAAGACTGAAGTCTCAAATTATGGTACTTAGTCTATAAGATTATTAAGAAAAAAACTGTGATTTTTTTCTTAATTCAAACTGATATTTTGTATTATTTAATAAAACATCTGATCTAATACCAAAGATTATCATTCCCTCGTCAATTTTATCATTCCCTCGTAGTTTTTATCATTCCCCCGTAATGTTTCTCATTCCCTCGTACTTTTTATCATTCCCCCGTCATTTTTTCTCATTCCCTCGACAGCTAAACTTTGAATTGGTATATTTCAGTACCTAATTGACCCAAAGTGATGCCTATTCGATAAATATGTTTATTATTAAATGCTTAATTTTATTTTATTGTAACTTAGTAGAAATTTCTTAAAATAAAAAACGCCGAGGGAATGAGATGAATAATGCAATTCTCAAGAATGACCCTAATACAAGCCACACAGGACCGTTTTGCTTGGCGAGGACAGTGCATGAATTGCCCAGAAGGCCAAACAGCAAAGAAAGTACCTACTGAGAATTGGTTGAGATTGTTTAATGTTTTTTATAAAACTGTCATTGGAATTGAAATCTACGGTAGTTGCTTTTTAACGAACTACTTTGATGCAAGTCGGTTACCCCAAATAATCTCAAGTATACTGCACAATCCTCAGAATTTTGTAGCTGATCTGATAAGAGAGCTTCACCGATAAGACTGTCTTAAATGTATGATGGTGAATATCAGATTCGATCGTTATTCATATTTGCTATCCGGCGTAACGCGTCTTCTATTGAGCACTTCATCATCATCCTGCTAACGTTATTCCCGGTTGTGCCCTAAAGGAGCCCGGTGCTTCGGCACCTAATCCCAAAAGGCATAGGCACTAGTTTTGCAGTTGAGCATTTCATGTTTCACAAATATCCCAAAGCTACGGAAAATATTCGACACCCCATCCCGTTATTAACTCGAATCCTCGCCTCGTCTAAATTACCACTAATTATAACACGAATCAGAACACTCCACGCCCAGACAGCCTCGTTCTAAAACGTCGTATGTCCCTACTGTTTCCTGTAGTTTGGGCTATTTGGTGTGAGTTGTGGAGATAATTAAGAGCCTTTGGCTCTAATTACGTATCAGCAATTACGGATATGCATAGATTGGTGAAGTCGTCAATCCCGCCCCCGAGCCTCGTTTGGTGGGCGAGTTACTCGCTTACCTCACTTGATCTGTGAAGTTCTTCGGTTGATCGTACCTCGCTAACAGAGAGTTCACAACATACCGCCATTATTTTTGGAATAATAGTGACTAGGACAGCAGTATGTAACGGACGTATTAATGAATGCAACCTACTATTTACTGAAGCTTTAACATTGAATGTAAATTATTTAGGTAATTACCATAGAATGGAGGCCTTCTACGATCGATTTGTTTTGTGTATGAATGTTTCGTAGGTTTGCACCTATAATTCATTCACTTTTTTTAAGCATTCAAGGTGATCGTTAGATCTCCAGGTGATTATACTTAATCCCTCGGTCTCTGGATTTATCCTGCGCCAGGATAATAGATTCACATGTACAGCACATAATGCACTTCAAATTATTTAAGATTCTATACGCATTTTGATATTATGTTATCCTAAACCTTAGTGTTGAAATCCCAGACTATTAACCAGAGTCGTCACAGTAGGTAATAGTAATACCACTACCGGGCGACATAGTCATATACAATATACAAATGTCAATAAGGGTGATAAAGAGAGATGTGACATATCATTAAATTTGTTGTAATTGTGAGACTTTTTTATGTTTGTCCTAATCGGGTTGGTATGAGGTTGTGGCAAATAAACCATTACTCACCCAAATGAAGTAGGTTGTTTATGGTAAGCCACCTGCCATTTTAAATACAAGTTCTCAATTTAGCTGCATCCCCTACGGCGCAATAGAGATATACTTACATATACTGCGCCTAACGGTGGCGGTAGGCGCAGTAAATAAGCGTGGGTGCGTTTAAGGAAGGTGGGAATAGAGGACTCATCCGAGTATGCTAAGCCAGCCTACTGACCAAAATAAACGCAGCTCAGAGCAGTATATAATTACTAACAACGCAGCTCGCGCGGCATAATTAAAACATAGTTAGAGGCGACTACGGATTGATGGTCTAATAGAAATGTGTGGCGGCTCGAGATTGATGAGGTACGAGATTTGTAGATACTAGTGAGCTCGTCTAACCTTATTGGAGTCCTAGAATCAGCATCTACAGACCGGAATTTCCAGAAATAAGGGTACTGAAAGAAAGAAAATACATTTATTTCTCGTCAAAAATTTCACAATAAAAAAAAAGAACAAGCAAAAGAAATTAAATAACGAGGACGTTAAACAGGATCCCCACGGCAAAACACGGCAAGCTGAGGCGCTGATTTTCGATGGGGACCTAGCTTAAAATTGAAAACTATATTATTGCTGGCAACTTTGTGAACTTTGGCATTAACAACCGCTGCTTTTCGATATCGTATATTTTTACTATTCACGACATTTTAAATCTGTTTTCTAAGTTCGCAAAAGGCGGACATAATGGTAATATTGGCAAGCGCAGGTGTCCTGCACTGCACAACAAAACGCTCTTCATTATATGCAATAAAAAATATAATCTTGCACAAATTATTCTAGTCTACTAAGATCAGTACCTAAGACTTATGTTATGGGAAGGTAGTAGACGACGATACAAATAAATTCCTATATATTTTTAAGTAAATACAACCTGTACTCGGGAACACTCGGGCTTATCACACAAATTTCCCTTTTCGGTATTCGAACCAAAAAGTTACTTCATATAGTGGCCGAATGGTGGCAGTGTTTGTTTTTATCGATGCCACTGGCTGGTATATGAATACTTGTCATCGACTATCACTCTACAAATCATGCTGTTAATTAAACACACTCAGAAATCCCGCCCACTTAGATTCATTTCCTAAATGACCCCACCGGAAGCAGCCCGGACCATTAACACCGGAAGCTCGTCAGCAACAGCCATTCCCGTTCAAACACTCAGCGAGGTGTCAAGTCATCCACGCTTAACACTTGTACCCTATGTTATTATCTTGTATTGGGGATGGATGGTTCTGAAACACTGGGAGATTCAAATGAGTAACCTTGTCATGATGACCTCGCTGTCACTTCGGCTGGTCAATAATCTAGTTTAGTGTCCTGTCAATATGACACTCGTCATAATCAATGTGAATTCAAAGTCGCATCCTGCAAGTGGAATTCTCGTCGCTATTTTAGAAAGAGTCCTGTCAATAAAATATGTGCTAAGGTGTAGGACTAAGGAACATGTTAATTCGAGTGTAGTTGAACGAGCGAGCGAAGCGGACGATGTTCTCTGTTAGGAGAGAGTGTGGGGGGGACACTACCGGCGTCTTGTGAATGTTCTCATACAAAAATGTGCGATGGGTCGACGCCGCGTGGCCCTTTTACAGCTTCCACAAAAATCCTTTCGTATTTCCGACGTCTATCTGGTTGTGTAGGTACATTGATAGATCAAAGCACATGATCGATTTTCCACTTGCATGATCTTTACATATTATATCTCGCATTTCTCTACCGATTCTCGTGAAATATTGTGAGGATGTTCGTTAATTATACAATTTTTTGTAGTCTGTTTTTCGAAATAAAAATAAAGTCTTTTTACTCTACTCAGGTGTTAGGACTAAGAACATGATTTTGGATCTAGTAAACAATGTTACTCTATGTTGCAACCCGAACAGATAATTATCCATACTCGCCCTCCAGTCATAGATGCGTTTATAATTACTTGACGCCTTCCACCACTACCGTATCATTACTGCGCAGACGCACGATTTGAGGGCAGTTTTTATAGTGTTAAGTAAAGCCACGTTGGCTGTTTAGACTTGTAGAATAGTACCTACCTACATGAAGGAGCCACAATACAATTCAATACAATTATTCTGTATTGCTCACCAGAGATAGGACATGATTGAATAAGTTTCGGTCAAAAATTTCATTTTTGGTACAAGATTTTATTGCCGACTCTACTTTTCTGTATACCATCATCAACTACTCATTGAGACGATTCTAACGAACCCAAACTCAACGGGGTTACATCGGTTAAGTACTGAATTCCCATGGCGTCATTTTGTCTCCATCATCAGATCAGCTCGATGGTACCATAATATTGAATTGTCATCCAAACTATACTTATACCCAAAATTTCAGCTCAATTGGTCACCGGGAAATGGGTCAAATTTAACTTGCAAGATTTGTCCCATACTAACATACTAATAGGGCAAGTTAAATAAAAGCTTGTAAAAGCAGACGTAAATTAAACATAAACAATGTCTAAACAGGCAACAAAATTTGTCAAGTTACTTGACCGCCACCGCAGGCCGCGCCAGTGTTTTTCAGGGCTTACACTGATTGATAGAAAGTGACGGATGGTCTATCTTGTCATTTATAACATGATAACGGCAATAGGGAACGAGACAGAATACGCAGAATAGTTGTGATGACGTATGTTTCTTGGGTCTCACACTTGACAGGTGTCTTAACTGGAAGCAACAAATTACTAACACCTGTAACAAGTTAAACAAATTTGTTTTTGCCTTAAAAAGACTGAGGAGTGTAACAGATGAGTCAACCGCTCTTACGGCGTATCATGGCTACGTTACATCTGTTCTCCGCTACGGAGTTATCATTTGGGGGAACTCGACAAATGTTAACCAAGTGTTTGTGACACAAAAGCGCTGTATTCGTGCTATCTGTGGAGTTGGATCTCAAATATCTTGTAGACCGCTTTTTAAAAAGCTTAACGTCCTTACATTGACTGGAATTTATATCTATGAGCATGCAAAGTTTGTAAGAAACAACCCTGAGCTATTTGAAAAAACAACCCAACATCCACGTTTACGCAACAGGGATTTGTCCAGGTTTAAACAACCCGTTTTTAAGACAGCCTTGTACAACAAAAACTGTTACATGATGTCTGTGAGAGTTTACAACAATATTCCCATAGACTTAAGAAATCTGCCATATACATTGTTCTTGTCAAAACTTCGGCGTTGGCTCCATGACAATTGTTTTTATAATATGAATGAGTTTATGCATTTTAGAACGTAGAATTTTTGATATTTTTTATTTTTGATTATAATTTGTAATTTGCATGCCACTAAAATGGTGAATTATGCTGAACATATTATTTCTAAATCCATCAATGTAATGTACCATAATTCTGCAAATAAATAATTTTGACTTTTGACTTTTGGCAGTGTTTACTGCTGTATGGGACAAATGCAACTCGCTGCCAACATAAGGTATCTTCAATTATTTAGAAACTCTGGCAACTTTATACACCATCAGAAACACATCATGTACCTAGAAATAAATATTTATAAGACTTAAAGTGGTCGCGAGCATGTGTATTTTGTTTAATGAATATATACATGTTCTCACAGACTGGCGCGGCCTGGCCGCGGCGGTCAATAGTAAACTTGTCATTAGCATTACCTGTCAAATTTACAATTGACCGCCACCGCAGGCCGCGTCAGTGTGATTCAGGCCTTAGACGCCATTTGCGTTTAACAAGGTACCTATCTATCTTGCCACGTGCACTGTAGGACGGACGTTATTATATTATTCTAAAATTCCTTTAGACCTCACACAAAACAACTTTCAAATTACTCGATACAAAAAAAAACAAATCTGAATAACATTATCATCTAACACACGCAACACAAATTAAAATAATACATTTGCTAACCATCAAAAGCCAAAATAGCCGTCACTTTACCCGGCAATTGTCATCGGTTACAACTTAAGAAAGTCACAACATAAAAAACCAAAGACAATATTATTCACAACACTAGCTGTCAAATGAATTTCCTTCACGCGAGTGGGTCATTAAAGTTGAATTAAAGCTATCTGTGGCTCGTGAGAACGCCGCTCATTCGTTCTCCGTTCACTCATTCGTTTGCTCACGATTTGTTAAATAGGGTTCATAAAAATTTGTCAGTGCCGAGAGCAATTCTTGTAATTCAAGCTTATGTTGGATTTAATGCTCTTGATGAATACATAGTCATTTGATCGTTTGGGTTACTAATGAAATCCATAATTTTATTTGCCATGAATGTAAGGTTGGAATCATCATTTGCCCAGAGTAGTTTTTTGTAAGAAACTGTAAATTTGTCATAATTTGTATAAAGTTAAGTTAAGCTAAGCTACGTTTTAAATTTTACACGGCGGTTTTTTTTTTTTTTTGCAAGCCGCGCCTCGTAGGGCCCTTTTGCTTCGAACTGCAGGCTTGTGCGTAATTGTTCAGAGGGCCAACCAGCAAAATTTACACGGCGGTGTAAATGTGAAGTTTATTTATCATATTCAGTGCCGGTAACCCGACTATCAGGTCTTTCCGCTACGAGCGTAGCGCGTAGCATTTGTTGGCAGTAAATGTGTTAAAAAGGGTAGTTTCAGAGAAAATCGCAGACAAATGACGATTATTGCAAACATTAGTGTTATGGCAATTTGCATTATGGATATCGAAGGATCCGATCCCGTTTTGTTAAATATATGTTAATGAATCGTGTCCAATAAATAAATGCTCTTACCGGGATTCGAACCCGGGGTCCACTGGCTTTGTAGTCCTAATAGTCGTAGTCAAGTAACATTTCGAACGACTCTTTTCTCGCAATATCCGTCTTTCTCTTATACACTTAGAAAGAGAGGTATATTGCGAGAAAAATCGAGAGTATGTCGCGGCCGTCTCATGATGAGCCGTGCTGACGTTCGTGTACCCACGTACAATGCGCTACGTAATCGACCAGCGTACCTATACATACTAAGCGAAAATAGATGGAATAAGCTATGCGTGATGCGCCAGCAAGGACAGAAATCCTGTACACACCCAAATCATGGCTTACCTAGTCAATCGATGACGTTCCCATATCAATCCACCGCCGTTGACAGCCCTAATGGGCCGCCATTATTCGCTGTCGCGGCTGAAAATGAGCTTTCATTCATGCCGCCATTTTGAGAACATAATGCCTCATTGAGAACGGTGTCGCTGCGAGTTGGGTATCGAATACGGGTGCGGCAACGCCATGATACACGGCGCATGTTATTATTTCGCAAAAGCGGATTGCCCATAAACCAGACATGTGTAAGAGTGCACGGTGCAGGCTGGCAAGCCAGAGTTAATTCGGTTTCCCTGTTTTAAAGAACTCAAGGCTGGCCTCACACTGAACGGAACTCAATCACTGAATCATGATCTGAATCACTCACGAGCATATAAAACATTTTTTTTTTCTTGAGTGGTCCAGATAATGTTGTTAATGTCATACGGCATCCTCTTATGGGGGCACGCTTCAGAAGTGAATTCCATCTTTACTTTGCAAAAGCGGGCTGTTCGAGCTGTGTACAACCTAAGAGTTAGAGTTTCTCTGCAAGACAAATTTGGAAAATTTGGTATCCTGACTGTTGCGTTTCAATACCTATGTTAGGGTCCTACTGGGACTTAATTGAAATGGACTGTATAAATTCAATAGGCTGGTTTATTCCGCCTTAATTACAATGTGGTATACCCGGCCAAACAAAAGTAAATTTAAATGCGAGAGTCGTCCGTTGCCGGTGGGGTTCGTGAAGCCGAGTGTCGCTCGCGTGTCGCCGCGCTCTCCGCGACGGTGACGTCGTGCTGTGTCCGCCGCCCGCGCGTCTCCTCCCGTGCGCATGTCGATCCAGTTCTCAACATGCTCCCCGGGTTGAAGTATGGAAGAAGACTTCAAAAATCTGGAAGGGGACAGATGTTATTAAAGGCCCTCCTAATGGTACCTCTCTTGGTCTTCAGTTCAGCAACTCTAGTGACGCCGTCCTTGCCTGGGTACAGCTGAATGACGCGCCCTAGGGACCATAAAAGTGGTGGAAGAGCCCGTTCCTTTATTAAAACTAGCGAACCAAGTTTCAGCTCCTTATTCGAGGTTTGCCATTTAACCTTTTGCTGCAGCAGGCCGACGTATTCAACCGAAAATCGGTTCCAGAAGTGCTGTTTTATAAGCTGGATCCGCTTGAATCTGTCAAGGCGGTTGATGTTCACATCAGACACTGGTGGCTGAGGAATTGACATAAGTGATCGTCCAAGCAGAAAATGAGAAGGAGTGAGAGCTGTGAAATCGGACGGATCAGTGGAAAATGGGATGAGGGGACGAGAATTCAAAACAGCCTCAATCTCAGTGAGGCAGGTTGCCATTTCCTCATATGTTAAATGAGTGGTTTGCAGCAGTCGCTTGAGATGGTGCTTTGTCGAGCGGACGGCCGCTTCAGCTAGGCCGTTGAAGTGGGGAGTATAAGCCGGTATGAATTTAAATTCGATGCCTTCCTGCGCTACTTGACCCTCGAGGTCTGACTGCGACAAAAACTGAGCTAACTCATTAGACGCACCAACGAAGTTAGTTCCGTTGTCGGATGTGATGGTTAAGGGTATGCCACGACGAGACACAAAGCGTTTTAAGGCGGCTATATACGCTTCGCTGGATAGAGCCGTGACGAGCTCGATGTGGCATGACTTTGTCGAACTGCAGATAAAAATTGCCAAAAAAGATTTAATGAGTCGGCAACCTCTACCTTTACGATCTGCTATCAACACTGGACCTGCGTAGTCAACAGAACAATGCAAAAAAGGGAACTCTAAATCCGTTCGTGATGCAGGTAGCTGCCCCATTATGGGTTGAACTGCCTGTGCCTCAGACTTAAATCTAAAACAACGTACACATTTGTTTACTGTGTTTTTTGCAAGATTTGTGCCACCTAAGGGCCAATAGGATTGCTTAATAGTACCTAGCAGCAGACGTGGTGGGGCATGTAAACATTTGATGTGGAAGTGTCTGAATATGATTTTGGTTAGATGGTGCTTACTACATAAAATGATGGGGTGCTTTGTGTCATAACTGTATGGGGAGTTATCAAGCCTGCCACCAACTCGCATGATATGATTGCTATCTAAAAATGGGGTTACTGAAATTAATCGATTTTTTTTAGGTAGTGCCTTGCCGGCTTTTAAAATAGCATATTCGGCAGAAAACATTTCCAACTGACCTTTACGCGTTATTAAATTTAATGAATTTTGTAGTTCTTGAACCGAAAGATGACCAGTCAACTTGTTGGTCCGATTCTTGCAATTATGTATAAATCTTTGTAAATATGCTATTATATTTTGTAAATTAGTTAGTTTAGATTTGTTATTAATTACGTTGGCTACGTGATCCATGTGGGAATCATTATCAAGTGCGAAAGAACAAGTAGTCAACTCAGGTAGATCGTGTTTCACGTTCAAGTTGGGCATTGTTGGCCATTCAGATTCATTTTCTGATAAAAATGTAGGCCCTGACCACCACAACGATGAACTGCTGATCTGGTCAGCCTTCAGCCCACGAGAAACAAGATCCGCCGGATTGTCTTTCGACGGTACGTAGCTCCACGTGTAACTCCCCGTGCTCTCTTGAATCTCATGTACCCTGTTGCGAACAAAATTTTTAAGATGGGTTGGTGCTGTGCTAAGCCACCCGAGCACGATTGTTGAATCACACCAGAATCTACATTTGCTGAATTTAAACTTTCGTGAGACATGTTGAAATAATACTAACAATTACACGGTTCAACTCACGTATTCTATGTCACTACGGGCGACATGTTTCGAACTCTTCGGGAGTTCTTCTTCAGGATGAGTGTTTTCGCGGCGGTGTCGCTTGTATCACTGCCCGAGCTCGCTCCGCACGCCGAGCGGCGCGTGAAGCACGCGCCGACAGGGCGGGGGGAGGGGGGCAGTCTAGCGCTGGAGTAGTTGAGTGAGATTGCGGCAGGAGGTCATCTCCTCCGATAGACGACACGCACACTGAACTCACTGTGTCCACGGGGTTGTCACAACACACTGTCCACTTCAATTTAGGAATGATAGTTTTCCATGCTGGCGGTAACATCCAGCCACCATCACGATTAAAACGCGCCTGTATCGCGCGTGCGATACAGGCGCGTCACATTTCATTCGTTTCGACAAGGCGAAATTGCTGGTACGGGAGAAAGGTTATGTGCCACGCAAGATTCGCGAGGCGATTGAAATTGGGCGCCGCCCGAATTTTAATCGTGATGGTGGCTGGATGTTACCGCCAGCATGGAAAACTATCATTCCTAAATTGAAGTGGACAGTGTGTTGTGACAACCCCGTGGACACAGTGAGTTCAGTGTGCGTGTCGTCTATCGGAGGAGATGACCTCCTGCCGCAATCTCACTCAACTACTCCAGCGCTAGACTGCCCCCCTCCCCCCGCCCTGTCGGCGCGTGCTTCACGCGCCGCTCGGCGTGCGGAGCGAGCTCGGGCAGTGATACAAGCGACACCGCCGCGAAAACACTCATCCTGAAGAAGAACTCCCGAAGAGTTCGAAACATGTCGCCCGTAGTGACATAGAATACGTGAGTTGAACCGTGTAATTGTTAGTATTATTTGCTGAATTGTAAAGTTAAAGAGCTTTGTACTTTATTACACAGTCTTGCAGCCATCAACGCTCCACAGAGCTCAAGACGAGGAGTCGTTGTTGGCTTAATTGGGACTATTCTACTTTTCGAAGTCAAAAGGTGAACCTGGATTGACCCCGTCCTGTCAACGGAGCGAATATATAAGCAGGTTCCATATGCTCGTTCTGATGCGTCTGAAAAAACGTGAATTTCATGTGTCACAGAGTCATCAGCTAGAACCCAGCGAGGTACCTTTAATTGGTTAAGAAGAGGCAAGGTGTTGACAAACGAGAACCACATTTGCTTGATTTCCTGCGAAACCTCTTGGTCCCAGGAACATTTCTCAATCCACAGTCTCTGCATCACTATTTTTGCTTCGACAATGCATGGATTGACAAGGCCTAGTGGGTCAAATATTTGACTGATGACTGATAATATTTGACGCTTTGTAACTTTATCACGAAGTTGAATATTTATCGAATACGACAACATGTCTGAGTCACAAATCCAATGAAGACCTAAAGTTTTCGCTGAAATATTGTTGTTCGTACTCGATATATCTAAAATGTTGTTTGACTCTGAGCAAGGCGATATTTGATTTAGAATATATTTATTATTCGATTGGAACTTTCTCAAATTAAATTGTGCTGATTTCAAAGTAGATATGACTCCCTTGCAAAGTCTGATTGTGTCTTCGATAGTCGATGCGCCGCTCAGATAATCATCGACGTAGAAATCTCGTTGAATGGACTCCCTGACATCGCTTTCGAGTACACTTGATGCTAAAGAAACCAAACACTTTGTGGCCAAATAAGGGGCGGAAGCCGTGCCAAAGCTCAGGGTATTAAGAGTGTAGGTTTTTAACGGCTGCGAAGAGTCATATCTAAATATAATTTGTTGAAGTGATCGCTGAGAAGGGTTCAGCTCGATTGCCCTGTACATTTTCTCAACATCTCCGGTCACGATGTACCTATGCTGCCGGAAACGTAGTAAGATGGAGTACAAGTCTTCCTGAACAGTTGGCCCGACCATTAGAATGTCGTTTAGAGACACACCTGTACTGGAAACCGCAGAAGCATCGAACACCGCTCTAAGCTTCGTTGTAAGGCTGGACTCGCGAAGGACGCCGTGATGGGGTAGGAAAAAGCTGGCCTGCGATTGACAGCCAGGCGAAGGTTCCCTATTTTCGGTCATATGCCCTAAATGCTCATATTCGCGCATGAATTGCATATACCTGTCCTTGAAAACAGGTTCCCGCTCGAACTTGCGCTCTAACGACAGAAAACGGTACTTGGCCCGTTGGAACGTGTCGCCTAAAACTGCAGGATCTTCCTTAAGGGGCATCGTGACGACGAATCGTCCGTCTTCGTTGCGAGTGGTATTGAGGGCAAAACTTTCCTCACAAGCACGTTCCTCTGGGGACAAAGAGTGCTTGACTTCGACAGTATCAAACTCCCAAAAACGAGCTAAGTCTGGATTGGTCTCCTCGATCACAAAATGACAAACGGGAGCAGAAGACGGTGACTTAAGGCGGGCAACATACCCTGATACCAGCCAACCCAGCTTAGTTTCGCACAACTTCGGTTGATTTTTACCTAAGTCGATTGAGTTATTGCATAAGACGGACCAAAATACGTCGGCCCCGACCAAAATGTCTATTGCTGACGGTACATTGAAGGTAGGGTCAGCTAGACTTATTCCCATTGGAAGAGGAATGTGGCCTATGTCAATATACAATGACGGTAATGACTTCGTTATATGAGGCAAGATAAGACAGTCAACAGTGAAGCTATAATCATTGTAATACGACATTATTTTAAGACTGCAAGACTGTGTAATATTCGAAGTATTATTATTGATACCTGTCACCGTGGAGCTCGCACTACGCCGCGACAAACCCAGCTTACCGCAGAGCGATTCGGTAACGAAGTTTGCCGAACTGCCATTATCAAGTAGCAGCCGAGCAGAGCGCACGTCGCCCGCGCAGTCGAGCACCTTCACGATCGCTGTGGAAAGCAAAACATACGGCGGAGTAGTATGCTGCGGTATATCGCTGGAGTTAGCGTAATGACTAACTGAAGGCATCGGGGACTCATTTAAATGCTGCTGTGTGTCGCTAGAATTAGCGTAGTGACTTACTAAAGGCATCGGGGGCTCAGGTACCACTGAAGACTCATGTAAATGTAGAAGCGTGCTGTGCCTTTTTTTGCAATATTTACATGACACTAGTCTGCAATTATTTTCTAGGTGCCCCGGACGTAAACAATTAAGACAGACCTTTGATTCCTTGGCCTTTTGAATACGATTTTCGATAGGGAGGGCTCTGAATGTTTCACAGTTGAAGAGAAAATGATTTTGGTTGCACATTGGGCACGTTAATGGTTTTCTTGTAAATGTGTTTAATGGTTTGCTGAAATTTTTATTTGGAGTGAAATTATTGTTACTAGTAGCTATAAGCAGGTTAGTACTAGATTTATAAGATTCAGTTTTATAATTTTTACCGTTACTTTCTTGCAAAGTCTCCAACAAGTCTGCTCTGTTGCAAAGAAAGGTAATGAAAATGTTTAATGAAGGAGGATTAGTTAGACTATTTCTGTGCTCTTCCCATACCCTATGCGTGACACTATCGAGTTTTTCTGACATCATATGTATGATTAAAGTGTCCCAATGTTGCGTTTGTTCGCCTAAAGTGGAAAGTGCGCGAAGATTTTTGTTTGTAATGTCTATAAGGCGACGAATAGACGAACAAGACTCGTTACGCATATGCTCAACGTTAAAAAGTTCTCTGACGTGATTATTAACGAGCAATCTCTTGTTATCGTACCTACTGCTCAATAACTTCCAAGCGGAGTGATAGTTCTCGCCTTTAAAATCCAAATTATCAATCACGAGCAAAGCACTACCTTTTAAAGATGCGCGAAGATAATGCAACTTATTAATGTTATCCATATCATCTCTGGAATGTATTAATGAGACAAAAGTATCCCTGAACTCGAGCCAGTGTTGATAGTGACCTTGAAACACGGGTAAATCTATTTTTGGCAATCTAACACAGTTAAGTCTATGACCACCTGCCTGTGCATCCTCGAAGCTCGTCACGGATCCATCCCGCTCAGCGTCCACAGGCTTGGACATCGGGCGCGCGCCGAGCAGACTGCGCGCCCTCGCCACCAGCTCGTGGTACTTTGCCTCGAATTCTTCCCGCTCCGAGTCCAAGGTTTCCGAAAACATGTCGATGTCATCCTGTAATTTGTCGTAATCCGCGTATAAGGCATCGAACTTACCAAAACGGCTTTCTAAGTCTAATAGTTGCACGGTGCTAGGGTTTATTAATGTACTAAATTCCTCTAGGTATTTATCAAAGATGGTCATTTTACCCTTCATACAACTACGCTTCCTAATAAGCTGTTTAACAGTTTCTTCCGTAGTCATATTAACAGCTGTATTAGCGATAAGCTGAGGTTAATGACTCAAATGAAATAACTACTTTATGTTTTAATGATGTAGCAAAATGCACCGCAGATTAACCTTGAAATATGCACAAAGCAACAGATGGGCTAGCGGTCGCTATGCGCTGATAAGAAGCGAGCGAACTGCGTAAAGTAAAAAATCCCGTTATTCGAAACAGATTTGATGCATTAACTTAGCGAAACTAAGCCTTGTAAGCGTTATAAATAAGGATGCTAGGATATTTAGTTCGCTATAAACGTGTGCAATAGATTTGCGAAGTTAAATAAGTAAATGAAATGGCAAAGCACTCACTAAAATTAAGCTGTTTTGAATTTTAACTTTGTATGAACAAGGAAAGGCTAAGGCTAATAAAATGGAACGAACTCACGAATGATCAAACCGTCCAAAAGTGAATCGTGATCGATGATGTTGGCTTTCCTTTGTCTTGAAGATGACTCGAACTTTCGAGGGGTCCAAAGTCCAGTGCAGTGACGACCTCTAAATGACTTCTGCTCTCTGGCGTGTGCGGTTGCTAGGCGAAGAAATAGGTGCTCGATGAACCGACGATAATGAAGAGGCTTCACCAAGTATCTTCTGTAGCCGAAGACCGCAACTGAAGGGCCACGAGATCCAAGTGGCAGGGCGTGGCGCGGACCGTTATTCCCGCTAATTAAGACGGTGAGATCCTAAAGGACCAATGTTAGGGTCCTACTGGGACTTAATTGAAATGGACTGTATAAATTCAATAGGCTGGTTTATTCCGCCTTAATTACAATGTGGTATACCCGGCCAAACAAAAGTAAATTTAAATGCGAGAGTCGTCCGTTGCCGGTGGGGTTCGTGAAGCCGAGTGTCGCTCGCGTGTCGCCGCGCTCTCCGCGACGGTGACGTCGTGCTGTGTCCGCCGCCCGCGCGTCTCCTCCCGTGCGCATGTCGATCCAGTTCTCAACAACCTACATTTTTGAAAATCTTATGTATGTACACAGAAACAAACATCTTTTTAAAAGGGAATGCGACATACATAATAGAAACACTCGAAATAAAAATGAACTTGTAGTCAATTATTGTAGACTCCATAAAATAAGTAATTCGTTCATAGGTCAGTGTGTACATTATTATAATACGATTCCGATAGTCATCCAAACATTGCCTGTAAATAAATTTAAAATTATGATAAAAGGAAAATTATGTAACAAAGGTTACTATAGAATATCAAAATACCATGAAGATCGGAATTCGTGGGAATAAATTTGTGATTAGTTAATGAATATGTAATTTTATGTAGGGTACCTATGTAATTTGTTTATTATTATTATTGACGTCATAAAGAGATTGTAAAATCCAATTATGAAAATAAATGATATGATATGATGATATGACTCAATGAACGGCCCGGGTTCCGGCCTAAGGTGGCCATTTTTTAAACATGTGCAAATCAGCGGGAACTGACTTCTCTGGATGCATTGAATACCTTTGCCACCGGTCTGGTCAGCGACCGCTGAAAGTGGGAGCCAAATGCTACCTCTGAAATTAAATGTTGTCTGCTGGCTACAGTTATATTATCACCCTGCTCGGAATTCTCATTTTATAATTATAATAAATCTCATTACACTTGTGTTACAATTGTTACTCAATATGGGTCCGAAAAGGTAATTTTGAAATTCGAACATCGCACAATATCGCGAGGCTTTAATTTTTTCTTACCCTTTTCACGATTATGAACTGAGTTGAATGAGAAGGACCTTTATTTGTCTTTGGCTGTCGACACAACACAATCAAAATCGATTGTTTATTCTACAAATACACGGCAATTGAAATGGTCAAAGTAGGCCGGCACTTTGACATTTCAAACGGTAATTTAAAACTACCTACCTAATCCTGAAATCAATAGAGTCGGTAATGCGCTCCTCTAGACAATGATGTTTGCTTACCATCATGCAGGCTGTTACCTATAGATGTTTGCTTACCATCATGCAGGCTGTTACCTATAGATGTTTGCTTACCATCATGCAGGCTGTTACCTATAGATGTTTGCTTACCATCATGCAGGCTGTTACCTATAGATGTTTGCTTACCATCATGCAGGCTGTTACCTATAGATGTTTGCTTACCATCATGCAGGCTGTTACCTATAGATGTTTGCTTACCATCATGCAGGCTGTTACCTATAGATGTTTGCTTACCATCATGCAGGCTGTTACCTATAGATGTTTGCTTACCATCATGCAGGCTGTTACCTATAGATGTTTGCTTACCATCATGCAGGCTGTTACCTATAGATGTTTGCTTACCATCATGCAGGCTGTTACCTATAGATGTTTGCTTACCATCATGCAGGCTGTTACCTATAGATGTTTGCTTACCATCATGCAGGCTGTTACCTATAGATGTTTGCTTACCATCATGCAGGCTGTTACCTATAGATGTTTGCCATCGTCATCTTCATCCTCCTAGCGTTATTCCCGGTTGTGCCCTAAATGAGCCCGGGGTCTGCTTTGACACTTAATCCCAAGATGTTGGCATAGGTACTAGTTTTACGAAAGCGATTGCCATCTGACCTTCCAACACAGAGGGAAAACAAGACCTTATTGGGATTAGACCGGTTTCCTCACGATGTTTCCCTTCACCGAAAAGCCAACGGTAAATATTCCGTACATAAGTTCGGGAAAACTCATTGGTATGAGCCGGGATTCAAACCCACGACCGTCGCTTGACAGCCGTATGCCTGAACCACTAGGGTACCGTTATGATGTACCTTTTCAAAGACACTTATCAGACAAATTCCAACAACAAATATGACTTGTCACTTAAACAATGTATTTACTTAAATATTTAATACGTTCACTGTGCATACTTACTCGTATACTATACGCTCGTCTGTAGGTGTAAGGAAAGGACCCTTAAGGTAAGCAGCACTGTTTTTCCCGATATATAACAAAAATCGATTAGCATTGAATGATTAACGTTTACGACAATTTAAGTAGTTGCAAGTATACATTATTAAAATATTGAAGCGCTTAATTCTGCCAATACTCATTTTAATCTATCCGCCTATCGCATATTTAAGTGACATTCAAAGCCGATTTATCTAATAAAGCTAGAACACCGCTAATGCATTAGAGTACTTGTGCCGTGTAAACAAACCATTTTCACTATCGCACGATCAAACGCGGCTTTTCGCGGGCCATTAACTATATCGTTTGTCTGTATTGGAGTGAAAAACTATTAATGGCAGTTATTTTGGTTCCCCATAATCTATTGCAACATAGTAATTTGTGATGTGGGAGATGATTGAAACGAGTTGATAGTTCCACGACATTTATTAGAGTCCTATACAGAGTGTACCAAAAATGGGGTGTGAACTGATCAAGGGCATAACAGGTGTTCTGATAAAAAAAAACTAAAATAATTATTTTATTGACGCGATTTTTTTTTACATTTGTATGGAGCAGGTCGCCCCAGTCGGCCAACAACAACAATAGAAAGGTAAAAAAAAATCGTGTAAAAAAATATTCTCTTGGTTTTTTCTTATCAGAACACGATACCTGTTATTATGCCCTTGATCGGTTCACACCCCATTTTTGGTACACTCTGTATATATGGTGCATTACAGGGCATCATAGACTAGTGATATACCTAGGTACTAGAAAGTATACCTACATGCAGTTTATCACACTACAGTTGAACGAGCGAGTGAAGCGAACGAAATTCTCCGTTTCAGCTTGGGCCAAAAATTTCGTATGTCCGGGTGTCCAGATGTCGCTCTATAGGTCGCATTTCTTAAGAGTCCGCAGTAAGCTCGATTCTCCATACAAACGTAGTTACGCTATTTTAAAACTAGGTACGTGTTGGATTGTAACGAAACTTTGCAACTACATGTTGTACAATGACATGAGGTATATCCAGGTCTGTAATTAGGTTATGTAGCTTCAGATACCATAGTAAAATACAGCAAATTGAAGTTTTTCATCCAAAACTTGTTTGTGCTGTATTTCGTTTGTTTTATAAATTGGAACCATACAAACTAATTACAGACATAAATATACCTCAATGTCATTGTATATACAAAGTTTCGTCCCAATCCAACACGTAGTTTTAAAATGAGAGCGTAACTAACGTTTGTATGGGAGGGTGAAATTCGGCCGAGCTTACTGCAGACTCTTAACATAATCTCGTGAAATTTTGTGCGGCATGAGTAGGTATATATTGGGCAAGCTGAGCCAAATGCAGAGTCCGCCAGGCTCGTTACACTCGCCACGTTCGCTTCGCTCACTGGCGGACTCTCCATGTGACCCAGTTTGCCCAAAATATACCTACGAAGATGTAGTTGATAACGAGTCTTGCGAACACCATTAGGCACAGTTTGTCTGATGCCTTGATTGAATGTAGTTGACGAAACATCCTAATGCACAAACGCGCAGACCATGTTAACGCAACTGAGCATTCAACTTGATCGACATTCAGATGCCTCATGTTTACGATGAACGCTATCACAACACGTTACAAAAATCCGAATACACAAACGCATTGACAACTTACCTTTAAACCCTACATCCGGTCTCACAAACAGCAAAAGCCTTACCGGGTGCCAGGTTCTTTCTTCTGTTTTATATTGCACTGTCCTGGCACCCGGTTCGGAAAAATGGTAAAAGCTTAACGCAACGTATCAAGTTTGCAACCATGATACGTCAGACCTTCACAATTCTTCATTAAGTCCTGATTCGCTCCAAGGAGTTAACTTTCGTTGTGGGGGTCACACACACTACACATCAAGTTCCCGATTCGCTCCAAGGAAGTTGACTATCGTTGTGAGGCGTTTGACACACTCACACAAGCACATCGCAGAGCTGGCTAGACTCTTTTGACATGGTGTGTAAGCATGAGTACTACCGTCCACTGTAGTAGTTGCGTATTACGTCGCCACGTAGGGTTTGCATCATACAGGGATTTACCCCAGTATTACGTTGCCACGTTACCAAGTCAACATCGCAGAGTTAGCCAAGCTCTTTGATGCCGTTAAGTGGTAAGAGTCGTGTGAACTAGTGGACGAATAGCTCGCACTTCTCCGACGACTACATCACGTAAACTTTTATATATATGAAGTAATCTAAAAACTTTGATAGCGCGATGCAGAACTTCGAAAAAATATGATTCGAAGACAAACCATGAAATAAGGTGCGATAAGTTCAATTTCAAACGCATAATTATGTTGATATACGGTTTTACATTTCAAGCAACATTGCTTGTGTGACGTCGACGCTCAGTGTATTTATAGGGTGACCAAATCCTTAGCATATTAATGTCAGTACCTTATTATTATTTTCTATGCAGATTATTTACACTAAGCAATCATTTATCTATTACTTATCAAGTTTCTAAATTCAACTTAATATTTTTTTTTAGCTAGTAAACCAGTATAGCAAGACGTGAGATGATTTGAATTCGTTTCATAGCGTATGCGGAATTAAATCTGATATTTGTATCTTTTATATGAAATAAATATATTATAAAAGAGCTTAAATCAATTCAAAACATAGACACAAGGTATCGGTTTATACCATTCGATTTTTATTCAAGTTTTGACCTGTCCGTAGACTGACAGTCGTGTGGTTAATCAGTACCACGTGCCGTTAAACGCATATTCATCACTTGTCGCTGACTGATATCATAGAGTAGAGTTATAACAGAGGTTTTTTTACAGAACAAATAAAACTATATAATGTTATAGGATGAGAAAATGATTTAGAGCAAAATAATTAATTTTACTCTTCTCCTAAATCAAGCTTTTAAAAATAACCTAAATCTATGGAGCTCGTTTTTACAATTCAAGAAATTCAAGCTTTTGAAAAAAAGGAAGCAGTTTGATTGACGAAATTGGACATGTTACAAATTCGTATTTTCATACAAGCTTCATACTGACGGTTCATTTTAACTTTTCATACAAAGTTGTTCATCGAACTCATCAGTTAAGTATCATATTATGTTAGTTTTGATTTATTGTTTTCTACATACTCGTAGTAGGATTTTTTTTCTGTAGAAAACCTCTGCTGCAATTTCCTACTCTACAACTAAATAATCGCATACGCACGCCAAGTATATGGCACGTGCTAGGATTGATTGTTAATAAACTCGACAATATTCATAAGTATTTAGTAATAAATGAATAGATTTAAATCTAATTGTTATTGTAATGTTGATGTATTATATTCTATCATAGTAGTCTTGTAAGTATAATATTATAAACTGACAGCCTTAAATGTTTACACTTGAACCTATGTGAATTATAGAAATAAATATGATTTTAGAATTTTGTGTTTTCCTTTCAACCTAAAACCAAACCATATATTTAGTCTAGAACGCTAGTCTAAAATATATATATATACACAACTTTTACCAAAAAAAACGTGAGCTAAAATAGCTGCTAAACTAGATAGGGTTACTAAGCTCCGTACTTACTTACTTTACTAACGACAAATTGTTGATTAGAGTTCATAGAGATGATGCATAGTTTAATAGCTATTTTAGCTCACGTGTTTTTGGTCAACGGTAATGCAACTTCCTGCACTCTTGATGGCGGTGGATGGTACATCTATACTATTAACTAGTTAAATTAAACAACCCTTTAGGTAGCATTCATATAATATTTATTTAAAAACTAATAATTTGTTACATTTCGAATACAAACATATTAACATTATCAAAGTACCATTTTTTTATACATATAACATTTTTTAAAACACAATTTTTTTGTGGTGTACACAATTATATGCTTCATTTTCAGTACAATATTTTTCATATAAATGATGAAAATTATAAGGAATTCTTTCACCTAAATCTATAACAGTACAGTTGGAGCACAAGTCCTTAACCCATTGAATTTTTTCTAATTCCTTCACAAAAATCTTCTTGTCTTTTAAGTGGTTTACAATCATTCTTTTAAATTCACGGTAGTCAATATAACCCTCACGCCACAAAATACCATGATTTTTTTCTAACCATATAACTTGTTTTTTTTCGTTTTCTGATAAACGAGAAAACATGTATGGTGGCTTTATCAAAAAAACTTGTGTATATTCGTTTGTGCTGAGTGCAAATTCCTTTATTATAAATTCATTATTAGATGATTTAAAGCCTTGAAGATCCACGAACATATAATACGTGTTCATGATATCTTTTTTGTAATATTACTCAGTGGTTTGTACTCTATGATACTATCGTTCAAAATAAGACAATAAGCAGAAGTATGATCGTCTATATCACCATCACACTCTAATTCTACACGCACATCAACAACACCAGATTTCAAAGTGTCACTTTGTCTTGAGCAGTCCAAGAAAAACAAAGGTGAATAATCTTTGAATTCTTGAGGACTCAGCAAAGGTGCTTGACAGCGGTTATAATATGACTGTTGAAATTTAGCATAATGCTCGTATAATATAGCATATTTTCCTTCTGAAAAGCTGACGTTTAAATTTTCGTATGGAAAATATATTGAGTTCAAGAAAACTTTAACTTCTCTCAAACCACAGTGGTCAAAATATGTCATATCTTTGTCAGATGCATTCTTTCTACCGGTTTTTAAACCTATTATAACATAACGAGGTTTTTCAATTTGAGAGGAAGTTTTGATAGCCCAAGAATGTTTAGATGTTTTAGGTAATAGAGGATACTCATAAAGATCCCAGTTCCTAAATGCAACCTGAATAGCATGATCTTTTTCTAAATATTTGAGTAAACGTAATCTTTCACGATCAGAAACCTTTATATGTGGCATACGCCATACAACTTTCGTTAAAGTAATATTATCTACATATTCATTAGTGTTCAATTGAACGCTATTTAAGTTAGTAGGTATTAGAACGCAAAAGAATAAGTTCATGTTTGCAGTTAATAATAATTTTGTTATAGTCCTCTGCAAAACCTAATATTTTGTTTAAAGGAATAGAAGCAGAAAATGTACCATTCGTGATTTTGGTTCCTTTAATATCCCAACCCCATGATTTTCCTATTTTCGACTCATGTTCATTCATAGATAAAAGAGATTTCATTGTAGTTGTGACTCCAGCGTTTTTTATTTTATCTATTTCAATCCCATTAAGCTCATACCGAATATCTTGAAATAAATGAAGAATAGGGTTATTTGTAAAAAGAACACTTGACACCTGCGCTTTTGTTTCTCGATTGTACACTGCGATGGAACCCTCTATGTATAGTGTACTGGATGATGGCAGCACGTATAGATCTTGTTGGTTAATTGGTATGCGAATTTCATCGTTCAAATTAAAACTAGTCACATAAGGTTTGTAAGAATGAAATTCGAAACTTTCGATCGTGTTGTCATAACTAATGGAGTTCGTTAAGTCTAATATGTTCATTTTAGTAGGCCGATGGATCTGAGAAATATTTTGTTTTCTTTTGTAAGGCTAGTCTTAATAGGTCTTCGTTTCTTGATAGCACAAAGAGTACTAATATGATTTTTACACAACACTTTGGTTTTATTGTAGACGATCATATTTTTTTAAGATGTAAATATATCTGAACCTCTTCTCCACGTAAATTTACCAAATTGCCGTTTATATCCAATATCCTTATTTTGAGAGCGCTTAAACTGTTTTGAGTTACTGGGAAATAAATGTTGTTTTTAGGCGTTTCGATGATGCGGTAACCAGGTGGTACGTTAGGTACAAACTCATGAATTATGTGACTTGGTTTCCCGTTTATAAATGATCCGCTCACAATATCACATTCGACCCGAACCAAAGTTGTGGACAGAATGGATACTGGAAATGGAGACTCTGTTAATATATTTGCCGGTACAGTTTCGTTCCCGAAACCTAATATTTTACCAACAGAATCTTCGTTATTAAAATACACGTTTTTAGAACACAATATAGACGTTTTCAACGTATTGTTATTACAATCCAGTTTAAAAGTACAACCTTGAATATGACTTTTGATATAATCATCAAGGTCTTGAAGTTCATATGAACCTTCTGGTATCTCTAGTACTTCATTTTTTCCGTAATAGAACTTGTTGTTTTTGCAGTTTATGTTAGGTATTGAATTAAAAGTCGACAAATATAATAGTCCGCATTCATATTTGTCAACTAGTTGAAGAGCTGGTGAGTAATTTGTTAACAAGGTAGAGGAGGTTCCGGTTATGGACAAAGTGAAAGACATCGTGTAAATGATAACGTTTTTATTGTGAACTGCAATTTAAACGTTTTTTCCAAAAACATTTTAAATATTTCAAACACAAATGTCCACAGTTTACAGTATTAAATGTTTGGTATGTATTGTAATTATATGAAATATCATTTTTTTTTAAGTACATTATTAATTCTATTGGAGGCTTGATATCTCCAAAGCTATTAAAATATTCACAATAATTTTTATCTTTGACATAGGCCACCCAGTGAGTTCCATGGTTTTTGTACTCGTATAAATTGATTATAGCACATTCAATTTTTTTAGGGTGTTTCGGTAAACGGTCTCTCATAAAAACACCTCTAAAATAAGGTATATCGGCTGAATAATTTAAAATATCAATATTTGTAAGAGCTCTCCTGGGTAACCTATTACTTAGTTTTTTGAAGTTTTTAAGCATAACCCGTTTCCATTTCGATATGGTTTTAAATGTAATCCTTTACCGAGTGCTATTGATTCCATCATTTTGTTATGTCGTTCTGATTCCGACAATCTACTTTTTGCCGCTTTATAATCACCTACGGCTTTCGCTATTCCAGCCGCACCGCCTGCTAGGGAACCCAGTGCAGATAAACCCGCAAAAATTGGAATCAAAGGTAATATACCTCCAGTTTTTGGAATTGGTATCAAACGTGGAATTTGCACGTTACTCTTATCAGCAAATATTTTTTTTGCAGCCGCATATGCATGGTTAATGATATTTCCTTTTTTTTTTTTTTTAACTCTTCGAATTTTTGTTACCAAATGCTTAAATGATTTTACACTCGCACCTGCTTTAATTTTTGATTTCATAACTTTACTAACTAACCATGAAGCCAGTTTTTCACCTTTTCCTACACTTTTTGCTTTCATCCTTTGCTTAGCCATTTTATAAAGCTCTAAGTCAGCTGTATGTCGATCTTCTAAATTAGAATATTTATCGTATGCAATATCGTGTTGCATACACGCAGTGTCTAAAGCGTTTATTCCTTTGTCACCTCTTAATAAGCGTTGCTTTAGTTTTGTACCAGGTCCACAATAGTTATAGCCGGGTAAATGTAATTCAAATGGTAGATTATTAATAACACTGTTTAAAAGTCCATATCCTTTCATATCCAATATATTAATGACACAATAGCGTTCAAACGAGACTATAAATACATTTCTACACAATAGCGTTTCGCTCGATCCAACTATTTTCAGTCACTGAGACCTAACCACTTAACATATAATTTATTACCTCTTTTTTTAATTATCTTCTCTATGAGGTAAACGTTCGGACATCTCGTTTTCTGAAGTTCTTGCTCGTAGAAAGTACCTAAGATAACATTTTGGCGCTGGTCCTCTAAGTAGTAAGTAACAGGAATAGTGTCTTTAACTTGTTTTATTGTAAAAAGTTCTGTAGACCAATTTGGAGTATAACCTTTATGAAAATCACCTTTGTACTTGCTTATACGAACATGATCTCCTAAGTTAAACTTATTCAATTTTAATGGAGGATCACGTCTTGATTTGTTAATCATCTCTTTAACTTCAAATTCGTTATTAAAATTAACATCAATCGGTCTAAACCTGGTTGTACGGTGCAATGTATGATTATAAGAGTTGACAATGTCATTTAATGGTTTTCCAACCCATTTATAATTTCCGATGAAACTAAAATATTTATAAAGTTTATTCTTGAGTGTCTTTATAAGCCTCTCTACTATAGATGCTTTTTTAATCGAAAAGGATGAATAATGGTTTATCTGTAACGATTTTACATAATTTTGAAATTCGTTATTGTAAAATTCTTTACCCATGTCCGTCTGTAAATGTTGTGGCTGGCGTTTGGATTTTTTTATGATTTGCTCGAAAGCACTTTTTATTTCTAATTTTGATTTAGATTTCACTGACATACACCACGCATACTTTGAAAACGCATCAATAACAACTAAAATATATTTGTAACCCTTATTCACTTTTTGAAAGTTCTGTAAATCAATTAAATCAGCTTGCCACAGATCATCAATGCCTTTTAACACAACAGCACGACGCAGAAAATTTTTCCGAGCTGGTCTATGGATCTCATTAACGATTTGTTCTTTTGTCATTGTCGAACTGATTTAAAATGTTGTCTATTTCCTTTTTCGTATAAAAGTTCAGCTGCAATTGACGTGTAAGCTGGTGGATTTGTGTATTTATAACTTCAAATAAAGAATCGTTTTTTTTCTTTTCATAATTTTTTTGAATGAGTTGGTCCACGTACTGCTTATTTACTGCATCTTTGGGTAGTAAAGGTAACTCAACGCCTTTCAATCTTGTAGATTGTAAATCAAAATCACCATTTTCGGTTCTAAGAAGAACCTTATCATTAAATTCAGAAACATCAGATAAACGTAAACGTTTGTGCACATGATGACCGAATTTGTCAACATTCATTTTACTATATATCTGCTTCTCGTTGAAGTTTGAAAATATACTGTTTAACTGAGTAACTGTAGTAGGCTTATATATTATTCACTATGCCTGACTCTTGCAGTTCTTCAATTATAGATATGATTTCATTATCCAACCCAGTGTTACCAGCATCGCGAGATGCTACAAGTAACTTTAACCTCTCAACTAACTCGTTAGGATCATCCCAATAAACGTACGAAACATTGTTGATTACTTTTTTCATAGTTGGTAGGCCTTGACCATGAATACAGCTTTCGTTACTTATTGTACGATCTTTAGATAATTTGAAAAGTGGTTTTATAATGTACAAATACTTTTTCCCCTTATTACTTTTTATTGGTTTATTAGGTTTAAAATCACGTCTGTGTGCATTTGTCTCTAAGAGCAATACCTACTTTATAATCAAGTTTATCATTTTCAGTTATAATATCTAATTTTGGTACCTTCTTAAATAACAACTCATTCAAACCTTGTGTTAAACTATAAGTATGGCCGTTCACCATGAGTTTTCCGTTAGTAATGGTTACCGAATGTCGACCAAGCATCAGTTTACCACGCTCCATTCGCACTCCATAAGGTATGTTCTCGAAATTACGTGAGGGCTTCTGCCATGCGGGATCATCGCGTGGAGAATACGAATCTAACGTTTTAAAAGAAGCGTCTTTTGTTGTATCCAAATCATTACTACTTTCGCTTTCATTTGAAGTATTACCATCATAATCATCATTATCATCATCATCATCATCGCTTTCAAGCGTCGTCCTATCACATCGAGAAAAGGTGTCAATAGATTTCCTCATGATAGTACGATTATTAGTATCACTATCGCTATCATTGTTGTCACCATCAGGGCTAAATTTAAGTCTTTTAGCGCTATTTTTCCATTCCATTTTCCCTTTATCAAATTCATCTTTTAAATTTATATCACTCATATCGCATGGGCTGTTCTCATATATTTTGTTTCCCTTCGTCATTTGATTGAGAGGCTCTGTTATCGGTTTAAGTACCGATTCCAACATCATTTCGTTGTCAATTTTCATATCACGAATTAACTTAACTTTCTTTTTTATTGCATCAGCTGATTGAAGTACTTTTTCTTTTAAAACTTTATCTGTATTCATTTTAGCCAGATCTAACCGCAATGGAATAATATAAAACAATGACAGTTATTTGAGAGGTTTGAGCATTAAATATGATATTCAATCCAAAACGATGAATGTGTCAAATCCCGTCCTGTAACCTCCTGAATTTTTCGCACAATCCTTATTTATTACTAAATAGCTGTACGGTCTGTCCCATACGGTTGCACACATCTTACGAAACTGTGTCCAGTCCATATCTGCTCCAACGTGTTCGTCATAAACATGACGTAAATTAATGTCATCTTGCTTAAACAAAATTAACAAATTCGCATTATCTCTAATTAACTGTTTAGGTACTTTGCTATAAGTTTGATTCAAGTAAAAACTATCAATGTTTTTGTGTCGTCCCATTGCAAAGTAATCTCTTATATTATTTTGCTTCTCACATGCAACGTCATCAAATATTATTACAGAGTTATTTAACGCGTCCTGAGGACTTAACACTTCATCGCTTTCACGATATTTGAAATATTTTACTGTAGGAACTAGTGACAATACTCGTTCTAAATAGTTGTATAAAGGTTGGAAAAGAGTTTTCGAATAAACATATACGTTTTGAAAACGCAAACCTTGTTCATGTAATAGAAGACCTATTAATAAATTGGTCTTACCACAATTAGAAGGTCCGCAAATTATGCTACGGATTGTGTTAGGTAAAAGTTTGCCATGACGCAAATTTTGTTTGTCACAATTCAAAGCAACTATGTCTAGCTGCATGGTTTGAGGTTGTTTGACAAACTTCATATTTCTCTCAAAAAATGCAGATGTTTGATTCAGACGTCATGTAATCATGAAAGTCTTTAAAATAATGAGCTGATGCATTTAAAATTGGATAAATATTTAATGATACTTCCGACGCAGAGTATCAACTGAATGTCGATCAAGTTGTACGCAATACAATTGGGTTAACATGAGTATTTGTGTATCAGGATTTTAGTAACGGGTTCCGATCAAGTTGAACGCAATCTTGCTTTAACATGAGCTGTGACGTTTGTGCATTCAGATCTTTGTAACGGATACCGTCAACTACGTATTTACAGACCACTTCGTAGGTATATTTTGGGCTAACTGAGTCACATGGAGAGTCCGCCAGTGAGCGAAGCGAACGTGGCGAGTGTAACGTGCGACGCAGAGTATCAACTGAATGTCGATCAAGTTGTACGCAATACAATTGGGTTAACATGAGTATTTGTGTATCAGGATTTTAGTAACGGGTTCCGATCAAGTTGAACGCAATCTTGCTTTAACATGAGCTGTGACGTTTGTGCATTCAGATCTTTGTAACGGATACCGTCAACTACGTATTTACAGACCACTTCGTAGGTATATTTTGGGCTAACTGAGTCACATGGAGAGTCCGCCAGTGAGCGAAGCGAACGTGGCGAGTGTAACGTGCGACGCAGAGTATCAACTGAATGTCGATCAAGTTGTACGCAATACAATTGGGTTAACATGAGTATTTGTGTATCAGGATTTTAGTAACGGGTTCCGATCAAGTTGAACGCAATCTTGCTTTAACATGAGCTGTGACGTTTGTGCATTCAGATCTTTGTAACGGATACCGTCAACTACGTATTTACAGACCACTTCGTAGGTATATTTTGGCCTAACTGAGTCACATGGAGAGTCCGCCAGTGAGCGAAGCGAACGTGGCGAGTGTAACGTGCGACGCAGAGTATCAACTGAATGTCGATCAAGTTGTACGCAATACAATTGGGTTAACATGAGTATTTGTGTATCAGGATTTTAGTAACGGGTTCCGATCAAGTTGAACGCAATCTTGCTTTAACATGAGCTGTGACGTTTGTGCATTCAGATCTTTGTAACGGATACCGTCAACTACGTATTTACAGACCACTTCGTTGGTATATTTTGGGCTAACTGAGTCACATGGAGAGTCCGCCAGTGAGCGAAGCGAACGTGGCGAGTGTAACGTGCGACGCAGAGTATCAACTGAATGTCGATCAAGTTGTACGCAATACAATTGGGTTAACATGAGTATTTGTGTATCAGGATTTTAGTAACGGGTTCCGATCAAGTTGAACGCAATCTTGCTTTAACATGAGCTGTGACGTTTGTGCATTCAGATCTTTGTAACGGATACCGTCAACTACGTATTTACAGACCACTTCGTAGGTATATTTTGGGCTAACTGAGTCACATGGAGAGTCCGCCAGTGAGCGAAGCGAACGTGGCGAGTGTAACGAGCCTGGCGGTCTCTGCATTTGGCTCAGCTTGCCCAATATATACCTACTGGCATGTCCAATCATCATATAGATTTTTTGTCGATTCAGTTTTTGGAAAAAAAAAAGTTTTTTTTAAGGAGTAGGCAGGCTTGCGAGTTCTCAGCTCACAGAGGCACTAGTAATGTCAACGATGTCGTCGATGACATCATGGGCCTATCATATTTTGTCGAAGCCATACGAGTTACACTTTGCATTTTTTTTTCTATTTCCGCCCCAGTCCAAGTTGGCTCAGTTCGGGTTGCACAGGGCGGGTCCACAACGCTTCGGGAGCTCAAATACCGCGAGCCATCCGGTTGCCTCTCGGACACTGAAATTACGCGTCATTGCTTTAACTATACCTAATGTAAATTAGTATTTTTTAGGTAATAAGGTTTTCTTTGACGTGCCTTTAAATAGGTACTAAGCCTTCTCAATATAGCCTTTGCTACTTCATTACCATTGCTATAAGATATACATTTGTATAGTTGTAGAACCGATGGCCGTTGGGGCGGAAAGGTTCTCGAGTGGCGACCACGTGCCGGAAGGCGCGGCGTGGGTAGGCTGACTGATGACCTGACCCCGTATCGTGGTCGGCCTTATCACGCGATGAGTGACAAGATAGGAGCGTCGTCTCGTTCTATCGAACGGTGTCAGCCAGTGACGGACAGTCTATCTTGTCACTTATCGTGTGATAAGGCCGACAATGATACGGGGTCTGCACGTCTATCATGAGACGGCCGCGACATACTCTCGATTATTCTCGCACTATACCTTCTTGTTTTAAGTGTTCTAATAAAAATAGAGGGGCTGGTACCTTTCCGCGGGAGTCCGTTGGATGCGGATGGCGCAGGAACGTCACATTGGCACTCTATGGGGCGGCCTATTTCCAGCAGGGGACGTCTTTCGGCTGATATGATAACACGATGGGGGTCCACAAGCGTACATTCCGTCTGGTAAGCAGTCATAGTAGCCTATCGACGTTTGCAACTTTTAAGCCGGCTGTACACATTGGGCCAACGTTGGCGCGTGAGCAAGATGCAGCTATGCGTTAGAGGAAGAGGGCTTTATATCGTTCTCATGCGTTTGCATAGCTGCATCCTGCTCACGCGTCAACGTTGGCCCAATGTGTACAGCCGGCATTAGGGGTGTCGTTTGCTCATCTAAACTAAACTTAAAAATATATCCTATACCTATTCTAATTAATAAATAAATAAATATACCTATAACCATCCAGTAAATCCATTCTACACGGAGGTGAAATAATTTTTGAAATCGGTTTTATTCACTTGAACTTAAGCTACAATGTCACAGAACCTCTTTATAGATTGAAGCTTCTAGTTTTTAAACTAGCGTAACAGTTGGAAACATCCGTTTTGGCGCATGATTTTATCACTTTTACCGTCTCGAAGGTTGATCGTAATACGCCGCGGAATTTTACTTACCCGTTTTACTACTAGCATAAGTAGATAATCCGTGGTGACAACTTCATAAATAAAGCTTACGCGTATCTGAAAACTTAAAAAAAAAACCAGCAGCCACTTCGGTTAGCTCTTTAGCATATCAAATAAGATCACATGATAGGTATATCATATATCATAAAATACTTAAGTAAATATTATAACTTAGCATACGCTTTATAAATCCATAGTGTAGAATAGGAACATTTTTTTAAGAACACAAAAACGTAAAATGAAACGCGCTGATTGATTTTAACGGAGCGTATTCAAAATTCGAATTTCGAATACCACTTTCAAATTGCCGCCATTAAGGGCATTACGGTTATCGAGCTCATTGGCCGGTAGCATTCACTGAAACTAATTTCAAATTTGAATGTTCACCCATTTAAATTTGTTAATTTACCTTTTATTATTGAAACACTAACGTTAATTTATATTATAGCTCACAATCTGGGAATGAGCAGGTCTTTATCCAATTAACGCTGGCCGTAAATTTTTCAACTTGACATTTAAAAATAAAACTATTAATAAAAGCATATTAATAATTTATGAATAACATCCGAGCCACACGTTGCCCAATAAATGAAATAAATCGTGGAACCCTTCCTACACAGTGAGTTTATAACTTAATACAAGTCATATTGCGGTTGTCGCATAAGCTTTTTTTGGATATTTGTATCTACTTATATGCGTGTATCAAAATTAAAAAAATGGTCATAAATGCCACCATTGTTGAGATAAGTAGATAACTAAATAAGAGCTGGCTAAACAACAACTAAGTGCTAAATTGCATTTTATCATGGTAATTAATGTGGATAGATATTTTTATATAACGCAGCGATAATAGCGGTAGTTTGCATTTCATCCAACAATTAGCTTCAAGTGTATTTGAGTTACTATACCAAACTTTCAAAACTTATTGTACTGCTCCAAAAATACACCCGGTAAAATAATTGCGTAGCATTTCTTAATACAAATACGTACACTACGGAATCCAATATAAATGCCCAGAAAACTAATCTTAGTTTAAAACGACACTAAATTATGACACTGGCCGGCGGCTCATTCCACCCGAGCCAAAAACCTACGAAAAAAAAGAAGCGTTCAAAATTTAATTTATTCAAAATTGAAACGTCACGGCGCACAATGGCCGCCGCGCTCGTCTGTTAACACGAAAATTAAATGCTGATATCACAATTAATCAAGCCGCTATAATAATAATTGGCTATTCACTAGCTGTGAGGTGTCAAATTATATTGCTCAATTAACCTGGTGGAATAGAATAGGGCGTGCTGGCCTGTTTATAAATACGGAACTTGTTTTCTGTTGTTGCTTGGAAAGTTTTTGTGGCTGCGAGTTAATAAGTAAGAGAGCACAATGGAGATAACGCTGGGCGCTTGTTGTGAGTCACCGCGGGTTATATCGCCTCGAAGATTGTAATAGAGTATCATCCTACGTAAAAACGGGAGATATTATAATTGAAAAACTAGAGGGCGTACCAATTGGCGGACAGCACACGAATCATTCCATCCCCTTCGGAATTCGCAGTTCACAATTTTCACATAGGTAGGTACCTACATGATCTTTCTACGCAGACATTAATACCTACGTATAGCAAAGGACAGCAGTAGCAGCGGACGTGACGATGATGGGGGTCAAAAGTTGCCGGCAACGTCACATCACCAGAGTGATGTCAGACAGTTAGTTATCGTCAAGCGTTTCCCAAACCGAACAAGATTATATTACAACAAATTAGACCGTCACTAAGAATTACAAAACCGTGAAATCGGGCAACACTGGCCAGTAAATCTTTATATAAAAACTTAAATGTTAATAGTTTAAGCATGTCGCTCGACGAGCGAGCCGGCAATAAAATAAACGTTTAATGACTACTAATACATTATTAACCCATATATATTTTAATCTACCCAAATGTCTCACTGGGCCCGGTGATCTTAAATTGGTTTGTAGAGACGAGCGTGAGTTGTCGATGAAAAAATCCAGGTATTCTTTGGTTAATTATTAATGTTGTCGATGGTCGGTGGAGTAAGCAAGCAGCCCCCCTATTCAGTAACTTGTTTTAAGCTCACCTCAACGCTCACCCATAAACATATCTTGACACCGCAATGCGTAGTAACAAAGCGTAGGTAGAGGTCTAGTTTCGTGACGGATGACCACATTAACGCGTAGCGAATAACAGCCCTCCTGGTTCTCGAATGGAGGCCACGGCTTGGCAAACGTAGTGTTGGACGCCCTCCGGCCAGATGGACTGATCACTTGAGGAGGGCAGCTTGTACTCGTAGTGACTGGTTGGCGAAAATGGGAGAGCGGGTCTTGTGGCGTACCTCGGGGGAGGCCTACGCACAGCAGTGGACTGCTATAGGCTGATAGATGTAATTATGTCTCACAAACGCGCTCATTTACGACGTGAGTTGAATCGCTAAAAATATATTTTGATTGCTTAAGTCAGGACAATAACATTGTAAAAATACTACCCAGAACTACCACATATTCGATTGTTCTTGAAATTATACTAAAAGACAGTACAGATTTAGTCACATCTGTCGTAGGTTTCCAAGTACTAACATTAGTTAGTTAAATACCTATACAGGTAATCCTACACATATTGTATACAGGTAATCTAAAAAAAGGTTACGTAAACCCGTTAAAAGGACTAGAAGACACACATCGAGGTAATGTTGTGAGATGTAAGTTTGTACCCTAGGTACGTACGTAGGTAATCTCCGAAATTACTGATCCTGTTCCGAGATCCGATCCCAAAAAATATATTTTACGATTACAATAATGAATCTTCGATATTGAAATGGCTAATATATTTTATGTCATAGCTCTGCCTGGTAGGTATTATTAGGTACGCGGGCAGGAAGTATTAAATAAATATTAGGGGACAATCTTACACTATTCCAACTAGTAAGTATTATAGGACCGAATTATTGAATGCACTGGATTTTATCGATACTTCTGTTCATCGATATTACAGCCCCACATTACTATAATAGGGTTTGGACAGACGGCCATACGAGAGATTATTTACGGGCGATATATTTTTGGGATTATCGAGAAAATTATTTCATCTCAGCTCATAAGCGGTGCCGTACCTGACGGGCCCGTGTTATTAATTTTTTTCTTAAATTCCAGAGCTACCGTTGAGACTTGGGACATTAGGATGCAAATCGATTGAATAATGGTTTCGATCGAGTTGTAATTATCGTGGATTTACATTGACAGCTGTGTTTGTTAATGGCCGTAACAAAATGGCGACTATTTGTTCGTTTGTGATCTGAAATATATTAGTAAAAATAGGCTTAATAGTTTATATTATAACATATATAATTATGAACTTAAGTACATATTGAAACTACATATAAATAGGTATTATAAGAACACCTTGTAAATACCGTAGTTGCAGTATAACTAATTATAGTTGTAATTACACGGGGGCATGGTTTTATATATACAAAACTATGAAGGTGCTCAATGGTAGACTGGGTATAGGAACTCTATACCTGTACAGAGGCCTCTCTTACCTCTCTCTCTTGCTTAAGTTTTTCTTATCTTGTGCTTCTTATCGATTTTTGTACCTGCTAATGTATATCAACATCACCACAGGGCTCTATAAAGCGACCTTTTAGACCTGGCTAAATGCAGTGCACTATCTGGGGCAGGGGAAATAAACCATCTCGCTCTACTCAGTGAGTGTGAGTGCCGTTTGTGCATCGCATTTAGCCAGGTCTAAAGGCCGCATATAACACGTGTAAAACGTACAATCAACTGATTCGATTCAGACGCATTCCGCTGTCTCCGTCGCCAAAGCAAGATCTGGAGAAGCAAATCATTATAAGCGTACTGGGGTGGCAGATGTGCTCAGAACTGCCGGATAAAATAGTAAAGAACGCGATTAGCGGCAGTGGACCCGATTCTACCTGCACATGGCTTAACTAGCCTAAAACTAAATTGTCTAATTTTTAGACATAATTTCGGGGGCAGATTAAAAAATAAATAAATAAAGCATTTATTCACAAAAAACAGTCCTTTTTTACAACACAACTTCCGCCAAACTGTAGAGCAGTTTATTGGCAGAAATAAACTCCCTGTCCCTGTTACTGTTTTAAGCTACCTAACTATTTATAATATAAACAAGTATACCTATCAAATGCTGTAGTAGTGTACGTTATAAATGTAAGTTTGCTATACGTAAAAACGACATATCTAGAATAGCATTTAGGCAGCTAAGTAAGTTGTATAGACCGCCTAAAATAAGAAACGTCAGATTCAAATTAGCGCTGTCATTTGATTATGAAAGCTGCTCATAGAATAGCAAAGTGCTTTAGCGACACCTAAATAAAATTAGGAAGTTTAGAGGCCACTGTAGAATCGGGTCCAATGCAGATTATTTATTTGCAGTGCGCTGCACACACGGCTTCTCACGAGGAAGAGAGATGCCTATATTCTCGTATTCAAAGGCCGTACCGTACGTTCCTTTGCCACGAATATGGCATAAAAAAGCGGTTGTCCAAGCGCACTCTGCCAAACCAAGGACTAACTTCTTTTTGGTATCCTCACCAGCCCTGCTATTCTGTAACTTGAGCGTGAGTTGTCGATGAAAAAATCCAAGTATTCTTTCAGGTATTGATGTTGCCGATGGTCGGTGGAGTAAGCAAGCAGCCCCCCTGTAACTTGTTTTAAGCTCACCTCATCGCTCATCCACAAATCTTGACGCCGCGATTCGTAGTAACTGGCCGTAATCAGAGGTCTAGTTTCGTTGGGCGTGACGGGTGAGTTGAGTGAGACGAATTAGCGTGTTCCGAATACCAGCCTAGTTCTCAGCACTCGCTAACTATTTTTCGGCCTCCACATAATCGGAAGTCCATAGATTTACTGTCGGTTGTAGGTTAACCGAGATTCCAGTTGAGTTTATAGCTACTTCGCGTGTCTAATTATCATTAAGCACTTTTTAACGCATTCCTCATTCCTGCGCGCGGTTAGGGTGAGGTTTCTTTTGTGACGGTAGTCGGTGTTTAAGGTTTAATCTGACTTATGAAAATGAGGTGTTCAATTCTAGGTTACAAGCATATTTCAACGGTCCCAATTGGTTGTGACACTACTGTTATTTTTACGGGACACACAAATGAGTGCAGTTTGTCGGATACACCAAATTCTACTCTACTATATTACACAGAAAACTGTAGCGTGTTTTTTTATTTTATGTAATTCACAGCTGTTAAGTTATCAAGTAAGATTTCTCTGTGTTAAACTGGTTAAATAGGAGTTTGCGTCCAACAATGTCGGTTCCGCCAGTTACGACATTTTGGACCAACTTTTATGTCTTAGTATGCCAAGTCTAAAGTATGTAGCACTTCCGGCAAATTTTGATTCAACTTTTTCGGTTAAAAAAGAAAGAAAGTAAGAGGCTTTTGGTCTTTTTTGCTAAAAATGGCTGTAAAACTTCATGTGCTCAATGGCTAATAATAAACAACATAAGCAAACATTCTAAATTTGACAGCGATCTTCGATACAATGTGTTTTTTTACAAAAGCTTTACGGCTTCTTCTGAATTCTAGCAGTTTTGCAGATCCGACTATTTTAACTGGGACCGTCGATCTGTACTATTTTTGGTTAAATTTGCAGAATTAGTTTTGCATTGAACAGGGTGCTTCATGGGTGAAAATTGCAACGTTTTACAGAGGGGTAATTACGTAACGTTTCGATCGCACGTTAGGACAACTCAACTATTCTCATTATAAGAAAAGTAAGAAAACTCGCTTTACTGTGAGTAGTTTAAGTCCATTTATTTATATTGCGTAACTTGTATATTTAGTTTCATACAAGCAACGAAACGTTTTCACGTTTGAATTGTATTCTGTATCTGCCCCATGGAGACTCCAGCCTAATTCATTCCAGTTAATACTTAGAAGGTGGCTATTTAAATTTTTCAATTAAGACATTTTTGTCGGTTCCTCTAACACGGTACTTTTAATTAACTTGTCTCAAAGATTTATGTTACTGACTACACAGATTTCGTTGTTATTAATAAATACCTATCTATTAACATTAGTTATTCACAAATAACAACTACTACTGTCAGTGGTGAAATTCAAATAGCGAAAAAAGCATGAGCATTTGTTTTATACAACTTAACTTAGGTAGGTACCTACCAAATATTGTCGTTCAATATTTTTACTGACATGATTGGGTCATTATCACTCGAATAAACGAAAATATTCTTGTCTGTGGTCCTATTAGGACCGTCCTCTTGCCCTTATGTCAATGTCATATTAAGAGCTTATGTTTATATACATATAATATGTTTTTATCGCATAGAATTATATTTAGAAGAGGCGAAGCCTTTTAAGCGGATTTAGAGTTCAACCTAAAATCAGGCTTCACTTTGGCAATGACCACAGAAGAGACGCGGACCTAAATCTGACAATGACTCAATAAAATCTGACAATGACCTAATAAAATCTGACAATGACTCAATTAAATCTGACAATGACTCAATAAAATCTGACAATGACTCAATTAAATCGTAGAACTAAAACTCAAGATATTAATACATATTCTTCTCATATTGAATGTTCTCACTTAGGTACGGTCGACTACAAAGAGATCGATACGGCCAAAGTTACAAAAATATGTATACACGACCTTAATGTTAAGGCAATAAAGTCGTATATATAAATACATATCTATCTCTTTCTAGTCGACTGGACATCATGGATGAGGGATATTTGATAGTGATAGCGTCCTGACCTGAACGAGTAATCTATCGCAAAAATAAATAAATATGCTTTTTAATGTAGCAATGTCATTTTATAATACTGTAACCTATTGAAATTATATATAGTATATCTCCTGTTTTGGAAAAATTATACTTACCTCGCCGAGTTTTTTGCCGGTTCTTCTCGCGGCAGAGGTTTTCTTTCCGAACCGGTGGTCGTTTATCCACATTCATAGGGTGCATGAAATATGCCTAAATCATGAAGGATAGGTGTTTTTAAGCTTTTTGATATCTATACTACCTAAACCTTTCACTAAGTAGAGAGCTTTAAACCCATAGTCCTAGCTCAGCCAGTTAATTAAAAATCTAAACCAATCTCGCTAAACCCGGCATTATTGATATAAACAACGAACTAATTGAATATCGGCCTCATTATGAACAACGAGCGCAATGTTCAACCGGCTTTTTGCATATACTGTGAACTTATTTGGTGTTTAGATGTTTATTTTAGGCTTTTAGAGTCCGGAAACTATTTCAATAATTAGTACCTGCCTACGAAGCTGACGATCCCTGGTTCAAGTCCCGGCAAGGGCACATTATTGGTATGACTTATGTATGAGCATGAATATTTATCTGGGTCTTACATGTTTTCTGTTGGGTTGTATTTATGTATGTTTATTTGTATGCTTTATGTATGTATGTTTATTATTGACGTGATTGTGTACGTCGTAAACTAGTTCTAATTTTGCCACACCTACTTGTAATGATTTGTTGCAATTTCTCCGCTTCCAAAAGGTTGTCTGGAAGAGTTCACTCTTATGCGATAAGAGCGTCTATTGTTAATCTACTTTTAAATTTTTTATGTCCCGTATTTGATTCATGTTTTGAGGTATGCAACTGGTAAAGAGTATTTATTTTGCATGGATTTTATTGTATTGTTTTCTAATGTAATAAAGGATTTAGGTAGAGCTTCAGGCTAGAATAGTTCTTTGATAGTTTAAAGGCAGAGTCAATAGACTGTATCTCGTATTTTGTTGGTTTAAATAGATACATCTGTTTACCTCGGTAATCATTGGGTTGCAATGATGGAAGTTTGTTTCACGGGGACAGCCAGTAGGTAATTAATAAAAACACGGTACGGAATGAAACGTTACTTTCCGAAGCAATCTACTTACATGCTGGGATTCAATTTTGTCTAACACACCTAAGCAAAACACGACTCTACCAGTTCCTAAATAGAGTATAAAATCAGATGATAAGTGACATCTAAACAGTTTACGGCTTTAGGTTAGTGTGTAGCCAGCCTAATAGCTAGTCTGGGAAACCTTAATGGTTCTATTACCTTTAATGATGGCGGCTCTCTCCGATCATACAATGTTTGTATCGTAAATCATTGTTTAACTGGCAATGAAAGATTTCTACTAAGTTTGTAGGTAAGTATACTATTATATTTATACTGTACTGAGCTATAAAATGTATGTACGAGAGGGTACTAGATGGATTACCCTTGTTTTACCGACAAACGTTTAATCGAATGAATGTTTCGCCGATATTGGCTCAAAAAAAAACAACTATTGATTGGTACCTAACGCAGTCGACATTATTTTTGGAGGGGTCATGGGGACTGGTAACTCGGTGATAATTTGAGTACCAGATTAGACTTTTTTATAATAAAAAACCCAGGATAGTGGGGAAATTCATAATAAACATTGTGGCCCTGTTGAGAACTAACTTAACACTACTTACTTACTACAAAAATATTTCGAGACATTTACAATTTGGGTAAAAGTGCTAATACATTTTCAAAAAAAATTTAGTAAAAAAAAATGTTGACCCATGGATACCTTACCTACATTATTTTCAAAACGTAAAATGCCGGAAATAAATCCCTTTTCTTTAAATTTCTATTTGTTTCATGGCACTTATCATAGGGTGCGCGGTCATACGGAGCTTTAGGTTCGCGTCTTATGTGAACATTTCCAAAGTTAAAGGCTAATAAGACGCTGTCAACACCAAAATGCCCTTGAGGATTTTGGATAGCGCGCACACTGTCTATTTGTATCGGAGTAAACGAGAGCGAGTGTTACTGAAGATATTTTTTTTTATTTCAATATTACATTAATATTGAAATAAAAAAGGGTGGATTATTTGTGAAATATGACTCCCACCTGACCCATATTATTTTCTATCGAGCCGATTTCGTCAAATTATGTATCGAGCCCGTCCACGGTCTTTGAAATATGGTGAATATTAACATATATTTTATTTGATGTGCGAACAAACAGTTTTTCTTAAAAAACTGCTTATATAACATCAATGTCACCAAATTAGGTCTTGTCAGCCTCTATGATTTCATGCAAACAAATATTTTTTATGTGAACGGAAGGACTGTTGCACACACGAAAAAGACTTAAATTTTGTGTTCCTGAATCCGCTATGGGCCACAATCATCAAATTGATTCCAAATGTGATACATTAATTCGAACACAGCCCCAGGTGTGAACGAAAAAGTGTCCCGGATCTGAGAAATGAATATGCGGACACACCTTTACTTGTCTTGTAATATTCCATGTGCCCAATAATTCTTATTGTGTGTCGGGCCCACTTAACGTGACGCAGGATGATATAAATAATGTTACGATTAAATTGCAAAAAGGCAGTAAGCGACGTTTCATTTATTAGTAAATAAGACTTTATTCTTTTGGGCCTTGAATGTATAAATGTTTATAACTGGTCAATTGGATTTGGTCGACACGGTTCCGTATTTTTAAGTACATACAAACATTTAAAATGAATATACCTACCAGTTTTTTTAACATTTAAAAATTCAAGGCCCAAATATATAGTGTAGGTAGGCGAAAGACGATGCAGGAATGAATAATAGAAACTGTTTTCAGCCTTCATTTGATACCGTACACACGTGTGTACTACACGTGTATGAACGTTGCATGGTTTTCATGTAATTGTCACTTTTCCAAACGCGACCGCGGCGATTTTGATGACGTCACTACTGGAGAGAACGACTCCTTAGAGGTTGTCTCCCGGCAGTTTTGGGATCCAGACCTGACAAATACCTATTCAAAGATGGTGCTGGTATCCGAAAGTAAGTATTTTCCCGTAACAACATCAACTATAATATCGACAGTCGAGTTCAAAAGACCTACTTACCTGCTGATTGTTGGTTGACTCAAATGTACCCAAGGTGAGTCGGGGCAAGAGTAACATCGGGGGAAGAGGGGAGGGTCAAAAGCTTCTCCAGCTAATTCTTTTGAATTGAGCGCCTTTTTGTACCGTCGGTAAAACAGACAGGCGCGTATTAGTTCCATCGTCAAATCATAGATGTCTCTTTCACACGCCTTATTGAAACAAAACGTGGTTTATTTTGACTGGTTACAACTTGTGATAAGTGGAAGTGCAAGTGTATAATTCAAAAGCGGTTTTGTGTGATTAATGGCTGTTAATTCGGATTTGTTTGTTGTTGAGTCGAATATTTATGGTTTATTTCTTATGTTACATCGTTATTTTCTGTTATTCCTATCGATTATAAGTTTTTATCAAGCCAATACATTTTTAACCTCAATTTATTTAAGTGGGGCAAGAGTGCCAGTTCAGTCCGGGGGAAGAGAGTCATATGCTACTCTTACCCAATGTCAGGGCTGTGCGTATGCGATTTGCGGATGTTGGGTTCAAGCACTCAAAAACATAAATAATCAACCATATCGTGACACAATTATACAATTATGAACAAAACAAAAAAATCGCCTCAGTTCTTGTCACCTGATAAAATGCGGCAAATTGGTAAATGTATAACAAAAACAAAATAAAGATTTTTATTGGTTAAAGACGAAAGTAATCACGAGTGGCATTCATACTAAATACTACTACTGTAATACCTACGAGTATAGATAGGTACTCGTAAAAAGTATAGTTTTCAAAGTGAATTAAAAAAATCTTTTTTTTTATTTTTTATTTAAGTTTTAGGTGGTTTGTCACCCCTGATAACACCTACTATGACACTCTTGCCCCAGAATATGTATACACGCAGTTTCTCAGAATTATGAAGAGTTTTTCAACTTATTAAGGTATTCATTTTCTTGACAGCTACCACTGGAGCTAACCTAGTTCAAGTTAGGTACGTACGATACTCTTACCCCAGTCATGGGTCGTGCCGATTTTTATTTTTTTACAAATTAGTGCATGTTTTAAAAGTTTCTTTGCTTGATAAGTAGTTTCAATTAAAAATATATTCAATTTACTTATATTTTATCGCTTAATTATACGAATTAATGTATAATAAACCTTACATAATTTTTATTTACTTTTTTCAAATATTTATACCTACCTAAAGTCACCTGCATTAATGTACGGATGCGTAAAAATATCTGTAGCCGCTCATAGGTGAAAAAAAAAACATTTAAATCATTTATTATTATTATTTACTTACTGAAAATACCTAAAAGAAAAACAGTCTGTGAGGATGTAAGTTGGTAAGTTTGTATAGATATCGTATCATCCGATTACAAAAAATATGTCACCAGTTTATATAATAATCCTTTAGCACGGTGAGCGAGATATACTTTCCGTCTCTTTCTAATTAGAACACTTGAAAGGGATGGATAACTAGCTCGCGGAACTGGCTGGGTTTCTTTATTTAATCATAAATAATCATAATGCACAAAAGAAGAACTTATTGTACAAAAGGCGGACTGAATGCTACAAAGCATTATCTACCAGTCAACTTTAAGGCAAAGTAAATAAATTGTGGGCGGTGGGTGGAACTGTATCGATATAGAAGGTTACTTATTAAATAGATTTACAGAAAGGTTTCACTGTAATCCGCTGGCGAAGCCGCGCGCGGCCAGCACGGGTACCACAAGACGGTCCGCGTTCTAATTAGAAAGAGACTGATAGTGTATCTCACCCACCACACCGAGTAAGGCGCTATATGTATCGCGCCTGCATTACACCGCCACGGCTGATGATGTGGTGGAGTACGTTCGTCAGACGACCGGCTTCTCGCTGAGGGTGTTCCAGCTGCGTTCGCGCCACTACGTGCACTTCAGCTCGTTTGTGGTGCGCGTGCCGCGGCCGCTGCAGGAAACCATCGCATGTGCTGACTTCTGGCCGAAGGGTGTCGTGTTTCGACGGTTCCGGGGCAACCTGCCGAATCTTACACCGGAGATGACGATGCAACGGGGCCACGCCGTTTCGTCGCCTAAATAGTATTATTTGTTGTTTTTAGTTTCGTGACGCATTGGTTTTTACTGTAATGTCACGTAAATGTATTTGTCAATAAATAAGTAAATAAATCTCGCCGCGCCACAGCTCGCGGGCCGTTCTGTCACAGCCGTGCTGCTAGTGTTAACCATTTATTAAATGGCTTACAATAACTTCCGTATTATACTGTCAACGATTTCTTAAACGACAAAAATGCCTTTAAGCCAGTAGTAGTCTGATTCTATTAGGAATATACCTAAATACATGTAATCATTATAAGTACCTACCTGAAATAACTGTACCGTTTTATGTAAGAAGAGAGCACGTAATGCTGTTTCTCGCCGAACAAGTCGCTTAATCTTTGCTATTATCAATGTCCGGTGGCTTGAATATGTCATGCTCGCTTAAAAGGCTTTGCTTACGGTGGCGTCGTTGATCGGGTCGCCACCTTCCCTAACATATGGTTGAGGGAGGCGATGGCTGAGATATGCGTCATACTCGTGATCGGGTGCTGTTTGTGGAGTCCGGACTGTTCATGCTTGCAAGGGCATAGTACCTAATTAACTACTTAAATACTAGTGTTATTATTATTATTATCGTATTGACGAGAGACATCATTCTGATCTTGACACGTTTTATTGTTATTGACCCTGTACATCTCTGACAATATAACATTAATGTTCCTTTTTTGTTTTGACGCTTAGAGACAGTATACATTTCTTAGAATATTAGAATAATTATTAATTGTATTTGGACGCTCAGAGACCTTATACATCTCTGGAATACTGAATAATATCATTCATTTCTGTTAATGCTGGATACAGATCTTATATCGAATGTAATGGTCATATTTTGCAATTTTGTTTTGTTTACATTAACTTAGTGACATTTAGTTTGTTAACCTTTTATACATAATTTTAAATTATTATTGTGTAAGATAACTATTTTATTGTAAATTACCGTTTGACATGTAAAAGTGCCCTTGTGGCCTATTTGCAGAATAAATAATTGATTTGATTTGATTTGATTCCTTCAGGACATTTTTTTCTTTTCATTTTTTGACCTTTGACTGTTTAGTTCATGCAATTTAATTACGTTGCAGCCTTAAATCCTATAATGGCTTAATTTGTCTTTCCCTCTCCGTTATGGTTTTGTTTTTCGTGTTATTTATAAAGCTGTGAATTCGCTCCCACTGGATTGGAGGCGGCAGATGGTAACGTAACTCTTGAAAAAACGGTCAAGCGTGGGCGGAGTTATTTCCAGGGTTCCTTGCAAGTATTTTACCACATAATAATATAGTACGTTCATATTTTTGCGAAGCATTATATACCTATACGGTTCAGACAAAATCGTATTTTTTCCTTTTTATAAGAGGGAACTGAGACATTATTAAAGAGATTACAAAGGACTCCAAAAGTTATGACTGTATGATATGTATATTTTTTTAATTCTAAATACTTACTTTACTTTGTTGAACTAAGTTCTCCAATTTGGGCCAAAATTCTTTCAAATGTCCAGATGTCCTGTTGATCTCCTCGACCGGTCGCATTTCTCAAACGTTTTTCGTGAAATTTTTAGCTTATGTTTTGGTCGAAAAGGCTTTTTAACTTTTACATTATCTGTACGATACGTTATAAGTATTTGAAAAAAATGGCATAAGTAATTTATTTCTCTGTTATGCAGAGTCCATGACGTCACAAGTCAGGCTTTAATGGGAAAGGAAATAAGGCAGTTCTAGCACCTGTCGTGGAGAAAATACAGATATTATGCTTGGACGGGACGTGGACAGGTCATACAGTATGTTCTGACGCTTCTTTCGTTAAGGCTCGTGAGTTAAAGTAATATGCGGTAAAAACTGGCATCTGAGTACTTATTACCCTTAAATTTATTGTTATTAATTAGGGGAGGTTTAAGGAAATTACAGGAAGATATTTTTTCAGAAATACTATATAAAATAGTATAATGTTAAATACTTTATCTACGCACATATTATTAGTGCTCTAAAATGCGTTCAGAAACTGTAGGAAATGACCAGCATTATTACAACCGATTTTACTATGAGAACTTTCTTGTCTGTGGTAGTAGGTAAAAATCTGTACTTTAATGTTATAACAGTATAGATTTTTGTAACGTTATGAGTGAAATTTGGACCAGCTGTCAAAACTCAAGAGGGTCTCTATTCTAGTATCCATAGATTTAAACGAAACGTCAATTCAGTATGTTTTTTAAATATTTACGCACGACATTTGATCTCGAGTGACATGTGTCTGTGAGTGGACATGATTTGCTTGTCTATGATTTAAAAAAAAACATTCGTCTTGACGGAGGATCGAATTGCCGCCATTGCTGTTGTAATTTTTTGTTGGTTTTCAGGGTTCCGTAGCCAAATGGCAAAAAACGGAACCCTTATGGATTCGTCATGTCTGTCTGTCTGTCTGTCTGTCCGTCCGTATGTCACAGGCATTTTACTCGAAAACTATAAGATGTATTTGAATAAAATTTTGAGGATAGGTGTATTTTGTTAACCGCTACATAGTTTTGTATTTAAATTACTAAAGAGAATTTTTTTTAGGGGTGCACTCCATACATAAAACTGAAAGGTATTTTTTTTTCATTGCAAGCCCACGTGTGGTACATCAATCGATAGGCCTTTCAATATAAATATAAGGTTTCTCAGCAATTTTTTTGATTAAGTGAATAGAAATGCCATATGGCATTAAGTCCGCCTTTTGTACGATAAGTTTTCTTTTGTGCAATAAAGTTTAAATAAATAAATAAATAGAGTCGGAGATAATCGCCTCGAAAGTCACCAAAATTGTGTCCCTCTAATATTTGAACCGTGTATTTTAAAAATATGAAAAAATCATGCTCATAGGGCTTATTAAATTCTTTCAGCGAAAATTGTTTTGAACAAGATCGGTTCAAAGGTTTATGAGGTATTTCTAAAAAACTGCCTTCCTTAAAGAAAAGGACGTAAGTGCCATAAGATTACAGTAACGATACGACCTTTTTAATAGGCACGGAACCCTCGTTGTGCGTGGTCCGACACGCACTTGGCCGCTCTTTTTGTTTTTACAAAAGTAGAATTGTGAACCCATGAGTGCTTATGATATGTGTGTAGATAAACTAGTATGCAACTGTTCATAATTAGGCCTTAAAACACTCGTGTGATCCTATTATGAAACTCGCTGACGCTCGTTTCATGACACCACACACATATTTTGAGGCCTCTCATTATGGATCAGTTGCATAAACTACTATTATTGTACACAAGACACAGGTAAAAATACAGAAAAAATTGCTTAAGTCGGTACAAAAGAACTTATCATTGGAAGGGATATCTAACAGCAAGTATCTGTTAATTGTGATTTACATGAAATAAATGTTTTGAATTTAAATTTTGAATAGCTATAAGGACCCCTAAAAGGTCCAGCGGCGCGAGAGAGGGCGCATTAAATTATTATGATTTATATGTTTTAGTGCAACTCGCCTCCCTAATTATATGAACGGCTTAACGAAGGCTGACGGCGTCTTTACGGTGCTCTCGATGTTTTGATGTCTCAATTATCCGGCAGATGTCGCTGTTATGTGCGTGGTGACTCCTGAATCGCGCTATCCATGTCACGGTGTATAGAAACTGAAATACCTAGTCAGGCCAGGATAATAGTTACGTTAAATTAAAGTCGCAAGTGTTTGTATCTGTTTTCTCTGCTAATGATATTGGATCTGCCAAGTGCCAATTGTTGCCATCGTGGTTCAAATTTTGAAGGTTATGTGTAGGTATGTTGCTCAGACTACCACGATTTGGTTTTCACCTTTAAAAAAGTGTCTTTTTTTATTGCTGTGGCGTTTACGATTTTTTAATTCGTGTTGTTTTTAACGACATAAGTACCTACACTTTGCTTGTATGTCATTTATTAGGAGCCATGAGGCTGTATTGGTGACAATCTTGTGATATAAATAAATCAACCATCTTTCCTGCAAACGCATATTATTATTATGTTTTGCGTTCGGGCATAAACATAATCTTGCTAGCCAACCTACGTTTTAAAATAGATGATGAATTGTTCTACTTGGCAGCCTCTTAACAGAATAACCGATAAATATAGATGCAAAATCCCACTTCAAAGTAACAGAAACCTTTAAACCCGGCCCACGCCGTAAAAAGCAAGAAATAAACACAAGGCATCCAAACTCAATACATTGTAAAGCAAATTGTTTACCTGACGACAAGTCTAAACACCCATGATTGAGCCATCGCTACTTCACCCACGTTATTGACGACCTTATTGTGTTCTACGCAAGGCCTAGAATCAATTAAAGGGGAGACAAAGGTTTGCTTTCCAAAGTAAGCGCGCATAACTCATGCAAGGATGTACCTGCACTGAAATTTGTTGCGGTTACTGTGGGTTGTGGGAGGCTTAAATGTTGTTGCCGAGCTGTTACTGTTATTGGGAAAGTTTGCTGTTGCAGAGTCGGGCGACACAGTGTCGACATGCGAGCAACACATTTGGAGACTTAATTCAAATTGTATATTTCAGACTCGTGTCCATATCATGTCATAATGTTTGCCTATCTCGTTCTACCTACCTTCCTCTCAATTGCTCATAGGTTAGCTGGAAGGGATCTTATAGGGATATTCGCCTTTGTACTTTGATGTATTGTGTGACATAATATATGTATATATTCTTTAACCGGTTATTGTGTACAATCAAGTGCTAACATACATACATACATATCATAGAAAAAAGACCGTGCCGGCAGAAGTGAAAACTTGAATATTAACGCTGTGCATTTTTGATATCAGCGGCAAAATACGGAATTCTACGGAATTTTTAGCTACGCTCTCCGGATTTTCAAAAATCCGAATTGGCAACACTGAATCTCACCTTACGCATTCCAATCTTACGGTCACGTGACCTGTGGCGAGTTTAACAATTTTTACTCATCCCAAAAAGTGCACAGAGACGCTAAAGAAGTTTTTCAAAAGTCACTTCAAAAAGAAGAAAATAGATGTCACAAAATAAGAACAATACCTACGGTACATTAAATTATACACTGAACCTCTTGAGCCCCCATGTGTAGAATGTTCCAGAGTCTCCATGCTCGGTACTTAATTCGTTTCAATCTATGTACAGTCGAGGAAATTGAATGTTTAGCACTTTTGGACCTTAACGTCATTCTAATAGAGTTGACATGTGCCAAACATTCAATTTCCTCGACCGTACATTACCTACGCATAATTTTGTAATATCTTTGGTAAAAAACGTACAAGTAGGTACAAGCTTTGGTTTATGAGTTTTTTGCGCTCGTTGAGGAGATGAGCTCAAATACAACAGCGTTGTCTTGTGCAGTTTAGGAATTGCTGTGCCACTTTCTGTCTCCATCATCAGACCCCGTATCATGGTCGGCCTTATCACACGATAAGTGACAGGATAGAGCGTCCGTCACTGGCTGACACCGTTCGATAGAACGAGACGACGCTCCTATCTTGTCACTTATCGCGTGATAAGGCCGACCATGACATGGGGTCTGGCCAGTTCGGTGGTTTCATGATGTTGCGCTGTCACCAAACTTACATAACTAAGTACTTATGCCTTCAGTTCAATTAGATATCTGCAAGCTGCTGCCTGGGTGAAAGTTGCAGGACTGGCCATTGTGGCATTCTTTAGAGGAGGCCTATGTCCTGTGCTGTTATTCTCTAAACTCTCTCGAAACCAGACCTCTAGGTACCTACTTACGCTTAGTTATTCAATTCAATTCAAATTATTTATTTTAGGCTTGCACCCATAAGTGTTAGTGCCCAGATACGATCTCGTGAATAACACCCGTCCTCCTAATAGCGTTTTTCCCGGTAGTGCTCAACTCAAACCAGGCCATTTGGCGTAGGCACTAGTTTTACGAAAGCAACTGCCATCTGACCTTCCAACCCAGAGCGAAAACTAGCGCCCTTATTTAAATTAGACCGGTTTCGTCACGACGATCTCGTGAATATCTTATCTATGGTTATAGAATTGTAACACATTGTTTATCTAATTAACTTAATGCCTCCTTTATTTATTGGAGACTATGAATAATCGATTCGCCGCGGGACGTGTCATAAAGCTATCACTCGATAACAAATCGATTGTAGAGACAACTCCAATGAAGACGTCAAATTGAAAATCACCTCCATAATAACCTCTTTTATTGCCTTGATATATTACCTGTAGCTCGTGATTACGTAGTGAAAATGTCGCTTCAACAAAACATTGTATTAAAAAAATGAATAATGACTTCTCTGCCGACAACGTCATTATGTCGTGCGGTCATCGGGCCACGAGAGATTCTATCTAACACCGCGCAAGTATCCTTCATTCTAAATGATACTCTTTGATCTAAGGTTAACGGTTTATTCTTGTGTGCAAGCAAAACTTTAAAGATGCAATCAGAAATGGGTTTTGATTGCACTGTTTTAAAGTTAGTTTTTGGTTGTAGGTAGTTTGAATACAAACTTCCCTGTAAGCGTGGAGAATCGGATTGACAGATAAGAAGGTTATTATTATCACATTTTACTTAGAGTACATGCATTTACATAAGATAATACGGTGTAATTTGTGTGAGTACGACAGTTCTGTGGAAATAAACTATAGTCGAGGCGTGATAATGGAAATGGTAATGAGTTTTTTCTATATTTTCTTCCGATTCACGATAAGTAGGGCGTCAGTTGTAAAAGGCGGGAAATTAAAGAAAAATGGTGTGGTCCTAGTACATAATCCTGTTCGCACCTTCATGTTTACACGACTGCCCAACAGCAAGGCGTGTAATGTTATAATGCATAGCAATTAAGATGACAAGCAACTGTCAATTATTTAAATGAAGATATCATATATTGGGACGTTTACGTTACATACCTACCGTTACGTATGAATATGAATGTTTACCTATAGTGAAAAGGCCCTTACATCCAATATTTGACAGCTTTGATAGGTTATAGGTATATATACAGTTACGTATGGTATTCGACGTAGGACATTGAACCGAACTGAGATAATCTGCCTCTCTCGGTTCTAAACGCCTAGAACACACCTTAAACTGTGTTCAGAAATTATTTGTTTTTAGTTGTAAATTTACTATAACTAGTTTAAGATCTGTGACGCTTTGGCAATAAATAAATCTCGTTTTTTATTGGAAGAAGAAATACTTCTTACTTCCAAACTGTCCATCTGTCTGTGTGTCAGTATTTGATCTTATTAGAACTGCGATAAAATATTAATAAAAAGTAATTATTTTCATTAGGTAGATCTTTCCTTTTCTTTGTTTTTTTTTGCCATTTGCCTGCACTACCTATTAAGCTTTTCTGTTTATCCCTGCGGTTGACTGATAGATAATGTCTTACGGCATAAGTTCCGCCTTTTGTTGAAGCAAGAGGACCTGGGTTCGAATCCCGGTAAGGGCATTTATTTGTCTGATGAGACTGATGAGCACGAATATATTATGTTCCTGAGTCATGGATGTTTTCTATGTATTTAAGTATTTATTTATCTATATAAATAAGTAGATATGTTTATTGTCGTCTAGAACCCATAGCTTTTTAGTTAAAAGGAGGTTAAGTTGGTCATAGCGTTTAAGATAGCTGTATAAGTTTGTATGTTGGGGGTGACCTGCAGAACAACTCATGCGATTTCAAAACTAATTTAACCTGTGTAGAGATCTTTTGGATGAACCTAGGCTAGGTTATATTTTATCCACCATGCGGTTAGCTAGTCTATATATACTTATATCATAAAGTGGAATAAGTGTTGGTCAGAGTGTAGCTTCGTAAGTTTATAAGTTAGTGTTTAGTTGCAATAAAATTGTCATAGAAGGTTGACCTGTTTTTTTAATTTCGCGACACACTTCACTCGAAAATGTACCTTAACAACTAGTACATATGGTCCTTCGAACCGGATATCATTAACGGTGATCTATTTTACGGAGTGAATTTTGTGTAATTTGGAGTTTAATACGGACAAATAAGTGGAATTAAGTGAACATTATTGTGGACTAGAACATTTAAAAGTGAACTAAAGTGAAAAGAACGATAAGGATTGGAAAACTTGGAAGTTACGACAAAATTCCTAAAACGGTTACTGTGTAAATAACATTGAACTAAGTGATTTGACGTGTTATAAAGGACAGTGGATTAGTACATTACGAGTATACGTAGCTAACAGCAAGTAAAGTAAATAGCTAGATATTACATTCAACGCGAACATATTTGCGTATTTACGCGCTTACCCTACACTGAAAAAAGATAGTGCCGCGTTGGTACATGCGAGAATTTGTATATTCGGTATTCAGCTTGGTTTTTTGAGAGTGAGCTTACAAAATGGAGCAAGTAGAAAAACGCGTGCTACTTCAAAGGGATACGTATGAGAAAGTGGATAAAGCTTACAGTAATTACAAAAAATCACCTAAGGAGAGGATAACTGTTGGATATGTTCACGGAAGAATGGATGCTTTGGATACCTATTGGAAGGAATTTAAGATAGCACATGAGAAAATAATCCTAGCGATTTCAGTAGAAGACAGACAGTTAGTGCCTTATTTTACAGAGAACATGTTCGATAATTTCGAAGAGTTATTTTACACGTATAAAGGAGAATTGAAGACAGCGTTACTGAAGTTTAGTTCTGAAATCGAAAGGGTGGATGCACCCAGGCAAAATGTGAGTAACCCAAGTACACCCAGTAGTGAAATTCGTTTGCCTCGCATTTCCATACCTACGTTTAGTGGAAATTACACTGAGTGGCAATCGTTCCATGATCTCTTTATGGCGCTTATTCATAACAATGCATCGATAGAAAATGTACAGAAACTACACTATCTTAAAAGTAGTTTGACTGGGGATGCAGAAGTATTACTACGGCAGTTTTCAATTACTGGAGAAAACTATATGGAGGCGTGGTCGATATTGAAAAAACGATACAACAACAAAAGATATATCGCGAACAACATTTTTAAGAAGTTTTTTGGGCAAAGAGCGTTATCTCAAGAATCGGCCAGCGCTATAAAACAGCTGTTAGATACCACTGTGGAATGTATAAACGCGCTTAAGAATTTGGGTTTACCTACCGAAAAGTGGGATGCAATCGTGATGTTTATCGTCGTATCCAAGCTAGATGTTAACAGTCATAAACAGTGGGAAGAGGCGATTAGTGGAGATAGTTCTGATGACATACCGGAGTTTGAGAGATTGAAGCTGTTCCTGGAAACACGGTTTCGCACGTTAGAGATGATCGAGCCTGCAAGTAAAGGTTACAAACAACCACAAGGTGTCAAACCGAAGACTTTTCATGCGACGGCTAGCAACGAAGTTCTACAGTGCACCTTCTGCAAAGAAAATCACTACATATATAGTTGCAAGCAGTTTGCTAAGTTACCCATGGAAGAAAGATACAGCTTCGTTCGAGACAACAACCTGTGTTTTAATTGCCTCGTACCTAATCACACCGTGTTCAAGTGCAAGCAACGAACAACATGTCAAATCTGCAAAAGAAAACACCACTCCTTATTACACAGAGAGAAGAAGCAAGTAAGTGAAGAAAAACAGGTTACAAATGCAACGATAGAAGAACAACATACACCATTAAATGAGAAAGAAACATTTACCAAGGTCACAGGGCATGTGGCTAGTGGAGAACAGCCTGGTCAAAATATATTGTTAGCAACGGCACTGGTGGACGTCACGTCGAGTTCAGGTCAGTCACACGTCTTCCGTGCTCTCATCGACCAAGGTTCGGAGGCGTCGTTCGTGACGGCGAGGGTCGTCGAGTTATTGGGCTTAAAGAAGACCCAAATCAGCGGCGTCGTCTCTGGTGTTGGCGAAGGTAATCAAATGTCTCTTAAACATATAGTAGATTTACAAATAAAGTCTAGGTATGATTCAAGTTTCATATTAAATGTAAATGCATATGTATTAAGGTCTTTAACGCGTAGGTTACCTGCAAGGGAGATCCGAGGTTATATTTGGCCTCAGCTTCAGGAGGTAAAGCTGGCTGACCCAACCTTCAACGTACCAGGCAGGATAGATATCCTACTTGGCGCGGACGTCTTTGGTAGGATCATAGACACAGGGCTGATGAGAGGGCCGGGCAACGTAGTTGCACAGCACTCCCATTTAGGTTGGATATTGTCAGGCGATATTGATTTAATCCCAAACAGGTCACGAAATGTTACAAGCCTACACATTACAAGACAGGTTGAAGATGATAACAACTTACTGAGGAAGTTCTGGGAATTGGAGACAGAGCTTTATACAACCAAGAAAGCTTGGTCTAAAGAGGAAGAAAAATGTGAGGAAATCTATAAGAGTACAACAAGAAGAGATGCAGCTGGAAGATATGAGGTACATCTACCGCTGAAACAAAATATAGAAGAAACGCTGAAGCTCTGCGGTGAAACGAAGCATCAAGCCATTACAAGGTTCAAACAGCTAGAAAGGAAGTTCATTAGGAATGAAGAGCTGAAAGAAGAATACACGAAGGTCATCAATGAGTACTTACAATTAGGGCACATGAAAAAGGCAGAGAAGGAAAATGAAAGCCTAGCGTTATACCTTGCACATCACGCAATCGTCCGAGAAGATAAAGATACAACGAAGGTACGCGTGGTCCTAGATGCCTCTGCGAAGGGCTCCAATGGTCACTCCTTGAATGACAGCATGCTGGTGGGTCCTACCTTACAACCTGACCTTCGCAGCCTCATTATTCGCTGGAGACGTCACAAAATCTGTGTGGTGGGCGATATAGTCAAGATGTATCGTCAAGTTAAAATGACAAACAGCCATACTGATTTACAGCGAATAGTGTGGCGCAATGAGGCTTCGGAAAGTTTGGAAAGTTATCAGCTATTGACGGTAATTTTTGGTACCGCGGCTGCACCTTACCTGGCTGTAAGAACGCTACTTCAACTAGCAGACGATGAATCGGAGAAATATCCACGAGGCTCAGAAGCAGTAAAGGATTGTTTCTACATGGACGACTTGATGACGGGCCATGAGGATTTATCTGAAATGAAAGTCATTTGTAATGAAGTAAATATGTTATTAAAGGCAGGTGGCTTTCACATGCAAAAATGGTCAAGCAACTCCGAGGACTTGTTGAAATTCTTGCAAGATAGCAGTCAGAGTAAACAAACAGTAGACAAAGACAACCTGGAAATTAAACTAGATAAGGTGATTAAAATACTTGGACTTACCTGGGACAGGAACGATGATACCTTTAAAATCACTGTGAACTTACCGGAACTCAGGAACCCTGTAACAAAAAGGTCAATATTATCAGATGTGGCTAGTCTTTTCGATCCCTTAGGATGGCTGGCTCCAGTCATCATAACAGCAAAGATCATGATACAAAAATTATGGCTTTGCAATCATGGGTGGGATGAAGAATTACCTGCAGAGTTGGTGAACGAATGGATGACCTACAGAGACGAGCTGAACGAGCTGCAAACCATCGAAGTCACGCGCTGGTTGAAGACCACGTCACGTTGCAAAGATATACAGCTCCATGGTTTCGCTGACGCTTCGTCTGTAGCTTACGCAGCAGTTGCGTATGTCAGAGTGGTAGACCAAGATGACGAAGTCCATGCCACAATGATAGCAGCAAAGACTAAGGTCGCGCCGCTGAAGCAGCTGACCATACCGAAATTAGAACTTTGTGGTTCAGCGTTGCTTGCAAAACTATTGCACGAGCTCTCGCACTTGCTCAACATCCCAATGGATAAGACGTATGCCTGGACAGATTCGATGGTAGTCTTAGCCTGGTTGCAGTCCCAGCCCAGCAGATGGCAAGTGTTTGTAGGAAACAGAGTCTCTGAAATAATTCAGCTTATAGATAACGATAGATGGCGGCATGTTCGGTCCAGAGACAATCCAGCGGACCTTGCATCCAGAGGAATAGGAGCAAGAGAGATGGTGGATAATGAAATGTGGTGGACTGGACCGCACTGGCTGAAAGATAAGGATATTGAGTTCACAAGAGTTAGCGTTCAACCAACAAGCTTAGAAATGAAAAGGACATTTCATTTTAACCTTGACGACACACCTGTTTGGGAGAGATTCTCATCTATGACTAAATTAAGAAGAGTCTTAGCTCAATGTCGAAGATTTATCAACTGGAAGAGCGACAGAGAATTTCACTTAACGGCAGCTGAACTTAATGAAATTGAAGTCAGGTGTATACGTTATTACCAATATTTGGTATACGAAAGCGAGGTTAAGGATCTGAAAGAGAATGGTAAGATCAAATCACGGAGCTCTTTGATCAGTCTTACGCCATATTTGGACGACCAAGGTTTGCTCAGGGTGGGCGGACGGCTCAGCAATGCAGCTATGTCAGAAGATGCCAAACACCCTATCATCATTCCCAGTAAACAACACCTAACAAGGCTATTGATAAAGGAGGCTCATATCAGGACTCTGCATGGTGATATACTGGCTATGATGACCTATATTCGGACTAAATATTGGATTGTCAGCCTCAAAGCAGCTGTAAGGCAAGTTACTCGAAATTGTAGGACATGCGTCATAGAAAAAGCCAGAACACAACAGCAACTGATGGGTCAGTTGCCTGCCCCACGGGTCACTCCTCACAGGGCGTTCTTGAACAGTGGAGTTGATTACGCTGGACCTGTACAATTGAGGACTTCCAAGGGCCGTGGTCACAAGTCGACGAAGGGCTACATCTGCTTATTCGTTTGCATGTCCACAAGAGCGATACATTTGGAGGCTGTAACGGATCTCACAGCACAAGGGTTCCTTGCGGCTTTCCGCAGATTCGTTGCCCGGAGAGGTCATTGTTTACATCTGTGGAGTGACAATGGTACAAACTTTGTCCGAGCCGACAAAGAATTGAAGCATATGTTCACCGAAAGTAAATCGAGCGTTACCAAGGAAATAGCGGAACTATTAGCCAATGATGGCACCACCTGGCACTTTATCCCTCCAAAGGCTCCCAATTTTGGTGGACTCTGGGAGGCGGGCGTGCGCTCGGCTAAAAGACATTTAAACCGTATTAATGGGACCACAAAGTTGACTTACGAAGAAATGGCAACCCTTCTAACGCAAATAGAGGCTTGCCTAAATTCACGCCCTTTGTGCCACTTAGATGAGACACTAGCCACCTTGGACCCACTTACGCCTGCTCATTTTTTGGTCGGAGAGCCACTAATCAATGTTCCCGATGTGAATTACGAGACTGGGAATGTTAACGTGTTAACCAGATGGCAGCTGATACAAAATCGGATGCAGGATTTTTGGCGAAGGTGGAAAGCAGAGTATCTGAATACTTTGCAACAGAGACACAAGTGGCAAGATACGGTTAACCCCCCTAGTGTCGGAGATATCGTAGTGATCAAGGAGGACGATATGCCGCCGGCGAAATGGCTGTTAGGTAAGATAAAGGCCTTACATCCTGGCCCTGACCAGTTGGTGCGGGTTGTTACGGTGCAATGTAAAGGAGATAATCTTTTAAAAAGGCCCTTATCCAAGCTTATATTATTGCCAAAATTCCAAGATAATTAGTTAGGTATACTTACAAGTAGGTCATGGTGGGCGGCCAGCTTTACAACTAAAAAGGTAATTACATATTTAGAGTTAAGGTAACCTCTGGCTACTCTGCTCAGGCTTATATAGTCGTGAGTAATCTTATTTACCTATAATTTACTTACCTGTATACATGTGCATAAATACTTACCTTTATTAAAACCAGTTAAGTACCTAATAGATTAATTATGTAAGCAAAAACATTTAAAGGTTAGGTTTAAGAAATTCGCCAACACCAGAACACTTCCAACAAAAATGAACTTTAACTCATCGCGTAATGACTCATATATGCATAACTGTGTTTTCACGGCTAAAGTGTACGGTAATGTGTGGTAAATACTTTGTGGAATCCAATGAAGATAGTTCTTTAGAGCTCTAACTGTAATACCTACTTATTTTTTAGCCATAGCTGTATTAATCTAGTTTAAGAAGTTAACTTGTTTGACTAACATTTATTTCAATCGAACAAACAATGTTTACAGTCCATTCATAGCCGTTAGCAAACAAGTTCTGATGTTAATAGTAACTAAGTAAGTATGTTATGCCCATAAATATGGTATGACCTATATCATAGAATAAGTAATAGCCTATATAGTCAACACCTTAAAATGTTAGATAAATTACGTATGTTCATCTCTTGTGTTAACTGTTCAAGATACTCCTTAAAGGTAAATTGTTATTTATTCGTTCAGATTGCAATGCTAGGCGCAAAGTGCATTACTTAATAAGTATCTGAGTTTATTGTAATCTGTACCTTATAGCTCGGTAACAAGGTCTAGAATAATTTGCTAATTAGGTGTGACATACGCTGGTTTCATTTAAGCCAGCAATCGGGTGATGGTATTTTGTTTACTTCGTTTACTAGGATTAGTTTACCAATGCACCTACCTATTAAATGACTTTGACTAATTATGTTTCACGTAATTAGCACCAAACCTATTTTACTAGGTAGTAATATTCCTAATAAATAACTCAACGTAAAGAAACTGTAAATGAATCGTTGTATAAATACTTATAGATTTATATATTTAATTTGATTCCGTAACAGGCGCTATAATACTTGAGTTACATAGTATTCTCTAGCCTTTATTTCATTTGATTGATAATTGCGATGTCGCACGACGACACAATTGTAATCTTCACTTAGCAAAAGAAGACTTTCTGGCATTGGCGTCAAAGTCGATAATTGTATAATTGTTATTACGCTCATATAACGGCTACTAGTTAGAGGAATGTTTTTCTACCCGCTCTTAGTTTTTAGCTAAAGTGTATAATTAGTATGTTAATAATAACCATGCTTTTAGTAAAAAACTGTTGTTTTTGGTGGGCGGTATGTTTAGTTGCAATAAAATTGTCATAGAAGGTTGACCTGTTTTTTTAATTTCGCGACACACTTCACTCGAAAATGTACCTTAACAACTAGTACAGTTAGTATATGTTTTAAGTACCTAATCACCGGAACCACTTATCCGATTTCAAAAATCCTTTCACCTGTGTATAGAATGGAATGGACTGGGAATTTCTGGATGGTTGTAGGCTTTGTTTTTTCCCGCGTCCTTTGCAGTATGTGGGCGGAACCACGCGGGTGCTATAGTTCAAGAATACCGTTAAGGTAACCACCTTAATACATAGATAAGTTTCTTAAAATATCACGCCGTTAGCCTGTGAATGTCAAAAGACGTTTTGTATGGTCGTCGAACCACCTTAATGCGAGTAGACTGACAGACTGACACCTTATCACATCACAGCTATAGTTACTGTATCAAACTAACTAAAAGCGTTTTTACCACAATTACTGCCACCTCATTACATCATAACGGTGTAGTGGACGTTGAAAAACGCCTCAACAAAAAAAGCCATACAATTGTTAGAGTAACCGTCGAGCCAGGCAGTTACGCCGTTTTAGAACTACGCGGTCGCTCGGTCATTTGTTCCTGTCGTTGGATAGACGTGCTCTGATTGATTACTAAAGGCTAGAACATTGTCCGTAATGGTGATCATACTTTTAGGGTTCCGTATGGAGGAACAAACGGAACCCATAACACTTAGGGAGCAGGGAAGGTGGGCATAGCTTGTAGACGCTTTCCTGTGCCAAAACAGAAAAAAACCGCTATCTGCTACGAGCGTCGTAGCTTTACGAAATGTAGGGCACTGAAAAAAAAATCGTCTTTATTGCATAAGCTGCCCGGCCCGGCTTTGCACGGATTACCCGTTTTCCCGTAGAAGTGAAAAGTAGCCTATGTTCATGAGGGATAATGTCGGCTTCTAATGGTAAAATAATTTTTCAAATCGGTCCAGTAGTTTCGGAGCCTATTCAATACAAACAAACAAACAATCAAATCTTTCCTCTTTATAATATAAGTGTAGATTAAGATGGTATGTGATAATATCACATACCATCTTAATCTACACTACAGATTATGTGCGCCACCAACATATTATGTTGGTGGCGCACATAATCTACTATAATAGCATGCAATAGTATTGTTTACCATAAAGATTAACTAACTCGATGTCAATAATAAGTAAGTCATTCTAAGTATTGAAACTGAAGGACTAGAAGGACTGAATGTATTAAGAGATCGCTCGTCCGCCTTTCGAAGTTTTTTTAGGAACATGTATGCTGAAAACTGGTAAGGTGATATCAGTATTAATTAAACCGTATATGACTTAACCCTTCCAGTGCGTATGGCGCGCGATGCATCAAGCTGCTACGCCGAATGTTCGCTACATAGCAGCTTGCTACAATAGTGGTCTTCATTAAACGAGCGAACGAAGCGAACTAAGTTCTCCGCTTCAGCTTGGGCAAAAATCTTTCGTATGTTCTACAGCTCGCATTCCTCCACCGATTGTCGTGAAAATTTGTGAACACCTTCAATGTTTATTATTATTTTTAAAGACGGGCTACAGCTCACAGAGGTACGTATAGCTTGAGTACGGTGATACTTGTCATTTAACTGTCATTCCAATGTGAATTATAACCTCAAATCGGAAAAGAGTGTAAAATGTGGTATCTACTGGGGTGACGTACGTCACCGTAACCTAGTAATTAGAAAACCACTACTTTAGCTACGGCGTAGAACGAGTTGCTACGGGTGCAGCAAGGCAGACTAATGGCGGGGTCCCACGGCCCGTATATCACAGGCCAGGCGGGATCGTGCCACGCCTGTGGATACTTGTATACCCGTGCCCATCAAGCTGGGGTCCCACGGCCCACCCTCCTACAAGTCAGACCGCGCCAGGCCAAACCGGCTGGCCATGGGATCCGTCGCGTCTGGTCTGGCGCGCTCTGATCTGTGAGAAATCAGGCCGTGGGACCCCGGCATAAGGTGGTTACCACAATGCCGCCGCCGCTTCCCGCCGCGGTGTGCCGCGCGACCGTTTTCTCGTTATGCATACTTGCATAACGAGAAAACGGTCGCGCTTCAGTTTGTATACAACCCCTCACGGTACCCACACACAGCACCGGCCGTCTCGTGACCGTCTCCGTGCGCCGAAAATTATATGCGGCTCCGCACACCGCAGCGGGATGCGTCGGCACCGCCTTTAAGACGCCCTAAGAGTTGCATAGGTAGGTCGGGTTGTAATGATCGATGTAATTCAGCCCTTATGGAACCCATATTAAATTAAGAGGAGCGTTAAGACTGATTAGTAACGAACACAACACGTCCGCTTTTCGTGGCAGTGTTCGGTATGCTACCACGAAGTGTTGGAATGATCCACCACCTAACAAAAACTGTATATCCATTGCATCATTTAAAAACAATATTAAAATGTATTTTATCAACCTACAAATATCTAATGCATAAGCGGACAATCCACATAGCTCTTCATTTCAATATTCGTAAATGTCATCATACCTACTGCATTTCATCATACTTACCTTAGACCTGATTGACCATTGACCTCTCCTTCTCATTTATTAAGTGCTGTTACGTTTAAGTTATCTACATCTGTATCTCTCTCTGGGTGCCCTGAAAACCAGCGCCTTTAGCATGTATTGCTGGTGGTCTATGCTAAGTGGCATCTATTTTGGTGAATTCTAATTGTAAGACATGTTGGGCACGGACAAATTATCAAAGTGCTTGTTTCATTTCTCTGTGATCGAAGTTTAAAAGGATTTAATATCGACGCCTCCGTTGCCACAATCCTGATGGTCACGATGCCGTTGTGCCCCGTAATATGGCGGTATGTTCGCACAAGTACAGTTTCAACAAGGCGAGCCGAATCGGTAATTCGCTATCAGTCAAATTAACAGTGTCACATAGTATTTTCGCTAGTTGCTATGCTAAATTGGCCTTTATTGCAAAGTGGGAAAATACAGTTTGGAATACAAAAATACGAATCGGTTAGATTTTGCAGTCTCTTGAAAACAGACAAGTTATTGAAAGATGGTTGAATACTTTCCGAAAAAACTCGACACAATTTGCTTGATTTCGGATTTAAGAAAAAACTGGCCAAGTGCCATTATCTATAAAAAAATAGGGGGGCGACTTAGGCGTTCAGCACGCTGCCGTTGCCTCCCGCTGCGGTGTGCGGAGCCGCGTACAATTTCGGGCGCACGGAGACGGTGCAGTGTGTGGGTACCGTGCGGATGTTGTATACATTACAAACTGAAGTACGAGAAAATTTCACGAGTTTTGGTTGAGAAATGCGACCTGCAGATGAGAACAGCGGGACAGCGGGACATCGCACACTTGGAGACCGGACATCGGACACACGAACGATTTTCAGCCCAAGCTGAAGCATAGAACTTCGTTCGCTTCGCTCGCTCCTTCGATTAACTGATGTGCTTGAATCAAATCGCAAATATGCCTCAAGCTCAAAAATATTTCCTTCAGATTTTATTCAAACAGTAACTTCGCTGGCAGCAGGGTGCAAGTGCACCCCCTTGGACCCTGCTGCCGGCGACCATGAAAAGAGATATCACAATTAATTTGCAAGTGATAATATCACCAGTAATCATTTTATATCGTCTGCAAATCTGACTATACATTGGGGATACACAAAATATACTTTTTACCAATATGCAAGTATGAAAAAAAAACATGTATCGATATTTGGCTTCAATATCGTATTATGAGGTATCGCGTAATAATCCTACTGTGCAATATGTGCCATTGCAACCTCTGGTTCCTGTATTCTGTGTGGAGCTTTAAATTAAAGGCAGCGCCGGCGCAGATCGTGCTGCGTTTAGTTTACACTCAATAAAGCCCGTGATATCTCAATTTCAGGGTTCACTTTGTATTTAGAGCCCTCCGACGGATAGTTATAGAGTCTACTTTTAAGTCAATTTAGAAATTATAGAACAGATCAGGTACAGTCAGCAGCAAAAGTAGCTAAGCGGGCCAAATGCTCAAAATGACCTACACACGACTCTAGTGCCAAAAGGATAATCCAAATATGAGCGAGATGACATTCTGCTGTACTCGTATCTCTCGTTAAGGTTAAACAAAAGGCTGTCACCAATCAAACAAACATGATCCCAGTTGGTTGATAAATAAATGAATTGAATTGAATCAAAATGTATGTATATAGACTCAGCGCGACGTCACATATTTATCTAATGAGTTAATAAAATAAAAAAAATAAAAAATAAAAATAAAAATCGTTTATTTCAGACATTTGGAGTCCATAAAGTGTTAGTGTTACAGATTTACCTTAAATGAGTATGTTAGTACCTAAGCTTAAATGTTGAGTGGTCCAGTGCCTGATTAGGGCACTGTCCCATCTCTCCGCCACCACGGCCAGGAGACTGTGGCGGCTGGCGCGCACCCTGCGCAGCGTCGCGGCACAGCGTTTGCGGAGCGTCGCATGGAAACCGTCTACGTGCGCGTCCGCAAACATGCCGGACGCACTGCAGTGTCGCGGGAGCCGCAACAGTATCCTGAACGCGTCGTTGTATTGTACACGCATGGCGTTCATGGCACGCTGCGTGTACCTCGTCCACAGGCTGCAGGTGTACAGCGATGTACAGTATGCCTGAAATAGTGTTATTTTAACTTGTGCTGTTAATGACATTTACACAGGTGTTTAAGTCATAGAAACTGCCAAATTATGTGGCACTGGATCGGCACGGTAAGGACTACCTTGACATATGTCAAGTAGTCTATTTTGTAAAATATATTAATTTATTTCATTTTAATTTTAATTTTGTTTTACTAACATAGCCTCTAAAATGTAACTAACAAAATATGGACCTATAAGTCAGAAATAAAATATTTGAATTTGAATTGAATTGAATAGAGTAATTTTTTTATTGCACTCTCGTTTGTAGGGTTAAACCAAAAGCCTGTCACCAATCAAAATTTAAAGACTCAGCGCGACATCACATATCTAATGACATTTACATTTTTGATTGCACTGGTCAAGCCGAAGGGTTAAACCAAAAGCCTGTCACCAATCAAATTTATAGACTCCGCGCGACATCACATTTCTCAGTTTTTCAGTTGTTTTTTTTTACGTCACGGTTATTTAATGGCATGTACACAGGTGTCGGCGCGCGCGCAGCGGGGCGCGCCGCGGGGCGCCTCGTTATTAGCACCTCGCGGCTCAAACGGACCGCCAACCCGACCAATTTCGTGTGAGCTAGGTTCACACGAGAGATGTACTTACATCTTATTTATTAACTAGCGCAGTAGTTAAAGAAAAAGTGATTAGCCCGCGATTGAGAGGCCAATTCTGAACTCGTTTTTGACATAAGTATTGAAATGATATGTGAATCGTTCTGTTATAGTCAAAGCAATGACGCGTAGTTTCAGTGTCCGAGAGGCAACCGGATGGCTCGCGGTATTTGAGCTCCCGAAGCGTTGTGGAACCTAGCTCCCTGTGCAACCCGAACTGAGCCAAATTGGACTGGAACAGAAAAAGAAAAAAAACTATGAAAAATTTTTTTTTTCGCGAGTCAGCCGATTGAAACAGCGGTTGCCTGAAAGTGTGTATCATCATCATTTTCAGCCTGTAATCGCCCACTGCTGAGCATATGCCTCTCTTAGAGTACGCCATCCATCCCTATCCTGAGCTAATCTCATCCAGAAGTGACCCACGATCTTCCTAATATCGTCCACCCATCGAGCTGGTGGACGGCCGACCTAGAAGTGGCCACCGATCTGACACCTTTTTGGTCCACCTTCCATCATTCTGCCTGGCAAGGTGTCCTGCCCAACTCCACTTGAGTTTGGCCTCTTGGACAATGCCACTACACGTCATTGCTCTGAAAAACGCTACGCAGTCCCGCCAAACTCTCCGCTTGTGGCCCAAGCGCGGCCTAAAGCTCACATTCCAAATAAGGCGGGTATCATCACAAAGGATGTTTTTGTCATTTGCCGCCAAGGAATGTAAAGTCCCACAGTCATCTTTGAGATGCGGTAGTATGATTCCTAATAACTTCCTTCAGCGGTTATAATCGTCTAAAACCTTGTGAGTTTTGAAGCTATTTTAATCTGAGCTGAGGCATTGTTTTTTTGTGGATATCATTTTATAACTGCAACTCTTGACGTGTCTTACATTTGTTTTATTTTTTTATTCACTTCCGAAAACGTTGATATAACTCACTTAGGGTAAAGACAATTTTTGCTTATTTAGGTATAGCTAGCTGTACGTATTTATAAATAGAACACTAAAGGAACAGCAATTATTTGTTGATGTTGCCCTTAATTTGACAAAAAATAGCGAAAGTGGCGCAGGACAGCCTCAACGATTCTGGTCAGGCAAAAAATAGAAAAAGACTGCCAAAGAGTTTGTACAGCCCGGACACTGCCAGATTAAGGGTTCTTAACAGAAGTAGGTATTCCTCCTTATTTAGGTATTCTTAGACTTTGTATAGGGTCCTAAGTGTCCCTTAAATGTAATAGGAAGACGAATCTAAAATACAGATGAAATCAAATGGTTTATTTCGCTAGAGATATGGTTACATTAGATGGTAAAATAATTTCACAATAATAACGGCCCATAATATCTCGCCAACAATGTTAGCATGCAAAAATAAAATGCCCGGATTTTGAAGCAAATAATTGTGGATGCATCCTGGACTACCTATAGGCTGAGAGACAGATACATTTTTAACTGTAGAAATTTACGACATTGTACATTTCAGTCTCTTGCAGCAACAAACAGAAGCAACAACAACAAACGTAAGACTAGATTTTGACTGCAAATCAAAATTGAGAGAATACCTTTTAAATTAGTGAAAAATGGATCTGGAACAAGAGAATATCAGAAATGCAATACAAATTACAAAGATTAAGCTCATTTAACAACAGAACCCGGAAACCTTAGAATAACAACAATGACAACCAAATAACTCTAACTCTTAATCTACGAATACCACAATCCAGTTTTGAACAGAACAGTTAAATCTACTATTTTAATTACAGATAACCGTCGCCCGCGCCGCGCCGCCATTGGCTGCCCGTCAAAGGGGCGTGGCCAGAAACAAAAGCTGACAGTGCGCATCGTTAATTGCGTGGGGGGAGAGAGGGAGGGGGTAGGCTAATGATGTGCTGATGACTATTGTGCGATTTAATCAAGTATCATCATAAACGATTGTGGTCGTTTGTCATTGTGACGGGTAGATTGTGTTCTGATGATGTGAAATGATTTCAATCTTTCTCATATGGTTGTGTAGGTAAATGAGATGCCCGCTGTCATTGTCCGTTGTTAATCAGCTGCTCGCTACACTGTAATCGCTCAAATAAGTACATGTTTTTTTTTACCTTACCACTATTTATTTACATACCCATCTATCTGTCAACTTTGTTTATTGTTATCCTCCTAGCGTTATTCCCGGTTGTGCCCCGAAAGGAGCCCGGGGTGCGCTTTGACACCTAACCCCCAAGATTAGGCTAAGGCACTAGTTTTACGAAAGCGACTGCCATCCGACCTTCCAACTTGGGATTAGACCGGTTTCCTCACGATGTTTTCCTTCACCGAAAAGCAAACGGTAAATATTCCGTACATAAGTTCCGAAAAACTCATTGGTACGAGCCGGGATTCGAACCCAAGACCACCGCTTGACAGCCGCATGCCTGAACCCACAGCTATAGATTATGTCTGTGCCTGAACCACTAGGCTACCGTAGCTCCTCTATCTACCTCCTATCTGTCATCTTTGTTTAAATGGTTTAATAGAAAACTAGCTGCACCCTCGACTTCGCGTATTGCAAAGAACGCAGGCGAACCCGCGAGACGAAATATAGCCTACTTATTACCATCCTGAAAGTCCATTCTACACGCAGGTGAAAGATCGGATAAGTGGTTCCGGAGATTACCCAAAACATACTAAACTTACAGAGCTTACGATCTCACAGACTCTTCCTCTTTATAGTATTAGTAAGTAAGTATTGATAAGACTTAATCACTTCTTTTTCTGTAGGTGAGCCCTTTTTCACAATAAATATTTTCATACATATGAAGAGTAATTTGCCCGAAGCATATTTTTTCCGAATTTCATATTTCCGAAAACCATATTCCGCTGATATTATTTTTGATCTTTCAAGATATAATACTAACTAACATATTTATGTATTTTATTTAATAAGCTGCGTTCGATGGGCTTTGCTGGAAATGTATGGGCAACTGGTGCCTTTTTTTTTGGATGGCACACTAACGCCACCTTGTTAGATGTGTAAAGTACTTCCATACAAACAATAGTTACTATGGAGCTCAGCTCTAAACCGTCTTATGGCCGGTTCCAATAATCAATCCACCGATAGTTTTCCTTACCGGCAGTTACATATTGACAGATTACCCGTAGAAAATGTGTCAAAATGTAACAGTTGGTAAGGAAAACTAGCGGTGGATTGATTATTGGAACCGGCCATTAATCTATAATAGTATTCGACCATTAAATGTAAGTAACTAATATTCTCAGTTTTTATAATTATAGATACGCGTTATAGATTAGGACGCATAACTCAAGACGGATGTAGGTACTTTAGAGCTGAGCTGCCATAGTAACTATACTAACTATTGTTTGTATGGAAGTACTCTACACATCTAACAAGGTGGCTGGGTGGTTAGTGTGCCATCAAAAAAAGGCACAATTTTGAGTAAATCCCTTTTCGTTAAGCGGTAAATGGCGTTCGGAATTTTGAAATCTCGAAAAAATTATGCTTTCAGACAAATTACTTCGGAATTTTTGTGTGTTCCCATATTTTTCCCCTTCCTTATGGTGTTATCCTGGTTGCATCCTGAAACCTGAGGTGGCCTAGTGTCAGCTCGGCTAGCTACCTAATAAATACATACTTTACCTACATATTTTCTTACTTCGTTATTGTAAGTAGGTAAGAATAGTAGATTAATCCCCGGTTTTATAAAAATCCGTTAGACCTTATGCTGTCTGTAAGTACCTCATCATCATCATCATATCAGTCGAAAAGCGACCACTGCCGGACAATGCCTCCCGCAAAGAGCGCCACAATGACCGGTCCTACGCCACCCGTATTCAGTCGGTGAGTAGGTAGGTAGGTACTTATTTACAGAATGTCAAAAAAATAATGTACCGAGTATTTATCTACAATTTGTTCTGAGAGGTGTAAAACATTTAAATTTCTACCGTTATACCAGTTTTTACATAGGTTAATCTGCCAAACTACTGCGGAATGAAAATTTGTAGGGCGGTACTCAAGAAAGGGCATAAATAATTATCTAATTTAATTTAAAGACAGAAGTACTAATCAACATGAAAGTTCTATCCTTCACACCTACCTTCATTTCAAGAAAGAGCACAAATAATTATCTAATTTAATTTAAAGACAGAAGTACTAATCAACATGAAAGTTCTATCCTTCACACCTACCTTCATTTTAGGAGCAATGTCCATTGTCCGCTGCGAATTCGAATGAGTAAGCCATCGCCATTTCTTCAGGGTATAAAATAAATTAATCACTTTTGGTCATAACAAATTAGTACGTAGGTAAGCTATCATACATTCGTCAGTCGAGAAAGAGGGTTCCTCATTTGCCATCCCCGCATCACTGTCACCGAAATAGTGCCCAGATCTATGTTTAAACAAGATAATCATTCCGAATCGATCACACAATCAACTGTAAAGTTAACGCATTAAGCTTAATCCAAATTCCAAAGCAATCTGTACGACATAAGTCTCAGAGCACAGAAAAGCCTAGTTGATAAGTAAATTCTTCAGCAAACCTGCCATTTGCCACAACTCAAAAGCACCCAAGAAACTTAGGAATTTCTAGCGTTCCTAGCACAGCAAAAAGACGTAAATATATCCCCGTCAGTCTCCGAGGGTGTGAGAGAGACGGAGCACGCATAAACGAGGCCATAAACGTCCGAGCACCTCTCTTAATAATGGAGTCATCATATCTGCCATGACAGCTTCACACCTTGAGAGCGAATTGGCTTTCTTCTCAACGATATCTCATTAAAATGACCCTTATCTCCCACGAACATACTTCTAAAGTCAACCCTAAACCTTCCTTCATAAGTTGAATTTTTGGAGGACGGAGAAAATGGAGTTAAGTCCATTAAAAGTGGTTTTTCCTTTGTACGTGCGCCCGCGCCGCTCGTCGGAGATGTACGAAGATAACACACGAAGTTAATAAATTTAATTTTACACTGGTTTATGTTTGTATGCCCGCAGGCTCGGTTGCTTTTGGGTAACTGTTTTCTGTAATTTATGGTACGCATTCGTACAACGCATTTACCAATATTTTATTGTCCAATTATTTTTCCTTCAATTCACTAATATTTTTTCATCACATACGCCAATATTTTTTTGTTCTGAATGAAATAAATAACAGGCATCCTTGCTAAAAGTGGATTATGTGATGCAGATTTAGAGTTTAAAACATTCAGCTTATGTCCGCTGTGCAATCTAAGAAGATTTTATCCAATAGGAATTCCACCGCAGATCCTGTCCATCGCAAATGGAGGTATATTTGTAAAACCATGAGTAATTGTATACAACGTTACGTCTCCGTATGGACCGGAACTGGTTTTTCCACAGCAGTAAATACCCACTAGTTACGGACCTGAAATAAAACGTACATTCTACGCGCGAAGGTCCCGCTTCCTTACGAACCGAAGACGAAGACGCATAATTTAACTATAAGCACTTGAACAACGACAAAGACACCGTTGGATCTCAAGTTTATTGCTCCCACTTTCGGCTCGAGTGGGAAGTTTATCTTGGTAGTCTGGTTGGTTTGAGTAGACGTGAATTACGAATGAATGGCAAGTTTATCCAGACGAGTTTTATTCATAAATGTTTTGAAGACGACATGATGTATGGAGGCATGCCTCCTCCATTCAAAGGCAGCTAATCGGAATGTTGTCCGATTCAATAACTGTCCGGGGTTCAATCATTACAGCCCATTGTGTGCTGTCAATATTTTACTACCCGCACTGAAACAAGCTCATCCTCTTCATTAAAACCAGTGTGTTATCTTTTGTTCAGAGCAAAGTATGTGAAGTCGTTTGTCGAAACATGATACTGGCTGGACCGTCTTTCTGGTACAGAAAATGCCACTCATATTCGACACAATTTCGTTTTATGAAGTCTGTTCTTACGCATTTGGTTTGGATACGCGCGAGCGGAAGTGAGAACCAGTACAGTTACCGTACCAATAGGTACTATTCATTTCAAAATATCACCATCACCATCATGCTGCGTACAGTCAGCAGGAGAAGGAGCTACACGAGCAAAGCGCTCTAAATTAAAATTACACACGAGTTTATAGTAGAGCGAATATTGTGTAGGTATGTGTAGATCACTGAGCGTATTATTTTGCGTAGCTACTTCTGCGGCTGTACTACATCTAAAATGATAGTTAGAAATTGAAATACCTCGATGCTAATTCAAATGACTTATCCATACTTACCACTTAAGAACATGGCGGTTTCGGAAACTTCAAATAGTTATTCTGATGTTGCAGATAAATGGGAACGTTGTATTTCATACCGTTTTCGAGTAAAATTAAGAGGCTACAAAATTGAATCAGTTGAGAACTAAATCGTAAACATTCGAATGAGGATTCCGCGAAAACATAAAGTGAAGCTCGGCTCGGAATCACCGCAAAAGAAAAAAGTCCGTGTTCAGACTGACTAAGCTGATCATTTCCAAATGGACGTAAGTTGTAGTATAACTAATTAACTTACAGCTCTTTATGTAAGTAGTAAAGAATGTAATTAAATTACATTAACTTCACTCGACGACTTAATTAACTGCAGATTGTAATTGAATGTTTAATTTATTGTAAATTGCTTGATTCTCTCGCCTGGAAACATGCATTAAAAATAGATTTGCAGGCATGCGACCTTTGATTGTAACTGTTGTGGGATAGAATTACAGGTTTTTTACTTGTTTTTTACTCCTCAAGTTGTTATGTATTTACGCTCATATAAATACACTCTTTCTATTAATCCTTTCCAATTAGGTAACCCTCGGGGTCGGGTCCCCTTGCTCGCTTGCACCAGACATTTCTGTGAAGTGTTATCGTTTGTTCGAGCTGCAGTTTCCAAATTCTTGTGACACTAGTCTACGTCGCGTCGTGACTTTTCGTTATCACCCTCGATGGTTCCAGGATAAACCTAACGATGTTCTTAATAATTTCTTAGTCTGTTCAGGGACGTGTTGCAAAGTAAATATTAAAATTATTTTAAGTACTTATGTAGATTTTTGGTTTTACATACCTTCAAATTTGTTTTTTGCTGCATGGCACAGTCAGCCAAGTCTACCACTTTTGAACCTTAATAAACAAATAATAGAGTCAAACATGGTAGCCCACTATCTTGGTTATCAGGACATTAGTATTCCCTATCCATACATTTGCATAAAATATGAACATAACAAATTAATTGCAATGTTCTGGAATCTGGACTGACACTTGTAATTGGCTTGAAATGACATTTGAACCGTTTCTGACAACTGACCTCGGTCCGTCAGTATCAAAGAATCAGAAATTAATAATGCGGTCGGCGTTGGGTTTTTTGACATGTCCGCTTCAAATGTCATGTGATTTTTTACACTTATAAATTCGTTATTTTTTTACAAACTACCTTGTTTTTAGTGTACGATCCTGACATAGGTAAGTACATATGTTCTTTTGCCTAGTATCTAGGTACCTACTTAGGTAGTTATTAATTTAAAACGGATATTTGTATTGCAGAAGTGTTAATTCCAGCTGCACTGAGAGCGTTTTTATGAAAATCCTTTCTTTTTTGTGTTCCTGATCGCCAGGCCTTCATCATCATCAAAGTCTGAAATTGTTCAACGTTGATCTTTTAAATTAATCAGAAATCATTATGCCCTTATCAATAAACGTCCATTTTTTTTAGTGAAAATGTCATTATAATTCGTTTGACTTTATCTGTGTATAGGTCATATCAGGTATCACAATAATTTATTTTTTTGTAGAAAGTGACACACCTTTGGGTTAACAAAGGTTTCAAGTTTTGTGAATAACGGGGTTAGACAGAAGGCGCGTCAAAAAAATACATTTCGTTCTATACCCTTGATATTTGTTTTTATTGTGTTTTGTTCTGGTTTTGTTGATATTTTTCTGTAAGTATGAAATATCATTTGATATTGAACAGTGCCATTTCGGTGAAGGAAAACATCGTGAGGAAACCGGTCTAATCCCGATAAGATAATGTCTAGTTTCTCCTCTAGGTTGGAAGTTCAGATGGGAGTCGCTTTCGTAAAACTAGTGCCTATGCCAAATCTTGGGTTTAGGTCCCAAAGCGGAACCCGGGCCCCTTTAGGACAAAGCCGGGAATAACGCTAGGAGGATGATGACCCTTATCTTGTTTTTTTATACCACGACGGTGGCAGACAAGGACACGGCTTACAGGATGATATTGGCGACTATACAGAGGAGTCATTACAGGCGTCCCAGAGTTCGGACGACATTGTTCGTTAGCGTTGTCACACAATGGCATTAACTCCCCCAGTTCTCTTCCCGAAGCTGACCTTAACCTCAAATAAATTATGAAAATAAATTCAGAAAAAAGAACCGGGATACCGGTGAACCTTTAATTAATAAGAAAAGAACTAATTATTACGAAGGCATGACGCATTGTAGTGCCGTCGTTAAGTAGGGCGTAAACGCCGCGTTAGTTTTATGGGAATACGACGTTTTTTGTAAATAAACGAACGCAGGCGCAGGCACGTTCGATGCCAATCGTAAAAAACAGCGCGCCCCGCCTACTGCACAGTGGAGCCAGTATACGGGCAAAGTACCTATAGAAAAAAAAATTGAAACAAGGCGGCATTTTTAGAAGTCTGACTCTTGTTTCAAAAACAACATGTAGGTAGAGGACAAAGAAGATACGGGGAAAGATCTCTACGCCGGTTAATTTAATGAAGTTTATAGCATGTGAGTATACCTACACATGAATTAGGTCAGAATCCTTTTCCTTGTCAGTCAGGTTTTTCCATCTTTAATTTTCTTACGTCGATTTAAGTATAATACTATTACGGACAGTTAAGATTTGAAGCGCCCTTGAATTTTATATATATTTTAATTTATGTACAGTCGACTACAAAGATAAGTATGTTTTTTAATGTTACAAAGTTATATATGTATATCTTATTACTATGGTAGTAAAGTCTATGTATACATATTTTTGTAACATCGTATGGATACATCTCTTTGTAGTCGACTGTACCTACCTACTTTTTGCTAGAATATATAACTTTTTCCGAAAGTTATCTACCATTTACCCAAGGCCGTCAAGCTCAACAAGATTATCCAAAGCTGAATATCGTACGAAATATACCTCCTCTTAACACTTAGGTAGAAACAATTGAAAAAGTGAAGTAACCTTTGTCCTGCGGCCAGCCCACTGTGCACCATCGGGCAATTACATAAAGCGTTTCATTTGCCGCTGCAAAGTGTTATTGTGACCCGCGCCGGCGCGCACGCCGCTTGGGGCTGCTGGGGCCCGCTGTTAGCCGAAACTTTAAAAACTAGGATTGATCCTATCCACCATTTGAACATGTATGAAACAGCCTAACCAGGTTTAATTGCCTAAAATGTCTGTTGCACCAGGTGCACCGAATGATCATCGCATCCCCTTTTCTAAGTCGTTAAAAAGTCATCACAAACAGTACTCCGTTCTCATACAGAGTGTGTTAGATGGACTCTGAAAAAGTAAAAATGTTTTCCCTGATCCCGAAAGTTTAGAACGCTGAAGCTTAGCTTTTGTCAGTACAATACAACTGTATTGAGCTTAAAGCGCTCTCAACAAAACTTTGTCCTGTATGAAAATTGTGGGTATTTAGGTACCTACTCCACCTTAACACAAATGCTGATAGGTAAGTGAGGGAAAATTAAAATTTACTTAATTGACCCTACATTTCTGAGTGCTCCGTTATCCCTATATGGTCTGTCTCCCGTTATAAACTGTATGTGCCAGGTCAGGGTCTTCAACAAGGCAAACTTTTGCGCTAAAGTAGAAAAGATGCTGTGCAAGGCTAAAGAAGAATTCTATGATTTGTGTAGACTTATTACCCTTTTTCACTTAACATGAAACAGGTTAGAAACCTTCACAAACAAGAGCTTAAATGAAAGATTTGCAGCACCGGCCCATAGCGGAGCCCACCACCCAATCCTGCGCGCCGTCAAAAAGCACGCAGGCTATTTAATTGTTAATGAGCATCATTATTTCTCGCACCCACACATAACTTACACAACCTCCTTTCTCCCCCAAACGCCTTCAGCAAAACCTACCCTGCTACATCCTCATAAAGATCACATTTTGATCAAATACGTTTCTTCATACGTTATTGCAAAGATGTGTCCGTTTGCTGGTGCTCTCACGCTTGGAATAACAATGACGTATGCGCCTTTAAACGTCTTAGATACATGTTACCTTACTTTATTAAGAACAAGATTGGCATGGCTGGCTTGCTTGGACGAGGAACGACTTAAGTGCCTGCAGGGTGGTAAGCAACTAGTGGCGTTCTGATGTGGCGTGGTTCCGTTAACCGCGCTGGCCAGATAGCCATCAAGGGTCACGGCTTCGATAGAAATGCTTAAGCTTTGGTTTATTGGCGGTCATTAATATTATCAAGGATATTATGCTACACATATTGCGAATGGCTAAGACTAAACAAAGGGTTCTCTGAAAGGACTTTCATAAGATTTTAAATTTTCATTCATGTTTCTCTAATTTTTTACATCCTCCTCCCATCCTTTAAATTTAAGATCTGACTAATATGTTACTAATAATTCATTTTTTTTACCATTAGGTGCAATAAGCTTACCACTTAATGCAAAATGTATGCATGCCTCATGTGCTAATTGATGCTACTGTGAAAAAATATTTATTTTAATATTTTTTTTTACATACATTAACACTTACATGCAATACCCGGGACATTTCATAAAGGGGTCAATCAACTTTTTATGTTGTTATTCTGTCCCGGACAGTGGCAGAGTTTCTTCGAAAAAAAATACTACTTATAAATTGGACTCCTCATGCTAAGGAGATGCCACACCATGGAATGGGTTTACTAATACAACAAAAACACGTGTTTTGTATCCAATTTTTCTTGTAGTGCCATAAAATCATACATTTAAACAGTGACCCAGCAGACGTAACTATGTCAACGAGCAACAAACAATAGTTGATTGGCCCATAAGTGACCATAGTCCATTTCTACCCTGTATAAGTTAACCGAACATAAAATTTCACCTCCCATTCCACCAGACTGAAACTCGAAAGAAAGGACAATCACTGACTTAATCAAAATAATAAGGCATTAAGGGAAGGTTAATAGTTTGTTAAGCGCCGTAACGCGCCGGCCTAATAGTAATAATAATAACCATAACTATGAAAAATAACGCGCGATGCCAGATACGGGTTAAGGGGAAGTACCGCGGATTAATATAATAATAGTATTTTAAAAATGAATGGAGGAAAGCTGCAGTGCACTTGTGTGTTAACTTCTTAGTCGTCGTGGACATTAACCTACTATGGTGGGCTATACCACCTTACCATGCTATAAAAACACGTTCGCGACCTTGTGCTAGCCCTGCTGGCTCACTTGTGGCAATCATTAGGTTTGTCAGTGTCATTCCTGGCGGGCTAGCACAACTGACGCCGCGCCGCGACGCGAGTCGAGAAAGATCTACCCTCCTCTTTCTAATTGACACGGTGCGAGTGAGAAAGGAGACGCCCAGTCGCGCGCAAAGCGACTTGTCAGCAAGTTGTGTTAGACGTACAGGACTGGGAAATTACGGTAAAAGTTAAATGTAAGGCGAGACAGCTGGAAATGCTGGCGTAGATACCAAAAGCATGGCGTGACATGCATGTATCCTCAGGCAAGTTAGAGCTTATATACGGAACTTAAGGAGGTAATAGAAGAGGTTGAACGTAACATGTCTTAGATCAACCTGTGATAGTTTTTTTTAAAATAGAGGTTCATATATTTATGCTGGTGACTGATGTACATTCAGGTTCCATAACATATAAAACTAAAATTATTCCATTAATGTGGTGTGATTGATGTGTGTGTGTGTGGGTGTGTGATGTGTGTGTGTGTGTGTGTGTACTTACCTGCATAGATTTTCACAATACATTTGATTTATAAAAAAAACCTACCTAGTAAAATGGTGAATCGCCTTAACATCAACTAGCTTCGAATGTGAAATATTATATGGAAAGCGCACATTTCATGAAGATTAATAGTTTGATTATTACAGTCGAGACTTTAGAACGGAGAAATATTATTAGTCACAAAGTATGCTATTTGTCTCTTTTTAAAGGTAGGGGCAGCAGTAGAAATAACTACGCGAAGAGGTCAAATTTATTTACACATAGTAATATCAAATAATCTGCACTTATGCTTGAGCAGATTACTTTTAGCACTTTGTCCGCTTATCTACTTCACTTCTGACTCTCACCAATATGTGTACTCATTTGAAGGTCTACCTACTTGATTAGGTATTAGAGCCTTATCACACTTGCGATTTGCGAGCGTATTTTCTATACAATTATCAGCGCGGCGAACACGCTGCGTGATCGCCTTCATACAAAATACGCTTGGAAATCGCAAGTGTGATAAGGCTCTTAGAGTTAGGAAAATTAAACGATATGATACAGAGAAAGAATATAATTGAAAAATAAACCATCTTCGTCTGTAGCCCCCCCCCCCCCCCCCCGACAGGATTCGAACCTGCGACCTAAACTAACTTAAACTTAACTTTTGTAACTTCCTCGTTAAAAATAACACGAAAACTAAAATATTTAATTAAATAATTTGATTGGTAAGTAGTTAGGAAAATTGTATAAAAGTATGTAGTTCAAAAAGCAACTGTCTTCTACCGTAGACGGCTAAGGTAGAAGATTCCAATTGCAATGATAGTTTTATAAAAAAACGGCTATCACTTTTATAAAACATGATGGACGTATTTATTGGATGACGAAACTTCGATCTGTCAAAATAGGTTTTTACAATTTTTTTTTGATTATTTGTATGCTCAACCTTAGTGTAATTTAGAATTTAAAATTCAGTATACCTATGCGTAATCAGTTTACTCAGAGCTCAGATTTATAATAGCTCATTATAGCGATGTGCTTCTATAACAAGCACCTGTGACATCTATGCTACAAAGTGGACTTATAGTTAGGTTAGTTAAAGCAATGACGCATGGTTTGCGTTGCATCCGGATGGCTCGCGGTAGATGAGCTCCCGAAGCATTGTGGGGCCCCTGTGCAACCCGAACTGAGCTAACTTGGACTGGGGCGGAAATTGGAGGAATGACAAAAAAAAATTGTCGCCAGGTATTCGATTTAGACCAGCATTTCATTATATAAACAGCGTACACACTTTCAGGCAACCGCTGCTTCAATTTTTTCATATTTATTTTCTACTTCCGCACCAGTCTAAGTTGACTCAGTTCGGGTTGCACAGGGCGGTTCCACAACCACTTCGGGAGCTCAAATACCGCGAGCCATCCGGTTGTCTCTTGGACACTGCAACTACGCGTCATTGTATTGATTTAAACTTCTCACACATTATGGATGTTGCGACCCATCCGAAGCGTCGGGAGACCTCAGTGAGGTAAATAAATAAGTTAATCATACGCGATTAAGTCCCGTTTAGTATAAATAATACGCGTCATTGCTCTGAATATGTGTTTAGTTTAGTTGGTATTGTATTGTATATTGTATTGTATTTTGTATTGTATTTATTCATTAACAAATTACATTGTGTTTGAATGTCATGCCTTAAACCTAAGAATACACTAACAAAACATATACACTATTCAACTTGGTATTATACACAGGCAAGTAGGCAAGTAGGTAGCATTTACAAAGTCAAGATGTCAACTTAATACATAATTCATAATACATTCAGATAAGTACAAAATAATAACCATAATAACATGAAGAGTAACATAATAGGCAAACATTAAATGTCATAACGCCACTAGATAAACAATATGATACACTAATCCAATTGATGTTATACACTAGTCAGTAAAATTTACAATGTCAAGCTGTCAACTTTATACATAATCAAATTCGGATGAGTACAAATAATAATCATAATAACATAAAATAGGTAATAATAATAGCAAACCATTGACGCTACTAGATAACCACAAATAAAGAAATCTGGAGCATTATTCACTGTAAACTATCCTTAATAAAATCAGTCACCGAATAATAACATTTTTCGAGTAGAAACTCCTTCAATCTTGCGTTGAAAGTGTGTCTGTTATCAATTGTTTTGAACTGAATTGGTAACCTATTAAACAGCGACACTGCCTGATATCGAGTAGCATGTTTTATAATATTCAGTTTTGGTACTATCCTGTTCGGTATGTCTTTTCTTCTAGTTAAGATTCTGGCGTCCTTCTCGCTCTGGCTTTCATAGGAGTGTAAATGCTTGATGAAGTCTGTGAGCACAACTAGGATATACAGACATGGCACAGTCAAAATTTTCAATCTCTTGAAGTGATCACTGCAAGATTCTATTTGCGGAACGCGTACTATAGTTCTAATAGCCCGTTTTTGCAATCTAAAAGCAGCTTCTACATTGTATTTATAACTATTTCCCCAAAGTTTTATGCTATATCGCAGCTTTCCTTCAATTAAAGCATAATAAACCATCACTAGGTGTTTAGTTTGGACTTCATCTCGTAGACTGCGGAGAGCGTAACAGGCTGAGCTGATCGCGGTACTTAGTTCTTGTATTTCATGCTTCCAATTGAGTTGAGAGTCTATGTGAATGCCTAGAAATTTAATCACGTTGGCCTGAATGATACGGACTCCGTTTAAATTGACGTCTAAGGCATCCGACCTGTTTGAAGTAGCTGATAATAACATTACATTCGTTTTCTGAGTATTTAAACTTAAGTTGTTAACTCTAAACCATTTACTAAAGGCTATTAAGGCCGCATTAACTGTTTCGTTGAGAAGCGTCATGTTTTCAGCAGCGACTACTGCGTTTGTGTCATCAGCAAAAACCACGGTCTTTGCGTGGGGCACTATTTTATTTATGTACGTCATAAGGTCGTTCAAAAAAAGTATAAAAAACAGTGGGCCCAAGATGGATCCCTGGGGCACGCCACGCCTTAAGTTTGTCAACTTAGATTTGAAAACCTTTTCTGTTCCATTTTCAATTGCTTCGAGCTCGACAAACTGTTTCCTATTTGATAGATAAGACTCAAAAAACTTTAGTACTTTGCCTCTGACGCCGTAGTGCTCGAGCTTGTGTAAGAGTATGCTGTGATCTACCGTGTCGAACGCCGAGCTAAGATCGAGGAAAAGACCCGCAACCTTGTTTTTTTTGCCTATTTCATTCACTGCATCATTGATTAACGTATCTACGGCTTCGCTCGTACCGACAGATTTCCGGTATCCGAATTGTCTACTATTAAGAACGTGGTGTAGATTGAGGTGCCTTTGCAGTCGCACTTTCATTATTTTTTCTAGGATTTTTGATATGGTCGGTAACAAGGATATGGGCCTATAATTCTTTGGGTCACTTTTTGACCCCTTTTTATATATAGGTAATATCCTGGCTATTTTAAGTTGATCTGGGAATGTGCTCAATCTAAAGCATTCGTTAAATAAATTTGCAAGGGGTTCGGCTAGCAAGTCCACATTATCTTTAATGACCGTAATAGGTATTTCGTCGTGTCCTACTGATGTTTTTGGTGCCATTTCTTTGATAAGTTTAAAGACTTCCCTCGGAGTAACGAAGTTGTATTCCATGCAGTTCTCAACTCTTGGAGTATGTTCTTCAAGCAGAAGAGAAGCTTGAAGAGAATTATTTGAACTACTTCCATGGTCAAACATTTCAGAGAACGCGTTCGCTTGCTCCTGTGGATCATCAATCATTTTGTGTGTTCGTAGGATTGTGTTTTTGCTTGGGTTTATCTGAGACTTGTTTCTATGCCTATTTACAACTTTCCATATTGCTTTACTGGAATTATCAGCCTTGCTGATCTCGGTTTGTACAGCATTTCTTTTCGCGGTTCTTATGATCCGTTTATAAATAATAAGGTACTTCTGCCGGTAAGTTTCAATAGATATATCGCAGTGTTCTTTGTTACTCGTATTTAAGAAACGCTTCATTTTGCTTGCTATTTTGATACCTTTAGTAATCCAACGTATATTATTATGCCATTTTACTATTTTCTTTATCTTTTTTACAAAGGAGCTTTTATACGTATCGCTGAACTTTTTGATAAACGTGTTAACTCCAATATTATTCCAGGTTTGGTTTAGTAGATTTTGTCTAAAAGTCGCTTTATTGATGCTGTTCAATACACGGCGTTCTTTGAACACCGTAGGCTTTTCAGATTCACGTTTTGTGATCTCCAGGATAGTTTCACAGAAAAGGCCCGCATGCCCATCTGCTAGCCCATTGTGCTCAATAGTTATTTCTTTAATACAATGTGGAGGCAAATTGGATAATACATTGTCGATGCACGATTCGTAGTTGTTTCTTTTAAAGGTTACATCATTCACAAGCGGCCTAAAATTATAACATTCAAGAAGTGTACGAAACTCGGCCACTTTCTTTTCACTTTTCAGTAAATTAATGTTAAAATCGCCACATATTATACATTTTTTGTCGAAGAAGTATTCCAGTGTCTGCTCTAATTTATGCATGAAACATTCCAGATTATTATCACGAGGACTGCGATAACAGCAAATTATACACACATTTGTTTCACAGTCCTTGACTCCGCATATTTCGTAACATTCTGCCTTGTAAAGTGATTTACAGAACTTTAAGTCTTCGGTTTTTCTTTTCTTGTCTGCAAGGATAAGGCTACCCCCTCTTTTCTTATTAACTCGTACATTATGACTTGCTAGACTGTACAGTGACATGTGGAAAAGTGATACTGTTTCTTTATTTAAAAAATGCTCACTTATACAACCATAATGAGTTTCCCTATTTCTACAATTTAGGTATATTTCTAAGTCATCTTTTTTATTGCTTATCCCGCACATGTTCTGATGAAATACATTTAAACTGGTAAAATTTTTAAGCTCTGTGGACTTTTCTGTTTCATTTGAACTTAATTCTGGTCTAAAAAAGTTATGCGTCTTGATGTTGAGGATTTAAGTGGGCTTCTCACTGTTTGACTTACTGGCATCACCGTTATTGGTTGTATAAGTTCATCCTTATTTTCGAGTATCTCGGGCGCGGGTCCTGTAATAGCATTGGATGCATTAGAGATATTCCGCTTTAGTGGGGTAGGAGTAATATCTTCTCCGTTAACAATAAGTCGGTTATTTTTTATGTAAGCCAGTTTTCCTTCTTTACGAGCTTTGTATAGGCCTTCTCTCTGTATTTTTCTATTTTGTAGTTCTTGTCCCTCCATGTGCTTAACAACCGCATAGCCAGTGTTTCTAAAGCAATGCGCATTGTCCAATATATATTTTTTCATCCTCTTGCTGATGAGTTCAATAGCTATTGGTCGACGGTATCCTTTTTTACCGATTCGTTTAGCCGTTTCGATAAATCCATTTATGTCAATGTTGAGGATATCGTAAAACATGTGGCTTAGGCATGGGTATAGTTCGGATTCAGTTTCGCCCTGATATTCGTCAAGGCCGTATAAAACTATCTTTTTTTCACTGTCGTTCGTGTTCAGGTGCTTCAGACTATTAATTGTATCATGTAATTCAATCAGTTCCGATTTTATTTTCAGGTTCTGAAGTTCTAATGTTTTAATTTGGTTTTTTGCAGTCTGGAGCTCTTCAGTTATTGCTACGTGTTTGTCACTTATCTCATTTATTTTATGTGAGAATTGCTGGTTCATTGTTTCTACAGCTGTTTTTATTCCACTTTGTACAACTTTTTCAACGTGTGCTATTAGGTGTTGATTGTTGTCTCGTAATTTTTGGTCCAGGATTTGGGCGATTTGCTCCAGGGTAACGGGTTGATTTATTTCTTGGACGTGTTGATGTGTAATATTGGATGCGTTGCTGTCATCCGGTAGGTTTTGGTGGTTTACGAGGTCTTCCACTGACATGGCAGTATCATCTAGGATAGATTGTTCAAGGACGGAACGAGCAGGTGTGTTGTCATCCTTGCGTCGGGATGTGATATTTACACATCGCATGCAATGCCATGATTTCTTCATCTGATAGTTCTTTGTCATAAAAGTCGCTGTTGTTATATTTAGACATGTGTAGTGATAAGTGTCTTTACACAGTACACATCTGAGAGCTTCGACTATGTCCTCTATTTGATTGTTGCATGCCAAACACTTCATTTTTATTTTTGGTTGTGATCGTAATGTTCAGTTTGGACCGTAACTTTGTTGCCCGATTCGGACCGTAATTTATTCAAGTTCGAACCGTAACTTTTTAGTCCAATTCGGACCGTTCTTAGTGAGCGCAATTCGGACCGCTATATTAGCTGCAATGTTAGTCAGGCGCAAACACGTTCGTTGTTGTTGGTTGTGAAAAAATCCCTCTGGTACGTATATGTGTGCGTTCAAGTGAGAGCGCGGATTGGTGGGTAGTAATCTTTATAGTAGCAAATTCAAGATTGTAGCGGTTGAACTAATATTTAACACTAAAAAACTCACAGTTTCGTCAAAGTTTTGTTGTTAGTGAAGCACTGATCCATCACCTTTTCCATCAGGCACGACATATCCGTTGTGTTTCATCCGAACGGGGCCGATTTTATAACAATTTTGATTTTAAAGTCGAGGAGCAGAAAAAATACGTCTTGTTATTGTCAGCGCTTAGGCGTTTTTTTTTATTTTTGGTACGTTGGTAGTTATACAATTTTACTGTTCTAGGCGCTGCCTATATACGAAGCTGAAGGTCCTGGGTTCGAATCCCGGCAAATATTTGTGTGATGAGCATGAATATTCGTTTCTGTGTCATAGAAGTTTTCTATGTATTTAAGTATTTATATCTATTATATATATCGTCGTCTAGTACCCATAACACAAGCCTTAATGAGCTTACTATGGGACTAGGTCGATTTGTGTAAGATTGTCCCCTAATATTATATTATTATTATTATATTATATTATTACTGTTATTTCCATTGCACTGCACCGTGTGCTGTATACACTGCGATTTCTACTTAGTCTTATATACATACTATACTCTTATTTTGTAGTTAAGTGCAAATGTATTTTCTAACACAATCCTATATTGTTCATGAATAAACACTATAGCTATAACTATGGAATACATAGATTTGCCGCATACAAATCAGGTGCACAACTCCCAGTCCACTTCCTTGATCATCACAATTTATCCTCTTAACTTAACGTGCACCTCAGTTTAAAGAGTAATGTATTAAAATAAGTATAACCCTATCGTTAAACATCCCGTGTTTCCGCAGAAGATACAGGGTGTAACGGACAAGGGGTGTGAAGGCCCTTGCGTCGTTGTTCGGCCAAGGGTGGCGAGCTGCAGTATTGATGGCGGGGCGTGAGTGAGACGGTCAGGAGATGGCAGATAGCGAGCTTGGTGCTGTACACACCACCTTTGTAGGGTCAGGAATTTACCCCCTTATTTATAAAACTTAATAAGCCTCTGTTAAGTTAAATGCGTTTTGTCCTTATGCCACAAACAAATTTAAGCGAGAAATAAAAACAAAGTGAAACAAGGACATAATTCTGAACAAAATTTTAACTAACTAATGACCAGTTATGAGCACTAAAAATCAGGGCTGGTTTCATGAACCGGTAAACGTTAAATATGGCGCGGGCAGCTGTTATGTCAAAAGAGAACTGTCAAACTTCCCAAAACAAACAAATTTTAACGGACGCACTATTACCGATGCTTGGTTTGAACGTAGGTTAAGTATTTGGAACAACGAAACTGCGTCCTGTAACACAGGGTTTCCTAGTTCAGGACACAGGGTCGTGATTTATATTGTAATGTTGCCCTTATACAATAAACTTTTTTCATTTTCATTTTTCAAGTAGTTGTGATCAACGAAACAAATACCTATTCAAACAGTCCTCAACGACAACACAAGGGTATTACTTAAGTATTTTTATTAACACGCTTTTATTAGGTCGACCTGTATGTAACTTAACTATGTAACTAATTTAACCATCTTCCAAGAATCGTAGCATCATGAAAATTGGCAGCTGTATGTAGTTCTGATGACAATACAATAATTTGGTACTGTCGAACTGATCTGATGATGGAGCCGGAAGATATGAACTGGAGCTTCATGATGGAACATCGTATCATAGCTGTGTTTGGATTTGTTAGAAAAGTCTTGTAATGAACTTCGACCACGATTAGGTTAAAAGCGTGTTTTTCTAGTGTTTTTAAAACTATTAATTATTTTACCGATAGTAGTCAGTTAGCGGGTAGCGTAGGGACTGCTGCCCGTTCCCCCTCATCCATGAGGAGGCCTGTGCCCAGCAGTGGGACGTAAATAAGCTGTTTTTTTATTTATTAGTCAGTCGTGACAAAGTGTCGATATGTAGTTACCTTTATACAAATAATAATCCCTACGTACCCTTGTCAATATAATAGTTAAATCCATATCCTTTTAACCCAACAACCCGTAAACAGCCATTCCACATTACGCTAATAAAAATCACCGGGGCATTTAACCCCTCCATCGCTCCAAGTAATTTATAACAGCCAATAACAATGTGCAGTATCGGCGGGGTAATTTCTCAAACACACACCTCGGCGCGGCTAATTAAATAGCTGTCCGTGGGCCTTATTAAATGATAAGACGTGCGAGTGAAGTGTATTAACACCACAATAGTCTTATCACGTTTATGCAAGGAATAGACGGGATTGGGTGAATAACCTTAAATTATAAGGCACTTGAGTCTTGTCTAGAGTCTGGCTAATGAAAGATGAACCTAGAAAAGAGCAGCAAATTAAAAAAAACACCGCGTTGCAAGTGTTGCAGCACCGTGTTTAACGCGATAAAAATTATCCCACCAAAAACATAAATGTGAAAATGGGAGCCAATTTCAATATTAAGAACTAGCTTCCGCCCGCGACTTCGTCTGCGTGGACCCGGGATAAAAACTATCCTATATTTTAATCCAGGCTATAAACTATCTTCGTGCAAAATTTCATCCAAATCGGTTAAGCCGTTTAAGCGTGATTGAGTAACAAACATCCAAAAAAAATAGTTTAAGCGTTTCCTGCTGTACAAAGGTTGTTTGGAAGAGATCGCTTTAAAGCGATAAGACCGCCTGTTGTTACCATTATTTATTAATCAATTTTTTTGTAAGATGTTTCTCCCTTGTCGTGGTGCAATAAAGAGTATTAATTATTATTTATTATTATACAACAATATTTTTTATATAAAAGTATAACTTCTTGAACAGTCGAACTATTTACACAAAGCAGATAACTGAGGATAAATTGATGCTCAAGACTTGACTTGGCTGCACAACCCCAGCCCTGACGATGACTGTTACTGTCAACCGTGATCATCCTGGGATTCAAAAAAATATCTAAACTTTTATTTTGAAGGCTTTCTGACTGACTATTGCAGTCGTTCTTGACTTGGCGTTGTGGGTTGTGTGGCTCGCGACTACACTTTAGTCGTTGTTGGAGTCCTGGGGGTTAAATCACCAGAGCTAATAAATGAAATAAGAGCAGAAGGTGAAGTTATAATTTATTCAGCACTTTCAAAGAACAATATATAATCCGAGAAAAAGAATAGAAAACAATTTCTAAATGGTAAATGGAACACTCACACAGCGTGTCACGGAAACCGAACCGCTGATTTTCAATGAGGGCTCCAAATTTAAAAACGACAACCTAAAACTGGTGATTTTTTGGATCAATTTAACCAATGTTATATATATGAGAGAAAGAAGAAGACAACTACAAGAACAAGTACGAGCCGAAAGAGAGAAAGGCAACTCCGCCACAATAAAATATGACAAACTTATTATACACAGCAATACGAACGCTACCAGTAAAAACAAAAGAATGCTCTCATTGTCCCCTGAAGGCAACAACTCGACACAGGGCGAAAACAAACGATCGCAAGCTAGCAAGAAAAATAAAACTCAGGCGCCGTTCAGAAGGACGTCAAGTTTATCGGAAGGAGTACTTAAACCTGGAATCTTGAACTACTTGACCAGCTCTAAAAACTCAAGTAACACTCCGAAACAACAACAAGACGACGAAAGCACTAACATATAGCAATTAGCCCCTCCCTCTCACCTAGATCACTTACCACACATACTACAACAAAAAACAGGAAACGATATACATCTTCCAAGCCGGTTGGTCACCGTGGAAGAATACGACCAAAACCCTCCAAAAAAGAGAGTAAACAAGAGTGAAACCCTAAAAATAGCAACCTACAATGTTAGAACCCTCTCTACCACCGAAAAATACGTAGAATTAATGTACGCTATTCGGAATCTAAACATAGACATACTCGGCTTAGCCGAAATAAGAAGAATGGGATGCAAAATTGAAGAGCACAACGATTACATATTCTGCCATGTGGGTGAAACGCCCGGATTACATGGTGTAGGTTTTCTCATAAAAAAAGAATATAAATTAAATATTATAAATTTTAGCGGCCTATCTGAAAGAGTCGCTTTTCTAAAACTAAAATTCAACGACACAGAGCTATCAGTAATACAAGCATATGCTGCAACACAAAATTCAAATGAGGAAGAGTTGGAAAACTTTTACCAAACTCTACAAAAAGCACATAAGCTCTCAGAAGGCTGTAACAAAATTTTGGTGATAGGAGATTTCAACGCAAAAATAGGTCAACCAAAAAACAACGAAACGCTAATCATGGGCAAATACGGTTACGGAAAAAGAAATGAAAGAGGTGAAAAGCTCATCCAGTTTGCACTTGAATTCAAGCTTTCAATCATGAACTCGTATTTCAAAAAGAAGAGCAGTCGAAGATGGACGTGGATATCGCCTGACCAAAAAAAGAAGAATGAAATAGATTTTATAATGTCAAATTCTCCGAAAAGTATTACTAATATAGAAGTCATTAACAACGTAGAGTTTCCGTCAGACCACCGAATAGTAAGAGCAACATTATCCCTGAAAAATGTAAAAAAGAACAGAAAACACTATAAGAACTCAACAAAATCACTGGATACAGAAGACGAAATAAAAACATTCCTTTCTAATCTCGGGAAAAATATTGATGCCATACCGAGCAGCTATAAAGAAAATATTCAGAGCTTTTATGACGCTATAGAGAACTGCATTAAAAATAGCTTAAAAATAGAAACTACGCAACAAGATGAGGAGCACAGTTACTACTTTTTCAGCGAAACTACAAAACTTCTGATTAAAAGACGTAGCGAGCTTTTGAAAACTGAAAATAAAAATAGCGAGCAGAAAAAAGAACTCTCGTCTTTATTTAAACAAACAAGTAAGTGTATAAGAAATGACTTTAACCTGCACAAGAAAAAGACCATAGAGACTAACTTAATCCAATACAGAAGCGCTAAACGAGCTTTTAAACAACTTTACACTCACTCCGACTGGATTCAGACCCTTAATCGCGGACCGAATCAAGCTACGACGAGAAAGGATGTAATATCATGTGCTACGGAATTCTACAGAGACCTCTATGCTACCACAACATACGACGCGTTACCACCAACAGAAACGGAGAGCACCGAAACAAATACAAACGAGGCTATCAAAATACGGGAAGAAGAAGTCCTAAAACACATTAAAAAACTAAAGCAGGAAAAAAGCCCTGGGCCGGATGGCTTAAGAAATGAGAGTCTCAAAATCGGGGCACCACTACTGACTAAACCACTCACGTGCATATTTAATATGGTCCTAAACACAGGGCAAGCTCCTAAACAATGGTACAGCTCGGACATCATACTCTTGTATAAAAAAGGAAACCCTCTGGACATAGCCAATTACCGCCCTATAAGTCTGTTGTCTACTGTCTACAAACTATTCAGCTCTATCATACAAGACAAAATCAATCCCCAAATAGACAGCATGCAACCAGTGGAACAAGCAGGATTTCGCTCCGGATTTTCGACCATGGACCACATCCATACTATGGAACAAGTTGTAGAGAAATATAGTGAGTTTAATAAAACTCTATATATGTGTTTTATCGATTACACAAAAGCTTTCGATAGCATACATCATAACTTTATTTGGAAAACTCTAAGATCATGCAAAATAAGCCCAGAAATAACTAGAATCTTAAAAAACATCTACTCAAACAATGTAAGCAGAGTCAAGCTAGAAACCAGAGGCAATGAGTTTAAAATAGGCCGAGGCGTTAGGCAAGGCGACCCACTGTCTCCCAAGCTTTTTATAGCCGTCCTGCAAAACATATTCGCCGAACTGAAATGGGCAACAGAAGGAATCAAAATAAATAACACACGACTTCACCACCTCAGATTTGCAGACGACATTGTAGTTTTTGCTGAAACCCATCAAAAGCTGGAAAAAATGATACACGAGCTTAATATAGAGAGCAAAAAAGCTGGTCTGCACATGAACCTAAATAAAACTAAAATAATGACGAACAGCACTAAAAGTTCCATTTTACTAGACGACGTCGAATTAGAATACGTGGACAGCTACATATACTTAGGTAAACAGGTATCATTTTCCAAGACGAGCATCGAAGAGGAGGTCAATAGGCGAATTACCTGTAGTTGGAATAAATATTGGGCGCACAAAGATATACTGAAAGGAGACTACAATCTAAGCATGAAAAAAACTGTGATGGATACCTGTATTCTACCCTGCTTGACCTACGGGTCCCAGACTTGGGCCTATACAAAAAACATTAAAAACAAAATAATCCGTTGTCAACGAGCCATGGAACGAAGCATCCTAAACCTTAGAAAAATAAATAAAATAAAAAGTCATACAATTAGAAAAAAGACAAAATTGACAGACGCATTACACCATTCCTTAAAACTTAAATGGCGATGGGCCGGACACGTAGCAAGATGCACCGACCAGCGCTGGACCCTCGCCGCTACCAAATGGGCCGGTCCGACTGGGAAAAGAAAAGTCGGACATCCACGACAAAGATGGGCGGACGATATTGCAAAAGTAACCGGCAAAAACTGGCTATCAGTAGCCCAGGACAGAACGAGGTGGAAGAATCTGGAGGAGGCCTATACCCTACAACAGGGGTCCCTATAAATTAAGTAAAATATAAATAAAATATATGTAAGTTATGTATAAGATATATGGGAAATAAAAAGGCTTTATTATTATTATTATTATATATATATATGAGACACTAGCTTCCGCCCGCGACTTCGTCTGCGTGGACCGGATGCAGCCGTTTAAGCGTAAACTTCTAAACATCCAAATATCCAAACAAACAAACACCCAAACTTTCGCATTTATAACATTAGTAGGATGCACATGAGAGCCCCGTGTTACATTAGATACGATATGTTGCTTTCCTGAGAATTTTTATTTCCTTTCGCTAATCATCTAGCTGTGTTATATCGGATAGTTAGGTAGGTACCTAACATATCTAATGAAGTGCCGTACGCATACTCAGCCATACATTATAGAAATAACTAAACAATTACACCTTAGGGCCTTGTCCATCAACGTGTTAACAGTGAACCACAATCAAATCTCACCCGAGTGAGGTATCACAATCAGCACAGTTTATAAACACAGGCCTGGTGTTGGTTGTAACAGACACATTTAGGGCTAGCAAAAAATAACACCTTTAGCCTCCATTATTATCTCTCAAAGAAGTCCCGTTACACATCAATCCTTGAACGTCTTAATTACCTACACCAAAAACACCTTTAAACGCATTAAGATCTTAATTAAATTATAACAAAAACCAATTTGTACGGCTGAGAACGAATTTGATTAGCACACTGAAAACAAATGCCGAGGCATTAAAAAAAGGATCATCTCCCGAATACCTGTCTCGTGGCAAATTGAAAACGACGCGCTTGCTCTCCAAGGTAATAATAAATTCCCAAATAATAATAATTCATAAATAATAATCGTGGAGGAACGAAAATAAAAATATACACGTCGAAATAATAAAGGATTCGGGCGCGCCGGCGCACACGGGGCGGTTTCGGTAACCAGCTCTGAGGCCTCTGAGGCCCGAATTGGAGCACTTAATACTTTTGTACTGGTAGTCCTGTTATTTATTTATCGTATGGCAATTTAGTGTATTTAGAACCGTGAGATGTGCATTTTGTTTTATAATTCGCAAGACGTCAAACATAATTATGTAATTAAGGAATCATATCATAATTGCCAGGTTATTAGTAATAAAAAATATTCGGCTTAAGGAGCAATTTGTTTTTTAAGAACCCAAATAAATTTTCAGTGGCTTTGAAAAAGAAATGATTATGCTTAAAGCGACATCGACTGATATGAAAACCTTATTTTTTTTATCTATAGAAGTTTTAATGCAAATAAAACAAGCGAGAAACTATACTTATTTTGTTAAAATATTATCTTTCGTGTTAATTTAACGTGGAAGTTTACCACGATCAAATTTTAAACGATATGATACAGAATATAATGAAACCCAGGACAAGACTCGAAATTACACAGATAACTTATACAGAGGTCGCAAGTTCGAGTCTTGCCAGGGTTTCAGACGATGATGGTTTATTTTTCTATTATACTTGTTTTCTGTATCATATCGTTTAAGCGCGAAATTGCTAAGTTGGTAGGAATAGGGAAGATGCAATATTTTCATTTTTGTTTTCATTTGAAAGAATCGCATGTAGAATAGACCACTAAAGTATCAAAAAATTTAAATGCTATAATTTATTGTCAACAATACGGTATTTGACTAAAATCAAATCAGCTTCTTTTTATGAAACGTCAAAAACGCTCCGTTAGTATGAAATTTGTGGGGATTACTTGCATGTGACGTCACAGCCAAATAACGTCCTTATTGTTCGTCTTTATTAATTTAAAAATCTTACAATATCAAACATAAATGAAATATTGATACTTTCCGAGTCTTTACGTAATTTTCATCTGTTGCTAATGAAAAATCAATTTATTTTCACTGTTGTCAAATACCCTTCCTGTTACAAACTGACAATTTAAACTTTCGCGCCTAAACGGAGGTACAGTTCCTGTGACGTCACTCATGTGTGTCACTCGCCATATTTGTTTGTCCGTGGTTCGTCCCTAGATGTCATAGAGTTGCCTAAGTTTTGACTTTTGACAGGAGTCCAGTCGCTGATCGGATGTGGATTAAACCACGTTCCATTTCACATTACTTCAAATAGTAATTATAGTTTGAAATTAGTATAAATTAAAGTAAAAACGTTTCAGTAGCTATCCTTATGTTTTTTCAACATTTTGATCACAAAATAATGGTAAATATTATAGCTGCATCTTCCCTATTGTACGAATGTTTAAGTAAAATCGAGTACCTACTTAGCAATATTTTAAACCGGTCATATCGAGTGCAACAATGCACGTTGCGCGGCAAAGCCTTGTTTTAGAGCGGGCTCGTTTGAAAGAAACCCACCCGTGTGCCGGCGCCGCACATAAAATTGTTTTTTCGAACAAGAGCTATAATTAGGCGCTCCGTTTTTGTTTGGCCCACATTTCCCGATCCTCTAATTTTTACATTTTTTGCCGCTCCTTTTGTAGTCGTTAATATGATTACATGTTGAGATGATGGCTTCATACGTGTTTTAGGTTATAACTTAATTTGCTCGGGTTACTTATTTGTTTTTTTATTGTTGTCCGACTTCCTGAGAGTCTGTCGTTGGTTTTTTGCCGTCGATCGTTAGCTGTAGGTGATTGAATGTGATGGTGGGCAAATTGTTGGTTGGGTTTCGTTTCAGTACGAGGTTTTATAGCGTTACGTAGCCGGCTTTGATTCTATGTGTTTTGATGGCTCAAATTGGATTGTAATCTGTTAGTTGGCTGTTTTTGTGGATGGGTCGCGTGTGAGGCTCGCCCGTGATTGTTTCCACGCTCACAGGATCGTTGAGATGGAATAGGTTGTATCTTCTGTTCGACATTATTGGCTCGTTTGTCACGCTATCGCCATGTAAGCTGTCTCTGTTGCACAGTGCTAACAATTTTGTCGCGTCAAGCAAGTCACTCGATTAGGAGTGTAGCAATTAATGTCTGTTACATTAATAACACGGAGTTTTCTAGTTCCTGTTTTTGCTTTCGAATGTTCCCCTTGCAACAACCTATTATTTTTCTATCCCGTGATGTAGGTGCGGGCTGACAAACAGCGCTGTACAGCCGACAGGCTAGCAGCAAACTCTGAGCCTCGAGCCTGTCGCACCTAACCTAATTACCTACTTTTATTTTTATTTTCTGTTCGGTTTTGTGTTTTTTTGCGACATCTTTTTTTTATCACATTAATAAAACGTTTATAAGGGTCATACAGAGATTACTTTCGAAACTTTCTTGTGGACGTCTAGTTTTACGTAGGTCTCATATTCTGCATTAACGGCGTCTTTAAAGGAGAATATTTATTTATAATACTTAAGGAGTACCAACAGCTGCAAAATCGTGAAATAAGTCATACATAGTAATACAAAGCCAATTGAAGGAACTCACAGATAGAAATGACAGTTAGGGATTGAAAGATTCGTCGCCATTAGCGGACCCACGGTAGCTCAATTGGCAGAGCGATGGACGGATTCCAGAGGTTGAGGGTTCAAATCCCGCTCTTGGCGAATAATTTTTCAATTTTCCACTTTGATCGAAATTAGAAATGACAGATTTATGTAGCAAGCAAGTCTTTATATATTGCGTGATTTCACAATACCATAGGTAACTAAAATTAGTAACCAAAAAACTGTTCTCCTCAAACCGGTTAGAATCCTGAATTTCCCAATTTCACTTTACGATTCTTGTGGATTTAAGACAGTAGAGTTTAAAATCAAAGATACGAATGTTTCTAGTAAAAGTAAAGTGACTAACAAAGGCTAATAACCACTACATACCCTTCGTGCGCGGCTCGTGACTGTAAGTGTTAATGAATTCACTCCCGCTCACACGTATAATACGCTCCCGCTCGCACGTATAATTGCGCGACGGGTGACGAGTAAATTAGCCCGCGTAAATTGTGGCGCGCACGAACTTGGCGCGGCGCTACCGAGCGGCACGGAATGGTTTTCGAGAATTTTGAGTGTCACTAGAAATGGTTGGGGTTACGTGGGAATTTTTGAATACTATCCTTCTTTTAGTTGAATTTTACCTTAGCCTCCATAAATTTCACTATTTCGCTCTGTGATATCCGTGATTGTGCCATGTCCGGATAATTGAGTGATTTATCTATTATCATTTTAACTTTTTGACTGCATTTTTCGTACATATTGACATACTGTGCCTTTTACTGCATTTAATGATTTGAATTTGAGCGTCAATTTGATACGGCATCACATTGCAGAGCGTTTAAAGAATACCTGTGATGTGACAGATGGACAAACACCGAGTAATCCATAGAACCAATTTAAGTATCTACGAAAATCTAAAAATTTAAGTAAGCTTGACGAGTGACGAGTAAATTATTCTGTGTTAATGTGTTCAACACGGACTTGGCGGGGCGCTACCGAGCGGCACGGAACTGTTTTTAAGTGTCGCTTGGTGGGTCTGGGTTTGCGTATACATTTGTGATGATTGTATCATTAATTTTCACTGTCTTTTTAGATATCGATGGAACAACGTCGTCGAATCAGACCTGCGCGTTTTTCAAGCTATGAACTGGCGCGGAATGGCACATAATCAGGACGAGTGGCAACAACTCGTGACAAGAGGGCAAGGTTCGCTTTGCGTCGGTAAAGAATTGTAGCCTTAGTTTATTTAGTACTAGCTTCCGCCCGCGACTTCGTCTGCATGGACCCGGGATAAAAACTATCCTATATTTTAATCCAGGCTATAAACTATCTTAGTGCAAAATTTCATCCAAATTGATTGATTCACTAAAAAACATCCAAACATTAGTAGGATTTTAGTTATCACTCTATTCTTGGTAATTTATTGACCGATGAAATGTTTGTGTTTGTATGAAACGACTCCATTAGTAAGAAACTTCGTTATTTTGTCACATAATTCTCGTGATTGTAATATATATACACTCCTGTTTCATGCTTGAGCATAAGCGCACAAGAAAACATAACATGTTAGTGATAATTGCGAGTAAATGCGGCAGGTGACGACTGACGAGCAAATTGTGGCGTACACGAACTTGGCTGTGGCGCTATTGAGCATGATACGATTTCATAGTGTCACTTCGTGAATTTCAGATGACAAGAAGAATTAAGTTTTCTCTATCAAAATGTCACTTTGACACTGGTTTTTGTGGGAAAGGGATTCAACACATTTTAGTTAACAGCTGTTTGTTATATTTTATGAATAATTGGGAAATACTTCAATTTTGCAATTTGGTTATGTTGTTGCTTGAGTCCAGCGATGGCCGTATATTATTCACAGTAGTAAAAACAAAAGTAAATTGAATCTGAACAAAATATACCGACATATTTAAGACGAATGTTTAATACCTTACCTACCTCTGCCACAGCCATGAGTGTTAATTGAATCGTCTGACTGCGAGCAAGAGAGGCGGGAGACGAGTACCTATAATATGTGCACGTGCAATTCCACACGAACTTGGCTATCGCACTACCGATTATCGCGAAACCTTTACAAAAATGTCACTTGCCACTTGGCGCGCTCGGTTTTGGAGGTGAAGACTCTATTAGACAGCAAACTCGTCATTATGTTATGTCACATGATATCGGTGATTGTCGAATAGATGCGCTCTTTTTCTTAGGCAAGCACTCGGTTAGAAAACAAGACTGCCATGTTGTTTGGCCATTTGTCGAAAGAGTATAGTCGAATGCGCTAGAGGCTGTAGCATTATCGACGCTGAGAGACGCGCCAGCAGAGCTGTCCACACCGCTGCCCATGGACATCTCTTATTTGATGAACCTCGTCACTAAAAAGAAGAAGATCGACGAGTGAAAACGGTTGACCAAATCCTCAATCCGTTCGACAAATGAATTCGGCTCATGGCCTGATTTGGCCAAATACATAGGAGGCCCGTTTGGTCGAATCCAACCTTGAGACTTAACTTAAGGTTAAACGTCAAATTGGTATAGACTTATCTAGGAATAAGCACCATTATTGCGTGGTCAAATTGACTCTTAATTATATCCTAGAGCGGCGGTGTAAGGTGCCGACTACAATTATATACCCACCAATTTGTTAGTGCGTATGTAATCTCGTCGGCTGCGTGAATCTAAATCAATTTTATTGGTCAACGGTTAGCACTGCATACTTGTTAAGTAATTACTGAACAACCAACTAAATCTGACTTCTCCCTCGCTCCTCAAACAGCAGGGAATAGGATCCCAAAGGGGGTAATAGCAGCCTTTGCCGCGGATCATTGTTAAATGGTCGGTCCACTCCGGTTTGTATGATAATTTTTAAAGCGTTTCATTCGATGAAAAATTGATTTTGGTTGATACGCTTTTGATTATACGGTTGGGCATCGTTAGATACAATTATTTGGCTACAGACGTTCAGTTTGAAAATGAAATGGCTTCATTTGAATTGGAAATGCGTTGGAATTTATACTTTAAATAGATTTGCTTAGATTCAATACCAAATTGTCGATATTTTCATATAAGTTGCTCTACTTCTGAGAAGATAGAAGGATTGTGGCCTTGTTGGTAAAAATAGACCTATATTGTATTGCAACTCCTAAGACTTAAGCTCTTTCATGGTAAAAGCAGAGTGATTGTTTCAATGTCTCAAACAGTTTTTTCCGCTGTCTGTTATTTACGACCACTTATATATGGGCTCTGATAGCATAATTTGGGATTTTGAAATGAATTATTTTAATGAACAAGTCTAAGACAGGTTAGATGGAATTAAAATATATGCATACATAATTATACTTACATAAAGTGTGCGTTATGTATATTTCCCGAGTAAGCACCCAGAGAGTTTTTGCTACTGAAGTCTATATAAACAAAAATAATGTAGATTGTGCGAAATTAATAAAATTGGTATAAAAAGGAGCATTTGTTTCGATTGTTTCTTATGTATAATTAAAACAGATTTTTATTTCACTGTCGGTTAAAAGACAAGAACGTTTCAAAAATAAATGCATGAAAGTGATCTAGTTTCAGCTCCAGTGTTTTATAAGTAATATGTATTACAGTTTCCTACTGCCTTACTTTTTTACGCCAGCCATGGATGTACGCTGCGGTCATTACGTATCTGTGGCATAACATTCGCATTCGCACTTTTGTTGTCCGTGCGCTTTAACGCCTTAAACTATCATTTACAGACAGTCACCGTCACCTTCTTGAGTCCATCCATACATGGCCAAGCAACATTTCTACATATAATAATCTACCCGTCAATATGGTTATATAGGGGCCATTTCGGTCGATCCGAGCCAATAAAAACCAAACCTTAGCGGTAAGCACAATAAACAACAATAAATGATAATATTAAGCATGACTTGGTGGGTTAATGGTCGTTAATGGCCGTTGTTCACCAATCACAACGGCAACATAAATCAATGGCGATTGACTCGAAGGTTTATTGCGGCTATGGGCTATGAGCGCTTCCGTGGTTTGATTATTTATTTATTGTTATTTGTTGGTATTTGTTTATGGTCTGAGGTTCGGTTTTATAATATCATATCATATCACATGAGATCATAAAAATAATATACTTACCCAATGAATATTTATTTATAATATACAGAGGCTGGGAGTGTAGCTTTACTAACTGATCAGCACATTAAAAATAAGTTTAGCACACGCTCACGCGCACTTATACAAACAAACAAAACACTAAAATCAAACATTCATAAAGTACGGAGTTCTTTATTTGAATTGGTATATAGGATGTTAACGGGGTCATGATCCGGAATGACAAAAAGCGATTAAGATGATCATACTGAACAACCTTTCCCATGGGACCAACCACGAAATCGCAAAAAAAAAAGAGCCAATTAAGAGTTAACTGTGAGTTAACTGCGATTTAATTGAGAGTTAATGTATGGAATACCTGGTTTTTTTTTGCGATTTCGTGGTTGGTCCCATGGGAAAGGTTGTTCAGTATGATCATCTTACCGCTTTTTGTCATTCCGGATCATGACCCCGTTAACATCCTGTAGATTATGTCAACAATAAATCTTATTTTCGCTAGATGCAAATTATTCGTCGGATTCATACGGAAATATCTATTCACAATCTATCTCTAAACTACCACACACCTCTATAATATATTGACTCCCAGATCCGCAACAACTACACCGAATCGAAGGTCAGACTTTAACTGGATCGTGGGTAATTGTTGAAAACACCAGACCTGCGTTGTCTAATTACTTGACATCGGGTATTTTTCGGTTTCGGTCGGAACAAATCGGAAATAGGAAACAACACGAAATACAATGCTGTGTTTTCATTATATCAATATTCATTTATCAGACTGCGAAGTGCATTGTACGTCACCACTCCCACGGCACGGCTATACTGAAGAACCAGCGTAAAATGAGACGCTATACCGATTTTATTTACTTTAATTTCTAAATATAATTTAAACTATTAAAGCTAGCGTCATGTTGATAATTTTCCCGCCATCTACACACAATTTCCGTTATGTATACGTGTATTTCGAAGTCTTAGTCGGCTATAGTTTTTGAAATAGAGCTGGGGACAGCACTGTATGAAAAAAAGTTACTTTGGTCATATTTTACACTAGTAAGAGCTATCGTAAAAAGAACTCGAAATGTGTTTACCGTCTCAAAATTTTACGAGCTTTCGAATGATACCCCACACGTTCCTTACAATCCAAAAAAAAAATTGCCCTCCCCCCCCTTATTACCCCTCAAACTGCCCCTTTATTGGGGTTTACACCGTCTTGACTTTATTTATGTAATAAGGCCATACATTTCTATATCTATACCAAATTTCAGCTTCCTATGTCATACGGTCTTCGAGAAAACTGGCTGTGACAGACGGACAGCCTCCGAGTGATCGCATAAGTGTTCCGTTGGACCAATTTTGGTACGGAACACTAAAAACACTAGTGTATAGAATGAACCTTCATGATGTACAAAGCCCTTTCGGACCCGGCCAATACAATTATTGTTCTAAAATGAATCGGAGTGCGGGTTGGTAACATTGAAATGTCAAATAAAAATATATGTCAATGTACTTCATTTTACATTAGCAGTAACAGGGCCTTGTTTTTCCGGTCTGAAAGGTCTAAGCTGTACCTTATCCGTCGAGTTTGCCTGCCATCTAACTTTACTAGACGTGGGCGACTCCGCGGGCGCAGCTAGTCTACACCTGTATATTACATATGATAGTGTTTATTATAATGTATATTGTATATTTTATATGTAAGGACTACTAATAACATCGCTTGCGATTTCTTCGCATTAATTTGTAAACCAAACTTACACGCCCAGCAGCGTATAGACTCAAGGATTCGATTGACTTCCGAGATTAATTAGGAGATATCATCCACATATGTAATCGTAAGTTGGTGCAACCTGCCCTAAGTATACAATGCACATCAAGGTGCTACGCAGAATTTTCGCTATACACGGATATGAACTTGCTACGAGCTACGCCGTAGCATGCTACGTGCGTGCGACAAAATTCGACAAAGTGTTTTGCATCATATATCACGTCGAACGCTTTTTATCGCCGATTCCTAATTAGAATTATAATATGATTTCCATTATAATGTGGGCTAATTGCGGAAATTTCCGGCCGTAAATATGAAGTGAAGCAATAATTGAATAAGTAGTGCGGTCGGAGGTGCCGTAATAACTTCATTACTACCCGGAAGCTTCCCTGCTTCTGTAGGGTGCCCATATTTTCATACATAAAAATAAAATAACGCGGTAAAGCCTTCGTATATTTCATATACAGGGTGTATGGAAGATCGTCTGACAAATGATTAGGGTTGCTAGATAGGGTCACTTGCAACACATTTCGGGCCAATTAACACTCGTCCTGCCCACACATATATTTTTACTGCGTTAGCTTAGAAGTTAGAATTTTTCACAGCTATAGAGGAACGCAGACCTGAGTATGCGTTCGTTAGACATAGGATTTTGACAGACGGACAGGCAGACAGACAACAAAGTGATCCTATAAGGGTTCCTTTTTTCATTTAGAGCTACGGAACCCTAAAAATCCTCTTTAAAAAAATTACAATGTCATTGTCTTACTTCTTACAAACACATTGTCACAGAACAAATAAAGATATTTTTGCAAAATGAGGTTTGATGAACGTGTGTGAATAATTGACTTCAGCAGCTTTTACGCACGGCACTCATTTTAAATATCTAAAATGTTTAAATTTGTCTTACTGGCAACACTGAGACACTTTGACCAAATTTGTCTTACTGGCAACACTGAGACACTTTGACCAAATTTGTCTTACTGGCAACACTGAGACACTTTGACCAATGCCGAGTGGCCTCAGACCAGTGCTGATTTAGACTTGTGAAATTGAAACGTGTAGTTTTGTAAAATGGGCCATTAGTTTAGTTCCTAAGCTACAAGTAACACATATGTAGTTTCGTATCTGGGTAAGGCCGTTATTTCTTGTTCCTGATTAAGCAGTTTAAATCGTCTACATTTTAATCACTTCTAGTGTGTTACGAATATTAGTAATCCATTTATATGGCTAATTGGCGTAACACACTGGAAGTGATTAAAATGTTGACGATTTAAACTGCTTAATCAGGAACAAGAAATAACGGCCTTACCCATCTGGCCTTGGCTAATTAGCACTAGTGTGCGCTTGAACTCTTTAAAGCTGCTTAGCTTTAAAGAGTTTCGTGTGAAAGGGTTGAGACGGACACAACGCCTGGTCACCCTCCATTTCCGCATACTAGGAAAAAGTGGGAAATGTAAAAAATTGCTTCTTGTTAAGTTCGCGATCCCTCGATAAGGGCTCGCTACAACCCCTGAATTCCAAAAAGGAGTAAACTCTCTGTATTTTAAAGTTTTTACTTCTTTTTTTCAACAGATTTTCTAGACTTCATTGTGCACTGCCAATTTCGGAACATTTCTTGTGAAAACGATAAGAATATTAAATGTTAAGTTGCTTAATATTGTGGTTTTCCTTATCAGGATCTCGCTGCCTTAAAATTGTTTAGCGTTGTGGTGTATACGACATTAGTGAGGTTTAATGCCATGTTATTATTGGTTCGGCAGTTTTTTCTGATAATTTCGGTGCCATAGGTAAAACAAGATATACAATTTGTAGAGCGTGGCTGGTAGAGTATAGCCGTGTGGAGTAGGAAGCTTGGCGCTAATTGCGATCTGATATCTTATTCACGCTGTAAGCTATATGAGCTACGGAGTCTTGGCAATCACTTTACATGTAATGTTTTTAGTGGGATCTCATTCCTTCTTAACCCCCGACGCAAAGAGAGGGGTGTTATAAGTTTAACGTGTCTGTGTATCTGTGTATCTTATGTGTCTGTGTATCTGTGTATCTGTCTGTGGTATCGTTGCTCCCAAACGAATGGACCGATTTGAATGCCGTATTTTTTGTGTAATAGATAATTTTACCCCGAGTGTTCTTTGCTATGTTTCATGAAAATCTGTTCAGCCGTTTTTGAGATATTGGACTTTGAAATGAAAATGTCGGGGTTTTTCAACTTTTGTTGTACCTAGTTATTGTAAGGTAATTTCTAAAGAAGTGAATGGAAAAACCCATAGAAACTTCTATCCCCTAATTTAAAGGGTGGGAGGTGATTTACTAAGAATCTAATCTATATGGCATTCAGAACAGTTCCCTCGATCTATTCACCTCGTTTTTGTCAGATCGCAAGCAAGTCGTGAAATTACTCACTGACGGCAAATCACTGCAATCCGATGCAGGGGACATAAATATAGGTATTCCTCAGGGTTCTGCGTTGGGAAATACCCTATTTCTAATATTTATAAATGACCTTCCGTCGAACATTGTGGCTGGTTTGTCTGTATTGTTTGCGGACGACACAACAGTACTGGTTAGTGCAAGTTCTTACGATCAGCTCAGCCATAAGATTGATCAGGCTTGTAGTTAGTCAATTAGGGAACTGGTTCTCGGCAAATGGACTATTATTAAACTGTGCAAAATCGAACATAATCCTTTTCTCAGGCCGAAAGATTCCGCTTCCGCCGTGCATGGCCAGTTGTCCGATGCCAATATGTGACGAGAGTAAGTTCCTTGGGTTCATAGTTGACGCTAATTTGAATTGGAAGCGCCATGTCGACAGTTTATGCGATAGATTGGGTAGTGCAGTATTTGCGTTGAGAAAACTGAAACCATTGATCTCAGGGGAGGCATTGAAACAGGTGTACTTTGCTTATTTTCACTCACTCCTTTCTTACGGCACACTCGTCTGGGGGAGCTCTACAGATGCTAAAAGGGTATTAATCGTGCAAAAACGAGCAATCCGTACACTTGTTGGAGTAAAGCATAGGCACCCTTGTAGAGAACTCTTCAAATCTCAACGCATTATGACGCACTACTCACAATACTTATTTGCCTGTTTGTTATTTGTAAGAAACAATATTTCCCAGTTTGTACGTGTTGATTTGCCGGGGAAACAACTCCGTTCTACTGGGCGCTTGAGAACGGTTCCTCGTCGCATGGCGCTTTCAACAAAAAACCCCCGCGTCATCGGACCCACTTATTATGAACACTTACCGGCCAATCTAAGGAATGAACCATATGACGAAACATTCCGGCGCAAACTGAGAAATCTTTTGTTGGAAAACCCTCTGTACTCCGTTAACGAGTACATGGAAATTACTTTTTAATTGTGTATTTTGTTTTTCTAAAATTTACATTTATTTTTGTTAACTTTATATTTATCAATGTTATGAACTATTATTATTACTTATTCCTGTTTTTAAACCTGACAATCATTATTAAATATGTAGTTTTGACATACTTATAAATAGTTTAGAAAATATTATGTTATTGTGTATAATGAATGACGATCCTTTTCGGGAGATAGAATAATATAATATTTTGTATTTGACAGTCAACTGACTCATTAAGTCTTTATTATTAAAATTGACGAACATGGTAGAAATTCTTGTAATCTTGACATTTATGCAAATTTATATTGTAATTTTTATCGTGTAATAAATAAATCTAATCTAAATCTAATCTAATCTAATCCTGATATATGTATTTTATTATTTATAACAAGGAGTCCCTATATAAACTTTCAGACCCCTAGCATCAAAATTCAATCCCCTAGTTTAAGGAGTTGGGGGCTAGAAGCTCATTCTTTTTTTCGTTGATTGATACTAATACTAGTTTACATACCAAATTTCAGCTTTCTAGGACTTCAGGAAGTACCCTAAAGGTTTTGATGATCAACGTGAGTGAGTGAGTCAGTGATGAAATCGGCGTTTTTTTTGATATCAATAAAATCTTAAGTATAAGGTAAGTAACTGAAACTTTATATGTTTCATAAGTCCCCTATTGACATCATATCCCGAGAATTTAGTTTATAATCCAAACCCAAGTTATGAGGGTTCAAAAAAACGACGAACCCCTTCGAAAAAAGCTAGGTAGTGCCCTTGGGTTTAGCTTGGCTCGTCTTGGCGAGGGCACTACCGTGCCCCCAGATATTATGTTCTGTGCCCTTAGCCAGTAAATGAATGCCTATATATATTTGATTCTAGATTAAGCAATCATAGTATCTTATTGAAACCGCTCGGTTGCGACATAATCATGACTGGGGGGCCATTTGCCGTGGCGTGTGCACGCGACTCGTTGAAATTGTTTTTCGCAGTTCATTTATTATAGCTCTGTGTAGTTGTTCACGACGACTGATAACTCGCCTTGTAAGAGCCAATATAAGTCTGGCCTCCAATATTATATTGAACAACAGAAGCGATGTTAGACAGCTTCTTTTTCTTCGGTTCCTCAAGGCTGGGGGTCGTGGTCACTAGGACACCAGTTCTTTATAACCGTGTTCAAAACCCCTCTATTGTGGGCTAATTGTATTGCGCCTTGGATATTGACGCTCTCGGCATCGCGGATTGCATCTGTCCATCGTGTCTGTGGTCTGGCTCTACTCCTCTGTCCTTCAACGCAGCCAACCATTATTGTCTTCTCCAAGTTGGACTGGTCTCGGGAAGCAAAGTGGCCAAAGAATGTCATCATTCTCTGGAAACATGTAGTTAGCCTAGAAAAAGCAAATTATGACATCCCACTTTACTGAAAACGCTCTCTCTTTCGTCTAGTCAGGGTTTCATCATCATCATATCAGCCGAAAGACGTTCACTGCTGGACATAGGCCTCCCCCAAAGCGTGCCAAAGCGACCGGTCCTGCGCCACCCGCATCCAGCGGACTCCCACAACCTTTACCAGGTCATCGGTCCACCTTGTCGGGGGCCTAACCACGCCGCGCCTTCCGGTACGTGGTCGCTACTCGAGAACCTTTCCGCCCCAATGAAATAGTCAGGGGTTTGCTACGTTATAATTTGGATTGTCACCTCCGAGGTGCGTGAAAGCCGAGTCTATCCGAAGCTGCAAGTGCGACAGGTCTGTCTACTGGGAGAGGTAGGGCACAGAGGAATGTAATCGCTAATCTCTCACATGTTTAAGGACAGGAAATAGCAGAACAACACTAGGTACAAATTTTGTAAGAGGTCCCGAGGGCACACAGGGTTGAGTGCGACGAATGAATGTATTGAAATCTTGCTTTCGACACTGTGACCTTAAATTGGTAAAGAGTTAGCCACGGGCATGTACCGCTGTTGTAACAGGCGTCCACAAATTACGGTGGCGGCTTACCATCAGGCCTGACCTAAGGTTATGCTACTGCTCTCGTGAAAATTACCGATGATATCCGAGCAGGCATGGACATCAGGAATGTCACTGTTTTATCGCTACTTGACTTTAGTAATGCCTTTAACACTGTTGATTTTGATATTATGCTTAGTTTATTACGTTGTCTTAACATATCTCCTGTGGTGATTGATTGGTTTCATAGTTATCTACATGGTTGTCGGCAGCGTATAAAGGTGGATTCTTCTCATTCGTCGTGGTGCAACACGTTGGCTGGCGTCCCGCAAGGTGGCGTGTTGTCTCCTCTTCTTTTTTCAATTTTCATTAACTCCATTACTAGTAACATCGTTTCATCATATCACCATTATGCCAACGATCTTCAAATTTACTCTCAAGGAGCTATTACTGATTTACCTCAGGTTATCCACTCCATGAATAAGGACTTGGAGAGTATTTCTACCTGGAGTGAACGTTTTGGGCTTAAGGTAAACCCTGCTAAAACCCAGGTCATAATCGTAGGCAGTCCGAAGCTCATTCCTAGGGTTGACTTTATTAACTTACCAGCCGTAATGTTTAATGGTGTTCAAATTCCATACTCGCACCAGGTAAGGAACCTTGGTATCATAATGGATCGCACATTATCTTGGGTACCTCAGGTGAGCGAGGTCAGCAGGAGGATGTTTGCTTCGATCGATTCTCTTCGTCGACTTCGTAACTTTTTGCCACTCGCCACTAAAATTGCGCTAGCTCAATCTCTTCATCTTCCCATTCTAGATTATGCTGATGTGTGCTATCTGGACCTTACTGAGGACCAGCTTAACAAACTTGAGCGCCTTCAAAATCTGTCTCTCAGGTTCATATTTGGTTTACGCAAGTATGACCACGTTTCCTCCTTTCGTTCTCAGCTCAAGTGGCTTCCAATTCGTCTCCGTCGTGATTCTCACTTTCTTGCTTTACTCTACAGTATATTTTTTGTTACCTCTACTCCTCCATATCTCAAAGAGCGTTTTAATCGTCTCACTTCCATCAGATCTTCCCAAAACCATCTTCTCGCCCCACCACCTTTCGAGCTGTCCGGTTGTGGAATGCTTTGCCGTTGTATATATGGTATGCAAAATCTCTTCCTATTTTCAAAAATCTGTTGAAACAATATTACCTGTCTCTCCCTTAAGTTGCCTTTTATGTATTGTATGTATGTATGTATGGTTGTATATATGTCTGCGTATTTATTTATTTATTAGGTATGTATTTTAAAGTGTCCTGTTTAGTAATATTTGAGAGATTGATGTGTTAGTATGCTCTTCTTGATGAATTCCTGCACTACCTGTTTAAAATTCTAGTTTAAATGATTCCTGCTATACAAAGGTTGTCTAGAAGAGATCGCTTTAAAGCGATAAGACCGCCTGTTGTTACCATTATTTATAAAGCAATTCTTTTGTAAGATGTTTCTCTCCTGTCGTGGCAATAAAGAGTATTTGTTTGTTTGTTGTTATATACTCGTACACGCTGCCAGCGTACTCGTATTAAAAAAAAAAACTAGACTGTAATACCTACGTCTTATCTCCAATTGCGCGTATGGTTGATATTATTTATTGTGCCCGACTTTTTATGACACTGTCATTGCAATTGGAATCTTGAACTTTGGGCGGTAGAGTTGCTTTTTGAATGGACTATTTTGATGCTATTCGACCAACTCAAATAATTTCAATAATGTCATGTTACGGATCACGGGCTAAGTTCAACAAACTTTTGTATAAAAACTGGACGCATCTCGCCATCAAACGTAGCAGTTTGGCGTATAAATACATGTAAGCTGTAATTTGAATATGTAAATAAATAAAAAAATAAAAAATCTTGGGATGAGCGAGTCCAGAAGTTGCGAATCGAATTGCTGTTCTGGGTGAAGAGAAGTATATCGATTAGGACGACTTTTACGCGAAGATTTTCTTAAAACAAAACTTTCTGTCTACGAGTTTTCGAGATTGAATCTCGAAAACTCATGCGAGAATAGTGAATTTGAATTGTCAAAGTTGCGAGATCGAGATTGTATTTCTTACTTCGAGATTGAATTTCTACAGACGGTTGATCACGTAACGTTTCAAACGCACGTTAGGACAACTTAACTGTCATTTTATACAAAAGGTGTCATTTACTTAGATCTACCTGACGCGCGTACAATGAGTTACATGATCGACCTGCTGGTACTAAGTTAATTATGATTGGTACAAAATCACCTCTGTCAGTTTTCTTCTGTCAGAATAACGGAGATTTCATATTTTGAATGAGCTACTTTCGAAATTTTAGGATGTTCCCATAAAAATATTATAAAGTGCCGTTGCCGTTGGGAAAGCCTAATATTAACAATTAATCATAACTTATCTTCCGTCATCTAAAAACTTCATTAAACTCGTATAAACAGAAATCCATTAGGATATGGAATTGGAATGGCTTCATAAACCACCATTAAGGAGCGACATTAAAAATATATTTCCTAATGCTGAGGTTAACCTGGATCAGATAAGGGTGGGTTTACATGCGTCGGACTCGCGCAATTATAAGGGTATTAGCGTAAACACAGCGCCTTCAATGGCCACAAATTGATATAATAAAAATAGGTTTGGTTAGCACGGGCGTTAGGGTTGGCGACACGAAAAAATATTTGCATCAATAAAATATTATATATTTAACCTTAATGCTGGAAGGTTGACTGGTAGAGAACGCATTTCTTACTTGTTACTATGCAATAAAGATTAAATAAATAAATGAATGCTGACATTCTTGAAGCGAATGCATAATAGTGAGTAAAACCTGAACATTGAGTCATACACCTACCTACGCAGACTGCAAAATAAATAATGATTGAAAGTTAAGGAAATGGAGACTAATATTGGATTTGGAATAAAGCCATTCGTCAAATATCACAAACGGTCGCTGACTTTACTTTGATTGACTAGACATCGTGTAAGTTTGATTTCTTTAAATGCCTACGTCATTACGATAACCTGTTATTCTTCGCTAATAACTACAACATACACTCGCGGTCAAAGAAACCGGGTCAGTGACGAAAACCTCAATATTTTGTAAATCGTTGGTCGTATCTGCATGAAACTAACTCTGTTTTATAGAGAATTTAATATCCTTCTAAATCCAACCTTCAATGTTCTACGTAGTAACTGGAAAAAGGTTTAATTGAAAAAAAAAGACCAATTAGGTACTTATTTGAAATTGCGTTCGTTTTACTTTTGCTTGTTTTTAAGCAATTGTTTTCAATCTGTCAAAGAACTATGATAAAAGGCTGTCATTGTTTTATTTTGTGGTCATTCTTGAATGTCTATCATGCCGCTAACACGAGATGAATGTACTCGTATCATCACTATGTTAGAAGAAGGAAGAAGTCAGAGGTATACAGCGAGAAGAACAGGTGTGTCACTTTCTACAGTGCAGCGAGTCCTCCAACGTTACCTACAAACTGGGCAGAACCTTAGAAGACCAGGAACCGGCAAAACAAGATGTACTACAGCTAGAGAAGATCGATTTATTGTTACAACCATGCTCCGAAATCGGCACCTCACAGCAGTTGAAGTGAAAAATCAGCTTTTAGAGACCCGAAGGGACGGCATCAGCGAGCGGACTGTCAGGCGGCGGCTCAAAGAAGCAAATTTGACCCCACATAGGCCGGCCAATGGCCCAAAACTTGAAAGAATACATCGAACAGCAAGACGACTTTATGCCCGCGATCACAGATACTGGGGTGACGAAGATTGGGCAAGAATTTTGTTTTCCGATGAATCCAGATTTATGCTCTATGCAAATGACGGGCGGCAAAGAGTTTACAGACGGCCTGGTGAACGTTTTATTCCAGCATGTTTTGAGGAAAAAGTGGCGTTCGGCGGTGGGTTAGTCATGGTTTGGGCTGGAATCTCTTCAGAGAGTCGCTCGGAGTTAGTTTTAATAGAAAATGGATCATTAACGAGCGTGCAAGATATGTAGAAGAGATTCTTAATGAGCATGTCGGCCCATACTTAATTAATATGGGTGGAAATTCTATGTTTATGCATGACAACGCCAGGCCACACACAGCTCAAATTGTCAGAGATTATTTTTTGGAGGTTGGTATCAACTGTATGAACTGGCCCTCGAGGAGTCCGGACTTAAATCCGATTGAGCATGTATGGGACGAGCTTGGGAGGCGTGTAAGAGCTCGAAACCCCGCCCCAGCTACACTTAGAGACCTGAAACAGGCGTTAGTGGAAGAATGGGACAATATCCCGCAAGAACGCATAAAGAACTTAATAAACAGCATGCCGAATCGTCTAGAAGCTGTAAGAAGAGCCCGAGGAGGCAATACGAAGTATTAATTTTTATTTTTTGTGTTGTATGTGAAGTACCTACTGCTTATTTTTGTACGTAAAATTGGTTGATTTTTTGTTTCCTATGTAATTTTATTAAACAAAAGAATTACGATTCCACCATTTGATGTTATTTAATTCAGTATAAAATTATCTACAATATGCAGTTTAATTCATGTCCCTAGCTTTATTATTTTAGGAGATATTACAGATTTTCGTACTGACCCGGTTTCTTTGACCGCGAGTGTAGAAAAGTTGAGAAACCCCGACATTTTCATTTCAAAGTCCAATATCTTAAAAACGGCTAAACAGATTTTCATGAAACATGGCTAAGAACACTCGGGATAAAATTATCTATGATACAAAAAAAACCCATTCAAATCAGTCCGTCCGTTTGGGAGCTACGATACCACAGACGTCAGACAGATACACAGATATACAGATACACAGACACGTTAAGAGGAAACACTAAGGTCGAGATAATTGAGAAATAGGTATTTGTAAAATGTATTGCTTTTGCGCCAACCTCAAGGCTCCCCACAGAGCGCGATAGAGACAACTGCAGCTTGGACCGAAAATACCTATTAAAAGTACATAAAATCATCATCACGTTTCGTAGTCCCCTGATTTCTTCTCCAAAACATGACCTATTTAACTATTTTTTGTATTAATTTCAAAGAAAGGCTTTGGCCGTGTTACTATGTTTTCCTTTTTTTAAATAATCTAGTCAAAATTGTTGTTTGGATGGTCGAACACAGCGGAAAATCTGGGTTTTTGAAGGTTAATATCTCTTTTAAGAATAAATTTATGAAAAAAAGGAAAACAGGAACATGTCAATAGTAACCATAGATTTATAAAAAAATATATATATACTGCCATTATCCAGGGAGAAAACAGGGCCCTAGTTTCTATGGAAAAACGGCCCTTGTGTTTCCTCTTAAACGTATAACACCCCTCTCTTTGCGTCAGGGATTAAAACAGTGTCGTTAGTTGTCGTTAGGTTAACGATGATGATGATGGTAATAGGGCATGCAAACCGTGATCCCGGGATCCCGAAATCCCGGAATCCCGACATGATTTTTCCGATATTTCAATATCGATATTGCAAAGGACCAATATCGAAATCTCGGAATTCCGGGATTCATATGTAATGTTCTGGTAATACGGAATAAATAGTATTACACAAATTGATTTTGATAAAATCAGTACTTATGTCGTGAAGAGAGATGTCAAGATGATAATTGACATTTTTGTGTTTTTTGTAAGCCTATCTTGTGTCCCACTGCTGGGCAAAGGCCTCTCCCCTAGACTTCCAACTATCCCGACTCATTTCCCATTCTGGCCAGTCACTTTGAAAGACGTCCAGTTCATCCCGCCATCTCGTCTTCGGCCGACCACGGCGCCGTTGCCCATCGTGTGGCACTCACTTTGTAGCTAATTTAGCCCACTTCTGTGGGTGCATACGGCAAACGTGACCAGACCAGTCCCATTTGAGTCTAGCAGTCTTAACTCCAACGTCGACAATGCCCGTTTTCGAGCGCAGAGTACTGTTCTGGATCCGGTCTATCCTTTTCACTCCAAGTATGCTGCGCTCCATGGCCCTCTGGCAAACCTTCAGTTTGTTCTTTTGTAACTCTGTCAGCGACCAGGTTTCGGAACCGTAAGTTAGGATAGGCAGTATACACACGTCAACGAGCCTCCGTTTGAGGGCCAATGGGAGATCACCCTTCATTAGCCCCTACATAGACCAATAGCGGTTCCAAGCGTTTTGGATCCGCCTTTCGACTTCTATATCCTGTCTAATTAACATTACTACTAATTAAATTAAAACTAAGTTCTTTTAATCTAAAAAAGGCCTTCGAGGCATTGTACCGATGATGCTGGCGGCATTTCTTCGCTGAATTGCAATGCTGATGGGTTGCGCGAGAAAGCCGCCAGCTCTTCGGTCAACAGTTATGTCAACCAGACGTTTCGCGTTTTCCGCAAATAACTTTTACGCACTGGGACCCCACGGACCGAGGGTCTCAACGCCAAATGGTACTAAGTTGTACTCTCTGCCGAGGCCTATTAGGCCCGAGGATATTTAATGCGTTTCAGTTTTTCGGCTTACTTGTAGTTAATTTTCGCCATTTTAAGGTTATTGGTACTACTTATTGGATCACTTAGAGAAATTGGGCATTTCTCTTTATGACGATATTGTCAGTTGGCTAGCACCATGAAAATGAAAAAGATGGGTCATGGGGACATTACTTTTATTTGAAAGGAAATTCTGTTGATTATTGAACATATGTGATGGGGCCTACCCTATATGAAAAACTACCGAAAGGATTGAAAGACGTGCTCTGTGTATCGGAATTCCAGTCCCAATAAAAAAAAATACTTTTGGATAATACAATCTAATACATGGACGAATTCATGAAGCCGTGAGAGGCTGAGAAGTTATGCAGTGTTATTTGTATTTTTTTAATTTTTTATTATCAATTTCTATTATCAACCCTTGACAATTATAGTATTAATTCCTATAGATTTACATGAATGTGATTTATAATGCAATGTAATATTATGAAATAAATAAATATCAATATCGATATCATATTTTCCAGAGCAAAGTGGTTTTTTAATGACAAATCTTCAAAACTCACCTTAATATCCTAATACCGATATTAATATCCAAATCCCGGGATTCAAATCTAATATCGGATTTTAATCCCGGGATTGAGAATGCTCCGATATTGCATGCTCTATAAGGAGTCAAGTTCAAGAGAAGTTTGGAGACAGTAGGTACCAAGATGGTACCTACTGTCTCCAAACTTCTCTTGAACTTGACTCCTTAACATTGACAATTAATTACTTACTTTAGCTTTTAAAACTTGCTTTTATGGTTCATTGAATTCCTTTGTAAATTATGTATTTCTATGTATTTAACATTAACTTATTGTATTTAAATAAAATAAAAATGTATCAAAAACAAATACTTTAAAAATAATTAAAATTCCCTAACCATTAACATTGGCAACCCTAGGTCGCTAAGGTGTCGCCCAATAATTAAGTGATTACGTTAGAACGCGTGTCGGCCCGATTTGTATCACTGTGCCGTCATTAGCGCGGCTCGGCTACCCGTGCCCGAACCCGACCCGACTACCCGGACCTACAGTGTGGACTACGCATTTTATTTTAATTTGACCCGAGACGTATATACCTACTATGTACAGTCAGCGTCATATAGTTAGTAGCAGCCAAGGTAGCCAAATATTTCGGTACACGTCTCTATTACTGTAAGAATAAGGGTGTGTTACGAAATATTTGGCTACTCTGGCCGCTACTAACTATATGACGCTGACTGTACAGTCACCTGGAAGTCAGCAGATCGATCACGTATTGCATTGTACGCGCGTCAGAGATCTAAATGTCACTTTTTGTATGGAAAAATGACGGAACGTTACGTGATATGGTCAGGACTAGACGGGCAGAAATATCTGACAGCAACTCATTTTGCAGAGCCGTTAGAACGTGTCAGATACTCGTATTTTTGCGGTTTGGGGCGTCAGTTATTATTGTAGAAAGTCTGTACTACAAATGTACATATACCATCTATAGTATAACTGCAACGATATACTACCTAATTTTCTACGGTACACTACCTCAGTAACAACTCATAGGTAGGTATCCTACCTTTTTCATGATAAGAAACCTAATGAACTCTTATGTCACAAAAAATACAAAATATTTTCATGAAAACAACTTCAGCAGGGTACCGTTTTAGAAGAGTTTGGCCCATAAACAATTAAGCTTATTATTATAGTCAATATTAATCAAGTTCTCAAATACCCAAATGTCCCGTCAAATGTGAAGAGTTAAACAACATAATATCTTTTAAGGTATGTCTTCATTGAGGACACTCAGAACAACATGTTTATAACCGTGCAGTAATGTTATGTTCACGAATTCTACCACTATCCTGCACAATGCCACATTTCCCTGCATTATTAACGCTCGCTTCGACTTTAAAAAGATTAATGCCCCCGATAACCGGCCCAAATGAAAAGTGCCCCAACAGAATTGAATCATTTCAAACCGACGCCTTCGAATCATTTGGAAATTAATGGCTTCATTTCCATACGAGGTAATTAGTTAGTAATTCATGCCTCCGTCTGAGTTACTGCGGTCTTGTTTATTTTACGGTTGGAGTAGTAAATGGGTGAGGTAGGTGATGAATAAATGGTTAATTGAAACTAGTTGAAATAAATAGGTATTTGGATGTGCATTTATACATATTAGCGGTGCGCGGAATGGATAATACATTTGTAAGGATTTTTTTTAGGAAAGCCTAATGTATTATTAATAGATCAAGTTAGTAATCATACACACGTTTATTTAAGTATTTATTTGTTGTTTGGGATCGGGATCTTCAAAACTTTTGTAAAGATTTCGATTCGATTTACAAACACAGAGGTTATTTATCTAATGTATTTGTATTTTTCGTATTACATAGAATTACGGGATGAAATTCGATCTAGCTGGGTCTTGTTTTTGTAGCCCATTATTGTAAAGAAGCTGTATAACATGGTGCATCTAACAAATAGCAGAATTATCTGGAGTCCCAGAGCATTGTTTTTTATATCACATAATGTTTGTTCAATAAAAAAACAAAGATGGGACGGAGGGCCAAACTATGCTCTGTAACTAAACACAGAAAAATAGTTTTCCTGAAATTCAGTTCAAATCTTTCAGCTAAGGACACACAGCGGTTCAGACTTAGTTTTGCTTAATCTTTACCTAGCTATATATTATAATCCTTACATTAACTACCAGTCCACCAGAAGCAAAATCAGAAATCTACATAATTACCTAAATATGAGAGTTAATTAACCTGTTTACTGTTGGCAACTAATATATATTTTTTCTGAATAATTTAGTAATTTTATTGGCAATTACTTTGTTCTGTAACATAACGTAACTTTTTCTAACACTTACAGAAAGCTACTCATTACTTACTATTAAAAAAGTTAATTTCCAAATTAGACCCGAATCATCTTTGGCATTAGCTAATTTAAACGTCGGCTAATATAATTCGATGTTAATTTAACGTTATAAGCGTTTATTAGCTAGGTTTAATAGCCGTTTTAGTATATTACAGTTTTAATATGGTGCTTACTGGCACCTGGCGCGGAACAACTGACAGTGTGTATCCGGCCTTAGATCCATTGAAACTTAACGGTTCAATTCATAATTAACAGGATACGATAAAATATCAATATTTATTTTTTAATAAATTGCTGATGTGTCTAAGCATAGGCCTTCTGTACTTCTATACATCTCCCTCTCCTTATATATTAATGTAGCGCCTTGTATAGTATAAGTCAGGTAGATTTAAAATGTATGAAATTTTTGTATAGAAAAGTTTTATTTAGCTACTGCTAACGTGCATTGGAAACATTACCTTGGTACAGTCGCCATCAGATATATTGGAGCGGCCAAAGTGCTCACAAATAATCTGACAACGTCTCTATTGTGGAGGCATTAGAGACGTGTTCAGATATTTGTGACCACTTTGGCCGCTCCGATATATCTGATGGCGACTGTCCCCGTCTGGATTCACGATGGAGCCCGGGGTCTGCTTGCTATCTAATACCGGAATAAAAAATCGCGTGGGGACTAGTTTTTAGTTTTTACGCAAGCATCGGTCGTCTGCCCTTCCAAAAGACAGCAGGTACACCTCATTGGGCTTAAGTTGTGTGAGTGTGCAACCGACTTATATTACGCTTTTTTTGCCAATAAAAAGGCAGCGTCAGTCTCTGATACTGAAACATTTTGCAAGATTCATAGAAAATTAAGCGTTGGCATTATTAGACTTACTTTGAAAAAACTTCACATATTATCATGCCAGCCCGTACGAGTATGTATCAACGCAAGTGCACTTAGAAAGCTTGATGTCTCATTTGCGACAGGCGTGACTCTTGAAAAAATTACTAAAATTAATTTTAACTTAGCTCTGTTTAATGACACGAGCATAAGCGTGTAATGTAATACATTTATAAAACAAAATGCCATACCAAACGTGAAATCATTGTGTTATTTTAACCCCGGTTCATTACGTTCATTTGGATGTCACGCGTGTAACAATTATTTCGGAATTACACGGTTATCACATATCAAAGCCGGCCGTTTTCCAAACTCATAACCATTAATAACCTTTACAAACTCATATGTCATTCAACACTTTTATAAAACGAGCCGTAACACAAGGATACAAAGTTGTGTTTAACATAACAACTCCTTGTGTGTGAGCCTGTGAAAGTTACGCTGAAAAACAAAAGAACAACGCGAACCAGCGACATATTACGTCGTTTCACTCACCATTATGTGTGTAAGGGACGGCAGGTCTGTAGAAATGTCCAGAATAGCTAGGCAGTAAATGTTTGGCGTATAATTTGCGCACATTTAAAATGGTTAACGCGATACACTCTTGCGCCGATTCGCGGCGGTTGGCAGTTTAAAAATAAGTGGGCTTTGTGTTGATTTGTTTAGCTATGTATTCAATTGTTTTGGTAAGGGCGGCTAGTAATCGCAATATGTCTATTGAAGTCGATTTCAACTGGCTCGTTAGCCACGTCGATGTGTTAAGTGCTTGTGCAGCTGTATTGTATACTGATGTAGATGGGTCGCTATATATGGTCGAACTGACAAGGGGCTAAATACTTCTGAACCCTGTCACTTTAGCGTCATGTTTAAGGTTAAACTGCCATACGAAGATAAGAACCGTCATTGTGTAACAACTAGGTACGGATAAATTTTCTAGGCCAAAATCACTTCTGTTTGTGCTTAGAAAACAAAGTGATTGTCGTTCATTGTTAAGTGGTAAACAAAGCGATTGTCTTTTATTGTTAAGTGTAGCCGCTAATTGATACTATATTAAACATCAACACTTTTCCAAACAACAGGCGGCTTTATGTCTAAGAATGTTTAAAACAATAGAATATATAATACTTTACTTTAATTCGTGTAAAGTATTTATTAAAAATGGCCTTTCATATCGAAGCCTTTGTGGCACGTGGCTATTGTTATATTAAAACTATTTTAACTGTAAGAACCATCGGTCCAGCAGAGCAATTGTTGTTTGGTTCTTGTTGTTGTTGTTTTGTTTGTTGTGAACAGATCTCCGTTTTATACAAATAATCCGCACCGCACTAATACTAGGACCGAAATCATTTTTTGTATGGATTAATGTTCAGCCTTTCCTGTGGACACATCGAAAGTATTCTTTTAAGGCATAATTTTGGCACCGGAGCCAGACAGGTATGAAAAACACTTATGCAAGTTATGACTTGAATGACCGGATCATAAATTAAATGCACCTAAACAGTTTTTCCGAAAGACGCCTCATTTAGAAAGAAAGAAAGATAGAAAAAATACACAAAATACAATACAATTGACACATATTGTGTGTGTCTTCGCGGCAGTGAATCGGTCGCTGTCTCAGCATTATGCCGAGGTGTCAGACAGACACCTACAGCGCTGATTTTCAGACAGCACCGTACGTGACCCATCACGGAACGCAACACAACATACTACGGATACAAACCTATACACATAATAAATAAATAATTAATATAATACATTTGTTAAATATGTAACACTAGCACAATGTAATTTCAGTTTGTAATTTTGAAAGACTTACTTGTTACTTACTTTGAAATTCCGTGGCGGACATTTTATCTCTGAAATTCTCTCGACAGTATCCCTCTATATAGGTACCTATAGTTCAGATTATATAAGGTGGCCTACATTTTATAAAACTATCGTAGGAATTAGAATCTTCAACCCTGGACGGTAGAGCTGCTTTTTGAATGACTACTTTGATGCAATTCGGCCAACTCGAATAATCTCAAGATACTTATACTTACATCGCAATTGGCATCCATCTCGCTGAGTTATCGCACAGCCATCTTGGCCATTAGCACTCGCTTGATGTACCTAGCACTTATATCGTTCAATTACTACATAATACCATCATTGTCGACATTTATGTAGCATTCGTTTGTCTAGAACTTATAGCTAAGTAGTAGAATAGAGTGGAATAGTAATTGATTGCCATACTTGATTCAAAAACAGAACAATTTATCTGTGAGGGCCTTGTAAGTTTGGGGGTAATCTCCGATACAAGTGCTCGCTCATGCGATTTCAAAAAATCTTTACGAAATAAGTACTTTAGGTATTATTAATTCTGTGACCAGGGTATCACGTAATTTTACGGACACATGTTAGGATAACTCATGTGTAATTTTTCCATACAAAAAGTGACATTTAGATCAGCCTGCCGCGGTTACGTGCGTTACGTAGTCGACTTGCTGAGCTCATCATAGCTGTATTAGGACTACTTTTACTGTAGGGGCGGTACATACAGTAGGTCCTGTAGGTACTCTGCCTAATTGTACTCGTACATATGTACTGAAGCAAATAAAAAGGCAATAACGTCTCCATTTTCTTGTACTAATTGGCGTCTTATCGGTGCACGCCGTAAATCGGGCGCTCCGTGCCACCACAGATATATAGGAGGTGGACACCGTATGTGTAATGTGTATGAAGCGTGCTCATTTAGATGAGATTTCATGAGAGTGTGACGTGACTGGGGTGTTTCGGTTTATATAATTAACCTGTTGTCACCGATTACACTTACAACTTTTTTTGTTATATAAAATAAAATATTTATTTATAATAACAATACGTCTGGCATTTCAGTTTCCTAATGCGATAGCGTAGCAAATAATCAACATGTAAAGCATATTTTGCCAGCTTTGGAAAACCATACACTCCTGAAAATAAAATGTTTTTTTCAGGATACTACTAACAAGCTATGTTAATAGTACCTATCCTGAAAAAACATTTTAATCTATTTACTAGGTATGTCATCAGCGTCCAAATTTTTTCGTGTGGCGGATTCGCATTCCCAATTTAGAAATTTCGGAATTCGGTAATGATACTAATGATGCTCAAAGTCAAATAAATGATTTGTGAAGCCCGCTGTGTTTTGCCAGCAGAATGCATACAATCTCTCGCGTAAATAATTGATCTTCGGAATTTTTGTGCGTTCCCGGTGATTTAGCGTGATCTACCTTCAAATATGTCTGTGCACACAGCCATAAATCGGCCGGCCGGTTTACGACCCAAGCTTTTCTGCAGAGTTATATCAATAATTGACAAAGAATTGAAACTAATTCGTTTCCTGTGTAGTGTGTCGTAAATTATTCGAGTAATTATTCCAATTATTGTAGTTTTATGTGAGCCGCAATTATATAGGTTTATGTGGTTCGTTACGGTTTTTAAATGCATTTGCATGAATAATCAGGGCTGGGAACCTTAAACGCTGAATTTTGACCCTGACATATATTGCGATAGAGCTTTATCTAAGTATAAGTACTAATATTATAAAGGCGTTATTCAATAGAACCACACAACACCACACACAACACACACCATACCAGAGAGTATGTTGTGTGGTTATTGCCACACAACATACCAGATACAGTAATAAAACATTCGACAGCGATTATCTCCGACTCTATTCACTTAATCAAAAAAATTGCTGAGAAACCTTATATTTATTATGAAAGGCCTATCGATTTATGTGCTTGCAATGAAAAAAAAACCGGTCAAGTGGCTGTTATCCACGTTAATCCCCTAGCCTGATCCCCCAGGGGAAAAAACGGTTAGGTTATTAAGTGAACTGCGACCCTACAGCGCGCGAGCCGAGCGAGCGAAGCGAGCGTGACGCGGCAGCGTCCGGCGAAGCGCCATAACCGAACATTATCATTTTTTCCTAGTTAAATATAAAATAATTGCCACTAATTCCCCTGGGTGATCGAGGTCAGGTGATTAACGTGGATAACGTGGTCAAGTGCGAATCTGACTCACGCACCGAGGGTTCCGTACAAACTATCAATTAACTCAAGTCAAGGAAGAGTAAATGTCCCAATAAATAAATAAATATAAGAGGACAATCTAACACAAATCGACCTAGTCCCATAGTAAGCTCAGTAAGGCTTGTGTTATGGGTACTAGACGACGATATACAGGGCGTCCCAAACTTATGGGACATGAAGGGGAAGTACCTTAAATATCGTAGATAGTGAATTTTGCTCAAAAAAGACTTTATGTTATTTTTAAAAGTTAGTAATTCTGCATTCATAGATTTTCTAAAAATTACTTGCTTCGTCTGGGAATCGAACCGACTTAAATGTCAAAAAAAATCACCCTACTTTTAAGATGCCAATCGAAAGAATAGCTAAAAAATAATAACTCTGCTTGAGTAACATGGTATTTTAAAAGAAAGGAACAACGTGAAATTAATATTTTAATCAAATTAAAAACATACATGAAACTGCCGTAGTCAATTAAGTAGGTATTTTTTTGTAAATTAATTAATTAAATGCTCAAAATGTGATCCCTCTTGTCTTACGCAAATCTCCAATCTTTTAATGAGCCCGCTGCCTGTTGATTTTCTTATCATTTTATGGTGAACACTCGATGTGATATGGCACAATTCTGTTTGCAACTCGCCCACGTTCTCGTATCGCTTTTTGTATAGCATATCTTTCACGTATCCCCAAAAGAAGAAATCTAATGGTGTAAGGTCTGGGGATCTGGCCGGCCATCTAATCGGTCCATTTTTTTTTTTTGTCCTTTCTTTTAAAATACTATGTTACTTAAGAAGAGTTATTATTTTTTAGCTATTCTTTCGATTGGCATCATAAAAGTAGGGTGATTTTTTTTGACATTTAAGTCGGTTCGATTCCCAGACGTAGCCTATAATTTTTAGAAAATCTATGAATGCAGAATGACTAACTTTTAAAAATAACATAAAGTCTTCTTTGAGCAAAATTCACTACCTACGATATTTAAGGTACTTCCCCTTCATGTCCCATAAGTTTGGGACGTCCTGTATATAATAGATTTAATACTTAAATACATAGAAAACATCCATGGCTCAGAAACAAATGTTCATGCTCATCACACAAATATTTGCCCTTACCGGGATTCGAACCCAGGACCTTCAGCTTCGTAGGCAGCGTCACTACCCACTAGACTAACCGGTCGACAAACTTAACCCAATACTTGTTAAATTACTTATTTTAACCCAACACAACAGAATTCAATTTCAAACAACGAATAACTTTTACACCAAGACCATCGAACTACCAAGACAATTGAATCGCGATCTTTTTTTGACCTGCTATTGAAATATACCCGTCCCAACCCCATTAATTCTAGAAAAATCTTAACAGCGCAAAGTAGGAATGGGGTCAGCGCCATCTATCGGCCCCATTTGGTACTAACGTGCAAGGACCATGAGCTTAGTACCTATGTATGTTGGTGTTTTAGCGATTATTGTTTTCCAGTAATATTTATGTTTATCTTAATCACAAGTAATTATTTCAAATTTTTCGGTTGGATAACTTCGGAAATAAGGGCGGGGAATGGTATTTTTTTTTTACATTTACCTTCATAGATCGAAATTTTACGAATTTAGAAAAAAAATAAAAACTAACTGTTTCAAAAAATGCAACTCAAGCGCTTTCATATGATACCCCACTTGACCTAATAATTGTTTTTTTTTTGCCGCCCCCTCATATTCGTAATTTTTCATAGAAAATGAAAATGTATATTTAAATTTCTCATGTTCCATGCACGTGGATAGCTCTCATTTAAAGCCATTCCATATTTCAAATTGATAGCTTAAGTAGTTCTTGATATTTCACTTTGTGACAGACAAACAGACAGACGGACGGAGTCGCACAAAGCACCATAAGGGTTTCTTTTTTCCTTTTTTGGTACGGAACCCTAATTTTTTTTTGACTTTCAGTTTTATGTATGGAGTGCACCCCTAAATATATTTTTTTACTAATTTAATTACAAACCTATGTAGCGGTTAACAAAATACACCTATCCTCATTTTTTTTTCAAATAGGTACACCAGTTTTCGAGTAAAATGCCTGTGACATACGGACGGACAGACAGACAGACAGACATGACGAATCCATCAGGGTTCCGTTTTTTGCCATTTGGCTACGGAACCCTAAAAAGTAAAGTATAAAATAGACCTACTTTGAGCTTGTCTACTCCCATCCGATGTTTCTTCTATACTAATCTACACTCTATACTAAAGGAGAAAAAGTCTGTGAGATTGTAGCTTTGTAAGTTATTATGTAGTAGGTAATCTCCGGAACCACTGGACCTTGAAAATTATTTCACCAGTTTGTAGAATGGACTTTCCGGATGGTCAAAGGTGAGGTTTGCCTGCACTCTTTACAGTTAGCGCCTAGCGGGCGAAGCCGTGCGGGCAGCTAGTCTTAATATAACTAATCAGCCTCTTACTAGCCTATTCATACTGTGAAAGAAATGTGCGGTGTGGGTGGCTCGGACTCAAAGTTTCCAGCAACATTGTATTTGTTGCCAGCAACATTGTTTTTGTTGCCGACAACATTGACGGCCATTGACGGAAATTCATGTCGATTCCTGACTCCGATTTTTCGTGATACGAGAGTTCCCGAGGGTGCGCTGGGTCGGAAGTGGAGGGACCTGCATGTTGCCTGTTTTAGCTGTTTACCTTGTTTGTCACCGTCGTAGTATTAAAAAATACAAACTTTCTATTCTTTGAGGGCACAACCGGGAAAAAGCTAGGAGAATGATAGAGTTTATAATATATATAAACGTAAAAGTCCTGACTGACTCACTTAAATCAACGCCCAGCCCAAACCGTTGAACCTAGAAAGCTGTTGTTTTCACAATAGGTAGTTTATATAACGCAAGTACCCACTAAGAAGGGATTTTTGAAAATACCACTCTCAAAGGGGTAAGAAGAGGGTTGAAAGTTAGTATGGGGATGGAGTAAAATTTGAAGACTTGAAACTTTGTGTATGGACTCCTTATTACAATACATGAAAAGTAATTTTAGGGTATTGGAAAAACCCATCCCTCGTCGGGTTAAACAGGGGTAGAAAGTTTGTATGGGGGATTTAGTATACAAATAATTTGAGTCCCGGGAAAGGACATAGGATAGTTTTTATCCTGAAAATCATCCCCTGTGAAATGGGGGGTGAAAGTTTTTATGGAGCTACGATATAAACGAGTTTCACGCGGATGGAGTCGCAGGCAGAAGCTAGTGCAATATAAGCCTTGAACTTGAAAAGAGAGGCAAATTTAAATAAAACAGAGTGGCAACACCTTGTATAACGCGACTAAAATAATAATGATACTTTTTGAACAATTATTCTCTCAGACTCTTTAACTTAAGTCTACTTTATATTTAAAAAGAATATTTAAAACCACTCTCCAAAATTTCAACTTGGACGAGACATAATAATTCAAATTCTTATAATATTCTTCAATGTGAATAATATTAGTTCAAGCCACACTTTAATTATTCTCTTTAAGGCGATGCCTTGATTTAAACCACTCATTTTATTACGGAACTTTCTCAATTAGCATATTAGGTATCAAGATTAGGACATCATACTAAGACGTTTGACACATTTGACAATGTTATTACTGTTGCCATTATTACCATTATGCCAAGTTTTAAATAATTCTTAGGCTCATCTTTCATTAGCCAGACTATGAAACTTTTTACGATTTTATTATGGCAGAATATAATGTAAAGATAATGAAACAAGCGTTTAAAAGTAACAAGCATCATGAAGTGTAGCAAACCGCGCGAAGTTGTGTAATGTCGTCATTAAGCTAATGTGAAGCTCACTCGGTCGCCGAGTGACGTGACATTAAGGATAAAGGTCGACGGGGATTCGCAGAGGTTTCACGTCATGTGAGATTGTTTCTAGTGGACTATGTTCAAAACGATACAGACTGGCAAAAAATACTAAGCGGGTAAACAAACGGGAACAGAAAAAATCCGAAGAGTTATTTGACCGAAACCATCATTATTCTGGAATTTGAAATTTCGATCGCAACGTAAATTTTGACCCAGATGATTTAATTGAATACATAAACAGATTAGGTTAGGTTCTTCTCTTCTGCTTATTTAAGAGACAAGCTCTTGTCGGTGTAGCTCAAAGTAGGCCGTCAATTTACTCCGATCCCAGGCAACCTCTTTGACATCTCGATACGACCTAACATCAACTCTTTTTTTGAGCTGCTCTATGTAGTTTATTCTAGGTCTTGCTCTTCCTCGCTGCCCTTCTATCTTTCCTTCAATTATATTGAGTATGAACTTGTCATGTCGTATGAGGTGCCCATCATCCCTCTTATATTTGATTTTACAATGCTATGCAGAAAGCTAATTTTGCCATTGCTATTCTGGACTTTATATCTGGTGTGCATCTTTTTTTTTTTTTTTTTTTTTTTTTCTTCTTCCAAACGACTTTGGATCCGTTTAAAGAGATTGGTGTGGAAGGTAGGTTTTCTGTTTTAGATTATATTACAATTTTGGTTTTGCGGGCATTCATTTTAAGCGAAACTACTTTAAATACTTGTATCCATTGTTTCTAGTAATGTTTAAATTTTTTGCCTGATTCTGCTATTGCGGCTATATCGTCTGCACTATCGTCTAGGTCAGGTTAGTACTCATATCTTAAAAAAACAGAAATTCCTTCAGTTCATTCAACACGCTGTTCGGAATTATTAAATTCGGAAAAATATAGTTTCGGAAAAAAAAAATAGTAAATCAAAAACGAACTAGCCCATATGTCATATGAACTAGCTCAATATGACTTGTTTTATACTCGTAGGTATAGACGACGATATATGAAATACATAGAAAACATCCAAGTAGCATACAAATATTTGCCCTTACCACTGATTCGAACCTCGGACCTTCAGTTTCGTAGTCAGCGTCACGACCCACTAGGCTAACCGGTCGTCCAAACAAATGACTCTTCGGAATGATGAAGTGCACCCCAAACACACATACGATCGATCTGATGGTAATTAGACACCGTCGCCTGTGGACGCTCGACTCCAGAAGAATCATACAGCCGAGTTGTCTGACCCTTTATTAATTAAATAACTGTGGGATTGGTAATCTTTAATGGTTGCGTACATCAGACGAATAAGGAACGATCGAATGTGGTTTCAAATATTTTTGTGCGATTCAAATACCGCCTATATGTACTTGAATAAAGATTATTTTGAGTTTGAATGGCGAATGAGCTGGTTGGTGGATGATGAACCAGTGTGAAACAGGTGTCGAAAGAGCGTATTTATTTTATATCCAAGTATTTAGATCAGAGTTCTATATATTTCGATTTTCAAAAAGCTTTTGACCCCGTAACTTGCAGCGACTGGATTTACTTCGAAACTTCTCCGGTTTGTGGCTGACTTATTTGCGAGGTCGACAGCAATTCAATTTCTCTCCACCTTACCATACCCGATCAGGCGTTAGTCCAGTTTCCATCCTGGGCCCGTTGTGATTTATCATAACGATAAAGTTGAAAGAGTGGTCCATAACCTAGTGCTTGTTCTATGTGGATGATTTAAAGCTTATACGGTGCATAAGCAATATCGCGGACCTCTTACAGTAAGATATCAACGCGGTGCTTCCTTGGAGTAAAAATAACAGATTGCATTTCGACTCATCCAAATGTTGTGTTATGAATGACCTATAGTCACGCTCAGTCCCCAATGCACTATACCTATTTCCTCGACGATAACCTAATTAATCGCGTAACTGAGGATCTTGGCGTCCTCTTTGACCCTAAACTTACTTTTAATCAGCACATTATAACGCTTGTGAGAGATTGCTATAAAACTTATAAAAGGCCGGTTTTTATTATGTGCAACTTAAAGGTTGTTCGGGATCCCGTAACCCTAAAGTTATTGTACACGGCTCTGGTTAGAAGTAAGATTGAAAGTGCCTCGATTGTTCGGATGCCGCATGAAATTCGTACATTCTTCTCTTAGGAAGGGTACAGAAGGCTTTTCTCCGGAAATAGTACGGGTTCTACCCTACCAGATACTTGCTCGGGATGTTGGGTTTAACTCATTAGAGGTTCGACGTAACACCGGGCCCTTGAACATGTCGTGTGGCATTATAAGGGGCGAGTCAGATTGTTCGGGTTTGGTCGGAAGGTTCTGTATTATTTTTGTAAACAGCTACAATAGAAGTCACAGCCATCATCTGTTTGCAGTGGCGACGACTCGCACGGTAGCACACAAGGGGCACAAGCACTCGCCGATTGGTTGCGCACCAGATTGCGATTTGTTTGCCGACATTGCATTTGCAATAAATTGTATCCAGCTCTGTTAGGGCGTGTGTGTTGCGAAGCTAATTTTTAACTGTTCATATTTTATTGACTGTTATTTTTATGTTCCGAGAATAATATTCCTTTGCTATTCCGCCAAAAAACGTGTTGGTCTATCAGCGAAGATGAGCGTCATTTTTGCATCTCATCTTCGCTGATAGACCAACAGGTTTTTTAGCGGAATAGCAAAAGAATATAGTTCTCGTAACATATCATCATAATCAAACATCATATATCATGGACTTCCGCAAAGTAACACCTGATTCAATCAATTATTTATTATTTTTATGTTTTATTTTGTCTTTATTTGGCCAGTGCATATTATTGTTTAAGTTTATCAACGCCTTAGCATCTGCTGTAGTGCTGTTAAATTATGTATTTTTCACTAACTAAATAAAAATAAAATAAATGCCAAAGTTTGGATGTTTGTTAGTCAATCACGCCTAAACGGTTGTGCTTTATAAATATATGGGTGTCGTTGAGATACTGAATTATAATTATCATTAAAATGTTTCAAATTCAAACAACATCTAGATTTCACACATGTATTTCGTAATATATGATTGTATTGGTACTATTAATAACAGTTATATTACTTTAACCTGTAAGTATAAAAATGATATGACCGGGCTGAATATCGGCGTGTTTTTAATCTTCTAGGCGAATACAATGTCCTAGAAAATTCAATACACGGCTAAATACATTTTAAAGGTAGGATTACACAGATGCGTTTGAGTAGCTTCTGAAATGGTTCGCATCGATAGAAAAGTAAATAATAAAAATTCTCAATAGATGGCGCTGAATGCTAAAAGGCAACATTGCGTCGAAAATACCATCATTATTAAAGATTATACCTACGTATCTGATTTATCAGAGGCATATTTTATTGTTCTCAGAATTCAAGTTGAAGCGAACGAATTCGTTTGCTCCTCAAACGTATCAGTGCCAGATCCATTTTGCAATTTGACTTTTCCAATAAAATATAAAACTGTCAAGAAAACAACTACACATCAACAATTATTTTTAAATATAAATTATTGCCCCGAATTAAAGTATTAACATGAAGACGAAAATAAATACGTTGCTATATACACTACTAACTATATAATACAAGTAACCTAGTTTATTCACACTGGATATGTTATCTTTATCTGATACAGTCGAAGACACATTTTAGTCTGAACCAAAATCTTTGTCGTCACACAACGGAATAAAAATCCGCTGACACGTAACATAAAATGTATAACGTCAAAGTGTTTATTCGGCGGAGGACACACATCGTATAATTTTCTCTCCATTGTCCATTAGGTACTGTATTTATTTATCTATCTATTTCTATGATTTACCTACTGCATATGTTCACAACACTTTCACTGGAAGCAACCCGCCTAACGGGTGCTTTCACCGTAGACGCCTTCCGCTACATACGAGAAAAACCACGGGCTTGGCTACAAGCGTAGCGCGTAGCGATTCTTGGCAGTGAATGTGACTACGGCGTAGGCGCCCGCTAGGCGGGTTCCTGCCAGTGAAAGTGTTAAACAATAGGTAGGTGCCCGAATAAACGCTTGTGCGTTATTAATTGAGACTCAAGTTGTGTTACTCTGTGTTTCATAGCGTACCTACATGTTTCCATTGTTCGACGACCAAAAATTTAAGCGACCATTTTAGACCTCAATTTCAATCTAATAATGGCCATAGAATGTCTTTGACAGTATTATCAAGTCTTTACGTAAGCGGAGTAGAACTAATGATAATCATTCATATATTAAAGCAAACGTTTCATGTAATTACTGTTAAGTCCAGGTATGAACAACCTATCCACTGAAGCCAAACACGCGCGGTTTTTTTTACTTAACAATCTCCAGCACTTCCCTTACTGCGATCTTCTAACAGCCGTTGCCTATATTCAATCTATTATTAGTTTTTCATACAGTGATAACAGAAGAAGCTACATATTTGTAATTTAGACGTCTCAATAGACTTTTCAATATCTAATCTTGAATTTTGGGAGCGTCTGTATTTTGATTAAAGTGTATTCCCTAATCTAAAATGTAAGAAAACATCCCATAGTATCAGGAAAAGACGAGCGTAACAGAATCTCATTAGAAAATCGCAGCAGGCCTCTATTTCCAGGTGCTTATTCACAAACGTGACAGATGACAGGTCAATTCGACATACACGATAAACTTCCGTATATTTCCGAGATTTGTATCAGCTGCATAATGTACGCGAAACTGTCAGTGAATTGTAGATTCACTGTCACATTTGTGAAATAGGCATGTTCTCTATTATGTGAGATCAACGACGTATTTGCTCTAAATGCACATTAAAGCGATAACACGACCAAAACATTTATACATCTCGTTGTTATGTGTAAACCTGAGAGCGCCGTAATGACGCTACGAAACCAGATGTATTTATATTTTGATCATGTTGTAATTGATACATCTTCCATATTCGAGTTCAAAAACAAGTCAAGTGTCGAATCACTATTTACATTGACATAGGTTATTTAGGATACTTTTATGCATTATTAGACAAACTCATACTCCTTATGGAATATATGTATATGCAACAACGTTGACATCATCATGAATTTCTCATCACAAACCGTCCAATCTCCAGCAATCAAAAACGCAGCTGCTTTGCCAAAGTAAACTGGCTCGTCACACCTGGCCAGGCCAGTCACTTGTACACGAAAGATCCAAGAGCCTCTATAGTCACTAGTTCTATTTATTCAAAGTCACTTTCACGTATTAAGCAAAGACTCTATACTGAACGGATTATGTTTCCTACCTCCGTTCTTCGTCAGGTCTTGTTCCGACGTGCGTCCGCCGCTGAGGTCTAAGGAGACAGCTCTGCTGGAGTCAAAGTCAAATTTCTCGAAGTTTGAAGGTACGAATTGCTTGAAGAAGGCATGCTGAGGGTCGGGTAGAGGGCTAAAGTTCCGCCCTGAATGTGCGTCGGAGGTGGAGCTGTCAGAGTTGTTGATTGCGTCTCCGTTTGATGGCGCCCGGAGACGGCTGGATAGGGAGAAGTCTTCAGGTCCTGAGTCGTGGCAGGAGTCGCCTCCGACGACGTCGATCATGCTATCTTCTCCGTCCACGTCTCCATCAGAGTCTGAATACAGGCCGCTGTTCCTGTGCTGGGCCAGATACTCCGTCTTGAGGGCCTCGAGGTCAACGGCGATGCCCTTGGCCCGCAGCTTCCGAGCTTGGCGATCCAGCGCTTTTGCCAGCTTCTTTCTTCTTCTCGCCCTGGTGATAAAATCAATAGGGCCTAATTAGTATAGAACCTATCAAACTTGGATATTAAGGAATGATCTATGCGTCAGTCAAGCCTGGTGCCATGATAGGCGCTCGACATTAGAAAAATAGGCTTCCCAAGTAGCACGCAAGTTATTGTATAAACCAATCATTTCTTTCTAAGAGTTCTAATAATAATATTTATTCTATCTCGCGCGCGGCCTTTTGCTAACAGCGCAGCGAGGAGCAGGTCTATGGTACATAGACGCAAATGGCTCGTGTTACTTCCAAACGTCTGAAGACTCTCAAGAGACAGACTGTCGTCCCTTATTTGGACTGTCGTCATCTAAGACTGCAGAAAACTCTTGGCAATGATGTAAAGCATCTGCTTTGCTCATCTGAGCAGCTCGCGGCTGTGACCCCCGCCCCGTAATAGCCACTCCAAGTCCCTGACATAGGGACATAGAGGAAGACCCGAGACGATTTAAAGCCAGTAAAGGCGTGTTACGTGAGTGGCTCACCTCTCGCGTGCTCGCAGCTCGTGCGGCGGGATGGGCTCCCCGGAGCAGCTCTGCGGGTGCGCGTTGTGCGCCGGCCGCCCCGGGCCTTTCTTTGTGTGCTCCTTCTTCCGCCATTTTGCTCGGCGGTTCTGGAACCAGACCTGTGGACAAACGTACTGGTTAGTTATGAATTCAACCGTGTTCAGAGGCTCTAGTATAAGTCTTAATCGCGTTTGCGTTTTACCCTCAATTTGAATGGGATTTGACAGCTAAACGCGAACGCGGTCGTGACTGTTGACAACGTGTTTGTGACGCATTGTGTATTTAGGTCATAGACTCATAGTAAATGTTGTGTTCTAATTCTAAATAATTCATGTTTCTTATTTGATTTAATCAGCACATCTGAACATTAAATAGTCTGAATACGGGCTAAAACTTGTATCGTCATTATAAAATACACAATCACAAATTAGGGTCACGGTATTGACCCTGCCTACGAAACCGGAGGTACCGGGTTCGAATCGATTTATTTATGTGATGAGCACGATTATTTCATCTGTATAAGTTTGTTTATCGTCGTCTAGTACCCATACGCTTTTACAGCTTTGCTTTGTTTGGGACTAGGTCGATTTTTATAAGATTGCCACCAAAATATACATTTTTATTTATTTACTTTATTCGGGACAAATTAAACTTCCTATCCATACTAATATTATAAATGCGAAAGTGTGTCTGTCTGTCTGTCTGTCTGTCTGTCTGTCTGTTACCTCTTCACGTTTAAACCGCTGCACCGATTTGGATGAAATTTGGTATAGAGATAGTTTGAGTCCCGGGGAAGGACATAGGATAGTTTTTATCCCGGAAATCATCCCCTGAGGGAGTGAAATGGGGGGGTGAAAGTTTGTATGGAGCTAAGATATAAACGAGTTCCACGCGGACGGAGTCGCGGGCAGAAGCTAGTAGTTAATAAATGTCAAAAATGCCACTTGCGCCGTCCATTAGTTAGTAGCCTTCTCAAAATTTGCTCAAGCGTGTTCTCCGTTATTATCCCGATTTGGTTATCAAGATGATCGAAAAGGATGGAATATTATAATACATTTACAATCTTTTCAACTGACTGTACCTGCGTACATCACATGTTTAATTGAAGGATTTTATCTAAGTTAAGTCTAAAATCCTTGGTTAATCTGTCAATATGAAGAAGGCTCAATAAATGTTGCACGGTTATTGGCAAACAAGCGCGTGTTTAGAGCAACTCAGTTAAAGTCAATTAGTAATCGGGTTGTAGAATTAGCTAGTAAGATTAACTAACGGTTGGAGTTCGATGACTAAACTGAACAACAACGGTTGGAGTAAAAAAAATATAGGACTTTGTCAAAGTTTAAAGCGACAACATGCACAGCTCGGTGACATCCATTCATTAGAACGTACATTTAAGTAACGATACCTTGAAGTGCTTTGAACCGTTTTATCGAAAAAATATAACAACTCCCTTTTCTAATGGAGAGCTATATGTTTTTTTTTATTTTCTCGAGCAGCAATGTACTGTTTACGTTTTTTTTGACGTTTAATTGCGTGCTGAATTTGTATAAAAAAACTGTATTTTTTTAACTGGAGATAGCTATTATACTTACCTACTTTCAGCCCTTAAAACATATGTTCTTATGGACACTGTATATTTTATTGTATTCAACTATGTATCGAAAGATAGGTACACGTCGGCATTACACGAAACAATAACAAACTCTAAGAGGTAGGTACTTAATTACCTAACTCATTAAATATGATGCCCTAGAGGCAGTCAAATTTCATCTCGCTCGGTTAGGTCACAAAAATGTAAGATAGGGTACGATGTTTACTTACCACCAGACAGGCCGTACACCTAAGGCCATATATCTGTTTGACACCGTGCTGGATTAGAAAAGTACGGATCCATCGTGGTCGTCATCTAAATTATTTTTTTACCCCGACGCAAAAAGAAGGGTGTTATACGGTAGTACTCTTTATTATTCTGTGTATAAAGTTTCACGTGTCTGTGTGTATGTCCGGGGCATCGTAGCTGCTTAACGAACGGTTTTTTTTGACCGAAAGCTGACGTGATCGAGATAGTTCTCAGCTACGTTTCAACAAAATCGTTTCAGCCGGTTTTGAGATATTGAACTTTGTTATTCAACTTTTGTAAGTAGTTAATAATTATCACTAAAAGCGATTGTAGTGCTGCATTTAGTTTTTTATTTACCTTAACCGTGTCAAGATGGATTCTCGAGAGTATTAGAGAATATAGCATTGTTATTGTCATGTTCTCACACGGCCCACTTTACTAGAAAAAACGGCTGTAATCTCCATCGTGTCGTTAAAGTAGATGAATGCAAGTTCAAAACGCATTTGGCTGCGTATCCATATCCTACATATCTAAAGTGCATTCATCCTTACTTGTCTTATTTGGTAAACAACATTCTAACCTCAAAATTTATCTTTTTGGGATAAAATGCAATGTTGTGAGTCCGAGACGACGTTTCGGACATCAGTTAACGAATTTTTAATGGGGACGCTTTATTTGCGATAAAATAGCTGTTAAAGTCTAAGAAGAACATTTTGAGGTTAGAATGTTGTTTACCAAATAAGACAAATAAGAATGAATGCACTTTACTGCTAACCTGTGTTTACATGCAAATCGGTCAAGCTAAACTTACTTTGACGACCGCCGTAACCTAGTTGGTTTGGTAGTGACCCTGCCTTACGAAGCCGGAGGTCCCGGGTTCGAATCCCGGTAAGGGCATTTATTTGTGTGATGAGCACGAATATTTGTTCCTGAGTCATGGATGTGTTCTATGTGTTTAAATATTTATTTATCTATAAGTATGCTTATCGCCGTCTAGTACCCATAGTACAAGCTTTGCTTAGTTTGGGACTAGGTTGATTGGTGTAAGATTGTCCCCAAAAGAAAAAAAAACTATGAAGACTTATGTCACTTCTACGGAAATACATCATCTGTATTTCCTGAGAACTACGATCTAGGTGTCTTCAAAACATGAGTGAATAGGCTATTGAACCAGTGAGTGAGGCTCGCTCGTCGCTTACCATCGGGTGAGAATAGGGACAGTCTTTAATTTAAAAAAAAGACCGGTTTGCACTCCGGGAGTGCCGGCAGAAGTGAAAACTTGAATATTAACGTTAGTTAGTTAGTTAGTTTTACTGGGCTTTTTCCGCAAGTCGACATCCAGTGTGCCTATTTTGCGTGAATCGGTGGGGTAGCGCTACTCTAACCACCCCAGCTCCTCCAGGAAGTTTGTGAGTGCCTTGGTGTTGCTGACTGCGTTCAATAGTGTGTCCGGAGACCCTAGGTGTTTTTTCCTGTATACTTCTACCTGCTTACAGTCCAGTAGAATGTGTTAAGTTGTTTCTTCTGCTTCCATGCATGCTCTGTACATGGGGCTGTCTGTGATACCTAAGTTATAGAGGTGTCTGTTCAGAGTGTTATGTCCTGTTATTATTCCAACTATCTTGCGTAGTTGGCTTCTCTGTGTCCTCAGTAGTGCGGTTGTGAGTTTGTTGTCACGTTTCGACAATATCTCTTTAGTCTGTCTGCATGTGTCTATCTCCTCCCAGTATCTTTGGTGTAGGTCTTTGGTGTATAGGTCCAGTTGATTATATATGTAGCTTTGTGGCAGGGGCATAATTGGCTCCGGTCTGTATGCCGTTGTTTCTGAGCCTTTTCATATTAACGTTGTGCATTTGTGATATTTTTTCCTCATCACAAAAAGTGCACAGCGCCGCTATAGTATTTTATGTAATCTTGATGTAATGCATGCTTTTGCAGTCGAGTACCACGTTTAGGCCACGAAGCTTGCTGAGTAGCCTAATTAACGCACGAGACTTAAAAAGCTAATTATATAACTATTGTATACAATACTTTTTCTACGAGTCAACTGAACTAATTAAACAAACTTGGTATCTATTGAAAATCTAAGCCCTGCTGAAACGAAGTGCAACCAACGGCTTTTTCTTTTTTGTGCGTTGATGTCTATATTACCTTTTGACTTTCTCATGACGGCGTCCTATTGGTCAAATACATTATAGTTCAGTAAAGGCGCCACGTGATTGGTCAATTTCATTTTAGTTGTCTCAACAGTTATGAAATGTTGAGTTGGGAGCTTCATAGTAAAAAGTATGTGATTTAAGTTTGGTGTACGAAGGCTTAATTCAAACATTAAGGTCGACGAGTATTAAAAAGAAGTTTTCACTTCAAAAATACAGCTTAGGATAGATTTGTACCTCATTCCAGATAACATTAAAATTTTAACGGACAATAACGTCTACGTTGCTTCGTTTATCTAGGATATCGAGGGGGAAAATTGTACTAGTTTTGCTTTTTTCTGTCAGTAAGTGCTTTTCAAATATATAATACTTAAAACGATATTGCGTTTCATAATGGATTTCCTTAAAATGGCATGAAGATTAACACACGATTATTCTAATCTTATATGGATTAGGGACACATCAGGCTCTATATAATAATAATAATTTTGTTTTAAAGAGCATGTCTTTCAAAAGTCCGGGACGCCATGGCCCAGGGATATGAAAAAAAAAGACCGGGTTGCACTCCGGGAGTGCCGGCAGAAGTGAAAACTCAATAACATTGTAACAGTTTTTCGATCAGGTCACGTGACATCTTACGGTGTCACCCTAAAAATTAATTTGACGCAAATTTATAAACAATTATCAATTATTTAGGCGGACGGGCCGCGGGCGCGTTGGGTGCGACGGGCCCAACGCGCCGCCGGGCGGCGGCAAACACAATACCAATTTGTTTTTGCCATTGCCAAATGTTTTTCAAAGCTTTATCTCTTTAGGAATAACGTCTAAATTCGAACTATTCGAATTTGCACAGCAGACGGCGGTGGCGACCAAAATATCAATTTGTTTTTGCCGTTGGTAAATATTTTTCTAAGCTTTATCTCTTTAGGAATAACGCCCAAATTCGAACTATTCGAATTTTCTCAATAGCAAAACGGTGAAGGACGCGTTGGTATTATTACTAATTTATTTGCAGAATATGCGATTGCAAAAAGTGTTTAATGGCTTTATACGCTTACGAATAGCGTTCAGTTTTGAATGAAGTCGAATCGGCTAGCAGCAAAAAGTGACCTCCTTCACATCTGACGTCACAAAACTCTGTCGCGTATTTAACCATTTTTCCCCATCCCAAAAAGTGCTCAGCGCCGCTAAAGAAGTTTTCACTTCAAAAATAGAATAGGGTATAGTGTTACGATTCAACACATTCTACAAAATCTATATAGTATCCCAGCCCCCGTTCCGTTCCCAGATTCCTAAATCTCAATAGCCAAGAATTATATGAATAACATACCGCAAAGCACTCTTGTTAAAGAGGAGAAGCCCCGTCTAAACTAAAACGATTTTAGCGTTTACGGAACTAATATTAAGTTAGTACGTTCTTCTTCTAGCATTGCGAAGACCCCTCGGACTTAAGCGGCCGTCGGGGACGGATATTCACCTAATGTTTACCTGAATTTTGTGTAGCTACAACTGCTACAAGTAAAAGCCTTCCACATTAGAACTAACTTTACAATTTCAAATACTTTATTTAATGTAAATATCTATACGGGTTTTTATACGGGATTTGGGTCGGCGGCTTAGGGATAGGGGCTGTGATCCTCGCTCCGGATCGTTCCTGGCTCAACAGATTTCCTTGGCCATTCAGCGTGGCAACGCCGCCAGTGTCATGGGAACTTTCGGGCCACCAACGATCCGGGGCGGTCCTTTTTGTTAGTTTAGGTTATAACGTGTTATTGACGAAGCCTGTTGCGGATTCTATCATTGTACCTAGGGGGATGTTTGTTTGTACGCAATTGACGAAGCCTGCGTTGCGGATATTTTTACGTACCTACCTAATCATTCTTGTTTAATAAATAATACCTCTCCGGTCCATCAACGATGCATTTTTTTCTGGTTTTTTAAACATAGGTTTTAGAACATTTCACGGTAATTCTTGGGTGTCTGCTGAGGCTCAATGTTTAGTGCACTCTTGTCTGCGTAAGCGCATACCAACCAATCAATACGATCTCCTTCATCTCGGTGATACTGGATTTCTTCAGATTTTTTTAATGCATCCGATAACTATGTAAGACTTTTTTACACTAAGATGGGTGTAAACAAGAGTGTCCGCTTACCATTATGTGACCTTTAAGGCGCCGTAGGTTCAGCGAAGTTAAGCGAACAGAGTTTTTGAAACAATATAATGCGTCTGTTTATAATAATATGGTTTCAAAAAAATACGAATTGTAATCTTGAGGCTTTTCTGCAGCGAGATCAGTGATTCGAAACATGATTAAGCAATTTTCTCGATAGAAAGAATTCACGAACATAGGTCTAAAATACACTTAAAATATTCGTAACAAATTATGCACAAAAGCTAAAAATATTCAAATTCCTTCTTGAAATCGTCAATATCATGTTTGAGAGAACTCAGTGATTACTTTTTTATTTATTTAAACGGCCAAAAAAATCAAATAAAAAAACATGATATCCGAGCTTCCGAGCACGCACTTCTATCTCGGTCACGCTTATGCTCAGTGAGAGGGAGAGAAGACCATGAACCTACGGCGCCTTAAAACGGAGAGGATCACATGTGCGTTGCTGATTTTTCAAAACTACCTAATTAGTTAGGAGTTAGTAGTACATAAGGATTCACGGGAATGTTGCCCTAACACAGATAATATTCCCTTTTGAGTTTGACCTTTGCATTCAATATAACGTAAAAAGTAAGTAAGTAAGTATTTATACACGGAAAACACTTACAATAGGAACACTGGAAAGTTATTGTTATTAGCGCTAATAAAACATTACAGAAGTTAAGTGAAGCGTAGCTACACCCACTGATATCCAAGTCGACAAATGAAAAGAAATACCTCTTATTATTTAGTTCATTTGTCCGTAAACATGCTCTTATAAAATTGACGGATCAGTAAAACCATTTGTATAATAAGTACTAACGCGAGCAGTATGAAATACTTCCGCAAAACGAAAAAGACATAAGTAACTTAATAATAGCACTAAATTTTGCCTCTCTTGAAGTAAATGCAACACTTATCGGCAGATCTCGCTCGAGACAGACTATCCCGCAGTTCTCCTAATAGTTGGTATAAATCAAAAGATTGCAATCTCGGCGGCACCCCTGGGACACGAGCGAGACGGCACGATTGAATAGCATAGATTTAAATGCGGGGGTCAGATAAGGACGGGTACAGATCGCGCCGCTCCGCCTGCGCCGGCACGCAGGGACGTCACAATTCGATTACAGCTCAATAAAGTTAAAGTGAGTTGTTTGCGTCTGTAAAGTGGATTTTTTCCTCTTTGATTTCTCTATTTTCTTTCGTTCACTCAAGGTCTAGAGTTTATTTCGCTGTTTTCTTTTTCTGATATCTATTTTATGGATTCATTTGATGTTTTAATTTATGTAATCATCAATCATAACAGTTTATTTATATTGTAAGAAATTAGGTAGGCAGGAAGTTTACCTAAATACTTTGTATTATTATTATAGGTACAAAACCTAGTTAGGTTATATGCTTTCAAATCTAATTTAACTTCTCCCATAGACACTTTTGCCAGTATTCGCAAAGGTAATGGCAGCCACATTTCATAAGAACACGCAAGCCGTTAAAACTCCACGCTTTACCTAAAACGGCGTTTTCTAATCTAATTTCATCCCTCCACCAAACTTGGAAACTCCGCCGCGGAAGTATCGACTCCATTTTAAAATTCATAGCATAAAATTTACATTTATATGCCAATTTCATTCCCTAACAGTACACATCAGTATTCTGAACACATCCGTAGCTGGCTGGAAACACCCTCGAAAAAAGAATAACGTCTTACATCCTCCGCTTGGTTGAAAAAAAAAAGCGCGAGGTTTAAATATGGAACACTAAATGGAACGCTTAGGCGACAAAATGCGGATAGAATATAAAATTTAAGGACTCGGCTCCGTCCCTTTTTCTCGGTTAGGCTCTTCCTTATAATCTGTCCCGCTCTCTCGTCGGTATCAAGCACGGGGCCAACCGCCCTAGGCTTACAGTAAAAGATAGACATGAAGCCTGTTCGTAGGGCTGCCTGCGGCGGCAAATTATCGCGCTTGAATAATCTTCTCACTTCAAAATGTAATTCTGCTCGTATTAAAGTGATTTAATGCAGCCTTGCGCTTGCCTGTTGCGGCGTTCCGTAGATACCGTAATTAAATACTTGTGCACTATCTGTAATGGAATCTTTATTGTCATTAATAATAATGTTACGACTTGTAATGCCTCAGGATTTTCGTATCGCCAAGTTTATGCGGCGGTAGTCATTTCATTAAGTCACTTTATATTTCTACAAAACAAAGTACTTATTCAATAAAAACGCCAACCATTAAAAATGCCTTGCAATGCATTTACAAACAAATAATTTAATAGCGTTGCTGACCGATATCACTAAATAAAATGTAAGTACATACTACTTAGTTATTATTATTAACGTTAGGTTCGTTTATAACCTAAACAATTCTTAATAATAATAAACTTTGAAAATGTATCACTTATTTGGCTTATAGTAGCATACAAAAACTCCAAAAGGCTGCTATAAAGCAGTCTACTAGTCAACCATTCAATTGATGGTTCAATTATATCTCCAATCGACCAACGCAACACCCCCGTCCGCCAACCCTAACCGAAATTCGCGCCAAGAGCGCATTCCATGTAACCGTTCTGTGCGAGCATGTGAAATTTATATCTGTCTCTATCTCACAGTTCCAATATCAATTTGTACAAGCTGAAACAAAAGAGACAGCGTTATCGCCTCGCTCTGAAATACAGCGTTTGAAGCGCTGCCATTTGGAATTGTATCGAATAAAAATGTATTTTATGTGTGAAGCGTTCGGAATGTACACGATATATTAAAATTTTATGTGATCGTTTGTTATTGGAGAGTTTTCATGTAAATTAGAACGCAAACATGATGCTTAATTCGAGTAATGCTACTTTGAAATACTTATAGTTACGTTTCATTTTTGAAAGTATTATTGGAATAAAACTAGACGACCAGTTAGCCTAGTGGATAGTGACACTGCCAGCTACAAAGCTTAAGGTCCCGTTCGAATCCCGGTAAGGGCAAATATTTGTGTGATGAGCATGAATAGGTATTTATTTCTAGGTCTTGATGTTTCCTATGTAGGTATTTAAGAATATATATCTATTCAATACATCGTCATCTAGTACCCATAACACAAGCCTTATCAGGCTTCCTATAGGGCAGGAGTAGATAGATTTGTGTATGAATATCCCCTAATATTTATTTGTTTATTTATTATTATTTATTTAAAATCCAATAGTATCCATTGAATTGTATTGGATTATTTTAATCATTCAAGGCGTTTCCCTCGTTTCCCTTCCGCGTAGGTACTCTACATTCCTAATTATTAGTTATCGTATTAAGAATACGTAAGCGGACTGTATGTGTATATACATATCTAGTGAAAGAAAACGCATTCGTGGATAAATCAAATCAGATGAAGCGAACAAGCCGAAGCCCCCGGAAGCTGTAGCCCCCCCTACCCGCGCGGGGGCCTCATTAGGAGGGGGCGGCCATTACGGTTACCTCTGTTTCTAATCAATGCTGGCATGGGGGAATGGGGGGTTAATAAGCAGCTGTATAATTGCTACTTCAAATAAAAAAAAAAACAAAACGCTTTGTTGCTGTGTCGTTTGAGAACTACGATGCTACTGACAGATACACAATAGAGGACACCAAATAAAATAAACCGTTATGTTGAATTTTCCCGGAGGGATTAAAAATATTGTCAAATTGAGAAAAGTAAAGCCAGGGATTAAATAATCACAAAGTTTATTTATTTATTTATTTATTTATTAAATAATTGAGTATCCATGACATTACAGTTTATCCAATGCGTCATGACACTTATAACTTAGCAAATAACAATGATTAAAAATTACAATGGTGCAGTTGATTCCTTGGCATCCATCGTCTCACTGAATCTCAGACATTCACAACACACAGCCGCCCATCGCCAAGCAAAAAGGTCACATTCGGGTGCTGATGCCATGAGCGCATTAAGCTGAGAGAGAGCGCGGAGCAGCGGCGAGTTCTTGCGCGACACAGTACGGGCCTCTGGCACCGCTAATAAATCGCGTCGTCGCGTCCTGAGGGTTATTCTGGGCACATCTGGAACAGCTAGTCGCACAAGTCGACCCACTACTTCTGGACAGTCCGACTCTCCTCGCAGGGCCCGGCACGCAGTGACCAACAAACTGTAATTGCGCCTGACCTCTAGGGAGTTGTAACCTAGAGTACCAAGAATATATTTTGTTGGGTATAAATACGGATAATATCCATACATTTTTTTATATAAAAATCTAAGGAATACTTTTTGTATCTTCTCTAAAATGAGGCTATACGTAGATTCATACGGTTGCCATATGAGCGACGACGTCTCGAGCTTACTCCTAACTAATGCATTATAAACTAACTTAAGTTATAAGTGTCCAAAGCAGGGATGTTGCAGACATTCGCATCCGCAACCGCGGATGTTCCGCATCTTTTTCAACATCCGCATCTGCAAAAATTGATGCGGAGTTTTTGCGGATGCGGATGTAGTACAGTTCGCGACAAGAAAGGGACCAACGCGGTGCGTGCCGCCCGCGTGATCAGTATTTTCGTCATTACTCATTTGCCAATAAGAATCTTCATTTCGTTTCTGTAACCTGACGGTTCGCCGTATTCGCTATCAGTGATGCGTAAGGTTTTCAACGATTGTAAATCAGTCGTCACTCGCAACATGTTCGAGTAGGTACTGCGTGACCCTAAAGACGTTGCTATTTATATTTTTGAGTGTTTTGCCCCAAAATCCGCATTCGCATCCGCATCCGCGGATGTGAGCATCGAAATATCTTCATCCGCGGATGTCTAAAAAATCGCATCCGCGGCATCCCTGGTCCAGTTTTAAAAAGCAGGGGCCCTGTCCTTTTTCCGCAAAACGCACCTTCATATGAAACGAATGTCTCTCTCTAACAAGCAATATTAAAACGGTTGTAGCTTCGCAATTCTTTGAGATATCTGAATGAGATTATTTTTTATACAACGACGGTAGCAAACAAGCGTACGGCCCGCCTGATGGTCAGTCCAAAGGAGTAACATTCTGGGCGTTACCGGCCGTTGATATGTTTGAGGATTCACCGTGTTGACAGCTGAAGGAATAAATTCCCTCGCTCTCAACACAACGCATCCTCGAGAGCTCTGGCGACCTTGCTCACCTCCAGGAACACAACACTACTACAGAGCAAGTAGTAGTGTTATGGCTGTGGTCTTCTGCAAGGCGGAGGTACTTCCCCAGTTGGGCTGCTCCACATTCGAGCGGGATGCCATTTCGCTGTGCCCTACCTCACCACTATAGGCATATTTTTTTGGCTTCTCTTTTGGAGTAATAAAAAAAATTCATCCGTAAATAGGTAACCCTGGTTCGTCAGGGGTTAATAAAGAGAAATTGGCAGCTATAATATTTATTACATTTATAGTATTTAATATTTAATTGTGTGTCTTACTCGTAATTATGACATGATGACGTCCTAACGTTAGTTGTAATGTAAGCATTTAAGTACTAAAAGGAATGATCCAAGTTAGTCTTTCAATAAATAAATAATAATTTATATTAGGTATCTCTTTATCATCGAAAAGTAATATTTTTTTATCTTTTCTTTCTCTCTTTTCACACATGTATAATATTTTGAAATAAGCCAAGGAAAGGCCAGTTTCCTAGAAGGCATAGATTTCCATAAAAACCTAAACTTATAATATTTACCTACTCTTCGCGTCAAAGAAATTCTATACAAAGTTTATATAAATTGTCCTGCAAATGTTATGGTTTCAGAGAAAATCTGTTTTATGGCTTGGCTTGGTTTTATTGGCAAAGGTATTCGGCAATATACCTACCTATATAAAATCTCTAAACACCAAAGCAAATGTGTATTTATTACATTCCGACACCATCAACATAATGTCATTCTTCCCCACCACCAAACAATTTATTTTTAAACTTGACATGACAACACAACAATTTGTCCCGTAACAACCTTTTTCGCGCCCTCGACCCCAAAGCGCTTGTTTAAAAACCGCCCTCAACTATCTCCCCAGCGTATTCCTTAAACAAGCCAAAAAAGCGGAATTCATACGAAAACCATTTGCGGAAATCGCACCGTCCAATTGCCGAAGCTACCCTAACGTAACTTGTAAATAAGGTTCCCCTACACATACATTTACGTACCGTATTTACCGTTACCCTAGGAAAAACATTTTCCCGCCTTTTTGTGCAACACTGCTATATCAAAAAGTCTTGTCTGTGCGCGATTCACAGCGTCATACGACAGTTTGGACTTGGACGGTTCGGCCTTTTCCCGGCATTTCGTGCAACACTGCTATATTAAAAGGTGTTGTATCTCTGTACGCATTTCACGGCGTCATAAGACTTTTGAATTTGGAAGACTCGTTATTTTCCCGCCTAACGTGACAAACACTGCTATGTTAAAAAGTCTCCTCTCTCTACGTTTTTCATAAAGATGTACGACAATTTGTTTTTAGGTTGTAATTCAACGGTTGCGTATTTTGTAATCGTCTAATTGATGCGATATCTGATTGTGGGGCGTTGGTAGACAAATTGGTTATTGTTCTTTTCGGTATTGTAAACAAAGGGGTCGGGTGTTAGGTTCAGGAAGTGATGAACGGTTTTCAGTTTCGCTGTGTTGAAGGGAGATTGAACTTTATTACCATGTCATTTAAGTTAAATGAAGCTAAGCAAAGCATCAGCCTTTAATGTTTCACACAACAAGGCCGTTACATTAAGGGCACGATCGGTAGTATGGGAATTTGAAAAAATGTGTAGGTAATATTGGTTCTTCTATTTCAAAATTCAGGACCTACGTAGTATAGATAAATTAACGAGAGCATGGAATTGCATATGAAGTAGTATTGTATGTTTACAGGCATTTTATATTTGAATTTTCTATTTTCTCGTACTACCACTACAAATGCAATTCCATGTTCTCGATAATTCATCTAATACTACGTAATGCGACAAATTTTCAGCACCTCCGAATGCATCATTATGTTCGTTTCTTGTGGCTTACGTAGTACTTACGAAATACAAAACATATTATTTATCTAATCTTTATTGTATAAAAGAAGAACTCAATGCCATAAAGAATTTTCTGCCAGGCAAACTATACTTAACTACTTATACACGATGATTTTTAATTCGTGATCAGAAGTAAATTTTTCTAATTCTGTAATTGATACCAAACACGATTAACTCGAAGTTCCCTAAAACAGACGTTCTTTTTTTCTGAATAAAACTGAATAAGGAATCACTTTATAATTCAAAATCATTGTCACCCTAACGGTAGTTTGCGAAGTTTGACGTATCTACTTAACTTCAAGAAATGTAGGGTGACCAAACATTCAGTGGATAAGTATTAGTGTTAACATTATCATTTTAATTAACAAAACGGTGATTCAATTGCATGAGGCCTCATCCTTTGAAATGAAATCCGTAATGGCTGTTTATCAATATTTTTCGACTCATGATCACGGATTAAAAATCATCGTGTATATATACGAGTAACTATGTAGGTATAAGATTTTATTTATTTCCTTTTTTACACAAATTCACCCGCCTTAAGCAAACCCGTCTAAGTTTGAGTTCGAGTTCGAAGTTCGAGAAACATACTTATATAGATAAATAAATATTTAAATACATAGAAAACGTTCATGACTCGAGGACAAATATTCGAGCTCATCGCATAAATAAATACCCTAAACGGGCTTCGAACCCAACAACCCAACTTGCTTCGTAGGCAGGGTCACTACCAACTAGACTAAAGCGGTCGTCACTGTGGTCAGTATTTAAGTTTGGAGTTATCATGTTAATTACGTATTCCTGTTATCCCTCATTAGGGACATAGAGCTCGCAGAACAGTTCTCCATTTTATCGATCTTGCGACTTCTTCTATCTCTTTCCAGCCGAGACCAGTTGAACCAGCTCTGTCTCACCTGATCGGACTCACATGTAATAGATAGACGTATTCCCAGGACGGCCTACTCCGTCCGTCATCTTTGTATAGATAATATAATTCTAATATAAATCTGTTCATAGTAATGTTTCTTCGCCATGTTGCGCAAATTATTACAATCACAAATATTATCAATCAACATGATTGACGTAGCATCATTACACATCAAAAGAGCAACTCAATGTTTACTATTTAAAACTTTTCGCAAGGATGACTCATCATTGTGATAGATCTAAACAAATAAACTATAAATTATAGTCAATACTAATACTAATTTAGGAGCTCACGTTTTAACCTTTAGTGCTGTCTAGAGTCTAGACATGTCTGTCATTTCTGTATGACTACTTTAGTTGATATTTGACGGCTTTATATGTGACCTAAAAGTCTCGAGGCTGGAGTGTTGTAAGACTTCAATTATTTTTTACCCAGCAGACGTGACAAACTGTCATGGAAAACAAGTTAAGTATTGGATTACACTTAATAAAAAACCCAACTAACATGACATCTACTAAACTGTACGGGTGAATAACTGTCAAAGTCAACGATCTCCTTGACTGTTTGTTACTCACGGTCACGGGCATACAGGGTGCATTCGTTCCGCGCTCTATCGTTTACGGCGGGTATGTTTAGCTTAATGTCTTAATTACCCGAGTGCACTCGTAAAGTGAGTTATTGTTATTGCTAGTGTCCGCGTTATGGCCGTTTACTCTCGACTTCAATCACGTCAAGACACACTTAACCCTTTCACTGCTGATGAGGCGTTAACGCAGACGAAGTTAGCTAGTTTGATTACGTCAAACATAAAATAAAAGCTTCATGGCGAGGCGACGTTAGTCTCACTCTAACATTAAAAGTTTCTCGCGGTATTAATATCGATAGTGGTTATTTTTAGGGTCCCGTACCCGAAGGGTAAAAACTGGACCCTATTACTAAGGCTCCGCTGTCCGTTCGGCCGTCCGTCTGTCCGTCTGTCACCAGGCTGTATCTCATGAACTGTGAAATTTTCACAGATGATGTATTTCTGTTGGCGCTATAAAAACAAATACTAAAAAACAGAATAAAATAAATATTTAAGGGGGCTCCCATACAACAAACGTGATTTTTTGCCGCTTTTATAGATGGTACGGAATGGTGTCCAACTCCCACTTAGCCGTTTTTTTTTGTTTTATCACACACTTTCTGAATCATTGTACATGGAACTCTCGTTTACGGACGGCTTCTAAGTCAATGTAAAAGATAGCCTGACCTGCCTGACGATGCGAAGATCTAGTCGGAGCTCACTCCACCATCTCTAAGTTCCAGAAATTGAAGTTAATGTGACTTTGACACAGACCTCGTTACAGTACCTCTGCTCTTAAGGTTGTAACTGGGGCCTCAAAGCTTCTCTCATGAGCACCTCTTCTCTTAGAGCTCCAGCACCAGGTCAGAGTCACGTTAACAACTACTCACAATCACTCTACTATCCTTCTCGTCAAGCCTCATGGTTAGGTCTTCACTCATAGGAAGTAGGAGGCGGGGAAGGCTCGCTCCAACTCCACTATGCTGCCAGGAGTTGAAGTTAAAGGTACGCACAGCAACTCTGCTCTCCTTCAGGTCAAGCCTCATCGTCAGGGCTTCTCCCATGAATACGTCAGGGTAGTGGAAGGCGAGAAAGGCCCACTCCAGCTACCAGGAGCTGAAGTTAGTGGTAGTGGTAGTAACTTTTCACCGAGAACTGGGACGGCGGGGTTTGTTAGGGTGGCGGGAAGAAGCTGAAATCCCGACGAAACAATGCTAGTGGCTTCCAGCAAGGTTGAGGTGAGTCGACTGTTCTGATGAATAGGTAATAGCGCAGAGCATCAGACTGGGAAGATCAGACTGGTTTGTTCCCTTGTGTTTTCACTGCGGTTAAGAGACTGAGCTAAGTGGCTAATGACGAATGATACTTACAGCAACTCTACTCTCCTTTAGGTCTAGCATCATGGCTATAGGTTTCACTCATGAACACATCAGGGTAGTACGAGGCGAGGAAGGCCCTCTCTAGCTCTTCCAGCTGCCATAAGTTGAAGTCGAAGGTACTTACAGCAACTCTGCTCTCCTTCAGGTCAAGCCTCATCGCCAGGGCTTCTCTCATGAACACATCAGGGTAGTGGGAGGCGAGGAAAGCCCGCTCCAGCTCTTCCAGCTGCCAGGAGTTGAAGTTGGTGCGCGAGCGCCGCCGCTTGCCGCTGTCACCGTCGTCGTCGCCCACGCAACCTGTGGGCAAAGTGGGGTATAATTAAAAAAAAAATACTTTTAATTTTAATTTTTGACTTATTATATTATCCTGGTAATCCATAGTCAAAAAGTAGGTACATCTGAATGTCTGTCAAATTACAATTTTGATGAGCCTGCCGGGACTGGCTTCCCACTTGGCTGGTGGCGTTTATCGCATGACAATAACAAGACATTTGTCTCGTTCTTATGCCATTTAACAGAAAGTGACTAATCTTGTCTTTTATCAGATGTCTATAACACGCTCTCTCTGGGCAACATGGGGTTGAAAATTTTAATTGACATAAGTTCAACCCTAGACTTTGGATACTAGTTTTACTGCGTCTTTGAAAGTTATGTTTAAAAGTAGGGGTGAATAGGAAACGGCAGCCAGTTTAAGAATATGTCGGGTATAGGCAATAAAATTATATCTCTACACGGAAATGGGATAGTTTTAGAGCCTGCATTTTTCTCTATTTTCGTTCTCACCATTTCCATCGAGACCACGAACTTAAATTCACTACCACTCGCTAATTTTGGTATATGTACCTAAAACCATGAACATGTAATCTACCTACGTAGTTTGCAGTGAATTTGTCAATCAATTATGCAAACAATTAAATGTGTCCACACACAAACCCATCCATGTTTTATAATGATGATACTAAGTTACTAACTACAGTCGCCATCAGATATATAGGAGCAGCCAAAGTGCTCACAATAATCTGAACACGTCTCTAATGCCTCGACAATAGAGACGTGTTCAGATATTTGTGAGTACCTTGGCCGCTCCGATTTATCTGATGGCGACTGTACACACATTACAAGTTGTCATGAATATTAAACTGAATTCCTGGAACCGCGTTGTTTGGTAGCAAACAACAAATGCGTCAATTAATTACGTTCTATTAAATATCAGAGCAGTCGTAAAACGGTTTTACGACACGTTCTCACTGATATCGTCGCTGATATTGAATTAGTTCATTCTTATAATTATTTATACTGATGTAACAATGGCGGTTCATTAACTTGAATGTATGATTCATTGACAATATCTAAACATAATTTCCTTAACAAACTATATATACATGCATGCGTATTCAGGATGCTCTTGGGGCTGCCGCGATGGTGCAGTCCAGCGGCGCTACCACGAACTTCGAAAGTCGAAGTTCGTAATACATGCATCCCTGTCACTCGAGTATGGGAGTGCGATAGAGATGGAAATACCCGAACTTCGACTTTCGAAGTTCGTGGTAGCGCCGCAGACCCCGTATCATGGTCGGCCTTGCCACGCGATAAATGACAAGATAGAGCGTCCGTCACTGGCTGACATCGTTCGATAGAACGAGACGACACTCCTATCTTGTCACTTATCGCGCGATAAGGCCGACCATGATACGGGGTCTGGACTGTTCGCTGAAGCACGCACGGACGGATTTCAGGCACTAATGCGGACGAAAATATCGTCGTTACTGAAGCGGGTCAGCAACAGTCGCAACAATATCCAAAAATCGATGACAGATTTGATTGTCCGATTTTGATGCACTGGGTTCAGAAAATTAAAAGGGCAGTCAAATATGACTAATAAAAGCATCACCACCACATAATTTATATCATAAGTAAGTAATCATTGTCACTAACATATCATATAGGGACAATGACCTGAAAAAAAAATCTATTCTATAGCGTTCCACTGTCAAAGGTGCAGAGGTCGATTAAGTAGGTAAGAACAGATTTCTCTGTCAGACTCTTTCTAACTTTGACATACATTTTAATATCACCTTGCCCGTGGAAAAGTTTTCGAATATATTCTCCTCCATATGAATGTGTTAACCCATTCAGCGCCAACCACGACACATTGTGTCAGGAGACTCAGAACACTGCATACGCTTTTCGCTACATATGGACTTTAAACTGCTACGGAGTACGGCGTAGCGCTACGAGCGTAGCGTAGCGTAGCGGGAATGAGTTAATCCAAAAGAGGTTTTTTGGAAATATTACCCTAAAGGAGCAAACATAATATACCCAAGAGAATAAAGTTTGACAAATCCTATCAGTTAGGTCGTGCTTAAAAACTGTATAGGTACCTACTTACCTAAGCCATAAAATACTTCATCATCCTCCTAGCGTCATTCCCGGTTGTGCCCTAAACGAGCCCGGGGTCCGCTTTGGCACCTAATCCCAAGATTTGGCAAAGGCGCTAGTTTTGCAAAAGCCACTGTCTGGAAACCCCAGAGGGAAAATAAGACCTTGTTGGAATTAGACCGGTTTTTTCATGACACTCCATAATAGTTATTTTATTTACGATACAAGTGCCGAAAATAGGAAATTCGCAACGAGTGGTGATAAATTAAAACACGACCGAAGGGAGTGTTTTAAATCGATACGAGTTGCGAATTACCTATTCGCACGTGTATCTTACAACGTTTTACTGTACATATGGCTCTTTAAAGTTTCGACATATGCTCGAAAAGTGCTCTTTTCCGCACTAGTGCGGGAAAGTAGCACCATATGTACTGTAATAGTTATTTACGATACAAGTGCCGAAAACAGGAAATTCGCAACTCGTGTCGATTTAAAACACTCCCTTCGGTCGTGTTTTAATTTATCACCACTCGTTGCGAATTACCTATTCGCACGTGTATCGTACAACGTTTTCAGTGCTTGCAGTGGCCATAAATACTTAGGTATACTTAAACAAACCTAATTCATCTTTGGAAACATCGTCTTCATCATCATCGAGCCACATCCGTCCTAATGCTGCGGGCACAGGCCTCCTTTCGTGGTTAAGACCTATAGTTTTAAGTAGAACCTTATGAGTCTTGTTTTATTTCAACTTGCAGTCCAATCGTAATCTGATTACTTTGTTTCGTCGAATATAACCAATTAAGATATGCTCCGATAATCCCAATAAATTCTCAAGCAATTCATCTAAATAATATTTTGGCGACAATTCAATGGATATCAATATCCAGATTGTCTATGAAAAGCAATCGGGCCGAGAGAAATAAAGATGTTATCTGGCGTCATAAATAACTATAATTCGCTGCAGCGCGCTATCTGTCGCTTGTATCTCATAGAAATATGAGTCACGGCTTTTATTGAAAGATGTGGACTGGAAACAGTTTCGTGTGGCAATATGCAATATTGGTGCCTGGCGGGTTTGTTGTTTGCCAATTTTTAATTGCTATGTGATGTAAAGGTATGAGTAATGAAGCAGAGATGGTTATAACTTATACAATGTATGACGGGTCTTACATTTCGGTCTCAGATTTTACACGTCTAACCTGTTTTGTGAAGAAACGTTTGACATTGACCGTCTGTTTTGGAATGACCTTGGAAAAATGTACCTACAACAACGCGCAAAAATATCTGACCCACTCGTCCTAACATGGTGCATGAAAAAGTTAGGTATCTAATAGCAAACTACCAATTCAAAAGAACGGAATTTAAAACACACCGAGTACACTGGTTGCGACACTTGCGACGCGTCAAACTTACACGGAACACTGTAGCTAACAATTGCTACGGGAAAAAATCATTTAAGTACCTACTTAGCACCTCGTATTTTCAACACAATCTTTCCTGATCATGAATGTACTAGCAAACATCTTCAAAAAAAGGAAAAAAAAAATGCTAATAACCCTCTAATTAATCTAATATATAGATTTTTATTGTTATTCTCAATTATAAGGTAGATAGGTACACAAAAAAATGTTTGTAATGAAAGTGAGTGCAATACTCGCCAATAAACACTTACTTATAGGTAAGTCATAGAAAAACAGCTCTAGAATTAAAATTCGTCAGGTCAGATGTTTTTTTGGTGTTTGTCAGATTGCATAATTATTTCGTCATAGTCATCATTATTTGATAGATATGACTGTGGCATATGGTGGCAGTTTTATTTAATTTTATTTAATTCTAATTTTATTTTATTCTAATTCTATTTAATTTAACATGTTAAAACTCTATATACCTACTAACACTTAGAATTAAGTTTTTCATATATTTTTTACCAACAACTATGGACATGCTCTGAAAATAAAAGTATTTGAATTATATTATTAATTACAGCGCATCAGCAGTAGCATTGATAGACTTTATTATTATGTTTTACGTCACGTACATTTGGTCCATAAAACTTGACAATAAAACCCATCGCGCTAGTTGGGCAGGTAACTGAGTATTAATTAAGTATAGTGTACTTAGTACCTACGATCTACGATTGACGTTGTTCATAAGTTAAGTTTGATGACGCTGATTCAATCAATCCACATAAAACGTCTCAAAACGCCACCAATCCCGCAAAGAAACTAAAACAAAACGTTATAATTATCTACAAGAATTTATTAACCACATTATACCCCCAAATAGATACGTTCCCCTCCTCCTAAAACATTGGGTAGACTAAATTAAACCCCGCCAAAACTGCCTTAATATTCACAAAACATTTAGCTGCATGCAGGAAATCTCCGATATAACTAGACCTCTACTATCAAATCAACTATGGGCGTTGAGAGGTCTGACTTACACTGGTTATCCTGTACAGATTCGCTCGAGCGTTGCCAATAAGTGCCGTCTGTGGCCCAAGGCAGTCATTTGTTTTAATACAATATCGTTGCTCGTCTCACTCATTCCCCTCATTAGGGGTATAGCGTTGTCTCGCTCGCTCCGCAATTTGGCAGTGCGTAACGTATTGGGGTAACTTTTTAAGAGTAAGATTTATTCGGGATCGTTTAGGTTTAGAAATGGTTATGCTATTTTGATAATTGAAATGAAACAATCACTATAGGTACTACATTTTTTCGTAGCACTATGCGCGTAGCCGACAGCTTGTCTTTTCCACTTTACAATAATGTAATGGTAGAAACATTAGGTATGAGTCCGTTACACAAGAGACAGACTATTACATTTTCGTTACACAAATTAAAGTTAGACGCTATTTTCAATAAGTATAAAAGTATTGTAGATACTTTATATACCTACCTGACTTAGGTTAGGTACCTACACTAGGTAGATATATTGATTTTAACTCTCATGATTTTCACACCTTTTTTGTACTAATCGGGACTTGATCACGAATAAATGATTAAGTATATTTAATTATTTGCCACTTTATTTAATTATTTAATCTTTACTGCACAAAAGAATATCTTTTGGTACAAAAGGAGGACTTAAAGCTATAAAGCATTATCTACCAGCAGATAAATTGTGGGCAGTGCAACTTAATTTAAAACAAAAACTCTTTAACATGTCTAAAGATGGGATGGGTAATATAGTATAATACGATACAATATAATATGATATAACAATATACGTATACCTATTATTAATACATACATACACATACATGTGAATATACCGACTTCCACCACTTTCAGGCTATGGTTTCGTTTACCTACATTAACAGTGTGACGTTATAAAATATGTTACAATTTGTGTTATTTTAATCACCTTATGTTACGTTAAAACAGTTATTAGAACCAAAACAGCGAGATAACAGAAGCGCGTTCTCTTAATCACTTCTAATTTATTTAGTCGCTTTGAGGGCGAAACTCCGTAATTTATAGCCGTCCCTGTCCACCCCCCGGCAGCCCCGTATACCCGTCTCTCTCTGGAGACCATTTTTAATTAAAATCATCGGGAGAGCGGGAGAATTAGAAATTATATTCTATTTTCAAAAACTTGGCCGACGGTTGGTAGATTATCTCTTTTTTATGAGCCCCTGGTCGCATTGTCGCTTTACGGCGTAGGATTGTCCAAATTGACTGGCCGGCCAGTTCGGTTTTATGCTAATTTAGCTTTATTATACCGCCTTGATGAGTAAAATAAGGTTTTGTTAACATAACTACTGTTCTGTTAATGTTATGTTTATGTTACATAATTGAGTGAACGAAATCATCATGATGGAATAACTAGTTACTTAAATTATACTTAGGTCGGTTTAAATATGAAATATCATATATTCATTAATATATTAGGCACGAGCCGAAGGCGAGGGTGGCAACTTTACTCACTGCAATGTTTTTTTTAGCAGACGAAATAAATCATTTTATTATTAAAATTTTATTAATGATCCTATAAGTATTTCATTTCATTTCATTTATTCCTTGATAAAACGTAGTTTTACATGTCAAATTTTTGTCAAGATCTTAAATAACATTTATACACATCTTATATAACAAGTATGTCTCAGTTTACAATACGGTATAATTATGGTTAGTACATTTGTTTATTTGTCAATGTTTCAGGAAGAAAGATATTTTATACTTCCTAATAGTATCAGTTGGTTGGGTAGCGAGCCAGTTAAAAAGTTGTGTGGCTGTCAGTATACCTATTTAATTCATAAATTCGTTTATGGAATAGCATGCATCGGATGCTAGTTTAATTTTAAGTCTATTAACAAAACACCTCATACTCGGCGCGCTTTTGACATCCTGGGGCAACTTGTTGTAAATCTTGGGTCCCATCGAGTGAAGACATTTTTTGGCCTTTGCGAGACGTGTGGCAGGTGGGCGCAGATCACCGCGTCGCCTGGTGTTATAATTGTGTGAGTCACCGCGCGTCGGGAACTGTTCAAGGTTACCTCTCACGTACTTGGCTACTTCAAGGACATACAAGCTTGGGAGGGTGAGAATTTTGGTTTCCTTGAACAGTATACGTTTAAATAACCAAATGAATCTACCTCGCGCTCCGTCAGGCATCTGACAGAGACGCTCGTGGTCGGTAACTGGTCCTCGGCACGCCCCCTGAATGGGCCTTACACCCCGTTATCGACCATCGAGCCACCGACTTCGATACATCATACTTCGTTCTGGGAATATTCCTGCACATTCAAGGTCGTAAATGGGTGAGGCAACTTTCTGTTACTTGTTGCGGAGGTTGCCTTCTGAGTGAATTTATGGGTTTAAATTAAATACTGTAAATTCACCAAAAATAGTTGAAGAAATTTTCAACCCCTTTTTTTGGCGTTTTTGGTGTTGGTTACCTGACAACACGAAATCGCTTAACACATACTTAGCAAAAATTTAGTGTTTTTAGTTTAAAATAAGCTTATATTGATATGTAGGTATGTCAGGAATGTGTAATTTGTACATTTGTTGCCTGACTCAAATAAATAAATAAAAATTATAAAAAGCATGTTAGAAGTTTATAATATACTCGTAGAGTATAGAGTTTATTTATAGAGTCTAGACTCTAAATTGTAATATTTATTCGACCAAACTCTCAATTGTCTCCTACGGCTAACGGGACAGGCTACAACAAGAACTGAATGAATATTATTTCAAACGATATTTAATACAAATTCAACCGCAATTGTACGTTATCGATATTTTAGCTGAATCTTCGCTAAATGGAAGGTGTCTTTGTAGTTGTAGGTACCCACTAGTGTCCCTAGGGCGCGATAAAGCACAACTATACTAACCGCGACGGGCCTAACTTTCCAATTCAAATTCAGTTAATTTATAGTACTATGTAGTTGTACACAATTCTACGTTTGAAAGGGACATTTGAATCACCAGGTATGACGTTTGAACCGTAGCTTATGTTAAAACTAAGGTCAATAAGTCATAATCATAATCATTTATTTATTTCTTGAATGTGGTAAGATGTAATAAAAAATAACGTTCTTCAGCACATCCTGCTTGAATAGGCATATAAATATGTATTACCTAAACTGCATTCTTATAACAAAGAATAGATTCTTATGACTTATGCAGCACGCAAAAATAATAAAGTTACAACTTTACACTACAACCTGATACTAGATTTAATAAATATGCGGCATATACCTAGTCAAAAAAATCTTTCAACGTGTAAAAAGCATTTTGTATATTAATGAGTAAAAAAGCGGCCAAGTGCGCGTCGGACCACGCACAGCGAGGGTTCCGTGCCTATTAAAAAGGTCGTATCGTTACTGAAATCTTATGGCACTTATGTCCTTTTCTTTAAGGAAGGCAGTTTTTTAGAAATATCTCAAAAACCTTTGAACCGATCTTGTTTAAAACAATTTTCGCTGAGAGAATTTAATAAGCCCTATGAGAATGATTTTATCCATATTTTTAAAATACACGGTTCAAAAATTAGAGGGGGGGGGGACACAATTTTAGTGACTTTCGAGGAGATTATCTCCGACTCTATTCACATAATCAAAAAAATTGCTGAGAAATCTTATATTTATTTTGAAAGGCCTATCGATTGATGTGCCACACGTGGGCTTGCAATGAAAAAAAAAATTTGACTTTCAGTTTTATGTATGGAGTGCACCCCTAAAAAAATTTTTTTAGTAATTTAGTTACACAACTATGTAGCGGTTAACAAAATACACCCACCTGAAAAATTTATTCAAATACACCTTGTAGTTTTCGAGTAAAATGCCTGTGACATACGGACGGACAGACAGACAGACATGACGAATCTATAAGGGTTCCGTTTTTTGTCATTTGGCTACGGAACCCTAAAAAGTCGGCAATAACGCCAAGAATGTGCTGAGATGAACTGTTTCGTGATATGTAATACGTAGCTATTAGCTTTCTGTTGTTCTATTTATTTACGCTGTTGTTATGTTTTTTTGTCACGTAATTATTCTAATTTCAAAAAGCTACCGGCGCTAATAAGCATGCAAACATTATTATGGTAAATATTCTTCATAGTAGGAGATATGAATATATGTTTAGGTACGACATTGTCCCCATCTGTTTAAGTTCGTGAAAGTTCCTGACTCTATTCGTAACTTTAGGCTAATAAAAATGCAAGAGACAGATATCTTGTCAAAAGGGTGAGAGCGAATGTGATAGTAACAGAGCCAATTGCTATGAAGAACTTAATAATACTACTCAATACAGTATATTTAATGTCAAAGATATGTTTACACGTTTGCTCTTTATTTCTCTGTAGATAATGAGGCAGAAAATGTAAATGTACACCTACATATCTCTAAACTACCACACACCTCTAGTATATATTGACTCCCAGATCCGCAACAACTACCTACACCGAATCGAAGTTCAGACTTTTACTGGATCGTGGGTAATTGTTGAAAACACCAGACCTGCGTTGTCTAATTACTTGACATCGGGTATTTTTCGGCTTCGGTCGGAAACAATTGGGAAACAGGAAACAACACGAAATAGAATGCTGTGTTTTCATTATATCAATATTCATTTATCAGACTGCGAAGTGTAATGTACGTCACCAGGCACGGCTATACTGAAGAACCAGCCTAAAATGAGACGCTATACCGATTTTATTTACTTTAATTTGTATATATAATTTAAACTATTAAAGCTCTGACGTCGTATGTACTTACATTCATCATCGTCATGATATCAGCCAAAAGACGTCCACGTCTGTACATTATTTAAAACAAAACCACAGTTTCCTGAAACCCAGCATTAATCACCTTTTCGCCGAAAGTGTCAATAAAAGCACTCGTCCCACGACCAAAAAACCGACCAATATTACCGAGAATCAATCGACCGCAGGGGCGCACTCGGCCGGCCAAAAACGCTCCGTAAAATACGGGAAATCATTTCACAATACTGGACTAAACGCCGTAGCCACCTCCCAATTTAAACCTACTTAGGCCATTTTAAAATTCGTGTTCCGTTAATGTGGAACATGCCCGATAATTAGGTATAATGTTCACACTAGCAATGGGGTCGGTTTTCAGAATCGAATTAAAATAGTTGATCTGTAATTTCTGAAAATTCACACGTGTTTTACATTTACCGTTTTGACTGTAGTATGGCGTGATTGGTGCAATTATTTTGCATTACATACCTACATAAGTTACCTACGAAAATTGCCCTAATAAATTCATGTTTTCGTCGCATTAACTATCCCGTTACTATACTTGGACTAATTGTAATCACTGTATCGCCCATGCCATACTTTTTTATCCAGTAGAGTACGAGGCATGTCGCTCTACTTGCTTTATTATAACATTTTATACGTACTTATTTAAAATGACAGTTGAAGGACGGGACGGTTTCATGAGAAGAGTCCTAGCAGTAGGACGTTTAAAGGCTGATTTATTATTATTATAATAAATACAATAAATAAATATTAGGGGACAATCTTACACAAATCGACCTAGTCCCATAGTAAGCTCAATAAGGCTTGTGTTATGGGTACTAGACGAAGATATATTTAATAGATAGAAATACTTAAATACATAGAAAACATCAATGACTCATAAACAAATATTCATGCTCATCACACAAATATTTGCCCTTACCGGGATTCGAACCCAGGACCTTCAGCTTCGTAGGCAGCGTCACTACCCACTAGACTAACCGGTCGGTCGGATTATAAAATGACAGTTGGGCAATCTTAACAATTACTTTACATGAAATGTTTTTCGTGTGATATGTACCCATTCCGAAATGCCTTCCACACGTTTAAACAAATCTATTTTGCCAACGTGTTATCTGAAACACTAAAAACACATATTAACGTGGATATTTGTCTGATGTGAAAAACGAGTAAATATTTTCATGTGCAGAGTCCGCCCCTGCGGCGGCGCGGGCGCACGGTAATGACTTAATTCATGTATCACAGCGCGGCCTGCGCAGCGCGGTGCACGAGCCTCGTTATAAATACTTATACGTTTTACTGGTGCGCGACGGAGGCGGTAAACTATGATTTATTTTATACTAGTTGAGTTAGGTACATGTTTAGGTACAAAAATGTAGATGTCATATGTATATTTCATTGGCTTCCTATCAATTGATGACTGTGTGTTATGTGGGAATTATCCAATTGGCTAGCACATTTTCGTAGTATTCTGCAAGTTAATTATCTCACGCATAGCACGCATGCCAGGTAATAAATAACATGGATTTGATTGAGAAATGTTTACTGAAAAAATACATAGGGCAGTGGAATTAAGAGGCTGACAAGACCTAATTTGGTGAAATTGATGTTATTTAAGCAGTTTTTTATGAAAAACAATTTGTTCTAGCATATCAAATAAAATATACTCGTATGTTAATATTCACCATATTTTAAAGACCGTGGACGGGCTCGATACATAATTGGACGAAATCGGCTCGATAGAAAATAATTGCAAATATTGGTCTTAAAATCACATTAAACGGTTCTATGTCTTTATTTTTTTGACGTATGGGTCTGCAAATAAAAACATGAAGTCAACATATTCATACCTAAACCGCTAACGAGTCATATTTCACAAATAATCCACCCTTTTTTATTTCAATATTTATGTGATATTATCTTCAAAAACCGGGCCGCCCAGTAACACTCGCTCTCGTTTACTCCGATACAAATAGACAGTGTGCGCGCTATCCAAAATCCTCAAGGGCATTTTGGTGTTGACAGCGTCTTAAATCTTACATCGGTGTCATGGATACTTCCGTTTTTCAAATTTCTCATTTATATCCGCCACTCTTGTACCGGAAGGCGCGGCGTGGGTAGGCCCCCGACAAGGTGGACCGATGACCTGGTGAAGGTTGCGGGAGTCCGCTGGATGCGAGTGGCGCAGGACCGGTCGCTTTGGCACTCTTTGGGGGAGGCCTATGTCCAGTGGACGTCTTTCGGCTGATATGATGACGATGATGATGACTCTTGCACCGTGGGGCACTCAAAAGCAGGAAGTTAATTTGGTCCGACGTATTGATACACCTAGTGTTTCTGTTGGGTTTCGATTGAGCGCAATACATCGCATACCAGGGGCCGTAGACAAGGTTACAATCGACAAGCGCTAACGCTAACGCTAACGAATAAAATGTATGGGAATGACAGATGTTAACGAAAAGTGTTTCGTTAACATCTGTCATTCCCATACATTTTATTCGTTAGCGTGAGCGCTTGTCGATTTTAACCTTGTCTAGGCCCCCAGATATCGATCTGTCAAACCAAATCAAACTAGACGCGCCAGTGTATTGCAGGCTTTAAACAAGTGACAGAATAGCGGAGCTGGAGCCTCCTGGAGGAAGCAGAGGTGTATTTTCTGTCTCGGAATGTACGCCTTTTTTTGTATGTATTGGCACTTTTGTAGCAAAATTGGCGAACACGCCAACCAGGCCGCGGCTGCAATTTGGTCGTGATACCGAGAAATTAATTTGGAAAATCACCGGCAATCAGCAACTTATAATTTGGTACAAAAACTCGCCCTTGCGGGACACGCGTTTGCGCAGGGACGTATTCGTGCGAGCAAAGAATACTAATTATTTGCCTCGCAGTGAGTTTTAGCACTAGGCGTCGTCTTTTGAAACAAACAAAAACACGAAGCTTGAGTCTCCAAACAAACGTAGTTTGATAGAAATTATAACAGGAGAAAAATAGAGGCGGGATTTTTCATTCTGAAAAAAAATTCTCTCAAATTTTTCTATCACAATTTCTAGCAACAGAAACTTTTTCCGATGGATATGGCGGATCCCATCGGGTATGCAGTGTTTCATGTTATTCCAGCATGCTGTTTTAAAATGATAACCGAACCTTTGTATGGAGAGTCGACTTGAGTCGAGCGTGCTGGGAACCGCTTTAGCCTAGTTGGTGGTTGGTTAGTGACCCTGCCTACGAAGCAAGAGGTCGTCCTGGGTTCGAATCTCGGTAAGGGCATTTATTTGTGTGATGAGCACGAATATTTGTTCCTGAGTCATGATTGATGAGTATTTAAGTATTTATTTATCTATATAATGATGTTTATCATCGTCTAGTACCCATAGTACAAGCTTTGCTTAGTTTGGGACTAGGTCGATTTGTGTAAGATTTTCCCCTAATATTTATTATTTATTTTATTTATTTATTTATTTATTAGTCAACTATATAGTGGTTCTGTGAGCTGTAGAACTTGCAAGCCTGTATTTCTTTCAAAAATAATATACTGTTTTAATAAAATAAAAAACTGAAAATACAAAAAATCTATATCATTATTGAACATCCTCACAAAATTTCACGAGAATCGGTTGAGTAATGCGACTTGTAGGGGAGACCAGCCGGATAGACGCCAGACATACGCAATGAATCTTTGCCCGCGCTGAAACGGAGAACTTTCGTTCGCTTCGCTCGCTTGTTTAATAAATATAATTGTGAGCGATCTTCCGTGTGGAAGATTCGTCAAGAAACTCAAGGTAAAAAAAAACACAAAACAGCTATTTTACGTTTATGATTATTAAAAACGCCATTCAGCTACCTATATTCCGCAACGAGACAATAATTTAACGATTTAAGAATTCAATTGGCATAATCCGCAATTTAATTAATTTTTCACATAACTCCATAATAAGGGTCATTATGGGTCTCCTAACCTTTAAAGTCCGTCCGCGATGAAGACATCGTATAAAGTGGCATCATTACGGTTCCGCGAAGCGACAGTCGGCCATAATTGAATTTATGTACATAAGCTTGCAAACCTGCCCGCCGGCTAACTGTACGGGCTGACAGCAGGCTAGCAGTGCATATTGCTTAAGTTTTTTTATGTAACATAGGTAACAGATTTTTTATTTTTCTATCAACCAAAACTTTATTGTATTAAGAAGAGTACAAAATGACGTTAGGTACATAAAAATAAAACCAATCTTGCTTTACCATAAAATGCATGGCGTACCTACAAATGTTTAAAAATATGAAAATTATTATTTTAAATTTTTGGTCAATCGAGCAAAAATTTTGAGTAAGAAAATTTCAATTTAGGTTAATTTGTTTACAATTTTATTCATTATTTTATTGTAACAATTTTAAAGGATTATCTAATTTTCGTTACACAAAGGAGTCACAAATAATTGCTTAATATAAAGTTGTAGGGCTTATAGTGTGTCTTTTTCGCACTTGTGGTTTCGCCTATTCGACAGCGCGGCTCGAAACGATATTATAACGTTATTCGACCGTGTTTTTTAATGTTCTGTTATGATATTTATATCGTTATGGGGCATACTGATTTAGTTATGTGTTATAACGAAAAATTTCAACACTAACGAAATATAGCGTTATGTTTTTTTTCATAACGTTTTGTATGTTTTTTTTTTCTGTTATTTGTCCGTTCATACAGTTTTTAGAACTTTTTATCCTTGTTTATACGAGTGTCGCGCACTGTATGCCCCTCTCCACCAACCGAGCGGACTCATTACCGCACCGACCGGACTAATCGCTCCCGTTATTACGCCATATTTGAAATGATTACCAATATATATACCATTTCTTAAAGCATTAGCGCCTATTAGAACACTCGCATTACGTTTTTGCCAAGTTATAATTTTATCGCTAGGGTTTACAGGAAATTATACGTTCGGTCGGTGTTCTTGTCATAATTGCATGGGCTAACAATTATTCTCTTAGCATTGGATTAAGTTAAATGTTAACCTATTTAGTAACTGAGCAGTTCGTTTCACACTATCCATTGGACTTTTTTTGCAACATGAACTTCCTATTGGTACCTAAGGGAAACCACGTAGACATCATACACCAGTCGATTCAAAACTCTATTTGGCTGCATATTATCCTTAAAAGCACAAATTTTTGGGCCTCTTTTTTTTTAAGATAGGTAGATTCGTTTAAACGTGGCTTATGTTTCATTGTCATATTATTTATGCAAATATTATTATGTAATATAATTTGCAGAATAAATTTTTGATGGTTTTTACGATGCTAGTTCTCGGTCTGATCTGAATTTCTTATACAGTCCATTTTAATAGTGACATACGTAATTAACAAATGTAAAAAACAAACCGGATTTGATGGTTTATTTACTAAATAAAACTATACAGCTATTCATAATTTCCATCAAACCCATTTTATCTAAAATGACGGAAAAAATAATTTGTCTTTATGGACATGCTCTGATAATAAAAGTATTTGAATTGAATTTGAATTTGAATTTATCTTTCACTTTCAGATAGTGTTTGTGAGAAAGCGATAAAAAGCAATCTATTTAGTTAACAGAAGTATGTTAAAAAAGTTATACGAGTAAGCGGGTTGGTTATTATATTACACTAAAACAATTCTCTTTATTGTTACGAGTTCAAACTTATACTTATAAAACAACTATTTTAAGTGCTACCTTCGACACTTATATCCTTAGTGCCCATTCACACAAACTAAACTGTAATCCTATTAACTAGCCAATAAATAATGACGACGAGGCAACTTGGACACAGTCCAAGATAACGCGCAAATCCATCTCGATCGCATGATGGCCGGATTAGCCCCGCGGGACGGATAAATCCGGCCACCGAACATGCGTTGTAACAATTAGATATGTCAATACTATTGGGTATCGTCTGTCTGCCTGGAAGCTATAATAAATATGCCTGCGGACCAAAGACAACATTAATGTGGTTATACGCAATGATATAAAATTTATTTAATTTTCCATGTGTGTTTTTAAGTACCTAGGTACCTACAACTTTTTGTGGGCATAACTGACTTACCTAATACCCGGCTAGCACGATCGGTTTTATGGTCGCGTTTTGCGGCTGTATATTATGCATATAAGTCTACTGGAACGTCACGTAAAACGTAACATAAATTGGATCATGCTACTAGGCCTGATATCCATTTAAGAATCAAGAGTAAATCGGAATAATGAAATGGCGAAAGACATGAAGTGATGGAAAAGAACCTCGAACGGTATATATATGCCATTTCATTTTAGTGGCGTATATACATTAATAAATAGGTACTTATTGCACAAAATCACTAGTGATTAGATTGGTAGTTGGAATTTGCTGCCTACATATTTACTGTCAAAATAAAAAAATAGATACAACAAATTAAAACAGTCGTCAAAAAATGGATAAAAGCACGCCTGGTACTTATAATATAAAAACTCAAAAAGTCAAGTGCTCGAGAAAACTCAAACAAAAATCTCCGCGGCATGCCTCGCTTGTTATTCATAAGGGTTGAATTCCTCTGCGTTACGAGAAGGTTCGAAACGCCGTCACTATTTGGACAACATACGTCATACAGTCCGAGGGAGTGTTCGGTCTCGTGGGGCCCATAACTCTCCCGTATCGTGTTTGCAGATGCGGAATTATCAGCTGTTCTGTTTGTTTGTGGTGTGTTTAGATTTAGATATGTTTGATTGAGTTTGTAATGTGTATGCGATTATGTGCATTTGCATCGAAATGTAATTGAGTCATTGAAAGCAGTGATGAAAATGTCAATAAGCTTGCCTCGGTAAAATCTATAATTAAATGCGATAAAAATATATTATAATATATAAGATAAACATAAGCCCTTAACAGTTGACCACAAAAAAGACGATTTTTGTTTGTTTGACTGACTATGACCCGGCTCTAACTTCAACATTAAATCTTTGCCTAAGAAGTAAAATTTTAACAAACAAACATTTAATTTAAGGTGGTCTTAGGCACCTACAAACTTCTAGATTTAATAGAGTAACTGCGGGCATTTTCAAATATTTGTGTACCTAATTAGTGTGAGTCGTCAAACAAAAATCAAGTCAGTGTTTTGTAACTACAATTAAGCATATAATGCTGTGAATATTAACTAGTTTCACATTTAAGTAACGGTAAAAGTTAATTTTCATACAAACTGAATAATTTGTATAAAAAAAATGCGTGTACGAAAATGTACCCAGTTAGCGTGAGTCGTCAAACAAAGTTAAGTTTGACGACTCAAGCTAACTGGGTAGGCTTTTGGGCAAACCAAATATTGAACATACCCTACTACACGATATAAATATGTTTCGGAATGATTGTGTCCGTCAAGATACCGATCAGGCCACAGAGCATTAATCTGGCCATTCTGCCGGATTCCGAACAAACTGCCTACGATAATTAGAACATTTACATAATTTTATAATTTGTTGAACAAACACTGGTTACACCACAAACCAGGAATAAAGTTTATGTTTAAGTTAGGCACAATTTATAAAAAAAAACGTTTCTCCTAAACGGTTAATTAAATGCAAACTATTTGAAAGTTTAATTAATTAGATCCTTCATCATGACCACTATGTTAATCAAATATCTTGATAATTATGAGTTTGAACTACAAGGTGAATGTTCTCAATGAATGACACAGACAAAACCCAGATTCTTATACGAACGAATTTGGAAGCAAAATAAATGTAATTAAAAGTCGGATCTTAGCTTTGGGTTGGCCAGTTGGTTTTATAAAGGTGTGTTAGTAATATATGTCATATCTGACGGCTCTTTATTAATGATCAAGATATATTATCTACCGGTAAGAACAGCATCATATTAAATGTTTTCCCAAATCTTAAATCACAATGTCGAACCATACATGTTCTCCAAACTTACTCAGACTGAGGCGTCTCAATTAAAAAGTCATTCCGAAACTGGTTATTACTGTCCGCGCAAACCAATCAATATTTCCGTAAAATATTAAATTTTTATGACATGTTATCCTCCTTTAACATAAAACGGCAGTTAAGAGCATATTTTAAGGAGTTGTGCTTATTATATTTAAGCACTCAATAATCTTGGTCTTGCTTTATATGGTTTACAGTTGTGTTCAATACATTCGACAAGAAGATAGCATACAGGAAAAGATGATCCAATATCAACCATAAACAAGCCTGAATATCACAACGATTTTAATGAATAATTGCAATGTAAACGGATTGTACATAGGTAATAGTGGCTCTGTGGGCTGTAGAAATCGCGAGCCTATGATATTAAAAAAAAAGACCGGGTTGCACTCCGGGAGTGCCGGCAGAAGTGAAAACTCAATGACATTGTAACAGTTTTTCGATCAGGTCACTTACGAATTTACAATCTGTCGAATCTTACGGTCACGTGACATCTTACGGTCACGTGACCTGTGGCGAGTTTAACATTTTTTCCCCATCACAAAAAGTGCACAGCGCCGCTAAAGAAGTTTCACTTCAAAAATCGTGGCATGAGGTCATGGCGTTTTTATTTATTACATTGCATTGCATGATTGAGAAAAGCTCTATACATATACATCGGCGTGAATTTGCGATCCTTTTTTTCCCAGCCTCTGCAGTAATGTACCTACTATTATTTCGCAAAAATATATTATTTTAGAATATTAGATACTAGCTTCCGCCCGCGACTTCGTATGCGTGGACCCGGGATAATAACTAATGTCTTAATTCAGGCTGTAAACTATCTTCGTGCAAAATTTCATCCAAATCGGTTGAGCCGTTCAAGCGTGATTGAGTAACAAGCATTCGAACGTCCAAACATCCAAACTTTCGCATTTATAATATTAGTAGGATTAGTAGGATAACATTTTATTGCTGTGCACTTTATAATATACTAGCTTCCGCCCGCGACTTCGTCTACGTGGACCCGGGATAAAAACTATCCTATATTTTAATCTAGGCTATAAACTCCATCTAAACATCCTCTTTCGGATTTATAATATTAGTAGGATCCTAAAATATCTTCTTATGATTAGTAATTATAATTATACATTTTCACTTCACACCACTAGAGTGCTAGAATTTCGATCAATCAAGGCTGTATTCATTATTGAACTGAAAAACAAGCAATATCATTGTCAACAAAGCAAATAATTATCATTAACATGTTGCCAGCTACGAGGGCCGATATCATTGCCGCGAGGGCCACATTACGCGTCGCACAGATTTATTAGGGTTATCACCGGGAGGGGAAATAATTACGCCAGTCTGTGTGTATTAATAATGCTAATTTAACTTTCGATTGAGACAAAGCAGAGGGACTGACGGAGCTGGATTGAAACGAGAAATGTCACTTTACCTACCTGGGGTCTATTTCAAGACGAATTGGAAACATTTTTGTAATTGCGGCGTGCGCTAGAAATACAAATCCGATTCTGTAGATCAATAGGTATATTTATTGGAAATAAGTGGGCACCGTATCTAATGCAGGACTCTTGCACGCTGCAAAAAATACTGTACTACTTGAGAGTAACGAGCATTTCAAACTTAGATTCAGATTCATTTATTTCACGATCAAAAATACAGTAGGCATAAATGTCAAAATACCAAGAATTTGTACCATGATCGTCGATTACAGAAAAGAGTCAAATGTAAATACAAAATATTATTGTATAAGTCGAAAAGGATCGTTACATATTGTTTACGTATGAATATTTAAAATATTCCAATAATACTCCGAGTTAGTGAATTCTCCGGATACGTCTTGGGGCTTCTTTACATACAAATATTATTAATGACCTGAACATACCTACACATTGATCTATCACACATTTAGTCAGTTCATTGAATAATTACATTACAGCATAATATGTGGCCCCTGTGTACTCCCTGACCAAATTTATGGCACCGTTTGGACTTTTTAAGTTGCATAGAATACCATTTGGTATCAAAACTGCAATATCCTGGAAAGTTTGCGATGAAGTTAAACAAACAAAAAAATACCTGTGCAATCATTGAAGCATGTCATAAAATGACACAAATATGAAAACTGGAACGTCGAAACTTAACAAAAAAATATCGGTGAAAGCATTCGCGAAAGTTGACCACAACTTTTTGCCAACAACCACTTACAATTCGATCAAACATCAACTTCAAGGGCCCGAAAGTAGGGTCAAACTGGCCTTTTTGCCCTTTTTGACCAAGTGCTAGGTTGACTCGCGCCCCGCGTTGGGGCGTAGCTTAATTTTCTGCTACATTAAGGAAGGGTGGCAAAGGGGTTGCACGAAATACGATAGCTTTAACAAGATATTATAAAATGTAAACGGTTTTATTTATTTTATGAGCTCGGCTTTTGTTTTGGAAATTACATTTGTTATAGGAATCTTGTACGGGTATGTGTCGGGTGTAAAAACATGTGGCGTTGTTAATTTGTCTTTCCGGTTGGTGAACCCGACAACGACAACTAACCAAGAGGCTATAATGTCCTTAACAAAAGAAAAATCCTGTGAAGGCACTGCAAAAAAGTCCAACTAGTTTAAAAAGTTAAAACATCAGAAAATATTAGAACAGACTTTTGGAGGTATTTTTCGAGAATATACTATCAAAGTGCTTATGAACCTTGAAAATTTGGAAGAAATATGCATTTTTTTATTGTCTAATACTAAATTCAAAGTTACCAATAGAATCCTTACGCTTTTATAGAAACAAAATTGTATAAGAATTATGTACTTAAACGCCCGAAACAACAATTTACCGAAATGGAAACAAAATAATAATAAGGAACAATAATTGAAATAATAATAAAATACAATAATATATTACAACCCAACTATAAACAGAATACACCATCTAAAAGGTCCGCCTGCGGCATGGTGCTTATTGTATGTAATATATATACATATATTTCACTCGTATTTAATGATAAAGGTTTCAGTTAATAATCCCTTATGCCATAATAAATAGGTTGCGTTCCAATACATTGATATGTGATCAGTAAATGCAACAGCTGTTTACCAAGTCATTGAGTCTCAATTATTCCCATCGATACAAATAGGAAATAAAATAAAATAAGCAATTGCTATGTTATAAACCGTTATAATAACCTAATAGCGCAATCTATACTAACCATTAAAACTAATCCCAGATCATAGAGATAATAAAACGCGTTCTAGTGCCAATCCCTCTGATAATGCCGAGTCGCCACGGCTTCCCGTGCCATATTGCCCCACCGTGACTAACAGGGTTTGTGGATTTGGGGAATTAATAGTCATTCTGGTACCGTGGTAACCAAATGTGATGCGAAATTTTGTGACATGGCGTAATCGAAATTACCAACAAGGTAGTAACGAAATCTATCCATTTATTTCATTTGTACCTACCTACTAATTATAACTACAACTTAGAAAAGTTGAAAAACCCCCGACATTTTCATTTCAAAGTCCAATATCTCAAAAACAGCTGAACAGATTTTCATGAAACATAGCTTAAAACACTTGGGGTAAAATTATCTATGACACAAAAGAAGCCGCATTCAAATCGGTCAATTCGTTTGGGAGCTACGATACCACAGACAGATACACAGATACACAGACAGACACGTTAAACTTATAACACCCCTCTCTTTGCGTCGGGGGTTAAAAAGGAGCCAACCGGGATTGATTAAGATATCTCCAAAGCTACTAACTTCGTTATATCCAACTTAATCTTTTTGTTTGTAAATATCTTTGTAGAACTATTATTTATTCCGTGGGCTAACCTCATTTTAACAGAGCATGTTCAATAACAATAATTGTATTAGCGAGCGAAACGAAGGAAGTTGTCCGTCTCAGCTTGGGCCAAAATTCATTCGTATGTCTGACTGTCCGGCTGTTCTCCTTTGATCTGTATGTTTTTGTAAATTCAGTTTTTCGTTTTTTTGTATAAAAAGACAGACTGTTGTTTTTTACAGGTCACAGAGCCCCCCTGTATTAATTATAGAAAATTATTAGTTAAAGATGCGGTCAAATTACTAGGATCTATTTACATTTTTGCTATAAAACCTGGTTACTTTGTGCCTGGGTATTAGAATGTAGTTTACATATTAAATGTAGTATTTTCCGCACACGCGCCGATGTCGTATCGCAAAAGGCAAAAGAAAGATGCGTTCAGCCAAACACATTAAGTGAATATTTAAAATCAATTAATTTATTGACCAAATTCAAAATTCATAAAGATTAATAAATCATTTTATACATTATTAGTATTTATGTACCTTTTATATTGAAAGAAAACGTGTAATTGAAATATTTGTAAAACTTTTCTCGAGTAATAAAAACTCTTTGCGTCGGGCTGACGACGGACGTAAAAATTAAAAAAAAATTGAAAAGTAAAAAGCACTAGTGCGAAAAAGTGGCACTTTCCGCACGATTTGGGTGCTTGGAAAACGCTCTTTTCGAGCACATGCATTGTAAAGGTTTTTACTATACTCGTAATGAACATTAGTCATACAATGTAATGGCTACTTTTGTTACACAAAGTAGTTAAATATTTTTCTTACAAATCAAATCCTCAAGTACGTAACTATCTATTTTTTTACCTTCTCATTTTAACAGTTGTAAAAAACGTTTGCAATATGCATGTCTACTATCTATCCTCGGTAAAAGAGGTTTTTATAAAAATAAATCGTAACGGAGGAAAAAAACAACAAATTGTTTTTGTTACAGTTTTAGCCACTTCACTAAAGTTACAAAGTACAATTTTACACATAGGTATCCTTGAATTACCACAGACGCATTTGTTTATAATAGTTTAGTAATAGTTTTATTAAAAATATTTGATGATGATGAGCTCCCGGCCGACTTCGGCCACAGTGACTGCGTTCAAATATGCTGTCGACGGTCGTGAGCTCGCATGTGACTTATGTAGCCAATCTTCTTCGTGAAGTTCCTCGCACATTGCGGGCATGTGAGCACACCGTCGACATAATTATAATTGATTGCCGCAGGTGGTCTGGCTTTCAATGTATCGCGCTTCGAGTCTAGCTCAGAGCGCCGCTCAGGCTCAAAATCAAAAACTTTTGATTTTAAAAGTTGTCGCCACTCCGGTCTTGTGGCAGCCTCCTTCTCCCACAGCGAGGGCTCAATCCGGCACCTTTTCATGTGCCGCTTCAGCACATATTTATACCTAAGGAGTTGTCCGCCATGCTCTCGCTTTAAAAATATTTATATATATATCAAAGCTAGTGGTAGTAGAGAGTAAAATGAAATTCCTTTAGCTTAGCAGGCTTTTTACACAGATACTATACTTCGAGCGATGTTTTTTTTTTAATGAATTAATGAATATTTTATTTGAATATGAATATTTAGTGGGTTTACAAAAAGGTCTTAAAAGTATACATCTCTGATCTCCACATTATGCCTACAAACTAGCGTACAAATATCAATTTCAGTTGAATTTAATTAAAAATGATATATTTAACACTTCATTAATGATTTAAGAACTTTTTTACCAATTAACACCACTTACAGGAACGTAATTATATTTAATGGACAAGGTCTTAAACCTATTTACTTCATCATAGTCGAAACTAGTCCAAAGTAACAATGCGTTTCTCCCTCAAGCCAGTTTTGAATAATATGTTACCTAAGTAGGTAAATTACGCCCTTATCCTTAAAAAAGTGTAATAATAACCCGTATTTAGCCATTACTAAATGCCTAGTAAATGGATCATCGCCAGTCATTATTACAAACACGTCCGCCATTATAGCTACAATTAATTACAGCCACGCAAAAAACGCCAAAAAAAACTATGCAATAATTTATTTATACAAAATGCTGGTGCATGAAATTAGTTGTTTGTTTTTTTTGTTCTAAAAAACGTGGGTGACATTTTTTGTCATGATCCCACGCGGGAGCTAATCAATTGGCTCCGATAGAAAACAATCGTAATTAACGTTTGGAACGATGTATTGTTTCATTTGAAAGTTATGGTGATTATCAACTGTAGCTGCGAATAGGTTTTTACCCGCTTCCCTCAGAAGGAGGGTTATGTTTTTCGAGTGTATATTGGCAAAAATAATATATTTCGCGGGTTACAGCCCAAAAGGCTTAATGGGTTTTAAAATACGCAAGTTTCTCTAGGGAAAGACGGTTAATGCTTTATTTGAATTAAGTATTAGTGCGGTCTACTCGTATACTGCAACGATCATTAGGCTGCGCCGCGAGGGCCTTCATACGGGTGTGAGTTAAAATAGTTACCTATTTTAATAACAAATTTCCAAATGAAGAGGAAACACTAAGGGCGAAATAATTGAGAAATAGGTATTTGTAAAATGTATTGCTGTCGCGCCAACCTCAAAGCCTCCCCCGCAGAGTGCGATAGAGACAACCCAAAATACCTATTAAAAGTACATAAAGTCAACGTTTTGTGGTCCCCTGATTTCTTTTCCAAAACTTGAGCTATTTAACATTTTTTTTTATTAAAAATCAAAAAAAGGCTTTGGTCGTAGTCATATGTTTTCCTTTTTTTTAATAATCTAGTCAAAATTGTTTTCTGGATGTTTGAACACAGCGGAAAATCTGGCATTTTTCTTAGGTTTTTGAAGGTTAATATCTCTTTTAAGAATTAATTTATGAAAAAAAGGAAAACAGGAACATGTCAATAGTAGCCATAGATGTATGGAAAAAAATATTGCTCTACTGCCATTATCCAGGGAGAAAACAGAGGACTATACGTTTCAATGGAAAAACGGCCCTTGTGTTACGCTAACTTTCTTCAGTTCTTCTACGGTAGGTACTTGAGGAAAGCCAAAGATCCTGCTCGTCTGAGGTATGTTGTGTTCAGTTACACATAGAAACCATGCCCCGGTTTTAGTTAGGTCCTGAACGAAAATTATTTCTGTATATTTTCGATACAGTCTTTTGACAAATAAGTAGCTCTAGATCGACAAAGGATACATTTTAAAACTAATTATATATAAACATATGTTTCTAATCCACAGAAACGTCCCCAAAGCCACCTTACCTTGCTATAAGACTATCAAACTATTTGATCAACCAAACTAGGATCCTTGGCGACTAAACGGCATATTGGCACCCGCCTCCCGTGACCAATCTCTAGAAAGGGGTGCACTATTTGTAATACTTCGGTAAACAGTAAAAAAGCGCGTCGAATTTGACAAATGCGTGTTTTGGGGCACGCGACCTGCGATTAGTCGCGCGTGGGGTTATAGGCTAGGATTAGACGCCTTGTGACAGTTGAGGAGAAAATTGCCTCTCTTTAACTGTTCGAAAACATGTTAAACGGGTGACGCTTTCTGATTGGGTAATATCGTTGTTGAGAGGTGCACAAAGTTTAATATAACATTTTTGTATCGCATCATGCTATATTTCGTTTTAGACATACTTAATGGAAATTTTCACTTTCCTTTTATACATTTTCTCAGGTAAATCTACTTATTATTAGGTTAATTTAGAATAACTATATTTTATAGGTAATACACATTTAATTAGAATTACTTGTGATTTATAACCCGAAAACCACATAACAAAGAAAATACTGAGCTACGAAGCGGAACTGACGATACCTCTCATTGATATAAGATCTTATGACCTACAATTAGATCCTCTGACGAACGAGGACAGACTAGCTTGGCGAAAGGCGATTGGAAGAGCCGACCCCAAATAAGAATAGGACATGGCCGTAGAATGAAGATTTAATTTCAAAAATGTTGCTTGCTACAACATACAGAGTCTATTCAAACTTCTTCTGATACATCTGTTGTGTTCATTTCTTATTATTTAAAAGTATTTTTCATTCTTTTCGTCGGAAATATTTGAGAGACCAACCCAATTGTGACACATTACCGCCTCACGTACCACAATCCCGATCGTTTAACTGGAATTACAAATCGCCTTGAAACCGCAGCCCTACTTTAGGTACTCTTAGTTCATATAAAACGATCACATTAAAGATAATAAACAATACATCATTGGCTACTTAACTTACTTTATAGCGTGACAGCTGTACCAAAACATTCTTGGTTTTATTTTAAATTGAACCCCGCAGGGGTGTGGTGTGAGAATAAATGGCCCTTGAAATTGGTCTGAGTTTTGCGCACCTTGCTTGCGAACCCCCATTACTAGCGTTTTTGGCATTTTGTCACTTGTTTTGCGTAATGAGCATGTTTTTATTTTAATTTTAAGGTTTTACTACACACGGAATATTTACCTCGGTTAAATGCAGATTGCAGTGCTTTTGGTCGGGGTTGGAGCTTTTCTTCGTTTAATTTTAATAAGTATCATTAAAGACTTAAAGTTCTTAATCAGCTACCCCTATGGATACCTACCTACCTATAAATAAACAACTTTATGCAAAAGTATGATAATCAGTTGCTTCATAATATAAGTGATTCTTAGTGTGTCTGTTCCCTATTTTCGTCTGTATAGACTGTAGATATATATGGACATAAGTAGGTATTTTGTGTGTATTTTATTTGTGTATTTGTATTTATTCGTCATTTCTTATGTAGGTATGTATACCCACTGTGTGTTTATGTCCGAAGTTGCACCGCCCACAATGTCTGTTTTGCCCCAAGGTTGACTGGTACTACTGGTAGAGACCGCTTACGGCATGAAGTCTGCCTTTTATAAGAAAAGTTGTTCTTTTGTACCATAAAGATAAATCAATCAATCAACAAGGGTATTTACCCTTAAATATGTATCTACATATAATATTCAAATTTGACTTGAAATGGACGTTATTTTATTACACGATTATCCATTAATTAACTTCCCACTTCATAATTTTGCCGTACGAAGATTCCGATGATTCCGCTAGGCCAATTATTTTTTTTGTGTTTGTTACATAACATTTCTAAGAAAGAGTTTTTGTACGAGAGCGAGAGAATTTTAAAATTTAAAGTGTAAGCACCTACCGTACCCATAGGTAGGATGATAAAACAACTACAGTATAGGTATAAACTTGTTATTTTTTAAATTAGGTTTTTTTTGATATTTCGGCTTCGGAATGTGTACCACCGTATAGGTAGATAGTATTCATTTCGGTAAAAAAAACAATGTCTACGATAAAAGTCAGTTCTGTGACATTGTTCATAGGTACATTTTAGGTATATGGTGTCACAAAACTGACACATACCTAAAGTGAAGACAATTTTATTAGGCACCTATGTTCTCGCTCAAAATCGATAGTGCCGATGATTCGGAGTAAGAAAACCAATAATTTACTACATCTGCAAGCGAAATGTCTTTGGTAGGTACTGAACAATTGATATGCACCTATATGTTTTATTCCCATAGCTGTGTATTTTTGAAGTGAAAACTTCTTTAGCGGCGCTGAGCACTTTTTGGGATGGGGAAAAATTGTTAAATACGCGACAGAGTTTTGTGACGTCAGATGTGAAGGAGGTCACTTTTTGCTGCTAGCCGATTCGAGACTTCATTCAAAACTGAACGCTATTCGTAAGAGTATAAAGCCGTTAAACACTTTTTGCAATAGCATATTCTGCAAATAAATTTGTAATTTAACCAACGCGTCCTTCACCGTTTTGCTATTGAGAAAATTCGAATAGTTCGAATTTGGGCGTTATTCCTAAAGATATAAAGCTTAGAAAAATATTTGACAATGGCAAAAACAAATTGGTACTGTGTTTGCCGCCGGCTGCCCGTCGCACCCAACGCGCCCGCGGCCCGTCCGCATAAATAATTGATAATTGTTTATAAATTTGCGTCAAATTCATTTTTAGAGTGACACCGTAAGATGTCACGTGACCTGATCGAAAAACTGTTACAATGTTATTGAGTTTTCACTTCTGCCGGCACTCCCGGAGTGCAACCCGATCTTTTTTTTTATAATCTTTGTAGACAAACCCTAAGTTACCGTTATAGTGCACACAGTAAATAGTAATGATAAAAAAAACCATTTGAATACGTCATGGTTACCAAATGGATATCATATCATATTGATTCTTATCAATTATCATCATTCGTCACTAACGTATTTGGGGAAAATAAATAAATATTTGGGGACAATCTCACACAAAACGACCTAGTCCCAAACTAAGCAAAGCTTGTACTATGGATACTAGACGAAGATAAACATACTTATATAAATAAATAAATAGGTACTTTAAAAAATATTGTTATTCTTAAAATTAATCAGGAACAAATATTCGTGCTCATCACATAAATAAACGCCCTTACCGGGATTCGAACCTGGGACCCCTTGCTTCTTAGGCAGGGTCACCACCAACTAAGCTACAGAGGTCGTCAAAAATTATAAATTATGACTTTCGTATATACGGATTGGCAGTGGCTCAGTTCGTGTTGCACAGGGCGGATCCACAATGCTTTTCCGAATTCGGAAGCTCAAATACAGCGAGCCATCCGGTTGTCTTTTGGACACTAAAACTACGCGTCTTTGCTTTAACTATAAGTTATTTGTTAACTCATTCATTTATGAAGTATTCAGTTTTGTTTTTTCACCACTACGTTGTCAAGATTTAATGAAACCTTTAAAATCTTAATATTTTTTTTTATACTCGTCGACTATAATCTTTAAATTAGAACCTCGCATCGCAAACCATAACGCAATGGAATACTTTTATTCTTATGAAAATGTTTATGCTCTATGGACAATCGAAATAATTATTTCGATACGCTCTAGACAACCGAAAAAAAATTGAAAATAGAACTTCGTATTTCAATAATGTGTCCTTGTTTAAGGAGACTCGATCCGATACAAGATTGCCAATCTATGGCGTTTCAGAACGTAGCAGCGTCGCGTCATCTGTCAAAAATCTACTTGAACTTGCTGCTGTATCCAGGGCATAAAAATTAAAAAAAAACTACGCTTTGTGATTGGCTAGTATTTAGACAATCACAGCACATTTACTATGCTGTGATGAGTACTGCAACATAACAGACGCCGGTGGTGTGATGTGATAACTTTTCTTTTCAAAGTTAAACTTAAAAGGTTAAAATAAAAACTAAGAAAATTAGTAGTGACAGTGACGAAACATCTTTAACTCCTCAAGAAATAACTAATATGGCAGAGGAAGCCACACTTACCTTGCTACCTGAAAAGTCAAAGAGCCTTTACAATAGTCGAACTAGACAATATAGTACCTACTTACGATATTTAGTGTTCTTATATACTCGTATTAATGACTTAAATTATTAATTTTAATGAACTCGTACAAAATAGTTATTTACGATACAAGTGCCGAAAATAGGAAATTCGCAACGAGTGGTGATAAATTAAAACACGACCGAAGAGGGTGTTTTAAATCGACACGAGTTGCGAATTACCTATTCGCACGTGTATCGTACAACGTTTTACTGTACATGTGTTTCTTTAAAGTTTCGACATATGCACGGAAAGTGCTCTTTTCCGCACTAGTGCGGGAAAGTAGCACCATATGTACTGTAAAGTATTGTTCACAATAGTGTCATAATCAAGCTTTTTAATCTACGAGATTAAAAAGCTTGATTATGACACTATTGTGAACAATACTTTACAGTACAAAACGTGCTACTGTACTCGACTAAAAAGCTCTCTATTATAACACGATTGTGAAAAATAGTATTCTAGTGTTATTTGTTTATTTAACTACTAAATAATAAATTCGGTACAGCAATATCTATAGTGTCCCCAGCATGACTTTCAAGATCCCATCTTTCCGTCCTAGGGGAGAAAGGCCTAATTTATGCGCTGTTCCATTACCGCCCGTCCCCTGCTCACCCTTTATTGATGCGCTTTTGACTAGTTGTGATTCCTGATTATTAGGCCATTCGTGTTTGCCGAGCCACCCCTTATAAATCAATGCTAAATTGGTTTAGACGTTTAGTAGCTAAGTTTGGTTTTACGTGACGATTTTATTTTCGTAATTGCTTTTTTATATTGAGTGTCAGAATAGTGTTTTTTTATTCTAAAGAAAAGTTTTGGTAGGTAAATGACATAATGTCTATTTTTTTATATAGGTATTTACGAATAGGTATCATTACATTTTCATTAATTACTTGATGGTCTTTTAAGTTTTTCTTATAAGTAGCGAAATTGAATAATTGATTGATAATTTGTACCTTCGTGATTATTTATAAAAGCACGCTTCGTCATTCATCAGCCCGTGACACTGTTTTCTGACATGGCTGTGATATCATGAAAATTGCCGAATGATCAACAAAATTTGCCTATTCGACAATGACCCTTTACAAAAGAGCCCATATGGTTTCCATGTCACGAACTGTCATTTAAAATCAGTCGAATTGTGCCCCTGGTCACTTTTGTACTTAATGCTTATAACGACGCCATCTTGTCTGCCGATCACAACAGACTCGCCCGTTCCGATCGATCGCGCGAATTAATTTCTTTGTCTCTAATCGTTCTTTGTGGCCAGTCACAATTACATTACCATCCTCGTACCTATCTCCTCCAGCTTCGCTTCGAAATCTTAACTTTATTCTACCCACAATAAGGTTGCTATTAAAGTTTCAAAGTTAAGAGGGATACGCCTTTCAGGTTTTGAGGAATGGTGAAATTTAAACAGAGCATTGGGCGGGTTCGTCGCCCGATTACGATTAAAAAGGAAGTTGACCGTTTATTTTGAATTTAGAACAGTCAGGTAAATTCAATGTCTTTTTGTTTAAAGAAACAAATTACAATCGCCCTGAGCTCGACACTGCGTATAATTATTGTTTTTTTACGGCGGTGATATAAAGTTATAAATCTTGGAATGTATTTCTACGCAACTGGATTGGTTATGGCAATAATGTAGGTAATATAAAAAAACCGGCCAAGTGCGTGTCGGACCACGCGCAGTGTAGGGTTCCGTGGTTGCCTGTCCGTCTTCCGTCCGTCCGTTACATCGACGTGCGCTGCCCCCTCAAGGAGAAAAACCATAAGTGACAAAAAGTAAGTTTGAAGATTAAATCTAAAAAAAATTACTCTTCCATTCAATTGCGTTTATTTCAAAGTACAAAGCTGAAACTTGTGTTTATAATTAAAGATAAATAGTAGAAATTCAATGAAACTTAGTTTTGTTAATAATCTTTTTATTAGAATTGGATATTAAGAAAAAAAAGGTGCTGCGGCTTAAAAAAAACATTAGAAAAAATCGTTTCCAAGGAAGAAGAACATAAACAAGTACGCACTTATGTTTATGGTGTTAACTTTGCACTATAGCAGCTAAGAAAAACTACACAGGTAGGTACTCACAAACGCTTCTATTAACTAATTGGTCTAGGAACTTCAAAAAGCACGAATGGGAAGTTGTGGTTTAATTAATTGGTCAAAGTTTGAAGATTTATAAAAATCACGAACTAACAAGGTATGTCTCTTAAATATTTACACATGACTCGAGCAAAAATTAACGAATCACCGAATTGGAAAATTGACTCAAGGCGACTCTCCTGCATGCAAACGTAGTTCGGTTCTGATTTTAAAACGGCATAGGTACTGAAATAACACGGAACCTTTTATACACTTCGGGATCCGCAATATCTAGGTCGAAAACAAGTTTCCAACCTACTCGTAGATATGGCAAATCCCATTGTGTATCTATAGGTACCAAGTTTCGTGTTATTCTAGCATGTCGTATTAAAATGAGAACGAACCTACGTTTATATAGGAGTCTAGCTTCCTGGCGATCCTCAACATGCGTTCCAAAGCACGGGAGCGCACAAAAGGGTCACTCGTGACGTTACCCAAGGTATAGTGTGCGCTGTGACCACTAACCCTAATAACAAGTAACTATCTCTATTCAACATTAAATTTCCAAACTAGTGACAAACATAATCAATAATCGCACACCGGGTCGCATCTAATTATTAATAACTGATAATGCTTCCTCAATATAATAGCCGAAGCGTTGCAAATCACTCGTATCGCCGCAAATGGTGAATAAAATAATTAATTTATTAGCAAACGCATTATTACAAGGAGGCCGACTGTCAATAGTTGTCTCCTTGTATTAGTAAATAGCTATATTTATTCACTAGGTGGTAATAAATGTAGTATTCCATTCACAAATCGTTGGGTGAAGCTTAGTTTCAATTAAGTACAGTATAGTTACACAAAGGACATAATGAAACAAAAATACGTTTTATGGAACATTTTACACATTCGTGAAAAGTCAGTATGAAAATATTGTCAGTCTCTGGACAGCAAGACAAAGTTTTTAGCGAAAGCTTGGGCAATTATTTCGATCATTTTCTGCATATTTTGTGAAGTTAAAATCTACTAATCATTTCATAAATCAGCTAACGCAATTTTAGCCTGCATCAATATTGAGAATACCTATATCCTATATTTAGTAAATAACAGGCAAGCTGATAAACACCAGACAAGCAATAGAAAAAAAAAATAACCTATGCGGCTCAAAATACAGGGAATAACGTTTATTAACTTTAACAATACACAAGTTTAACACTTGCTCTTCGACTGTCTGTTTCCACGCTAGTATAGAAAACGATTGACAAAATGAATAACTAACAAACTATCATAATACAAACAGCCAAGCCCCAATCCAATTGCAACACGTTTAGTAAAAACCACCAAACACGCAACATAGCCGTTACGCTAAGGACACAAGGGTTATAACCGTTTAACGCCGAACCCATTTCATTACAACTCCATCGATGTTCTCCTAATTTATAATAGTAGACGAGTCTATTCCACAAAGCCATGCGTCATCCACAAAATATACTAATTTCGTGGGTAACACCTCAGCCTGCCGACAAAGGCTCGATAAAAAGGTCGATAAAATCTCTCGCCGGTTGAACCGTCGCGCGCGCAGCGGGGGGCGCGACGATAACTTACACACGGATTACCCTCGTTAAGACTCTTCGCACCTTTCCATTTTTTTTATTAATACAGATATTATTCAAACGAACGGATTTTTCGGGCATAATACCTTTATATTAAATACGTTATTTATGCCTAGGATAAGCGAGTGTTATTCATTACATTACGTTGAGGTTATTTTTAATATCATTATAAATTAATAGCTTGACATTAGGACAAATGCTAAAGGTAAGCCTCAGAAAACATTTTGTACTTGACTATGAGCCGTACCTAGCATAATTGGTAAATTGAACATCCGTATCCCAAGTAGAGCTCGGCATAAGCCGCCACTATCCGTGCCATTATCATCCACTACCTATAGGCAAAATAGTTTTATGATCAGAGCAAGCAACGGCTTAAATGATGTGTTTCAGAGGTTTGAAAACCTGGACCTATGCAGTGAAAGTGTTCCTTCAGTGAGCCGACGCTTATCTCGACAATTTTTCGGTATAGAAGTAGGGAAATAGTTGAGGTAACTCTTTTTAGTCTATTTAGAAATAAGTACTTAAATTATGTATAGCTTTTGCTCACTTATTTTTTACATATTTATTACGCTATCAGTGAGGATCTGTTTTGGTCACTGTCACTACTGGTTTAAGCTACTGTGTATCTTCCTATATAAATAAATAAATAATTAGACTCATAGACCCGTGTAACAATCACGCTTTTTCGGAAATCAGCTGTGTAACGTTCGGTTACCGTTGTAAATAAAAGTGCCTGTAGCTTAGCAGTACGAATGGTTATATAAAATCCGTACGTGACGTCCCTTTAATAAGGCGATCGCTTTTCTCCGTGAGCTATGACCTAAGACAGACAATAGAGAATATACTGACCACAGTGAAACAGAAAGCGATCAAAGCACATTTTTCCTTAAAGTGAAGTAACACTTTGACAATAACTTAAGGACAGTGGGTTGCTTGTTTGCATTATTAAAAACTTGGTTTTGATCGCTTTTTCTAGAACCTCTACAGTCAGTGGCGCTGTGTTACGGTATTCATATTAGGTATACCTAGACCTAGAGGCCCCCCTGAGATGGCCCTTGATATTGGATAAAAATGCAATTCCTTTAATATTATTAGGTCATATATTTTGCTTGATACATTGAAATTTAAAAAAAGTTTTCTTGTGCTTTAACCTTGTAACTATTATTTTGTTGGTCGGAAAATTACAGTTTATTATATAGATATTAAATAGATCTCAATAAAAATACAACATAATTTACGTCATGCATAATTTACTAAGTAAGAGAAGAATCTCGAATGGAATAAAATATTCTAAAATGGGAACAAATAAACTATGATTTATTGATTTAGTAGTTAATGCTTAGGTCTGAGATGCTAAAAATTTTGGTATGTAACGCAACTTAAAATTCTTTTAAAATTGTTCTAGTTTTTAAATCTTTGTCGGTAATTTCGATTTATAAACTATACTTTTTGACAGTAACGCGTTTTTAAAGACTTATTATTTAGTTTAAGTTAGTAAATCTTCCAAATTGGAAAATGTTTTATAAATGCTGATTTTAACCAAATTTAGGTATAGAATCAATTATTTCAAACTAGCCTACCACCTCATTTCATAAATGTTGACCTACACAAGCATGAAGCTAATTGATGAATTCCTAAAAAAACAGTAAAACAAAGAAAGGTTCGTTACGTTACTTTAAGTTCTGACCATTTGAGAGACGAGTATGTGCTTCTTATAATAGTCAGTAAGTAATCTTTGTTATTACAAGCTGATCGGCAATAAAAGCATAATTTACCCCTTTAGCGATTAAGATATCGCAATTAAGATATTAATAAAAAAATAATTTCACATTAATAATTGCAAATAATTACTAGAATGTGTTTTGTCTATAAACTCGTTTCTTGGCTGGTAGCATTTGTGGAATAGAAGGTTGCTATTAAAAATAAAAAGTAATTATAAATTGCTTTCAGTAGTTATCTCACTTTACAATTAATTAAAAATTGTATAACTTCCTGTTACTATTAATCGTGACCTGTAATTTTATATTTTAGGCTGTATTTTATTCAACTTTAATGTTTTTTGGGCTATTTTTATAAATACCTATTAAAAGTTTGTTTTTTTCAATTAATATTTTATGATTAATATTTCTTTTCTTAATACTTATTTTAATAACTTCTTAGAGTACCTATATACTGTAGTACAAAAAGGTTAAGGAACACCGTCTCAGCTGAAACTGTATTGACGGCATATCATGGTTATGTATCATCAGTTATTAGCAGACTATGTTTTTAAAATCCAGAAGAAATATGTCAGCGACGTCAGGGTCCTCAGTGACGTGTGGCTAGATGACAGCTGCATCCCAATATTCAAAAGCCTAAAGTACCACTGTCTTGTCTATGAATAAAGTTAACTGTCCATATATTCGGCATTGTTGCGACAGGCACGTCCAAGCTGTCTGAGATTGTTTAATTTTAATTGTATTTTAAATCCGAATTGTATTTTAGTGTGTTAAATCTTTATTCGTATTTTGTATTTTTAATGAACTTATTCAATGTATCAATTGTAATTGTAATGTAATGTATAATGTATGAGTCCTAGTCACTTGAAATAAATAAATAAATAAAAATAAAATAAATTAAAGACATAAATATGTCTTTAATGCATAGACCCGTCAGGCATTTATCAAAACCCCTCAGGCATATTATAAAAATCGTGGTGAACCTCGTATAGCCTTAAAATGATTTATAAAAAAATGAAATGAACATGTGTTCTCTTATCTACAATCACCTCCCAGATAACTTTAAATCACTCATAGCCCACAAATTGGCTCTTGGGCAGAAGTTTTTACAAAGTAAAAATGTATCTGGAGTGGATAGATATAGATAGATAATAACTTTTTTCGTACTTTATTAGTACAAACTTAAAATAACTTTATTAGTACAAATAGGATTAAGATTTGACATTGTTAGTTATTCAGTGCCTCATTATTATACATATTTTATTTTTATTAAATGCTTCCTTGTGTTCGTTTGTATCTTATATGAATTTATTTACATACTTTGTTGTATTTGTATTCAAAAACCAAAAAAAATATTATATTTAATTTAATTTAATTTAATGTTGGTAGTGACCCTGCCTGCAACCTGGAGGTCCCGGGCTCGAATCCCGGTAAGGGCATTTATTTGTGTGATGAGCACGAATATGTTCTAGAGCCACGGTTTTTTTCTATGTACTGTAATAATGTGTATTTCTATGTATTTATATATAAAATAAATAAAAAGCCCATTTATTCCATAACCAACTTAACTAATATAAAAATTGAATAATATTCCTCTAATTAAAAGGTTTGGACCCCTCTCGGGTAAAGGCCTCCTCCAGTTTTTGCCATTTTTCCCTATCCTGCGCAGTTTGGTGCCAGTTTCTTGCTAGTTTTTGTATGTCGTCCGCCCACCTTGCGTTTGGTCTGCCAAGTCGTCTCTTTCCTTTTGGCCCGGTCCATAGCGTGACGATCTTTGTCCATTTTTCTTCGTGCATTCTTGCCAGATGCCCGGCCCACTTCCATTTAGATTTTAACGCATACTCTAAGGCATCTATGCATTTTGCTTTTTGGCGTATGTTTTCATGTCGTATTTTTTGAAATAATTTTATGTTTAATATATTTATTTCCATGGCTCTCTGACATGAAACGATTTTTTGTTTAGCCTTATATGTGTACTTCCAAGACTGGCTTCCGTATGTAAGTGTAGGGAGTAAACATGAGTCTAATACTTTTTTCTTTAGGTTCATCGGGATGCGATTTTTTAAGATTTCTTTCATTCCCCAGTACTTATTCCAAGTTTTTTTAACTCTTCGGTCTATTTCGTCTAGATTATTTGTCTGATTAAAAGAAAGTTGTTTGCCTAGGTACACAAACTCTTGTACTTTTTCAATTTTTTCGTTTTCTATATATATGTCGGAGCTTTCTACGTTTGTCATAATCTTTGTTTTTTGCAAATTTATTACTAAACCGATATTTCTACTGGCAATGTTTAGAGTGTCTAACATAAATTGTAAACTTTTTAATTCCTCTGAAATAAGTACACTCGCGGTCAAAGAAACCGGGTCAGTGACGAAAACCTCAATATTTTGTAAATCGTTGGTCGTATCTGCATGAAACTAACTCTGTTTTATAGAGAATTTAATATCCTTCTAAATCCAACCTTCAATGTTCTACGTAGTAACTGGAAAAAGGTTTAATTGAAAAAAAAAACCAATTAGGTACTTATTTGTAATTGCGTTCGTTTTACTTTTGCTTGTTTTTAAGCAATTGTTTTCAATCTGTCAAAGAACTATGATAAAAGGCTGTCATTGTTTTATTTTGTGGTCATTCTTGAATGTCTATCATGCCGCTAACACGAGATGAATGTACTCGTATCATCACTATGTTAGAAGAAGGAAGAAGTCAGAGGTATACCTACAGCGAGAAGAACAGGTGTGTCACTTTCTACAGTGCAGCGAGTCCTCCAACGTTACCTACAAACTGGGCAGAACCTTAGAAGACCAGGAACTGGCAAAACAAGATGTACTACAGCTAGAGAAGATCGATTTATTGTTACAACCATGCTCCGAAATCAGCACCTCACAGCAGTTGAAGTGAAAAATCAGCTTTTAGAGACCCGAAGGGACGGCATCAGCGAGCGGACTGTCAGGCGGCGGCTCAAAGAAGCAAATTTGACCCCACATAGGCCGGCCAATGGCCCAAAACTTGAAAGAATACATCGAACAGCAAGACGACTTTATGCCCGCGATCACAGATACTGGGGTGACGAAGATTGGGCAAGAATTTTGTTTTCCGATGAATCCAGATTTATGCTCTATGCAAATGACGGGCGGCAAAGAGTTTACAGACGGCCTGGTGAACGTTTTATTCCAGCATGTTTTGAGGAAAAAGTGGCGTTCGGCGGTGGGTCAGTCATGGTTTGGGCTGGAATCTCTTCAGAGAGTCGCTCGGAGTTAGTTTTAATAGAAAATGGATCATTAACGAGTGCAAGATATGTAGAAGAGATTCTTAATGAGCATGTCGGCCCATACTTAATTAATATGGGTGGAAATTCTATGTTTATGCATGACAACGCCAGGCCACACACAGCTCAAATTGTCAGAGATTATTTTTTGGAGGTTGGTATCAACTGTATGAACTGGCCCTCGAGGAGTCCGGACTTAAATCCGATTGAGCATGTATGGGACGAGCTTGGGAGGCGTGTAAGAGCTCGAAACCCCGCCCCAGCTACACTTAGAGACCTGAAACAGGCGTTAGTGGAAGAATGGGACAATATCCCGCAAGAACGCGTAAAGAACTTAATAAACAGCATGCCGAATCGTCTAGAAGCTGTAAGAAGAGCCCGAGGAGGCAATACGAAGTATTAATTTTTATTTTTTGTGTTGTATGTGAAGTACCTACTGCTTATTTTTGTACGTAAAATTGGTTGATTTTTTGTTTCCTATGTAATTTTGTTAAACAAAAGAATTACGATTCCACCATTTGATGTTATTAAATTCAGTATAAAATTATCTACAATATGCAGTTTAATTCATGTCCCTAGCTTTATTAATTTAGGAGATATTACAGATTTTCGTACTGACCCGGTTTCTTTGACCGCGAGTGTATTATATCATCTGCGAAGCAGAGATGTGTAAGGTGTCTGTTCTGTACATTTATGCCTCTTCCCGACCAGTCTAGGTTTTTTAGGACGTATTGTAGGACCGTTATAAATAAAGTAGGAGACAGTGGATCTCCTTGCCTGACCCCTCTTTTGATTTCTCTGCCAGTACTCTCGAGCTTTACTCTACTCTTACAATTTTTATAAATATATATATATATATATATATATATATAAGTATGTATATCGTCGTCTAGTACCCATTTTACCAATTTGTTCTTGAGTCATAGATGTTTTCTATGCATATTCATATTTATTTATCTATATAAGTAGGTATGTATAGTGTATCTAGTACCCACAGTACAAGCTTTGGTTAGGTTAGGACTATAGGTCTCGGTCTCGGTCGATCGATTTCCGTTAAATTGTTCCCAATTATTTATTTATTTAATTTGCACGCCTGATGCAGTATGGAACGCGAACTGAAAAATATTATGCACCATCTTCAAACTGTAGGTATTCAGCAAATAAACGATATGTATTTTTATTAAACATTTTTTTTTATCGTACACAGTTCTGACAATACAATATCTTATCTTATCTTATTGAGAATAATAATCATTAAGACCAATAAACTTATTCATACTAATGTAACCAACTGTAGAATATAAACGACATTTCGGCCGATGTAGATCTGTAGGTATCTGTTAACGGTTACAATCGTGTTTCAAAATAATAAGTTGATGATGCTGCAATAATAAAAGCTGAAATTATGATAAGGTAAAATAATTTATAGAAAAACATTTATAGGTATTATTAGGAAAGTTTTTAAAATTGTATTTCACAACTACCTTATATTAAATGACATATGGACATAGAATTAATTTAAATTTGGCTAAAGCGTAATTGTTACCTGTATTACTACGTTTTAGCTCGACTTTTAAGAAGACATGTATTTGAGCGATTTTCAAAACAATTCATAAACTTTTTTCAGAATTCCATTTTTTTGGGTTCTTTTTAGTCTGAATCGTTGATACCTCTACTACCGATCCTCAGACAAGAAAAATCTTGTCCCAAATATTCCATTCCAGATCATCACATTTCCGTATGCAGTCTTTTTTTAATGTAGGTAGGTAGTAGTAGGTATATGATTGTGACGCACTGGAAGAAAAAGCGTAGGTACAATAATGCACTTAGCGAAATCTGGAACATTTTTTTACTTGATTTTTAATTATCAATAGTATCAATCAACGATTCTGAATAAGATGAAACCAAAACAATTATATTCTGAAAAAAAGTTCAAATACTCTTTTTTTAAAAACACTTAGTTTAGTATATTTTAAAATTAATGTAATGTACTAAATACTACAGATAAATAGCGCTTTTAGCTCATAGCTATATTAATATCCAGTGTGACGTGCCGTAGAGTAATTTGCTACGAGTAGATTGTGTCGTGTTATTTGTGTCCGTCGGCGTTGTGCGATTAAAATTCTTTGTCCATTATTGATGATAAACAATATACATTTATTAAAGTGGCACTCTGCTTGAGTGATTGTATTATGTTCACAATTAAAAACATTTGTAACATACAATCATAATTATATATTTATTTCATTGCGGCAAAGTGTTTACATTCTAAATGATTGTAATTGACGCAGTTAATAGTGTTAATACACTTTCAGCGGTTGAACAATTATCGTCCAGTACTAGATAATATACGAGAAAAATATGAATGTGGATGTAATGACATCAGTACCAAATATTGTGAAAAATTGAATAATTGTATAACCCGTTTAAGGGGGGGGGGCTCTCATAGGCCAACACCTTCGATCTGAATCCCTTAGTTTTCTAATGTTTTTTGTAGCTTTAAGCGGCTTTAAGCAATATAGTAGGGGAGAGTGGGTAACAGTGACTAACGGGGCACGGTGACTAAAATGCCGCTGTCCGTGTATTTACGCACACAAACACTTGTACTCTTGTCAAACGTTCGCCGCGAGTGTTCCCCCCACGCCGCGCCAGTGGCTGCCACGCTCGCACGCCGGGAGGTCACGCGCCGGCAGCGTACCGCCAGAGTAAGTAACAAATAAAATAATTACGTGTTTTTAAAAAGTGTGTAGTGTCAAATTCTTTGAGGGTTTTGTGTGTTTGTGGATTATTTAGTGTTGTGCAGTGTTTCGGTTAGCCTAAAATGCTATTATTTTGCTCATAACAAGAGTGTATATTTATTCCGAATTTTTGATTTCGGCAACGGTGGTTGGGTCACAATGGATAATTTTAACTTGGGTTACAATGGATAAGTATCCACTGTGCCCCGTATATTATTATTCTTTACATTTCGTTTCTTTACTTTTTTTTGTTTTAATTTTTTTTGAGAGGTTTTTTTGTTGCATGACTTTGTTGTGATATTTAAGTATAATTATTTAAGTGTAATATAAAGATGGCTGATTAGTGTTAATAACAGGTAGCGTACAAAGTGCGTTTGTATGTTTACAGTCTTTGATCTCCAAGTTAACGTAATTGTCATTGAGTAGTTATAGTTTTGGACACTCCGTTCTATTAATACTTACTATTAGTAATTATGAGACTGAATTACCTTAATAAATACCTAATATTTTTGTTATACCATGGTTCAAATGTTTTGAAACATTACGTAATTCTTGATCTCAGAGGTGATATAATTATTGTTGATTAGATGTAGTTTCAGACACTGTTCTACTGTTAATTACTAAACGTGGTCTTATGAAACAAAATGATAAATAAATAATATTTTTTAATTGAGTTTTTCTTAATAAATCCTGCAAAAAATCACTGTGACCCATGAGGTCCACTGTACCCCAAGGGCTTATCCAATGTAACCCATGCATGGGTCACAATGGATAATTTCCCATTTATAAAAAAAAAATCTTTTGACTAAAATCTATGGCTGTTGGAATGTTTGTCATCTGTTTTTTGTATACCCTGGTAGTGCTACAAACCGATGGATTCAAATGCTAGGACTAAATTGTACTTAACTCCAGAAATATTGGGCTTCAAACAAAAGTGTATCCACTGTTACCCACTCTTATCCCATATTTACTTCAAAGTTCATTGTTTTCGAGATATTTGGCATCAAAGTTGAACAATCTATGGCCAAAAAACTGGTTTTCTGGCCATAACTTTTGTGTTAATTAGTTTAAAATTAAAACTAGACACGTTTTTAGAGACGCCATAGACGAACCCAAATATGTAGACTTCGTATATGTTAGATCTTCCACGTCAATAGAAATATGTTTTTTAGACAATGTTTAAAAAAAAACATACAAAATTAAGTATTCATTTCTTTTTAAAATCCGGTAGATAAAAATGGAGATAAGAGATTGAAGAACCGATAGCCGTTTGACTTATAATTCTATCTGTAGTGCAAGGTCTTGTTTTTCCGGTCACAAAGGGATAGATAGAATAGAAAACTCAATAATCCAAAATTACGGTTTTTTTTAAAGTGCGGATATGAAAATTGTGAAAGTAAACATAAAACTTGCAAAAATTTGTCACTGCTGTGGTCGCACATCGACGACTACCCTAAGTCCCTCAAACTTCGCAAAAACATTTTACACCAATGTGATTACGGTGGTAATTGGGCCGTTTTTTCTATCGTTGTCGACTTACAAATTTCGTCAGAATTGGTAAAAGTAGTCGGTTTGAAGAGCTCCTGTCCTTATAATTTGAATGAATTCTATAGTAATGTTAATGATGTGTTATGAATTGTTGATATGATATTAATTTATTATTTTGATGATCTTTAAAATTTATGAGTATTTACAGGTATTTTAACATTTATTATTTAAGCTTATTGTGATGACAGCTGATATATTTTATGTTGTTGACATTGTGACTACTTTTAATGATTACTATTTATATTTTGTTGTGTATGATATTTTAGCTACGCCCTATGGGTAAAATTGTATATTCAATTTAAGGCTGAATAAATAAATGAATCTTATCGCCTCGATGTGGCTTATTTTGGTGGTTTTTTTTTTTTAAAAAAAAGCTCGTTAATCTGCCAATATAAAATAAATAATAAATAATAATAAATATTAAGGGACAATCTTACACAAATCAACCTAGTCCCACAGTAAGCTCAGTAAGGCTTGTGTTATGGGTACTAGACGACGATATATACAATAGATATACATACTTAAATACATAGAAAATATAAATACAATATCCGAAAATTACCCTAAAATTGTGTACAAAAAATACCATTGAGTCACGAAAATCCTATACGTTTTATCACTCAATGGAATAAAATTGTAGGACGCTATAGGAAATTGTGCGGACATTGTACAGAATCACAAACTCTTCAGAGCTATACCAAAATGTATTTAATTCTGACGAAATAAAATGGACAACAATAGAAAAATCGGTCTTATTAGGAGATGTATACATATTTTTGAGATGACGGGTCCCATATTTGCACTTGACCGTACCCGCCGTCCCGGGGGCCTCGTGCAGGCGTGATCGTCTGATCCCAACACGATGATGGCCTTCCTAAATAACATTACACTTATAGAAATTGGTGCAGCATTTCACGTAGGCACATCGAGCACACTACAAATGATTTAGCAAAAATTAGCAAATGGTTTATACACAGTTAATATAGAATGGAATATAATAAGCATTTATTAATTACAACCACATGTCAGATGTCAGCATATCAAATCAACAAATACTCCTAGTGCCACGAAACGGTTCCATCTCAGCATGGCGTTGGCCTAGTGGCAGAAAAACAGACTCGAACTCCGGATGGGAGGAACGAGCGGTTTCACCTAGGCTCCTAACACAAATATTGTCATACACCTGGATTCGGGCACATTCATATGAGGTAGCTATGTTACCACCAATAATATACCATTTTTAGGGTTCCGTACCCAAAGGGTAAAAACGGGACCCTATTACTAAGACTTCGCTGTCCGTCCGTCTGTCTGTCACCAGGCTGTATCTCGAGAACCGCGATAGCTAAACAGTTGAAATTTTCACAGATGATGTATTTCTGTTGCCGCTATAACAACAAATACTAAAAACCAAAATAAAATAAATATTTAAGGGGGGCTCCCATACAACAAACGTGTTTTTTTTTGCCGTTTTGTCTGTCGCCAGGCTGTATCTCAAGAACCGCGATAGCTAGACAGGTGAAATTTTCACAGATTATGTATTTCTGTTGACGCTATATCAATAAATACTAAAAACAAAATAAAATAAATATTTAAGGGGGGCTCCCATACAACAAACGTGTTTTTTTTTGCCGTTTTGTCTGTCGCCAGGCTGTATCTCAAGAACCGCGATAGCTAGACAGGTGAAATTTTCACAGATTATGTATTTCTGTTGACGCTATATCAATAAATACTAAAAACAAAATAAAATAAATATTTAAGGGGGGCTCCCATACAACAAACGTTTTTTTTTCAGGCTGTATCGTATCTCAACAACCGCGATAGCTAGACAGTTGAAATTTTCACAAATTATGTATTTTTGTTGCCGCTATAACAACAAATACTAAAAACAAAATAAAATAAATATTTAAGGGGGCCTCCCATACAACAAACTTTTTTTTACTGTTTTTTCTAGATAATGGTACGGAACCCTTCGTGCGCGAGTCCGACTCGCACTTGGCCGGTTTATTTTTATTAGTTACCTTCCTACCGAACTCGCTATTTTAATCAGTGAGCTAAGTTTCTTGTTTTTTACTCATTTGTTAATTTCTAATTGTTTTATTTTAGGTGTCATAAAGCTAAACAGACTATATAAGTACTATTCATATTTATGAAATTCTAATGACTTCAATTTTTGAATTATTGATATCCACTTTAAATAACGAATCACTATTATTGAAAAACATGGTAACGACATATAAAATATTACATCCACAAAAAAACTCACTATGTTAAAAATAAGCGTCCTACAATTTAATATTTTCCGGAATTCAACCGCTTAATTTTTTATCAAGTAGTACCTTAGTAAGTATCCCAAGTTGAGTTCAATACATTTTTTATTAAACTGTCTTCTGTCCTGTGAATTTATACTAGAAGTGTAGGTAGGTGTACTTACTTAGTATATATCTTAAATAAATAAAAGCTATACATATGTATTAATATTTTACGTTACCAAAGTGACAAAAGGTCAGAACGCACGGTTAACATATTTTCGGCACGGGACATAAAACATCTTTGACTTAAAATTATAATTGAAATAGTGAAACGTTCCATTGTGTAACGAAATTATATTTAACATTGTCCTTTGTGCAACGGTGTTAAAGCAGCGATACATTTTTTGACCCCTTAAATTGATCGATTGTTGGCGTGTAAGTTATACCTCCCTGCGCAAGTGGGTGCCGTCGGGACCAATTTGAAAGGGACGGCCGGCCTTCTTTTATATTAGATATAAATATTGTTGGCGTTTACTTATGATTCACTGGTATTTGGACTTGCTTTTTTTCTGTATTAAAAGTGTTATGATAACACTGTTAAACAAATTAGCTAACGAATATGTACATCGTTTTTGGTTACTTGACGTTAGTTTCCAATATTATATAAATTAACGAAAATAATATCAGACCGCTTAACTTTTTAGGTAATTTTATGAATGTATTTAATGTTTATTTTTGGAGGACATTTAGATATGTGATGTACCTACTTAATTATTAACTATTAGTCACCTATTTTAATACAAAGTTGTTTACTATTAAATATTAGGTTTATGTTCTGTTTTTTATTAGCGCCTTCAGAAGTTTGCAATTATTTTTTTAAACAATGGCATGGATTCCGTTCGGCATTTGTATTTAGGACTAATTAGACGTCGATATAATATAATAACATTAGATATTTCGATATTTTGTACTTCGATGTTTTCACTGTCGATATTTCAATTTTCGAAATTCTTGTTGGATTTGTTTAAATATTTGTTCAAATACAGACTATCTATTGTTAAAAAACGAAGCAGTTCAAAACTAAACGTTATTACACCTTTCTTCGAATATTTTTTTAATAATAAAAAAATAATCATAAAAGAAGTATTTATATACTTATTGGACAATTGTACAATTAGCACCCATTCACATTGCACATGGACATTCGGTTTTTTTTTATAATTACTTAATAAACTTATTTTATATCATCAGGTAAGTATGAATCAACAAGGTACTTATTGGTGTTCACTTACCCCTTATTCATAAAACTTAACATGCCTCTGCTAAATAAAATATGCTTTGTCCCTTTCTTACGAACACAAATGTCAAAGTGACAGATAAGGACAAACGAATTTTAACGCCATTTTGGTTAAAACAGGCTTGTAGTAGGTACGTTTATGAATACGGCCCTTAATGTTTTCTCATTGACCAAATGACGGAAGCATAAAATTACAAGCGAAACTTAAAAATGATGTACGTAGGTATAGATAATTAACTAGGTGCTTATATCAATTATACAGGGTGATTCAGGAGACATGAGCAGGATCAACCCTACGGATTCAATAGTTTATAAGCTACTCAGTCGTACCAGCATTGGTAAGATTAACGTTAATTTTTTTTTAGTTGTGTAGGGTGACCATGATTTATTGTGAATGAAACTTTCACACAAAATGTAAAAAAAAACTGTGGGCGTTTAATTTAATTACGATGGTAAAAGATCCATTAACATTAACTGTATGTGTAGGGTTGATCCTGCTCACGTCTCCTGAATCACCCTGTATATACTTATATCATTGCTCGTGAGTATATAGGTGTAGGTACAGGGTGTCCCACGGCTACGCTATCTACATGAAGGGAAAGTATAACCTTCGTTATTGAACATAACCTATACGACGAAACATTTTGCTTTTTTTTTAATGATATTATTTGTTTATTATCATTTCATGTTTTTGTGGAAGCATTTAGTATTACCTAAGCTATGACAGTTGTAGGACCTACGTAGGCACCTACCTATATTGGGATTCTGGTATAATCTTATTGGAACATACATTTTTTTTATATACATTTATATCCCGTATTTATATCTATACTATGCAGGTATCTATATATTATATCTACCTGTCAAATAGATATCATATGTCGTTGGTAGGTAGGTACCTATTGTGTCACAAAGCCCTTTTAACTCCATCGTATAGGCCCAATTGTGTGTCGATAGCGTTTCGTCCATTTTCCTAACCTCCTAGGCGGACATTTTTTTCCATTGCGCCTTTAAAAATAATAGGTACCTGCATTCTGTGTGTAGGTGGCAATTGCTACTTCATACTACCTACACGTGTTCAAGTTTTTTTTTTAGATTTCTCTATTTTTTACTATTTCAATTATGCTTCGTATCGGTTTATAAATTGTAGGTATATAACCTACATTATTTTTTTTCGTTGTCGTACCGATATTTTTTTTCATTAGTTTTTTTGTGAAATCCACTTCTCTTGTTATTAATTATTTTCGTTAACGGTTAATAGTTTGTAACGACAAAATTTCAGCAAATAAACTTTTTGCTTTTTTGACTACATTTCTTTTTCGTAAGCAACGTTGTGTTCCACTAGGTACCAGTGCCTTGTACCTTGCCCAGGCAAAGGCCACAACGTCAACTACAGCACAGCATCCACCAACCTTTGCTGCTCCCGCCATCCTCGTTGGAGTCCTCGCTCGGGGGCCCGTGCGGCGCGCGCGCCGGCATGGGGTGCGGCAGGCGCGGGCGCGCCAGGAAGGGCGGCGGCACCCCGAAGAACGGCAGGAAGGGCGGCCACGCCGGCCGCGGGCCCAGCCCCGCCGCCGCCGCCGCGTACAGCTGCAGCGGCGCCGGCAACCCGCCCTCTAACACCATCGTCAGTCAAACACTAATTGTCATCACCTCACTAACTTTGCCACTCACTGCAGTCATTCGCGCTCGCGTGCCCGAGCCACACTGCCATCGCGAACGCTGGGCGGCGCCTGCCCCCACCTAGCACTCCCGCCTCTTTCATATTATAGATTTATTCGAGCAGCAACGTGCCTGCTAAACGATAATAAACCATACGGTGGAGAGTTACAGATCGATATTGAATAGCGGGTGATAAATTAAGCCGGGCATCATTGAATTTGCGGCGCCGTACACGACGAGAACGCTAAGAGCAATCTCAACTTTGATAGTGTGTTTTAAGGTGTATATTTGGTTGGGGGCGGTATGTAAGTAGGATTTATAGGGTTGTCGCTTTGCGCGGGGATGTCATAATCTTTTTTAGCCGCATGGCGCGCTCCAGACATATAGAGCCATAAATACTTATAGAAAATAAGAATCTCAGGAGTGGAATGTTCACCGCAAACTGTGAATATGTACCGGCTCATAAAAGGGTCTATGTGTTTTGACATAAAATGCGTTTACAGCCTTTTGTTTACGTTTGAGTGTTTAGAAACGACAGTAATAGGTGTTTTGAAATTGTTCGCAATAAATGCTTTTGTGTAGGAGTGGTACAACTGCGTAGTTTCTGCATAATATTGGGATTTTTTTTACCTGATTGGTAAGAAATGACGCTATTTTAATGAATAAATGGCTGAATGAAAGTTGGAAATATTAGATAGTCACTGTTCTATTTTCATGACAGTGACATTGTAATGAGGCGCGGCTAACGGCTCCTCGATTACAGTCATCTCCTCGTGACAGGTGACGGCTCCGACAATGGTCTTGCGTAAAACTAGATTACCTCCCCCCACCGCCCTAATGACTCACGAACAATCAATCATACAAAATTAACACGTACAAGATTATATTCCTGACATTGATGAATCATAAGCGACTGAAAGGCAATCAATTTCACAACCAATACCTTATTCCATTAAACAAAAAAGTAATAACCTAATTGACATAAATAATAATAAATATGTCAAGACGCCGTAACGACGAGACGTGACAGCTCTATCAGGGATCTCGCGGCGACTGCGGCAGGCCACGCCCCCCGGCCGCGGGCCGCTGCGCTTGCGCGGGATTGGCTGCGCCGCGCGGGTGGCGGTGGGCGGGGCCTCGCGGTGGGGGGAGGGGGCTTAGTGTGGCATGAATTTAATTAGTGCGAACTCCTCGGACGCATTAGGAGCGATGGGCGAAGCAATAAAAGATATAAAGGAATGAGTATAAATTAAAAGTTAAATAGGGTATTGCCGTCCCGCTCTCACGGTAATTGTTTGACGATCTTATTAGTATCAGTTAATGTAGGTTTTTCTGGAATTTAATTAGTGTTTTAATTAGCGCGCGTAATTAGCCGGACCCTGAGCTTTTAGCGCGCTTTGTTCCGTCTAGTTGGCTGGAGTTAACTTCGCTATGTGCTTTTAAAATTATAACACCCCCACTCCCCACTATTTAACTCTACTTAGATACTTCAGACTCTTGAATTTGTATTAGCGATAATTTAAATAAATTATTTGTGTTCACAGTAAATACTCGTGTCAAATACCTACCTACTTACTTTTCTTTTTCAATCAAGGGCCTAAACAAATAAAATTGGTATTTCCAAAAATAGGGGAGCTCTAACATAGTTACTCAATTGTATCTGATTTTTACTATGATTTTTGTAATTTATTTAATCATAAATTAACCATATTTTATTTAAAAAATTCAACGAGGTATACTGTGTTACCTACTGTTCTTCAATTGCAAAAAAGTCCATTGTGTAACTTTCTTGAAAAGGGTCCAAATTCGCTTTCTTGGCTTGCGTTATACCTAATAACCTGTTGTAAACTTACGGTGCGTACCTGCCTACCTACCCACTTTCTTTTTGAAAATATTGAACACATTAACACGACCGGTGAGCCTAGTGGGTAGTGACGATGCCTACGAAGCGGAAGGTTCTGGGTTCGAATCCCGGTAAGGGCAAATATTTGTTTGATGAGCATGAATATTTGTTTCTGAGTCATGGATGTTTTCTATGTATTTAAGTATACATATCTATTCTATATATCGTCGTCTAGTACCCATAACACAAGCCTTAATGAGCTTACTATGGGACTAGGTCGATTTGTGTAAGATTGTCCCCTAATATTTATTATTATTATTATTATAACAAGATTAGACCTATTTCATCAAGTCATCATCCTATTGGGTATATAGTTAGTCTGCTTTATATGCCTAATTTTGTTGCTGAACCCATAGTTAGGTACCTTACTGGTGCGTAAAGCGCCTTTGGGACTTTAATTACCTACGATTTGTAGGTATATGATCGGAATATATTGTTTTCTTTTTGACTTTCACGTGTGACATTTGATTGATTGTGATTTGTGTGATTGTCCCCTAATATTTATTTATTTATTTTATTTATTTATTTATTTTCTATTGTTTTTAAATTACCTATCAAATTATTATAGGTACCTATTGACGATCTTTTAGTGAATCCATCTCATTTTCGATGTAATATAATGTTATTTTTTAAAGGAAATAAATGAATCTACTTATCTATAATTTATAAGCAGCTAAACCGAGCCAAAAAAGTAAAATATTACCCTAGATATTCTTCAAAATGTATTAAGATCACCGCAAACAGTTTTTAATTAGCTACTATCTATAAATGTGAAGAGTAGCTATCACTAGTGAGCTGGGGAACTCGAGACTCAGAATTAAAAAATAAAATTCAATAGTAAAAAAAATATTTATAACTATTGAGCCTGTCCACAAAAAATCACGAGAATCGTTGAGAAATGCGACTGATTACTCGAGGAACAAAACGGCTATGAAAAACATTTACTTACTTACTTAAATAGGTATACCTATTTGCAATACCGTTTTTATAATATTTTTTTTTTGGACGGCCGGTTAGCCTAGTGGGTAGTGACGCTGCCTACGAAGCTGAAGGTCCTGGGTTCGAATCCCGGTAAGGGCAAATATTTGTGTGATGAGCATGTATATTTGTTTCTGAGTCATGGAAGTTTTCTATGTATTTAAGTATTTATATCCATTATATATATCGTCGTCTAGTACCCATAACACAAGCCTTAATGAGCTTACTATGGGACTAGGTCGATTTGTGTAAGATTGTCCCCTAATATTTATTTATTATTATTATTATTTATTTATTAAAAACGATTCTTTATTCAAGAATCCAAAAAAAAAATCCAACAGGGATTAAATATAAGTATTCGATTTAAATGAAGCATTAATAGTATTTCTGTATGAATATCATAAAGTAAATGTAAATGAACGAAAATAAAGATTAAAATAGTTATTAATATTTTTTCCGACTTTTCAGGAGCTAATTATTAAGTTATATACCTCTTTTTGATGTTTGAAATCAGAAATCAGATACAGTCAGTCTAGCCTGCGAGCAGGCGTGCAAATCATTAAATAATATATTTAATGTCACAACTACATCCATTATAATGAATCAAATGTCAAATGTTATGAATAATTTGGAATAATACAATAATAATCGAAATAATCGAATAATTTAAATATAGTCACAATAATAATAATTAATAAAATTAGGAGGCTCATACAATTAACATAGATTTATTTAATTATGCTCGAGGTAAGCTTTGACAGCGGTCTAAGAGCCAACTTGTGAGGCTTCGTTTAAAAAAACCGGTCAAGTGCGAGTCTGACTCGCGCACCGAGGGTTCCGTACAAACTATCAATTAACTCAAGGTAAAGTAAATGTCCCAATATTTGTTAAATTACTTATTTTAACCCAACACAACAGAATTCAATTTCAAACAACTAATAACTTTTACACCAAGGCCATCGAACTACCAAGACAATTAAATTGCGATTTTTTATTGACCTGCTATTGAAATATACCCGTCCTAACCCCATTAATTCTAGAAAAAATTTAACAGCGCGAAGTAGGAATGGGGTCAGCGCCATCTATCGGCCCCATTTGGTACTAACGTGCAAGGGCAATCAGCTTAGTATGTATGTTGGTATTTTAGCAATTATTGTTTATCACGTGAACCGATATCGATTATTATTTTTATATTTGAAAGAGAGTACTTCTATTATAGTCTTATAGGAATTTCAAAACAAAAAAATACTTACTTATAAAGTTGATTAAATTGCAAACTTAACGAGGAAAGTAAAATGTATGTTTATCTTATTCACTAGTACAAATTTCAAATTTTCGCTTGGATAACTTCGGAGATAAAGGGGGGGAATGGTAGTTATTTTTTTACATTTTCCTTCATAGATCGAAATTTTCAAAATGTAGAAAAAAAAAACGGTTTCAAAAAGTGCAACTCAAGCCCTTTCATATGATACCCCACTTGACCCAATAGTTGAATTTTTTTTTGCCCCCCTCAAAATCAAAGCAAAACAAAAAATACACTAGATACAGAAAAAGTTATATTTTTCCAGTAATATTTACGTTTATCTTAATCGCAAGTAATAATTTCATATTTTTCGCTTGGATAACTTTGGAGATAAGGGGGGGAGAATGGTATTTTTGAAGTGAAAACTTCTTTAGCGGCGCTGAGCACTTTTTGGGATGGGGAAAAATTGTTAAATACGCGACAGAGTTTTGTGACGTCAGATGTGAAGGAGGTCACTCTTTGCTGCTAGCCGATTCGCTATTCGTAAGAGTATAAAGCCGTTAAACACTTTTTGCAATAGCATATTCTGCAAATAAATTTGTAATTTTAACCAACGCGTCCTTCACCGTTTTGCTATTGAGAAAATTCGAATAGTTCGAATTTGGGCGTTATTCCTAAAGAGATAAAGCTTAGAAAAATATTTACCAACGGCAAAAACAAATTGATATTTTGGTCGCCACCGCCGTCTGCTGTTCTTGCAAATTCGAATAGTTCGAATTTAGACGTTATTCCTAAAGAGATAAAGCTTGGAAAAATATTTGGCAATGGCAAAAACAAATTGGTATTGTGCGAGCCGGCGGCCCGTCGCACCCAACGCGCCCGCGGCCCGTCCGCCTAAATAATTGATAATTGTTTGTAAATTTGCGTCAAATTCATTTTTAGGGTGACACCGTAAGATGTCACGTGACCTGATCGAAAAACTGTTACAATGTTATTGAATTTTCACTTCTGCCGGCACTCCCGGAGTGCAACCCGGTCTTTTTTTTTACATTTTCATTCATAAATCGAAATTTTACCAATGTAGAAAAAAAAAACTGTATCAAAAAGTGCAACTCAAGCCCTTTAATATGATACCTACCCCACTTGACCTAATAGTTGAATTTTTTTTTTTGCCACCTCATTCATATTCGCAATTTTTCATAGAAAATTTAAATTTTTCATTTTCCATGCACGTGGATAATTCTCATTTAAAAGTTTTAAAACCATTCCAAATTTCAAATTGATAGCTTAAGTAGTTCGTGAGATATTTCACTTTGTGACAGACAGACAGACAGACAGACGGACGGAGTCTCACCATAAGGGTTCCTTTTTACCTTTTTTGGTACGGAACCCTAAAAACGTTCTTCCTATACTTACATCATTTTCCGACATCGAGGACGGTTTTCGACCTCGCGTTTTGAAATAAGTATGATTGGTGAGCTTTTACAAACATACATAATATTTCTCTGATATAAAGTCAGGGCAGAGGAAGATTTTTTTGCCTTTTGAAAAGTGGGACGCCCACCATGCTTTACAAATGACCCTGACACACTTTTTTTGAATTTTGAAAACCATCTCCACCTCAACATAATGCTGTTGAGGTGGACATGGTTTTCAAAATCCAAAAAAAGTGTGTCAGGGTCATTTCATTTGTTACACACCCCACAGTATTAACCCATAGCTGAGGACAGATGAAACATATCCATGGTATGCCGTTAAAGCAGCATCAACTGAAGTCTGAAACAAAATCTCTAATTCTTTTGAGTGCAAAAACAAAACGGCCCAGTTTACTACTCAATTTTTCGATGTGTGGTTTCCAGTTTAGATGCTTAGGTATCTACTGTTATTCCCAGAAAATTAAAAGAATAAACTGCATCTACTGTCATGTTATTATAGTTAAAAATAGTAATGGACCCAGTATACTTCCTTAAGGAATTCCATTTTAATTTGTTTTGAATTGGGACCTATATGTTTTTTGCATAATTTCTTTTTTCCGTGTATGTGACTCTATTGATTTCGAGACATTGCGTTCTATCTTTTAAATAATTCTCAATCCAATTAAAAGCTTGCCCTCTCACTCGGTAGACTTCAAGCTTACGAAGAAGCTTTGCATGATTGACGAAATACTTTTGTTGGATTTTGTCCCTAGTAGGTGCCTAATTATCTTAATGATGATACCCATATTACTACGGAGGAGAACATCGTTGTCTCACAAATTGGCTCCCGGACAGATGTTTTTACAGCGTAAATATATAAGTATCTCGAGTACAAATAGGATTAACATTTGTCATTTTTGAGTTACCTATTCAATGGCTCTTTATAATATTTATATTTTATTCAATGCCTCCTTGTGTTCGATTGTACCAGTTGTTAACTTATTGCCATTTTCAACTGTATTTTGACATATTATATTTTTTTTAGCAACGATTCGCACGCCTGCATGCAGGGCACACCTAACTAGAAAAAAAAGTACACCATCTTTAAACTGTATTCAGCAAATAAACGATTTGTATTTGTCGGACAGTGGGACATCCGGACACACAAAAAAAATTTGGGCCCAAACGGTTCGTTCTTCTTTTCGTCTTGTTTCTTCGTTCACTTCACTCACCGCTCGACGAAGTATCTCTTATAAAACCGAAAGTCGTACAAATATCGCCATAACAGAATGAAATGGAGCAGCGGAGCATTAAGGCAGCGCACGCGCGCGCCTTCCATCCTCATTACCGACGCACGTTCCGCGAATGGCAAGCTTTACTTTATATGCTCCTGTGCTGTTGTCTTGTTGTATTGTAGCCAATCATGTTATGCTGAATGTAATATTAGGTACAGTCACGTCTAATAACATACGCCATACGTCAAACGCTTGGGGAATAGGATTGAAAATCGCACCTATGGGTAAATGCAAAACGCAAAGGCCGATATAATTGAGAAATAGGTGTGGGAACGGAACGTTATGGCGGAGAGGTGAAGTGAAGCGGGAGAGAGGCTATATAAGGACGTGACGGAACTTTTCTAGAGGGCAGTTTGAAATTTACGCTCGATTGTTTTTTTGATTTTTCGTGATTGTCAAATGATGTGATAAAATAAAGATGTTTTAACCACAAAGTCTCTCTAAATTCATAAAGCCCTTCCACATAGGTATTTGTAAAATGTATTGCTGTCGCGCAGTGCCTGATCAAGCGAGCGCGATAGAGACAACTGCAGTTACCTATTAAAAGTAAATTAAATCAACCTGATTTGTTCTCCAAAACTTGACTTGTTTAACTATTTTTTTTATTAATAATTAAAGAAAGGCTTTCGCCGTGTCCCTATGTTTTCCTTTTTTTTAATAATCTAGTCAAAATTGTTTTTTGGATGTTTTAACACAGCGAAAAATATGGCATTTGTTTTAGGTTTTTGAAGCTTAATTATCTCTTAAGAATAAATTTATGAAAAAAAAAGGAAAACTTACCTAGTAGCCATAGATTTATGCAAAAAAAACTATTGCTCTACTGCCATTATCCAGGGAGAAAACAAGGGACTACGTTTGTATGAAAAAACGGCCTTTGTGTTTCCTCTTAAGCTTATACTGTCAGCCTCACAAGAGGCTTATATACTTTGTACTGTGTCGCATTAAACGTCATGTTAAATTGCCATGTAGTTGTCAAACGAGTGAAAACGACAAGGTACTTGTACTAATCTACATAATTTTAGAATTTTACTTGACTTGGTAACGGCTAGCCTAGGCGATCTTTACTTACCTACTAGCTTCCACCCGCGACTTCGTCTGCGTGGACCCGGGATAAAAACTATCCTATATTTTAATCTAGGCTATAAACTATCTTCGAGAAAAATGTCATCCTAATCGGTTGAGCCGTTTAAGCGTGATTGAGTAACAAACATCCAAACATCTAAACTTTCGCATTTATAATATTTAGGAGATTACCTTTATTCATCACGAGGTAGATGCTTATACCTCGATTACCTAATAAGTCGTAGTTAAGCCTTAAGTAGCGACGTCTGAAGACGCTGTAAAAAAATGCCCGAAGAATAAAAAATATAATGACAATGAAATATTGAAACTCGTCAAAATCTGATATCGATCAGATGAAAAAAAGATACCTACACACTACTACTTGGTGTTTTTTCACAAAGCCAATATGGAATATTTCCAGTGATAGGTTGATAGGATTGCATACGAAGATTACTGTTCACCTTTCCAGTGTGTAACGAAAATGTTGACATTAATTTCCTTTGTGAGACGTTAATCACATACCTACCGTATCCCATAAACATGTAAACCGAATTACATTATTTTTATGGCACTACCGTGAAAATTGCGTTTAAAAATGAACTTCATGCCATGCACTTCTGTAGTTCTATATTACATTTGAAACAAGTTTTATTAATAACGGTAAATACGTTTTTAGATGTGTTTACTTGTCTCTGGTCTTGTTTTACTCCATAGGAAAATACACATTGATATATACATATCTATCTATACCTACGCAAAAAGTATCCAGAAACACTAACCGGATATACATAAACATTTCAGCATCAAATAACATTTGGAAGCTACCTACCTATTTCATAAATATGAAAGTGTTTATGGATGAATCAGGGTGGGTTAATCGAAGACGGTGTTCGTTAAAATCTGAATGTAATGGAAAGTTCGAAAAGTTTATATGCAATGACAGCTGCCGTCGCCATATTTTACGTTGACCAATCGTAAGTTGGTAACACATTTCAATGGTTTTAGCTTAACTCAGTCGGCTCAACCGACTTAACGTAAGTCGTTTAGCGTTACCTGCGAATCTCCTCATTTCCGATTCGATCACAATCACAATATATACCTGTAAGTACTACCTACATGTTCCTGTCCCACCTCGCGATTTAATATCACACGGTAGGTAAGTAGAAAGTAGGTAGGTACTCGTGTGGGTAGGGAGTCTTTATTTATATAATTTGGCGGGGCTAAGCGCAAATAATTACCTTTGGCGAACTGTTTAGTGGCCGTCGTTCGTTTACTGGGCGGCGTATTCTGGGCAAGCACTGAAAATGTTTTTTTTTCAGGATTTTCTTTCGTATTATTCGTTTTATCTCGATCCTTTCGTCCTTCTTTCCTTTATCCAATTAAGTAGTAGGTAGGTATATGAAGAAAATGGTATGGTATATGGAATGGAAAGAAAATAGCATTTATTGTACTGGCTCAATCCAATCTTACAATCAATTGTTTTTCCCATTGTGGGTGCCCGGGAGTTAACTTACCTATATCATTCGTTGCCACGGAACATTAATCCCAGCTCATAGGTACCAATGAGTTTTTCAGAACTTATTCACGGAATGTCATTTGATATTTACCGGTATTAGCTTTTCGGTGAAGGGCATCGTGAGGAAACCCGCTTCTGTGAAGAAATTCAAAGGTGTATGTGAAGTTCCCAACCCGCACTGGGCCAGCGTGGGGACTATAGGTACTGCTCGTTCCCTCCCATCCAGGAGAGGAGGCCTATGCCTAGCAGTTGGACGTATATAGACTGTTTTTGTATTAGATATTAAGTATTTGTAAGTATTTAGAACTGAGGTCCGATTTAGACAGCGTGGATGTGCATTAAGGTATACCTACGCTAGGACGCGGGAAATTTAAATCAATAAATGGAATTAAAACCTAAAAGTGTGTAAGTTTAAGTCATGGAAAAAGTGTGTAAAATATAGAAGCGAACGAAGAAAACTTTACAGGCATACAATGGCTAAAATATCATAAACCTAGAGTTTGCTAAAATACCATAACTAATACCTATTATAGTACCATGACAGGCCACGCAACAATACCTACCTATTGTTATTGTTAAAAAAATTACTGAAAGACATCACATTCAAGAAGAAAAAACCTAATGAGTAGATATTATATTTTTCTCAAATAAGTTCAAAATCTATCGCAACGCCTTCCCAATTACATTTATCGTAATGGCATTTCAGCCCCGTCACTCGCCATAAAATTTCATGACGAAATAACCGACAGTATCACAAAACAACGTCACTTAGGAAGGCTCCAGAATACTCCTGGCTGGAAGCCACCTCCCCCCGTGGGTGGGGAAGCTATTAAGCCAAGCCAAAACTAATTTAAATTAAATCCTAGTGAATTACCCGAGGAGGAAATTGTCGGGCACCCTCGACGCTCGGAGAGTGTACTGGCGCAGACGAAATGCTTACTGGAGAGTTGATTTACTCTTTCGAGATGATATTATTCTTTACCTTAGATATATACCCATTACACAGATAAAGGATTTCATTACACAATGGAGTGATGAACACGAGATTTATTGATGTGGGCAATATTACGAAACTTTACGGAAAATGTGTATGAATAAAATATATAGGTACTATTATTAGCAATAAAAGTCACACGGATCAAAAATAACAATAATAATCACTTTTTCTACAAATATTAAATGAATTTACATCAAATCTACTATTTTGCAATAAGAATCATAAGAGCAACGTTTTAAACAAACCAACCGTACAAGAATCTATCAATCAATTCAATCAATTTTTTTTTAAATGGCTTCCATCTAAGTTAAGATGATTTCGCCAGTGTCAAGTTTGCTTATAAAGCGACGTTGTTCGGTAGTTTGGTCAGTCGTCAATAATGCAATCAGCGTCAGAAGCTCCGCTTGAGAAGCAAGGCGTCCACCGCTGACCGCATCCCCGACGAAAGCCCAAGAATCTATCAAAAAGTGACAATCTAGCCTATTCGCGCGTTAATGTGACAGCTAATGTCATCCGGCCCGTTTAAGGCGTCTTTAAAAACGTCGAAGATCCAACACTATATATTTTACTGGCCAGTGTACTTCATGTTCCCAGCTGCAAGGTGATCTGTAAGTGTTTGATGTTCGTGATGGCGTGGGTGATGATGGCAAGTAGGTTTAGTTACCATGACAAGCTCCTAAGCGAAACGCGATATTTAGCTTTCAACACAACGACTCCTCAGAACTATAAAAAGTAATGTTTTCGAGCTGACTCCTTGTATCATACAGAATTTGCATTCATAGAAATCATACTTATAGTTTTATGTGTCTGTACTAACTTTTTTTACAAATTACACAATCAATTTGAGGTAGCGATTTATAGGTATCACTGAGAGCCAGAAGTCCAAATTGACGGTTTGTCAACGCGCTATGGAGCGCAGTATTCTAAGGTGTCAAAAGGACGGATCGGGTCCGAAACACTACACGCGCAGTGTAGTGTTTCGGACAAAACACGCATAGCTGATGTGGGTGCAAAAACTGCCAGGCTCAAGTGGGACTGGGCCGGCCACGTCTGTCGCATGCATCCAAATAGGTGGGCTAATGTGGCTACCAAGTGGGTGCCACATGACGGGCGACGCAGACGGGGCCGACCTAGACGGAGATGGCAGGACGACCTGGATGTATTGTTCAGCAACTGGGCGGAAGAGGCACCTAGTAGGGACGCATGGAGATCACGGGGAGAGGCCTTTGCCCAGCAGTGGAACACACAATAGGATCCAAAAAAAAAAAAAATGATTTAATGCCTTACGTGCTCAAGCAAATATGCTCGACCACGGCGAGACAATGGGAGAGTATCGTGCCGACAAAAGAGTGTGCCTGGGGCGCCCAAATGGTCGACGTCCTATCGGCCGACCAAGGTATCGCTTGATAGACATGGTCCAGAAAGATCTGTGCGAGCTTCATGCTGATCATGCTTGGCGACAAGCCACCCAGGACAGAGCACAGTGGCGTGTCTTAGAATCGGAGGCCAAAATCCACCTTGGGTCGCTGAGCCAGCGTAGCAAGTAAGGAAATGCCTTATGTGAGGCAGTATATTTAGCTATTATGTATTTTAAACGTCACCACCGCCTTTTCTCCTCGAGCGTACCTTCTATATTGCCTGTCGGCGGCGAAGCGGGCGTCGTTACATGTACCATTTGAATATTATCTCCGTCCCCCCAGACCAGCCTCCGCCTTAATTAATGCAAATTTGAGCGCTAACAAGATTATGAAGCCAACCGCTTTTTAACCGCACCTACGCTTAAGCACACAGTGATGCTACTTAATAAGCAACCTAGAAAAGATGAGGAAAATGTATGGGTTTTCTTGCGCGCCGGGCGTCTTTGTGGCTTAGTCGGACAGTAGAGCTGCTGACCAATTAGTCAGATCGAAATAAACCGACCAAGACAGAAATTAAAGTCAATGCATAAAGGTTTGTCTCCGCAGCTCAGCTTCTCAGTTTGGTCCTCTAGTCACTCTTAATCAGATTACATATTTAGATAAGTAAATCTTAAGATTTCCCGATAGGTGACGCTGACCCAATGGAGGATGTTTCTAGATCCTGCGAGCCGATCTCGGAATGAAGCGTTTCCTTCCATTGAATTAATACATTGGGAGCACACATTAGGGTCAAATTACATTGTCATTTTAGACCGACGGCAACAGTTTTGCAGTGATTCGGTACCTACTACTGCTAGTAATAAATTAGCCTACAAACATCCTACATTGTAATAGAGCTTATATAACGGGGGATCGAGGCTTATGCCGAAGACTTCAAGCTAAACGATGCAATCTAAAATGAACCTTAATGAACCATTGATAGTATTGATACCACATACCTACCTACTAAACAGCTATATTCAAAACGAGCGAGCGAAGCGTACCTACAAAGGTCTCCGTTACAGCTGCGATCAAAATTCTTTCTCGTGTGCGGATGTCCGGCTGTTTTCTACAGGTTGCATTTTTCAACCGATCCTCGTGAAATTTTGCAAGCAGGCTAATTTTTTATTGTCTATTCAGTTTTGCGAAACTAATAAAAATTAAAAAGAACATGTTTGGGAGTTGTACGCACAGCTAGCTACTAAGCTGCCTCTAGAGTCACTATAGTAATTATGAACCAGACAGATACTATAGATAGAGCAAGTAGGTATAAAGAGGCAGGCAGTACAGTGATCGCTTACCTACATGGTAGTTTATCATATTCGTGGCTCACAAATAAAGTTTTAATAGTTTTCCTCCACAAGATATTCCAGAACCGATGTATTCGATCACTGCCATCGATAAAGCAAGCGCAACCCAAAGAAGGGGTTCCACTTCGCACGCTACCTACTTATTAATAAAAAATACATTTGAACGAATTCCAATTATTAGCGACATCATTAACCCGTTCAGGGCGTAAGCCATCCATCATCGCGTTTAGCGAATCAATTACCGCCCCTTTCAAAAAGATATAAACGCCGAATTTTTGTATGGACATACGTCCTTTTGTGTCAAAGTTGTGGCCGCGTGCGCACCATCCATCTCGCGTTATCAATATTTAAAAAACATTAGCGCTGACGTTGATGGGAGCGGAAATGAGATTTGCCCTTCGCGAATTCGATTTGGAAAGGCAAATTGTTAGTTTTTGGGTCCCGTCTATACGAAAGAAACGTAGGAAAGGTTTATGGATGATTCTAGCTACATCGTGCTGACCCTGACCGGAGTCCGTAAAATATAATCTGAACACAATCAGAATTGCTGACAGTCAATTTCGTAGTTCAAAATTCGATATGTACCTACTTACTCTATAGTGTGTTTTACTGGCTTCACGGTAGGATGTGTTGATATAAAACCTAGATGTAGCTAACATGCGCATGCGCACCCAAAAATGACGTAATGAGCAGTGTCCTAAACTACATATATAAAATGTACAAAACAGACATGGCAAATATTTTAGTTACGGGTCAATGTAACTAAATCCTACTCCTACTATATAATATTATAAATGCGAAAGTTTAGATGTTTGGATGTTTGTTACTCAATCACGCTTAAACGGCTTAACTGATTTGGATGAAATTTTGCACGAAGATAGTTTATAGCCTGGATTACAATATATGATAGTTTTTATCCCGGGTCCACGCAGACGAAGTCGCGGGCGGAAGCTAGTAAATGCATAATTTGAATTTCGTCTGGTCGGTCAAAGAACATAACGTTTATCACAGTTAATCATTTGCAAGATGCATTTAAATGACAAAATTTACTTCTTATACTCGTAGGTCTGGAATGGAACCATAATTACAGAAAGAACGATACGAACCTAACAATAATCCTCCGCTCCGTTACACAACTGTGCGTGCACTTTCACCGTGAGGAACCCGCGTAGCGGGTGCCTGTGCCTACACTGAAGTCACTTTCCACAACATACCTACGGGGAAAACCACGGGATCGGCTACGAGCGTAACCATTCTTGCTGGCAGTAAATGTGTGGTGGACGAACCCCGTTTTAATAAGAATAATAATAAATACTCTTTATTGCACCACGACATGAGAGAAACATCTTACAAAAAATTTGCTTAATAAGTTATGGTAACAACAGGCGGTCCCGTTTTATTATTAATAAATAAATTATTATTATCAACCAAGATGACACAAGATAAAGCACCGAAAGTAATAGAATTCCAAATGCAACTTTGTCTGCACAGATGCGCTAGTTAACATTACGGCCCGCTAGGGAGCCCGTCTCGGCAGTCACAGGCAGACGTAACCGCCGTTATCTCCCTAGTGATTAAAGTCGCTTTTAACGTGGGGATTGCAGCCCTGCAGCCCTGGCTTGGACCCTGCTGTTATCTGTGATTATTTCATCTCTAACCTCATTGATTGCATTGGAGCCTACGGACTGGTTCTAAGTAAGGGTAGGTAAGCGTCGTTTGTAGTCAACAATGTAGAGACTGTGATAATGACGAAAGACAAATACTGTTAAAACGATTGTATTGTCAATGGGGCTTCGATGGTGGATCATTTTTGCAACGCGAAAACTCTTAAATGTGGTGGTGAAAAATATGTTATCCTTTGACATTTTATTGAATACTAATACAATGTCAAAAAAATGGCTGTGACAGACGGACAGCCTCCGAGTGATCGCATAAGTGTTCCGTTGGACCAATTTTGGTACGGAACACTAAAAAACCCTGAAATGAGGCTGTATTCAACTTAAAATTTGCTACAGGGTGGCAATTTTTGACTTCCGAAAGCACGCCTTTAGCGATAGAAAATTTAGAAACGAGTGGTACCTATTGACCACTGGTATTCAAATCTATCGGTAGAAAGTAAGTCTCTACCTATACATACAATGTTGACACTAAAATTGTATTTTGTATTTAATTATCGAGCGCTCGAAAGTCCAAAATCTTTTTGCTAGTCTAGTTTGCAGTATTCTGTGTGTTATGGAACACTAGGTATTAAATATAAAAACAACACACCAAAAGATCCCGTTGACATGTTGCACCCTAGAGGTACACGGATGACAGGTGTCAAGTTAACAGCTAGATTGTACGGAACAGCGGCGCGGGCGCAGACACATGTTTCGATTAGTGTTATCGCGCTATCTCCGCTACCGCTAGCGAATGAAATGAAACGGAATTAACAGTTTTATTGCAACTGTTCGTACAAATACTACAGAGTATGACGCCCTTGTGCACGAACCATTAATAATTATTTTTCTGTCATTTCGAAGAGAAACCGAATGCCATGCAGTTTGTGGAAAATTATTGACTAAAATATTAAACCTTACTTATTTAAAAAGTCCTAGGTTTTATTCAATTCATTGCAATCAAGGTATGCCAACAATTAACCTATTTGCAAAAATGAAACTTTTCGATAGGTATTCCACGCAAAATTTTGGTAGCGCATGAACTTTGCCTATTTTTGCGATAATAAGTAGGTAGTTTAGATTTTCAGTTAGGTAGGTAGCAAGCATTTTGGCCAATCAACCAGTTTTTTTTTTTGTGATTTATATAGAAAGAAAAAATAAACGCGACACGGTTGGGATGTTTCAAAAAGTGCTGGATGGGTTAAGGGTTGGGATTCTTGAACCGTCAATAAATAGCCGTCAATAATAGAATAGTAATATACTTGCTAGACGCTCCTTGGATAGGTGGAGGGAGATCATTCCAACACTTGGACGCCGCGAACCTAAAGCTACCTCGAAACGCCGCGGTACGATGCTTTGGCAACGGAATCATCGCCTTACACCTCGCGCACTCTTGGGCCATACAAGTAGATATTCTGGGACCCAGATCCCCATATCATTATATTGTGCGCACACCTAAACCTATACTATTAGAGCTATAGTTGTGTCATTGCGTCAGCTTGTGTAAGAGGTATGTACCACTCTACCTATTCTATTTTTTTTACCAATATCAAACTTTTTCGCTATCACCGACTATTATCATTATCATACAAAACGCAAACCTGTCGAGTCCCGTTCCAAGCCTTTCAATGTAAACAAACACCAACCGTTTAAACATTATCGGTTCTATTCAACCGCAATCGACTCCGTCATCCCCTTCCAATGCTTCCACAAAAACACACAAGTGTTTTACAGTTTACATGCACTTACGCCCTTTTATAGCACAGTGTGATGGTGTCATAGGAGTTGTAAAAGTTGTAATTGTCACATCTGCCAAAATAGGACCCCTCGAGGGTAAATAATAAAGCTGGTTCATTGTGGCGGCGATTTCGGACGATAATGTTTTTTGTGTCGCTTTATCGTTGATTTTTATAAACGTGATTATTTAATAATGGTGTGGAGATGGAATATTAAATGTGGAATCACGTCTGTGCCTATATCTCTAGCAATGAAAGTCGCAATGGCTATAAGTAGGTACCTACTTACTGTATTCTTTGAAATTATCTGTAATGAGAGTTTTTGGAAAATCGTTAACACAAATTACCTACATTGACTATCGTGTGGTTATATATTCAGCAGGTACCTACCTACAACATTTCTTAATCTTGTTGAGAATAATATATCAATAGAGTATTACACGCCTACTATCAGCTCCATAAAGATTTCCCGTACAATTCTATTTCCTAATGTATGTTTATCGAAAAAAGGTTTTAACGCACACGTACGGTACGGCTGGAGAACGCCGAGAGCAGTAAAAAAATAAAATATTGCCTGGAAAAGCGCGGGAAAACGATGAAATATGGCGGCCGCCGTTTCGCGCGTCCCGATGTCATTAGTGCCCGTAAATTTTATCTCGTAGTACATCTTCAGGATGTCTTGCACGATTGTTATTTACGCGTGTTTTACAACATTGTTATTTGTTGCTAACAAGTTTGTTCTAACTCGCCGATTTTAAATTATGTGTTTTATGGCGGATAACAAGGGGTACGAAAGTTACGAGGGCCTAGACATATTGTATTTCGAATAGATTTTTTTTTTCTGTAACTTTCTGAATAATAGCGTTTGTTTTGCGTTGCCTGTCTAAATCTGTATTGCTGTCGCGATATATTTCGTTGTAATTTGTTTCGCTGTTACATTTTTAATAAATAACAAGATCGTGATCACCGTCGCCTCCGCGGCGCCGACGCCGCGGAATGAGCGTTGTAAGATTACATTTGGGCTGTTTAGTCGGTATTCATGTGCGGATACCTAGCAATCCCTTTATCCGCCGCACGCCGGGGAGCGTTAAGTGGGTTTTCATTTCCCGCTCCTCCCAGGCCTCATTTTTATTTATTTTTCATCGCCCGGGGCGGCCCGATATCATATCGGTCGTTTTATTTATTTTTATTACGATATTACACACAAATGCGTGGTTATTTTTATAGAATACACAATGGCGGGGCTTAAGGTTATGGGAATTGGTTTTAAAGTATTGGAACGTGTTTTTAAAGTGATGGTGAGAGCCAAGAGGGCCTGTTGTTGATTTATATATTCGGTTAGACTTATACGTAAGTTGGGTTTAGTTTAAAATTCAAAGTGAATGCAGATATATTGTATAGATATTAGGTAGCTTCATTTGCATGCAGCAAATAAAGCTACCTAATATAAAAACATAAACTATCTAACCTTAGACTAAATAGTCAATTTTAAAACGCTAGCGGTGGTTTGTTCTGTTCAGTCAGGGGTAGGTATTTATTAATATAGTACAGTACATAAATATGTGTAGGTACTTACACTCTTTTAGAACATTGACAATAGAGTCCTGCAGGTCGATCACGTAACGCATTGTACGCGCGTCAGGTAGTCAGTTCTAAACGTCACTTTTACTATGGAAAAATGACAATTGAGTTGTTCTAACGTAATACGTACGAAACGTTACCACTACAATGTACACAGTTCTAACAATAAAAAATATCTTATCTTATCTTATCTTATCTTATCTTACGTGATCACCCCTCTGTACAAATATTTATGTCAAAGAGTAAAGTAGATATATGTCCTTATGTACGTATATTAATACCCCTGACTGACCAATACATATAGTTAGCTAATTTGGTTTAAATTTTTTTCAACTGCAGAGGAATATGGTGCTCAGTAATACAGCGGTTTCAATTTATATCGCAGACATTTTAATAGGCATGGGTAGGTACTGATAACTATAATAATGCCTACTTTATTTAAATATGGCTCAACTACGCATTTTCCTCAAGTCAGGATGTGTATCTATGCCCATGCCTTTAGATATACCTACTCATTCTGTCTTTGATCAATCTAATCTCAATGTTCAATCCAATTTTACAGTGGTAAAAAGTCAATGAATATTATTACAATCGAATAACTTTAACCCAATACAAATAAGACAATCCAAAGCAATAAAATCGTAGCCATTCCGATCCATCCTTAAAAAAGGCAGACAAAAACTGCTAAATAACTACTGCAGTTTATACGACCAGCCAATATATATGCGAATCGTGGGGTCAGATAAACATATAAAATAAATTGAATCGAGCATGTTCCGCTGAGGCAGCGCGGTGTTTACGCCGACCTATCAGACTAGTTGCTGGTCCGCGCGTGCGAGATGTAGCCAGGCGAATATTGCCTGTGATGGTATTTGAGGAAGGAACCTTTTCGCCGCCATTGGCTTGATTAAAGTCAGTACATTTAGTGCCCCACAGCCAAACTTCAAATCAAGTCGGCACTGTCGATGTGAGGTTGACTTGCAATTTGAAAGTGCTTGTTACTATACCTATTTTTTCTAGCTTGATTAGAATGACAGATGCCAAAGTAACGTAACTAGAGGTGCTACCACTGTTATGCAAACTATCGATACTATTCGAATGTAGTGTACCTATACCTAGTGCTAATAGTATCGACGGTATACTTAATATTGTTAGAAAATGTAACGGTATTGAAATAAAAGTCTATAGTACGAATTTCCAAATATAATTTATTCATCATTCTCCGTGTCACTTTCTGACTCTGACGAACAATCTTGCAAATTTACAACTAACTAGCTTCCGCCCGCGACTTTGTCTGCGTGGACCTGGGATAAAAACTATCCTATATTTTAATCCAGGCTATAAACTATCTTCGTGCAAAATTTCATCCAAATCGGTTAAGCCGTTTAAGCGTGATTGAGTAACAAACATCCAAACATCTAAACATCCAAACATCCAAACAGCATTAGTAGGATTCGCTATCGGCGCATGTAGCGTCATAACGCACGTCCGTCCCTGTCCTAAACTTCCATTATATTTTTTTTCGTGAGTTTTACGACATTGCTCCAGCCAGTCGTCACACCTTTGAGTTTGAGCACGCTTCTTGTAAGAGGCTCATCATCTTGTTAGCCGTGAAAGGTGACGCTGTATTATTTCTGGCAGCATGATCTGTGAATGAAGATATAAAGGCGGGATTCCACCAGTGTGCGGCACTGTGCGGCACAAGCATTTTTGTACTGAATATGCTTGTGCCGCACAGTGCCGCACACCGGTGGGGTCCCGCCTTTCGACGTGCTGTTTAATAAAATCAGACTATTTTTACAAAGCAAAAAAGTGTGGCAATTTAAATTTAAACAAACCTTTAATTTGGCTCCATACCATTTCGATGGTATTACACTGAGAATAGTACGGCGGGAGCCGAATAACTGTAGGTCGCATATCTTTTTGCCAGTTCGTCGAGATATCGTACATTTTCTGTGTGGGTTTATGTAACTTCAATAAACTCACAAGTTGTATTTTTAACATACTCATGTTTGCCTCGACGCCTTGTTTCTGTAGCCCCTCGACAATATCACTTTTGCGGTCGTTTGATGTTGGAGGTTTGTTGATCTGGACAAAGTGGTAGGATGCGTTGTCCATAATTATGAAATGCGGCTCAGTCAAATTAGTAAGAAGCGATGCCGTAAACCACTCTTTGAACTCCATACAATTCATCTCCTCCTGGTATTCTGATATTTTGTTGGACTTAAATAAGTAAGCAGTTCGGTACAAAACCTCTGGCCGTCCCTGCGTGGCATATAAGAAGCCTTTGGCCCTTTCCTTCAGGAACTTTCGTCGACGACTGAGGTGTATCGTCTGTCAATATTTTTCCAACACTATGATTCGCATTTAATCATGTTTCATCTAGGAAAACAATTTTGTCCCAGTCGTCAATTGTTTTCACTTTTGATAAGAAGTCAAAGCGTGCAAGCGCTATGTCCGATCTTTCCATCAGGATTTTTCTCTTATTACTTTTTTGATACTCAAATCCTATATCTTTCAACACTTTGCGTACAGATGACCGGGTTTCTTTTAAATAAATCAGCATCTTTTAATGATTTCGATAGCTTCTTCAATAATGGTAACTCGTTTCTAAAATAGTATGCGTAAACATAGTTTCTTATAGCCAAGGTGTCAAAAGAATCAACGCCGGTCACATGAGATACTTATTCATCTACGCTTTTTACTTGGCAATAGTAATTTGTCGTCTTCAGTACCATCATCGCCGATTTTTTCTTTGCTTACGCGGCTCACAGCAGCTCTGCAGACCCAGAGCTTCCGCTACTTGGTCTCCAACTTGTGATGTAATCCCTCAGGTGAACGATAAATTCACAGCACTGGCTATTAGCAGGCAGGCTGGCATATAGCATGGTTTTTTTCGTTCTTTTCGGCATCACAAAAAATTAACAAAAAACAGATTAACAATACAAAACAATTTAAAGACTTGAAAAACAAAATTAATAAAATCAGCAGATGAAACAAAACTATGAACTCAAACGAAAACACGTGGCGCATAGGTACAAGGCGTTGGCACTCGTAATGTCTGACTGCGTGCGTACTGATTATTATTATTTGTTATTTGACAAACGATCAAATACAAAATAGCGGCACGACATCATATGTGTGTTGCCACTAATACAATTTGTTAGGTATGTTATTACTATATTATAATATTTTGGTTACACAATATTTCATCCTTTTTTCTTCCTTCACCTAGAGGTGAAATCCAAGCGTATTGAAACAACATTATAATTACGTTCACTTAAGAATATAAGGAATATTACGTAGTGTTTTCACAGTATCTAGGCCTTTTATTATCTGTTTTGAGATCAAGTCTGTATAAAATCCGCATATTAGACGTGATTTAATTTTTACAAGCAATACCTATTTGTCCCTTGAAAAAAACCGCCTTACAAAGTTACGTGCTCATGAAATGACATCTATCATTCTAAGAAAGCTAGAAAAAATATAGTTAGGCCTACTTGAATAAAGATCATTTTGAGCTTGAGTTTTACATCGACAGTGCAGACTATCAAGTCATATCAATGAAGGACGTGTTATTAAGTCAGATTAATTTGCAGTCTTTTGCTACAAAGACTATGGCCTGTGAGACACAACTTAAGGAATCAACTGTGGCGGCGAAAAAGTTAAATGGAAAGCAGCATTTTAGTAGACTCAAGGATACCATGATCATCATCATTGATAGAATATAATTGATCTGCTATGCATAAGCACCTGCAATAAGTGAAACATGCAGATATATCTTCAATAAGTGCAAAATGGTCATGGGTATAATTTTAATTCTTTTCATTAATTAATTTGTTGCCGAGTAAAACTTACGCACTTATTAATTGGCACTAGTACCTACGAACGACATGTTTCAAAACCTTCATGTCTTCTTTAGGATGAGTATTTTCGCAGCCATGACGCACACTAGAGTCCATCACTCACGATCACTAACTGCAAAATATCACATTTTCCTTATTATTTTCTTATGGCCGGTTCCAATAATCAATCCACCGATAGTTTTCCTACATTACACCTATACCTTATTACCTTAGTTACATTTTGACACATTTTCTACATCTGTCAAAATGTAACTGCCGGTAAGGAAGACTATCGGTGGATTGATTATTGGAACCGGCCATTAGTCGGACTCTTCTACTACCGGTTGTTAGACGGAGTGTTATACAAAGTAGATATGGTAAAACACATTTTTCTATACTTTACAAGAATAAGATTACGTATCTGTTGATTTCTAATCTTAGCTAACCAAACATGGCATCCAACATGGAACGAGTTACACATCAGCTAGACAAGTAGAAGCAATTTTTCTTGGTTATTATGTTGCATAAAGCAGGCTCTACTGACTATTCCGTTTGTCGGCCATCAAAACACGTGTCACAACAGTGTCCAATCAGATATACACCTTTTTGCTGCCACCGGGGCATTTTGGCTGAGTGGTTGGTTTGAAAAAGTAAGCTTTACTAAACAACTCTCACTAACAGACCAACCGTGTGTTAGGTTTCCTGAAAACAGAGTGTCATGGTTTAAGTTAGGTTAATTGTGTGTAGTTGAACTAGGTGCGCGAAGTTGCCTAGAGTACGTGGATGTTAATATTACTGATTCCTTAGTCCTCAAACTGTTGACACAGCGTAAATCGCCTTTTTGACCAATTTTCCTTACCAAAACAGCCAACACTTCATGGTATTTGAGTGATTTTTCGGGCGCACATTAGGCTGTATGCTAGGCTCTATTAGCCAACTATAAAGTAGCCACGCTCATTAGCTCTCATCAGCAAAATCCCTGCTCATCAAATTCTCATGCACTCTCCCACACGGATTCCCAGCTGAACCAGAGCGCACACCCACAATCCTTTAATCCCCACCGTCAACAAACATATCAGAGATCTGTAATTAAAGCCGTAAAGTGCTAAGCCGTATCCAGAGACATACAAACAAACAGACAAACACGCGGCACGCGCGCGCCACGCGCCGCGCCATTAAGCGGGCATTAAGCAGCCATTTTGCCATTATGCTGCTGTTACTAATACAACTCTTATCGCTTTATCTTTGCAAGATTAGGGCGGATTAAGGAAGCTGGGAACTGTTTTTGCGTAACATCTATGGTTTTCAATGAATACCTTTATTTATGAAAAGTGGTACAATAGGCTGGTCAGATGGCTTTCGTTTCTGCAAAAATGTCTGCCTTCGCCAAATAATGATTTAACCAAAGAGGCCTCAGGCCTTTAGGATGCAACCAGATAATACCAAGATGAGGAAGAGCGTTGGTTGTGTAAACAAACACGAAACACTCACTAATGAACAAAAAACCCAGAACCCGACTACAAATATTTGAACAACATTTCTTGTTTTGCCAATATTGCCATTTCCGTCATTTCTTTGGTAGGTAACCAATTTAAGTAATATATAATAAATGTATGACGAAGGATGCGGCTTTTATTACACAGCCAATTTACGCAAAATATTGTCAATCTTATTTTGTAAACACAGTTATCGCTTTCCTTTGTAAACATTCAAGTGTCCAATAAATAATACAGTGGCGACTATATGGGTCGTTGATCCGCGCATAATGACGACACCTTGCGACGGACACCCCAAATCTACATAATACCACGGCCACCGACCATAAAATAAGCAATCGAAAAAGTTCCGCAACACTTATTAAAGGAAATGAATTCGTACAACAATAAAAACAAAAGCAACATCACCCACTTTAATAAGAAACATTGCTTCCGATCCCTGACACCATCAAATTACAGCAAGGGGAGGACTCACTTAAATATGAATCATTTCATTATAATACCGTATTCAATCCGGGTAAACCTCACTTATGTTGTTATTACAATGAGGGGAGCGTTCGAAAAAGTTGCGCGCTCTAAGCCCCACAGAGACGATAACTGACACTTAATGCCATAGAGCGTGACCGAATTATGCTGTGATCTATGGTCCGAATTCGCGCCATCTATGGCCGCGTGTATCTGTCAAAAATTGGAGGAAAAAATTGCATCAAAACGCAGCGACCTGCGTAAAATATTCGACTATATTACTACAGTATTAAGCTAGCTTTTCTAACGGTTCAATAAAACTGCAGTATGGCGTTGCACTGCGCCAACGTAAGTCTACAGGCGTGACTTTTAAGTCGAATATTCTGTTTTGTTGTTGTTTTTGAGGGGACCGCCGAGGTTTTATGGGAACAGCGATTCGGCACGTGTCGAGCGATGGAATTAGCTCTAATACTTGCATTAATAAAGTGTGAAATTGCCACCGGGCGGCTATGTTTGTCATAATTCCTTATTAGATTCCTGGTTCCCCGGAGGCTTAGGAGGAAGATTTTTTATCCGCTCACTGACTTACCAATTAGCGACTGTGATGTTGCTCGGATCAGCGGATTACGGTTATTTGGCTATTAAAGGAAGACGCAAAGAAAATTGCTAATTCAGCACAAATACTATAAGGGTGGGCCGTTATAGGGGTGTTTATTTTCGTAAAATATAAAATGAAATACTTAGTTCTCAAGCAATTACATCCGCGAGGGTGGAAAAAAAATGTCTTCCCGCTTCTTCGTAGCGTTAAAAATACCTTTCATGAGTTTCTCAATATTCAAGTGGCACGGCAAATATGGGTGCTTGTAGTAACGTAATTAAGTAAAAGTGGCTATACCTACTATCAATTTTCTTTAATGAAACATAAAGTCTGCATTAGGTCTAGTCCCTGGGTGATCGAGCTCTGCTCAGATGAAAATACGGAGAAGACGAATTTTCCCAGACATGTATCAGTATCAGTATCTTTATTGCTTTCATAGGTAAATACAAGATGGTACATTATATTTGTTCAGCTATGTAACCCTGTAGGGAACTACAATATAACTAAAACTAAAATTTAGGTAACTTACAACAGCTTAAGGCTGTCATTGGATTCTTTTATTTATAAATACACAAAGTAATGAGCATGCAAAATTAGAATCTATAAAGTATACAGATCTATTTAACTGAGCTATATTTGAACTATACTACAGTATTAACTAACTTTCAAAAAATTCTTGCAATGAGTAAAAGCAGTTATTTATTAAATAAATAAAATAAATAATAAATAAATATTAGGGGACAATCTTACACAAATCGACCTAGTCCCATAGTAAGCTCAATAAGGCTTGTGTTATGGGTACTAGACGACGATATATTTAATAGATAGAAATACTTAAATACATAGAAAACATCCATGACTCAGAAACAAATATTCATGCTCATCACACAAATATTTGCCCTTACCGGGATTCGAACCCAGGACCTTCAGCTTCGTAGGCAGCGTCACTACCCACTGGACTAACCGGTCGTTAAATATTTGGTAGTTTGTGTATTAAATGAGTTATTGTTCGCCTCGTCCCTAATAATTTTCGGCAGTATATTGTACACCTTTATACACATTATGTAGGGACTAGAGGCGTGCATTTTTAATTTAGATGCTGGAATTGGAATTTTATCTCTAAGACGCGGACGTAGGTTTGAGGTAGCCTGATTCTGAGGGGCTGGGAATAATTGGTTATGCTTTCTCAAAAACTTGCATAGCTCTAGTATGTATAAAGAGGTCAGAGTCATGATATTGAGTTTCGAAAAATGTGGTCTGCAACTATCTGTTTGGTATATGTTCACTAGGATCCTTATACATTTATTTTGCAACACAAAAAGATCGTTCACATTTGTACTGTTGCTCCATATTATAATTCCATACCGTAGCCAGGAATGGGCAAATGCGTGATAGGCACTTAGGGCTGTGTTGAGATTGGTATGTTTTTTATTTCTATTAGGGCATAGGCAAAGCTTGATCGTTTTGGAGCCATTTTTTGGATGTGGGATTTCCAGTTCATGTTTGTATCTATTTGGAGTCCAAGAAGATTTGTTGAGTCGATGCAATCCAATGTTTTGATTATTGTAAATAAAGTTTATATTTAAGTTGTTTTTTTGGTGTGGCTTATACTGCATAATTTTTGTCTTATGCATGCATGCACATGCGTGCATGCATATTATACTGCATGAGACCCAGCTAGATCGATTTTTCGCCCCCTAAACCCTGCGGGTGGCGCAGCACCAGTTACTTTGGCACTTTTTGGGGGAGGCCTATGCCAAGCAGTGGACGTCTTTCGGCTGATATGATATGATGAAATATTACAAACTTCCAAACTATTACAAACTTCATTGAAATCATTAGAGCCGTTTACGAGAACGTGATTACAAATATACAGGGTGATTCAGGAGACATGAGCAGGATCAACCCTACGGATTCAATAGTTTATAAGCTACTCAGTCGTACCAGCATTGGTAAGATTAACGTTAATTTTTTTTTAGTTGTGTAGGGTGACCATGATTTATTGTGAATGAAACTTTCACACAAAATGTAAAAAAAAACTGTGGGCGTTTAATTTAATTACGATGGTAAAAGATCCATTAACATTAACTGTATGTGTAGGGTTGATCCTGCTCACGTCTCCTGAATCACCCTGTATATGTGGTACCTATATATATAAACTAATATATACTTATTTATTTATTTAAACTTAATTGCATAAACAAAATAAGTACAAAACAGTGCAGTTAAAATTAATTTTATATTAAGCAGTAACGCTAACGCTGCGAACGAAATTTATAAAGTTCAAATTGAAGGAAAAAATTAAAATTGATTGAAAGATTTAGTGTCCGGGCAGATTATTCCGGTAGTTCAGTTGGTTATCTATGTAGTGATGACGGGCCACGCATGCCTGTGGTCGCCGGTTCGAATCCAGATCGGAAGCCTCAGAAAAAAAAAAAGCTTTGATTTGACAAATACCTATTGCTCGTTTAATAGTATACGATTTGTGTGTGTGTGTGTGTGTGTTTTTAAGCTTTATTTATTAACAACAATTATTAGATGCTCTTTTTTATAAAGAAAAAGTATATGTAGAGGTAATAGCACATATTTGCACTTTTTGTTTGTGCGATAAAGTTTAAATAAACAAATACGTCACGTCAAATTTTATTATTCAGGGTCATTATACTCATTATGAAAGACTAACGGTGACTTTTAAATTTTGTAAATTCGTCTTAGTAGAGAAAAGATACCAAACTTTTCAGGCAGTTCAGTGTTCGACCGTCCAAAACACATTACGACATAACAGTTGCTTCAGAATGAGGCCTATCGAAAGATTTCTTGTACAATTTTAATGACACCACTATCGCCACCGGAGCGGGACGCGAGTAATGCCGTGGTGACACAAACCAAAAAGTAATAACAACTTTAAACGTCTAGTGAGACTTGGGTTGTTTTTAAATGAGGTTATTTAATTCCGTAAAGGCACGGTTACGTTTTATTGATTGCGAGGAGCAGTGAGCCGCATCGCCAGGGACTGGATAAACAAGGGCGAAAAAAAAGAAAAATAAAATAAAGATGGCGGAGGCCCCGCCCCCCGCTGCGCGGCTACCGTTTCCAAGTGTCATTCTCCACTGTTCTAATCGGGCAGGGATGCCACATCGATCACGTATCGAGTTATGTCGTGTTACCGATATATCGAACTGCAGGGCAATGAACATTTTGCCTATCGGACATTTGATGAACTTTGGTAGTTTTCTAGGGTGCCGTACCCAAAGAGTAAAACAGGACCCTATTACTAAGACTCCACTGTCCGTCCGTCTATCTGTCTGTCTGTCTTTCTGTTCTGTCACCAGGCTGTATCTCATAAACCGTGATAGTTAGACAGTTGAAACTTTCACTATGATGAACACCTCTGGTGTTGCAAGTGTCCATGGGCGGCGGTAATCACTTACCATCAGGTGATCCGTCTGCTCGTTTGCCTCCTATATCATAAAAAAAAAAAAAAAATGTATTTCTGTTGCCGTTATAACAACCAATACTAAAAAACAATACAATAAATATTTAGAATAGAATAGAATAGAATAGAAATGAATTTATTGCCAGCCAAAATAACACCACATCACAATTTCGTTCTTAATTAGGAAACACAATATATAAAAAGAAACTTAATAAATACCAGCTTAAACTAAAAATAACATGTACAGAGTCCTTGTAAGAAGGCTGGTGATGCTGATAGTGGCCGCAAGTGGACACCACTCAGCATATGCTCTGACATTGAACAATGCCACAGCGCTGGTCTTCCGTGGAGCCCAGGGCTGTAAGGTAGTTCCGAACAGCAAAAAGTGGCAAACGTGGTACTACAACCTACATTTAGGGATAAAATGATGAATCAACGTTTACATACCTAGTATATACATAAATTTTATTTAAGAATATAATATTTAATTACTTCCGATATGATACAGAGAAAGAATATAATGGAAAAATAAACCATCTTCGTCTGTAGCCCCCGACAGGACTCGAACCTGCGACCTTTCTATTAACGCTAGACTGCTCTACCAACTGAGCTACGTGGACATTGACTTACGCTGCGTATTTTTGCATTACATTCCCGCTAAGACTAGCGCCCTCTGTATCGTGTTATAGACTTGTTTCACAGCCTTGGCACACCTCTAATGGGCGAGCTTATGCTCACTCCATTCTCATCGAACCACATCAGGCAGTTTCGGACAAGCGAGAGAGATGGCGCTGGTGTACATTTAAATACCCTTATCACGAAACAAATTATTTAAATTAAATATTTTGTTTTCGTGTTATTTTTAACGAGGAAGTTACCCCGATCATTTTATAATCGATATGATACAGAGAAAGAATATAATGGAAAAATAAACCATCTTCGTCTGTAGCCCCCGACAGGACTCGAACCTGCGACCTTTCTATTAACGCTAGACTGCTCTACCAACTGAGTGTGTGCCAAGGCTGTGAAACAAGTCTATAACACGATACAGAGGGCGCTAGTCTTAGCGGGAATGTAATGCAAAAATACGCAGCGTAAGTCAATGTCCACGTAGCTCAGTTGGTAGAGCAGTCTAGCGTTAATAGAAAGGTCGCAGGTTCGAGTCCTGTCGGGGGCTACAGACGAAGATGGTTTATTTTTCCATTATATTCTTTCTCTGTATCATATCGATTATAAAATGATCGGGGTAACTTCCTCGTTAAAAATAACACGAAAACAAAATATTTAATTTAAATAATTTGTTTCGTGATAAGGGTATTTAAATGTACACCAGCGCCATCTCTCTCGCTTGTCCGAAACTGCCTGATGTGGTTCGATGAGAATGGAGTGAGCATAAGCTCGCCCATTAGAGGTGTGCCAAGGCTGTGAAACAAGTCTATAACACGATACAGAGGGCGCTAGTCTTAGCGGGAATGTAATGCAAAAATACGCAGCGTAAGTCAATGTCCACGTAGCTCAGTTGGTAGAGCAGTCTAGCGTTAATAGAAAGGTCGCAGGTTCGAGTCCTGTCGGGGGCTACAGACGAAGATGGTTTATTTTTCCATTATATTCTTTCTCTGTATCATATCGATTATAAAATGATCGGGGTAACTTCCTCGTTAAAAATAACACGAAAACAAAATATTTAATTTAAATAATTTGTTTCGTGATAAGGGTATTTAAATGTACACCAGCGCCATCTCTCTCGCTTGTCCGAAACTGCCTGATGTGGTTCGATGAGAATGGAGTGAGCATAAGCTCGCCCATTAGAGGTGTGCCAAGGCTGTGAAACAAGTCTATAACACGATACAGAGGGCGCTAGTCTTAGCGGGAATGTAATGCAAAAATACGCAGCGTAAGTCAATGTCCACGTAGCTCAGTTGGTAGAGCAGTCTAGCGTTAATAGAAAGGTCGCAGGTTCGAGTCCTGTCGGGGGCTACAGACGAAGATGGTTTATTTTTCCATTATATTCTTTCTCTGTATCATATCGATTATAAAATGATCGGGGTAACTTCCTCGTTAAAAATAACACGAAAACAAAATATTTAATTTAAATAATTTGTTTCGTGATAAGGGTATTTATTTAATTACTTGTAAGAAGAGTTAGGAGTAGGTTTGTACGTGGCAAGTTGCATGCATATTAAGTACTACGCGTATTAAGGAAACGGACTATATAACAGAATATTGGATAATAATTATATGGGATAAATTATGACGATTTATGAGACTAACGTGACGCTATACAGCTATATACGACTAACATAAATATATGAAATAGTTAACGACACGGGCTAGGAGAGTTGTAGGGTAAATAGATATTTTTTGAAGTGGAGCTTAAAAGTACTTGAAGTTTTAGAATTACGAATAGGCGGAGGGATGTTGTTCCAGCATTTCGTGGCTGAGTAGCGAAAACTGCCACGAAATGCTGCCGATTTACCGTGTCTTGGGCAAACAAGACGGATCGCATCTCTGGTTGGCCGGGCAGTGAATGTCAGCTTCTCGTATAGATACTAAGGCTGACGATCGTACACTACACCGAAAAGCAGAGTGGCAAAATGAAGAGAACGACGGGCCTCCATTTTTAACATCCCGCTTTGGTTAAGATAGGGTGTGACGTGAGTGCGTGGTGGGATAGGGAAACAAAAACGGGCACAGGCATTCTGGATCCGTTGAATAAGCGTTTTTGAGCGAGCTAAAAGGCATCCGTTAATTACCGTGTCGACGTAGTTTAATTTGGACAGAATTAATGTATCGCATAACTTGATCCTAACGTCAACACTAAGGTACGCCCGAACCTGGTACAACACTTTTAGCCTATAGTAGCAGTTCCTAACGGTATCCAGTACATGTTGTTCGAAACGTAACTGATCGTCCATGAGTAGGCCAAGATTGCGTGCCATGGTAACACGCTCAAGACGTTCCTCTCCCAACATCACATCAAGGTTGAGACTAGAAATTTTGCCCACCTGGCCCTTAGTGCCAACTACTAGAAATTTAGACTTGAGCGGGTTAAGAACTAAGGCACAGTCTCTAGACCAGTTATCAATGCGCAACAAGTCTTCATTTAACAAGTCTACGGCTCTTAATGTCTCCGAGGGGTGAAAAGTTTTGTAAATTTGTAAATCGTCCGCATACATGTGATAGTCACAATTCCTAAAGCAGTTAGTTATGTCAGCCACGTACAGGATAAACAGCACGGGACCCAAAATTGAACCTTGCGGAACTCCGCAGTTCACAGGAGTATTTTGGGAGAAATCCGTTAAACCGGAAGGCTTATTCAGCCCAACTTGTTGAGAGCGACCAGACAGGTAGCTAGCAAACCACTTTATCGTATTGTTACGAAAACCATAGTATGCAAGCTTGGATAGCAGCAGCGAGATGTTAATTGTGTCAAACGCGCGGGAAAAGTCTAATACGACAAGTAGCGATGCTTCTCCTTTATCCTGTGCTGACAGGACGCCATCTATCACATCCAAGAGAGCCGTAGCCGTGCTGCGTGCCTTCCGGAATCCTGACTGCTTACTAGGTAATATGTTATTTGTTTCCAAATAATCAGTTAACTGCATGCACACCAGTTTCTCTAAGATTTTGGACACACAACACAGAATACTAATTGGCCGGAGATCTTTTAAAGCAGTAGGCTCGGGTATTTTGGGTATCGGTTTAACAATCGCGGACTTCCAGGCATCAGGAAATGTGCTGGTACTGATGGATTGATTAATAATGGCGGTGATGGATTGATTAATATAGCGTTCTAGGTAAAGTTAATTCGATCATGTCCAGCGTGATGCCGTCAGTACCAATAGCATTACTGGAGAAGGTTTTAATGACCTTTAAAACAGTTATTTCATCCACGGGACATAACTCGAATGTTGAGGAACCAAACCTGTGGTACTCATAATATGTCAAACTTGATATGGCAATGTTTCGACCCGCGGGCAAGTTAAGAAAATGATTATTGATCTGGTCGGGGTTGCTAAAATCAGCCGGTAGGTCGTTACGCTTTTTAAAATCGACTATATTACGTTTAATATTTTTCCAGAGAATGAAATGGGGGTTATCATAATTTTGCATAATATGAAATTGGTAAAAAGCCGACTTTTCGGTAAACAAGGCAGTATTGACGATAGACTTTAGGTCCTTATAGTATCGTTTGTGTATCTCCAGGCCCGTAAGACGACTTCTTGCATGCGCGTCATCACGCAGCCGCATCATTTCTTTCACAGTATGAGTAATCCACGGGTATGATTGTTTTTTAATGAGGACCTTTTTAAAAGGAGCGTGATGTTCAAAAAGTTGAAATACATACAGAGTGAAATAGTATACAGTATCATTAATATTGCCACATATCAGGCGTTCCCAGTTTATAGATTCAAGGTCAGCGTTGAAACTCTCCATATCAATATCCTTAAGCGGTCGATAGACTACCCACCTAGGAGACGGTTTGTTTTTTTTAATATTTACTTCGCATGTAATAAGCGCATGACTGCTTAGATCGGAAATGTAGTTGATGGATACATGCCTTATACTTGTGTTTGAACATATTAATTTATTATTATTATTTATTTAAGGGGGCTCCCATACAACAAACGTGATATTTTTGCCGTTTTTATAATAATAAAAATGGATAATGGTACGGAACCCTTCGTGCGCGAGTCCAACTCGCTCTTGGCCGGTCTTTTTAATAAATGCATACCTATGTATATAACTGTATAACTTCGCTATATAAAATATATTTCTCCAACACCTTAGTAAACGTCCGAGTGCTCGACGCTGTAGGTAGGTACTAGTATATGGCATAGGCACTCTATGTCAAAGTGACATGGCTTAAAGTCGAATGAAGAAAAACCCTCTTAGTTCGAATTTCAACCATATTGCTTTGACACAGAGTGCCCATGCCATATACTAGTACAGCGTCGAGCACTCGGACGTTTACCTTAATTCTACAGGAAAACGAGTGAGATACATAGTTTGAGGGATGAAACACATAAAACGAGTTGTTTTGATTTCAACCGCGTCAAACGGCAGAATGTAATTATTATAAATAGACTTCCTTATTAATAATAAAAGGATGTAATAATTTTACAAGCACATGCTTCAAATATCGATACCTAAATCTGCTATCGACTAGCACAACGCTGATCCGTCAATTCTCCACAGATCCAATTGTAACCGGAGCATCAAATCGTTAGTTTTTTTTCCATCAATCGTCTTTCAATTCCAACTTTGTGATATCGTATCGATTTATTCAATTTCGGGCGTCGTTCTCACCTGTCGTGTTGATCATTTCCGCTGGCAACGATTCGTTTTGGAACGTTTATTTTTAGTTTTTCGAATATCGATACGACTGGCCGATTAGTGCCGCGCATTCCAAACGTTCTATAAGAGATTGTGTTATAGAATTTTCTTTTGGTGGGTTCGAGTAGAAGCCTCTTGATATTGGGTCTGTCATTGATGTTGTCAAAGGGATAGGTTCTACTTTCGAGTAAGTTTAATTATGGACTTGATTCACCACTCGGATCACTGGTTCTGTGTGTTTCCGCCTAAAATCGAGTTCATTCCCGCGAGAACTTAAGTTTTCCATAACATGGAAATATCACGTTGGCTACATAAAACATGCACTGTTATCATCTCTCTCGTTTAGTCTCCATAGTCAGGTATACCCATATTATATACCCCCTGGTTGAGATGAGTAGATCCTTGTCTTATCTTCTTTCTGCTATTCTCCTGCTTATGTCTTATCTTCAATGTTAGGTATACCAACTTACCTATTTGCAAATCATTGTATGGCCCTTTAAATATGTAAGTTGAGGTCATAGACCTACTCCATAGACAGTTCTAATGTGAATTAGTTATCCCAAGCTACTGAAACTAACTGATCATCACTTATTACTGTAAGTGATGATCAGTTAGTTTCAGTAGCTTGGGAAATATTTGGAAGAAGTAGCATTTTGACATTAAAAGTTGATGCAAATACGAAACTCTCACATCTGAGATCGATTAAATTGAAAAATTAAGAAATAAAATACTTAACACTCAGTGAGGGGTATATCAATTCAGCATTTAGCACGTCATTGGAGCACCTTTATTTTTTACGTGTATTAATTATGGCCCAGGAGCCCCGCGGCGCGCGGTGGGGGACGGACACATTTAAATTTGGGATTGGAACATAATGGAACCCGCGACTCAGTCTCACACCTTCAGGGGTCAAATGTGATAAGTGGTAATTACGGGATTTTTTAATACCACTGGTGGCAAATAAGCGCGCGACCTGTGGAAACCCCGTAACTATAGGTAGTAAGGTAGGCAAAAGGTAGGGGTAGGTGTAGGTATGTAATCATCATCATATCAGCCGAAAGACGTCCATTGCTGGACATAGGCCTCCCCCAAAGAGGATGTAGTACTATAACATAAGTATATTATCCTGTGCCTATATAGACACGCCTTCGGCTCCATATGATCACATTTTTAGTTAGTTTAGGTAATTAACTACAACTTAGAAAAGTTGAGAAACCCCCGACATTTTCATTTCAAAGTCCAATATCTCAAAAACGGCTGAACAGATTTTCTTGAAACATGGCTAAAAACACTCGGAATAAAATTATCTATGACACAAAAATAACCGCATTCAAATCGTTTTATCCGTTTGGGAGCTACGATACCACAGACACATACACAGATATATACTTACACAGACAGACACGTTAAACTTATAACACCCCTCTCTTTGCGTCGGGGGTTAAAAATAGATTTCCTTCACGCTCATTAGCTCATCCCTCAACTTAAAATAAAGAAAAGCAAGAAATGACCGCGTAAGAAAGAGATGAGTGAATGCTACTTTTTAACCGACTTCAAAAAAAAGGAGGAGGTTCTCAATTCGGTTGTATTTTTTTTTTTTTTCAATGTTTGTTACCTCAGAACTCCGTATTTGAAGAGCCGATTCGAAAAATTATTTTTTTGTTTGTAAGTATATGCATCCAGGTGGGTCCCATTTTTTTTTTTTAATTTAGTTGGATGATGGGATCCATGAGGAATTGAGAGAACTCCTCAATTATATTAGGCACACGTGTAGTGATTTTGGTATTTTCTATTATATCTCGTGTATTTACATCCGGAAATCATAAATTTGGTGGAGTGGAACTGATGATGAAGACCACAGATGACTTATGGAATTCCTCCATTATGTACTTAAAGTACAAAAGCACGTCACAGATTCTGATAAGATTCCGTTGAAATAGCAGCTAATGAAGTACCAAAGGTGATCCTTGTGGAATCGACAGAAGTCCTCAAATATTATCGGGCCACATACAGCGATTGGGTTTTTTTCTCTAATAATCAACGCATTTGCTCTCGGAAATCAGTTCATGTGGTAAATTGGAAAATAAATGTGGAAATGTTCTCGTGGCTTGGCGGAGTACTAAATTGAAGGCGGTTAAAACTTTGTTTTTAAAGTAAATTATTTACTGTCACGGTAAGTCGTGTAGTGTGTTCCTGCGGCGCTACCACGAAAAACGAATCTCGAAGTTTGTGTGTCTCTGTCTCTGTCGCTCGAGTACCATGAACCTTAAGTGCGATAGAGACGGAGAATTACGAACTTCGATATTTGCTTTTCGTGGTTATAGCTCTGGTGGTGCAGAGTAAGATCCCTAGAGCTGCCGAGGCTGCGCTGTGCTGGGACGCTTGGGAGTGAAGGTGGGGACCTAACTGACACACCTCGCTGTCGACTCAGAAAACCGTCAAATCAATAAAGATCCATGAGGAGTCATGATTTAGGTACCATCAGGCGGTAAGCTTGTTTGCTACCATAGCGGTATGAAAAAAAATGCTAGTTCTCGACGTGGCACTACTTTATGACATGGGAACATTATAAAATAAAATATGTTTTGTTCCACAACTTTAAGTCACTTACTCTAAACTAAAAGAAAAAAAAATATCTAAAGCTTAGCAACAAAAAACAAACTTCTAAGTACTTAAATATTTAGGCAATGGGTAGGTCTCTGCCTTAGCTGGATAGGGACTAGGGAACTATCCAGCGCTGCCATCCAGCCCCATCCCTGTTAACAAACTATAAAATAAATAAATAATTAAAACAAACTATAAGGTCGGCCATGTTTACATAGTCGTACGTCGAGGACTTGGACGTTTATCTTATTTTTTGTTATTATCTACTTAAATATATTAATTTAAAAGAAAAATTGACATTGCATCACCCGTTCTCGTGAGATCGCCATTGAGGAAAATGGTATAAATGTGTACAGTCGGCCAAGAAACTGGGTCTCCTGTGGAACTTTAATACACAAATAATAAAGTCGAAAGCCGGCACACCGCTTTCATTGCTCACTGTACAGTCAAGGACTTTAATTGTTGAGCCATTTAGGTGTCAACTAATTTTGGTATTTTAATAGTTAAACTTTGAAGTGTCCAGTATAAAGTGAGCTCTAAATGGCTCAACAATTAAAGTCCGTGACCGTACATGCAGTTGCACAGTTTACGACATTTTTCAGTAACCGAGTGTTATTGTTCGTGATTATAATCAGCAAGTCTTCGTTTTATGACTTCGATAATCTCGTCAGGCAATTAAATGCTATTTGGACTTTGACAGATTTTATATTTTTCGATTGTGAGGTAGGTATGTTAATGTAGACTAAAAACTATAGCTTCGTACTCTTGTGCAAATTTTCATCCTCCATTGCACTCCCTTAGGGGTGATTTACCTATTACATCGTATCCTGCTTACCTATTTTAGGTCTCAAACTACGTCAAAACCGAACGGTTTTGAGCATATAAAAATGCCAAACTGATACGCACTCTTTCACAAAAATTCATTCATGGGTTCATTATATACGTAACATAAATAAGGACATATATATCTGTAGACGCCTTTATGACATTGACAATAGAGTCCTGTACACATATATATTTCCTTATTTATGTACCTAAGTATATTATCACCCCTGACTGTAGATACATATAGCAAGGTTGACATTTCGACTTACCGGGTATTTAAGTATGATAACGGCAGGGCACACTACATCGTTCCGAAGAGTAGTTAATTTACCAAAACCATATTTTATCGAATTCCATAAAGCAGAAAACAGTGTTTTGTCTTTCAGTAGATATATAATAATCCTAACCATGTGCGTCTAAATTTTCATCAAGCGGAAATTAATGCCTTTATACATTTAAGAATAGCATTGCTTTCGGACAAATGACTTCTGACTTGTGTGTTCTCGATATCGGCGTGTTACAACCACATTCTTGATTAGCGATATCACCAATTTTGAAATGATTTCCTGATATCACATTTTCTATGTCGAACAAGAGCTCAAACCGCCAGCGGCAAATACGTGATTCATCTGCAGCATGCGGCAAACACAAACGGGCCTAAACCAAGCTAATATTACACCTTTATCAAACGATTACAGCCCTTATTACAATGGTAAAGAGTACATAGGGACTGTGTAGTTTTATCTAGCGGCCTAGATTCGGCTCGCCTATGACCTGGCATCTCTTCCGTTCCATTGACTCGCGATTGCTGTGTAAAGTATTGATTACTCCACTCATTGATTGATAACGCCATTCATGTATCGCTTGTTTTGTTACTAATAATAATGACATTTGCTAAATTATGCCAGAATGAGGGCCCTCGTTAACACGTTGTTAATGTTATCGATATTGTTAGATGTATATTTATAAATTAATTTTGTATTAAGCAGTAACCAAAAGAAAGAGGGTCGATCACGTAACGCATTGTACGCGCTTCAGGTAGATCTAAATGTCACTTTTTATACTCGTCGACTACAATCTTTAAATTAGAATCTCGCAAACCATAACGCAATGGAATACTTTTATTCTGATGAAAAAGTTTATGCTCTATGGACAATCGAAATAATTATTATTTAACTGTTCACAGAACTGAAATGAATTTTGACCAATCACGAGGCTCGACTTCCAGAAGACATCAACACGCAAAAATAAAAAAGCGATTGGCTGCACTTCGTTTCAGCAGGGAGATTTTCAATAGATACCAAGTTTGTTTAATAAATTATTATTTCCGTTAACTCGTAGAAAAAATATTGTATGCAATCAGGTCTAGTTTCGTTCGGCGTGACGAATGAGGTGAGGCGAGGCGTTCAGAATAACAGCTCTGGTATAAAAAGACTAGCCAAACGTAGTTAACCTTTAACATTTATGAAAAAGAAATCCACGGTTGAAACTTTGTCAAAGCTTTCGCAACGAGCAAATTAAACTTTATTTTTTTACGGAATTATGGAACAGCGATTGGTTGAATAGGTGTCCATTACCTGACCAAGACACATTTTTTCGCCCACTACGGCAGAGCCGAAGGGGACGGATATGACGTCTATGTTTGTATTTACGTGGATTTCGCCGCAGCGTTCAAGATACGGAACCGATTTTAATGATTCGAAATTATGCTCCGAGGTAGTCTGTCACCCATTCTTTTGTTAAAAAATACATTTTTATTCTGTTAGTAACGTAGTCGGAATACAACTTTTTGAACTGTTACAAATCTGCATTTCTCCGTAGTAAATCAAACTTTCATTTGCTCGTTAAAAATGCATGGCTTTGTCAAAGTTTCATCCAGGTACGTAACTAATTTATATTAAAAAAAAAAACCTTACCACACATGTAATATAATTTCACATCGTTATTCACGTCCACCTAGCTTCTCCGTATTACAAACTGGCTATACAACGTGTAAACAACGTACACGACAATATGGACACAGCATTAAAAAAAGCAATCACCCACCTCCATTCATCATCGCAATACCTAATGATTCGCCGCAAAACAACGGCGGTAGCCCCGTCATTAATCAACCCGTAATTAATGCTCAACATGCATTCCTCTCAATTAAACAAGATCTATAAAGATAAAATGCAAATCTGAAAAAAAACTTTCACAAAGTGTGAACACGGTGTATTCAAAATCCAAATCTATAAAAAATGTTAGCATAATTTGAATCGTATTACCCAAATGATAAAGTCGCAATTGTTTGAAAATATCGGCTATCGGAAACGATTTCAAGTACCTATACGTATAGGATTTTGTATTAAACAATATGTTTGGCACCTCGGAGCCATGTTCGGTGCGTCGTTCGGCAGTTTATCTCTTTCACACCTGCGGATTGCCAATGGTATCCCAATCAACGGAGTCTTTTTCTATATATGTAATTTGCTCTACCATGTTTTTCAAAGATAATCTAGCACGGCTATAACAAGAGGACGAGCTGTGTCGCGGCGACTAGACTATCCGTGTCTATCTAAATGTTGTATTTATCTCGCCGCGACACAGACGTGGGCCGTCCTGCGGGGCTAGCACAACTGACGCCGCGCCGCGACGCGAGTCGAGAAAGATCTACGCTCCTCTTTCTGATTAGCACGGTGCGAGTGAGATAAGAGATGATCAGTCGCGCGGGAAGCGACAGAGCTGCACGTTGTGCTAGACGTACTGTGATCCGTGCAGTTCTAAACAGGAAACGAGCGTGATTATATGGATGTAAGTATTCATGTATGTCAGTTGCTCTATCAATGGGTTATATGTCCGATATTTTCACTGTTGTTTTGTACCTGTCTTAACATTGCTAACTATAATTTAATTAATGTACAACTATTACCTACCTACCAACAGACTCATTGATCAGTCTATACCAGGCTACTTTTTTAGCAATAAACCTTCTCAAATAAATAAGAACGAGATTCTCTTAATATTTATTCGTCGGAGCCAATTGAGTTGTTATTTTGGGAGGATTAATCGAATTGATTTGTTTTCTCCGCCGGGCGAAAAGTAATTATTTCGCGGACACCTCGACGGATGGCCGCGGCAAAGGAGAGTGAATAAGATAACTTCTTGCCGTATTATAACACTTTGGCACCATGTTCGTTTTACCATTCCAATAACTACAACATACGTAGATAACATTGACCTACTTCGTCAATAAACACATAAACACTGTTCGTAATAGCCTAAGATACAAATAGAGGCACGACTTGCAGTTTGCAGCCATCTGTTTAAGGCGGTGCATTGGAAATTATCGCGTGCTTTGAAACGCCGTTCTGACTTTATTAAGAAATAATAAGGTCTGATTTTCAGATATATGATTCTTGACTATATGATTATTCATCTGATTTTATTGATACATGATTGCTTAAAATTTCCTCTATACAAAAAAATTCTAAAGTTGGGTCTGTATTTTCCTTTTTCTTACTCAGCCTACTCAAACGAGACATTATTTTACGACACAATCAAGTAAATAATATAGTATTTTATCTCATCTAAAATCTCACTTTATGAAATTGTAATAAACCTTCACTAAGTTAGGTATTTATCGAAATTTGTCCAAAACAGCGATTCCCGAAGAGTGTTACATCTCTTTTTCTCGTGGGCGGAAGGCATCAGCGTGTCTCTGTCTAGGGGGCGTGTACGACTCAAATTAAGGCATCCCCTTAATGGACGAAAGGTATTTTAAATCGAATTCAGTACAATAATAGTAGATTGTATGACAAGGGGCTAAAATGAGCCATATCACCACGAGTTTGCTAGGGAAAATTGTTCGAGGGGTAATATGGCTTTTAGACTAGAGTTGTACACACTCTACTTTTCACTTCGACTGCGAGAAAAAAGTTAAGACGAAGATTATACATCCATAATCAATAATAAATTTTACGGCGAAAAGATGGTTCCAAATTGAACGCATGCATGTGGCATGATTTTTTTAGTAAACTGCTTTGACACAGACAAAACATTGACGCCACGAATAAACGTCTCTCACCGTCTATAGGTGCCTCCAAACGGCTGAGCGCGGCGGACAGCATAATACGGGGCATAAGATAAAGCGAGATAGACAGCAGTTTCTCCCGCTAAATCTCATAGCTTATGCCTAGTTATGCAATCAATCACACTTGAAAGTTTGGACGCGGCTATTGACGGTCAGCGGCGTTTGTTTTTTTTAATGATTGTTATTAAGTTATTAATGACAACATTACACCTAATGTTTGACATGAATCCTTCTGATTGATAGATTTTAATATCTAGCTGTATTCTGGTTAGTTGATAGCAAATACAAATGTTTTTTGAAAAAGTTGTGATTGGTGGATTTAATATGGGCAGTGTTTTGATTGGTCAAATTAAATGTTTTAAAAATCATAAATTACAATTACAGGGAAAATATGTATACATATACTTACATATTTTCCCTAGAGGCTAACTGTACTACTTTAGCCCCGCTTGCTAAGCCTAATATGACACGCTTTTCGAGCATGAGAAGTGTTTTTTTTTTTCTTCAAAAATAGTATGAAATATTCCCATAACATCTGTGAAGATAATATCCGAAAGTGACTCATCACCCTGGATAATTACTAGAAGTGTCCAGAAAAACGCAAAACTGACCAAAGTCATGGATGGCTCGCGGTAGGTAAGTATAAAATTTGAGCTCCCGAAGTGTTGTGGAACCGCCCTGTACGGCTAATCACAAGACGCGCGCGAGCTCTCTCGATTTTTCTCGCACTATACCTCTCTTTCTAAGTGTTCTAATAAGAGAGAGACGGATTGTGCGAGAAAAATCGAGAGAGCTCACGCGCCGTCTTATATGATAGCCGTGCTGTTCCATGTTGTTTAAGATACTGGATATTATGCCAATGGAATAAATACATACATTTCTTATTTGTTTTATGTTTATTGTGAATTATTTCATTCTTCTTTTACTGCTCTATTTTGTTGTATAATTGCTATCGAAAAAACGGTTTATCTTTACAAAACTACGATACCCATGCTTGTGTAGAAAAATACATTTCCACGTACAAATCTTAACGTACACAATGCGGACTGAGTAGCTACAGGTAAAAACTTAAGTGACGTGTTCGAATAGACATTCGTTATGTTTGTGTTACACAATTTTAACCTGTAATGTCTATTCGAATACGTCACCACTACTAACATACAAAGAAGGGCTTAACTTAAGTTGTGTCCCTATACCATGGGGTATTCTCTCCCAGTGAACCTTTACATTAACATGTCCGCCGCCGAGCCGTGGCCGGCCGGTCCAGTTTGCTAATTTCATTATCTCCATTACGTTGCCAATTATATTTTTAATTAACTCCATTTTATCCGCGCCCGATCCGTTCAGTGTTTCTGTTTACAGCCAAGTTAAACTAACTTGAACTTTTTGTTGGCCGTTTATTTTTATCACATGACAGGACGGACAATAAATAGCTACTGACATATAACGCACATCCTATGAACATATTTTATCGATATTTGTGTGCTGCGGAAATTCCAAACGACATTTATTAGTCGTAGGTACTTCTTTCGATAAATTATATTGATTTTAATATATCTTGTAAGTGATATGGTATGCACACACACACTTCGCATGCTTGGCGTTAGGTGTAACTTCACTTGTATGGAAACAGCTTAGCACATAGCTGCTGGATATTATGCCCCAAAGCCTTAGGCTATACTTTTACCTCGGCTGTCCGCCAAGAATAATATAAAGAAAATTTAACGGGTAAAGAGGTTAGAACCAGGTAAGAACAACGCATTCTTTTTGTTTACCCTACGTATCTCTACTTTTTATATGTTTTGTCCATAGCATTGGTAAGAGTGAGGCGCATCGTGATTAACCGATAAAATATATAAATGAAATAAATGAATTTTATTCCGCAAGTAGGCCGTAATGGCACTTTTACAAGTCAAAATTCTACCAGCGTTTCTGAAAAAGAAGACCACTGTTAAGAAGAAACTCCTTTGGGGGAGGCCTATGTCTGACAGTGGACGTGTTTCGGCAGATATGATGATGAAATTCGAATTGGTTAGTTATCGCTGAATGCAGCTGCGTTATCCACTCCGCAAGTCCGCAGTCGTTCTCCAAATATGTACCTACTTCTATGAATTTAAAATCGCATACAAAATTCCAGAAAATGCGAACGTAACTTCTGTATGTCTGTCTTAGTTTTTCACTTTTTAACTAGGTACTCAACCAATTTTGATGAAAAAAGCTAAATCTCCACGAACGTATACTAAGGCATATACAGCCTGGAAATCTAATACGAGCAAAGAATTAAACCAGACATAGGGTTTAATACCGTAATCATTAATTACTGGGACTTTTTAAGATATACTTAATAGAAAGCCTGTAATTAATTTTTCAAAAATTACCGAGCAGCAATGTAACGCAAACGTAGCTGTCCAAATACTTGACAAGTAACTGTCAACGAGCCTTAACTTGAATATTTTGCGTTACATTGCGGGCTGAATTATTTTGTATGGTTAATTTTTTCGTTGTAATTTTAGACAAAAGGTATCTAAATAAACTTCTTACGTCCTGTACTAACCACCATTTAAAGATTTGCTCGTATTAGATTTCCACGCTGTATATTTTTTTATTTTAATAAATGAAATAAATTAATTTTATTCTGCAAGTAGGCCGTGATGGCACTTTTACAAGTCAAAATTCTACCAGCGTTTCTGAAAAAGAAGACCACTGTTAAGAAGAATCGCCGAAACAAACTCAACAGGCAGACATTTTTTGCCAAATAAAGCTTATTACGATGATAGTTCTTAACCTACTTAAAATAAGTCAAACTGAATATGAATACAAAGAAATAAAATGATATTTAATGCGTTGTTCTACAAGAACGCATGTCCGAATAGAATGATTAAGCTGCTCTAGTTTGGGTGCATTTCTGTCAGTCCTTTGACATCAATGTTCTTTTCAAGTAATTTGAGCGATCTACAGTAAGTCTAAAATATATACATAGTACACAGAAGATAACATATAAGCAGTATGATAGTGAACGAATCTAGGGCGACATTATGAATGGAGTGGCGCGCAGCTGTTTTCAATGAGACAATAATTAGCCGAACTACTTTGTTAATGTCCAGTTAAAGGGACTGCTTTATGCAACATACAGGACACTAAAACTTGTAATTATTTAGGATTTAAAGAAAGTAAATGTGATGGTGATGTCCAGTCATTGTGGCGCAGTGAACGTTCTTCGGCTTTTAAATGACGAGATGTGATTGTGGAGGTAGTTGAAATAATGGGCCGGTTAACCCAAGATACAAACCCTCTCGATATTATTTCTGCTTTGATAGAGGTTAGTTTAAATTATGGGCTTCAATTAAAGTCCCCTATGAACGAGAGGAAATGAGCTGTTCTATCTATTGCCACGCTGGTGTTTCATTTACTTTACATACACCAAGCAACATCTCTTAATGCTTTTAATGCTGAAAAGTGTTCCGTAATGACCTTTAGCCGTGCTCGAAATCCCCAGTGCGCAAAGTATTTGCTAGATGGTGAGCCCATAGTTCGGGTAGACTCCATTAAGGATTTAGGTGTCACTTTTGATACTCATCTCAACTTCCATGAGCATATGAAAAAACTTGCACTGGACTGCTACCAAAGGTTGGGATTTGTTATCCGTAATGCTCGTGAGTTTGACAATCCAAGAGCCATGAAGTTGGTTTACACGGCCTTAGTCAGGAGTAAACTTGAGGCAGCCTCTACTGTGTGGAACCCGCACGAGACCACTTACGCGTTACTCCTAGAGAAAATACAGAAAGCCTTTTTGAGGTTCTTTTACAAGAAACTTTATGGGTACTATCCATTTCTGTACCCATCTCAGTTTTTACTAGGTGTCCTGGGATTCAATTATCTAGAGGTAAGGCGTAACGTTGGGTTTTTGATGGGGGCGTGCAAGATTTTAAGAGGAGACTCGGATTGTATGGACCTGGTGGCGCAACTGGTACGCCTCCATGTCCCTTCAATACAGAAGAAGGCTAACCTTCGCCCGCGCCAGTCCCCCCTGCTGGCTGTGCCGGCGGCGCGCACCGTGTCGTACCGGAACTCTCCGCTTGTTCGAGCTTTGCAGAGCCTCAATGCTCTCCTCGCATCAGCACCTGACTGCGATGTTTTTGCGTGTAGCTGGGCGGTTGTTTGTGCGGAGTGTTTGAAGTTCTGTGAGGCGATGGATGTTCGAGAATCTTCTGTTTTTAAATAAATTCTTTACGTTTTTACCAATGTTAATTTTGTTTGTTATGTTATGTGTGTTATTTTATGTTTTCATTTTTATTTTTCTTTGTCTGTTATTTTTTGATACTCACAGTGCCTTAGTGTAAACTGTAATACTGTGTTTGTGTTTGAATAAATAAATAAATAAATAAATCTCCTGCCAGCATCTCCGATGATGCCTCGCAGAGAGGCGAAACACGTGTCGAAGTTTTGTCATTTTGGTGGTGGTTTGCTGTAATTATATGCATGTGTGCACGTGCGGAGGGAGAGTGGGCGCATTAGCCGCATGCAAAAATACGCAAATATATCTCATCATCGCTAATAAACCTGCACGTTTTTAGCAAAATAGCAAAGTATATTGTTCTCGTAATTTACGAGTAGGTACATACACCGTTGAATTTTCTCTGATACAGAACAAACACTGTATATGTTTCCGTCCCCGAAAAGGTGATCGCTGTCAAGTTTCCAGACATGTTTTGTAAACAAACTATAATTTAAGGTCGTATGACAGGGGGTCTGCTTTTGTTCGTTACTTTCGGCCCTAATCACATTTCAACGTGTTTCGCCAAGCTTATGGAAATGCGACTAGGATATCAAGACATATTGAGGCCCGGGATTTTGTATTCATCACAGACCGGCTTGCAATTTGTTGCATAGACCAAGATACGCATCCACGTCGAAGTCGGGGGTTATCGCCACGAATCCCCACATCCGCTCTGATAAGTTCGGTGAATGGAGAACTGCAATTTAGTGCATATTATATCTATGTAATGCGCAGATAGCAACGTGATAATTCATGTTAACACTTAAACTTAGATAAGCGCTGTCTTCGGTAACGAGCATTGACTAGCTATATTAAGTTATTGGAGTTCTATTTCTTCACATATGTAGTTTATCTCACAAGCGTTAGCCAAATGAAATGTTAATACATTGATGTGACACATTCGATATTTTAATGCTGAAACCATATTTAAATACAGAGGCAGGTAATATTCAACTTATTTTTGCTGATGGACTTTATATACCTACTTACAGTTTCGTGGAGGAAACCTGCGGACCATTTCCCAGACATCAAGGGAAATCATCCTTAGTTCCTTCTTTCCCAGACATCAAATTTCTTACGACCAAATGCATGACCGTTGCCGCCATTTGCGCTACACAAGTAGCAACAGCAAACCTTGGGGTAACTATAGTCGATTTGTGTAATATTGTCCCCTTATATTTATTATTATTGACTACCTATACAGTATGTCGTAAGAGAGAACGATATGTCAGAGTATATGATTTTATTTTAAGTGTAATCATAAGAGAGAAAACGGATAACAAAGTAAATAAGAGAGTCTAAACTTTTAAACGTCATCATTGTCAGCATGTAATCGCCCACTGTTGAGCATAGCCCTTTCTCCTAGTACCTACTCTTCTTGGCAGTATAAATATTAAATAAATAAATAAATAAATATTAGGGGACAATCTTACACAAATCGACCTAGTCCCATAGTAAGCTCAATAAGGCTTGTTATGGGTACTAGACGACGATATATTTAATAGATAGAAATACTTAAATACATAGAAAACATCCATGGCTCATCACACAAATATTTGCCCTTACCGGGATTCGAACTCCTGTCAGCTTCGTAGGCAGCGTCACTACCCACTAGACTAACCGGTCGTCAAGTTAGTATCATCGTGCTGGTGAACGTCTAACGCACCTTTTACCTAGAATTGGCTGCCAAACCGACACCATTTTGATCCTGTCATCACATTGCCTGGCAAGATGTCCGCCCAACTCCACTTCAGATGCCATTACCTATTGTTTTAAAAGAGATTTTTGCGACACGCATTGCGTAGCATTAAACCAGCGTAAACTGAAAGATAATGCTCTCCACATAAAGAGCATTTGTCGGCCATTATTTTCACTAGGGCCACTATCAGGCGGTAAATCAGCGGCGTCCTCGGGCCATTTTTGATGCCGCTTAAGTTATGTGTCCCTCGGGCGGGAGCCGATGCTGTGTATCGGTAGTTTCTCTGTTTTGCTTCGAACTACCAATGTGATAGTGTAAAGGACGTTTACAACCGTTATCGCCTATATAGCTGATTTTAAACCGGATCCTCAAATGTATGTACTTACCTAATAACTTAACACATTATTTTTACTGAATGGGACTTAATCGCGAATTTAAGAGGAAACACTAAGGGCGAGATAATTGAGAAATATGTATTTGTAAAATGCATTGCTGTCGCGCCAACCTCAAGCCTCCCCCCGCAGAGCGCGATAGAGACAACTGCAGCGTGGACCGAAAATATCTATTAAAAGTACGCACAATCAACGTTTCGTAGTCCCCTGACATCTTCTCGAAAACTTTTATTTTTTTTAATAATAGTCAAAATTGATTTCTGGATGTTTGAACACAGCGGAAAATCTGGAAAATATTTTTTCTTATAGGTATTTGAAGGTTAATATCTCTTTTAAGAATAAATTTATTAAAAAAAAAGAAAACATATAGGAACATGTCAATAGTATTAGCCATAGATTTATAGAATTATTGCACTACTGCCATTATCCAGGGAGAAAACAGGGGACTACGTTTCTATGGAATAACGGCCCTTGTGTCAGCAATCTTGCCCTGACCTATATCTATAATAACTGACATAGGAAAAAGTTTTGCTCCATGCTCATTGGCCACGTAGGAAACATTCCGGGGGAATACTCCCATGCGCAATATTTTCCGCAATGGAAATAAAGACAAGGCTAATCTCTAGTTGTGTATCGACGCCATGCAACTAGGGTTTGTAAAAACCGCCCGAAATCGAAACCCGGTTTTTAACCGAAACGTTAGGCTCAAAAACCGGGTAACCGGTTTTACCGGTTTTTGACCGGTTTTCGACAAATTATATTTGTCGCATTATTAAGCCGTTTGGACCATACATGAGCATTACTGTTCTCAACGATACTTCATGTAATTTACAGGACGGTTTCTGACATTTAATAAATGTTAATAACACAAAAATTTTGCTAATGAAATATCATAATTTCATGTGGCAGTTGGTTTGACTGGCTTAATTTAATTGTGTAGAATGGTTTTTTATATTATCACAGTAAGGTAGGTAAATAATACACGTACATTTGGAATCATCTTTTTAATGACAAGTTGACAACAATCGGAACAATCAACAAAGAGCAAACAAATCAGCTTTTTTAAGCCAAGTCAGTCGTCACTATAGAATTTCCGTTAAAACATTTGACAGTTACATATAAAATAATATAATATACTTAAACATTATTTGAAACTGGATAATTAAACATTTATTAAAGTAACAGTGATTTAAATTTTAAATGCTATAATTCATCAACATGAAATATAGTTTCTAAACCAAGAAAAAAACTAGCATAATTCTACCCTTTTCACGACTTCTCTAGGTATAACGGGGTTCAGAAAAAGAGAATTAGTTATTATATTAGTGGAGGGGACTTTATTTATATTATTAGAATTAAGACTAGAATTAGAATGAGAGGAGAAAAACGTATTGAAGAAATCAGCTATTTCCTGTAGGTGAGTTAATGTAATGATGTCAGAAGTTTTAATTTGGATATTTTTCCTTGTTTTGGATGTGTTTTTCTTAGTCTCTTTATTTATTATTTGCCACATTGATTTGGTCTCATTACGCGAAGTTTGAAATGCATGTTTGTTACTACGTTTTTTTGATGCGTATACGGCTTTCTTGAGTACTTTACAATATTTTTTATAATAAAGTCGTAGAATGTGATTTTTACCCTTTTCACGAAACAAATTATTTAATTAAATATTTTTGTTTCGTGTTATTTTTATCGAGGAAGTTACCCCGATCATTTTATAAACGATATGATACAGAGAAAGAATATAATGGAAAAATAAACCATCTTCGTCTGTAGCCCCCGACAGGATTCGAACCTGCGACCTTTCTATTAACGCTAGACTGCTCTACCAACTGAGCTACGAGGACAGTGACGCAAGTTGTATATTTTTCCACTATATTCCCGCTAAGACTAGCGCCCTCTCTGTATCGAGTTATAGACTTGTTTCACAGTCTTGGCATCACTCTAATGGGCGAGCTATGCGCTCGCTCCATTCTAATCGAACCACATCAGGTAGTTTCGGACTTAGCGAGAGAGATGGCGTTGGTGTACATTATACCCTTTTCACGAAACAAATCAGATCAAATCGATTCAGTTGGTAGAGCAGTCTAGCGTTAATAGAAAGGTCGCAGGTTCGAATCCTGTCGGGGGCTACAGACGAAGATGGTTTATTTTTCCATTATATTCTTTCTCTGTATCATATCGTTTAGCATAATTCTTTTAACATCAGAGCTTTTCTAAAACAAAATCGTTAGATAATAAAATAATTTTCTTTTTGATCTGGTTTCCGTGCCACGCTTCACGCCCAGTGGTGGGGTGGAGTGCAATATTTTAACTCTGCAGGTACATGGCAAGAATAGCAGCTATATTTTATGTGTTAGATTATGTCACGGGAAGACTGAGAAAAACGTAAATGTTAAAAGAAAACCGTAAAGTAACACGCCAAAAATTCATATAATGGATTTACGCAATATAATCCGTATTAATATTTTTTTTTGATATGTTACAGTCGTGGAAACAGAAGAAAATAAGTCGTTTAATAAAATAAAACATTTCGGTTTTAAACCCGGTTTTTGACTTTTGAAACCGGTTTTTAACCGAGCCTAAATAGGCCGGGTTAACCGGTTTTTCGGTTACCCGGGTACCCGGTTTTCAATCCCTACATGCAACGCCATCAAAAAACGAACTACTTTATCTTTGATAAAAGGTAAAAACTAAAAACGGAAGGAGCTCTGTTACCGAATGGTAAAAGCACTCACACCCAAATCTTTAGACTAACACTTGTAATAGCTTCTGCCCGCGACTTCGTCCGCGTGGAACTCTTTTATATATCTCTATTTCGCCCCCTTAGACGATGATTCCCGAAATAAACACTATATGTATACCAAAATTCATTTTAATCCGTTTTTGCGTGATTGAGGTCCAAACTTTAGCATCATAGGTAGGGTGGTCCACGTTTGTATGGGAAAAATTCTAACTCTACTTAGGGTTCGGGCCACCCCCTAATTTTGTTATACGTATCGACAATATTATGTGTGCAAAATTTCAGAAAGATATAGTTATAAAAACAGGGTGCTCATCGCATATGAAATATCGAAATAATTGCCGAAAATTGATAGTTATTCAATAACTAGGAAAATGTTAACAAAAACACAATTATACTAGTTTATATGGATATTTTAATTAAATGCACTACAAAGCTGAAATCATAAGCATTATACAGTTCAAAAGCTAGTTATCCTCATTTTTAATTGCATTAGTTAAGGACATTTTATTCGCTTTCGTAGGTATACTTTTCCGGTTGTGTTCCACTATATGCAATAGTACATTGTTTAACGAGGGGCGGAAGTGGAATATTGCGAACAAGAGTCTATCAGAAGCCCGACGCCGAAGGCGGAGGGCTTTTGATGACTCGAGTTTGCAATATTTTTACGCCCGTGTTATACACAATGTTTTTCATCACATTTGCGAGGAAACAAATACATTTTAGATGAAATGAATACAAATCGTAATAAAAACTGCAACATGTCAGTCGGCCATTTTGTTGAATTTGACGTGAGGCGCGTATGGCAAAGACCCTTCTCTATACAGCCACGATTTGAAAACACTTAATAACATTTTACATAGACACTAAATAACTACATATTATCTGTAAATAATTCAGTTAAACATGTTTCAGTAGTTTTTTGAGTTTAAATTTATTTATAAATACGTTTTAAGACATCGTATTTGATATAAAACCTCTTTGCTTTGTAACTGCCGCATGAGTGACAGATACAATTTAAGAAAAAAACCATTACGCCCGTGGGCGTAACACAGACTATTACAGCTCTGTATGTCTGCGCATTATGAAGCCCTTTTCGAGCAAGTGTGATGAAAAATAATTTGCTTTTCCTCTTCATCGTTGGTAAGAAGTCTATTAAACTCTTCAATTAATTTCACACCTCTTTCAGCTGTATCCTATACGACACGTAAGCCGTGTACTCTCTGTTTGCCTTGCACATCGTCACAATTTTTATGCCAAATTTCTATAGGCAATTGCAGAAAGGATACTTTAATGTCGAGCATGCACAGTGTATTTAATGTTCTCTTTGATGCAAAGGCTCCAAGGGAGGTCTCACTCCTTAAAATAGAAGCTTTCCCTTTCACCAATCGAGGAGCAGCATCAATTCATCCCTTCCACTATTGTTGCTTTCTCGACAGACGTCACTTTGTCGGAAAATAATGCAAGTCCTACTAGTTCGTCAGACAAGTACCACAAATGCCTTTCCAAGACTACTCTTGCAGCTCTTGCAGCTCTTGCAATATCTAAATCGACAGATTCATATGCTACGAGGTTGGTGGTTACGAGGTACTGCGTTGGTCAATTAGATTTTTTTTGTCTTCTTCAATTCTTATCTGGTTTATGGCATCGATATGTGTGCAGTTCGGTAATAAGCAAGTTTTCTCGGTCCGTTTGTGATTGAGAAGATCTAGACTTGTTTTTATTCAAAAGAAGCCGTTTCTTATGATTTTTTTGAATTTTTGAACGCAGTGTTTTTGATGTTTAGTCGGTATTGCAGCCCGTGCCCAGACCTCCACCAATTCTTCCAGAACTAAATAAACTGATCGTCTTACGTTTTTTTCATGTTTTAAGTACTCGTGAAAACATCAGAGTACTTGTCGCAGGGTCGGAAGCCGATTCAGATTGGTTCCAATTCTCGAAAGCCAATTAAAAAAAAAACATTACGATGTCGGGAAGAAACATCCATTTTCAAACAATTTCTGTACCCTTGAACACTATTTCACAACACATTTACGGTATAGAACTCACATGGACACCAAAACAAACACTTTAAGTTAACTTTATTCGTTAAGAATGACTCAACACGTTTCCCGTAACTGTAACAATTAAGTCCGCAAGAGGGTATTTCAACAAAAAAAACTGTCACTTGATGAGCACCCTCTTAGAGTTGACCTAGGAAGCTGATTTTTTGCGTCAGTAATACTATAGCTATAGGTGACAAATTAAAAGCATGGCCCATAAAAAAAACTCATAATGAATTTTTTGGACCACCCTAATCATAGGCTAGCGGCGGCTGCGAGTCGGAAACGATAAACGGTTAAGCAAAGATGGCAGCGGTCAGTCTTTGGATGGGTGACCGCCTGATGTTTGAGTGGGTGGTTAATATTTAATATAAATGAGCGCTTCCGTGCTTTGGAAGGCACGCTAAGCAGTTGATCCCGGCTGCTGTCTATGACAGTAGTCATTAAGCCGAATTAGAGGCCTTCGGCCGGCTTAAGAACTCCTAACAGTCGAGTTGCCCACTCACTTGACAAAGGGGGGACAACTGTTACTCGCGTCCGGAGGAGCTACCTACCACAACCCTGCACGTGTCCCCTGGGTGGTACTAAAGAGTGATAAACTTTAAAGGCCAAAAATAATGTATGCCATACGATTAAATAGTTTATGAATTAGGTTTAGTCACGATTTTCGCTACGGTGTTAGAATTGTGCTGAAGTTTACCAACAAAGTTAAAATTTTATTGATAAAATAAGTATAAAGTCAAGTATAATCCTACTAATATTATAAATGCGAAAGTTTGGGTGGTTGAATGTTTGGATGTTTAGATATTTGGATGTTTGTTACTCAATGACGCTTAAACGGCTCAACCGATTTAGATGAAATTTTACACGAAGATAGTGTATAGCCTGGATTAAAATATAAGATAGCTATATCCCGTGTCCACGCAAACGAAGTCGCGGGTGGAAGCTATTATTAAATAAGGGATAAAACTGGCCGAGATGGAGTCGGACATTCGCAGCGGTAAAACGCGCCGGGTGCCGTTGAACGTGCTAAAAGTCTTAAAACTAATGCAATTTCAGATCTTTGTTACAACGGATATTAACAATAATATATTTATGATTATGAGATTTATGAGTCACAAATTCAATGAAAAATAAACATTATTAATGCTTGATGTATATAATGATAGCACCATCTAGCGAGCATGATTTTGATACAATTTCACTTAGATAGAGGTCGTTGATATTAGTTGTCGATTGGCGCCATCTACCGAGCTTAAGTTTAGTCCAATTTCAGGTCGATAGATGCCGCTTATATTATGTTTTTGATTTTATTTAGACTAATAAAAATAACGTACCAAACCGTATTAAATGAGTTTTATTTAATTCTAAAATTATGAAAGGAAAACTAATGTAAAACTGTAAATGTTTCTAAGTATAATGCCATACAATATTTCCGTAACTTCGCAAACAGATCATTTCATCAGTTCATATTTTAATTAAGTTTGGCCCATGTTGGGGTCATGTTGGAGAAACTCGGCATAAATTTAAAACGCTAAGACTGCATGAATGTATTCAAATCCACAACCGTCGATATTGTTATTAATAAAGCTTTGTTTTTTCCGGGGACTGAGTTTTTCTCGGCTGTAATACTACGAAAATTGATTTCTATTCAAAATTAAACAAAAAACCAATAACTGATCGTTTACCAAAAAAAAACGAAATAAACTGGTAGAAAGAAAACAAAAAAACCTCATCGCTGGGGTTCCAACTCACAGCCATTAACAAACCAACCATTGGGTAACCATTGGTCGTCATCAAAGAGTAAGCCTGCCTTTTGCGAGAAAATACGGAAAAAACTAATTATCTCGAAAATAAGACGAAGCTAGATCGGTCTCTCGGCCCCTTAAACCCCTATACTGCAAATTTTATCAGAACATGATTACAAATATATATAATCAATTTTACATCCCGTGTTTTTTCATGTTTTTTCTATATTTTGCTGAAAGTTTGAATAGGGTTCTTTTTAATTTCTAGTCAAGTATATGCTTGCCAATTTTCAAGTCTTTAGCTCATAGATTCAAGGGGTTCCCATACAAACTTCAACCCCATTTTTTAACCCTTTTGCACCCTTATCTTTATAATTTTTATAGCCTTTTTCCGTGGAGATAACCTGCGAACCAGGTACCCAGCTCCCGGGGGAAGTCTGGGTTATGTGGTATTTCTACCCACTAAAAACTCCACGTCAGCCGCCATCAGCGCTAAGTAATTCGGATGACTCTATTAAGATCTCAGGTGGAACGCTAGGGCCCTCCTCCCGCTTTGCCCTGCGGGCTCGTTCTGGGCATCTTCGTTGCCTTCTCTGGGGTACATGGCTAGGTAATCCGCCTAGACCGGACACAAGAATCCGCGCGACCCCGCGGAGACGCGGGGCTGCCCCGCTCCGTGTGTTTCTCGCCTAAACGCGATCCTGCTACAAGTGCAGCGGCGCAGCTATAAGCGGCTTTAGACCAGGCTAAATGCAGGGCACTAACTGGAGGAGGGGAGATAAACCGTCTCGCTCTAATCATTGAGTGTAAGTGCAGGTGCACTGCATTTAGCCAGGTCTAAAGGCCGGTTTAGCACGAAACGTTTTACGTGACGTCTCAGTACATATAGGCCGTAAAACGTGACCATAAAATCTATCGTGCTAACTGGGCTGCCAGCATTATGGCAAGAGGTCTAGATGTCAAACAAAAACCACCAATCAAATTAATTATGTTTGCAAAATTCGGCATCACTCTCAACTCTCAACATAGAGCGCCTTCTGAAATAATTTGATTTCAAAATGGACATATTTACATTCTATTCAATCCTTTTTAGTTTTCTATTTAATTTTAAAGCAGTTTAAACCCCGTTAAACAAGTATATCATAGCGCTGGCAATTGTCGCAGTAACTCGCGGCGCTGCCGAAATGTATCGTCGGAATGGCCCATAAACCTGATTCATGGAGCCGCCAGACAAAATATTCACTAAACTGAGGAATTATAGTTACACTTACACTAGCTGTGCACGCGGATCCGCCCGCGAGGGTACCGGTCTGTGTCGATTCCTTTTCCTCCCCGTGGGAGGATAAGAGGAAACACAAAGGCCGAGATAATTGAGAAATAGGTATTTGTAAAATGTATTGCTGTCGCGCAGTGCCTGATCAAGCGAGCGCGAGTGCGATAGAGACACTGCAGCTTGGACCGAAAATACCTATTAAAAGTAAATGAAATCAACGTTTCGTAGTCCCCTGGTTTCTTCTCCAAAACTTGATCTATTTTACTATTTTTTTATATAATTAAAGAAAGGCTTTAATTGGCCGTGTTCCTATGTGTTCCTTTTTTTTAATAATCTAGTCAAAATTGTTTTCTGTATGTTTTAAGTTAATAAGCCCGGTATCCCCTTCAAGGGTTTTTGAAAGGGTTTTTCGTAAGGCTTTGCTTACCAAAGCCGATGCTCCTCAAAGCCCATTCATTTGGCTATTAAAGCGCTACGGTATCCCGTTCGAGGGTTTTTGAAAGGCTTTGGTTACCAAACCCTTTCAAAAACCCTCTAAAGGAAAAACCCATTCATTTAGCTATTTAAGCGCTTTAAATATGGGTAAGCAGTTCCCTTAACGAATATCAGATACCTTCTCAAGCGCTTAAAAAAAGCCTTTCGAAAGGGTATATATCTACCAACGCTCCTGAAGGGGTTTCCCTTTCAACGCTCATGCAATTTTTATCCTTTTGCTAATGATAATAAGAGCAAAATTTGAAAATTTATTTTAGCCGACGGGAAGTCTAGCAGTGTCGGCACAGGTGTCAAAGCGGCGGTGCCTTTGACAAATCCGCCAAGTTGCCGCCGCTTGCGGTTAAGAAGTACCTTATTGCATTATAATACGCTTTCTTTTTGTATGGCGAGGGGTCGGAAGAAGTTGGTGCGGTGCGAGTATCATTTGGTTTTAAAACTTTTGAACTGCATTTTGTTTATGTATTGGTGTGACGTATTATTCATTATTTGTGCCATTTCTTTCGCGAACATCACGGTGTGAACATTGAATGGAACTTGAAGCGAAAAGTACTAAGCATGCCACAGCAAAAACGAGATGCGGTGCATCGGTATTATACCTTTAATGCTGAAACAAACATAAGCAAATGTAATGTCTGTGGAAATAACATGAAGGTAAGTGAACTGAAACGGCTTTTATTTAATCTTTACTAATATTATAAAGAGTTCAAATCTGTGAGATTGTAGTAAGTTTGTATGTACTTACTTAATGGGTTATCTCCGGAACCTCTTATCCGATTAAAAAAAAATTCGCCTGCGTTTAGAATGGACTTTTTGGATTGTCATAGGCTATCTTTTATTTTATCCCATGGATTTGCCTACGTTCTTTGTAATAGATCTATACGCGCACCCAGCGTAGCCGCGCAGCGCAGGCAGCTACTTACGTTTTTTTTTATTTAGTACCTGTCAAATGTTTTTCTATTTCTAGTCCCTCCTTTTGTTTGTTTTATATTTATAGAAAATAAGTATTTGCGCAGGTAATCTGAATTTCAAATGAGACCGAAATCTATATTTCGTTTTAATAAGCCCTATTTCGAGATTATATTATCTATTATACTTACATCGACGCTTATCTAAAACAAGTCGGTATCGCGAAATAATCCGTTTTGCTACTAAGTATAAGACTAGACGCAGAACACGTTAAAGTTTATCGTGACTAAGACTCACGTGTTCTAATTCAAAAAATTGCCACCGTGGCAGCATTGTGCCGTTATGCCATTGGTGGGGTGTCGACGTCATTTTATCTGGAAGACCGTCCGTAGGCCAGATGAGCCATAGCGATCGACGCCGTCACCACGTTTTTTTGTTGACTACCGGCACATCCCTAAATAATTCGTTAAAACACATCAATTTGTTTGTACAACAGCGGCATTACGCGAAATAGCTCAGTGGAACACTAGCGAATTTTTGTGCAATATAGGATTATTCATGAATAGGACACTTTCCGTTAAACAGTAAGTACCGATGTTTTGACTTAACAACAAATAAACGAGTATTCACGAAAATAATGAAAGTTGGCTTGTTCATGTAAGCAAAATAAGCCCCTATACTACATAAGACTTACTTCATTATTGGTATACTATACGAATTTGGCCTATGTTCATCATAAATATGCATTTAGTTTCTTGATTCAAAACGAGAAAAGCCACTATAAATAGATAAGCAGCACGATGATAAACTTATTTAGATGTTATATGTATTGCAAAAAAGGTATGTATGTGTTCATATCAATTAAAATAATAATATACAACACAAGCCTTATTGAACTTAACTATGGGCCTAGTTCGATTTGTGTAAGATATTATTAACCTCTAATATTTATTTATTTTGTAATATCAAATAAAATAAGTATAAGATACATACCTACTACATGCTCCATGTACATGGGGACTTCAATTACTCGTGTGCGCCTCTGTTTTGTATAAAAAGTGATATAATAACAATAATTATTATATTTTTATTATGGACACTATTTAAGGGATTGTCCTGCCTCACTTTCGTGGATGAATTTGTGTCAAAGATTCAGTCTCAGATCTCAGATGACTATATTATACTTTGGTTATAGAAATGAACACGCGAACTGGAAAAAATATCCGAAATCTGCTTTGGTTTTGCTGCGGGTAGCCTCATTTCTGATGCGATCGCGCAGAGAAACTCCCAGCATAGCCCTCTCCATTGCCCTTTGGGTGACCCCGAGAGCTTTCAGCTGGAACTCCAAAACCGTTTCCATTGCCTAGGTTTTGTGGAACCTGTTCGTGCCACTGGGTCTATGTTCTTCGAGGCCCAGCGGGCCAACAGAACAAAAAGGCTCTCTAGCTCCACTCAGAAGCTCATGAAGGAAAGAAGTCAAATGATTCTGTAGTCTTCAAACGATGCGACTTTATACCGGCAGCTAAATAAACAGATCTCCAAGTCCCTTACCCTCGATCTGCGCCAATTCACTACGAACCGTATTGAAGAGGCCATCGAGAGAAATAAGGGCTCTAATGTGTTCGCACGAGATCTCGATCGAGTCTATTGGGCAGAGCCAGCTCGCAAGGTAAAAAACTGAGGACTGGAGAGTCGTTTTCTCCAAACCTGAGCTTTTGATTGAGTGCGTTTTTACACGTCGTACATATCGTATACACGTCAACTCGCAGACCCGAAGTTAGTCTGGCGAAAGACCCTAGCTAGACCAACCCGACACTTTACCGACGACATCCCGGACATCAGCCTGTACGAGATTAGAATGGTTCTGAAACAGCTTAAGAACAGCAAGGCACCCGGTGAAGACGGAATTACAGCCAAACTCACGACGGCGGGTAGAAAACCGATCCTTACGACCCTTCAGAAGTTGTTCGACACCGTCCTACTGGAAGGGAGCACGCCAAAGGCGTGGAACAGAGGTAAGGGGTGCTGTTGTTCAAAAAGGGGAACAAAACCCTGCTGAAGAATTACCGACCCATCTCACTTCTGAGCCATGTTTACAAGCTGTTTTCAAGAGTCATTACGAATCGCCTCGCATGCAGGCTTAGTGACTTCCAGCCTCCCGACAAAGCCGGTTTTCGAAGAGGTTTACCACACCACCGTAGACCACATTCATACGCTCCGCCAGGTTATACAGAAGACTGGAAAGTAAAACTTGCCTCTCTGCTTAGCGTTCGTGGAAAAAGCTTTCGATTCGATCGAAACCTGGGCTGTACTACAGTCTCTCCAGCGGTGAAAAGTAGACTGCCGCTATATCGAAGTACTGAAGTGTTTGTACGAGAACATTACTATGTCAGTCCCACTCCAGGATCGGAGCTTGAAACGTATTCCGCTACAGCGGCGTGTAAGCCAAGTGAATGTTATTTCCCCAAAACTGTACACCGCTGCAATGGAGGACGTTTTCAAGACTAGACTGGAGAAGGCTAGGCATCAACATCAACGGCGAGTACATCAATCACCTTTGGTTTGCTGATGATATATCTTGGCTCAGACCATGGAGGACTTGAGTACTATGCTCGATGACCTCAGTAAAGCCTCCGAGCGAGTTGGTCTAACGATGAACATAGATAAGACAAAAATCATGTCAATCGGACACTTTCAAGACTTCTTCAGACTTTCAAGTTAGATAGGTCCAACTTTGAGTAAGAGTCCGACACGGCTGGGCAGCATTCGGAAACCTACGGCACATCTTTTCGTCCAATACTTCGCAATGTCTCAAGACGAGAGTCTTTGACCAGTGTGTGTTGCCACTACCTCACTGTGTGATGACGTATGACACGGAAACGTAGACGGTTACCTCATAAGAAGGCTCAAAGTCACCCAAAGAGCAATGGAGAGGGCTATGCTGGGAGTTTCTCTGCGCAATCGCATCAGAAATGAGGCTACCGCAGCAAAACCAAGGTAACCGATATACCCCTCCAAATCGCTAAACTTAAATGGCAATGGGCTGGGCACATTGCACGTAGAACCGATGGCCGTTGGGGCGGAAAGGTTCTCGAGATGTGACCACGTACTGGATGGCGCATCGTAGCTAGGCCCCCCACGAGGTTCAAAGATTTCAAAGATTCAAAGATTTTTATTTTGCTCGGAATGCAGTTACATAGTTCTTAAAAATACAACATAATCGTCCAGTGCATTCAGCCTGCGTGCAGACGTGCAAAACATTTTTATGGAGCCTTAAAGTCCATATTAATATATTATCTATGAATCATTGAATCTTTAAAAAAGAGTTACTAATTTACATCCATACCAAGTGTTGTAATGTTGTAAACTAAACTATACCGTTATTGTCTATAAAGTTTAAGTATTATTGTGATGTATGTCGTTTAAGGCCATTATTGTCCATATAAAAAAAAAATATTTGAGAAACAAAGCAAAATAAGTCAGTATTCTTTTAATATTTTACATATACGTTTGTCTTAAAGACAAATAATACACTATTATTCATAAGAAAAAAATATTTTTTTGAATTATTTTCTATTGAGACGTTAGTACACATAAAAACTTATCCAAAGTATATAAATATCGTGTCACAACTCTAAACTGTAGTACATTTTTGAGTTTTTTTTGTGTAGTTTTCTGTTGTTTTCTTTTTATTTTCTTGGGTTTAAATAACTGGATGACAGAGGAAACTGTGACTAAAAGAAGATTTTAAATTGGTTATCTTAATAAAAAAATATAACAATATCTTTTTTGTGTTTTTTTTAAACCTCTGCCCTGAAAAAACACAGTTTTTGAGATACAGAGTTGTTTTAGATAAGCATCGACATGTATAATGTATGTATAGGGTCGAGCATGTTTTATCCAAATGGGGCAGTGAGAGAAAATCTGAAACTAGGTACCTACTTAAAAGATAGGTACGGACATTTGTTCTTAGGAGTCACGAGACCGATTTTAGTTGTTATAGGTATTTACACCAATCTTTTAATAACTGTGATAAAACAACATTCCCATACTAATCCTGCACGCCTAGCACTAGACGGTCGCGACATACTCTCGATTCTCGCACTACTACTAAATGTTCTAATAAGAGAGAGACGGATAGTGCGAGAAAAATCGAGAGTATGTCGCGACCGTCTAGTGCTAGGCGTGCAGGTAGGTAGCAGAGATGTGGGCATTAATCGAGTTTTTTTTAATCAACTAATTATTCTAGTAAATATAATCAATCGGTACAAGATTAATCACGATTAATAGGGAACATAACGCGTAAGGGGCGACAGTAGCAGAGTTGGCGTAGGATCCCGTTCCCACATGCGGTATTGTTGTCACTCATTTGACAATCAATTGTGCATGTGTGTGTGAGTTCCTATCTTCCTCTACTGGTTTACGTTTTGTGCTAGTGCTGCACTCTAGGGCCCACCGCGAAACGAAAACGAACTTCGTTCGTGTATCTTCGTCTCTGTCGCACTTGTTAGTTCGAGCGACAGAGAGGAAGATACACGAACGAAGTTCGTTTTCGTTTCGCGGTGGGCTCTCTGGCGGCAGAACATTGCAGTAATATTCCCTATTGAATCGCGATTAAATTATTCGAATGACTATGATTAATCGTCTAAATTTCACGATTAAATTGGATTATTACGACCATATACCGGTATTTAATTTCGGTATTGTGCTTATCTAGATACTAATCTATAAGTACCAGATAATATTAAAAAGAAGAAAAGTCTGTGAGATTCTGGCTTCGAAAGTTTATAGGTATGTAATTCAAAGGTAATTAAAAGGGGGGGATTTCAAAAAATAAATGTCAAATTGTCTCATTCTTAAAATGAACGAAGTTCATTATAACTTTGACCTAAAACGTCATTTCCTCTAAATACCTAAACATTTATAATTTTAAATGCACAAATTCCTTCAAATACCGAATGACAGAAATGACAAAATATTAAAATAACTTAATTGTTTTGAAGTTTAGGCATTATGAGACTAAGGGCCGATTGTTCAATCACCAGATAAATTTATCTGCCAGTTATAATTATTGCTATCCTTTTCTCCAGTCATATAAAAGAAAATGACAGCCAACATTTATCTGACAGATATGTTTTATCTGGAGATTGAACAATCGGCTCTAAGCTATTTTGAAATTCGGTATTAAGATTGTTTTAGGAAAAAAAAATAGTATTCTGCAATTTAGGTATTTTGAGACCAACAAGTTTCGAGATCTGGGAATATTGATAGAGGTAAAATGCAATTTAGTGGTCATACATAAGCCTTTTAATTTCATTATTTCCCTAACTGCTCCGTTTGGATACTACAACCTGTGTACACTTTACATTGCTAAATAAATTAAAGGGACCTGGGGGGTAACTACTCCTTTTGCCTATGAGTATGATTAAGGCGCCGTAGGTTCATGGTCTTCTCTCCCTCTCACTGAGCATAAGCGTGAGCGAGATGGAGGTGCGTGCTCGGAAGCGCGGATATCATGTTTTTTAATTTAAATTTTTTGGGCGTTTAAATAAATAAATAAAGTAATCACTGAGTTCTTTCAAACATGATATTGCCAATTTTTAGAAGCAATTTTAATATTTTTAGCTTTTGTGCATAATTTCTTACGAATATTTTAAGTGTATTTTAGACCTATGTTCGTGATTTATTTCTATCGAGCGAAAATTGCTTAATCATGTTTCGAATCACTGATCTCGCTGCAGAAAAGCCTCAAGATTACTATTCGTATTTTTTTGGAACCATATTTTTATAAACAGACGCATTATATTGTTTCTAAAACTCTGTTCGCTTAACTTAGCTGAACCTACGGCGCCTTAACTTTTTTACTCAGTGTCACTTAACGCGAGCTTAAAATAATCAAACGTAAATGTAGATGTTTATTTATTTAAGTAATTTATTATAGTTAAAATTTTAAAGCACAGAACATTTGTATTATTGTATATTTAGATGTTATTTTTTTGTTGCAGGGAAAACACACTAGCAATTTAAAATCGCATTTGGCCGCAAAACATATTTCAGCTTACGTTGAAGTATCAAACGTTAATATGAGCTACAGAGCAGCAGATCAAACCACAAACAGCTCAACCAAGAGTGAAAATCGGATTAAAACTTTGAAATATTTGTCTTTGGAATTAATTACAGTTCATGGCCGCCCACTTGCTTTATTAAACGATGAACCGTACCAAAAAATTATTCAAATGGCCGCTTCATCGCCACGTTCAAATGAAGTGAACGAAAAGTCTGTAAGACTCATGATCCCGGAAGAGGCTTATAAAATAAAATTGAAAATAGCAGCTGAAATTCGCAGCAAGTTGATTAGTGTGAAAGTCGATTCGGCCACATGCGCGGAGCGCAGATTTCTAGGGGTCAACATTCAATATATCAACAACGAAAAAATTGTTGTCAGAAACCTGGCAGTTATGGAAGTTTACCAAAGTCAAACTGCGGAATTTTTAAAAAATAAATTGCTTGAGATTCTGGACGAGTTCATGGTTCCCAAAGAAATAATTTACTCAATAACTACCGACAATGGAAGTAATATGAAAAAGATGACGGACCTACTGGATGGTGACTTCTGGTCAGACGACTCCATATTAATGAATGACGGCGTTGATAATGACAGTGAAGTCTACGACGACGGTGACGGTGATAATCAAACACACACAGAGACAGAGGAATTAACCGATTTAGAGTTATCAACGTTTCAAAGTGCTCTATCAGAGAGCGCTGAGCCAGACCTGAAGATCAGAGGGATGCTTTGTGCGGTACATACATTGCAGCTTGCCGTGAAAGACGCTGTTGACGAAAATGTGGAGGCTCAAAGCAGTCTTGAACTGGCAAGAAAAATAGCTCGTATATTACGCACACCATCCAACAGGAACTTGTTAGCATTAGCGAATTTAAAGGTGCCAATAATAGACTGCGCGACTAGGTGGACATCGAAATACCACATGCTCCTACGATTGCAAAATCTAAGAAACTTCGGAGAGAGCACTGCTGCTGTCAGTAGATTGGTGTCACCCGCATTTTGGGACAGCGTAAACGAGCTCTTGAATTGCCTGCAGCCGTTTTATATCGCCACATTAGAACTCCAAAAGGAACAGCTGACCATAGGCGATTTTTATATTACCTGGATGAAGTGCAAGTCTGAAATTGATTCTTTGCATTGCTCGTTTGCATGTAGTTTGCGCAATGCGATGCAAAGACGAGAGATAAAACTTTTGGAGACCGATGTTATTCTGGAAGGTCTATACATGGATGGTCGTTTAAATGTTGTATTGTCCGAGGAGCAATGTGTTAAAGCCAGAGCCCTTTTAATGCGAACCTGGATGAAAATGAAGAATTTGGGTGAAAGACCAAGAGAAACTGCCTTGGAAGACCTAGAAGAGCCAGGCCCCAGTACTCGACCACAAATTAACTTACCGTGTAGTTTGTTAGCTATAGAGCAAATGCTGGCAAGGACAGGAATGGCGAGAGGACTGTATACAGGAACGATACCTTCTTTCGACATATGTTTATCGGGATTACGAGGAATACCCAGGTTACCCTTAGACACCAACGTAATTCAGCATTGGTGCACAAAGTCTTCAGCAAATTCAGATCTTGCAGCAATTGCGAATACCGTCTTAGCTACTCCCGTTACACAGGTTACGGTTGAAAGAATGTTCTCATCATTAAAATTTTTACTAAGCCCATTGAGAACCAATTTGGACTCTAACTTGCTACAAAACATGCTGCTTATCCGGTCAAACAAAGATTTATTAGATAAAGATTATTAAATTGGTGGAAATAAGATTATGGTCATGAATATCATGATGTATTCTAGATTGATGATATTTATGCTTGATATATCAATGACTAACTTTCTGACTTTATTGGTAAACCAAGTTGATTTAAACACTGATTAAGTCATATCAATAAAAATCTCTAAATTCTGCTGTAAAATTTACTGTTACTTTGCTGTTTTATTTTAGTTTTTGTTACTTGTTTTAAGATTTATTATTTCATCATATTTTGTTTAAAAAATGTTACAGAATATATTTTGTTACCTTATAAGGTAATTGTCCTGGTTCCATCATTTATCTTTGACTTGTCGTTCTCTTTATTTTAAGGTAATATGGGAACATTTGAACAATGCAATTTTTTTTTTGTTAAACTTTAGTGCAATCTGCAATTATGGGACTGGTAGGTACAATTACCTCATATTATTTTTAAAGATTCTTTAAGCATTAACATAATAGCTAGCCGAGCTGACAATATTGCAGGTCGTTCTGGTTGATTGATGTCAACTTTTTTAGTTATAATATAAGTACTTGAGTGCAATCTGCAGTGACGGGACTGATACAAATACCTAGTATTATTTTTAAACTGTACTTCTTCTACAGCCTTTTGTTACCTACACAAAAGCACGATCATAAAAGTTTGATTTAAAATCAATATAAACAAGAGCATCAAATAAATATAAGTTGCTTGCTTAGTGGGAATCAACATCAACGCCCTATTGTTTCTGATTGTTACCTATTAATTGCATGTTGTTGAAGCATACGATCACCAAATAATAAAACCAAAATAAATTATACTTAACATTGTTTTTTTATTCTAAAAGATTACAAAATAAACTGTGTACCTACGTGCTTATTAAAAAAAAACCTCTGACAGATTGTTTTTTTTTTGACAAGTTTGTCAATTACATGTTTATTGAAAATGTATAGATTGCGAAGTTGCGAACGTTACAAATCTCTAAATTAAGCTGAGCCGTGCTCAAAAATCCTGATAATTTGCCACATTACTTGTCGTCGTTTAATGATCGGGACGTTGGACAATTCTCGTCCCACAAATGCGCCAAATTCCATATTTGCCTCTTTTATGTATTCATCTTTGTCCATACATTCGCTTTGAGTACCAATAGATATACCGCTAATCGTTTTGTTTTGTATATCAGTTTGAGTTGATTTTTCGATGATACGATTCTCCTTAATATCTTGATATTGGGAAAATAATTCCTGATCTTCCCAATCCTGACTGTATTGCGATTGCGAATCAAAAACGATAGTTTGGGTTTCATCGCTGGAATTACCTGAAAATGAAAGAGAATTGTAAGAAATATAGGTTATGTTTCTTGTTATCTGTGTGTGCGTGTATGTGTGTGTGTGTTTCTGTGAGGTCTTTACTCTTACAGACTAGCGTATTTTGCAAAATGCTTGCTTTTTTAAGATTACGACGTAACTATTAGTAGATACTTAAATAATCATTTTTAAACTAGGGGCTAACACAGTTCAAATTTAAATTTTCTCTTTCTAAACCTAAAATAAATGAGTTTTCTAGGGAGCCTTTTTCAAATTTTGCAGTGAGAAGTGTCGTTTCATTTCTCAGTTTCGCAGTAAACAAGAATCATTTGGTACATGAATGATTAGAATTCAATTCACCAAACCAAATCTTGTACGAGAGGCTGACATGATTGAAAATCAAAGATTCATTTAAAAAAAATGATAAAATACCTTCCGCGTTTTCTTAATTTTTTTGGTGAAAACCGGATTACATTATATTTTTTTACCGCAAATTGTACTTATATTTTGCCCTAAAAATATTATTATAGCAAACTGTAATTTTATGTTAACACATAAAAAAATTATCATAACTATAGGACCTACGTTGCCGTAAATTTATATATTTTTTTAAGACGAGATGGGCATTAATCGATAAATTTTTGAGTAAAATAATTATTCGATATTTATTTATTAATCGTATGGTAAATTGTGTTTAGAACCGTGAGATCTTCGAAAAGACAGTACTTTTGCCAGGTTAATCGATTAAACAATCAATCGTCACAAAATTAATCGCGATTAATTTAGTCAAGAGTAAATTAATCGTCGCAGAGTTCGATTGACGATTGATCAATCGTCATTTTAATCGTCGAAATTTCATGATTAAAAATTGTAACAGCACGTTACATAAACTAAATATGTCTTGTCATATTGTACACTTGGAAATCATTCTAGTAGGTATGCTGTGTGATATAAAAAAATCAGTTGGTTACTAGTTTGTTTCTATTCGCAAAGGTATTTTTACACATTCCTTAATATGTAGGTATATATCAATCTGTCAACGTAACTCGAAACATACAACTGTGTAATTTTTTTTGTAAGTACAAATAAACTTATTCATTCCTGAATCAATCGAGAGAAAATTAATCTAACTAATCAATCGATTAAAGATTTAGTCACTGGTATTTAATCGACGATTAATTATAATCGTGACTAAATTAGTCGAAACTCTTACGAATCAGATAGATCAATCGTCATTTTTAATCGTTAGTTGCGATTAAGTAGGTTAATCTTAATCGTTAATCGATTACCTTTTGCTCATCACTGAATATAAATCACGCTGCACCGACGCCGCATTTTATGTACGTTATCAGTTTTTGAATAAATACTAATGGTTATGGTATCTTGAATGAAAAAGGAAGCATTTAGCAAAATACGCTTGTCTGTAGGAGAAAGGCCTCGTAAGGGTAAAGCCAAACGCGCGTTTGTTAGAGTTTTACTTCCAAAGTTTCATCTAATCGCATTTCACCACGATCATAATTTTTATTTTCGTTTTGTGTCTCATATTTTTTGGTTAGATGATTGAGACACAAAACGATACCAGGCGCAACTCACAGGGTGACTCATCGCGCCCGCTGTAAGTAGGTGCCACGGCCGGCCGGCTGTCCACTGTTAGCGCTGTTCGCGCTGTTACGGCACGCACGCTTCTATCGCAGCGCGTTGCATGCGATAGAAAGGGATGGCCACGTTTAGGCTCGTTCGGCATACCTAAACAGGAGATTTGTTAACAGAGAACCTTCTCTACGTAGTACCTACTAAGTATTATTTATTATGTGGCTGCAATAGACGAGCGCTAGCTAGTACGTACCTTGTACCTACCTACCTATTCTTATCCCATCCCACTAATATTATAAATGCGAAAGTTTGGATGTTTAGATGTTTGTTACTCAATTACGCTTCAACGGCTTAACCGATTTGGATGAAATTTTGCACAAAGATAGTTTATAGCCTGACTTAAAATAAAGAATTGTTTTTATCTCCAGGGTCCACGCAGACGAAGTCGCGGGCGGAAGCTAGTTTAATATAAATAAACAATAAAAATGCATACCGTTACACAATTTTCTATGTATTACATCTTTTAGTGGAAGTATTTGTGATTGAGTTCCTTCAATATCTTCTTTCCGATCTGCAAATAAATGTAAATCGTTCAACAAAGGTTGTCAACACAAACACATTCCGTTCAAGTAAAGTAGCTTGGTTTGGTACCTACTAATAGATACTGTACTGACCCATTCTCGCACTTTTACGAGAAAGATAGGGTACGTGAGCCACCTGAGAGCGCACTTGAGAGTAGAAGAACAACATTGTTAATACCAAAGCCAGAATACGCAGTCGCTGTGACCGAAATCGGTCAGGACGACATCATCATCACTTACCCATTTCTGGCAATCCATTCATGTTGAAAAATAAACACAGGAGTACTAAAAACTAAACACAACTTCGGTCGGCGTCGACTTCCGTAGAACTGAAGTGAATGAAACTATTAATCTATGCCGCTTTACGCGAATCGCAAATACCTACCCATACTAGCAGTGCCAGAAGGTTACCATTTGACTTGTATAGCGCTTTAAATACGGGTAAGCGGTTCCCCTAACGAATATCAGATACCTTTTCCAAGCGCTTAAAAAAAGCCTTTTGAAAGGGTTTCCCAATCAGGAGCGGTAGCGCCGCGTAAGGGAAACCCCTTCATACGGCTAAGTAAAATGAATAGATATTCAATCAATATCGGGCAGCAAGTGATTTGGGCTATTGAACGAACGACTAACCCGTTCAAAGGCTTTTTTCTGGGAAAGGGTGGGCGGGTCCCTGGTTTTAACACAGCGGAAAATCTGGCATTTTTTTTAGGTTTTTGAAGGTTAAATATCTCTTTTAAGAATAAATTTATGAAAAAAAAAAGAAAACATAGGCACATTTCAATAGTAGCCATAGATTTATGGAAAAAAAAAATTGCTTTACTGCCATTATTCAGGGGGAAAACAGGGCACTACGTTTGTATGGAAAAACGGCCTTTGTGTTTCCTCTTAAAAGTAAAAATAAAATAGCAACGAAAAAGTTTCGTGTTCGTAGGTACTCGTAGCCCAATCAAGAGCCCAAAATAGCTTAATTATTCATATAGCTTATTCGGGCATGTGCGTTCTTGTAAAACAACGCATTATGATGATTTTTTTTCTTCGTATTCATATTCAATTTGACTTATTTTAAGTAGGTTAAGAACTATCATCGTAATAAGCTTTATTTGGCAAAAAATGTCTGACTGTTGAGTTTGTTTCGGCGTTTCTTCTTAACAGTGGTCTTCTTTTTCAGAAACGCTGGTAGAATTTTGACTTGTAAAAGTGCCATCACGGCCTACTTGCAGAATCAAATTAATTTATTTCATTTATTAAAATAAAAAAATATATATGCCTTAGTATACGTTCGTGGAGATTTAGCTTTTCTATGCCCAATTTCATCAAAATTGGCTGAGTACCTAGTTAAAAAGTGAAAAACTAAGACAGACATACAGAAGTTACGTTCGCATTTTCTGGAATTTTGTATGCGATTTTAAATTCATAGAAGTAGGTACATATTTGGAGAACGACTGCGGACCTGCGGAGTGGATAACGCAGCTGCATTCAGCGATAACTAACCAATTAGAATTTCATCATCATCGTCACCATCATATCTGCCGAAACACGTCCACTGTTAGACATAGGGCTCCCCCAAAGAGTGCAATTCGAATTTACATGATCCTTTTTAAAATGTAGGTGAAACTCCATAAAGATAAGTAGGAATGAGCGTGGACTTTTACCTAGTTAAAGGTCACGAATGAGCTGTAGTAAGATATATTTCCAGCTTATAGCTGCTAACAAGCAATCACCTCAGTACTTAAGTACAATTTAATAACAACACTAGTTTGATCGATAATAGCGAGCATTATAATTATGCTCGCTAGTAATAGTGTATATTAAAACACGATGAAAATATCCGACGACAAAGAAAACACAAGATACAAAAAGCAATACATATAATTATGTTTGCACCGACGAAGAATTTGTAAACTTTTAATATGCCTTGCACCGGTCAGCCTGCTTAGCATGATGGTCAAATCAAATCAAATCAAATCAATTATTTATTCTGCAAATAGGCCACAAGGGCACTTTTACGTGTCAAACGGTAATTTACAATAAAATAGTAATCTTACACAATAATAATTTAAAATGATATATAAAAGGTTAACAAACTAAATGTCACTAAGTTAATGTAAACAAAACAAAATTGCAAAATATGACCATTACATTCGATATAAGGTCTGTATCCAGCATTAACAGAAGTTAATGATATTATTCAGTATTCCAGAGATGTATAAGGTCTCTGAGCGTCCAAATACAATTAATAATTATTCTAATATTCTAAGAGATGTATACGGTCTCTAAGCGTCAAAACAAAAAAGGAACATTAATGTTATATTGTCAGAGATGTACAGGGTCAATAACAATAAAACGTCTTCGGTCGACGGTCTTTATGTCCGATATAAAGCATGTGTGCCTCTCGCACTTTTACACTTGCTAGTAAGGGAAGAACTATACCCAATCTCAGCTTTCCATGTCAAACAGTCTTTGAGAAAACAGCCGGTGACAGACGGTCAGACACCGAGTGAAAGCATGGTTATTATTTAATCGTATGGCATACATTATTTTAGCCTTTAAAGTTTGTCACTCTAATAGTACCACCCAGGGTCCCCTGGTCCATACGTGTCCACGTATAAGCATGGTGTTCCGTTGGAACAATTTTTGTATGAGACACTAAAAATCCAAGTCTGAAAAAGCCTCGTAAGTAAAATTAGTAGTGCACCTGAAATAACCAAATCTCATTTGTTTCAGGCACACTTCGTTGCAGAGTAGGGTAACTAGTTCTTTCGCATTATTTTTAATAGGTAGCTTAATTACGCCACTAGTTGCTACGTTAATATATTACTTAGCGTATATTATATAGCACATATTGTAGGTATGTATAACAGTTGGAGATCGAATTAAAGTAGGTATGAGAGACCGCTCAATCGTTTTCAACTTTCAACCGATCATGCATGACTTTCCATGAATTCAGAGTTCAAGTAAGAGTTAAGACAGAGCCGACTCTAGTTAAGTTTAAACGAAGCTAGCACGGCTGATATCGTGACAAAATCTACCCTCCTCTTTCTAGATTGACAGTGTCACAGCACAAGTTGTGGTCGAGGTAGCATTGCGTTCCCCAAGCCACAAAATGCAATTTGGTGAATAGGTATAAACACGCAACAAGGCTTACAAGGCACACGGTGGACTGATGACCTAGCAAAGGTCGCGAGTGCCCGCTGGATGCGGGTGGCGCCGGACCGGTCATTGTGGCACTCGTCGGGAGACCGACACAATGACCGGTCCGGCACCCGCCTCTCGGCCTAGATATGTCCTGCACGCCTTTCGCCTGATCTGATGATGATGAAACAGGCACCACAGGTCGCGAGGCCAGTCGTTATTAGGCAAGCGCCTCAGTGATGCCAGATTCGACTGGTATAATTAGATTAAGTGAAGAACAAGTTCGTTCAAGTCGCAGCGAAATCAATAACAAGTACAAGTAATAATTAGGCAACGCACGGTAAAGCAAAACAGCCGATAAGCGTCATGTCTATTATTGTCGGCCAAAACAAGCGCGGGGCAAAGGCTGCCCGATAAAAAGACTGTATTAATTTGCTGCCGCCGCGTGACAAGGAATTATGTATTGCACGAGTGGTTAGAAGTGAGCGCTTGAACTTCACACACAGCTACCTCGATAATCTCAGCACTATAAAGGTCCTGATAGACTTAAGCGTTCATCGAGCATTCGCCGTTTTTAAACTTGTCGAACTGAACAACGAACAGAACCAAGTTCCGCTAGAGCCAAACATCGCTACGAACATGTTCACCATCATTCTAGCGAACGGCGTAGGGGAGGTGTGGGCGGACGACTGCTTCATCATCTGTTTTTACTGAACGAAATAAAAAATCTGGTAACCAAATCAAGGATACGTCAAAATGTAAGTCTGCACGTCGATCACGTAACACATTGTACGCGCGTCAGGTATCTATACTCGAAACGTAATTCAAGACAAAAAAAAACTACCACAGGTATGTCACTGTCATGAATTGTGGTTATAAAGTGAGCTACACACTTTTGCCCTTTTATTTTGTCGAATAGCTAATAAACCACGGGTGGTCTGTGGAGCATTGATACAACATCATAAACTGATATCGCATTGGATAATGTGAACACGCTCTTCCTTTACCCGATATCGCGCGTTTTAATTGTTGGGTAAGGTCGTCAATTAATTAATACCTGACCCCCTAGCACACTAAGTTTTATGTCGGACATAAAGCATTCGTCCCTCTCGCACTCGCATATTTGCCAGAAAGGGATATAGTCTGATGTATTACAAGTGCATAACAGTTTTGCTACCAAAAATCTTCTGTGGTTGAATATTTAACAAGGCATCTTGTATTTGTGTAAGTAAGTTGAATTAACTTATTTATTTAAATCGTTGGCTTAAAACTATCAATAAATAAATGTTCTTAGTGCGGCCTCTTAAAAAGTGAAAATATACCACCGTAAAAATATTTTATTTTAGTGGCATGGGTTCATGTTGGTCTTGAATTAGGTACGTTTTCGACCTGCAGAGGCGTTTTGAACGCGCGTTAGGACAATTTAACTGTAATTTTTCCATATAAAAAAACTGACATTTAGATCCACCTTGACGCGCGTACAATGCGTTACGTGATCGACCTGCTGGTCATGAAATTTTCATATATTTTAAAATGATAAGTAAGAACTATCACTAGCATACCTACCAACGACATAAGTTGTCACTGTCGGTAAACCATCGAGCGACGCCTTTAAGCGTGTCTAGTAACACGGCCAAGGCGCCGATAGCCAGGTTATCAAAATACCGAGTAATAAATTAAAGAACATTCTTTTTTCAAGTAACCGACGCTGATAATTGTTTATTGAAAATTAATATCGCGTCCGACGCAATTAAAACAGGGTCGTTAGTAGATCGTATTGAGGTCGAACCAAGGAGATAAAATTCAATTCTTTGTACACAACTTGAAAGTTGAAACCATCATTCTAATAATAATATTATACAGTCTTGACAACAGTAAAATTAATTCATTTTACATTACCAATGAACAAAACTCTCGCAACTACACGAAAATCATCACGCTTTAAACTAAGTTTGTGTGTAGACGTGAAGATCAAAAAAATTACGCTGTTTTACAAACATCATATTCATACGTAGAACTCAATGCGTAGAGTTGAGGGCCAGAGGTCTCGGGGCAGACCACACAAATCCCTGCAACTACATCTGCACAAAGCCATAGTGGCCATGCATAAAGCGGGGGTGATGGGCGACTATGGAGAAGTCTGGGCGACTAGTATAGGAAACGATGTCACGATCCTCAGCATTGAGGGAACGATTCATGAGGATGATGTAGAGGTTCATAGTAGTAGAGCGTGTGGCAAATGTTGTAAGGCGAACGAAACGCACTCGCTCTGCAGTATCAAAACGTACACTGAGAGCGAGAGCCAGTCGAGAGAGAGAAAGAAACAATGGCGTTTCAACTCTTAACGCATACGACGACTCACTCTGCATAATGGTTTTATGTTGCAATAGGACCCGATTCTACGTGCACATGGCTTAACTAGCCTAAAACTAAAATTGACAAATTTTTAGACATAATTTAGGCGGCAGATTAAAAACGACATATTTAGAATAGCATTTAGGCAGCTAAGTAAGTTGTATAGACCGCCTAAAATAAGAAACGTCAGATTCAAATTAGCGCTGTCATTTGATTATGACAGCTGCTCACAGAATAGCAAAGTGTTTTAGCGACACCTAAATAAAATTAGGAAGTTTAGAGGCCACTGTAGAATCGGGTCCATAAGCTGTAAAGTGTAACCCGTGAAGCCACGAATATAATCTACTATCAATATTCCTGCGGCCTTTCATTTGATGGGACCGGAAGGGTCCCGTAACACCTTCCAAAAGCGTTTTGATAAAAACTACATATATTTCAATTTTTCCCTCCGTGGATGCTTGTTGAGGGTGAAGGACCTATGTACATTTTATGTATTTGTCTCGCTGTCAACGTAGCCAATACTCAAATCAAACGTTTATGACTCCTCTGGAGTTGCGTTCCTCCATAGGCTAAGGTGCCTTCTTTCCATGAGGCAGGCCGTATGCTTGTTAACCACTGTTGATGTTCAAAAACAATCTATCAGCATACAAAGTACCTGCGTACTGGAACCGAATGAAATTCCACTTACGAGATTTTATTCACGTACCTATAAGTATACGTATATACACTGGAGTCATGGGATGGCCGCGACATACTCTCGATTTTTCTCGCACTATACCTCTTCTTCTAAGTGTTCTAATAAGAGACAGACGGATAGTGCGAGAAAAATCGCGCGCCGTCGCGTGATAGCCGTGCAGGCTGCGGGCGTAGTAACATGGTGGCCATTTTTATTACTTTTTTTTCGTATCAAAACTGGTTGAACTGAACAACGAACAGAGTCAAGCCAAGTAGCCAAACATCGCTACGATCATCAGACAACGATAATGATAAAAACCACGTTACGCCCGCTGGTTGACGTAAGCTAATTTATCTCCATGACACAACCGCTGTTAAAAGAGTGAAAGAGAAGCCACTCCTCATAATCACATTTCGTTTTAATTAAGATAACGAAACATATGTAATTATTCATTTAAAATATATTTGTAAGCGTGAGTATTATAGTATTTTACGTCTTTCTATACATCTAGGCATGATACTGTCGCTCGCGTCGTTTTATCATCGTATATTCAAACACATTAATGAGGTTATTGGGCTCAATTTTCATTAGCAAATTAAAATACTCCATATATAATATATAATACTATAATATATAATATATATAGGTAGTCAGGTAGTTTGGTAGGGGTAGTGTGGTAGGAATATGTCCAGTGGCGGAGCGCCCATACAAGCCGATTCACACTGGCTTGCCTGAAATTTATTTCCTCACGCGTCGCAAACATTCAGCGAAAATAGTGGGTTACTATAACCTATTGGCCCTATTATTTGTGTTAAGAGTCGCCAGGATGCTAGACTCTCCATACAAACGTAATTCGGTTCTCATTTTAAAACGACACGCTAGCTAGAATAACATGAAACTTTGTAAACAGAATAGGACCCGCCATATCTAGGTCAGAAACGAATATCTGTTGCTAGAAATTAAAATAAAATAAAACCGGCCAAGTGCGAGTCGGACTCGCGCTATCTATAAAAACGGCAAAAAAAAAACATATCTGTTGTACGGGAGCCCCACTCCGACTCGCACTTGGCCGGTTTTTTAGTATTATTTGTTATAGCGGCAACAGAAATACATGATCTGTGAAAATTTCAACTGTCTACGGACTGTGCGGACGGACGCACAGCGGAGCCTTAGTAATAGGGTGCCGTTTTTAGGGTTCCGTAGTCGACTAGGAACCCTTATAGTTTCGCTATGTCTGTCCGTCCGTCCGCGGATAATCTCAGTAACCGTTAGCACTAGAAAGCTGAAATTTGGTACTAATATGTATATCAATCACGCCGACAAATTGGTAAAATAAAAAGTGTTTTTTTATTTATTTATTAGGGTACCTCCCCTATTGTAACGTGGGGTGTTTTTTTTTTCATTTCAACCCTAATATATCACAATATATTGTTGGATAGGTATTTAAAATGAATAGGGGTTTGCTAAAAACATTTTTTGATAATGTTAATATTTTCGGAGATAATCGCTCCAGAAGTTAAAAAAAAATTGTCCCCCCCCTCTAACTTTTGAACCATAAGTTTTAAAAATATGAAAAAAATCTCAAAAGTAGAACTTTATAAAAACTTTCTTGGAAAATTATTTTGAACTTGATAGGTTGAATAGTTTTTGAAAGAAATTAAAAAATAATTTCTGGACGAAAAACTACGGAACCCTACACTGAGCGTGGCCCGACACGCTCTTGGCCGGTTTTACCCTTTGTATACGGAACCCTAAAAATGATACAGAACGTTTTTCATACAAAAAAAAGGAAAATAAAAAGGAAGCGATTAGGACTTGTAATCGCTTCCTTTTTATTAATAGGTATAATAGCTTATAGCAACAGAAACTACTTTCCGAGCTGGATATTGCGGATCCCATTTTGTATAATAGCTTATAGCAACAGAAACTACTTTCCGAGCTGGATATTGCGGATCCCATTTTGTATAATAGCTTATAGCAACAGAAACTACTTTCCGAGCTGGATATTGCGGATCCCATTTTGTATAATAGGTAAGTTTCATGTTATTCCAGTACTTATGCTGTTTTAAAATGAGAACCAAGCTACGTTTGAATGGAGAGTTGACTTGAGACGACCGTGCCGGGAACTATTAAGGCGCCGTAGGTTCAGCGATGTTAAGCGAACAGAGTTTTTGAAAAAATATAATGCGTCTGTTTATAATAATATGGTTTCAAAAAATACGAATAGTAATCGTGAGGCTTTTCTGCAGCGAGATCAGTGATTCGAAACATAATTGAGCAATTTTCGCTCGATAGAAAAAAATCACGAACATAGGTCTAAAATACACTTAAAATATTCGTAACAAATTATGCACAAAAGATAAAAACATTAAAATAGCTTCTAAAAATCGGCAATATCATGTTTGAGAGAACTCAGTGATTACTTTTTTATTTATTTAAACGGCCAAAGAATTAAAATTAAAAAACACGATATCCGCGGTTCCGAGCACGCACTTCCATCTCGCTCACGCTTATGCTCAGTGAGAGGGAGAGAAGACCATGAACCTACGGCGCCTTAAGGTTCTAAAGTAGTACCTACCAGTTTCTTGGCCGTCTACTTCTTCGTTATACTTATGATATAAATTCCATGCCTACACGAAATCCTATAAAACGCGAAAATAAACTGTTTCTCAGTGACATAAGGTCAAAAATACGTGACATTGTACCGTCTTTGTTGCACGATTGATAGCTTCATTACTCATGCCCTTTATATTGGACACCAAATATGTAACCCGTTGGTTTTGTAATACATACTCACAAGTTCTCACACTTCGATTGCCGTGATGCCATATCGTCTCCTCACTTAATGAAGTTTCTGAGGGTTGACAACGAAAGTTTATAATTACAACGTGCATGAAACCCGATTCTGTATATTGTCATCGATTTCTGTGATTACAACTCATTAAATAAATATTGAAACGATTGCTGAGTCTACCAGCATGACCACGAGTGCTGGAGAAAACATACGCGTTGAATTCCGTTAAATCGTTTTATTTAACCTTTTTTTCGTGAACCTATAGTGTCTACGCCTAATGTTGGGATTAGAGTGCCAAAGCGGACTTAAATTTGAACTCTCGAATTATTTACACAAAGCAGATAACTCGGGATAAATTGATTCTCCAGACTTGACTTGGCTAGTTTTTACTAGCAAGCCAAATTTTTCGAAGAGTAAGACATTGACAGTGCTCGGTAGATATACGGTGTTCACATAATGCAGATGATGCGCCCCCCGAGAACCCAGCCTCGTGGTCGGGTCGACCACCGCAAACACGTTCTCCCGAGAACCCAGCCTCGTGGTCGGGTCGACCACCGCAAACACGTTCTCCCGAGAACCCAGCCTCGTGGTCGGGTCGACCACCGCAAACACGTTCTCCCGAGAACCCAGCCTCGTGGTCGGGTCGACCAGCGCAAACACGTTCTCCCGAGAACCCAGCCTCGTGGTCGGGTCGACCTGGTCGACCACCGCAAACACGTTCTCATTCTGGTTCTCCTCTTCCCTCTACTACTATTACATGATATTCTTATGTTTAACCATACTACTGACAAATTTGAAAATAAAGATTTAATTTTCATAGACTGTGCGTGTAACAGTTCAAATTCTCAAATCTCTCTCTTCTAAATAAACACCCTCATAAACGTGGTCGTCAGTAATATTATACTGATAAAAATGGGGTGTGAACCTCAAGGGCATAACAGGTGTCGTGCTCTGACAGGTGTCGTGCTCTGACAGGAAATTATCTTTATTATAATTATGCCTTTGATCGGTTCACACCCCATTTTTGGTACACCCTGTATAGATGCCCAAACTATCCTTTTAGAGAGCGCTCCCTATGCGAGCCCCAGGTCCGAAGGCCCTGGGAGGGGAGGGAAAGGAGGCTTTTGTGGGCATATAGGTCCAAATCCTCGTCAGAGAATAAAATAAAACTGAAAAACTATTCTATGACATTCAATTTGCAGGACACAACTATGCGTTAGAGGCAGACATATGTACGTATCCATCCATCGCTTTCCAACGCATAACTGCGTCCTGTCCTGCGGCCATTATGGGCCATTGCGTTTAGAAATCAAGCGTGATCGAGGAGCGTCCAGAATCACACAAACATAGTTGGATTGATATAGACCTGTTTACCCATATCGATGAAATGTTTAATTAAACCAGCCGCGTAAAAACACCTAGGGCATTTTCCGGCTGACAGCCCTACATTATACCTTTCAGCCCCACTTATACCTATCCCAAATCGAAAGCTTAGTTTATTCTACGAGTATTAGTCAAAAGTATCCAGAAGACCAAATTGATTCGGCAACTTTCGAGGTTTCTCGGTAAAAACGAGTTTTTCAGAAACTGAGACCTAGGTAGACCATTATTCAGCCCGACTTTCTCATCGAAATCAATAGCGTCTTCGAGAACCCATTTTTTTTTCAGAAATGCCAGTATCTGTATTATTATTCAAATACATACGATCCAGTCTCCGACTAATAGAAAATTGGAAGGTACAGATCATTTGACACTTTGCTAGTACGTAGATATTTTCCAAGATTTCTCAGTTTCCCCATTGTCTTCTAGGACACAGCGGCACGCCCGCGAACGACTCGACCTGCGCCATAAACAACCACCAATAAACGAACCATACAATCTCAGTACATTAACGCTGCGTTGTCAGTAGCTACAATGCCAAATTGCCAACACAATAGAGCAGCGCAGACCACAAATCACTGGGGTTCTTATTTGGGATAACGTACGCTACGAATAGGTTGCCAGGGACTAAGTTGAAAAATGGCCGAAGCTATAAAGCAGCCTTTAGACCTGGCTAAATGCAGTGCAACTGGGGGAGGGGAGATAAACCATTTCACTCTAATCAGTGAGTGTGTGTGCAGTTAGTGCACTGCATTTAGCCAGGTCTAAAAGCCGCTTAAATCACAATCCTAAACTGGCAGCACTGGTCAAATAGCTAGTCATTATTGCTCAGGCGCCTCAGTGTTACCACTGGTAAAATTGTTGTTATAAATGTAACCTGTACCTTCGTGAAATGGGGGTCCCTCATTATTGCACAGAAATTGTGACACATCACACGCTGTAGCGTAAGAGTTGCTACTAGATATTTTCACAGTTGGCAAGCTAGGTGGGGTCCTGCAGGTCAATCACGTAACGCATTGTACGCGCGTCAGGTAGATCTAAAATTCTAAACGTCACTGTTAGTATGATATATATCTTATGTATGTACACAGAAACAAACATCTTTTTAAAAGGAAATGCGACATACATAATAGAAACACTCGAAATAAAAATGAACTTGTAGCCAATTATAGTAGACTCCATAAAATAAGTAATTCGTTCATAGGTCAGTGTGTACATTATAATATAATAAGATTCCGATAGACATCCAAACATTGCCTGCAAATTAATTTAAAATTATGATAAAAGGAAAATGATGTAACAAAAGTTACTATAGAATATCAGAATACCATGAAGATCGGAACCCGTGGAAATAAATTGTATGGTTTTAATAATTTAATTCTTGTAATTAGTTAATGTATATGTAATTTAATGTAGGTACCTATGTAATTTGTTTATTATTATTATTGACGTCATAAAGAGATTGTAAAATCCAATTATGAAAATAAATGATAATATGATATGATATGATGATATGTAAAAAATACAGTTGAGTTGTCCTAACTTACGTTCGAAACGTTACGAGATTATAGATAAATTAACGAGAGCATGGAATTGCATATGTAGTAGTATTGTATGTTTACAGGCATTCTATATTTGATTTTTTTATTTTCTCGTACTACCACTACAAATGCAATTCCGTGTTCTCGATAATTTATCTATACCCCTCGGGTGTCTATTCGTTGGCAGTTTTCGCTACAAAGCGGAAAATATTTAGGTACGCTCGTTCCGCTGGCGCTACGACACTACTGACGGAGGATGTGTTTCGCCCACTAATCCATTACAGCACTAATATGTTGGTCACGTTTTGTCTTTAATATAGCTGTAAATATAGCTTCACGTTCTTACAAGTATTTCACTGCTTATCCACAACGATTAGTGATATAAATTAAGTTACCTATTCTCATCTCAGCCCAATGACCTCTGGGAAACTGATGAGTAAGACGATATGTCAGTTCCGCAAATACGCCCATATTGAGACGAGGTGGCATGCGGACCTTACACAACCAGGATAACGTAAAGAGGAAGAACTAAGTATAGCAGATCTATATAAAAAAAGTTTGTATTCAGATTTGTTTATTCAAAAATTAAATTATAGCTCGAGCATCGCCATTATGTATCTAACGCTGGATGTCGCTACGAGCCTCCCTAAGGTGTATTTATAAAAGTGAAGACAAGTACTTATTGAAAAATTCGTCGCTACGAGCCTAGCCCATGGTAGCTCAGTTGGTTCAGACTTTCAGAGCGATGCACGATATGCAGAGGTTGTGGGTTCAATTCCCGCTCGTGGAGAATAATTTTAAATTTTTCACTGGTTGGCATTTGGAATTGCGATAGGAGACGTTTCTGCTTAGTAAACATTTACAATTATGTATCTACTTGTCAAAAAATCTCAACCCCCTAACATTTTCGTACGGCAGAAGTTCAGACAAATACCTGACACCTCAGGAAAAATCCTGACAGCTGGTAACCCTAACCACGAACCACACGTATTCATGAACCCTAGCACATCACACTTACGGTCTACATTCCCATGCATTTTAGGAGTGTCGTGTTTCATATGCAAGACATGTGCCGAGGTGTTAGCTGCTCGCTTATTTACCGGGATGCAACGTTCTGCATTTTTAAGCCCCATGTTGTTTGGTCGTACGTGGATTGTCTTAGAACGGGGACAGAGACGTGGGTACAGGTGCGTTTATATCAAAGTATTACACTCAAAAGAGCCTTTATTCGGAACGTCATATTTCGTATTTCAATATGTTTCGAGCACTAACTCTGACACGTACCGTACGCTACTCGCGAGTGGAAGTGAGCGCACGGAACATAGAGGTACCTACCTACTACCTACTTATAGGTAGGTAATGAAAAATGTAACAGATGCCAATTGACGAATAAAAACAGGCCTCTTGTTATACATTTAGAATTAAACGGTATTTTTAAATTGTGTGGTAAGCAGTAGCGTGCCCTAGTCTTACTAACGAAAACTATTTTGTAATTAAAGGGGTAAATTTAATAAAATATATATATACTCCGACCAGAATTCAAACCTGTGACCTTACCCAGTGGCTACGACCAACGAATTTTTCAAGTATTTGCAAATGGTCGAAGAAGAGAGTTTTTGCCTAAATAATGAGCAGCGGACCACTGACTGTCGAAGCGGTGTAGAAAATAATGGGAACCTACACGTCCTCCCAATCTTGTATCTGATAAGAGGGCTACACCGATAAGAATCTAACTGACGATGATGACCTATTTTCTGATATCGGGTTAAAGAATCATTTATTTCTCAAAAAGAAATACACATTTCACTTATATTTGAAACATTTCATTAAAAATGTACATATTATTTATTATTATTATTATAAGCTGTTTCTCTAAGGCTATATAAACATATTCATAATAAATAAATAAATAAATATTAGGCGACAATCTTACACAAATCGACCTAGTCCCAAACTAAGCAAAGCTTGTACTATGGGTACTAGACGACGATAAACATACTTATATAGGTAAATAAATACTTAAATACATAGAAAACAGCCATGACTCAGGAACAAAATATTCGTGCAAACATGAAATTATCTTATTTATATTTATATATCGAAGTATTTTTTTTATACAATAAAAAGGGTAGAAACAAAATGTATCAAGCATAGTTGCGTAAACATGTAAACATAGTGGTAACAGTACAACAGTAGGCCAGTTCTAACTGAGAATATTATATTGCTTAAGACATGGTTTTTAAGTTTTTTTTTAAATAAAGTTAAGGAGTGTGCATTTTTAATATCGACTGGCAATTTATTATATAACTGTACTCCTGCATAACTTATCACTCTTACCGTTTGGCGGTTTTTGTCTGCGGCAACACTATGTGGTCTTTTCTTCGACTACTCCGTTTTATTATTTCGTGTCTGTATAAATGTTATTTCACAGTGTATCCTTTTAGTTAATTTTTTTTTAATTAATAAACGAGTATTTTACGTATGTAGTTGTTTAAGGTTCATAATTTTTGTGTCTTTGTAAATTTGTTTAGTGGGAGTTAAATAGTCATAATTGAATAACATTTTGATAATAATATTTTGTGTAATTTGTAAGGTTTTTAAGTTTGTTTTACATGCATTTCCCCAGATTTCAATTAAATACATTAAATGTGGCTTGACTAAAGACTTACATATATTTTGACGTACTCGACGTGGGAGGCAGTGGACAATTCTACGAAGTGATCCTAAGAGAGCAAGTAGTTTTGGCCTCACTTTGTCGATGAGTGTTCCAATTCAAGAAGGTGTCTAAAGTTAAGCCTGAATATTTTTCCTCCGTGACTCGCTATTCGTCGAGTTATTTAACTTAAAAATTAATTGTTCATATAGTTAAGAAAACCGGACAATAAACGAGGTTAAATATTGAACACCATATAAAACGATTTCCCACCGTAGCGTAGGTATCCACCTTTCGACTCGCCCCAACAAGCCACAAGCGCTTTTGATCATAAAAGTAATAAGCAATATCGTTCAAAACGTAATTTCTATTTAACTGATAGATCATAAGAAATCTATAACAAGTTCTCATACGAACTTTTCCGAAAGTACCCGGGGCTTGGTCGATATCGCTCGATCGTAGATCTGCGCGCGAGTTGCTGTTCTTAATATAGAAGATATTATGTTTGTATGGATTATGAGGGCGGTTACGCCCTTTGAGATGGATTGAGAGGATAATGACTCAATTATCCGCTTAGAGGAGGCGTGGTTCTGAACAGTATGTCTTCATTACTAAGACGGGTTGGGTTTGTATGGAGCCATTTGTGGATATCAATGCAATTTCTAAACTGAAATAAAGACCCATAAATTTGATCGAATCGTACGTAGCGTAGCGTGTGCCGTTGTGGGAGCGTCGGCCTTCATACGGAGCGAATTTTAAAAGCGTCTATCCTGACCGTGACCGCACGGTTCGCACGTAGGTACCTACGCGAATCATTTGTGACCATTTTATTGATTCGTGCGTATCGCAGCGTGTGCCACAGTCGGAGAGTGTCCAGATAAATATTTGCGAAATCTATACTACATATATAGTACCTGTATTTAAAGTCTGCGACCGACTGCTAATAGTTTGAACACGATCATCTCGTCATCTTCAGCTTATTGTTAGGCAGGCATCTCCTCGGAAGCCCAGGCCAGCGGCGCTACCACGAACTTGCATCCTGCACTACTGCAAATGCATCCCTGTCACTCGAGTAAGGGAGTGCGATAGAGATGGAAATACCCGAACTTCGACTTCCGAAGTTCGTGGTAGCGCCGCAGATTGGGATTTTTCCGATGCATGCCGGTTGTAATATCACCACCACAACTAAGGAATACAACGATTGAAAAATAGCAGCGTAGCTTAAACCCATTCAAGGCCCATGACCTACATCTGAGTCTGCTTCTACGAGTGATTTCCGCTACAGGGCGGAAAAATGCCGCTACCACGATCGCGTAACATACGCTCGATTAGGTTAACTGCGTAGGATAATCCTGTTCCATACAATGTTACCATCAGGAAGAACTGCGCGTGACCGCTTCATAGGACTATCGCGCATGCGCCCGATTTATTGGTAATATCGATGCGATGCCGTGACGGCCATTACGCCCGCCATTACCCCGCTTTACCGCCAAAACATCACAACTCACAAGTTCAGGTAAATCAAATTAGAGTAAAATGAGCTGGTGTAGGGTAGACAGTGATTTTGTATGGGTGTGGAGTTGGGGTTTGGTATTTGCGTGAGGTTTATCAGGCTCTATTCATCTGGAGATGGGGTCAGCAATTGATTTTTAACGTTTTGGAGCTAGTTGGCGTTGTTTGGGCTAAAGCTTGTATTACGCAGATAAATCCTACATTTACCTATACTAGGTATATAGTATACTAGCTTCTGCCCGCGGCTTCGTCCGCGTGGAGCTCTTTTATAACGTAGCTCCTTACAAACTTGCGCCCCCTATTTCGCCCCGTTAGACTATGATTCCCGGAATAAAAAGTATTATATACTGGTGTTCCAGGTTATACACATGTATACCAAAATTCATTTCAATCCGTTTTTGCGTGATTGAGGTCCAAACTTTAGCATCATAGCCTAGCGGCGGCTGCGAGTCAGAAACGATAACGCAGGTTAAGCAAAGATGGCAGCGGTCAGTCTTATGAAAGAAAGAAAGAAAGAAAGAAAAGCATTTATTTATGACAAACACAGAGAGAAATAAATAGTAAATAAAAATAAAAATAGAACCAACACTGTTTGCCACAAAAGGGCCACAGCTCAGCATGAAGCTGGCAAAGCCAGCGCTGTTCTTATGGATGGGTGACCGCCTGATGTTTGAGTGGGTGGTTAATATAAATGAGCGCTTCCGTGCTTTGGAAGGCACGCTAAGCAGTTGATCCTGGCTGCTGTCTATGACAGTAGTCGTTAAGCCGCGTCGCGTCGGCGACTAGAACTCCTAACAGTCGAGTTGCCCACTCACTTACCACAAACGCCATACGATTAAATAGTTTATGAATGAGGTTTATTCACCATTTTCGCTACGGTGATAGAATTGTGCTGAAGTTTACCAACAAAGTGAAAATTTAATTGATAAAATAAGTATAAGGAAAAGGATAATCCTACTAATATTATGAATGCGAAAGTTTGGATGGTTGGATGTTTAGATATTTGGATGTTTGTTACTCAATGACGCTTAAACGGCTCAACCGAAAAGAAACATTATTAATGGTTGATGTATATAATGATAGGCATCCAGTGAGCATAATTTTGATACAATTTCAATTTGATAGAGGTCGTTGATGTTAGTTGTCGATTTGCGCCATCTACCGAGCTTAATTTTAGTCCAATTTCAGCTCGATAGATGACGCTTATATTATGTTTTTGATTTTATTTAGACTAATAAATATAACATACCAAACAGTATTAAATGGGTTTTATTTGATTCTAAAATTATGAAACGAAAACTAATCTAAAGTTACGGAAACAGAACATTTTATCCATTTTATCAGTTCATATTGTAATTAAGTTTGGCCCAGGTTGGGGTCGTGTTGGAGAAAATCGGCATAAATTAAAAACGCTAAGACTGCATGAATGCATTCAAATCCACAACCGTCGATATTGTTCTTAATGGTTTGTTTTTACCGGGGACCGAGTTTTTCTCGGTTGTAAGTAATACTACGAAAAATCGATTTCTATACAAAATGAAACAAAAAAACCAATAACTGATCGTTTACCAAAAAAAAATACGAAATAAACTGATAGAAAGAAAACAAAAAACCTCATCGCTGGGGTTCCAACTCGCAGCCATCAACAAACCAACCATTGGTAACCATTGGTCGTCATCGAAGAATAAGCCTGCCTTTTGCGAGAAAATACGGAAATAACTAACTTTCTCGAAAATAAGACGAAGCTAGATCGGTTATTCGGATCATAGATTCAAGGAGTTCCCATACAAACTTAAAGCCCATTTTTTAACCCCTTTCGCACCCTTATCTTTATAATTTGTATATCTAGCCTATATGTTGGCCGGAAATTTTCTCGACAGATTAGTAAAGTTTGCATCAAAATCCGTTCAGACGTTTTCACGTGATGCGCGTACAAATAAACAGACAAACTGATAGATGTCATCGCCGCCACGCGACGTCCACTTGACAACAAAAGATGGCGCTGTTACGTATACACGACTTTATCAAATCGGCTATCCTCAAATTTGGTCTGCGGGTCACCTTAACTCCATCAAACTTTGTTATACCTACGTTTAATATTTGGTTTGACGGAGTTTAGACGCCGACAAAAAACTGGAGAATGACCTACTAAGGCTAGAATATGCGTGGAAATTGGTGATGTTCTGCATCGCGCTATTGAAGTTTTTAAGTTTTGTTGTATAAATATAATTTCCTTCGGATTCTCCTTATTAAGTCTCTCTGGCAACATCAACGAACTTTCACAATGATTATATGTATAGATAGATAGATAGATATTGTATAACTATTCGTCCGAAAGGGTTCACTATTGTCTTGCAGAAACTTTTTGACATATATTTGATTTGCATAATGATACTTGGCAGAAGTAACGCTTGGCAGAAACACCTTACGCAGAGTATACTATGGCATAAATCATTTCGCAGATTTTTATAATATCGAATCTTATATTGGCATAATGTTGATGAGCATAACTGTCTTCTAAACGAATAGTACTTTCGCAGATATTTTTTTACATAATGATTACACCAACACACGGGACGACAGACTGACATGGCGAAACTATAAGGGTTCCTTGTTGCCTACGGAACCCTATAAAAAAGTCCGGGCGCTTCGCCGGCCGCTGCCGCGGCACGCTCGCTTCGCTCGCTCGCGTAGGGTCGCAGTACACCTAACACTCCTCCTCGCGTCGCTCATCGTCGTACCTAACGGTGACTCTGGGACTATATTTCCTTCGGGAATTATGCTATTGTAATAGTATGCTATAGGATTATTATGGTACATAAAATGATGCTAAACCAAAGTCGGCCAAAGTAATGTTCTACAAAACAATGTGCTGCAAAATGTGTCGTACGCGTGGTATATACCTTTATGTAAAATTACCATTCGACCGAAAGTGTTTCTGCGAAACATGTCATGCCAAGTGTATTTCTGACCAATATTATTCTGCCAGATGAGGGTAACCCGTCCGAAAGGAATCGTTTCATATGTAGGTACTTACATATAATTTTTGAAGCCATGTTTTCAGCGGATTGCGATCAGGATCAAATAAAGGCAAATGAAATTGACAATCAATCAATACAAATATTTTAATTTTTGAAAGTGGTTATAGATTTGAGTAAAATAGGTAGGTACCAATTAAGTACCTATACGATTTCAAACCATTTTTAATTTCACCTGTGTATAGGCTGGACTTCCTTATTGTTATACGCGGCCGCGAAGCCGCGCGGCTAGGTACCTAAAGTTACCTATACCGAATTCAGCAATAAAATATAATATAATAACAAAAATTCTACGGTTAACATTATTTCTTATAGTTAGAACTCTTGGACCTGTCCAAGAGTTCTACCTTTTAGCTGTTCAACACTTGAAAGCCGCAGTTGAAAACAAGAAAGTACAAGTATTTAGCATAGTTACCTACGTGCGTCTATCTTGACAAGGGACATTTAATTTATCATAACCCAAGGGCTCAAAAGGAAATAGCACCAAACTATTCAGGGTCAGCGGACAAAAATATTCCGAAGTTGAACTGAAAATGGCGGGAAGGGTTGTGACGCCTGCCACTCTGACGGGAGGGTCAAGCTACTTCAATCTCCGGCTCCGATAGCGCGCGATTTGAATTTTGATTTTGGAATGTTTAGGGGCGTATGAGGAAATACGTTGCTTCTGGTTGATGTGAAAACGATTAAGCTGAGTGAAATTGAAGATGCTCGGAAAAAACATGGTTACATTTTTGTAACTTTTAACCTCGGACATATTTGTTCATCAATGTCATTTGTATATGAATGTGTCATCTACTAATTTCGATTTAAAGTTTAAACAGGTTTATCGTATTGCATAGAATAAGGAATGCAAAGACATGCATTATGACCACATAATGACTAAAACTTTTCATTTTGGGTTTAGGTAGGTACTTACATTAGGTACCTATATTATACAACGTGTTAATAAAATAACGCAAAACCTGAAAACAGTTTGTTCAGAATCGAGCATAGAATGCGAAAAAAATAAAAAAATAAATTTTTGACAAGATTTATTTTTTACATTTGTATGGAGTGTTGGCCGACTGGGGCGACCTGCTCCATACAAATGTAAAAAATAAATCTTGTCAAAAAAATTTTTTTTTTTTTTTTCGCATTCTACTCTCGATTCTGAACAAACAGTTTTCAGGTTTTGCGTTATTTTATTAACACGTTGTATATATATCTACTGCTTCTTCTCGCGAAGACTTAGGTAAGTATTTTAGGAATATGTAATCTACAAAGGTATTAGGTATTGTAGTACAATCACTAACTAATATCACTAATTAATTTTGAAACTTAGTTTATAGGCCGTCGAAATACAAAAATTGAAGTGTAGGTACTATCGGCTGCAATAATGCATGGACACCTTACGGTCCAGTTTCGCTTGCATCGTTTCACGTCTGCTGCTCACATAGTTGCATTGCACGTGGTTCGAAATAATTAAACTAGATGGCGTTGTTGGCGATACTATTTGGACATACCACGGAAAATAAGCACATTACTAGGCACATTAAATATCTATAAATTGACACCTGTTATTACCAGAAATATGCTCATAATAGTATAATTATTAACAAGGCTAGTAAATGCTAATTTATAATAGCTGTATTTAAGTGCGATACCACTTGCACTGGTATCTGAATGCTATATTTCCACCATTACCTATAATGATTAGATAGCTCATTGGATTAAGACATGTGCTCTAAACTCAGCAGCCGAGAACGACCAAGGTTCGAATCTCAGCTAACGGGAGGGTTTATGTTTTTGTATTATTTTGTGTTTGTTGTATTTCTACAGATGAAAGTATAAAAATATTATGAAATATTAGTCATAAAGAAAATTATATATTCTTAACTTAAATAATTAAAACAGCTTTTTATGTTTAAATATGTTTATTTTGTTCACTACAGTTATTTTAATAGTAGATTACTGCAGAGGCCGTGAAGTAAGGGATTGCTGGACGAGATTGGGGTAGACGGCCGAGTCGTAGACGAGGCCGAATACAACGAGTCCAGCAATCCCTGTTCCGGCCGAGGATTGTATAGTACTTTTCTCAAACGATGTGAGGAAATATTAAAATTAAAATAAATACTAGGTAATCAATTAACTAATAGGTAATTTGCGCCTTTTTTATTTTTTAAACATGTCATTTGAACAAGCCGTTCGAGCACCATGTTTAACCGCACTTAAAGTATAGTACCATAGATTATTTTTATTTTTTTTATGAAGCAAGTATGCTTACAGTGTCTAGTGGTGGTTGGCAGTATGTAAATTTTCCTTTGTCAGTTTAATATTAGTAAGCAAATTTAAAAAGTTAGAGTAGCGGACAATAATGGTTTTACTTAGGGTTTTCATACATTACTTCTTGGCGTAAGGCCAAGAAGTAATGTAGGGAGCCATAAACAAGAAATTTCACGTCTTCATTTCGTGATATTAACGCGTACATTTCCGAGCATGTTTGAGAAAAGTAATTTTATAATACTACTTAGTAATAGTTACCTAGCAACTTTGTAACGTTTTTATTGAGGCAATGGCTTAAGTTTCATTTCCATAATTGGATAAAGATTGAAGCTTCACCCCGAAAAATATAATATTGACAATATTAACTTACAACCGGGTTATCTAACATTCAAATCAGCAGAACGCATTAAGGTGTTCATTGCCATAATATATCTATACCTATATGTGAGCGTTCAAACCATGAATGATTGTGTTATTGATTAGAAAATAATAATAATAATTTTATTTGGGCTTTAACCCTTACTTACACTTGTATGATCTTATGATTAAGAAGTTCAATAATATCACATTTTAAATAGTAAAGGAATACAAAAAAGAATGCAAACGGCATATTAATACCTACCTACTGAAACAATATATATTTTTTAAATTTATTTAGGATAACCCGGTTTATAAAATATATAAACCTTAACGTAATCCGTACTGTTTGGCCGACAGCATCTGCACTTTTTCTATTTTAGGAACTACGCGACCATTATCACGGCGCGTATTATTATAACACCATAAACTTAAATGGCCGTGTTGACTGGATTTAAGACACTTCACTTTTTCACTTTTCACTTCAACAGTTGAGTATCATAGGCCAAATTATAACCTTGTTTTCTGGGCTTGCGTTAGCGACGACGAACTGGGCCTTCGCTTGTGGGGAATGTGGGTTATACGCTTAAACAAATTTTCTTTGTAGTTAGGTCATCTTCACAGCTTCATAATGCGCAGTATCAATGAGACCTGGTCTACTAGATCCTTCCTCTTGTGCCCATAAAACAACCGTTTTTCGCTGTAACAACTGTATTCGTGAATACACAATAAGAACAATGTAAGATACGAGTATTTAGTAAGGTTGTAATATATATTACAAAACATGTAAACACTACTTACGTTTACATTATATTTTACCAATTAATTGTAATCTTTTAACTAGATCAATCGAGAACTCATTGTTATGTTTGTATAGAAGGAAAACGAATCGTAAATGGCCGACAAACGAACAAGAAGTAAGTGCCATAAGAAATTGGATGGTAGTTATATATTACAATACAGTCTACCCTCCTCAATTATTCGTAGTTGTGATGTGACGAATATTTGCATACAAAATTAAACTTATGACGAATTTCAACCAATCTTTCGAATGTCATAATGGCCCAACGGTAACTATAGACAGGTTTAAGTCGACCTTAGTTATCATCACTCGAAGGCTTCGAGTTCAAATCTGCGCCCAGCCAAGTTATGGTGGGAATCAGTGTTTTTGTAATTTATTCGATGTTTGGTTATTTCCTCGTAGCGCAAACATAAGAAAAAGATGAATAAATCCACAAAAAGGTGTGACAAACAAAAAATTGGCAACGCGCTGGAGTCGACTTGATAAATATAATGTAAAAATAATAGGTGGTACCCCCAAAAATACAGTTTTCAAAGACAAAGAAAACATCTATTTTGTTATTGCCAAAAAATTGCTTACAACGCCATCTAGTGAAATCTCGCTAATCCTCTGAGGTTTAAATTAACATCCATAACTATATTACACGTCGTGCTCATAGATGGCCTAGGATTCGGCGGACAAGCGAATCTGTTTCAGCAATGACCATGCACTTATGCTGTCTGCTGTACCTACAGTCAGCGACATATAGTTAGTAGCAGCCAGAGTAGTCAAATATTTCGTAACACACCTTTATTCTTACAGTAATAAAGACGTGTACAGAAATATTTGGCTACCTTGGCTGCTACTAACTATATGACGCTGACTGTAGGTACCTAGTAGAGTCGTATAACGCCTCCAGACCCGGTACGTCCGAAATTTCAAAACAAACAGTTGAATTTGATATTAGTGACACTTGTGCATTTCTGGGACATATAAATTTCCATGCCGCAGATACAAAAGCAGATATTTTTGCATTCTGATCCTTGAATCCGGGTCTCATGTGCAGAGTGCACCGTGTTATTCACGACACTGATCCCATTACCTCAGGAAAAACCATTATAAGTCCTCTCCAATTATTCATAGTTGGTACAAATGTCGGGGGGTCAAGATATATAACGGAAAAGGGAAAACTAGACAAAATGTTTCCGAATAGCCGGCGAGCTGCAACGGCGATGCGACGGTCGCAGCAGGAATAAATCACGACTGATTTATTTTTATTCGGTTGGCAACACTGAACGCGTATATTCCCTGCAATGCCGTTCCATTCTTTATTTACATTATTTTCGTTGGAATAGGTTTTTATTGGTGTTCATTTGTTTTATCATTGATAATTATTTATGCTAACATGTTAAGCCTAAGTTAGTTATGGTTATGGAGTTATTAGATCTTAGTCTAAGTTATATTAATATTAATTAATGGCCAATTCTAAAGGCCTCAATATGGCCAGGCAATATCACAGACAGTTTGTGCTACGCGTCCCCGTATTAACATTAAATTAAAACACTACCTAGGTTACGATTAAGCGAGAATAACAGTGTATTCTTAGAAACTAATAAATACTTAAATTATTAATTACCAACACTTATCATAAGAGTTTATAGCATGTCGAAGTGTAGTTTGTAATGTTAGAGCCTATTATTCTATGCTAAATAGAGTAATTCTGGATAGCCTATTCTAACGCCTACTATTAAATATTAGCAAATGATTGCCTAGCAGTCACTACTAATAAAGCAAGTAATTTGTGTTGCTCCGTTGCTTCCCAGTCTTCCCACCATTTATCTTACTCGCCACCAACGACATCATATTTATATCATATAATAGTAGATTGTACAACAAGTGCATAAAACGCACCATTTTACGCGAGACGTTTATCTTTCTATATGGATATAAAATCGAGTGTAAAATGGGTTGTATGGACGAATTGTACACTCTACTTTTCACTTCGATTGCAAGGAATTGAAATGAAAATCTTTTTTTTTTGCAGTAGGTAGGTGACACCTGACTTAGGTCGTTACATACTGCTCAGTTATAAAAATATTTTCTTTTTTATATCTCAGCACGGCTAGCACGCGACGGCGCGCGAGCTCTCTCGATTTTTCTCGCACTATCCGTCTTTCTCTTATTAGAACACTTAGAACAAAAGGTAAAGTGCGATAAAAATCGAGAGTATGTCGCGGCCGTCCCATGCTAGACGTGCTGAAAACTTATTGTTATGGTTTAATTATATTCATTTCCTAATACAAAAAGCAAATTAAAAAACTAATAAATAAGACGAAATAAAAACTAAGTTTATTTCATGAAGTTTTATTGTGTACTTTTGTTTTGGTATCCTTGCCTTGGTCTTAGAATAGGTACTTACGAATCATAATAAAATAAAAATAAAGAGTTTATTCTATGAAGTTAATAAAGTTGCTCGTGTGGCCTTGGTCTTCGACGAAGATTTTACTTTAGGCACTAGGGCATGAAAAGCAACTTTATGTCGCCTACGCACAGCATAAAGACGAACTTTTAGAGCATGAGAAATGAAAACATATTATGTTAACAGTCCAACGCATTTTGCTAAACAAATACACTAGCTAAAGTAATTATTTGAGCAGCACTAGCGCCGTAATGGCGGCGCTTCCGGTGCGGCCGCCATTAGTGGCCATTTCCTCTTCACTTCCGGTCGCGTCGCTGCGAGCGCCACGTTGCGGTTTTTTCTAACATTACAAAATGGCCGTTTTCATTTTGCTCGTAATGATGATGTTATCATTTTCGTCCTATTATTTTTTAAACGAGTTTCAGACGGTAAAAGGTTTAGGGATAAGAGTTGTCCCGCTCGAATTAAATTGTCTGCCGACTTTAATTTATTATGATTACTTCAATATTGTTGGATATAAGGTGCTGATGCGCTTGTAATAAGCATTCTAGCTAATGTTACATTACAGGTAAAAGCTCGAGCATTCTAGCGAAACGACAGTAAATTGGCTTCCAGCTTTTTGCCGAGCCGAGCAATTTTGTTATTGTTTCGCCGCCGTCCTTCTCCGCCCACACAGAATTTAGGTACAGTAGCAACAGAAATTGCTAAGCGGTCCTAGTGCTCAAAATTACACACGAACATTTCATTTCATTTATTTATTCAGTCACATGGTATATGAATTTTAGGTAGGTACAGTCGCCATCAGAAATATTGGAGCGGATTTCTATTGTCGAGGCATTAGAGACGTGTTCAGATGTTTGTGAGCACTTTAGCCGCTCCGGTATATCTGATGGCGACTGTACATAAAAATGACATAAAGAACTATCATATTAAATACAAAAAAAAGGATGAAAAGTCGAGCTTACAATTATATTACTCTCTCTCAATCAAGAACTTTAATGTCAAAGGAATAAGGATCTGTGTTGGTCATTTTGAGCGTGTTAGTTTGCTTAGCTACTTCTGATGCTGACTGTACTAGAGCGTTCGCTAAGAATGATCGTGAAAAATGTAGTAGCGATGCGTCACTCTATCCTTGGTTGGCTCTGTTCGTCGTTCAATTCGACAAAGTTAAAAAGTTTCTATCAAAAATTTCATTTTTGGTACATGCTTTTATTGCCAACTGTACTTTTCTGTATACCATCATCAACTGCACATTGAGACGATTCTAACGAGCCCAAACTCAACGGGATTACGTCGGTTAAGTACTGAATTCCCACGGCCACCTTCTGTCTCCCATCAGATCAGCTCAATGGTACCATAATATGGAATTGTCATCCAAACTATACTTACCCAAAATTTCAGCTCAATCGTTCACCGGGAAGTGGGTCAAACTTAACTTGCAAGATTTGATTACAGACAGACAGACAACGGGACAGGTGAAACTAAATAAAAGCTTGTAAAAACGGCGAATGCTCGATGTTCAGTTACACGTACATACCTACTCAAGTCTAATCAGCCCCTTTACCAATAAACAAATGTTACGAGAATACTCAGAAAATTTATCCAACTTATTTATGCTATTCCAAAGATTTTAAAATACATAAAGATTAAAAATAGTCGCATCCACGTGCCAGCGCAGGCGCAGGCGCACCTAATTGTAAACAAATTCATGACGGCCGCAACACCACGAGTGTCACCTGCGCGCTGTTGACCTCAAGGGTGTAGGTGGAGGATCGGGGTCCTGTCACTTAAACTACAAACTTTTGCCCTAATGTTTCATTAGACCTTATGTTTCACTAGACATAATGCATTTTTCTTCGAAACAGTGAACTTACAGTCAAATAGAACTCATTAGGTTAATAATACCTAAACCTAGCCTGGTTTGTTTTGCAATACCTACTCCTATAAATGTGAAGCATTTAGAGCTAAATTTGTAATGTAACAAGGGAGAACTTGTAGAATTTATTGTGTCGACGTATATCAAGGATATGTCCCTGAACCTTGAAGCCATGATAATTACCTAGATATAATTTGAATTATTTTAATTTTGCATTGTATAGTTCTCTGTATCAATAGCTAAGCAAAGCATGTTGCCTTTTAACTGGCCCTTGAAGTGATCAATCAGAAGTGTGAAGCGGTGTGGGGCTGCGGGGCTCCCGCCGCTCGGCTTTGTTTGTGCTCCCATTAGCCCACGAGGGGGCTCGAGACCCGGCCACGGTGACAACTGAGTTAAGGACCGCTTACTTAGATGAGACTAGCTAGATACATATTTAAGCATTTTTTATACTCCAGGCAAAATACGGTTTTGAAAAACATTAATTTATAATAGCGTTTTTTTTGTTGATTTCATTTGAAAATGTTATTCTAGGATGATTTAGTCGAGAATCCGACAAACTTTCCACCCGGAAGTAATTATGTAGATTGAAATGAAGCATGCATTATTTTTTTTTGTATGATTTATCTTGAATATTATAGAGCAAATGTAAATGAACCAAAATAAAGACAAAAACATTTATTAATATTTATACTGACTTTTCAGGAGCCGGTTAACTTATCATTTTTTAGATGTCTGAAAGTTTGTCCGATTTTGTCGCTGGGTAACTATTTAATTGAAAATATATCCGTTACACATAAAAAATAAGCTATTATAAATTATTTCCAAAATTGTCATTTTTTCCATACAAGTTGTCAGTTCATTGCCTGGACTATTATAAATAACGACTCCGTGAGCTGTAGAACAAGCGAGTCGACTGTCTTTTTTTTATGAATTTCAAAATAGTGACTCGACCAAAATGTATTATCAAAATTTCACGAGAATCGACTTAGAAATGTAACCTGTAGAGGAGAATAGCAGGACAGCGTGACCGCGGGACAGACGATTTTCGGCCCAAGCTGAAACATAGAACTTCGTTCGCTTCGCTCGCTCGTTCGATAATTTTGCATCTATATAAACACTTGTGGCAATTTATTGCTTTTCTAGGGCGACGCATATATTAATGTATGACATTTTGGCGCTACGCGGGGTAATCACGTAACGTTTTCAACGCGCGTCAGGACAATTCAACTGTCATTTTTCCATATAAAAATTCACGTGTAGATCTACCTAACGTAGGTACATTACGAGATAGACCTGCCGATTCGACCAAACCAGCCAAATTAGGTAAGGCTCTAAAATTAAACCCAAAATTGTATTAATTTAATACATTTTTGGTCAAATATGGGCACCCAGAAGGTAAGCTAATATGATTATACTAGCTGACCCCGCGAACTTTGTATCGCCATTTTAAATGTACATTATTATTTATATATATATTTTTTTAAATAGGACAACTGATAATCTTCCGATATTTCATATTAGATCTCATTTAATCAAACACACAACACACACATATTGAAATTCAATAAAAATCATGCAGTAAAATAAATTCAAATTAAAATAATTGTCGTAACTTAACGCCAAAAGTACAATAAGTACAAAAGTCTCATTACAATAGAAGTACATTATTATAACTATGGCAACACACACATACCCAACTGCAAGAAATGCTCAAATATATGAAAACAAGTCTTCGCCCATCTTTAGTGGGTATTCATATTCACCCTTAATCCCTTTTAAAACTTGCAATTAACATCTAAAAGTTACACACACACAACAACAAATAATAGTCAAATTAATGCGTCTCATTTTTAAAGACAGGCTCTGCCGTAAGTTAAATCTGCATTTTTAAGGTCCAACATACTTGGATCTTCAATATCAAGCAGTTACTAAGTGTCCAGAAGCCAAAACATAATACTGTGTGAATTACTCCCTGCAGCATAATAATTGAACAAAATAAGAATTCGTGCAGTTGGGCTAATACTTGTCAACACATCACAACCATTGATTTGTACTTTTGTACTGAATACAAGGCTCACTAAAGCCAAATGTCTTACAACTAAAAAGCGCTAAGTTGTGATCAAACACAAATACAATGTCATATCATAATACTTATCAACCTTAGAATAATTATCAGAAACCGCCAAAATGCTCCATCTTGATGAATTCAGCTGCTCTTTCAGCGATCATCACAACGGGAGCATTGGTATTTCCCCTGACCACTTTTGGCATAACGCTGGCGTCTACCACCCTCAGACCTTTCACCCCTATAACCTTCAGCTCTCCGTCAACAACCCTCCCCATAGCGGCGGTCCCTACAGCATGCCACGCAGAGGTCGCCATAGCTTTTGCTCTACATTTAACCGATTCTTCATCTCCTGAATCCTCACAATTATCAATATCTAACTCGACAACGCGAGCGTTCATGTTTCGAAAATAAGAAGTATTTGCTATCGACCAGGCTGTATTCAAGGCTTTAGGGAATTCTTCTAAGTCCGTAACATCGCTGAAAGTACCGGAATATATCAAAGGAGGCTTCACAGGGTCTGAAGAATTCAGTCTCACCTTACCACGAGACTTCGGTTTTAGATGAACAACAGCTAATGACAATAATTCATGAGTCTCCAGCTCTGATTGTAATTTAGCGCAAATTTGGTATTGGAAGCCTAGCATGTTCAAGCAGTTGTCGTAAAACATGGATCCCATGGGTATGCAGGTGGGGTAAATAGCAAACTCTGGTACGGCATTATCTGTTTTTCCAGCTATGTACGCCCCCATGCTATTGGTTCTAGAGTAAGCACCCGTGCGATCATAGAGATACCTGATCATATCCATGTGTGCCTCGGCCTCGTCTTTGTAACATGTCCCATTATCAGCTGCTAAGAAAGTCAACACCATGACGTGATCGTGAAGGTTATCGCCTACAGGCAAGTCTTGTATAACCTGAATGCCCACGTTTTCCAAGTGCTCTTTCGGTCCTATACCAGAGAGCAGCAGTAGCTTCGCAGTGTTAAAAGTCCCTGCCGAAATCACCACCTCATTATTAGCCACGAAGGTAAACTGTTCTCCGTTTACAAGCACTTTGACACCATACGCTCTGTCGTTCTCAATCAAAATCTTCGTCACCAATGCGTTTTTCACTATCTTTAAGTTGTCACTTCTTGCTTTGTTCAGAAGCGCGGTTAAAGAGCTGTCCCGTTGTCCGTCTCTGATGGTGTGCGAGAATCTACCCGCCCCAAGCAACGCCGGGTAGGTCATATCCTTCACCATAGCGAAGCCTAGCTCTTTGAACGCTTCCAGAAACTTATCAGCCACGTGCGTGGACTCATTCAAGCCAGCGACCTCAATTTCTCCGTTCCGGCCATGATACTTCATCAATTCAGGATCGTTGATGATCCTCTCATCAGTTAGATACTCGGTCTTCTTGAAGTATTCTAGGACTGTGGTCCATTTCCAAGATTCACCAACGATGGAGGCCCATTCGTCGTAGTCAGCAGGGAAGCCTCTGGCGTACACCATGTCGTTAAGGGATCCGCTGCCACCGAGCATCTTGCCTCGCGGCTGGAGCTGCCGGCCGCCGCGGAGCGCCTGGCTCGTCAACGCATCATCCACGCTTGTAAAATTCCAGTCGTACTCGGTGCCTTTTAGATACCCGCGGAACTCAGGTATCTGTGAACGGGGAGAGTTTAATTAAGCTCTTTTGTCGATGGAGGAGTCCTGATTGATTGATTGATGTATGTACAGCAGACAGCATAAATGCATGGTCATTCCAGAAACAGATTCGCTTGTCCGCCGATCCTACGCCATCTATGAGCACGATGCACGACTATTAGCGAGATTTCACTAGATGGCGTTGTAAGCAATGTTTTGGCAAAAATAAAATTGATGTTTTTATTGTCTTTTAAAACTATATTCTTGTGGGTTACCGCCTATTATTTTTACATTAACTATATTTATCAAGTCAACTCCAGCGCGTTGCCAATTTTTTGTTTGTCACTCTCACCTTTTTGTGGATTTATTCATCTTTTTCTAATGTTTGCGCTACGAGGAAATATCCAAACATCGAATAAATTACAAAAACACTGATTCCCACCATAACTTGGCTGGGCGCAGATTTGAACTCGAAACCTTCCAGTGATGACACCTTAGGTTAACGTAAACCTGTCTATAGTTACCATTGGGCCATTATGACAGTCGAAAGATTGGTTGAAATTCGTCATCGGTTTAATTTTGTATGCATATATTGGTCACAAACATCACAACTACGAATAATTGAGGAGGGTAGACTGTATTGTAATACATAACTACCATCCAATTTATTATATTTCTTATGGCACTTACTTCTTGTTCGTTTGTCGGCCATTTACGATTCGATTTCCTTCTATACAAACATAACAATGACTTCTCGATTGATCTAGTTAAAAGATCACAATTTTTTGGTTAAATATAATGTAAACGTAAGTATATAGTGTTTACATATGTTTTGTAATCTATATTATACCTTACTACATACTCGTATCTTACATTATTCTTATTGTGTATTTACGAATACAGTTGTTACAGCGAAGAAAGGTTGTTTTATGGGCACAAGAGGAAGGATCTCGTAGACCAGGTCTCATTGATGCCGCGCATTATGAAGCTGTGAAGATGACCTATGATAACCCACATTCCAAACAAGCGAAAGCCCAGTTCGTCGTTGCTAACGGAAACCCAGAAAACAAGGTTGTAATTTGCCCTATGATATGGCTGCCTGAAGACTGAAGTGAAGAGTGAAAAAGTGAAGTGTATTCAATCCAGTCAACACGGCCATTTAAGTTTATGGTGTTATAATAATACGCGCCGTGATAATGGTCGCGTACTTAGTTCCTAATATAGAAAAAGTGCAGATGCTGTCGCGTTTACGTTATGATTTATATATTCTATAAACCGGGTTATCATAAATAAATTTAAAAAATATATATTGTTTCAGTAGGTAGGTATTAATATGCCGTTTGCTTTATTTTTTTATATTCCTTTACTATTTAAAATGTGATATTTCATAAGATCAAACAAGTGTAAGTCACGGTGAAAGCCCAAATAAAATTATTATGATTATTTTCACATCAATAACACAATAATTCATGGTTTGAACGCTCACATATAGGTATAGATATATTATGGCAATTAACACCTTAATGCGTTCTGCTGATTTGAATGTTAGATAACCCGGTTGTAAGTTAATATTGTCAATATTATATTTATTGGGATGAAGCTTCAATCTTTTTCCAATTATGGAAATGAAACTTAAGCTATTACCTCAATAAATATGTTACAAAGTTGATAGGTAACTATTACTAAGTAGTATTATAAAATTGCTTTAACAGAACTGTAGTGAACAAAATAAACATATTAAAACATAAAATGTTGTTTTAATTATTTAAGTTATGAATATATAACTTTCTTTATGACTAATATTTGAATATAAAGAACTTTCATCAATGGAAATAGAACAAATATAAAAAAAAATACAAAAACACAAAACCTCCCATTCGCTGGGATTCGAACCTCGATCGTTCTAGGCCGCTGAGCCTAGATCACATATCTTAATCCATTGAGCTATCTCAACATTATAGCTAATGGTGGAAATATAGCATTCACATACCAGTGGTATCGCACTTAAATGCAGCTATTATAAATTAGCATTTAATAGCCTTCTTAATAATTATACTAATATGAGAATATTTCTGGTGATAACAGGTATCAATTTATAGGTATTTAATGTGCCTAGTATAGTGCTTATTTTCCGCGGTATCTCTAAATAGTAGCGCCAACAACGCCATCTAGTTTAATTATTGCGCACCACGTGCAACTGGGTGAGCAGCAGACGTCAAACGATGCAAGCGAAACTGGGCCGTAAGGTGTCCATGCATTATTGCAGCCGATAGTACAGCTGTGTAGGTTAGGTAGGTACATACAAACTTATCTCAAAAACACGTGTCAGTTGAATTTCTTCCTCCGTGAGGACTAAGCAAACCTTCAATGGAATTACCCTGAAGAAGAGTGTATTGTGTAATAGTTTTTCTGTGCTGCCTTTTAGCCTTTTATTTTGACCCAATGGGCTTTTGCGATTGCGTCCCCTAATTAAGTCTACACAGAAAACAGTTCCATTTTATTAATAAACAATTATATTTTGAAACTAAATGGCAGTGCTTAGAATTCCTCAAATTCTGCATAGCCAACCCTTCAGTCTCCGCCTGGTCTTGCGCCCGCAAATGATAATGAAGTACTATACTAACAATGGTCTCCTGAGGCGGGTCGCCGCCAGCCTCCAGCAGCAGCACCGAGCCCCCGAGCCCTGCCAGCCGCGCCGCCAGCGTCGCACCCGCAGTACCGCCGCCCACCACCACGAAGTCCCATGAAGATCCATCTAGAATATACCAACAAATTCAATAACCAAAGATCGGTATCATTATCAGGCAGACATATACAGATCTATATGTAAAGTGGAACTGGCGAATGACTGCCCAGGCATAATATCTGTGCACCTGTGGTTCATCTTCTCGGATTACGCTAATTAACCCCCTCACGCTTCCCCTTTAAGGGTGAGTATCAGATGTAACGGAGCGAAATACGAAGAAAAAATCCATCTGTCGAAAGAGATGCGTAATCGACGCTATTGGTGGATTTTTTCGGGTAAGTAATACGAGGTATAAGAACTTATCATATAACAGTCATAATATATACGCTCACTTAGTATAAGCTTGTTTAGTATAACGTTCACTGCATATAATGAACGAAAGGTATAATTTCAAAATATATATTTTCGTAAAGTATAACGTTATTTAGATATAATATCAATTGATATATCGATTAAAGCGTATAATCTTCATAACACCTAAGGTGTAAGGTCAAAACAAATATCATTCAATTAATCTAACATCAAATAGTATAATGATCGGTTAGTATAATCGCCTACAATTGTTTTAATAGCAGTAAACGCTTGTAATATACATTAGTTGTTTGGTATTAAATATTTTTTGTGAACAAACATGCCAATTATTTTAACCTAACCTAACCGCCAGCATGTCGCCGTCACCCCGCGAAATTTCCGCTCTAAGGAACACAAGCTATCCCTAACCTAACCTACAAATAATACCATTGCTACGATTGTTTGTTGTTATTTCTACAGAGGGGGGCTTTGCCCCCCGAACCCGCTGCTCTGAGCTAGTCTTCTACATTATAAACCTTTAAGGAAATAACACTTATGATTGTTTTACGTTATGTATGTTATACGACAAGATATTATGTGTTACGATCGTTATACGTTATGTATGTTATACGAACTGAAATTAGTCAATGTGTGTTATAGAAAAAAACGTTATATAATATGAATATTATGTCAAGTGACCGTTCTTCCTTATTTATTTATTTAAACTTTATTGCACAAAAGAAAACTTATCGTACAAAAGGCGGACTTAATGCCTAAAAAATATATCCCAGGCATATATATATAATATATATGCCTGCTTATAAAAGTAATGAATTTGTTGTTAGAGCTAACGTTAATTATATCTTGTAAACGTTATTAATATGAAATTATATATAATGTTGTTATATTTCGTGAGACGCACCCGACTTTTTCCTCGTACATCGCTCCGCTACCTCGGCCGCCTCTGGTGGATACTCAGCCTTACCTCCTCGCCCTCGCTTAAGCGTATAGCAATACCCGGGCGAAGCCGCGCGAGCATCATGTGTGTAATATAAACCTGTGGTGCAAATATGTCTTTGTCGTAAAAATTAAAAAGGTTAACATCTAAGGGCGGGTTGCACCGACATACGATTACGGCCCCGTATCATGGTCGGCCTTATCACGCGATAAGTGACAAGATAGAGCGTCAGTATCGTCCTATCGAACGGTGTCAGCCAGTGACGGACGCTCTATCTTGTCACTTATCACGTGATAAGGCCGACCATGATACGGGGCCAGACCGATCAACGTTCAATATGGCGCCGGCAGCTGTCATGCCATATAAACTTATCAAACTTTCCACACATTCAGATTTTGACGAATACCTACCGCTTACGATTACAGACGCGTTGGTGCAACCCACCCTAACTCGTTCATAGTAATAGTCATAGTCATAGTCATAGCCCTGGTCATAGTCATAGTCATAGTCATTTATTCACATAACAATATACATTGTGTTTGAATATAATAATTTAAAATAATAAAAATGTTGAATGTACTAAACTAAAAAAAATATAATCACAATCAATAGCATTACAAAGCATAAATTCATTTAAAATACAATACAACACCAATACAATTTGAAAATGATATGTCCATAATTTAAATATAATGTCAAAATTCTAATATAATTTAATTTCATTTATTTTAACATTTTGAGCTTACTTAAGACTAAAAACCACAATAAATTTCCTAATACATAAATCAATCAGTCAGATAAATTAAAACTTACATTAGAAATAGGACACATCATAATAAAAATTAGCTACATTTTCAGTCTTAATTTCAGTAAAAATAATAGTACAATTTGAATATTTGAAATACAAGTTCAGTTTTTAGTTTTAATTTAGTTTTCTTATTATTCTCTTAGTGGTTAGTCTTAGTTTATATTTTTATTTAATATGTATTGTGTTTTTAACCAATAGTCTTATTTGTAATAAATAGGCTTAGGACATTTGGTAGCATACCGTGGTTCTAAAATCCATGGAGTCGCCGAATGTGAAATTTTCTAAGTGAACTTCACAGTATGAAGTTATATTAAAGGCTTAGGACTTTTTGAAACATATCATGCTTCTATATTCTATGGAATTTTTAGTTGTAAAATAATATATAATAAAGAAAAAAGGACATTTAATAAAAATAGTATAATGTAATATATTAATTAACAATGCATTTTATAACGGTTATATACAAATTAAACCTAGAAAATATAACGTTAATTTAAGGTTTAACGTTAAGGTTGTCTGGAAGAGATCGCTCTTCAGCGATAAGACCACCTGTTGTCTACCTCTACCTACATGTTATTGTATTGTTTCTCTTTTTAACTGCTTTGTTTGTGTGAGGTGTGCAATAAAGAGTATTTGTATTGTATTGTTAATTTCAACAGACGAGACGTGATCGGTTGAAACGTCGCTAAGCTTTACTCAACAAATCAAATTTAAACTGAAGCTTCCAGGGGCTATAACAAAATTAATAAATGAAACATTTTTAGGTCAACTCTATTAGTTCTTTATACGCAATAATTCTACATATTTGAGAAAGTACTGGCTGTTGGAATAAGTGTGTCATAATCCTCATCAAATATTACTTCATTCTCGTCATTGAAATGGTAATAGGAATGTATAGTTATGATTTTCTCTATATTTTCCGGGGTTAAACGAGTTCTACAATTATCAAACACCCTTTTGTGTGTCGAGAACGATCGTTCCACGTCCACTGAAGTTAACGTTGTGTTCTCGAGGAATTGAGGTATTTCTTCATCATGGTGCTCTGTGACCAAATTTCGGATATTGTCGAAGTCAGGGTTCCGGTCTAACACTTTTTCTAGTTTGTCTAGGACACTAACTGAAGCACACCATTGTAAAACAATATAAGTGTCTTCGAAAACTTGTAACGAGTCGTTTAGAGACATATTTGTACACTCTAGTTTTGTAATGGTTTCTGGTATAATTTCGTATGCATTTTTTATAATATCAAGTTCGTTTTTAAAATTAGTGTTGGAAATAGCCTTTTTATGTGACAGTATGTATAAATCTTTATAGTTAATAAGACATCATACTTTTTTACTTTGACTTTGACTTCGAAATTTTTACACATGGCGACTCCAAAGATTTTAGAACCACGGTATGCTACGAAAAGTCCTAAGCCTAGTAATAAATGTCTGATATATGTAGTTCAATATAAAATTTCAATATAAAATATCAAACAGCTTTTTGTGAAAGGTCATGACGATGTTGTCTGAAAAGTATTATAAAGGACATAACCGGTACAGCGATAAGGCCAGCGAACTTGTTGGAAATGCTCTTAGTATGCAGGTACCGGGATTAGTCGGAATCAATCTAGAAAGGTCCGGATCAGTCTGTCAACCAACAATTATTTAAGAGTCCCCCAGCACGATTGACTCGAGGCGACTCTCCATACAAACTTAGTTTGGTTCTCAATTTAAAACGGCATATTGGAATAACATGAAGTATTTGTTCACAATGGGATCCGCCATATCTAGGTCGAAAACTAGTTTCTGAATGCTTCATTTATAATAGAAATACAATAGAATAAATTTAATTTTCACAAATTATGTAATTTCTGTTGCGGCTATAACAACGAATACTAAAAACAAAATAAAATAAATATTTAAGGGGGCCTCCCATACAACAAACTTTTTTTTTTACTGTTTTTATAGATATTGGTACGGAGCCTTTCGTGCGCGAGTCCGACTCGCACTTGGCTGGTTTTTTTATTTTTAGCAAGTAGTAGTAGTAGACATGGCGGGCGCATTGTGTATACAAAGTTTTATGTTATTCTAGCATATCGGTCGCTTTATGGGAACCGAACTACGTTTGTAGGAAGCATCCTGGCGACCCCTTAAGATAATAAGTAGGTGCAAATTCTTCCAGGCCGAGATAGCCGGTAGGAATAAACTGCTCACTTGACAAAAACCTGATTCTAAGGGGGTCTGGGTTCTCTTTTCAAAACTATTGCCGCCATTAATCTTGGATTGAGTAACCAACGAGTCGAGATCCTTCAGATTTATTTATATTTATTAAGAGCCTGGTGTGTCCCACTGCTGGGCAACGGCCTCCGTCTCTTTCTTCCACGTATCCCTGTCCTGGGCAGCCCAGTTTTGGTTAAAGATGTCAAGCGATCTCCCACCAGGTAGACCGCGACGCCATGTTGTTTTGTGGTGGTGATTCTAGCCCATAACTGCATACAAATCGAAATAACGCTGCGATGGAGGGGCTACTCACTATCCACTGAGGCGTATGGCAGCCATGTGTCCGGTACGAGGCACTGTGAGGCCGCGAAGAACTGCAGCGCCGCCGCTACTGTCGACCCCACCGCCCCGCTCGTGCACGACATCTGCCAAATAGATATAGCTAAATAAAGAGAATAGCTCAACATTATTTTTTACTAAACGGGACTTAATCGCGTGTCTGAACTACCCGCACTAAGTTGCGTTCGGAAATCCGCGCAGCAAGAAGATTTTGATACCCGCTTAAGCCAGTTCGTCCCGTGATCAAGGATGTTGTGACACATCCGAAACGTAGCCTCAAAGAGGTAAATTAATAATGTGTGAGAATCGTGAAAGTTTAAATCAATATACTTATAGAGAATAGCTCTGTTAGAGTTAGGGCACGGCGGGATGTTATCTCGCTCATATTTCTACAGCCAAACTGGGGAAGTATGTCCTCCTTACAGAAGATACCCATAATAACAGCACAATTTGCTGGGCCTACTTAGGTATGTGGACTTGTTCCTGGTGATGAGAGAGCTCGCCGGAGCCCGCGAGGATGCACTGTGTTGGGTGTGGGACCTGCATTTGTCTCTAGATGTCAACCCAACGAATCCTCAAATCAATGAAGGGTCAGCACTTAGATTTGCAAACTATATAGGCTAGGGTGTCGCTTACCGTCACACAAACGCCGTATGCTTGTTTGCCTCAATATCTGATACGTGACGAAGTAGGACTCATGGGCGCCGGCAGGAGGGTGCAAGGGGCTGCACCTGCACGACCCTGTCCGGAACAAATACCTTACATAGGCATAGTATTTTCCCCTATCTTGTAAATTTCTCATTTACATTATTTCATCTATACGTAAAACACAGCAAGTGCTATATCATGGCCCGAACAATAATGCCAACCATTGGTCTGCTACAGATACTAAGTATGTTTTCGATCAGAAATAATAATATATACAAAAAAAATACCACGCTATTTGAATTTGACATTACATTGATCTGCATAACACGGTTCCGGGGCAATCTGCCGAATCCTACACCGGAGATGACGATGCAACGGGGCCACGCCGTTTCGTCGCCTAAATAGTATTATTTGTTGTTTTTAGTTTCGTGACGCATTGGTTAGCTACTGTAATGTCACGTACTTAAATGTATTTGTCAATAAACAAATAAATAATAACATACATGTATAATTCTATACTTTATATTAGTTGATAGATCAATGAGTAGATAAAGATGCACCTTCCTGAAAGTATCTTTTTTTTCTCTTTTATTTGACGACCGGTTAGTCTAGTGGGTAGTGACGCTGCCTACGAAGCTGAAGGTCCTGGGTTCGAATCCCGGTAAGGGCAAATATTTGTGTGATGAGCATGAATATTTGTTTCTGAGTCATGGATGTTTTCTATGTATTTCAGTATTTCTATCTATTAACTATATCGTCGTCTAGTACCCATAGTAGCATTGCAAGCTGTATAAGAGCTGTATATCAGTTTATTTGAATACTATAAGCTGTACATTTAGGCTGTACTACAGCTGTATAAGCGCTTATACAGCCCTTATAAGTTAAAAAAGGGCCCCAATTATACAGCTTTTCGCGTTATTAGAGCTGTACAGTAGCTGTACAGTAGCTGTACAAGCAATAGATAAGCTGTATAATAGCTGTAATTCGGTGTAAATGGAAACCTTAGCACTACAGATTATCTCTTATAAATATGATTTAAGAATATAAGTTTTAAATAGGTTTTTAAGAAGAATTACAATAGAATAAAAAATATTTAAGTCTAAAAATGTCTTTTGTTCATTCGTTATATATTTGTAATGGCGACAAATGACAAATATAAGTTGAAAGTAATAAAGTGCAGTTAAGATACAGGATCTTGAGAGAAGTTATATTACTATTGGTAAGTGCCGATTATTATTTATTGTGAACATGTGTATCTTTTCTGGCAAAATATTCACGCCCCTGCTTAATAATCAAGAGAAACATAACAAAAATATCTAAAAGTCGTACATAAGTTTAGTTTTTGTTTTTAAGGTTAAGGTTTTTTTTTCTTTTAATGTTAATTCTAAGGCTAAAGTCAATTTATTTTAGGTGGTGATCATAAAATGACAAGTTTTTGTTAAATATTTGCAAGTGTATCTTTAATTATATTTTCAAATATGTTTTTATTCATAGTAAAATGGCGACAGTTTTTAAACAGCCTATAGGATAGTTGGAGAGCATTATACTCTTAGTAGCTGTACTATGTAATTAATGGAGTCACTTCTACAGCTTTTGGATTTAAATCAGCTTTGTAATAGAATATTTTTATACAAATAGATTTGAGCAACTGTCAGTAATAGACTAAAGCTGTAATATGACTGCCATTTATTCATTTAGTTTTATAATACACTCCTTGTCAGAAATCATAAAACTACTATACTTATATGAGTGCAAAATTACGCCAAAAAATTACTTTAAGCGACTTTGGTCAGAAATACAGACAAAAACTGTACTACAGCTGTCATTTATTCTTTTAGTTCTATAATAACCTTACAGACAGAAGTTATAAGACTATTATACTTATAATAGTGTAAAATTACGCCATAAGAATTAGTTTTAAATCGGAGTTGACAAATACTTTTGTACAGCAACAAGTGCCAGGTGATCCTACACTATAGCCTCTATACAGCTTTAATGATAGAATAAGCTTGTAGCGTCACACAACACTTAAAGTTTTATAACGGAGTTTACAGATACTTTTTTACAGCAACAAGTGCCAATTGATACTACAATACAGCCTGTATACAGCTTTAACGATAGAATTAGGTCGAAGTGTCACACAACACTTAAAGTTTTATAGTAGATTTTTTATATTCTGATATAACACCCCATGCGTACGCAGATTCCTTTATAATGATTTTATACAGCTAGAGCTCAGGTTAGTTTTCTCTGACACTCTTATAAGTCCCTTAAAACACTCTAAGTTCTAAATTGGCTGGTATATTGATTTTACCGACACTTAAATGCTACTTGGGTAACACAAGCCTTATTGAGCTTACTATGGGACTAGGTCGATTTGTGTAAGATTGTCCCCTAATATTTATTATTATTATTATCTAATCCTGGCGGCGCCCATGGTAGGACTGCAGACTTCCCCAGGCAAAAGTTACGGCTCGCTCTGTCGATAGTAAAGGTATTGGCAAGCAAGCTGGCCTGGCTGATGGTAAGCCGAAACCGAAATTGCTTGCAAATCCAGAAGCAAAGCTTACGATAACAGCAGTAGAAATATAGTTCAAATGTGTCATCATCATCATCATATCAGCCGAAAGACGTCCACTGCTGGACATAGGCCTCCCCCAAAGAGTGCCAAACTGACCGGTCCTGCGCCACCCGCATCCAGCTTTTACCATCAGTCCACCTTGTCGGGGGTCCACCCACGCTGCGTCTTCCGGTAAAAAACTGGTTCCGGCTCAAATGTTAATCGATTCCAGTTATAATTGAATAAACAGTTGAATAATAATACGAACGGAGTTCCTGCTGTTATCATAAGCACGCCAGAAGAGCGCGATATAAAAAAAAATACAAGTACATATTTTCAGTAGATATGTATATGGTTAAAACCAAAAGTAAGTACAGAGGCTCTAGTATAAGTTTTACCGAAACAAAACTTTACGATCGCGTTTGCGTTTTACCCGGGATTTGACAGCTAAACGCGAACGCGGTCGTAACGTTTTGTTTCGGTAAAACTTATACTAGAGCCTCTGACCCCCGTACCTACTATAGTGTGCACTGTACCACGGTCACGGTGGTCAGGACAGGATTCACCATCCTTGTAAGTATCACTTAATAATTAATTGTTATACTCGTCGACCTTAATGTTTGAATTAAGACTTAGAACAACTTAAATCACATACTTTTTACTATGGAGCTCCCAACTCAACATTTCATTACTGTTGAGACAACTTAAATGAAATTGACCAATCACGTGGCGCCTTTAATGAACTATAATGTATTTGACCAATAGGACGCCGTCATGAGAAAGTCAAAAGGTAATAGACATCAACGCACAAAAAAGAAAAAGCTGTTGGTTGCACTTCGTTTCAGCAGGGCTTAGATTTTCAATAGATACCAAGTTTGTTTAATTAGTTCAGTTGACTCGTAGAAAAAGTATTGTATACAATAGTAATAATTAGCTTTTTAAGTCTCGTACCTTAATTAGGCCACTCGTCAGCAAGCTTCGTGGCCTAAACGTGGTAACTGAAAAAGCATATATTATATAACGATTGCATAAAATACTAATGCTTTACAACACGTAATCACATAACATTCGTTCAGTATCGCTGTATAAGTAAACTTGAATCTACAGAATTTAAAAATGCAATAATAAAGTAAACAAAAGAATTCCACTGTTGAACAATTGACAACTCGTATGCAGCGGTTGTTGGGCCGACTTAAGAGTCCGCAGCATACGGAGAGAAAACTTTTGTAGATTTCAATAAAAAATAGTAATTATAACTAAAATATTAGTTATTCCCAGGACAAGGAGAGTATACTGCCGGTTACAAACGAGTTTTACTTATGGTCTTTACTAACAGCAAAGAAACATGTCTTTTTGGAATTACAATATTGTTTACTAATGACAAATGAAATTTATTTGAACGCAAATAATATAACATACTTGCTATTAATATGTGTTAGTTACACCGATAACATTCAGTAGTCGGCGAGAGTATATATTTTTTAGGAATGAATACTCCTGTTAGTCGGAATTAGAAAAGAAATCAGAAACGAATCAAGCTGTGACGTAATTTTTCCCAGTATTTTGTTTAATATTAACTAAAGTCTGGCCATCGAAACGTGATACTGAAAATAACCGCGAAAATCTAAAATGTAGCTATTAAATATGTCTGAATGAACTAGGGTTAAACGATTTTAATACGTTTGTCAATAACGAATAACTTCATAATTAATGACAAAAGCATCAACATATTAGAACTCTAGCTCATACAGGCAAACCATAGCTACAATTTTAAATTACTCGGTTATTTTCAATGTCACGTTTCGATTGCCAGACTATAAAGTGGGTCCACATCTGAAACAATACAAATGCGATAGAAGCGCTCCACGTAAGGGCCTGTATTCACATGAATTAGTGTGAGTTCATACATTTGCTGCGAGTGCGAGTAGCTTTGTATGGACTCGCACTAATCACTAATCAAAGTGAATACAAGGCATAACACACGTACACTTGGATCGCGGTGATGCACGATCAAAAGTTGATCAGTTGATATGATGACTTGGATCAGCTTCCAGTTTGCTTTTTAGGGTTCCGTAGACGAATAGGAACCCTTATAGTTTCGCTTTGTCTGTCCGTCCGTTCGCGGATAATCTCAGTAACCGTTAGCACTAGAAACCTGAAATTTGGTACTGATGATGTATATCAATCACGCCGACAAAGTGGTAAAATAAAAAGTGTTTTATTATATTTTATTAGGATACCTCCCCTATACGTAACGTGGGGAGTGTTTTTTTTTCATTTCCACCCTAACGTGTGATATATAGTTGGATAGATATTCAAAAATGAATAGGGATTTGCTAAAATCATTTTTTGATAATGTTAATATTTTCGGAGATAATCGCTCCAGAAGTAAAAAAAAATGTGTTCCCCCCCCCCTCTAACTTTTTAACCATAAGTTTTAAAAATATGAATAAAATCTCAAAAGTAGAACTTTATCAAAACTTTCTAGGAAAACTATTTTGAACTTGATAAGTTGAATACTTTTTTGAAAAAATTACAAAATCATTTCTGGTCGAAAAACTACGGAACCCTACACTGAGCGTGGCCCGACACGCTCTTGGTCGGTTTTTTTTTACACGGTTTTTAAACTCCAACAACAGAAATTCGCCGTCTCGCACCGCGAGCGGTCACCAAGCGAATGAGCGGTGGGAAGGGGCAGGGGTGGTCGCCGACTCTTGTTATTAGTAAACTTTATTGTAAACCCGAATAGCCGTCACTGTAATAACAAATAGTTTTTTACTATTCTACGAACAACAAAACTTTTATGAAAAATGAAAAACTTTAATTACTGGTTCACCAATTGTAGGAATAACAAAGTGACTTTTAAATATTATAATCTGCTATAACTTCGCACTTTAATAAATCTTATTGTTATTTTTAGTAACATTTTCATCTTGATATTAGTATACTAGTCATCAATACAAGAAAAGACACTGGTATTTATACATTTTTGTAACCGAAAGTAATGAATGTTCATTTCGGAACAGAATAAAACCGTTTAATAGTTATCACATAATGAAATTAGTACCTACAACCCATATGATACAGAGACAGAATATAATGGAAAAATAAACCATCTTCGTCTGTAGCCCCCGACAGGATTCGAACCTGCGACCTTTCTATTATTAATATATGCTATCCCATTGTAGGAAAGACATTTTGTTAAATGATAATTCTAGTTTAAAACCTATATGTAAAAAAGATATACCAGATTTCCTCAACTCGCATTTCTTGAATGTGGCGACTAATTTCAACATAGGGGTAAATGAGCATCTAGCGATGCAATACCTAACTCAGCATTTACAAACCTCCAATGTTCCCACTATCGAGGTGCCCATCGTTACACGTGCCGATCTCGATCGCGTACTTAAATCCATGATGAAAAGTCGTAGCACTCTTGATACTTATGATATATCTATAAACATAATATTGTCTATATGGCCAATACTTTCGGAGATACTGGTAATTCTAATTAACGAAATGTTCTCGGCTGGTGTTTACCCTGACATACTCAAGTGTACAAGGGTGTGCCCGGTGTATAAAAGTAAAGGTGAAAAAACATCAGTCGATAACTACAGGCCCATATCAATAGTACCCAATATCTCCAAAATAATTGAGTCGATTTTGTCACACCACTTAATGAAGCACCTTGAGACTGACATACTGACCGACAGACAGTTTGCCTATCGTAAAAACATGTCTACCACAAAAGCAGCCTATCAAGTGATAGACACTATAACTACCGGCCTCGATGAAAAACAGAAAATTGCTGGAATATTCTGTGACCTGTCAAAAGCTTTCGACGTCATAAGCCATGATCTCCTAATAAAAAAGCTCAGGCGTTATGGACTTCAAGGAAACAGTTGTAACTTGCTCCAATCGTTTTTAAAAAACCGAACTCAAGTGGTTGAAGTGATGTTGGGTGGCAAAAGAATGAGATCGGGGACTGGCAGCGTGATGGTCGGGATTCCACAGGGTTCTTCTTTAGGGAATACCCTCTTTCTTGGATTTATAAACGACCTACCATCCGCCGTAACTGAAGGTCAAATTACTCTGTTTGCCGATGACACCACAGTGGTAGTTAGCGCGAGTACATACGAGCGACTAAATGAAAAAATCACCACTGTATGCGACCAGCTGACAAGATGGTTCTCGGCAAACGGTTTGATACTGAATGTCAACAAATCGAACGTTATGCTCTTTTCAAGTAGGTGCATCCCAACTGCGAATATCCAGTGTCCTATGCCGGTAGGTGAAATGTGTAGGTTTCTAGGTTTTACATTAGACCCCACACTAAACTGGAAACAGCATGTCGACTCGCTGTGTGGTAGGCTGAGTAGTGCAGTGTTTGCACTGCGAAAACTGAAGCCGTTGGTCTCCCGTGACGCGCTAAGGCAAGCGTATTTTTCTCACTTTCACTCGCTTATGACTTACGGCACATTATTATGGGGAAACTCAACTGATGCTGAGAGGGTGATGCGAATGCAAAAAAGAGCTCTGCGGACCGTGCTTGGGCTCAATCAGCGGCAGTCCTGCAAAGCGTTGTTTGCCGAACATCGAATAATGACCCACTATTCACAGTACATTTTCGAGATCATCATGTTCACGAGAAACCACCTGTCACAATTTAAGCGAGTGGAAGTGACGGGGAAGTGCCTTCGTAGTACGGGAAGACTTCGAACAGTGCAACGGCGCACAGTGCTACACGCTAAGAATGCGCGGGTGATAGGACCAACCTACTATGAACACCTACCCGACGACTTAAAAAATGAATGTTCCGAGGAAACGTTTAAGCGCCGACTAAAGAACCTTTTATTGGAGAAGTCGCTTTATTCTGTAATAGAATACATTGACATACCCAAATAAGACATTTATTTTCATTTTTTTAAATGTAGTTATTTGGTGATCCAATTAGATTTTTATTTTTATTTTATTTGACATATTAAATATATACTGACATGTTAATGGATAAGTACTACCGGTAGGTACTCATTATTATTATTATTATTTAATTTTATTTGACTAAGGATTGATAAGGTACCTCTCAGTACAATAATTGTTCATGATTTTTATATTATTTGTATTCTTAACTTTGAAATTTTGACATTCTTATTTTTTATTTTCTATTTGTTGATTTATATTATTCTTTCTATTATTGTTGCGAAATTGTGCCTAACGATCATTATACAATAAGTAGTATTTACAAAGGTATTGTTATATGAGAATTGTGTAATGAGATAAATAAAACTAAACTAAACTAAACTATTAACGCTAGACTGCTCTACCAACTGAGCTACGAGAACAGTGACGCAAGTTGTATACTAGACGAAGTTGTTATAGACTGTGAAACAAGTCTATAATTCGATACAGAGAGGGCGCTAGTCATAGCGGGAATATAGTGGAAAAATATACAACTTGCGTCACTGTCCTCGTAGCTCAGTTGGTCTGCTCTACCAACTGAGCTACGAGGACAGTGACGCAAGTTGTATACTAGACGAAGTTGTTATAGACTGTGAAACAAGTCTATAATTCGATACAGAGAGGGCGCTAGTCATAGCGGGAATATAGTGGAAAAATATACAACTTGCGTCACTGTCCTCGTAGCTCAGTTGGTCTGCTCTACCAACTGAGCTACGAGGACAGTGACGCAAGTTGTATACTAGACGAAGTTGTTATAGACTGTGAAACAAGTCTATAATTCGATACAGAGAGGGCGCTAGTCATAGCGGGAATATAGTGGAAAAATATACAACTTGCGTCACTGTCCTCGTAGCTCAGTTGGTCTGCTCTACCAACTGAGCTACGAGGACAGTGACGCAAGTTGTATACTAGACGAAGTTGTTATAGACTGTGAAACAAGTCTATAATTCGATACAGAGAGGGCGCTAGTCATAGCGGGAATATAGTGGAAAAATATACAACTTGCGTCACTGTCCTCGTAGCTCAGTTGGTCTGCTCTACCAACTGAGCTACGAGGACAGTGACGCAAGTTGTATACTAGACGAAGTTGTTATAGACTGTGAAACAAGTCTATAATTCGATACAGAGAGGGCGCTAGTCATAGCGGGAATATAGTGGAAAAATATACAACTTGCGTCACTGTCCTCGTAGCTCAGTTGGTCTGCTCTACCAACTGAGCTACGAGGACAGTGACGCAAGTTGTATACTAGACGAAGTTGTTATAGACTGTGAAACAAGTCTATAATTCGATACAGAGAGGGCGCTAGTCATAGCGGGAATATAGTGGAAAAATATACAACTTGCGTCACTGTCCTCGTAGCTCAGTTGGTCTGCTCTACCAACTGAGCTACGAGGACAGTGACGCAAGTTGTATACTAGACGAAGTTGTTATAGACTGTGAAACAAGTCTATAATTCGATACAGAGAGGGCGCTAGTCATAGCGGGAATATAGTGGAAAAATATACAACTTGCGTCACTGTCCTCGTAGCTCAGTTGGTCTGCTCTACCAACTGAGCTACGAGGACAGTGACGCAAGTTGTATACTAGACGAAGTTGTTATAGACTGTGAAACAAGTCTATAATTCGATACAGAGAGGGCGCTAGTCATAGCGGGAATATAGTGGAAAAATATACAACTTGCGTCACTGTCCTCGTAGCTCAGTTGGTCTGCTCTACCAACTGAGCTACGAGGACAGTGACGCAAGTTGTATACTAGACGAAGTTGTTATAGACTGTGAAACAAGTCTATAATTCGATACAGAGAGGGCGCTAGTCATAGCGGGAATATAGTGGAAAAATATACAACTTGCGTCACTGTCCTCGTAGCTCAGTTGGTCTGCTCTACCAACTGAGCTACGAGGACAGTGACGCAAGTTGTATACTAGACGAAGTTGTTATAGACTGTGAAACAAGTCTATAATTCGATACAGAGAGGGCGCTAGTCATAGCGGGAATATAGTGGAAAAATATACAACTTGCGTCACTGTCCTCGTAGCTCAGTTGGTCTGCTCTACCAACTGAGCTACGAGGACAGTGACGCAAGTTGTATACTAGACGAAGTTGTTATAGACTGTGAAACAAGTCTATAATTCGATACAGAGAGGGCGCTAGTCATAGCGGGAATATAGTGGAAAAATATACAACTTGCGTCACTGTCCTCGTAGCTCAGTTGGTCTGCTCTACCAACTGAGCTACGAGGACAGTGACGCAAGTTGTATACTAGACGAAGTTGTTATAGACTGTGAAACAAGTCTATAATTCGATACAGAGAGGGCGCTAGTCATAGCGGGAATATAGTGGAAAAATATACAACTTGCGTCACTGTCCTCGTAGCTCAGTTGGTCTGCTCTACCAACTGAGCTACGAGGACAGTGACTAGCGTTAATAGAAAGGTCGCAGGTTCGAATCCTGTCGGGGGCTACAGACGAAGATGGTTTATTTTTCCATTATATTCTGTCTCTGTATCATATCGTTTATAAAATGATCGGGGTAACTTCCTCGTTAAAAATAACACGAAACAAAAATATTTAATTAAATAATTTGTTTCGTGAAAAGGGTAAGTACCTACAACGTTGAATACCAACAAATACCAAATAATACACCATACCCAGGAATTTTCGCGATACACTAACAAATTAAAAATACACAACTTATACGGATTTTAAATTTGTGGATCCGAACAAGCCACATAAAATGTATATAACTTAAATAAATAAAAACAATAACAAATCACATGTACAAAAAAATCAAATCACATCCCGTATATATTAATATTACGCAGACTCATATGTTTAAAATACATACTTCATTTAAAATAAACAACCTATAAGAATTGTATAACTGTGGATCCGAATAAGCCAAACACACTAACATAATTAAAATAAAATATACGTAAAATCGAAAAAAAAAAAAAAAAAAAAATAGTTATATATAGATACGTATTTAAAGTATTTCTAATATATATATTGATATACTCAAAATGATATCCCTAAAATAGTATCACTACGGTAACCTACAATTAACTTATGTTTAAAAGTTTCGTTTAACTGGCCCTAGACAAGTGAAGTAGTTACGAGTCGAGCAATCAAAGATACCCTCGTATGATCCTGTTACTAACCACAGAAATCTAAACCTTATGTTAAAACTATACGGTCTATTCCTAAATTATATTTTTTTCTCTGAACCCTAAGTTAAATATAAATATCACTGTTTGTTAAACATTGTCATAAATGCTTGCTTATTGCGTTAAATTGTAATAGCTTTAGATAAGTTAACTATTTATAAGTTGTCTTGTAAGTGAAATACTTAATTTCTTTAGACAATAAAGTTTCTTTAAACCGAACGTTCTAAAAACAACATATTTTTTAATTTCTAGAAAAAATATGTATATATTAATAAAACTTGGTATTCACGCCTTTTAAAAAGCAGGTTTTTAATTCGAACGATATTTTTTCTCTCTGTATATAACGGCCCGGCCACGACATTGCGCGTTTTGCGGAGCGGCAAGCGTTTTATCTGTTCATTGCGCGGTCGTGATGTGCAACGCACTGTGGTTAGTTGGGATCACACGCAATGGATTAGAAAAACCGCTGCCGCTGCCGCCGCCGCGCGTGTCCGTGGCCAGGCCGTAAGCTAGGCCGAATTTCACCTTCCCATACAAACGTAGTTACGCTCTCAATTTAAAACTACGTGTTGATTGTCACGAAACTTTGCATATACAATGACATGAGGTATATCTATGTCTGTAATTAGTATAAGTACCTAGATATTTTTCTAGCAGGAACAGAATTTGCTTAGTGCTTACCACAATAAAAATATCGACAAGTACTTGTTATCGATAAATATACTACTACTTCAACGACAAGACGTATTGCAATGAATAGTTATTTATTATAGAGCAGTCTACATGAAACTTTCAGGGTGTACAGTGTTTTTTATTTATCTTGATTGTAGTGTAACATTTGGAATAATGCACGTGTATCTGCATGTCTAAAAATTGATTTTATAAAAAAAGTGTTACAAACATATTTAGGGCAGGGGATGTCAATGTTCTGCGTTCTGCGTCTACTACAAAAACATTTTACTGAAGTCATGTTTTAAATTTGTCCATAGTTGTTCATGTTCGCTAACATAGATATTAATCACTGTACTTGCGGCATGCACTTTACTAAAAGTCTAGTATTTAGTCAAAAGTAACATGCAGTATAGCTATTTAAAAATATTTACATATCATCCAATTCAACCAAGTAATGATAAAGAGGCAAAATCGCAATACACATTTCATTTAATTTCTCTACTTATTTCCAAAGTAAAAAATAATCAAACTTTTTATATTCATAGCCGTTATTCATTAAAAAAGTAAATAATTATTGTCATTAAATGTGACGTTTATTGACATTGCAAGGCAAATATATTGTTAACACAAGACTGTTGTTGAATGTTCATTGTCGCCATCTTGGCGATAGTCACGTCTATTTGATTTTATAATGGTTTAATTCGTTATTCGTATTTAATTTATACACTTACTGACTCTGGCAAAGGCCCTCGAGGCAGCCATTTCTCTTTTATAATAATAACACAAGACTGAATACGAAAAAATGCCACCCAGAAAAACGTCCCGACACGAGAGAATCACCTCGTTTATTGTAAATATACCAGAACTCGAATTTCGTGGTTCAACATTATTTTGCACCAAATGCGAAGTACACATAGTCGCAAAGAAACATAACATCAGATGTCACATTAACACAGACAAGCATAAGAATATTCAGGAAGAGAAAAACTATTTCATATGGACCTAACGAAATTTATGATCAACTGCAATGTGCCATGGTACCAATTAGACAACCCCAATTTTCGAACACTTATTCAAAATTGTATCACAGGAAAATAATAAATAATTCACGGTCTTAAATACATTTCAAGAAACAGACGCTGTATCCATACGTGAGGCAAAAAGGGAAATTAATAAATACAGGAAGATTTATCATTTATTGCACAAAATTTGTGCATAATTCAAAGGTCGATTAAAAAACTAGAGTCACCTTCACTGACACTAGACTCGAGCATTAATATCGTGAAAAACGTGCAAACAAATTTGTCAAAAATCAGTTTACACATAAAGGGCAAGGAAATATACCGTAAATTTCGTACTGTCATAGACAACATTCAGGATACAAAACTGTAATGAAAATTAATCAACTACTTAAGTGTGAAGAAGTGGAGCTTACACAAAATGACAAACGTGCAGCTGATAGTTTTGCATATTTTCGATATGCACCGATAACATCAGTCGAAGTTGAAAAGTCATTTAACCAATTGAAGTGGATTTTCTCCAAAAGGCGAAGAAGTTTGACACCAGAAAACATGGAAAAAATTATAATCGTTTACTTCGAGAATCATGTAAGAAAACCTTTTTGATAGTTTTATTACTGGCTGTAAAACTGCGTAGAACATAAATAACAAATGATTTATTTCTGTCACTACACTCATAAGCAGATTATATGTATAAAAACTTATTTAGAATATAATTATTACGTACAATACGCCCAAAATGTGTAAAAATTTGTTGATATATTTAAGTAAAAGAGAAAGAGGGTCATTAATACATCAGTGCGATACTGTTAATAATAAAAAACTAAGGTATACCTACACTGTAGCTATATACAGAGACACATACACAGATTTGCTATGGGATCAAAAATGGGTTTGGGATATACTACATGTTGCATCATTCTGCGTCAATTTGAAAGACAATTTGGGTGTGGGTTTATCATGGAGTGACTTATGGGAGAATTAATTCAGTGACACGAAGAAATAAAGTTACAAAGGGTTTCAAATTGTTTTCTAAAGTATGTAAAATACAAATAAATTTATAGTTTGGTTACTATTATCTATTTTTAACGCACCCTATTACCCTATATTTTTCTTTGTATTATCTCTATGACGTTGAAGTGGCACTTATCGATAACAAGACTGTCGATGTTTTTATTTTGTCAAACACTTAGACGTCAACGTTCGTGCTATAAATATATCTAGGTATAGTAATTAGTTTATATGGTTCCAATTTATAAAACAAACAAAATGCAGCAAAAACAAGTTTTGTATGAAAAACTTAAATTCTCTGTTTTTTTTTACTATGGTATCTGAACCTACATAAAATAATCACAGACCTGGATATACCTCATGTCATTGTATGCATGCAAAGTTTCGTTACAATCAAACACGTAGTTTTAAAATGAGAGCGTAACTACGTTTGTATGGAGAATCGAGCTTACTGCGGACTTTTAAGCGTAGGTACTCAAGCAGTATACGCAAAAACTTAACATAAAAATAATTACCACGGGATAGAAATATAAATAGAAATATATGTATTTGTAAAATACAGGTGAACAAATAAGGTCTTATTCTACTATCAAAGTAATCCTTGTTTTTGCCTACTGGGCGTACACATTTTTACTTTAGAAACATTTTTTTACCAATTGCGTCTTCTTAATTTAATAAAAATCTAATATTTCTGTTGAAGTAGGTACATCTATATTTAATTGACTATGGTAAGTAGATGTGAGATGTGAGAGGAAGACAGAAGGTGGGCATGGGAATTCAGTCCTTACCCGACGTAACCCCGTTGAGTTTGGGTTCGTTAGAATCGTCTCAATGAGTAGTTGATGATGGTATACAGAAAAGTACAATCGTCAATAAAAACTTGTACCAAAAATATTTTTTTTGACAGAAGCTTGTTCCGGATCACTACCGTACGTGGCACAGTCGCAAATTAGTAAAAGTAGTCGGCTAAATAAAATGACCTAAGTATTATTATAGCGAGAGATAACTAACGTTTAGTGTTTTTAAAAGGCGCTTGAGAACGTTCACACATATACGAGTATATTAAGAAGGTAGGGTGGTGGAACCAAAAGATGAATGCCACCCAATAGTCACGTTTTGTCAAAAAATCACGATACATTTTACGCACTCGTGATATTTTTTTCTAACGCGTCATCCCTTTGCCGAGGCTGGCATTTAAACTCCCAGGCAGTTGCCAGTGTTGCCACACACACGCGGCTGTGAATGGTCGTCGCGTAGAGGTCTCGCGCCAAAATCACCGTTCGTATGGAGATTTACTTAAGATAAGCGCTCTCAAATTTAAGCTTTAAATTACGTATAAAATTGAATAAAACGGCTACATGCATTGAATTGAAAAACACCATCGTTCAACAACGAACCTGTGCCCAGAACATGAACGAAAAAAATTAGTTCGTTCATCTTTTGGCTTCGATTCCAATGAGTGAACGCTCTGTTGGGTTTAGTTCGTTCATTCCTTTGCTATCGTGCCCAATAGATGAACGGACAACATTTATTCGTTCAAGTTTTAGGCAGGGGTTAGTACAATGAACACTTAATAACAAAGATACATCAAATTTGGCAAGTTTGCCCGGCATTTATAAGCTTAATTATACAAGTGGGCAAATTTACAACATTTTTTTTATGATATAGGAGGCAAACGAGCAGACGGATCACCTGATGGTAAGCGATTACCGCCGCCCATGGACACTTGCAACACCAGAGGTAACAACATGGGCAAAGTTGGACGGCTGTGCGGTCATTCGTTTTCTTCGTTCAACTATTGGAGCCAAAACGTTCACTTATTGGGCACAGCGTTCAACTTCTGGGCAAACAGGCATACTTTAACATAAAACCATTAAATAAAAAATACTGTATTGTAATAGGAGGGGTTAAAATAGTCAAATCTAATCTCGACTATATACCTAATCGGATTAAAAAATATAGTATGCACAAACTAGGAACTCCCACAAAAAAAACCCAAAGTTGGGATAGTCGCTTAAACGTTCATCTTTTGGTTCCACCACCCTATATCGTAAAAAAACGTTGGAAAGCAAGTAAAGAGTGACGTATCGAAGTCAAGGCTGCCTCACCGTCTGACTGATAAGCGCGGGTCATTAGGCTATCTCCTGATTGTCGTGATCATTAGATTGTTTGCAGTTCAATGATCCCGATGTTACAGTTGCGGGGTTCCGTTTGAGGGACGGAACCTTTGTGAGGTTTCATGTTTCGCGATTCTCCCGAAATAAAAACTCACTATATATGCCCTATCGATTCCATATAAGATTAGAAAATCTTGCGTAAACGTAGATTGTTGTGATTGAAAATAATAAATAAATAAGAAGGAAATAAAGAAAATGACATAAATCCACTACACAAAAGACACACATAGACACAAAAGGAGTAAACATACAATACAATTGACACATATTGTGTGTGTTTCGCGGCAGTTGCGCGGTATTAGGGGACAATCTGGCACAAATCGACCTAGTGTCATAGTAAGCTCAATACGGCTTGTGTCACAGGTTATAAACGACGGCACCGATATAAGTAATAGTTCACTATAAATACATAGAAAACATCCAAGATAGAAACAAATATTCATGCTTATCACACAAATATATTTGCCCTTACCAGGATACGAACCCAGGACTTTCAGCCACAGAACAGTATAATGTAATATTGCTTACTTATTTATTTATTTACTAGCGACCCGCCCCGGCTTCGCTCGGGTACTATATTGTACATATAAACCTTCCTCTTTAATCACTATCTATTAAAATAAACCGCATCAAAATTCATTGCGTAGTTTCAAAGATCTAAGCATACATAGGGACAGACAGCGGGAACCGACTTTGTTTTATACTATGTAGTGATATAGGAAGATCATCAGCTACATACCACTAAGCTAAGCTAACCGGTCGAAAAGTCCTTCTGAATCGAAATATTTAAAACTAGTAGGTACAAATATTTCCCTTTAATATCCTAGAATAAACGAAGAAACGTAGGTAGGTAGTAGAATTTGTCCGTTACAAAACTCAAGTTACCTACCTATGAGGTACCTATGGAAATAAGCTACAGGCCTCTCACACGCCTGGCCGCGGCGATCCATAGTAAACTTGTCACTAGCTGTCAAAGAAGACTGGGCACTTCTGGACCAAAGGTTGAAAAATAAAAGTTAGCTGCCACTTCGGAATCTAATTTTAAATGAAAACTATGAATATGTGCTTCATTTATTCTTATGAGCATAACTCTCAGATGTGAATATTTAAGAAAGATTGCGGGCTGGTTGTGTACTGTGCGCTTGCGTTATTTTGTCTTCTATTCTGCTGTTATTTCATAAATCATAACTCTGAAACGATCCATGACGTGGAAGTTAGGTATTCAAAAAATGAAAGTACATATCACTATCATTAAATACAGCCTACTTCCAGAAGTGGCCGCCATTTTTTTTTCTTGGTCGAAGCGCCATACATTTTTGCCCACTCTCCTTTACTATTGACCGCCACCGCAGGCCGCGCCCGTGTGATTCAGGCTTTAAGTGGTCGCGAACCTGATTATGATTCGGCTGGTATACTTGCATAGAATATTAGTTGACCTAATTTAGGGAGATAATCTGTTATTGTACAATTTACACGAGAACAGTAGATTTTCTTATGATTGTTGGTACTTATGCGATATGTAGGCAGTGAATCACGTTAATTACAAGAACTACAAGAGTCAACAGCTTGTGATACCTATAACTATGCAATTGTAAAAAAGTTACTAATTAGTGCATCAATCACTACTTAGTAAAGAGGAATAAGCAAATGTCGCTTAGAAAACTGAGATACCTAATGTTTAGAACACACTAATCACGACTTCCATCCCTTTACAACTTGAACACGGTTAATTAAACAATAAACTTTCAATTAAATAATTACATTAACATACCTCGATCGTCTCAACACGGATGGCGATGCCCGAGTCACAGATTACGACTAACGTATTTTATCTAACCAAAACTACCCACTAACTTACTTTGAAAGGCATTTTTTCTACAGGTACACTTTGCTTGAACCACTTAAATATGAGTCTTAAAAGCGTTAGAATAAAATATAAAATTGTTTTTTGGGAAGTTTTGAGGGCAGGGAAAACCCGCAATACATGCTGTCTCACATTAATAGTTGACATCTATCACTACGTCACGTCAGCAAGAGTTTGTGTTGTTTTTAGGGTTCCGGACCAATAAGGTAAAAACGGAACCCTTATGGTGCGACTCTGTCCGTCTGTCTGTCTGTCTGTCACAAAGTTAATATCTCAGGAATTACTAATGCTATCCATTTAAAATTTGGAACAGTTTTAAAGAAAGTTAATCCACGTGTATGGAACGTTAAAAAATTTAATATATCTTTGGGGGAAAAAAAAACAAAGTTTTGTTAGAAGGTCAAGTGGGGTATCATATGAAAGTGCTTGAGTTGGCATTTTAAAACAGTTTTTCGTTTTTTTTCTACAGTGGTAAAATTTTGATTTATAAAGGAAATAGGCATGCGGCCTCATGTTCAAATTGATAACGTAGTGACGCTAAATGGATAGTAAACCATCAAATTATCGTAATAAAGTATAAATTATAAAATGTTATTAAAATCATAAAAAAATATGAACCTCCTTGAAAGTTTAGAAAAATTATGCATTTTTTTTTATTGTCCAAGAGTAAATTTAAAGCTGCCAATAGAATCCTTACGCTTTTATAGAAACAAAATTGTATGACAACTATGTACTTAAACGCAGTATTTCGCGACCGAAACAACAATTTACCGGAGTTTCCATACAACGATAAGTACCTACAACTACTTTGTACAAGTGACGTCATACGTGGGTACGTCATCAGTATGAAGCGTTTTTCGCTGCCGCCAGCGACGTCAATCTTTGTCTCAGTTTTTTGGGTATTTATGTTCTTTAATTGTAGTTGTTTCCATACAAACATTTGTTCCTCTCCAAAAAGTGGTTCGAATGGCATCGTAAAAAAATCTTAGTCCGCATCCCTATTGTTGAAAAAAATACCATTCCCCACTTATCTCCACAGTTTACCAAGCGAAAAGTTTGAAATAAATATATAAGATTGAGATTAACGTAAATTTCACCGGAAAGCGATAATTTAACCATCCAACCATCTAGTGTATTTTTTTTATTTTACAAAAACATTTACAAACTAAGATTGTGATTTAACACTTTTGTGTTTGATATTCATTCTTTAAATTTGTATGAAAGTATTCTGAAAGTGCCTTGTTCCAAATAAAAAATAATTATCGAAATAAAATATTGCAGGGTCGTGACGGGTACAAGTATAGTGTATGAAAGTTTGTACGGAACCCTCGGCGCGCGACTCAGACTCGCACTTGCCCGGTTTTTTTTATAATTGTGTGAGTCAACTCAACACCCTATCGTCGGCAAGATACTTGAATCAAGATTCGCCGCGATACGTAGCTCCCATGTATTACTCCAGGCAAAATACGGTTTCGCCAAACATTAATTTATAATAGCCTGTGTTTTTTTTCTCCGTCATAAATACATATTTTAAGATACTCTATTTACGAATCTTACAAACTTTCGACCCGAAAGTAGGTATAAAAAAATACTGTCAAATATACGCCGATTTTATTAATTAAAATTAATAATAGTTGTCTATAATCGTCAACACAACAATATTATTATCTTTAACCTGTAAACAATGAAATCCGACATTTTTTTTACATGTAAAATCAATATATTAACAAAATGCATGGCTTGGGTGACAGGTGACAGAAGTTGGTAGAAAAAAATTGTAATAAGTAGTACTTTGATTTGATTCTCATAAAAATAATTGATGAACCTATTTTGCTAAAAATCGTATAGATTTTTGTTTAGAATTGCATATAAATACATTTACTCCAATAAACTATCGGTAAATATATTTATAGGACCAAATTGTGTCCAAATTGAATTTAACTATATAGATTATTAAAGTAGTACACGAATCCTACAGAAAAAAGGTTTATGTAAAGCATAATACACATTTGAATAGTCCTGTTTAATTCTACAATTGAACTTGAGCTCTTTCCGCGTGTGTTAACGATCACATTCGCTCGCAACGGCGGCACGCAACGAGTCCTTTTCTGTGACGCGAAGTAGATAGATACCTACATTACCTACGCAGATTATTTGTAATCATTTATATCGTCTTCGACGATGTACTAGTAGGAGAATGCGACTATTCACGGTGTAATAATGGCGTAAGCGGGAAACGCGCTAACAATTAATGAAATTTATAAACATACTTTAGTGAAAACATGCCAAGAATTTATTTACTGATAAATGTCATCATTATAAAACAGTGACGACAATTTTAACAGGTGATTTCCTACTTAAAGTAGTTAATTTCCCACTTAATCTGCGTAGGTAGTACACAGACCACTTAACCTAGGTTAAGTCGTCTGTGAGTTTTTGGTACAAGATCCATCTGCACATCATTGTAGTAACGGAAGTAGGTACTTAATTATTGGAATGGGTAAGAAAGAACACGCTGCTTAAATACTGCTTAGCTGCTATAGCTATACAGAGTGGAAAAACCTATGGGCCCTGAAAGAAAACCACCGTAAATCCATAACATCATTGGCGTGCACCACGTAAAGGCAGAAAGACACTGCCTGCCCTACTCAAATCTGTGATATTGTTTTACCCAAAGGGTAAAAACGGGACCCTATTACTAAGGCTCCGCTGTCTGTCTGTCTGTCTGTCTGTCTGTCTGTCTGTCTGTCCGTCTATTGTAGGTAGTTTGGGCTAATTTGGTTTATTTTTACTAATCATATGTTTAATCTTGGTGAAAATTTAAAGTCAGGCATTAATATATGTACAAAAAAAGGGCATAAATATCTGTGTACGCCTCTATGTCAGTTTTTATCCTTACTCTGGTACAAATATTAATATACCTGACTGGTAAATTCGATTTTCAGCTACGTTACGCGTGTATCGACTCGATAAAAATGCAATACTTGAGTACCATTTGGTTTTGGTATTCGATGGTTATTCTCGCCAGTTCCCACCAATTTGCTAACACTAGTAACGGCTGTGAATTGTTTCCTATGGAACTGGACTGAGAAAAGTAACCCTAAGTAAAACCATTATTGTCCGCTAATCTAACTTTTTAAATTTGCTTACTAATATTAAACTGACAAAGGAAAAATTACATACTGCCAACCACCACTAGACTCTGTTCTGTAAGCAAACTTGTGACATAAAAAAAAACGATGGTACTATACCTATGTGCGGTTAAACATAGTGCTCGAACGGCTTGTTTAAATGGCATGTTTAAAAAATAAAAAGGCGGCAAATTACCTATTATTTAATTGATATTTCCTCACATCGTTTGAGAAACGCACTATACAATCCTCGGCCGGAACATGGATTGCTGGACTCGTTGTATCCGGTTTACCCCAATCTCGTCAACTCCAGGCAAAATACGGTTTTGAAAAACATTAATTTAGCGTTTTTTATAATAGCGTTTTTTTTGTTGATTTCATTTGAAAATGTTATTCTAAGATTGGGTCTGGATTGGGTGGGATAAGGTCAAGAATCCGACAAACTTTCCACTCGGAAGTAATTATGTAGATTTCAATGAAGCATGCATTATCTTTTTTTGTACGATTTATCTTGAATATTATAGAGCAAATGTAAATGAACCAAAATTAAGACAAAAACATTTATTAATATTTTTACTGACTTTTTAGAAGAACTTATCATTTTTTCGATGTCTGAAATTTTGTCGGATTTTGTCGCTGGGTAACTATTTAGTTGATAATATATCCGTTAGGTATACATAAAAAATAAGCTATTATAAAATTATTTCCAAAATTGTCATTTTTTCCATACAAGTTGTCAGTTCATTGCCTGGACTAGTCCAGCAATCCCTTACTTCACTGCCTCTGCAGTAAAGTACTATTATTCAAAATAACACACGTATAGTCTGGCCAGGGAAAGATGAGCCTATATTGTTTGCATATTTAGCAAGTAACCAAGTAAGAAAATGTCAATGAGAACAACGTTTACGTTTACACATTCCTATATGACTATGACGTAAGAAGTTTCATTATATTTTGCAAAAATGCTTCACAAGACGACGTTTGGGATGAAATGGGTAACTCTGGGTAGGTTGGGTAAACACCATCTCTAGGCAGGGTGTTCTTTAAATAAATCGATACTAAATAATTACAACATTTGGTTTATCAAGTTATTTCTTCCGACCTGACCCTTACTTATACAGTACATATGTAAATATTAAGTAGTAAAAAAGTGTTCGGTTCTGGCGCTTCGCCGGCCGCTGCCACGGCACGCTACGCTCGCTCGGCTCGCGCGATGTAGGGTCGCAAACTCGCAGTTCACCTAAAACTCCTCCTCGCTTCGCTCGTCGTCGTACCTACACCGACCTGCCTTAGTCTCTGTAAAACTACTTTGAATTTCATTCAAAATGAACATTTGACTAAACGTATGAAATGCGGAAAGTAATGCTGGATAAGTCAAAAATTGGCTATGAAACAAAAGTTGTAACAAAGCTCAAAAGACTGTAGTGGTAAAAGTTTTTCGGACAACTGACACATTTGGATAACATCAAATGGTAAATGAAAAAAGTAATGAATTGTATATTCGGAGAAGTCATATAAATACGAAAAGTTTTCGGACAAAAGATATTCGGTCAATAAATTTTAGTGATTGCGATAGTAAATTGTAATTCAAATGTAATTCGGGCTAAAAGTAGGTAAATTAAATTTAAATAGTGTTTAATTCATGATAATGAGAGCGAGAGAATGAGCTGTCTTAAGGGTTTCCCTTCAGGTTCCATAGATTTTTTCACCCTGTATATTATCTAACGTGTAATATTGGGCATAATAAAAATCAAATAATAGGTAAGGGTATAAATCTCTCTAGTTTACTATTTTAACGAATTTTTCTCTATTACAATTACTACACGCCCACAATCTGTCTGCTTTGCGCAAAGGTTGACTGGTAGAGAATGCTTACGGCATTAAGTCCGCCTCTTGTACGATAAGTTGTCCTTAGTGCAATAAAGACTAAATATATAAATAAAACTGAACCAAAAAAGAAATTAATGTAAACAAAGCAAGCATCTTCCTCTAGTCTTAAAAAGTCCATCACAAACTACATAATATACACGTGTGCACAATCTTTGAAGTCCCTTTTTCCAACTTCCACTACCTAAGTCAAAGTTCAAAGTTAAATTGCATAGGTATCTTCATCCCACGCTCGTCAGTGTCACTCATTGATAAATAAATAAAAATACTTAAATATTTTCATAATTCGTTTCACAACGAGTATATTAAAATTTAACTACTATCAACAACTAGATCTTAGACGCGTTAGATGGTTTCGCGAATCGCTGCGATTCGTGCGGTACCTACCTACCTACCTAGTATGTAGTACCTACGCGGCGAGCGGGCGGCCGGCCAATCACGTTAGCTCTGCGGCTCGCGCGCGGCATTTTTAAACCTATTTTAACAGGTGTCTGTAATAACATTACTTGCAACCGATTTTATAAGGGGATTCGTACATTATTCGATGAAAAATAGCTTATAATGAAAATCCCAAAAGTAACTGATCAATTTGCATTTTTTTAAATAGTTAAACAGCATTTAACCCCTAAAATCCACCCTCCGTTGTTGTTTAGTGTGCGATTCGTTTCTAATGTTTGTGTCCACTACATTCATCAAAGAATGTAGGAACCTACAGCCAATTATTATTTTTGGACACGGAAATATGGTAAATGAATAAAATGTTAGGGATCTACTAAATAGAAATGTAATATTCGGAAACATTTTTTGCCTGATTTATCATCAAACTTATAGAGGAAATATTAATTTATCAAAACAAAGAATAAAAAATGAGTTAATTTTTTTTTCCGATTTTACAGGAATTTATAAATTTTCAATTATTTATTAAAATATCTAAATCACAAATATTTTGTCGGATTTAGTCTCGTCGTTATTAATACAATTATAATTTATCTGTTACGCAGAAAAAAAAAGCTATTATATATTATTTCCATTTCGCCATACTAGCTGACCCTATTTTGCCTGGAGTATATAGCCAATAGGCGTGCTGTGATTTGTTGGTCAGGAGTCAGGAAGCTACAGAGAATATTCTCACACACATTTTTTTTTGATTGGTTGTGTAGTTCCGTAGATTCCACCCTACTTCCAAACATTTCCTCAAAGGTTTTTCTTTTTGTAATATTAGTTTAAGCAAGCACACAGTCGAGCGGAAATGTTTTGTGTAAACGGACAGTTAAGCAATTCTTACCTAATGATATAGTGTTAGGATGACGGAAGACTGATCTGCCATGACGCGGGGTATTATTTATACGCTGTTACATTCTTAGTGATGATATCTGGGGCTTATCAGATGCTTATATTGTAGTCCGGGATACAACCATGTTACCAGTTATTTTAAGTATACTTGAGAAAAAATAAAATGCCGTTTACGTATTTAAAAAAATAGGTGCTTTGGCTATGTGTGGAGAGGATAAATTCGAAGAACAATTATTTGCTTAAGAAAATATCTAGGTACCTACTTCCAGTACCTTTATTCTGATTTATAGTCGGGAACCATAAACAACGTTGTTTGTATAGAACTATGTTCTTAGACTTATAAGTGTATATTTTTGCTTTTGCTCACAATTGTCAAATAAAACTCCTAATATAGACTCCTAATTAAAAAGAAAGGGAGTTTATAATAATAATAATAATTCAGCCTATATACGTCCCACTGCTGGACACACTAACTCTCATGGATGAAGAAGAGTTTTGCTTTAAACCAATTTCGTCATGGAATTAACCAAAACTAAGTAGCATGGGAACGATTGATGTTTAGTGCCGAGCATAAAACGAATACTTCCAACGGAAATCTTTTTTGAACGAGTAAGTTTAAGATTATTTCCTTCTTCATAACACATATTAGTTGGGACCCAATGATTTGATACATTTTTAATTTAGATAAGTACGTCCCTTTCGATGCCAAATATCCGAAGATATTACATATTACAATATGTTAAAAACGGAGTATTACTTACATTATTGAATAAACAAATAGCGCTGCTGCGACACGCAGGCGTTCTTTCGCATCACGTTGCATGCGATAGAAAGGGATGGCCCCGTTTACGCTCGTTCGGCATAAACAGGGGATTTGTTAACAGAGAACCTTCTGTACGTAGTAACTTATTTATTCTGTGGTAACACACAGGACACAGCGCAACACGTGAGTCATGTTGTACTATCGCCGACACGGCTAACTGACCATGTTTTCTCTCAAACTTTTAACTGTGTCGGCGTTTGTACTGTGAACTAAGCTAAGCTAGCGGTCGGATGGCGGACTACAGCGCAGAGCACGCGATACTCCAGTTTGACCGATATTATGCAAAACCGAGTGCCAACAGATAGGGGGCCTTATCGAGCCCTGATAATGCTCAACAGTGTTTTACAATGTGCAATACTCACAATCATAACTGATTTCCAAAAAAAAAATCTTAATTTATAATAGTTGAAAAACCCGACATTTCTATTTCAAAGTTTAATATCTTTTGAAATCTGAGGCTGCAGGCGGGTGTACTCAGGCACGGAATTCCACATGGATCTTCGCTTGGGAAACCCCGTTTCTAATATTCCTCTGTAGCCGAAGGTACTATGGTGCTATTTGCCGATGACACTACCGTGGTAGTAACTTCTCACACGTACTCACAACTCGAGCAAATAGTAACTAACACGTGCAAGAGACTCCACGAGTGGTTTTCGGCAAATGGCCTCGTACTCAACGTTTCAAAGTCCAACGTTATGTTGTTCAAAACCGAAAATACTGCACACATCCCACTGGTACAGGGTTCGATACCCCGCTGTGACTCTTGCAAGTACCTCGGATTTACCATTGATGCCAGGTTGAAGTGGAAGGAACACGTAGACAACTTGTGTGACAGACTGGGCAGTGCTGTATTTGCGCTGCGCAAACTGAAGCCAATTGTCTCTTCTTTAGATATATTACGCATATTTATTTTCACTTATAGATGTCGTATGGTATTGTTTTATACGGGAACTCGAAAAACTCGGATAAGGTGTTCAAATTACCAAAACGAGCCCTACGTATATTGGCAGGGGTAAATTCGAGTCGAGGCACTCGTGTAGAGAACTCTTTAAACAGTACAAGATGATGACTCATTATTCACTATACGTATTTGAAGTAATTATGTCCACGCGTCGAAACATTCACTTGTTTAAGCGAGCGAATATGCCTGGCAGAATCACCCGTCAAACGGGGCGATTACTACCTGTGTCGCGGCGACTCGCGCTGCTCGACAGGAGCCCGCGCGTAATAGCCCCGTCGATGTACGAGCGCCTACCCGCCCCGCCACAATTAAAAATGAGACCTCAAATCAAACGACATATTTGAGCGCCGACTAAGGGTATGCGCGCACGAGTAACTTTTGTCTCGGCGATTATTTTGTCTCTCACATCAAGTCTATGGGTTAGTATGGAAGTGCGCACACGGAGTCGCGTCGCTACGATGTGAGAGACAAAATAGTCGCGGAGACAAAAGTTGCTCGTGCGCGCATACCCTAAAAGAATTTTTATTATTAAAATCGCTGTATTCCGTAAAGGAATACAACGAACAGACTGAATTGAAATTGTATTTAAAAATGACATCTGAGTATATTTTAGGTTTACGACGATATTATTATATTATTATTATGAATATTGCATACTTATTATTTTTTGACTTCTGACAATTAAAATCTAGGATGGCCTAGCTATTATTAATATTCTGACATTGACATTGTACCATTTATCATGTATTTAAATTGTTTATATTGCCTGATTATTATTTATTTTAATTAAAATAATCTAATCTAATCTATCTCAAAACCGGCTGAGCCGATTTCGTTGAAACGTAGCTAAGAACCATCTCGATCACGTCAACTTTCGGTAAAAAAACCGCATTAAAATCAGTCCATTCGTCTAGGAGCTAAGATGCCACAGACAGACACAGAGACACGTCAAACTTATACCCCCATGCCTAATGACGAAATACCCATTCAAGTATCTCAAAAAATTACGAAGCTAAAACCGTTTTAATGTTGCTTGTTAGAGACAAAAGCTAGGGGATCGTGACGTCACGATCCTCGAGCATTATAGTAAACTAGCTGATGCCCGCGGCTTCGCCCGCGTGGTTATACGAGGGCTGCCTTTTAAGTTGTGTCGTTTGGAAAAACTAAAGACAATTTAAGTGTTAAATGGTATTTATTGTTTTTCAAAGTAATCACCGTGATATGTAATACACTTTTTCATTCGATCGAACCAGTTTTCGAAACACTTATTCCAGTCCAAAGTCGGGGTCTCCAAAATGGCCGTTTTGTATGCCTCAACCGCTTCTTCAGGCGTCTGGTACCGTTGACCACGAAGTCGTTGCTTGATTTTTGGAAAAGTAAAAAAATCGTTAGGGCTTAAGTCTGGACTGTACGGCGGGTGTTCCAGAATTTCGACGTTTTGCTCTTTTAAAAACGCAATAGTTTGCCGGGCGGTGTGCGAGCTCGCATTATCGTGGTGCAGTCTTATACGACGTCTTGGGTTATTTTTTCGAAACTCGCCGATGACTTCTGGTAAACAGACAGTGGTATACCAGTCAGCATTAACCGTTTTACGATCCTCGAGCACGATGGTGGCAACGTGGCCACTTTTCGCCACAAACGTGGCGACCATTTTTTTCGAAGTGCTCCGTGAGCGTATTACTTTGGTCGGTTTTGGCTCATCTTGGAACACCCAAACAGTCGACTGCTGTTTAGAATCGGGATCGTAGGCATATATCCAAGATTCGTCACCACTGATAATGTCGTAAACATGTTTCGAGTTTCCTCGGTTGAATTGCCGCAGAGTTTTGCGACACCATCGAACGCGAGCCGTTTTTTGGTCTTCACTGAGTAAATGTGGAATCCAGCGTGAGATCAACTTTTTTACGCCTAAGTGATCATGCAAAATACTGTGAACACTGGTCCCTGAAATACTTAAGGAAGCTTCTATATCACGGTATGTCGCATGGCGATCTTCGATGATCAGTTGCCGTACAGCATCAATGTTCTCCTGGGTTACGGCTGTTTTTGGTCGACCTTCACGATGTCTATCACCAAGACTAGAGCAACCACGTTGAAATTCTAAATACCAGCGTTCCACAGTCCGAAGGCATGGTGCTTTATCATTGAAAACCGTAGTCAACTCTTCGAAGCACTGAAGTCGCGTTAAGCCCCTTTTGAAGTTGTAAAAAATTATCGCACGTAAATTTTCCTTCGAAATTTCCATTTTCACAACTGACTTGTCAACTTTGAAAGAACGCTGTACTAAAACGGTTGGGCCGATTTCGAGTCATTCTTTTGTTTTCGAATTCTAAATTCAAATATTTTAACGTGACACTAGTTCTTTTTTATGCAATCACGGGAGGTTTGCAAACGACAGAACTTAAAAGGCAGCCCTCGTAGGAAAATGTAACATATTGAATTTTTCCGTGGGAATTAGATGTTTTCGCGCTGGAAAAAGCAGCCTATGTCACTCTCCAGCCTCTAAACTATCTCCATACAAAAAATCACATTAATACGCCACTCCGTTGCGACGTGAAAGAAGGACAAACACACACACACACACACACACTTTCGCATTTATAATATTAGTAAGGATGACAATCGTTTCATGGGTGAGGACCAAATTCTTGGCCAGTAGTTAGCCTAGTTAATTGGTAGTAGTTAAAAAGTTCCGTTGTGACACGAAAATTAACCATAGAATTGTATGGCTAATTTTCGTGTCACAACGGAACATTTTAACTACTACCAATTAACTAGGCTAACACTTATAACTTTGTGACTATTTAACCTCTTGCGTTGCTTTTTACTCCATTTGACTACATTTTTAATTCTTTTCGAGAAAATACAAGATTATTTTATTTAGTGTTTACTCCCCTATAGGTCAAATAACAAGACGAACGCGCCGCCATCTCCGCGCCGGTCGTGCTGATTCGTTTGTTTAATTACAAATTCATTTTATAGCACTATGTTGCGCCTCGGCCTAAAATGCTACTAGTATTTTCGAAGTCCGAGCCGAAGATGAGTAACTCACTCGTTCCCCAGTTGCCTACTTTCTAGCCTCTACAACAATGTAATATCAATGAGCTTCGTTCCTCGACAACCCGTGCGATCCTGGGGAGTTAAAAACAAAACAGTTCAATTATATTAAAATATATTTAATTCATTAATAACTTCAATAAAATGTTAAAAAGATATGTTAACAATGAATATAATATCCTTAATTAATACTTATCTACATATAATATTCTAAATAGGTAATTGACGTATATTTGTCTGGGAGTATTTAATCCTTATCTTAAATGCAGCCGGCATCTTCTCATCAGTCCAAATTCTCGAATTTCTGAAAGAGAATATTAATTTGATTCAATAGCCGCCGGTTTTACTATTTGCTAAAGACAGAGTTGTAGTGTGTAGCATGCTAAAGTCATAAGTGACGGAACATTACACTTAAGCATTCACTTGTGTTGTATAACACGCCTTATATGTACATAACCTCCTGCACATGGGCTTATAAAGATGTCACGACTTATTGTTAGCAACGAAATAAAACAACAACGTGATTGAACACGCTATCGGACACCCCACACTCTGGGTTTACCGAGAAAAAAAAACATCCCCACTTTAGGTGCAGAGGAGGTATGTACCCTAAAAAAAAAAATCTAGATTTTATTCTACTGTTTTGTCGGCGTGATTGATTGATATGATATACCCATGCCGATTTACACTATTCATTAATTCAGGTCTCCTCAGTATGCAGTATCAACACCTTTAAGGGATGCCTTGATTTAAATCGAACACGCCCCCTAGACATAGAGATGCTTATGCCTTCCGCGCACGAGAAAAAGAGATGTAACACTCTTCAGGAATGGCTTTTTTGGATAAACTTCGATAAATACCTAACTTTGTGAAGTTTTATTTAAATTTCATCAAGTGAGATTTTAGATGAGATAAAATACTATAGTATTAAATTAACTTGATTGTGTCGTAAAATAATGTATCGTTTGAGTAGGCTCAGTAAAAAAAGGAAAATACAGACCCGACTTAGGATTTTTTTTCTGAGGAAATTTTAAGCAATCATGTACCTATTGATCAAATCAGATAAACAATCATGTAGTCAAGAATCATATATCTGAAAATCAGACCTTATTGTTTCTTAATCTAGTCAGAACGGCGTTTCAAAGCACGCGATAATTTCGAGCACGAGAATAAAGGGAGAGTAATGATTGGTATGACAACATTTGGAGACTCACATGGCACAGACCGAAGTGTCCCAGCAGAGCGGCCCCCGCGCCGCGCGCGCTCGCCGACGTCACGCGGCGCCCCGCCAGCGGGACCGAGTAGTACCTGCCAGTGCCGACACGATATACTCATTCATCAATCTATATTTGGGGACAATCTTACACAAATCGACCTAGTCCCAAACTAAGCAAAGCTTGTACTATGGGTACTAGACGACGATATAGATAAATAAATACTTAAATACATAGAAAACATCCGTGACTCAGGAACAAATATTCATGCTCATCACACAAGTAAATGCCCTTACCGGGATTCGAACCCAGGACCTCTTGCTTCGTAGGCAGGGTCACCACCAACTAGGCTAAAGCGGTCGTTAATATGGTGATAAAGTTATGAGTACTAATGGCGAATTTACACAAAGCAATAAGGTCCAATATCGGCAGGGTATCTGAGGCCGGCAACGCGCATGCTAGTCCTCTGGAGTGGCAAGAGTCCATGCGCTACGGTAACCGATTATGCCGCCATGAGGCGGACCGTACGGTAGACTGCCACCGACTTGGTATTTAAAGAAAAAAAGACCGGGTTGCACTCCGGGAATGCCGGTAGAAGTGAAAACTTGAATAATTTTAATTTTGCAAATCGTTTGGGAGCTACGATACCACAGACAGATACACAGACACGTTAAACTTAAAACACCCCTCTCCTTGCGTCGGGGGTTAAACATAGATACGCGCGGTTCGTCTTGTTCAAGTCGGCGGCGGCGGCGGATCACAGCACTCGGCACGTGTGCTCGCGCGCTTGTGCCGGCCCTCGACTGACTGGCGGCCCGGGGCCGAGCGAGCGATAGGGTCCTAACGTAGTCCCGCCCCACCCCTGCCCGTACGTTTTCCCCCCCGCGCCCAAGCCTCGTCCCGAATCTTTTTGTTTTTGTGACGTCACAAAAATCTATCGCGAGTTTAACAATTTTTCCCCATCCCAAAAAGTGCTCAGCGCCGCTAAAGAAGTTTTCACTTCAAAAAAGTAATTTTAAGCGTATAAACAAGCATCCATAGGCTGCTTACCATCAGGCTGGCCGTATGCTGGTATTAAACAATGAAAGACTACACAACATTTGGCAATGTTTGACTTTTCAACGATCGAGAAGTAAAGATTTTAATTCCGCTAGATGTCATTACAGTACTTCATAATCATCATATCAGCCGAAAAACTTCCACTGCTGGACATAGGCCTCCCCTAAAAAGTGCCAGAATGACCGCTCCTGCGCCACCCGCATCCAGCGGACTCCCAAACATTACTGTTATCCAATAATTAGAGAATTGTCAGTATCAAGTGAAAATTTGTGTCACCAGCACGATTATAATAGATGCCATGTATTGCTTTGAACAAAACACCCGTCTCTTTCCTACATGTATGCGAATGAGTGTGCGGATATATTATCCACAGAAATAGATGAGATAAAATAAGATTCATTAAAACAACTCACCTGACCTTCCACCCGTAAGCATTCTCAACCGACACATAGAACCCTGGCTGATGCAGCAGCAAATACCTCTGCAGGGCTTTGAACTCCTGTCCCGTGACCGCCGGCACCGCCACACCACTCGACTCACCACTCCCCACTAGAGTCACTCTAGTCTGTCTCCCACTCTCATCTTGCACAGACAATATTATATTCAAGAGCTGATCCTCATGACTTGGTAATGTTTTGGTCACCACGCAAGCGACTAAGGAGTCCTGTACGGCGAAATCGCAGTGGAAAAGACGGATAAGTTTGGAGTTTTCGGAGTTAACTAGGAGACATCCGCCGCCGGTGAAGCTGTCTTCTTGCCAGAGTTCTAGGCATGCGGCCTCGTCGGTGGTCAGCAGTTGGTAGCGCTTGGGAGCCTTTGTAGACGCAGCATTAGCTGGTATGACTACAGCATTTGTTTGGTTTTCTGTAGTGACTTCTGACTGAACCGGTTTGGTATGATCTGTCGTCTCTGACTGAGTGGCAGGTTCGTTCGGTTGGCTTTGGCAGAGTTTGTCCTGGCACAGGGCGAGGAGGTACCCGTGAGGGCCGAGCGAGGCGTTGGGCTGGTACTGCTGGTGGCGGAGGTTGTACCACGGGACTGGACCTAGCACCTGCAAGGACATAACATCGGATAACTCAAGACTGCCTTTATACTCTCACGCAGCGGTTTTTCTAATTCATTGCGTGCGATCCCAACTAACCACAGGGCGTTGCGCGTCTCGACCGCGCAATGAACAGATAAAACGCTTGCCGCTGCCGCCGCCGCGCGTGTCCGTGGCCAGGCCGTTACTTCTAATCCGTGGGATATATTTATGTAAACTCATTTTCAAATGTCTGTCTTGACTAAGGTCATTTTGTTTTAGAGGCAAGTCATGTAGGGCACACCCATGCTTCTTCCACTGGGAAACACAAAGGCCGAGATAATTGAGAAATAGGTATTTGTAATATGTATTGCTGTCATGCAGTGCCTGATCAAGCGAGCGCGAGCGCGATAAAGCCAACTGCAGCTTGGACCGAAATTACCTATTCAAAGTAAATGACATCAACGTTTCGTAGTACCCTGATTTCTTCTCCAAAACTTGACCTACATACATACATATATACATATACTCACGCCCGTATCCCATTGGGGTAGGCAGAGACTAAGGAACGCCAAATACTACGGTCCTTACATACTTCTTTCGCTTCGATGACATCCATACATATTCTCATACACGCTCGTCGGTTGCGGGTACTCCTGACCACTGAAAACTTGACCTATTTAACTATTTTTTTATTAATAATTAAAGAAAGGCTTTGGCCGTGTTCCCATGTTTTCCTTTTTTTTTAGATTTTCGAAGGAATCACTTTCAAGAATAAATTTATGAAAAAAAGGAAAACATAGGAACATGTCAATAGTAGACATAGATTTATTTAAAAAAAATATTGCTCTACTGCCATTATCCAGGGAGATAACAGGGGACTACGTTTGTATGGAAAAAGAAAGAAAGAAGAAAGAGCTTAGTTCTTGACAGTTTGGTGTTCAGGGAAGACCGCGTACCGCCCCAAAGCGCGGGCTCAGCAAGACCTCTGTTCCAGCACCTCGTAGATCCAGAGAACTAGGCAAGGCCTTTTACTATTCTCAATTGTAAACAGCAGACTGTCCCAAAGCGCGCGCTCCTTCATAAACTAGGTACAGACCCAGGAATCTTAAGAGTCCGCAGTAAGCTCGATTCTCCATACAAACGTAGTTACGCTCTCATTTTAAAACTACGTGTTGGATTGTAACGAAACTTTGCATGTACAATGACATGAGGTATAACCGGGTCTGTAATTACTGTTCTGTACTGTACTTTTTCATACAAAACTTGTTTTTGCTGTATTTCGTTTGTTTTATAAACTGGAACCATATAAACTAATTACAGACATAGATATACCTCATGTCATTGTACAGTCAGCGTCAGAAGTCACAGCTCCTTATTTCCTTGACATTAGAGTCTGTGTGTACATCATTTTGAGCACTAGGACCGCAACTTCTGCTGCTGACTGTACATGCAAAGTTTTGTTACAATCCAACACGTAGTTTTAAAATGAGACCGTAACTAGGTTTGTATGGGAAGGTGAAATTCGGCCGAGCTTACAGCGGACTCTTAAGGTCTCATAGGTCCAGGGAGCAGGCTCAAAGACCAGGTACTCTGAATAAATACTGACCTCTCCATACAGCCGCCTCCTCCGCCCCCGCCCCGTACAAAACGAGGTAGTAAAAGGCAGGGTATTCGGCAGCTTGGTGTTGAGGTAAGGCCAGAGGCTGCCCCAGAGGGCGCGTTCCCTCAGCAGGTAGGAGCGGAACCAGGAGTCCGTCTGCTCGAGCGCCTCGTGGCTCCACGCCGGGGCGAAGATGGCGAGCGACAGCTCGTATTTGTGGACTATCTTGACAGCCTGGAAAATATTAACATTTTACACTTGAAGACTATTTTTTGAGATGTATTCTTACTTACTGATTAACGAAAGATATTTATATTCAATGGAGTTTCGTCGCTGGTCTGACTTGGCCGAAATAGAGTAGGATACATGTATAATATGACGTCGTAATTGAAATAACTGTTCTTGGAATCAACCCTATTTTATCTCGGTCGACTCGACACTACTCTTGTATTGCATATGCGCTAATTTGCTGATCATGGTGTGTGCACTTGCCTTGGATGTCATGCTGGTCTATAAGCTATTCATAAAGAACCATTGTATCTCATAAGCTAAGTCCACACTGGTGCGCTGTCACGTTTAACAAGGCATGCGTCATAGAGCTGTCACACTCAGTCTAAGTAAGAACAAATGTGACAGCAATATGTCGCATGCCTTGTTGAACGTGAAAGCGCACCAGTGTGGAGTTAGCTTAAATGTATGATGTCTGTAAAGTGTACCCAATAAATAAATGAAATAATATTGAAGGCATAACAGAATGAGCAAAATTTTTTATTTTTACTATGGTAATTTTTTGAAAAGTATCAAAATTCCATTTTCTCTGAGTATGGACGTGATCAACTGATCGTGAATAATAATGCGTGTATATAGATCCAAGTATGAATGATAATATTAATGTAGTGGCAGAATTTACTCGAACTTACAAAACAAGCCTCTAGTTTGTAAAGCTACAGTAACAATTTTATGAGTTCAATTCAAACCGGCCGGCGGTTAAAACAACTAAAATTGTACCACTGAATATCGACATGCGTATGAGTATAAATACAAATATGGGTACGAAAATTAGCATTAGTAAAAGCATATGAATTTTAGTATTAACACGAGAAACTCCCTCATCTTATGATTATTCCCGGTTGCACCCTCAGATGTGTCAAGATCAAAATAAAATAAAAGTAAAGTAAAAAATAAATATCTATCTATCTATCTGCTAAATATTATAGCCATGCAGACGAAGAGCGGATCCTCCCAACATAATGATCGCTATACTTACAGGAAGACGTCAGCCACGAATGCCAATTTTTGAAGTGAAAACTTCTTTAGTGGCGCTGAGCACTTTTTGGGATGGGGAAAAATTGTTTTGTGACGTCAGATGTGAAGGTCACAAACTTTTATATTTTGCTGCTAGCCGATTCGACTACAATCAAAACTGAACGCTATTCGTAAGAGTATAAAGCCGTTAAACACTTTTTGCAATAGCATATTCTGCAAATAAATTTGTAATTTTGTCCAAGCGTCCTTCACCGTTTTGCTGTTGAGCAAATTCGAATAGTTCGAATATGGACGTTTTTCCTAAAGAGATAAAGCTTTGAAAAATATTTGGCAATGGCAAAGACAAATTGGTATTTTGTTTGCCGCCGCCGACGGGCGAGCCGGCCAGTCGCACCCAACGCGTCCGCGGGCCGTCCGTCTAAATAATTGATAATTGTTTATAAATTTGCGTCAAATTCATTTTTAGGGTGACACCGTAAGATGTCACGTGACCTGATCGAAAAACTGTTACAATGATATTGAGTTTTCACTCCTGCCAGCACTCCCGGAGTGCAACCCGGTCTTTTTTTTTTTTTTTTAACTCAAAAAACTCAAAATGATCTTTATTCAAGTAGGCCTAGTAACAAGCACTTTCAAATCGTCAGTTATTTTTTTAAAGTATCTTATGAAACGTAAAAAATAAAAATAAATTATATATGATATGAAGTAAAAATTGTATAGAAAATACTAGTGAATGTTTCTAGAAAAACAATCTACTGTCAAAAAACAAAATATAACGAGAATTAAATAACTAATATATCGATTAAAAATTCAGTCACAATTAGTTCCATGGAGTTTTATCATTCATGTTTAATACCTCTATGTACTCTTATGCTCCGGTAGCCTAGTGGTTCAGGCATGCGGCTGTCAAGCGCCGGTCGTGGGTTCGAATCCCGGCTCGTACCAATGAGTTGTCAGAAACTTGTATTTACCGTTAGCTTTTCTTAAAACTAGTGCCTATGCCAAATCTTGAGATTAGGTATCGAAGCGGACCCCGGTCTCCTTTAGGGCACAACCGGGATTAACGCTAGGAGGATGATGACCGATGTCAGGCTTTTAAATATCGCTATTTTTGTATAGCGCTATCGTTTAGAACGTTATTTTTCCTAAACAGCGTTATACTCAAAAAGATATTTGACGCGCTGTAAAGCGGTATCCATACGTACGTTACGTTATAAATCTAATACAATCCAAAAAAGCTATAAATTAACGTTCTAACCTTCAACGTTATACGCTACCCCTTTCTCGCATTCAGTATCGCCTACTCGTGCGATGTCACTAACGCGGCTCGCATTTTAAAACGATATTATAACGTACGTATTTCATAATGTACATAACATATATTCATTATTTCCACTAAATTTATATCGTTATGAAGAATACTGATTTTGTTAGAACGTAATTTTTCCACACTAACGAAATATATCGTTATAATATCGTTTTTTTTTCATAACGTTTTAATTTGAAACGCCTGACCGATGTGCTGTTACCTCCTGCGTGTTGAACTGGCCGCCGCCCAGGAAGTTCCGTCCCCACACGTCGAGGCCCACAAACACGTCCCGCGGCCGCGCTCCCGCCGCCGTGCGCGCCGCCCACACGTGCCGCTCGCTCCACGCGTAGTTCGTGAATATTCCATCGCACGCGTCGAAGAATGCTCTGCGAACGATCATCATCATCATATCAGCCGAAAAACGTCCACTGCTGGACATAGGCCTCCCCCAAAGAGTGCCACAATGACCGGTCCTGCGCCACCCGCATCCAGCGGACTCCCGCGACCATTACCAGGTCATCAGTCCACTGCGAACGATAGGCGTGTCCAATTGTGTAATATAAAAACCGGCCAAGTGCGAGTCGGGCTCGCGCACGAAGGGTTCCGTACCATCTATAAAAATGTATAGACAATGTATCTACCTCTTTTTAGGGTTCCGTACTCAAAGGGTAAAACCGGGACCCTATTACTAAGGCTCCGCTGTTCGTCCGTCTGACACCAGGCTGTATCTCATGAACCGTGATAATTGGACAATTGAAATTTTCACAGATGATGTATTTCTGTTGCCGCTATAACAAAATATACTAAAAAACATAAAATAAATATTTAAGGGGGCTCTCATACAACAAACATGATTTTTTTGCCGTTTTTATAGATAATGGTACGGAGCCCTGCGTGCGCGAGTCCAACTCGCACTTGGCCGGATTTTTACAATAACTTGTTGGTTTACTATCCATTTAGCAACACTTCGTTATCAATTTTATCATGAGGCAACTATCCAATTGGTTGTCTTTAGAAGTTACAGAAGTTGGGCGTGACACCTTGTTAGGCAGTGTTGCCAGGTGGACCAAAATTCTACGTAAATGAGGGTCGGCCGTCCACCAGCTCGATGGGTTGACGTATTACTAGGAAGATCGCGGGTCAGTCCTGGATGTCTAGCTAAGGATCGAGACAGGTAGCGTATTTGAAGAGAGGCAGTTTATAGCCTGGATTAAAATATAGGATAGTTTTTATCCCGGGTCGACGCTCACCACGTTATCCACGTTAATCACCTGACCCCGATCACCCAGGGGAATTAGCGGCAATTATTTTATATTCAACTAGGACCAAATTATGTTCGGTTATGGCGCTTCGCCGGACGCTACCGCGACACGCTCGCTTCGCTCGCTCGGCTCGCGCGCTGTAGGGACGCAGTTCACCTAACAACCTAAACGTTTTTTCCCCTGGGGGATCTGGTTAGGGGATTAACGTGGACGGAAGCTAGTAGGCTATATTTACCCGTGGGTTTACCTGGGTTCTCTGTCATACGCGGGCAGATAGTATGTCATAAGTGTTTACTTGTTGTGTTCGTTCAGCGTGTTCTGCCAGGCGAGGTCGCCGGCGACGGTCACGCTGTCGTACCAGATCAGCACCGAACCCGGGACCTCGCTGTGCAGCAGCGCGTGCAGGTACTGCACGAACTCCACTAGCGCCGCCGGCTTCGATATCTGTAGGGAACATTCAAAATAAAGAAATTAATAAATATGTGAGAACAAATTGACCTAGTCCCAAACTAAGCAAAGCTTGTACTATGGGTACTAGACGACGATAAACATACTTATATAGATAAATAAATACTTATATAAATATAGAAAAAATCCATGAGTCAGGGACAAATATTCGTACTCATCACATAAATTAATGCCCTTACCGGGATTCGAACCCAGGACCTCTTGCTTCGTCGGCAGGGTCACTGACCGACTAGGCTAAAGCGGGCGTCAAAAATCAAAGCGGCTACCGTGACACGTCGACTTCGGTCTTATGGAAATATATTTCGCAGTAGCTTTTCGGTGAAGGAAAACATCGCGAGGAAACTGGTCTAATTCCAACTAGGTCTACTTTTCTCTTTGGGTTGGGAGTTCAAATGGCTGTGAGTCTCGTAAAAGTAGTCCCTGCGCCAAATATTTGAATTAAGTGCCAAAGTGAAATCCTCTAGTGTGCAACGGAGAATACGCTGGGAGGATAATTACTATAAGGAGGTCGCGCCAAAAGATTGAAAAACATTGCCCCACTGTCCAATGCCCCCAGTAAGTATAAGACGACCCTGTCTGATGTGGAGACAATGACTCAATTCAACATAAGGGTCAATCAACTTTTCTTTGTTGTTATTCTGCCCGGACAAGCCAGGAGACAATAGTGACAGTTTCTTAGAAGAAATAGTAGAAATTGGACTCCTATCATGCTAAGGAGATGCCCCACCATTGGAATGGGTTTACCAATTATAACAAAAACACGTATTTAGTGGATTTATTCCCCATAAAATAATAGTATTAAAGAGTGACCCAGGAGACGTACAGTAGTACAACAAATAAATAAATAATGATAACTGTAGGATTAATTTTAAATTTATATGTTAAGTCTACTTTTAAGGTTCCCATGTAACTTGAATTGTCATGTGATGTTGAATAAAGTTTTTCTATTCTATTCTATTCTAAATATAAGTTACATCGGCAATCTTCGTCCACGCCGACGAGTGCTGACAATTACCGAATGAAATCGAACGTATGACCATTTCAATAAAGACCTCGTTGCACTATACGTAAGGTACAATATGCAATGACAGGTGAACTCGTGCTTTCGCGCACATGGCGTCCAAACAAAATGGCGGGCGCCGGAGCTGCCCGCGTCGCGCGCAAAATTTCGGCCAATGGGCGTTGAAGATTTTACCCGCGCAAACGCGCTGCCTTATAATTGGTTAAAATGTTTTGTGCGCAGGTACATTGTTGTAACTTATATTTGTGGTACTACTGTAACGTAACCATAGCAATGAGCAACAAAAATTGTTGATGGGCCCATTAAACTTAAAGGTTAATATATTCACAGGTATATTGGTTTGGTAACTAATGTTATCAATAAATAATTGTTTTGCATTGAATATGTAGAGATATAAACCTTATTTTCCACATTAAGCAGCCAGCCATCGAACTTTAGGATCTTGGCGATGGCCACCAGGTGCCCCGCGAAGGCCTTCCACGCCCCAGGGTCCCCCAGCAGCTCGTCCCACACGGCAGCCCCCGCGCCCCACTCCGTTATCACCGTGCCTGTACACAGAACAAGCAAGTTAGAGAACCTATTATCACCGTGCCTGTACACAGAACAAGTAAGTTAGAGAACCTATTACCACCGTGCCTATACACAGAACAAGCAAGTTAGAGAACCTATTATCACCGTGCCTGTACACAGAACAAGCAAGTTAGAGAACCTATTATCACCGTGCCTGTACACAGAACAAGCAAGTTAGAGGACCTATTATCACCGTGCCTGTACACAGAACAAGCAAGTTAGAGAACCTATTATCACCGTGCCTGTACACAGACCAAGCAAGTTAGAGAACTTATTATCACCGTGCCTGTAGACAGAACAAGCAAGTTGGAGAACCTAAGCAAAGAGATTTCGACTTTGGAGTAGCGCAAAGCAGATTTGTTATTTTAAAAAAAATCGGCCAAGTGCGTGTCGGGTCACACGCAGTGTAAGGTTGCGTAGTTGCCTGTCTATCTTAGTTACATCGAGACGCGCGCGCCAACTGCGGGTTGCGTCGGCCGAATTTGAAACGAAAGTTGGCCTTTCTAAGTACATTTTAAGTTGGTCGACTATTACTCGTGATATTTTTCTTTTTAAATTCCTTATATGTACTGTAACCTGTACTGATGACCTGGTAAAGGTTGCTGGAGTTCGCTGGATGCGGGTGGCGCAGGACCGGTCACTTTGGCACTCTTTGGGGGAGGCCTATGTCCAGCAGTGGACGTCTTTCGGCTGATATGATGATGATGATGATGATATGTACTGTATTAATATTCATTATTTGACGATCATTAATTAAATTCGTGTAAATTAGCTTTAAGTTAACTTATAATGTAAATTTATTTTATGAAATAAAGAAATCTAATCTAATCTACTGCTAAGATTTTATTCACATTCCCAGTAGTAGCCATTTAGCGGGCAGCGGGGGGGGGGGGACATTGACTCGAACAAAAATTAGGGCTTTTAAGCCCAATATCTCGAAAACAAATCACTCACACTAAACCCCTTTTTGTACACGCAAAATAGGCACACTGTATGTCGACTTGCGGAAAACACCCAGTATAACTAACTAACCCCTTTTTGTATCTATCATCTTCTAGGCAAGTTAGAAGTCCGTATATTTGTTCTAACTAAACTCTGTAATTTTGTCTCCTGGCTAATGGGGCAGAATAACAAAAAGAAATAGTTGATTGACCCACCTATAACTTTAACTCCATGGGCATGCCCCACATTGATCCAGCCCAGCGGTGGGATTGTGATGAAGTGGTGGCTGAAGTAGCAGAATATGTCCACCGCTGCCCAGTTGTAGAATGTGTACGCCTCGTGGTTGCCGGTGCCATCTACAATGCTAAAATTAAATTAATAAGGTAAAGCCGGTTGTTGTCCTGAATTTTGTGTGAGAATCCTATCGCTAAATGCGATTACAGCTTTCCTAAGTCATTCAGGATGCTAAATTCAGGACAATGTCATACAGGCTTCAGTCAGGTGACTAACTAACTCTACAAAGTCTTATCAAACTCATCGTAATTTAATGACTATAAATTTGTGATATTTTTTGGTACAGAAAAACATTTTCTTCAAACAATTAAAAATTATTTAAAACAAGCTCAAAGATATTATTGCAGTCAAAGTAAAAAAAATAAGGAATAATTGCAGGCTAATAAGGATCTACAAGTTCCACAACAGTATTCATAAATAAATTCATAATCAAACGCGATTTTGGAAATGGTTATTAACTGGGCAATAGGGTCATTTCGCTGGTTACGCGACCATCTTCGGTTAGCGACCACCTGAAGGAGAAGGTTTTTTCTATTGAAGATAACATCAATTCTACACACCCTATTGAGACAATTACTTGTAAATGCATTTTTTTGTTGTTTTAGAATAGAAATCTACTAAAACACTGAGAAAATATCCTTACAGTTCACCGACTCAGCTTAAGTGGTCGCCCACAGGCACATTAAATTAGGTGGTCGCTAACCAGCAATATGACCCTATTTTTCCTTGTAAAAAACAAAGACAAAAACCTGTTTTTCCATAGCTAACCCAATTATGGAACGGTTTTTTTCTTGTATGCTTCGACAATTTTTTTCTAATAGTTTTCTCGTTCGCAGATCCGTGTTCCGGCATCCGAGGGCTTAGAAAACCCGTTTTTTAATTTTGTTTTCTTTGAGGACCAATTTTTGCTTCATGGCTAAGTTGGTTGACAGACAGAACTTTATTTTCACAGATACCTGACAAAAGTTCACCACTCCAGTATTCATGAAACAACAAAGCTTAGCTTCTTCCACAGCTTTATTTTATAGTTGGGTGTCTACAAGCTAACTCTTGATTTTTTTAACCCCCGACGCAAAGAGAGGGGTGTTATAAGTTGAATGTGTCTGTGTATCTGTCTGTGGTGTCGTAGCTCCCAAACGGATGGACCGATTTGAATGCGGTTTTTTTTTCAGTACAATTACTTGTATCCTGTCTGTGTCTGTTTGTGTGTGTTTGTCTGCCCTGTCTGCTTGAAATGATATGAAATTAAAAAAACTTAAAGAATCATTACAATTTGAGCCTTCTTACTTAAAACCTTAAGTTACTATACAAATGCATGTGTCGCTTCTCAACTAAACTAACAGTAGCAACTTATCCTAGGACCTTGAAAGATTTCATAGCACAGGCTTACCAGTCATCATGGTATCCATTGGCCATGTCATGGCACACCAGAGTCTTTGGCAAACTTCTCCTCCTGTGTCTCCTAACATCGTCTTTATCCAGGTCGACATGGCAAAACGTCTCCGGTCGCTCCAGTAGAATCTCGTGGTCAGGTCCAACGTTCTGCTCCACAATATCCATGTTCCTTATCACATCATTGCTATGTGGTTGCAAGTCGTTACACAGAGATCTCCAGACGGGAGGGTTGTTCAAAAACTCCGTTATATCGCTTAGCGATTTGAGCGGTTCGCAAACTATATTTTTTTCGTCACGCATTGCCGGTATATGCCGGGTAAGAGAACTGGAAGAAGCTGCGTCTAATAAAGCTTTGCCGCTCATTTTAATATGTCAGTTCTGTAGACACCTTAAATACTAGCCATCGCACATGAATATAACTTAAGATAACATGTATTTTCAAGCTTTGCACATCTAAATTACTTATTTTGAGACCTTATTTTGATTATTCCTATAAATCCCTAAACTAAACAACGTTTGACATTGACAAGCCGGCCCCACAGACTGAGAAGTGAGAAGTGAAGTGAGATGAGAACATGATAACGAATGGAATGGTGGTGGTAGTGGCGTTCCAAATCATATAAAATACGTAGATAAACTAGGTTAGTACAAAAGTAGGGCAATTACTAAAGCCATCGGAAATGATTCATAAATTGCATCGTTATCAGTATGAGCGTTACACTATTATAATACTGACTCCAATTATTTTAACTAGGTTGATGATTTTGAAATTACTATTTCTGTACGGTTTTAGTGAAGTGACTAGACAAAAAAGTACTACATAATCAATCATAATTTATTCATCAGAATATATTATGGTAGGCAGTGTAGGCACAAGGTGATACGTATAACTTATAATATATATATTTTTGAAGTGAAAACTTCTTTAGCGGCGCTGAGCAATATTTGGGATGGGGAAAAATTGTTAAATATGCGACAGAGTTTTGTGACGTCAGATGTGAAGGAGGTCATTTTTTGCTGCTAGCCGATTCAACTTCATTCAAAACTGAACGCTATTCGTAAGAGTATAAAGCCGTTAAACACTTTTTGCAATAGCATATTCTGCAAATAAATTTGTAATTTTAACCAACGCGTCCTTCACCGTTTTGCTATTGAGAAAATTCGAATAGTTCGAATTTGGGCGTTATTCCTAAAGAGATAAAGCTTGGAAAATATTTACCAACGGCAAAAACAAATTGATTTTGGTCGCCACCGCCGTCTGCTGTGCAAATTCGAATAGTTCGAATTTAGACGTTATTCCTAAAGAGATAAAGCTTCTAAACAAATTGATTTTGGTCGCCACCGCCGTCTGCTGTGCAAATTCGAATAGTTCGAATTTAGACGTTATTCCTAAAGAGATAAAGCTTCTAAAAATATTTGGCAATTGCAAAAACAAATTGGTATTGTGTTTGCCGCCACCCGTCGGCGCGCCGACGGGCGAGCCGGCGGCCCGTCGCACCCAACGCGCCCGCGGCCCGTCCGCCTAAATAATTAATAATTGTTTATAAATTTGCGTCAAATTCATTTTTAGGGTGACACCGTAAGATGTCACGTGACCTGATCGAAAAACTGTTACAAGGTTATTGAGTTTTCACTTCTGCCGGCACTCCCGGAGTGCAACCCTTTCTTTTTTTTTTATTAATGTACATATATTCTAATATAAATCAAAACAAAAGAAGTACTATATAATAAGTGGTTTATAAATTAACAAGTGAAGAAAAAGCAAATTAAGCTCGTTTTAAGTTGTGCATAGTAAATTTAAGTTGAAAAAAAAAACAGTCAATAAAAAAACACTTACGATAAGAGCAAATAAATACAGCCAACGAAAAAAACGGAGGAGGGTCTCAAGTCCAAGCGTATTTTTTTAATGTATAACATAACATTTTACAGACTAGTCCGATTTTGATATTTTTTTTATTGGAAGGTTATACCTCGAAGTTAGTCCCATATAAATTTGAAAAAATATTCCAACCCTAAGGGTAGGAAAACAGGGGATGATTGATTGTTCACTCACTGTTTGTAATGTATGACCAGAACCTAACCATGAACAAACTAGTCATTAGCTCATAACATAAAATAAATGAAGTACATAACAAGAAAAAAAGAAATAAAACAAAAAAAAAGGGAACCGCCGTCAAATAACCAACCCACTGGATAGCACAAAATACTTTTTATACACCCCATTCCTATCCTTATCCAGTCCCTATCCTCTCCCTATTATCTGGGTATTTACTTAGTTTCTGAAGTCGGTACCAAACCAACAAAAACATAAAGAATGCTGCCACCCTGAATGTACCTACCAATATTAAAGAAAAATTAAGATTTTTAGCTGAAGTACCTAAAACATCATCAGATACTGTAATTTTGATACATTTTTCGTATGCCTGTGTTTATTTTAATTGGTGTCCCCTCATTTCACCGACAAACGTTTCACCGAATGCATGATTTCGCCGAATTTTCGTTTCATAGAATTTCTGTTGCTCAGAAATCGTTAACTTTTTAGGTACTCCTGAAAGGTCATTCTGTAGAACCCATCAGGTTAGGTTAGGTTTGTTTTATAATATTTCTCAAAAGTTTACTAAAACTGAAAAAAATGGTTTTCGAGGAAATTAAAATTATTTTTATTTCATTCGATGGAAAAAATATTGTTGGTAAAAGAAGGTACTACCATTTTAATACACGACTTGAGTTTTCATTCTATATTTATGATAACTATTCTATAGTTAAGATGATATAAGCTGTCCGTTTGGCACTTGAAAGCTTATCTTGTGAACAATGGGCTGTTTCCTATTGTATAAGCCCACCGCAAATCCTCTGACCAGATAAAATTAAGCAAGTAACAATCAAACTCATATAAATAGCTACCATCTCCTCTAAGTCACAAGGTTGAAATTGCTATAGCTTAACTCATTAAGAAAGTCATTTTGTTAATAACCATCATTGTGGACGCACTAAAACGTTGGTGACGGGACTTACCTGACTGCGGCTTTCAATGTCCAAGTGTCACTATCGAAAGTGTTATGCTATAGCAATTTCAACCTTGTGACTTAGAGGAAATGGTAGCTAAGTTGTATGAGTTTTATTGTTACTTGCTTAATTTTATCTGGTCGGAGGATTTGCCGTGGGCTCAAGGAATTCGTACGAAATATCCGAGAAATCGATCATAGAATATACTCGTATCTGTTCCGGCAGTAGGTACCTCCCTTGCAGCGGCTTGCCAGATATGAGGGTTTTTTTATTAATCCTAATTGGGGACATCGCTGGTAATACCGAAGCATCACTTGAATAAGAATATTATATACTTAGTGAACTAAATTGACAAGGTCTTATCTATGTTCTTATCATGAAAATAGAACATTATTTCCGGTGCTGCATTACTATCTGGCCAGAATTTCAACACAACATAATGTTTCATTCATATGTAACCGTTTTTGTACCTCAGAAGGAATGGTACCATATTAACCCTTCAACTGGTGGCCACTGAGCATTTTGAATAAAATGTGCGCACGATTTTTCCTTTATAATTTGTCAAATCGTACACGCGCGAATGACAGAGATAGAGTCAGCTACTTCAGAAAAAGTCCGATACAAGAAGCGGACGTTGAATGAATGCAACAAATAGTGGGATCTTACTACTGGAATTGAAAACTGCGTACAATTTGGAACGATCACCACTCTTCTGTCACTTGTACACTTATCTGACAGATTAAATACGTGACAGATCTTATCTGAGTATGAAGTATGACAATTCATACCTCAATCCTCAAAGAAATGTACTAATCAGCTGTTATTAGACTAAAAGTACTCAAACTATTGTAATTGTAGAGATACTATTGTACGATGCCCTTCAACGCTATTATCTTACCCGTTTCATCATCCCATACACAATGCTTCATTGCACAATTTCTATGATGAACTTTGTTTGATTTTATGACTTAAATAAACGTATACCTACCGATTGGAAGCAGCTAAGTGCTGCAATGCACCTTTAAAAGGTAAGATGTAGCTTCCGTTTTTAAACTGGACAGGGAAAATCTCTAGTTAAGTTAACTTAAGCACTTGTTTATCAGTTTTCTCTTTCCAGCATTTGTACAAGGGTTTCGCCGACATGACTCCCTCGAACTTCGCTAAAACGGCATTTACGATTTTACGAAACTAAGTTACTTCGAAAGAAATGCAGGCCATGGGTCTTTATAGGTGAAACTGATGATGTTTTTAATATGAAGTGGGTACTTAATAAACTTGTTACTCTTTTAAATTTTCAGTTTACAAGGTTTTATGTCATATAAAATTTTGAGTCTTTCTATGATTTAAAAAGTTTACATTATTTTTTATTGGATCCAAATTGTTATAGTATTGGATATGAATTATTTATGTTGAGTATGGTTGATAAGAGGACAGCAACAGTCATGACCAAAGTCTTTCAGTAGAATTTGTGGCAATCTTGGTTACAAGTTTTAAAAAAAACATGATCCATTCAGATGACAGTATTGGTAAGTCGCGTTGCAATTTTGGTCTTGGTATTCTTTGATTTTCAACAATATTTACATTTAATGGCAAAATTTATATTTACATAGAAAATGCTGAATCATATTTGCAGATACTTTCCTAGCAAACAAACCTTTTTGCTTGTGCTCTCTATAACAGTAACTATAAAGTTAGTCTTCTTTGTTGATTACGGAATTTACAAGTACCCATATATAGATAGAGATGTAATCAATAACCTGTTATATAAGAAAGTAATTCCTAACATATTGAAGATCGATAGACCTGCATGTGCATATGAGTTTGTTTTGCATAGTAAGGACACAATCAACACTTGTGATGTCCATAAGGATTACAATGATTTTGATGCCATAGGAATTGAGAATGGTAGCTATTCCCCGGCACATTGCAACCCGCTCTTCAGTGTGGCGATACTCGTCACTTACAGGAATAGGCAGGAGCACCTTGACATCTTCCTACCATACATGCATAATTTTTTGAGGAAGCAAAACATTCATTATAAGTGAGTATTTTTTTTAATCATGTTATAGTTTACTACTGGAATGTGACATCAAAATACATACCTAGTTCAATGAATAGTCAAATTACTAGGCACAAAGCCTAGGCTTAAGCTTCTTATGGGAAAAAAAAAGTTAAGTACTGATAGAGGTACGCAAATATCTCATTTCATTATGTTGTCTCTGGGCCTCTGTCACAACCTATGAGTGAAAAGACTTTAATTGTGCAAAAGCTAGATCAAGAATTTCAAATAAACTATGTCAGTGCCACTGACATAGTTTATTTGAAATCCTTGACCACTGACTCACTGGTAGGTAGGAGTACGATATCTGGGGTGACTTTAATAATTCTAAATTAATGTTGTATTAAGTAGTAAAATATTTGAAATGTCATTGTCATCATCTATCATTTGAACAGGTTACAACTACATTCTCTGATAATTCCAGGATATACATAATCGAGCAGCAAGACAAGAAACCATGGAACAAAGGCCTACTGTACAACATCGGCGCGCGCCAAGCTATCGCTGACCGCTACCCCTGCCTAATCCTCCAAGACGTAGACCTGCTACCACTTGACGACAGCAACCTCTACGCTTGTACCACCCAGCCCCGCCATCTTAGCGCGAGCATAGACAAATTCAGATTCGTTTTACTCTATTACAATCTGGTTGGAGGAGTGCTAGCTATAACATCGGATCAGTATAAGAAGATTGATGGATTTTCCAATAGATTCCTGAATTGGGGGGGAGAGGATGATGACTTCTATATGCGGTTGATAGAACACGATTTTAAAGTAGTAAGGTAAGCTATTTGAACAAAGTTTGGTCAGTCTTCCAAACCGCGTCAGCGGACAAAGACGAGAGAGAATGCGGCACTTTTTTACCAGTTTCTGATTTCATTTTATTTTTGTTTGAAAGACCTACATTCAGGATGGTCCTTAGAGGAAGAAACCAATAGGGAATCTGAATGGATGTCACCGCAGCGTATTTTTAAGGTTCCGTACCCATAGGGTAAAACGGGACCCTATTACTAAGACTCCGCTGTCCGTCTGTCACCAGGCCGTATCTGATGAACCGTGATAGTTAGACAGTTGAAATTTTCAAAGATGATGTATATCTGTTGCCGCTATAACAACAAGTAAAAAACAGAATAAAATAAATATTTAAGGGGGCTGCCATACAACAAACGTGATTTTTTGCCGTTTTTATACATAATGGTACGGAACCCTTCGTGCGCGAGTCCGAACCGCACATGGCCGGTTTTGTTTTATTAACCCCTGCATTGTGCTTGAAATGCATGTTGTGAAGTCGAAATATTGTAATTGAGGTCGTTTCTTATAAATGATTTGTCTCAACCAGGTTCCCCCGCGAGATGTCCCGCTACACAATGCTATACCACCGGCAGTCGCCAAAGAACGGCAACCGTTGGGCCCAGCTCGCCGCCAACCGGCGCGACACGCCCGGCGCACGCGCCGCGGACGGCATGCGCGCGGCGCGCGCCTCCGTGGACGTGCGGAGGCATCGGCTCTTCACGCTCATAACGGTCAATACTTAGATGTATCACTCACGCCACTGCCACTGCGTCCGCCGTGACCTAAGGTACATTTTGAAATGAGAACGCGCGTCGCGGTATTTATGTAAACCATCGTGGTCTATTCTCTATTCAATGCTGATAAGAGAATCGTCTTGAATATCGTCTAGTATTTATAATAGTTTTATTTCTCGCTCCTTTAAGTTAAGAGCAATCCTCTAAAAGTGTCCTTGAATAGCTATAAATTGTTAAGAAGCATAATATGCTTATAAAGCAGATCAGTAGGGTCTAGTCTTCAATGAGTATTTTCTCCTTTTTAAAAGGGCTTAATTAGCTTAAAGCTGAATAAGTTACAGCCTTACAAAGACTTGAACATAATATATTGTAGAGCATTTAATATTAGAGAAACTTATAGATAGATAAATATTGTTTTTGTCTTTCGAATGAACAATTTTATTTTAATGATTTTTTAGCAGATTTTATATTTTTTAATTGAATCATACATATTTTAGATCTATAGTTAGGTAAGAAGCAAGATAGAATTATGCAAGGATCGTAGCATTCGGCTGCCTGCCTCAATGAGATACAGAGGCCCTAGCATGATAGGTATAGGTATGTTTTTAAACATTTTCGCCGTAAAACGTGACGATACAACCTATCGTGCTAGCTGAGCAGCCCAGTCCAGTATTTTGTCGGCTGATATTTATTATAGACAAACATATAATACATTGATGAAAATCAAAAGTTCACATATGCCCGAGGGAAAAGTATTTTAGTTATAAAAGACATTGACATGATATGTCTACATCATTGGCTAGTCTACAAAAAATGCAATTTATCAGCACAACTGACAGAGACGCAGCTATAGTTAGAATGAAAGTATGTATTGCACACCAACTATCGTATTGTGAGGGTTATTTTTTATTTTATTTACTTTTTTATAATATTTATTTGACTTTATTAATTTAATTCTTTAATAATTTCTTAATCTTGTTGCACTACTATACTATTACTACTACTAGTACTATTTCCTTGACTGGGCTTTTCTATTAACATTAGAACACTATTACCAAATAGTATTAAACTTTAGAAAGAGCAATTTGGTTTGACGGTATAGGTACAGTCAACATCAAAAGTAACTACCCAATCGAAGACGTCAAATTCGTCAAAAGCTCTTATTCCCTTTCAATAAAGACTTTTGACGTCTTCGTTTGGATAGCTACTTTTGATGCCGACTGTACATTAGGTTTTAGGATTCTAATATGTAGAATAGTAACGTCACAAATAACGGGAGAAAATAAATTATTTTCTCTAAGTCGAATAGAATTTATTATGTGTAGTGCTAACGTATAATGAATAGAACAAATGTACCACGATCGTCGAGCACGATAATACGGTATGTGATATTAAATATGTACTTAGTTGATGTAGGTATACCTACTCACTAAAATAAAGTCATTATGTACACAAATACTTTTTATTCACCTTTTACGCGAACATTGTAAAATACCGAAGTGCCATTATTATCTACAATTAGCAAAATCTGGACATAATTCGATAACTGTAGTTTTCTTTTTCTATGTTATAAAGTATAGTTATAGTTAAAATTAAAAGGGTTAAACATTTTAGGGTCCTACCTCAATGTAAAAAAACAAAATACGATTTTTTAAACGCATATTAATTTCATAAGTACAGCATAATAAAAAACTTTGTTAAAGTAAGTACCTATACTTATAATATGACGCTTGCATTCCAGTTAAACAAATCGAAATTAAACTAATTAATCAATCGGGAATATCATTAATAAAGAAGGTTCTGTAAGTTACACATTTTCTGGCTTATCTTACCAGTAATTAAAGATAACTGTAATTCAACAAATTATTCTGAATAGTATATTAAGTGTGTTGATAAATTATTAAAAAATAAACAGATTCTCTTTGCAGTTTTCTTAAGTCACAAAAATTGGTATTTTTTGGAAAACCAATATACATAACTACTGCAAAAGTGTTTAATTTATGCCGTAAACATATTATTAGTGCTATACATACTGCGACGACGGGGTTGTAACTTGTAACAGTTCCGTTAACATGGAGATATCACGTCAAGGTATTTGAAATTTATCACGTTCGTACAAATTGTAATTGGGTCGGAACTTGCGCTTACAGACTGAAGAGTCATCACTCATCAGTGTACCTAGGTTCGATTCCAGCCATCGGTATGGAGTTTTTGTATGTAAGATATTTTTCGATATGGGACTATGGATCGTCCTAATACAACGTAAAATACTTTTCTAATTGAATTCCCTGACCCCAAATATGTATATTTAGACACCAAGTTTGTGATTCTACTTAGAATTTCTAAGTGAATTGGAACTCGAGATATTAATAATTAACTATAATTCAAAATGGCCGCCATAAAATTAAAGAAACCTAACCTAACCTAACAAGTAGGTACCTAAAACAAAGTTTGTTTTTTTTTTATACTATAGTTATTCTAACTTTGTCTTTGCCCAGCTTTTAGTATTGCCAAATGCTAATATGTTCACTATGACGTATCGCAGCTAGAAGTCGGGGCTTTGGAAGGGCTGCATCTCGCCCCAATTAGGACCATACGTCAGCTCTACCGGCAATGTCATGTTCATGCCACACTCCCGGCCTACGTTCTCCATTGCCTCCTTGATTATCGCTATGAGGAAGACAGAAAGAGAGAATACATTGTAACGTCTATACAAATTATCAAACCACGGTGGACCCAGTCATAAGGCTGTACAGTACAGTCGAGTTCTCCAATATCAATACAACCAATCTTTTAAAAATATCTAAATATCATTATTGAGTACTGACTCGCGGGGCTCAAATAGAAGTGGTCAGGTCGACACATTATTCGAGACAAGTGGAGCAAACGGGTCACCCAATGGTACCCCAGAGAGGCAAAAAGAAAGAAGGGGAGGCCCCGGAGGATGTACCTACCTGCAGCAGGGTTGCACAAAACCGCAGTGAGTGGAGAAGGCTGGAGGAGGCCTTTGCCGAAGGGCAGACACACAAAATTTTAAAAGTGTGAAGTAGTGGAAATATATTTTACTAGCTTCTGCCCGCGACTCCGTCCGCGTGGAACTCGTTTATATCGTAGCTCCATACAAACTTTCATCCCCCATTTTAGGGAAGTGGGGGGTTAAAAAGAGACAAAAAGTAGCCTATGTCACTCTCCATCCCTTCAACTATCTCCACTTAAAAAATCACGTAAATTCGTCGCTTCGTTTCGCCGTGAAAGACGGACAAACAAGGGGGCTTGACTCTGTTTGAGGCTCGGTTTCAGTAAGGACTCGGGTGCTTTTGGGGGTCCGCTTCGTAGGGCTCCAGTGCCGTAGCCGCGTACTCACCGGCAGCGGCGCCGACGTCTCCGTCCGCGAGCTCCCACACCAGCTCGTCGTGGATCTGCAGCACCAGCCGGCACCGCAGCCCCGGCGGCAGCCCTCGCTGCACGCACACCATCGCCTTCTTGCACAAGTCTGCTGCGGATCCTGTTGCCACGGAATTGACATTGGACTAAATTCAATTCAAGTCTTCTAGAAGTTCACCTCGATTGCTTATTGACATTTGGCGACAATTTTGCAGTGAGAGAGAGATGAGGTGATTAAGATTAAGAACTCGAAATGCCTGATTAAATCCGGCGGCGTGATAACGGAACGTAATTAACAGCGAGGATGCCCATGAAAGTGACGGATTATTCATATTTTTTTGGGGAATCCTTGGTTAATCCGCTCAAGAAGTATCGAAAGGAACTGAGAGGTCTTCAAAAGTCAAAATTGATTAAGTGTTCTGACTGTACCTTGCACGACGAAGTTGACAGCCTGCCGTTCGGCCTGCGCGCGCAGTGTTGCGTCGGTGCCGCCGATGTGCGGGAAGCGGCGCGCGCGGCCACAGAGTGATCGTAACTCGCCGCGCGACGCCCGCGCCACCACCGCGCGCCCGAACGACTTTAGCGCGGGGAATGTACCTTGTGGGACATTTCATGTTACATGTTACAAACAAGCAGTGGCGAGCGCGACATGTCGTCTAGTAAAGAGATCGGAGGTGTGGCGCCACGGTCACCACCGAAGCCGCATCACTTCCTCAGGGATTAATTGCATTGTCTATTTGGTTGTCCAATATGGCTATTATGGCTAGATCGAGCTTTCCGGACGCCACACTAGGCAGAGTACGTATATGCGCAACTTAGCTCTCTTACGTTACGCCATTACCTTCTTACCATCACATCTCGTGTTAGGTCGGTTCCTGAAATTCAACTCGTTGTTGCTGTGTTTTTTCACGAGAATAAAGCCGGACTCATCAATGTGACGTGATATTCTACGATGCGCTCAGATGCCTGGCACAAAAAGGACGTCACGCCATATTAGATGAGTGTGTATCTAATCGCACTTATTGTATAAAACCGATAACGATCTATAGCGTCACGACACGATAGCTACGTCAGATAACTATAATGAATCTGGCTTTAGTTGCTCCTTCAAACAATCTCATCAAATCTATGAAGTATAACGTCCCTGGCATGTAAAAAATCTTTCCTGAATTTTAAATGCGTTCGACATGAGATTAATTGACTCACGATTAAAACTGGTCATGATGCTGAACGCCTGCTCATATCGGACGTGCAATATCTCCATGAGCTTGCGCGCGCCTGCGCCGTACAGACTTGCGTACACGATACGCTTAGTGCGCTCGCGGTCTTCTGTAGAGACGTCTTCTACTGGCTTGTTAAGCCTACAACGGAATAGGATTTTGAGTCAGCTTCCATCACAAGATCCATAAGCCACACACCACACACTTATCTTAAAGAGGCATTTATTGAAATTAAAGACTATAGACAGTACAGCTCAGCAGCCCGCAGACAGCTTCCATCATAAGCTACTACAGCTGGTTTTGCTTTTAAGGCAAGAGCGGCTTGCCATTTTGAAAAACTTCAGCTGGGTAAAAACTTACAGCCCCAGTACAAAACGCCTGGGCTTCCTTGCTTTGCTTAGTTCATGAGAATTTCATCTGTATATCTTTGTAAAACAGGAAAACACTTACCACTTAGCAGCAAGCACTCGAAACAGATCTTGCCCTGATCGCAAGGCATCTTGTAGAGTGGCGTCGTCAGCAGCGTGCGCAAATACGCGACATTCGATGTGCTTGAAGTCTGCTGCCAAAAACATATGTTCTGGCCGCGCCGTGTACACGGAGCGGAAGTTTAACGTAGTTTCTTTGGATCAACGGGTGTTAGATATACACATCAATCGATGGAAGGCTAAGATCTAACAGTAATTGAGACAACAGGCTACCAAAGGGAATATCACTTACCCTGCTCGTCGGATTTTTCTGGGAACATGACGAGACTAAATGGCGCTTTGGGGATCGCTTGGAGATTCGGATTGTTTGAGGCGATCCGCCCAGTTGCTGCTGCCATCTGTTCCCTGTACATAACGTTGAAGATGAAAACAAATGGAGCCATCAGCCGTTCCATTTCTGGACCTTATCTTATAGATAAGTAGATATGAGGCAATATTGTCGCTACGAAGTGTTGAATGTCTTCCCATATGTCTAAAAATTTCCTCACGATGTTTTTCTGTATTGGAAAACTAGTGGTTGGTAAGTCTGTAAATTATTTAAGGCTCTAGACTCATAATAACCCCAGTGCATCTATAAGTTATGCATGAGTGGTTACGCCATTCTTTTGATATGTTTAGGTACCAAAGGTCCGAGAAACTCACTAGCACAGGCAAGGGATCGAGTGTCTTTGAAATTTACATGCCCGATCCATTCGACTGCCGCTGCAATAGATGGAATGTTCGAGAAAATGTATAAGTAGATTCTAGACTTACCAAGTTGGCCTGACCGTGCCATCCTTCACATGCTGTGCTATGCCGGTGAGAAAAGTAGCATGAGCTTTGTGTAAATGTCGATACTCCAAGATAAGTTGAGGGAGCGGGTGCACGGAGACCAGCCCACGTAGCTATAGGAGGAAAAGGACATTTTATATAAATACGAGCAGGTTAGTTCCATATTCTATTTATGAAGAACATGTACTCACCATAGTTTCCGACGTAGATTTTGCTCCTTTACCAATCGTCTCCTTAATCTTCAAGTTACTCTTCGTATCCAACTGTAGCTCATCGTACAAAATCGTACGCACTTGCAATGTCGAGTTGATCTGAAACGTCTTCCCCGCGGCCTTGTAACACTCTTGCTCTACGGCTTTCATCTTTGTCAGTAGAATGTCCTCCATTGCATTTAACTTTTTCAGATTTACGCACACACCTTGGTATTCCATGGCTGTTAAGTTTAAAAAAGGTAACAATGCGCTATTACCGGTGAAATCAACACTTGGTAAAATGGTCGTCATCAAAATTCTACTTAAAATAGGTTAAGTATATAATAATCAAGTTTTGAATTAACCTGCAATAACAGGCAAGAGTGGCATCTCTATTTCGACGAACACATTCCAAACACAGTTTTCTATTAGCACAGATTTCAGTTTGCCAAAACACTCTGTTAGCAAAGTTGTGTACCAAGCAGCCTTCTGCAACACGCACTCCGTGGCTACAGTGAATTCAGGAGTGAATCCTAGTAACGTTTGTAGTGCTGCGAAATTCTCAGGAGGATTATCAGGGTCTATAAGACTGGATCCTATCTGTAAAATATCGAATTCCAAGAGAGGATTGACTTTAAATACATTAGTATCGCCAAAACAGTAAATTATTGATTCTCTTACTACCTAGTTTAAAACCATTTCCATACCTTAGCATCACTCAAATTAAGTACATTTTGTTTTAAGTCTAAATCATATTTTGAAATCAGATGGATGAGCAGTCGTTTGCCGTTGTAGCAAATTACATGTGACTTTTCTAGAACGCGCCTCATCAGGTCTCTGAAACAGGAAAGCCTAAATCTCGTGAAGCTGTTCTACGGCCGTATAGTACTACGATTACGAAGTTCAAGGTAACCTGTTTTGTTCATTATCCTTAAGATAGAAGAATTTCTCATAAGATTGAATCATTACGCCTTCTGGAACACAAGTCTCTTCTGTATGATGATTGTTGAGCTGACAAAATCCGTTACTGAAAAAAGAGAGAAGTTCATTATTTTTACCAGATAAGACAGCACCTAATAATTTAGAAAGAATGCAATTAAACGATTTGCTAAAGTTTAGGTATAAATGCTACAAACCTGTAAACTATAACCATAGCAATGTCATTATCCTCAGAGTTCATCATATCGTGAATCAGATGAACATTGCTTTCGTGGATCGTGTTCACGTCAAATGTTACGTTTTTAACAGGTATCTGTGACTTGATTGGAGGCACAAATTTAGCTTTGGCTTTCTTGTCTTTTGTCTCTTTATTTATTGTTTCCTTATCTTCAGGTGGTTCGGTGGTACTGGCATTTTGTCCTTTAACTGGTGGGCCGAATTTCATTTTACCGTCCTTCTCAGCTAATCTAGTTTGTACTGTTTTCTTACTTTTTGCTTTTTGTTTCTTCTCTATCACTATAGCTGTGGAATCATTAACATTTACCGCTTCTTTGTTTATTTTAGTTGTGGGTTCATTTCTTTCCTCAGCACCTTTACTGAGAAGTTCTTCTTTACTATTTACTTGAGGTTGTATTTGACGTTCTGATGCTTTCTTTGTCATATTTTCTCTTAGTTTAGTATAAGTTTCGCCTTCTTTGTCACAAGTAACTGCGTTTATTTTACCCTCGAGATAACTTGGCCCAACATTAATTTCCTGCATTTTGGGCATATTCGTTTTAATCTTTTCACTGGCACCATTCATCTGTACATCAATTTCATCTCCTACAAGATTGTTAGGAGTAACACAATTAAGCCAGTTTTTTACTGCTTTTGTATATTTTGTCTTCCTTAAGTTTACCTTTGGCGTATTGTCTGACTCATTGGGCACGCATATTAGCGTTTCATTAATCTTTTTTGACACAGCATTTTTCGGGTTTACTTGAGTTTTAGGTTTAGTGACTTTGTTACCAATTTTATTTAGTTTTTTCTTCCTATCCTTAGGAAATTCAATCGTAAAATTACTGTTTGTACCACCTTCTAGTATCTGCATTAAGTGTGGGGGGTCTTTTTGATCCGGAAACAGCTCTGTATCAAACATGTCGTCCCAATTCACATTATTCGTGTTCGTGACACACTCTTCTCTATGCATTATCACTTCATCTCTGCAGGGATGTTTTTCTTCATTTCTCTCGTTGTTTAATATCTCTAAAAATGTCTTGGCTGGCATAACAGAGTCGCAAATTTTATCAATAGGTTTTATAGTACTTGAAAGAAAATACTTATTTATGTTTTGAAAATCAATGACTGGTGTAATCAAATCATTTGCGGTCAATATTTCTTCATCATTGGTGTTAGTTATATCAACAGATTTTGCGAGATCACCGGAAGATAGTACAGATTCAGTAGGTATTTCACTATGTGTAGCATCCCGCAACATCTGCTTTACGGGGATGGCAGGTAAAACATTACTAAACTGTTGCCTTTCATCACGTGCATCATGTTGTTGTTTCAGGGAGTTGGTTACCAAAATCTGGCTCGCTTGACGCGACACTTTTTCGTAGCATGTGTTTATGGATATTGGTTTTGATGGGCGCCCTACCGCCAGTCCTGGTATAGCGAAATTATTATCATCGACGACTGCCTGGTGAACATCCTCATAGTCAGCCAGACCAACAGATCTAGTAGAAGGATAAGGACCTTGGTCCAGTGGTACTTCTGGCATATGACAGTTATTCGATACAAAATTACTTGTCTGGTAAAGTTCTCTATCGCCGATAGCTTCGCCTGTCGGACTGGACGGTACAGATGGAATAGAGCGGGAGTAACCGCTAAAATCTCTTAAACGAAAAAAAATATAGTCGGAAAACAGTTTGTAAAGAGTAGCTCAGAAATAAACAGTAGGGAACCTAAATATCGAAGATAGGATTCATTTAGTGTCATTGGGCACAAATGTTACCGTGTTATGTTGAGAACGTAATTAACGATAACAACATGGCTTCATTCCGTCCTTCTTATGAAATAGAGAATCGTCCAGACGAAATTACCGTTTAAAATAAAAATATCAAAAGTAATAACATCAAAGGAATCATCAGTTGAATCAATAATTGGTTATGCTCTTGACTGCTATGGATTAACGACTAAAACTAACATAAACAAATTAGAATGTATGCAAGTAAGATTCCTAAAACTGTTAGTTAATAATAAAACTAAAGATAAGAATAAAAAAGATTATAGAAATTTGTTCAAAATTTGTAATATTCTACCGGTGAGCCTTAAGCATAAATATTTATTAGTATTAAATAATCATGGCAGTCATGAGCCCACCCAATTACAATTACACCGTAATGATGTTTGTGAAACCAGGTCGATGTCGGCGGGCAAGTTTGATGTACCGAGGGTCAGTAATTACTACGGCGACAGGTGTCTCCGGAAACGCCTACCCTACCTCGCCTCGCCTACTCAACAGCCTGCCCTCTGACATCAGGCAGGAAGCCAATAAAGCTAATCTTGGTAAAAAGCTGCGTAGTTACCTTGTCAAATGTATAAAATAATTATTGTACCTATAGAAGTAGATAAATAGTACTTATAGATAAATATTATAAATAGAAGAGAGTAGAGACTGCTCGATCCCACAGTCAAACTGTGCAAACGGTTTTGCGGGACCCTGTACTTGTTTATGTTGTATTATTGTTTCTTTCTTAATAAATAAATAAAGAAATAAAAAATAAAGTGAATTTGCTGAAAATGTAATTGTGTCTACCTTACCTATACTGTTTTATGATCATTTTTTTATTATTTAAAATGATTCTAGCCCAAATTGAATTTTGTCCAGAATTAAATATTTAAATACATTCAAAGTTAATGTTGTCTAATTTAAATGAATACTTATCAAAATTATACATGTTTTTTTTTTGTACAAGACATAATAAAAAGGCCTATTCCCGATCGGTCATACCTACTCGTATTTGCGGTGTACATCACTCTATAGATATGGACGTATTTCTTTCGACCTAACTAAATCATATCAAGTAGGTAACAATGTCAATATTATTTTTAGGACGTAATAAAATGTTTCCATTAAGTATTCATGCCGGACAATTTTCCATGTCGAGGATTTTAAAATTGCCATTATTCACTCATTATTAATTTTACACTTGTGCTGGACCTAAATATTTAGGAAAATGTACCTGGTCTCTTTTTTCACGTAAATCTAAAAACTCCTTTCCGCCGTGTTTAAAAATAAAATTAAAGCGTACGCACCTTGTATTTCCTCTATTCTGATTTGATAGAAATTGGTGGCGGCGTCGACTTTCATTATTATCAAATCCTGTATCAAATCATAACATGGCATTTTATTAAAATATTAAGCCTAATGCATAATTTTCCATGAACTTTGATTAACAATAGTATCATACTTAGGGTGCACACATGATAATAAATACTTGAATACATCCAAGGCTCCGAAACAAATATTCATCCTCATCACACAAATATTTGCCCTTACCGGGACCCAGGACTTCAGCTTAGTAGGCAGTGTCACTACCCACTAGGCTAACCGGTCGGTCTAATGGCGATGAATGATGGTAGGTACAGTCAGCAACTTCAATATCTGTTATAACAAAGCGCGCATAATTATCTGACACGACTCTATTTCTAGGGCCATAAGGACGTATCAAGGTGGCATGGTATTCCACATGTCCAAGATCTTTGTCCAATGTGTATTTACAGCTCGCATATTGCTTAAAGAGTGAGTGAGACGCAATGCACATTGGAAAAAGATCTTGGACAAGTGGAATACTACCCTCAGATATCTAGGCAAGTAACTAGTGACACTGCCTACGAAGCTGAAGGTCGGTCCCGGTAAGGGCAAATATTTGTGTTTCTACGACTACCTACAACCTGAAATTTACCTGTTCGCCAATGTTTTATCAAACTGTCTAAAACATTTCGTCCAAAAGGTGATAAATGTTTCTTGTAACTACTTGGGTTGAATTGGTAAAAATTGTGTCTATTCATATTGTTTTACATTTAATGAGTAGTATAATTAAAATAACCTCAGTATCAATCAATATTTGCATACCGATTTACGAAAGAGACCGCTTACTGCTTAGGTAGGCTAAGGCTTAACTTTCCCGCCAATTATTTTTTTTAATTACCTTTTGGAACCAATGGTCTTAATTGAGTGGTTCGAGCAGACTGCAGTTTAAAGGCTCTACACATGGCCGGAGAAAAGGACAAAAGCCTCTCACAGACTGGCGGGGTCAGGCCGCGGCGGTCAATATAGTAAACTTGTCATTAGCTGTCAAATTTACTAGTAACCGCCATCGCAGACCGCGCCAGTGTGATGTCTTTCTCCCCCTAACGCATAGTTGCGTCCTGTGGGCCCGACCTAGAAAGACAGCTAGGAAAAAAAAAGTTACGTCTTGTACGATGCAAGATAGATTCTTCGTTCGCCGACGAATTCACAAACCAGCCGACTAAATACTTAAAATCAAGCACCAAATAGCCGCGGACATACAAACCGGTGGACTAGCTTGCTGGCGGCTGGATCATTGTCACAATCATCTGCTCTTAATATAAGATAAATAGGTACGTACACTAACGTAGAGACGAATGCTGTGTATACGTCCGCAATTATGCTAACTAGTCAGGTACGTCTTGTTTGTTTAGTCTGCACGGCTATCACAGGGCGGCCCCAAGTTGTGTCACGGCGAGATAGTCTATCCGTTCGTTTCTAATTAGAACGCTTAGAAAGAGACGGATAGGCCGCGATGCAGCTCGCGGGCCGTCCTCTATTATTATTTTGTCTTTGACTTTGTCTTAAATTACTTATTAGTAAGTCCTACTATTCAATATCGGATTTTTTAATAGACGACATAACTTCATACAGTATCTTACATTATATAAATTTGTTATTATTTTAATTAGATTAATTTATTAATGTACTTATTCCTGAATTATTTTGACATTTGACATTTCTTTACTCATTGACCATTTTTTTTTTTTTACCGAATATGTTTTGTTTTTTATATTGTTGTAATTATACCTAATTCCAAATGTTCCTACCTTTGTCATTTGCTAATGACTGTTTGTACGCCTCATGGCCAGAACATAGTGATTCTATACTGATTCTTATAACACCAATCTACCTGTACCTATGTTTTACAGACAAATAAATGAATTGAATTGAATTGAATTGAATCTGATAGCTGTGCTGCACGGCTATCACAAGACGTCGTGCGAGCTCTCTCGATTTTTCTCGCACTATCCGTCTCTCTCTTATTAGAAAACTTAGAAAGAGAGGTATAGTGCGACTCGCGCGCCGTCTTTTGCTAGCTGTGCTGGGGTGTAGAAAATCAATCTGTCAACGATTCGAGTCAATCTATAGATATAGCCGCCGCCAGACGAGCGTGATTTCGGCCCGTCTGGACAAGTGCCAGGTACACGGCGATCGGAAAAATCAAGGTACTCGGAAGTCACTCGGTTCTAGATTTTCTGTGCCGTTCACCACGCTCGCTCGGTCGTCTAGCGTAGGCTTATGTCCGTTGGATTGTTAGTTTGCCTATGGATCACCCGCTTTATATTCCGAATTATGTCTTCTATATGCAGAGTTAAACTATTCATTCAATTAGGACCCGAACGTGACGTGAATCAATTGTCATCTTATCTGTCAATGTCAAAACAAAGAATTCTAATCGGAGCGCAGCTATTATAATGAGGAAAAAAACTAAATAATTAATTATTTTCCGCGTTTAAATAGCTATCAACATGTAACAGTACGAACACAGTGCACGTAAATCACGAAAATGGCGTTGAACTTGGATAGCTGCGACAGTTTGCCTCCCGACGAGGAGCCAAAACTGAAGTACGATCGAATGGGGAACGATGTACAGAACATTCTGTTGAAAGACGCAGTGAGCTGTATCTGTGTGCATACGAAGTTTATTTGTTTAGGGACTCAGTGGGGTGTGATTCACCTTCTCGATCATGAAGGGAACACAGTGCCTCTTTCCCAGGACGGGAAAGATAAAGAGTTGCAGGCCCATGCAATAGCTGTGAACAAGATTTCTGTAGACTTGAACGGGGACTACATAGCGAGCTGCTCTGACGACGGCAGGGTGCTGGTGTATGGGCTGTACACGGATGACAACGCGCACAACTTGAGCCTTGGGCGGGTGGTGAAGTCGGTGGCTTTGGATCCTTACTACTTCAAGTCAGGGTCGGGCAGGAGGTTTTTGACAGGTAAATAAATAATTGTAATTTTTTAACTTACAAGTGCATACATTTTAAGTGCACAAGCATTATTTGTCTATAAAATAATTATATCGGAATAATATAGGTATAGTGACCTGTCACTGCCATATCGCATTTAATCCACACACAGCCAAAATACACAGTCAAAATATTACAATACAATAGAAACCTAAGTCTTAACTTGACTACTGTTCTAAACTTAAAACTACATATAAAATAACCCGCCCTGCGTCACTCCAGGTGCCAAGGTGCCCATCACGGTAGCCGCATTGCCGCGCTGATCAGCCATGACTAACCTTTGCACCAGGAATTACGCAGTGCGGGGATCCAGGCCTCTTTCCGGCAAGCGACGCCCTAACTTCCTTAAAAATAATATTATTATTGTTTTTAGATATGTCATGAACTTAAATAGGTATGAATAATGAGTGTTTCCATGTAAACCTGAGATAATATCCCATACACATACATACACATAAAAATCTCAATGAACAGGCATCCAATTATCTATACTAATATTATAAATGCCAATGTGTATCTGTCTGTCTGTCTGTCTGTCTGTCTGTTACCTCTTCGCGCTTAAACCGATTGAGATGAAATTTCGTATAGAGATAGTTTGAGTCCCGGGGAAGGACATAGGATTGTTTTTATCCCGGTAAATATCCTAAGGGGTGAATGTTTGTAAAGAGAAGAGCTACAATATGAACTAGTTCTACCTGGGCGGAGTCGCGGGCAGAAGCTAGTACTGAATAACTTCTTATCTAATTATATGCATTTATTTTTTCTGTATGTTAAATAATTAGTCAAACTTTTAAAAGTGCAATAATAATATAGTTAATAACTATAATTACATAAAACTAAGTTCTGAGTTAATTATTCAATATTGTTTCCTGTTTACTTCATTAAAAATATTTCATGATACTGATTTAATTAAACGAATATTTAATCGCATCAGAAATGAGGCTATCCGCAGTAAAACCAAGGTAACAGACATAGCCCTCCGAATCGCTAAACTTAAGTGGCAGTGGGCGGGGCACATAGTAAGTGAAACCGATGGCCGTTGGGGCGGAAAGGTTCTCGAGTGGCGACCACGTACCGGAAGGCGCGGCGTGGGTAGGCCCCCCGCAAGGTGGACTGATGACCTGGTAAAGGTTGCTGGAGTCCGCTGGATGCGGTGGGCGCAGGACCGGTCACTTTGGCACTCTTTGGGGGAGGCCTATGTCCAGCAGTGGACGTCTTTCGGCTGATATGATGAAGATGATGATGATGATATTTAATCTGTTTGAATAAGTAGTAGTAGATTAAAAAAAAAAAAAAAAAGTAATGCTGCTATGTTAAGGCTGTGCATTGGAAATTATCGCGTGCTTTGAAACGCCGTTCTGACTCGATTAAGATACAATAAGGTCTGATTTTCAGATATATGATTCTTGACTATATGATTGTTTATCTGCCCCCCTAGCACACTAGGTTTTATGTCCGACATAAAGCATTTGTCCCTCTTGCACTCGCATATTGGCCAGAATTGGACGAATGCTTTATGTCCGACATAAAACCTAGTGTGCTAGGGGGGCTGATTTTATCGATACATGATTGCTTAAAATTTCCTTGATAGAAAAAAATATCCAAAGTTGGGTCTGTATTTTCCTTTTTTTACTCAGCCTACTCAAACGATACTTTAGTTTACGACACAAGCAAGTTAATACTATAGTATTTTATCTCATCGAAAATCTCACTTTATGAAATTTAAATAAAACTTCTCTAAGTTAGGTATTTATCGAAATTTGTCCAAAAAACCCATTCCCGAAGAATGTTACATCTCTTTTCCACGTGCGCAGAAGGCATCAGCGTGTCTCTGTCTAGGGGGCGTGTTCGACTTAAATCAAGGCATCGCCTTAACAGAGTAGGTGGGTCGGGGAAACTTTGTGAGATTTATAATGTAACCCTTTCATTATGTCGTCATATCAATAGGCATAGTGACATTAGTGACACCAAATAAAATTATCAATAATGTTGAGCTTACTCGAAAAAGGATTAAAAATATAGTGACATTGAGAAAAAACTAATACTCCAGGCAAAATACGGTTTTGAAAAACATTAATTTATAATAGCGTATTTTTTGTTGATTTCATTTGAAAATGTTATTCTAAGATGATTTAGTCAAGAATCCGACAAACTTTCCACCCGGAAGTAATTATGTAGATGTAAATGAAGCATGCATTATCTTTTCTTGTACGATTTATTTTGAATATTATAGAGCAAATGTAAATGAACCAAAATAAAGACAAAAACATTTATTCATATTTTTACTGACTTTTCAGAAGCCAGTTAACTAATCATTTTTACGATGTCTGAAATTTTGTCGGATTTTGTCGCTGGGTAACTATTTAATTGATAATATATCCGATACACATAAAAAATAAGCTATTATAAATTATTTCCAAAATTTACATTTTTTCCATACAAGTTGTCAGTTCATTGCCTGGACTATAACACAACACAAAAAATATCACAAAGTTATAAGTGTACAATGTTTTAAGAGGGGGATAAACTCTGTCCCTTTTCCGCAAAACGTACCTTCACATGAAACGATTGTCATTTACTGTGACGCTCGAAACCCGTGAGACACCGAAAGAAAGAAGGCAAAAAAATATTCCTAGTGACAAACATTTCATTCAGATATCTCAAAAAAAAATACGAAGATACAACTAGCCCGCGAGCTAGCAACAGATTTTTGTGACTAATAAACCCCCGTGCGATAACTTGTGAGAAGGTTAAGATTGTTGTATCATGAAGCCCCGTGGAAGTCAGCTGGGGCTCCGTTGGTGGATTGACCAGTAGCAGCCACCCAGACACGTAACGCTCAACTGAAATTTTGTCAGATGACAGTTTATATGCTACTATTAATAAATCAACGCGTCAGCTGGTTCTATCGCGGTGGAAAACTCGTCAGCTGATGCCCTGAAGTTTGTAACGCAATATTTGGTATCACCACTAAAACTTTCTTCCACTACAGGCTTTGTGCATAACTCTAATATGCCATTATGCAAACATGTAATTTTGTCATACAAACTATTAGCCTCTTCTATGAGTTGAGGTTGTACATTCTTCAGTATGGTAATTTTCCCAATAAATTCATCACATCTATTTATAATATCACTAACTTTTGACAGCTGATTTTTAGTAATGTTACCTTCAAATCTAGATTTTCCCTTTTAATCAAGTACTTCTTTATGTCAACTAACTCTTCGTAACATTGCAATAACTCAACTGCCATTACACAATTATTTTACCTACTTGTCTACTTAATTTGCCTTATGTTTATGTCACACTTACTCATTATTGTTCCACTTTTTCGTCACAATAGTACCAATTTTGCCATTTGTATCAGTCTGTTCCTTTGCTAATGCGTGAATACACTATCACACGAAATAGAAACGCGATTTTTTACTCTGTTAACACTTAAACACTCATCGGAGCCTCTCGAGCCGCACGCTGCAGGTCACGCAAAGTGATCTCTTGACGCATCCTTTTTTTCTGAGTTTTCTTGCACCTCCTGTATACCGCGTAACTGCCTCCAAGGACAAGTATGATGAGCATCACCCCCAGAATGATGTTGGTGGTACTGGCATGGAATTTAAGTTCGTCGGTGCCCGCAGTAGCCTATTGTCACCTCCGGCAGCAGTCTGCGCGATGAAGACCTCCTCCTTTGATTTTGTAGCGCCCATAATACTTATGTGGACCAGCCACGGCAAACACATTTGCAGACGAGGTCACTTTTTCTAAGCATATTTTTACTGTTTTCCAAAACAGAATAATGGTCTGAATCCAGGGATTCAGTTTTCGTTGCTATGTCCCTTACACCATGTATCTGAATTTAATCTAATCATTAAATACGCTCCATGTTCGAACATCTCGATTAAATTCAGATATGTCGTAAGCAGATAGTTTTTATGATTCTGTAAGTAATTAAATAAATCCATTAACAATATGCCGAGGGAAAACCGATCCGAAAAATTGTACCTAGTACGCGGGGTACTGCGTTACAAACTTCAGGGCATCAGCTGACGGGTTTTCCACCACTGTACAACCAGCTGACGATTTTTTTTCGTCATTATAGTGGATTTACTATCATTTGATGATAAAATGAATCAAGGGTAAATCGCAATTTTTTTTTTTTTTATGTGTTTGGGTGGCTGCTGCTGGTCAATCCACCAACGGAGCCCCAGCTGACTTCCACGGGGCTTCATGATACAGCAATCTTAACCTTCTCACAAGTTGTCGACCGGGGGGAAGTGACTGACAAAAAAAAGCTCCTAGCTCGCGGTCTAAACCGTTTTAGTATTGCTTCAGAGAGAGAAAACGTTCGGGGATCGTGACGTCACGACACTCTAGCGTCATAGTAAATGACAATCGTTTCATAAATGAAGGCGCGTTTTGCGGAAAAGGGACAGAATCCACCTATTAAAACTTTTGAACACTCATAACTTTTTGATTATTTAATCCCCTGCTTTACTTTTTTCTCCATATGACAATATTTTTAATCCTTTTTCGAGAAAGTTCATCATGAATGGTTATTTTATTTGGTGTCTACACCCCTATTGGAAACGGGAGGGTAGTTATTGCCGTGTCACGTCACAGCGTCGGTTGTGGTTTAGGTAGGCATTTTGGAATGTTTGCGTAAGTTTAGCTAATTTGGTCCGTATGTTGCTTACAGGCGACAACAAGCTGACGCTGCACGAGAAGACGTTCCTGCGCAGTCTGCGCAGCACCGTGCTGTGCGAGTGCGAGGGCTACGTGCAGGCCGTGGCCTGGCACGAGCGCTTCGTGGCCTGGGCCAGCGAGGTATGCGTCTGTTGCTTACAGGCGACAACAAGCTGACGCTGCACGAGAAGACGTTCCTGCGCAGTCTGCGCAGCACCGTGCTGTGCGAGTGCGAGGGCTACGTGCAGGCCGTGGCCTGGCACGAGCGCTTCGTGGCCTGGGCCAGCGAGGTATGCGTCTGTTGCTTACAGGCGACAACAAGCTGACGCTGCACGAGAAGACGTTCCTGCGCAGTCTGCGCAGCACCGTGCTGTGCGAGTGCGAGGGCTACGTGCAGGCCGTGGCCTGGCACGAGCGCTTCGTGGCCTGGGCCAGCGAGGTATGCGTCTGTTGCTTACAGGCGACAACAAGCTGACGCTGCACGAGAAGACGTTCCTGCGCAGTCTGCGCAGCACCGTGCTGTGCGAGTGCGAGGGCTACGTGCAGGCCGTGGCCTGGCACGAGCGCTTCGTGGCCTGGGCCAGCGAGGTATGCGTCTGTTGCTTACAGGCGACAACAAGCTGACGCTGCACGAGAAGACGTTCCTGCGCAGTCTGCGCAGCACCGTGCTGTGCGAGTGCGAGGGCTACGTGCAGGCCGTGGCCTGGCACGAGCGCTTCGGGGCCTGGGCCAGCGAGGTATGCGTCTGTTGCTAACAGGCGACAACAAGCTGACGCTGCACGAGAAGACGTTCCTGCGCAGTCTGCGCAGCACCGTGCTGTGCGAGTGCGAGGGCTACGTGCAGGCCGTGGCCTGGCACGAGCGCTTCGTGGCCTGGGCCAGCGAGGTATGCGTCTGTTGCTTACAGGCGACAACAAGCTGACGCTGCACGAGAAGACGTTCCTGCGCAGTCTGCGCAGCACCGTGCTGTGCGAGTGCGAGGGCTACGTGCAGGCCGTGGCCTGGCACGAGCGCTTCGTGGCCTGGGCCAGCGAGGTATGCGTCTGTTGCTTACAGGCGACAACAAGCTGACGCTGCACGAGAAGACGTTCCTGCGCAGTCTGCGCAGCACCGTGCTGTGCGAGTGCGAGGGCTACGTGCAGGCCGTGGCCTGGCACGAGCGCTTCGTGGCCTGGGCCAGCGAGGTATGCGTCTGTTGCTTACAGGCGACAACAAGCTGACGCTGCACGAGAAGACGTTCCTGCGCAGTCTGCGCAGCACCGTGCTGTGCGAGTGCGAGGGCTACGTGCAGGCCGTGGCCTGGCACGAGCGCTTCGTGGCCTGGGCCAGCGAGGTATGCGTCTGTTGCTTACAGGCGACAACAAGCTGACGCTGCACGAGAAGACGTTCCTGCGCAGTCTGCGCAGCACCGTGCTGTGCGAGTGCGAGGGCTACGGGCAGGCCGTGGCCTGGCACGAGCGCTTCGTGGCCTGGGCCAGCGAGGTATGCGTCTGTTGCTTACAGGCGACAACAAGCTGACGCTGCACGAGAAGACGTTCCTGCGCAGTCTGCGCAGCACCGTGCTGTGCGAGTGCGAGGGCTACGTGCAGGCCGTGGCCTGGCACGAGCGCTTCGTGGCCTGGGCCAGCGAGGTATGCGTCTGTTGCTTACAGGCGACAACAAGCTGACGCTGCACGAGAAGACGTTCCTGCGCAGTCTGCGCAGCACCGTGCTGTGCGAGTGCGAGGGCTACGTGCAGGCCGTGGCCTGGCACGAGCGCTTCGTGGCCTGGGCCAGCGAGGTATGCGTCTGTTGCTTACAGGCGACAACAAGCTGACGCTGCACGAGAAGACGTTCCTGCGCAGTCTGCGCAGCACCGTGCTGTGCGAGTGCGAGGGCTACGTGCAGGCCGTGGCCTGGCACGAGCGCTTCGTGGCCTGGGCCAGCGAGGTATGCGTCTGTTGCTTACAGGCGACAACAAGCTGACGCTGCACGAGAAGACGTTCCTGCGCAGTCTGCGCAGCACCGTGCTGTGCGAGTGCGAGGGCTACGTGCAGGCCGTGGCCTGGCACGAGCGCTTCGTGGCCTGGGCCAGCGAGGTATGCGTCTGTTGCTTACAGGCGACAACAAGCTGACGCTGCACGAGAAGACGTTCCTGCGCAGTCTGCGCAGCACCGTGCTGTGCGAGTGCGAGGGCTACGTGCAGGCCGTGGCCTGGCACGAGCGCTTCGTGGCCTGGGCCAGCGAGGTATGCGTCTGTTGCTTACAGGCGACAACAAGCTGACGCTGCACCAGAAGACGTTCCTGCGCAGTCTGCGCAGCACCGTGCTGTGCGAGTGCGAGGGCTACGTGCAGGCCGTGGCCTGGCACGAGCGCTTCGTGGCCTGGGCCAGCGAGGTATGCGTCTGTTGCTTACAGGCGACAACAAGCTGACGCTGCACGAGAAGACGTTCCTGCGCAGTCTGCGCAGCACCGTGCTGTGCGAGTGCGAGGGCTACGTGCAGGCCGTGGCCTGGCACGAGCGCTTCGTGGCCTGGGCCAGCGAGGTATGCGTCTGTTGCTTACAGGCGACAACAAGCTGACGCTGCACGAGAAGACGTTCCTGCGCAGTCTGCGCAGCACCGTGCTGTGCGAGTGCGAGGGCTACGTGCAGGCCGTGGCCTGGCACGAGCGCTTCGTGGCCTGGGCCAGCGAGGTATGCGTCTGTTGCTTACAGGCGACAACAAGCTGACGCTGCACGAGAAGACGTTCCTGCGCAGTCTGCGCAGCACCGTGCTGTGCGAGTGCGAGGGCTACGTGCAGGCCGTGGCCTGGCACGAGCGCTTCGTGGCCTGGGCCAGCGAGGTATGCGTCTGTTGCTTACAGGCGACAACAAGCTGACGCTGCACGAGAAGACGTTCCTGCGCAGTCTGCGCAGCACCGTGCTGTGCGAGTGCGAGGGCTACGTGCAGGCCGTGGCCTGGCACGAGCGCTTCGTGGCCTGGGCCAGCGAGGTATGCGTCTGTTGCTTACAGGCGACAACAAGCTGACGCTGCACGAGAAGACGTTCCTGCGCAGTCTGCGCAGCACCGTGCTGTGCGAGTGCGAGGGCTACGTGCAGGCCGTGGCCTGGCACGAGCGCTTCGTGGCCTGGGCCAGCGAGGTATGCGTCTGTTGCTTACAGGCGACAACAAGCTGACGCTGCACGAGAAGACGTTCCTGCGCAGTCTGCGCAGCACCGTGCTGTGCGAGTGCGAGGGCTACGTGCAGGCCGTGGCCTGGCACGAGCGCTTCGTGGCCTGGGCCAGCGAGGTATGCGTCCGTTGCTTACAGGCGCCAACAAGCTGACGCTGCACGAGAAGACGTTCCTGCGCAGTCTGCGCAGCACCGTGCTGTGCGAGTACGAGGGCTACGTGCAGGCCGTGGCCTGGCACGAGCGCTTCGTGGCCTGGGCCAGCGAGGTATGCGTCCGTTGCTTACAGGCGCCAACAAGCTGACGCTGCACGAGAAGACGTTCCTGCGCAGTCTGCGCAGCACCGTGCTGTGCGAGTGCGAGGGCTACGTGCAGGCCGTGGCCTGGCACGAGCGCTTCGTGGCCTGGGCCAGCGAGGTATGCGTCCGTTGCTTACAGGCGCCAACAAGCTGACGCTGCACGAGAAGACGTTCCTGCGCAGTCTGCGCAGCACCGTGCTGTGCGAGTGCGAGGGCTTCGTGCAGGCCGTGGCCTGGCACGAGCGCTTCGTGGCCTGGGCCAGTGAGGTATGCGTCTGTTGCTTACAGGCGCCAACAAGCTGACGCTGCACGAGAAGACGTTCCTGCGCAGTCTGCGCAGCACCGTGCTGTGCGAGTGCGAGGGCTTCGTACAGGCCGTGGCCTGGCACGAGCGCTTCGTGACCTGGGCCAGCGAGGTATGCGTCTGTTGCTTACAGGCGACAACAAGCTGACGCTGTACGAGAAGATGCCATTGACATTGACTTAAATTTGGACATACATAATATACTAACGAAACTGTCGAATTGGCTAACCGATCACAACATTCACAACTTGGAAATTAATTATCAAAAAACAAAAATAATGCAATTTAGACCATATCAAAAAATATCATTGGACATTAATATAACTTTCAACGGGACACGACTGGAATGTGTAGACACATTCACCCTCCTCGGTTTGGACATCGATAACCACATTAACTGGAAATCCCACATTAAAAAAGTTAAAAACAAACTTTCCCAATTTGTTTACGCATTAAGAGAACTGAAAAGAGCAACCAATTTTCAATGCGCCTTAACTGCTTACTACGCATACGCTTTCTCATGGCTAACGTACGGAATAATACTTTGGGGAAACACTGACATTGACGATTTATTTATCTTACAGAAAAAGTGTATACGGATTTTAGTTAATATTAAAAACAGAGACAGTTGCAGACCATATTTTATGGAACACAAGATTTTGACACTAACCTCAATATATATTTTAGAAATGTGTAAGTTCGTAAGGAAGTATCCGCAATTCTTTATTAAATTAGCAGATCAACCTCGGCGATACGAAACCAGACTGAAAAATAATCTGGCACTACCCACTAGCTCAAAACTCAAGCTGCATAAAGCAAGTCCAAACGTGATGGCGGTGAAAATATATAATAAATTAAACGATGACCTTAAAACTATTATAAACGAAAAGCAGTTCATTAAAACCCTAAAGACTTTTTTAGTAGACAAATGTTATTACAGCCTAAAGGACTTCTTTAGTGATTAAACAGTTCTTAGTATTGTATTATAATAATTATAAATTATTAGTGTTATATTGAGTCGGCAATATTATTATCCACGTGTTATTTAATTTACTACTGAATAAGATTAATATTGCAATTTAAATGATGACATCTGACTACAACTAACATAATTATTACCTATATCATAAATACATTTTTAGATTTAGATCCTAGCAATTATTTTGAATATTAAGCAAAATGATTGAACATTATTATTTGACATGACATTATTATTTGATATTATTATTTGATATTATTTGACGTTATTATTATTAGACATTATTTATTGTAAGCATGTATAAAAAAAAAAACTATGATAAAATAAGACTAATAAATATGCTAGATTTAAGACTTCAAATTGCTGTGCCCTACCAGGGTCCATGAGAGACCTACTTACCTATGTAAAACCTAAATGTAAACCATGGATGCAATAAACGAATTATGAATTATGAAGATATTCCTGCGCAGACTATTATTGCATATTATCGCAGCATGACATAAGCTGAAGCGGCTATTAAATGTCTCTGTGACGATTCTCCGCAATCAAGGAGCGATTTTTCTTCGCACCTACAGCACGACGTGGGCCTGGGAGATTTCCATAACGCCTGTTATAGCGCGGGCAGGAGTTCTCTTGAATATATGTTCAAGCAGACCCTCTCACTCCCAATCTACCCTTCTGCATGCTTTTGATTTGCCGATAGATTTCACTAGTTATTGTTGAAGTTCAAACGGCCTTTGGATTGTCATTACTAGTGATGTTTATCATGAAATGTAAGTATCCGAATTTTGTAATCTGTTTGCAGGTGGGCGTGCGCGTCTACGACCTAGTAGCCCGGTGCTCCCTCGGCCTCATCCCCTGGGAGAAGACCAGCGTGGACTCCATCGAGGACTACCGCTGCAACCTGCTCTGGTCGGCGCCCAAGACGCTCATGATCGGCTGGGTCGACACCATCCGCATCTGCGTTATACGCAAGCGGAGTCAGATCGAACTCCAGACGCGCGACGACACCGAATACCTCGTCGATCCCATCTACACTTTCCAAACAGACTATTTTATAAGCGGGCTAGGTCCTCTGGAAAACCAGCTGGTGCTGCTAGGAGTCCCTAAGGAGTGTGACGCTGAAACCAAGAAAGCGCAAAGGCCAGTCTTAGCTGTCGCTGATTATCAAGACTGCGATTTCAGCGAGGTCTCCACTGACAGTTTGAATATAAGAGGATATGAAGAGTATTCCTGCAACGATTATTACCTGGACATGCTTATAGAGGAGAATAGGTTCTTCATAGTGTCGCCTAAGGATATAGTTGTAGCTAGCCCATATGATATTGATGATAGAGTCAAATGGCTAACGGAGCATGGGAGATACGAGAAAGCCATTAGTGTCTTAGAAGAAGTCGGAGGAAAGACAACGAAAAACTCCGTCATGACAGTCGGCGTGCAGTACTTAGATCACTTAATGTCTAAGCACTTGTACAGCGAAGCAGCCATTTTGTGCGCCCGGATATGCAAAAGCGACAAAGCCATGTGGGAGAAAGAGATCTTGAAGTTCGATAAGGTAAAACAGCTTAGATCCATCAGCGCCTACGTGCCTAAAACTCCCGAAAAAGCTCTAAGCGCTCATCTCTATGAGGCGATCATTTGCGAATACCTTAAAGTAGATCCTCCAGAGTTCCTAAAAATCGTCCAGGAGTGGAACCCTGGGCTATACAGGACAGGAGTCATCATTAAGGCACTCTTAGAACACGTCCTAACTACGGAAGTAGATAAAAATATTTACTTGGAAGCCCTAGCTTTGCTCTACTGCCACCAAAAGAAATACGACAAAGCTTTAAACACATACTTAACAGTCGGTCATCAAGACGTCTTCACCTTAATCACAACGTACAAAATGTACAGCGTCATTCACAATAAGATATTAGAACTAATGAACCTCGACTGTGATAAAACTCTATCGATCCTCGTCGGCTCACGGGACAAGATACCCGTGGAAGTTGTCAAGAAACAACTTGAAAATCACGACATGTATCTCTTTAAGTACTTAGACGCGTACAGCAAAGTTGAACAAAGCGGAAAATACCATGGGGAGTTGGTAAAACTATACGCAAAGTATGACAGCGCTAAGCTACTTCCTTTCCTAAAGAGTAGTGATAACTATCCGATAGAGAAAGCGCTAGACGTCTGCCAACACAATAATTTCTACCCCGAAATGGTGTTCCTGCTTGGTCGCATCGGCAGAACGCAGGAAGCCCTGCAGATTATCATAGAAAAGCTAAACGACATCAACCAAGCCATCACCTTCTGCCAAGAGCACAACGACACAGAACTCTGGACAGACTTGATCAAGCAAACCATCGACAAACCAGAATACGTATCCCTTCTACTAAAACGGATAGGAAACTACTTGGACCCTCGAATGCTCATCGAGAACATCCAACCGGGCTGCGAGATCAAAGACCTCAAGGATTCCCTGGCTAAGATGATGTGCGACTATCACTTACAGCTTTCTGTCCAAGAGGCGTGCAAGCCAATATCGTTGAAAAACTACTTTGAACTACATGAGAAGTTGATCCTAGGGCAGCAGCGAGGGATTTCAGTTACGGATGACTTTGTCTGTAGTAGCTGCTTAGGTCGGATTATAACTAGGGACTTGTCGAAGGCGTCTGACTTGATAGTGTTTAACTGCAGGCATTCGTTTCACATAGAGTGTCTGCGGCAGGTCACGCCGACGCTGGATCATTGCGCGGTGTGCAACGCGAGCGCCGACACGAACAGAATCGGTGACCCTGGTGGTTCCAATTAGAAGTACTTAAGTGTAATTGGGGTATTATACCTGTCCTAATTTTAAGAAGAAGAAGAAGTACGTTCTTCTTTAGTTCTTCTTCTAATTTATTCACTCAGTTTACGAGGACACCACAATACAAATTGTTCCCACAGAACTACAGGTTTCGATTCGTTTCTCACTTCTGGAGATTCCCATTTGTAAATATAAATTCTGTGATATGAGAATCTTTAGAAAATTATACTAGAAATGGGAATTTGTTTGTAGGTCTGGACTGGAGGTGTGGCTACATGGGAAATGTTGCATAATTCGTTGAATTAAGCTCCCACAATTCCCACTTAATTTAGGAAGGTGTAACACCTTACTGAACTTTAAGTTTGCTGACTCAGGAGATTAGCATTGGTAACTCTTTAACCGCGCATACGTATGCTGCACCCAAGTAGGCCAAATATCGCATGCTGCGATTTACGCGTCATGCGCGGTGACAGGGTTAACTGTAAGTGTCAAGTTCATTGGTTAAGAAAGCTAAACCTACTAAATAATTATACATTGGCGATTAGTAAGTCGAACGAGCTCAACCCTAGATAGATTTGTGCATATTTAAAATGTATTCATATTTTTCCATGTAAAATTAGGTTTAAGTATATTTTCGGTAGTATTCAAAACTAGCTGCACGGGGAGTTAAAAATTTAATTCGGCGTCGTGTTCCCACATGATATTGCTTCGCGTGCGGCAAGTTTTGAATACTTCTGTAGCGTTCAATAACACATCAAATACCATCAATAATATCTAAGTGACTCTCACAGACTGGCGCGACCTGGCCGCGGCGGTCAATAGTAAAGCTGTCATTAGCTGTCAACTTTATTATTGACTGCCACCGCAGGCCGCGCCAGTGTGATTCAGGCCTCAAGCCTCTCACAGACTGGCGCGGCTTGCGGTGGCGGCCGATACTAAATTTTATGGTTAATGTCAAGTTTACTATTGACCGCCACCGCAAGCCGCGTCAGTGTGATTCAGGCCTTAGGCTAGCACATAAAGGCTGAATTTCACAACCGAATCCCGCTGGGCTGACTCCAGCCGCAGGTGCCCTATACAAAATGCCCTACCATCGACAGACGGATAAATTCCGTCGTGGAATTTGAGTTTAGTGGATACCTAATGGGGCTTCTGACAGGCTTTACTTTTCCGGAAAAGTGTGGCCGGCAACTATGGGCGTCTTGCTCTTACTTCCATGCTAGAACCAGACGCCCATAGTTGCCGACCACACTTCCGAAAAAGTCAAGCCCGTCTAGAAGCCCCTTAAAAGATGTCGTTATAAATTAATTAATTTAATGCTAAATAATACCAACTATGTGTCAGTGCTTTTGTAATGAAGTGGCTTGTATTATTTTCTTAATGCCAATTAAACTTGTATCATACATAAAGTTTTGTTTGATTTATAGTCTCGCCTAGGTCTTGCCACTATCCGTGTTACTGCCGTAATCAGCTGTAACTCGGATACAGCTACTACTGAGATGATGAACTACTCTACACTAGCACCTGAGGCCTTAGCACGATAGGATTTCCGTGACGTTTCAGTACATTTTCGCCGTAAAACGTGACGATAAAATCTATCGTGCTATGGCCTCTGGAACAATTCAATATTCGCTTTGCTTCCAGGACAAAAAAAGATAATAAGCTTTCAGCTACTCTGCTACTGAGACTAACTATATTTTGAGAATCGTCTAACAGTGAATTTTTAAAAGATGTAGTCATAATCATTAATTTTTATCTAAGAAAAATCTAAATGTATTTCTCGAAAAAAAGAAATGCTTTCTACAGAGAGCCAATAAAGTCGTGTCGTTGTGGTCACATTCCAATCAAATATTTACGCATATTTTACACTGGCAACTTCAAATTTTGGCATCATTTTGACATTTAGATTTTGACAGAAGCGTTACATTATAACCAAAATCTTGATGCAAATTATGATTTAAGTGAAGTTATAGAATGGTTTACCGTTCATGAATTATATTTTTTATCTAGTTTTTGCCTATTATTATATTAATTGATTTATAATAATAACTAAAACAAAAATAAATCTATTTTTATTTTCGACTTGGCTGAATGACTACAGAACATTGTCCCATGCCAAAAGGGGGATGAATTAAAAACGTCAACTATCCTCGCTCACGTTAGTTTAGTTTTCGATAAAAGCTTGATACTACGCTAAAACAAGTTTTTTTACTCGCATAGTGTTATCACGAAGTTTTAAATGATTGTAAAATAAGATAAGTGCGTGTGGTGACTGTGTGCTGTATGAAAATGACAGACATGCCTCCTTATCTCGCTGTAAAAGACGAGGAGGAGGACAGTGCTCAAGGTGATAGCGAAAGTGGTTCGGAAATTGACGACTGGGATTTGCCTCTCAGCTACGATAAACCTAGGCATTTGGAGCCTATAAAAGGGGCTGAACGTGCGGACCACTCATGGAGAGTGAAAGAAAAGGTAAGGAGCTGAGTATTGTTGCGTAAACTCGCGTAATACTGTACTGCGTATCTGGTCGCACATGACAACAAACACACATGGGCTCGCGGATGATCGCGAATTTGCGAAGAAATATAAATAAACTTGAAGCTGCTGATCTATTCTCACAAAATTAGGTGTTTTGTAGTAGAATAATGGTTTGAATAGATACTTATAAGATCGCTAAATGGTTATTTTCGTTGAATACATTTCTGTAATTGAGTACAAATTGCATGTGTTTTGAGTCACTGCATTAAGTGGATGCCTCGATTAGCTTTGTGATGGGTGATTCAGAAATAGACCCCAATTTGGTAGGTACCACACATCTATCAGGGTCAGGGTCACATATTATCTGCACAATGTGTTATGATATGAGTGTTTGTAATCTGTTTTATTATTGTAAACACAATTGTTGCCAATTAAGACAAAGATTTCAATATTTGTAAAGCATCCGGCATGATTAGAAATAAAATAATTATTAGAAAGTTGATATATCTTGAAACATTATTAGCCTGGCCTGTGGGCTGTGACCCTAGTGGGTAGTGACGCTGCCTATGAAGCTGAAGGCCATGGGTTTGAATCCCAGTAAGGGTAATTGTGTGATGAGTGTGAATATTTGTTTCTGAGTCTTGGATGTTTTCTACTTATTTAAGAGGGGGCGCTCCGCGAAATCGGGGTTCTTAGATTGAATATTTACCTATGACAAACTAAAGCGAATGCCAGGAAAAAGAACATACCAAAACTACATCATATTTGCAATTGAATCGTCTGAACAAAACCATACAAAACCAAAATTGCCTCGATAGAAAAGAACCGCCAAAACATGTCTTATTTTTACTCAATTTCAATAGTGTGAGGTTCCCGTGCATATAAATTAAGTAAAAGTTGAGTGTATAATAGCTTTTCACATTACCTAATGAAAGTACTAGCGGGGTATTTTTATGTAGTCCCTTTTCAGACTTATTGAGGTGAAACGTATTTGGCGTATAGGCCTTTTTTATTTAGCGCGATACCCTTTCTCCCGTCGCGTGTTTCGTGCGGTTCTGTATATCTTTTGTTGCCGTTCGCGGGCGGAGTCAGTCGTAATCGCTCCGCTGAGACGAGAGGACTACGTTCTGTGCTCTCACGACAGCACGATGAACATAATTATTTCAATAATATTGTGACCCAGTATATTCGTCCAGTGAATGAACGTATCATTACATTCCAGTAGATATTTTGCTACATTTTGAAATAATATATTTAAAAGTCGACCTTAACATATAGATCTTAAAGTTCAAAATACAACTATAAGATTACGCAGCGATCGGCGGGTGACCGGCTTCTTAGAATAATTTGTGCAGTACATGCAAAACTAGACGAACATTTTTCTGTCGATCGTGTATTTACTTTATGAAAGATTATCACTATCATACATAGTATAAAACAAAGTCGCTTCCCGCTGTCTGTCCCTATGTATGCTTAGATCTTTAAAACTACGCAACGGATTTTGATGCGGTTTTTTGAATAGATAGAGTGATTCAAGAAGAAGGTTTATATGTATAATATAGTATCCGTGCGAAGCCGGAGCGGATCGCTAGTTGAGAATAAATCCGGTTATGTTCAAAATCGATGTCTGAGAGGTCTAAATATTTCAAAAAGTGGTCGCATTATTTAAAATTTTTGTAACATTCGTTGTAAATTAATATGCGCGTTTTTTAAAAGAACAACATACATTGGCAGGCTTCTCGAGGGTGAAGATTCTAGAAATGATATCCATTTTGAATTCCAAGATGGCGGACATTGCTTTTCGAATTTAAACTTTCGTGAGACGTGTTGAAACAGTACTAATAATTACACGGTTCAACTCACGTATTAAATGTCACTACGGGCGACATGTTTCGAACTCTTCGGGAATTCTTCTTAAGGATGTGTTTTCGCGGCGGTGTCGCTTGAATCTTGTCGTGATTCAAGCGACACCGCCGCGAAAACACTCATCCTGAAGAAGAACTTCCGAAGAGTTCGGAACATGTCGCCCGTAGTGACATTATTGACATTGTTTTTCTTTATAGTCATCACGGGTGTCGCTTTTAGGGTTATCGAGAGTGCAGATTCCAACAATTATTGCCTGCGAACTTGGACATTTTGATATTAAAAAAGTGAACATAATTATGCACTTTTTCTTTAATATGTTCAAAATTGGTAACTAAAGGGCCAAAGCGTCTCCATTGTCTCCAAGTACGAATCCGAGATCAGAATTGAAAAATTTGGCCGCCACACAGTAGTGGCCTGAAAATCTGACTTTCATAGACATGATCGAAGTTTTCATAATATATTATAGTTTTTTTTTAATGCTACTAATAAATTCACGGTTAAATTCACGTATTAAACGACACGACAGGCGACATGTTTTGAACACTTCGGGAGTTCTTCTTCAGGATGAGTGTTTTCGATGTTTGTTTTGAAGAAGAACTCCCGAAAAGTTCGAAACATGTCGCCTGTTGTGACATTTAATGCGTGAATTTAACCGTGGATTTATTAGTAGTATTTTAGACATGTCTCACAAAAGTTTAAATTCGATTATAGCTTTTTTTTTGCTTTAGGCTTTTACTAGCCATTATTATGCTAGCTCACAACCCTTACGTGATTTAGTAAAAAAACGGAAGGCCATATTTCAGTTATAGCTCCGGTGGTTTTTTAAGCAACAAAATGTAGGTAGTGGTATTCCTTGGGTAATTAAAGTAATTTGTACTCTATAAAGTGAGTGTTTTCGCGGCGGGGTCGCTTGAATCTTGTCGTGATACAAGCGAAACCGCCGCGAAAACACTCAATCCTGAATAAGAACTCCCGAAGAGTTCGAAACATGTCACCCGTAGTGACGTTTAATACGTGGGTGAACCGTGTAATTATTGTCATTTTTTTTCATTAGTCATCACGGGTGACGCCTTTAGATTACAACAATAGGGGCGTAGACACTAAATAAAATAATGTGATATTTTCTCGAAGAAGGATAAAAAAATTAGTCAAATGGAGAAAAAATCAATGCAAAAGGTTAAATAATCACGAAGTTATAAGTGTCCAAAGTTTTAAGAAGGGATGTGTTCTGTCCCTTTTTCGCAAAACGCAACTTCATATGAAACGATGACGCTGGAAGAATGTGACGTCACAGAAGACGGCAACGTGCCGCGCGCATCGTGGTCGGCGACGCCGTCGACGCGGCCTGCCGGCAGCATCCTGTAATGTGACGTCACACACTGTTTGCGTTTTCTCTCTCTAACAAGCAATATTAAAACGGTTGTAGCTTCGTAATTCTTTGAGATATCTGAATGGGATTTTCATCACTATGCATATTTTTTTGCCTTCTTTCTTTTGGAGTAATAATAATTTTCGAGTCTGCACCCGAATTATTGCCTGCGAAGTTGGACATTTTTATATTAAAAAAAGTGAACACAATTTTGCAGTTTTTCTTTAATACGAGTATGTTCAAAATTGATAACTAAAGGGCCAAAGCGTCTCCATTGTCTCCAAGTAAGAATCCGAGATCAGACCCCGTATCATGGTCGGCCTTATCACTCGATAAGTGACAAGATAGGGGCATCGTCTCGTTCTATCAAACGGTGTCAGCCAGTGACGGACGCTCTATCCTGTCACTTATCGCGTGATAAGGCCGACCATGACACGGGGTCAGAATTGAAAAATTTGGCCGCCACACAGTGGCCTGAAAATCTGGCTTTCATAAACATGATCGAAGTTTTCATAATAAATTACAGTTTTTTTTTAATGCTACTAATACATTCACGTATTAAATGACGCGACAGGCGACATGTTTCGAACTCTTCGGGAGTTCTTCTTCAGGATTAGTGTTTTCGATGTTTGTTTTGAAGAAGAACTCCCGAAGAGTTCGAAACATGTCGCCTGCCGTGACATTTACGTTAATTTTTTAACCGTGGATTTATTAGTAGTATTTTAGATATGTCTCACAAAAGTTTAAATTCGATTATAGCTGTTTTTTTGCTTTAGCCTTTTACGAGACATTATTATGCTAAATTACAACCCTTACGTGATTTAGTAAAAAAACGGAAGGTCATATTTCAGTTATAGCTCTCGAAACTGACTTACCTACTAGCGAAAATTATATCTTCAAATATAGATACTTACAGATTTTGTCTTTCTTTCCACTGATTATAATTATCTATAGGTATTCCTCATGTTTCATCTGACTGTCGGGGCATATACTATGCGAGAAGGAGCGGGGCAGCAATAGACGCATCAGCGCGGCAGGTACGGGGCGCGCGGGTGATTTCTGATTTTTCCCTGGCGATACGCCCCCTCTTAAGTTTATCTATTAAATATATTGTTGTCTAGTATCTATAACATAAGACTTATTGAGCTTACTATGAGACTAGCTCGAGTTGTGATTGGCCCCTGATATGTATTTATTTGATATTTTTATTTTTCGTCATTTGTGACATCCAAATGTTGTATTTATTTGTTTATTGGTTTTCCTTACTTATTACTGTCCCCAAAAGCCTTCTCCATTTGTGCCTATCTCTGGCAACCCTGCTCCAAGCGACACCAGCAACAGGCCTAACATCGTCATCCCACCTTTTGAACTGTCTGCCTCTCTTTCTTTGGCAGCCTCTTGGGTACCACTGGGTTACCCTTTTATTCCACTTGTTCATGCCTCAAACAACAATATGTATTTGTTTAATGCTAAAAGGGTTTAACTTACAACATCATGCAGCTACACCCGAGTTAGCTCACGTCTGGTTATAACATCAAATGTTTACGTAACCTAATTAATTATATTTTACAAAAGATCAGAGGCTGTAATTTACATTATAGCATATTGAAAACTAGCTTCTGCAGGCAACATTGTCTGCATGGACCTGGGATAGTTAGTTAGTTAGTTATCCTGGGCTCTTTTCCGCAAATCGACATCCAGTGTGCCTATTTTGCGTGAATTTGTGGGGTAGCGCTACTCTAACCACCCCAGCTCCTCCAGAAAGTTGGTGAGTGCTTTTGTGTTTATGATTGCGTCCCGTAGTGTGTCTGGAGACCCTAGGTGCTTTTTCCTGTATACTTTCTACCTGCTTGCAGTCCAGTAGAATGTGTTTGGTCGTTTCTTCCGCCTCCATGCACGCTCTGCACATGGGGCTATCTGTGATACCCATGTTGTAGAGGTGTCTGTTCAAGGTATTGTGGACCTGGGATAAAAAGCATCCTACATTTTAATCCAGGCTATTAATAATCTTTCTGCAAGATTTCCAAGTCGTTTGAGACCTTTAAGCATGATTGAGTAACAAACATGTAAACATCCAAACATCGGAACTTTCACATTTATAATATTAGTTGGATCTAGTGGGCCGGGTTTCATGAAGATGTAAGTTATAATTTTACAAGTGTAGACAGGCTGTGGCCTTGACCATTAACAACTGGCCATTTGACCTGTGTACATCATACATAATATCTAACATAATAAACAACAGATTTTTATACATAATTATAAATAATATACTATTTGACGACCTCTGTAGCCTAGTAGTGGCGGCGCGTGTCAATTTTCGATGGGCAACCCGGAACAAAAAGCTATCAACTCTTTATTTTAAGCAAGCTGGTGGGGATCGGCTTGTGTGGTGGTGCCCCGGCCTATGCAACTGAAGGACCTTTATTTGTGTGATGAGCACGAATATTTGTTTTCTATGTCATGGATGTCTTCTATGTATTTAAGTATTTATTTATCTATATAAGTATGTATATCGTCGTCTAGTTCCCATAGTACAAGCTCTGCTTAATTTGGGAAATATTTATTATGATTGTAATCAAATAAATAAATGTCACAGAATTCACTGTTTCAACCCAGTTTGAAATGGTTATGAGGAATTATCACATTTTTGTCAATTGGCATTAAAGTTAATTTTTGGCTTGGCAAATCAGAATCTCTAGACTCGGGATAAAATACTCATGCTCGTCACACAAATAAATAATCCCCCTTCCATAATCCAACCCCAGCACGTCCAACACAACTTGCTGACAAGTCGCTTCGCGCGCGACTAAGCGCCTCCTCTCTCACTCGCACCGTGCAAATTAGAAAGAGGAGGGTAGATCTTTCTCGACTCGCGTCGCGGCGCGGCGTCAGTTGTTCTAGCCCCCCAGGGCTGTTGAGTTTGTACTGAACTTTTGTTCCAGTACAAGACACACTGCGTGGCGCTGGTGCTGTGCCTCAACGTAGGCGTGGACCCGCCCGACGTCGTCAAGACGCAGCCCTGCGCCCGCCTCGAGTGCTGGATCGGTAAGCAATAGAATAAAACAATACAAAAAAAAACTCCGGGAGTGCCGGCAGAAGTGAAAACTCAATAACATTGTAACAGTTTGTCGATCAGGTCACGTGACATTTTACGGTGTCACCCTAAAAATGAATTTGACGCAAATTTATAACCAATTATCAATTATTTAGGCGGACGGGCCGCGGGCGCGTTGGGTGCGACGGGCCGGCTCGCCCGTCGGGGCGGCAAACAAAATACCAATTTGTTTTTGACATTGCCAAATATTTTTCAAATCTTTAGGAATAACGTCCAAATTCGAACTATTCGAATTTGCTCAATAACAAAACGGTGAAGGACGCTTGGACAAAATTACAAATTTATTTGCAGAATATGCTATTGCAAAAAGTGTTTAACGGCTTTATACTCTTACGAATAGCGTTCAGTTTTGAATGAAGTCGAATCGGCTAGCAGCAAAATATAAAAGTTTGTGACCTCCTTCATATCTGACGTCACATAAATCTGTCGCGTATTTAATAATTTTTCCCCATCCCAAAAAGTGCTCAGCGCCGCTAAAGAAGTTTTCACTTCAAAAATTGTTAGAAGTACATTTCAAAACGTATACGCTATGGTCGCTATGTTATAGCTTGACCAACACAACACCGCTGTACCGCGCCTTTAGGTGTGCGAGCGGCGAGGGGGGGCAGAGCGTTTGTCATTCCGCCGTCCCCGCCTCGCCCCGTCATCCCCGCCGCGTCCCCCGCCACACCGCGCATACCTTAAGCGCGGTACAGCGGTGTTGGAAAGACTATAGTTGGTAGGTAAATTCCAAGTAGGTACAAGATTGCTGTCAGGATTACCTGACGTAAATCAAAGTAGTCCTGACCATCTTAATCCAATGCCACATAATCGGGCAGGTAAATCGCCCAGCAACCTTCAGAATGCCGTTTTGAGCTTCCCTGGCGTGACCCATCAGTGACGTGATTTTCTTTCGCATCACCGCTAGGAAACCGTCCGTGCGTGTATAGGCGAACATTTCCGACGCACTGCTCCATTTTGGGAGTCTTAACAGCATTTTGAAGGTGTTGTTATATTGTACGCGTAGGGCGCTGTAGGTTTGGTATATCGGACCCACAGACCGCATGGGTAAAAATATTGCCAATTGCCTTAAATAAGGTTATTTATACTTCCGCGGAGCGTCTAGCGAATCTGCGTGCCAACATATTACCTCTCACCGACAACGCTCTACGCTCTCTCTCTATACATCGCCATCATAACATGGCTCGTCTGTTATAATGTGGCCCAGGTACTTGAAACGATCCACCACTTTAAGTACAGCCCCACCAAGAGACATCGGAGGGACAAAATACGGCCTAACTTTACCCGCTTTGAACACCATAACTTCACTCTTGGTGGCGTTGCACATCAGCCCATGCGGCCACTAACTGTGTAAGGGCCCCTATAGATGGACTCAGCAGTACCATGTCGTCCGCATAACTTATACCTATATTGTTGTTGAATAGAGAATTATTCATGAAACCATGGACAGACATCAGTAGCCATCCTACCGTTCCCGGTTGAGCCCTAAAGGAGCCCGGGGTCCGCTTTGACACCTAATCCCAAGATTTGGCATAGGCACTAGTTTTACGAAACCGACTGCCATCTTACCTTCCAACCCAGAGGGAAAACTAGACCTTATTGGGATTAGACCGGTTTCCTCAAGATGTTTTCCTTCACCGAAAAGCTAAGGGCCTACGCTAGCTTACGCGGATTACCCGCAACGGACATCCCGCCTCAAAGAAATTGTATAGACACCGCTAACTGGCCCGCGGCGGGTTGTTCGGAGCGGCACCCGCGAGCGTGCGCACGCGGCGGGCGTCCGCGTAAGCTAGCGTAGGCCCTTATGGTGTGGCCGATTTTTTATAAAGCTTTAGCAACCTCAAGCGTTAGAAACCTATCGCTCGCTCGGCCCCGGGCCGCCAGTCAGTCGAGGGCCGGCACCGCGCGCGCGAGCACACGTGCGTCGTGCTGTGATCCGCCGCCGCCGCCGACTTGAACAAGACGAACCGCGCGTATCTATGTTTAACCCCCGACGCAAGGAGAGGGGTGTTATAAGTTTAACGTGTCTGTGTATCTGTCTGTGGTATCGTAGCTCCCAAACGGATTTGCAAAATTAAAATTATTCAAGTTTTCACTTCTACCGGCATTCCCGGGGTGCAACGGGTGTCTTTTTATTTTTTTTAATTGTATTTGTAGAGAAACCAAACAAGAGATTCAAAATGGATACCAAATAATTATGTCTCTCGACAATTTAAGTGCATCCGTTTTAACTTTGTTAAGTAAGCCGGTGGCGCCGGCAGGTTTTTTTAAATGACCAGCATGATTTTCAGCCAGCGACCTGCATCCTGGGGTGGGCACCAGACCTTTCTGGGGTGGGCATGGCATTACTCGTAAAATATAAAAACCCGATCTATTTTTGTCATTGGTACTGATAGCCTCTGACCTCGCATCTGGCAATCTATCGCCTCCGCCGCGGTTTAAAGAACGTTTTCCTTTACATACTTGGATCTACGTATTATGTAGCAGAAATACCATCGACAACCAGGGATCGTGAAAGTACTCCGCACTAGGGGGCTTCGTTAGTTCCCCTATTTTTCGTAAAATAGGATGCAACTTCCCCGTTTGGTTTCGTTATTTGCTCTTTCTGACTTTTATCAATCCAATCTGGACTTGATGATTTACGAGACCAGATCACCAGTTGCATGTGCTACCTAGAAAAAAAAAAACAAATTATATATACGCTAATCACTAATCAGGGTGGCTCCATATCTCAAACAAAAAAATATTGTATAAATTCATAATTCGTAATTAATTGAAGGTCTAGTCTAGAGTGAAGCTCTAGAGTGAGAACATAAAAACAGTCAGATTGAAAACCTTATTTTTTAGGTCTCACGTCTATTGAAAAAAAAAATATAGCGTCAAACAAAATGGCAACCGGAATGTCGCTTTTTAATTGCATTCTCGCATGTCTATACCGCGTCTAGATACGTATGTGCTGACCTCCAAACAGCTTTAAAGTGCGTAGTACAACGTACCCATTATACATTATGCATTTTATGTCGGCGGGCTAAGGTTCAAATTGGTATAGATTTTAGGATTGACCAGTGACTCACGGACAGACGGTTTCGGCCGAGGGGCCTTGACCGCGATTTGCAAAAATTTCGCGATGCATGAGGATAACTGGCCAGTTAGATGGAATTTGGCAGAGTTGGGCACTCAAGAATAAAATCATTATTTGAATAAGAATACGCATGAATAAAATCATGTTGATTTTATTCCCGTCAAAGTTATTCAAATAATTTCGCCGTGAATAATTCTTATGTTAGAAAATTGAATGAAGTTAACTTATTCTTATTCAAATAAATCTAATCATGATTTTTTATTTTAACTAATATACCATGAATAACATATGAATGTAGTTCGATCGGATACTCGGGGGTAAACAAGACGCATTAGGTAATTTTGGTATCGGTATGGAGGCACTAGTAGACTCTTGAATGTAGTGTAATTTATACCTATTGTATATGTCTGTGGATAGTGGAACTCCTCAATGGCTACTTGTATAGCCCTCGAGTTTGGGCTCATTTGGTTTGTTTTGACGAGTTCTATGCATTATACTTGGTGATGATGGTCTGATGATGGAGTGAGGAGGTGGATAGTGGAACTCCTCAACGGCTACTTGTATAGCCCTCGAGTTTGGGCTCATTTGGTTTGTTTTGACGAGTTATATGCATTATACTTGGTGATGATGGTCTGATGATGGAGTGAGGAGGTGGATAGTGGAACTCCTCAATGGCTACTTGTATAGCCCTCGAGTTTGGGCTCATTTGGTTTGTTTTGACGAGTTCTATGCATTATACTTGGTGATGATGGTCTGATGATGGAGTGAGGAGGTGGATAGTGGAACTCTTCAATGGCTACTTGTATAGCCCTCGAGTTTGGGCTCATTTGGTTTGTTTTGACGAGTTCTATGCATTATACTTGGTGATGATGGTCTGATGATGGAGTGAGGAGGTGGATAGTGGAACTCCTCAATGGCTACTTGTATAGCCCTCGAGTTTGGGCTCATTTGGTTTGTTTTGACGAGTTCTATGCATTATACTTAGTGATGATGGTCTGATGATGGAGTGAGGAGGTGAATAGTGGAACTCCTCAATGGCTTCTTGTATAGCCCTCGAGTTTGGGCTCATTTGGTTTGTTTTGACGAGTTCTTTGCATTATACTTGGTGATGATGGTCTGATGATGGAGTGAAGAGGTGGATAGTGGAATTCCTCAATGGCTACTTGTATAGCCCTCGAGTTTGGGCTCATTTGGTTTGTTTTAACGAGTTCTATGCATTATACTTGGTGAGGATGGTCTGATGACAGAGTCAGAAGTAGGGCTCTGGATATCCGTTGATCACGCCGACCCGTAGCTACGTGTTCTTAACCCCGGTGGTACTAAGATCACGAATTTCACGAACGCGGCCGGTACGTAGCCCGTACCTGCGTTCGCGTCTGGATTCACGTGACACGCCAAGATGCGTAGCCCGTACCTGCGTTCGTGTGCACCGGTCAGAACGATACACCCGGGCCTCCGCCAGTTGGAGTTAAAATTAAAACAAATTAGGACTACTAATGGATTACTAATTATTACTTAGTACGGGACGAACGGGTTTTTTTCTATGTTTCAGATTCAGATTCATTTACTCACAATATAAGATTACATTATAAATTACATTCCATGTCAATTTAAAAGAATCCCTATTGTGATCGTCAACAACATACGAGAACATTCAATAAAATTAATTGGAATGTATATTTTTGTTTAAATTATATTTTTTGCGTCGTTTCAGTTATAATGGTTAGATATTTAAGTAATTAACGGCGTTATTCTGTTTTCTGTATAACCAGCTATTGTGATTTTAATCAAAGCTAGCAATGATGCAAAATTATCTAGTGCCATTAGTTATACTTATATTAATGATACAATTAAGAGGCCGCGACGTATAGCGTTATAATATCAGTAAATAATTATCGTTGAATTAAGACTAGAATAAAACATTTTTTTTTTCTGCAATTCTTGAAATGAATAAATATAAAAGTTTACTATCTACGGATATAACATAGCCAAAATATTAACACGCAAGGCAATCCTAATCTAAAGAAACAAAAGAACAATTTTCTGCGAATCTTCGGTACGTATGATGACGGTGAATCCAGGCAAACAACACGTGCATGGACTAAACAAGAAAACAACAAACAAAAAAGTACACAGCTGCAGTTCTTATCGGTGTCGGCACATTACAAAGTAGATAGTGACATATTTTTATTCGACTGCTTAACAAGGTAAAAAAAGTTTTTCGTTAAATGTCTTGTCGCTATAAAGAGTTTAATTACACTACACCTAAATATATTCATCGATGAAAGTAAAAAACAAAAGCCGCAGACTTGATGACATTTTATTTTGCATCTATATATAAATATTTTATTCAATAATTTGAGTTCTCTCAAAGTTTAAAAAGTATTGAGTCATTCATTGTAATTTACCTACCAGGGTGGTATTTTTGTAGATAACTGGAGTTGCACGTGCAGAATTGCAGATAACAATAGACTCGTAATAAAGGTTTGCGAACGACGTAATTAAACAAACAATACTCATAAGTAGCTTTCGGCTTTACCTGGTATACCACCGTTTTGTTCATGTAGTTCAAAGAAGTGACCGCGTTTTGTTTATTTTCGAATCTGGAGGGGACAGTTTAGAATATTGAACTCGTAGTGATTATCCATTAGTCACCACTACACACACTTCTGTTATTTTAGCCCCCGTTTAATTACTGTATTACGTATTTATTATATTTAATGTTGGTTTCCTTTTATTTACTACTCACTAAATATTTAAAAGTCCATGTTCTTAAAAATAAAAGAATGAAACGGAATAACGAGCTACGAATAAGAACTAACGATATATTTATATTCGTCGCCTTTAGAGACACTGCATCTTATCTTCACTCAACGTCGCTGGCGGACCGGATGCGCGTGTATTTAAGGTACGTGAACCCGTGACACGGATCTACACGGGTACACGTGACTTAATTACTCGTAGCCGAATTTCACGTGCCGAACAGCCCATTAAACCGTTGCCGTGTTACACGAAAACGGGCGCACGGCTACTTGTACACGAAACACGGACACGACCGCGATCCCTAAGTATTTATTTATTTATTTATTGAAAAACAGGTTACATAACATTACAGTTTACACCAATGCGTCATGAACCGAACAATATTTATTTTGACGGCGAAACGGCGTGGCTCCGTTGTTCCGACATCTCGGGTGTTGGATTTGGTAGGTTGCCCCGGAACCGACGAAACACGACACCTTTCGGCCAGAAATCAGCACACGCGATGGTCTGGTATAAATACGGATGAACCCAAACTTGAGGGGTATACAAGTTGCCATTAAGGAGTTCCTCAATCCACCTCTTGACTCCATCATCAGACCATCGTCACCAAGTGTAATGTATAGAACTCGTCAAAACAAACCAAATGAGCCCAAACTCGTGGGGTATACAAGTAGCCATTGAGGAGTTCCTCTATCCATCTCCACACTCCATCATCAGACCATCATCACCAAGTAGAATGTATAGAACTCGCCAAAACAAACCAAATGAGCCCAAACTCGAAGGATATACAAGTAGCCATTGAGGAGTTCCACTATCCACCTCCTGACTCCATCATCAGACCATCGTCACCAAGTATAATGTATAGAACTCGACAAAACAAACCGAATGAGCCCAAACTCGATGGGTATACAAGTAGCCATTGAGGAGTTCCTCTATCCACCTCCTGACTCCATCATCAGACCATCGTCACCAAGTGTAATGTATAGAACTCGTCAAAACAAACCAAATGAGCCCAAACTCGTGGGGTATACAAGTAGCCGTTGAGGAGTTCCTCTATCCACCTCTTCACTCCATCATCAGACCATCATCACCAAGTATAATGTATAGAACTGGCCAAAACAAACCAAATGAGCCCAAACTCGAAGGATATACAAGTAGCCATTGAGGAGTTCCACTATCCACCTCCTGACTCCATCATCAGACCATCGTCACCAAGTATAATGTATAGAACTCGACAAAACAAACCGAATGAGCCCAAACTCGAGCGGTACACAAGTAGCCATTGAGGAGTTCCACTATCCACCTCCTGACTCCATCATCAGACCATCGTCACCAAGTATAATGTATAGAACTCGACAAAACAAACCGAATGAGCCCAAACTCGATGGGTATACAAGTAGCCATTGAGGAGTTCCTCTATCCACCTCACTCCATCATCAGACCATCATCACCAAGTATAATGTATTGTATATAACTCGTCAAAACAAATCAAGTAAACCCAAACTTTTCATAAAATCCATTGTGTATAAATCAACTTACAAAATTTTACCGACGATACCAACAAATTAACTTTAGTTGAATAACGTTTTATTTAAATAAAATGTTAGTTAGAATAACCCCATTTGTGGAATAATTAGTCCGTATTTTATTCTTATTTAAAATAAAAGTAGCATGATTTATTCACCTTCATGTTATTCTAAATAACGGGCGCAAGAATTATTCTTATTCAAATCAATTTGAATAAGAATAAAAATTCTGTTCTTATTCTTATTCTTATTCAAATAAAAATTTGCCCAACTCTGGAATTTGGGAGTAAAAAGAAACGGTAGTGTGGCGGGTCGGCACCTTCGTAAAATAAAGCCTTGAGAGCTCTCCCACGGCGAGACGTTAATTGGAAAACAATCGGTGATAAAAACAAATTACTGAAATGATTAATGTGGCTAGGAGACTTCTTGGTAGACGATTTGCTATATCTACGTTTCTTCGTTTATCTAGCATATCACAGGGAGATATTGAAATAGTTTTACTTATTAATATATCCCTGTGTGGTGTCGGGGTTAGAATAGCACCACCCCCTTTCTTCCTGTGGGTGTCGTAAGAGTCGACTAAGGGAACAGGGTTGAAGTGTGTTGTGGGCGATGGGCTAGCAACCTGTCACTGTGATATCACGTTTTGTTGATCTTTTATACCCACATTTATGCTAAAAGTGGTACTGGAACAACGAGTTTCATGTGCTCTGCCTACCCCTTTGAGGGATAAAGGCGTGAATGTATGTATGTATGTATTAATATAACTTAACATAATGGTAATGATTTTGCGTTTCAAAACTCTTTTTCTTGAAATATCATGATGATGAACGCGGTTTCTAATGTTATATGGTTTAAGGATAGTTCCCAAGCTGGCCGGCTACCTACTCTATTCTCTCTGATTCATGAGAGGATAAACCAGCGTTTATAGGCTGATGATGATGGGTTCTAATCATCGTCAGTCGATGAGTGCAAATATTCAAACGGTCTTACCGACAAATGTTCTATCGAATGTACGTTGCGCAGAATTTTCATTTCATCAAAAACCTTTGTTTTCACGGGAGGTACTGCGAAACGAATATCTCCGTCTCTGTCGCACTTGCTAATTCGGGCGACAGAGAGAGAGATACACGAACGAAGTTCATTTTCGTTTCGCGGTAGGCCCTCTGAATCTGTATACTTTTCAGGATTGTTATAAACAAACCTAACCTAACCTAATGGGTTCTACATTTGGGCTGGGTTTAGCTGTACCTAAAAAGTTAACGGTTTCTGAGTAACAAAAAGTCGTTGAAATGAAAATTCTGCGAAACAATGCATTCGGTGAAACGTTTGTCGGTGAAATAAGGGGACGCCTATTCAATCAAACGTGTGGTGATCTGTCGTTCGCGTTTTCATACCTTCCTTCTGTACCTATATGGTGCCGCGCGACGTGCCCCGAAATATAATGTAAGATTCAAACAGACCGGGCCGGGCAGGAGCGCGCCTGAGCGCATTTCACAAGTTGCCGAAGGAATTTGAAGCTTTAATGCAAACGTTACATTTCATATTTGAAATGATTTGTGACCGGCCGCAAGTTCCGGCTCCTCGTGGACGGCTCTGCTCGGCTGTCGGCGCGTCTGACCGGCTCCGGATTTTGCCTACTGCACTGTATTAAGACGCGGTTGGCTACCACCGGGTGCTCGCGTATCCGTTGCGACGCGGCGCCACGCGCCCGGCCCGTTCTGTGGGAATCGTACAAAACCGGCTCTAATATAACATTTATTTTAACATGCGATTACATTTTTAGGGTTTCCCTAACCAAGTTCAGTCGAGTTCTCCAATATCTACACAGACAACCTTTAAAAAATATCTATACAGAGACTTTATTGTTACTGACATAAGACACAAGTGTAGATATTTTTGAAAGGTTGTCTGTATAGATATTGGAGAACTCGACTGTACCTCTGTCACCTTTTGATTTAGGAACACAACCGTTAAACTTTTTACTGCGCGTACCGTAAAACTCGCATTGTGGCCATGCAGGTGAAGACGTAAAATTGTGTACTCACCACGGGCGGTAATCCGTAAAGTCCGAGATCGCGTATTTATCACAAACACCTGCGATCTGAGCCATTCACGAATTCACCGCCCTAGGTACGTAATGTAGGTACTATTACGTCATCTAGAATGTGTACACAATTTTAGAGTTTCTCTGACTTTTGGAAGTAAGTAGAGTTTTTGTTTAAGATATTTCGCTATTCGGCCCCAGAATACCAGCCTCGCTATTCTGTAACTTGTTTTAAGCTCACCCACAAATATATCTTGACGCCCTGATTCGTAATAACTACGTGTAGGTAGAGGTCTAGTTTCGCTAGGCGTGACGGATGGGGTGAGGCGCATGAGCGCGGAAAAAATAACAACCCAGATTTTATAGGTTCGATTGAACTTATAAAATCTGGGTTGTTATTTTTTCCTTATTGATCCAGAAATGTAATGACGATTTGACATCATCAGGCGACAATTGTCAATGTAGCGACAGTTTATTTGGCTTGGTGAAATTGGAGCCAGGGCGTCATGTAAAGGGCCCCATACACGGTAAGATTCATCTTTGCGATCCATCGTTACAAACCAATCGAAACGACCGATCGATAGTGTATTTCAATATCGTAAACGATTTACTAGATCGAAGACGATATCGGAAATCGCAGCAAAAACCCGTGCAGTCATCGACGTAACGATGCATCGAATTTGTGTGGCTCTTTTTGTTCCATGTCCAACGAGTAAATGATCGATCGTAACGATCGATTGCTTCGTGTATGGCTCGATCGTAACGATCAATTGCTTCGTGTGTGGCTGCCAATTTCGAAGCGATCGATCGCCACGATTTTCATCCGATTTGTCGAAGCGATTAGTCGTACCATGTATGGGGCGCTTAAATGACATTGATTGATTGCAGATCCATTGTCGCAGTCTCCGAGCAAGGCGCTCGAGAACATTGGTCACGCGCTGCAGAGCCAGTACGAGCGCTGGCAGCCGCGCGCGCGGTACAAACAGTCGCTGGACCCCACCAGTGACGAGGTAAGGACTTGGCACCAGGGACAGTCTCCGAGCAAGGCGCTCGAGAACATTGGTCACGCGCTGCAGAGCCAGTACGAGCGCTGGCAGCCGCGCGCGCGGTACAAACAGTCGCTGGACCCCACCAGTGACGAGGTAAGGACTTGGCACCAGGGATGCTCTCCGAGCAAGGCGCTCGAGAACATTGGTCACGCGCTGCAGAGCCAGTACGAGCGCTGGCAGCCGCGCGCGCGGTACAAACAGTCGCTGGACCCCACCAGTGACGAGGTAAGGACTTGGCACCAGGGACAGTCTCCGAGCAAGGCGCTCGAGAACATTGGTCACGCGCTGCAGAGCCAGTACGAGCGCTGGCAGCCGCGCGCGCGGTACAAACAGTCGCTGGACCCCACCAGTGACGAGGTAAGGACTTGGCACCAGGGACAGTCTCCGAGCAAGGCGCTCGAGAACATTGGTCACGCGCTGCAGAGCCAGTACGAGCGCTGGCAGCCGCGCGCGCGGTACAAACAGTCGCTGGACCCCACCAGTGACGAGGTAAGGACTTGGCACCAGGGATGCTCTCCGAGCAAGGCGCTCGAGAACATTGGTCACGCGCTGCAGAGCCAGTACGAGCGCTGGCAGCCGCGCGCGCGGTACAAACAGTCGCTGGACCCCACCAGTGACGAGGTAAGGACTTGGCACCAGGGACAGTCTCCGAGCAAGGCGCTCGAGAACATTGGTCACGCGCTGCAGAGCCAGTACGAGCGCTGGCAGCCGCGCGCGCGGTACAAACAGTCGCTGGACCCCACCAGTGACGAGGTAAGGACTTGGCACCAGGGACAGTCTCCGAGCAAGGCGCTCGAGAACATTGGTCACGCGCTGCAGAGCCAGTACGAGCGCTGGCAGCCGCGCGCGCGGTACAAACAGTCGCTGGACCCCACCAGTGACGAGGTAAGGACTTGGCACCAGGGACAGTCTCCGAGCAAGGCGCTCGAGAACATTGGTCACGCGCTGCAGAGCCAGTACGAGCGCTGGCAGCCGCGCGCGCGGTACAAACAGTCGCTGGACCCCACCAGTGACGAGGTAAGGACTTGGCACCAGGGACAGTCTCCGAGCAAGGCGCTCGAGAACATTGGTCACGCGCTGCAGAGCCAGTACGAGCGCTGGCAGCCGCGCGCGCGGTACAAACAGTCGCTGGACCCCACCAGTGACGAGGTAAGGACTTGGCACCAGGGACAGTCTCCGAGCAAGGCGCTCGAGAACATTGGTCACGCGCTGCAGAGCCAGTACGAGCGCTGGCAGCCGCGCGCGCGGTACAAACAGTCGCTGGACCCCACCAGTGACGAGGTAAGGACTTGGCACCAGGGACAGTCTCCGAGCAAGGCGCTCGAGAACATTGGTCACGCGCTGCAGAGCCAGTACGAGCGCTGGCAGCCGCGCGCGCGGTACAAACAGTCGCTGGACCCCACCAGTGACGAGGTAAGGACTTGGCACCAGGGACAGTCTCCGAGCAAGGCGCTCGAGAACATTGGTCACGCGCTGCAGAGCCAGTACGAGCGCTGGCAGCCGCGCGCGCGGTACAAACAGTCGCTGGACCCCACCAGTGACGAGGTAAGGACTTGGCACCAGGGACAGTCTCCGAGCAAGGCGCTCGAGAACATTGGTCACGCGCTGCAGAGCCAGTACGAGCGCTGGCAGCCGCGCGCGCGGTACAAACAGTCGCTGGACCCCACCAGTGACGAGGTAAGGACTTGGCACCAGGGATGCTCTCCGAGCAAGGCGCTCGAGAACATTGGTCACGCGCTGCAGAGCCAGTACGAGCGCTGGCAGCCGCGCGCGCGGTACAAACAGTCGCTGGACCCCACCAGTGACGAGGTAAGGACTTGGCACCAGGGACAGTCTCCGAGCAAGGCGCTCGAGAACATTGGTCACGCGCTGCAGAGCCAGTACGAGCGCTGGCAGCCGCGCGCGCGGTACAAACAGTCGCTGGACCCCACCAGTGACGAGGTAAGGACTTGGCACCAGGGACAGTCTCCGAGCAAGGCGCTCGAGAACATTGGTCACGCGCTGCAGAGCCAGTACGAGCGCTGGCAGCCGCGCGCGCGGTACAAACAGTCGCTGGACCCCACCAGTGACGAGGTAAGGACTTGGCACCAGGGACAGTCTCCGAGCAAGGCGCTCGAGAACATTGGTCACGCGCTGCAGAGCCAGTACGAGCGCTGGCAGCCGCGCGCGCGGTACAAACAGTCGCTGGACCCCACCAGTGACGAGGTAAGGACTTGGCACCAGGGACAGTCTCCGAGCAAGGCGCTCGAGAACATTGGTCACGCGCTGCAGAGCCAGTACGAGCGCTGGCAGCCGCGCGCGCGGTACAAACAGTCGCTGGACCCCACCAGTGACGAGGTAAGGACTTGGCACCAGGGATGCTCTCCGAGCAAGGCGCTCGAGAACATTGGTCACGCGCTGCAGAGCCAGTACGAGCGCTGGCAGCCGCGCGCGCGGTACAAACAGTCGCTGGACCCCACCAGTGACGAGGTAAGGACTTGGCACCAGGGACAGTCTCCGAGCAAGGCGCTCGAGAACATTGGTCACGCGCTGCAGAGCCAGTACGAGCGCTGGCAGCCGCGCGCGCGGTACAAACAGTCGCTGGACCCCACCAGTGACGAGGTAAGGACTTGGCACCAGGGATGCTCTCCGAGCAAGGCGCTCGAGAACATTGGTCACGCGCTGCAGAGCCAGTACGAGCGCTGGCAGCCGCGCGCGCGGTACAAACAGTCGCTGGACCCCACCAGTGACGAGGTAAGGACTTGGCACCAGGGACAGTCTCCGAGCAAGGCGCTCGAGAACATTGGTCACGCGCTGCAGAGCCAGTACGAGCGCTGGCAGCCGCGCGCGCGGTACAAACAGTCGCTGGACCCCACCAGTGACGAGGTAAGGACTTGGCACCAGGGACAGTCTCCGAGCAAGGCGCTCGAGAACATTGGTCACGCGCTGCAGAGCCAGTACGAGCGCTGGCAGCCGCGCGCGCGGTACAAACAGTCGCTGGACCCCACCAGTGACGAGGTAAGGACTTGGCACCAGGGACAGTCTCCGAGCAAGGCGCTCGAGAACATTGGTCACGCGCTGCAGAGCCAGTACGAGCGCTGGCAGCCGCGCGCGCGGTACAAACAGTCGCTGGACCCCACCAGTGACGAGGTAAGGACTTGGCACCAGGGACAGTCTCCGAGCAAGGCGCTCGAGAACATTGGTCACGCGCTGCAGAGCCAGTACGAGCGCTGGCAGCCGCGCGCGCGGTACAAACAGTCGCTGGACCCCACCAGTGACGAGGTAAGGACTTGGCACCAGGGATGCTCTCCGAGCAAGGCGCTCGAGAACATTGGTCACGCGCTGCAGAGCCAGTACGAGCGCTGGCAGCCGCGCGCGCGGTACAAACAGTCGCTGGACCCCACCAGTGACGAGGTAAGGACTTGGCACCAGGGACAGTCTCCGAGCAAGGCGCTCGAGAACATTGGTCACGCGCTGCAGAGCCAGTACGAGCGCTGGCAGCCGCGCGCGCGGTACAAACAGTCGCTGGACCCCACCAGTGACGAGGTAAGGACTTGGCACCAGGGATGCTCTCCGAGCAAGGCGCTCGAGAACATTGGTCACGCGCTGCAGAGCCAGTACGAGCGCTGGCAGCCGCGCGCGCGGTACAAACAGTCGCTGGACCCCACCAGTGACGAGGTAAGGACTTGGCACCAGGGACAGTCTCCGAGCAAGGCGCTCGAGAACATTGGTCACGCGCTGCAGAGCCAGTACGAGCGCTGGCAGCCGCGCGCGCGGTACAAACAGTCGCTGGACCCCACCAGTGACGAGGTAAGGACTTGGCACCAGGGACAGTCTCCGAGCAAGGCGCTCGAGAACATTGGTCACGCGCTGCAGAGCCAGTACGAGCGCTGGCAGCCGCGCGCGCGGTACAAACAGTCGCTGGACCCCACCAGTGACGAGGTAAGGACTTGGCACCAGGGATGCTCTCCGAGCAAGGCGCTCGAGAACATTGGTCACGCGCTGCAGAGCCAGTACGAGCGCTGGCAGCCGCGCGCGCGGTACAAACAGTCGCTGGACCCCACCAGTGACGAGGTAAGGACTTGGCACCAGGGACAGTCTCCGAGCAAGGCGCTCGAGAACATTGGTCACGCGCTGCAGAGCCAGTACGAGCGCTGGCAGCCGCGCGCGCGGTACAAACAGTCGCTGGACCCCACCAGTGACGAGGTAAGGACTTGGCACCAGGGACAGTCTCCGAGCAAGGCGCTCGAGAACATTGGTCACGCGCTGCAGAGCCAGTACGAGCGCTGGCAGCCGCGCGCGCGGTACAAACAGTCGCTGGACCCCACCAGTGACGAGGTAAGGACTTGGCACCAGGGACAGTCTCCGAGCAAGGCGCTCGAGAACATTGGTCACGCGCTGCAGAGCCAGTACGAGCGCTGGCAGCCGCGCGCGCGGTACAAACAGTCGCTGGACCCCACCAGTGACGAGGTAAGGACTTGGCACCAGGGACAGTCTCCGAGCAAGGCGCTCGAGAACATTGGTCACGCGCTGCAGAGCCAGTACGAGCGCTGGCAGCCGCGCGCGCGGTACAAACAGTCGCTGGACCCCACCAGTGACGAGGTAAGGACTTGGCACCAGGGATGCTCTCCGAGCAAGGCGCTCGAGAACATTGGTCACGCGCTGCAGAGCCAGTACGAGCGCTGGCAGCCGCGCGCGCGGTACAAACAGTCGCTGGACCCCACCAGTGACGAGGTAAGGACTTGGCACCAGGGATGCTCTCCGAGCAAGGCGCTCGAGAACATTGGTCACGCGCTGCAGAGCCAGTACGAGCGCTGGCAGCCGCGCGCGCGGTACAAACAGTCGCTGGACCCCACCAGTGACGAGGTAAGGACTTGGCACCAGGGACAGTCTCCGAGCAAGGCGCTCGAGAACATTGGTCACGCGCTGCAGAGCCAGTACGAGCGCTGGCAGCCGCGCGCGCGGTACAAACAGTCGCTGGACCCCACCAGTGACGAGGTAAGGACTTGGCACCAGGGATGCTCTCCGAGCAAGGCGCTCGAGAACATTGGTCACGCGCTGCAGAGCCAGTACGAGCGCTGGCAGCCGCGCGCGCGGTACAAACAGTCGCTGGACCCCACCAGTGACGAGGTAAGGACTTGGCACCAGGGACAGTCTCCGAGCAAGGCGCTCGAGAACATTGGTCACGCGCTGCAGAGCCAGTACGAGCGCTGGCAGCCGCGCGCGCGGTACAAACAGTCGCTGGACCCCACCAGTGACGAGGTAAGGACTTGGCACCAGGGATGCTCTCCGAGCAAGGCGCTCGAGAACATTGGTCACGCGCTGCAGAGCCAGTACGAGCGCTGGCAGCCGCGCGCGCGGTACAAACAGTCGCTGGACCCCACCAGTGACGAGGTAAGGACTTGGCACCAGGGACAGTCTCCGAGCAAGGCGCTCGAGAACATTGGTCACGCGCTGCAGAGCCAGTACGAGCGCTGGCAGCCGCGCGCGCGGTACAAACAGTCGCTGGACCCCACCAGTGACGAGGTAAGGACTTGGCACCAGGGACAGTCTCCGAGCAAGGCGCTCGAGAACATTGGTCACGCGCTGCAGAGCCAGTACGAGCGCTGGCAGCCGCGCGCGCGGTACAAACAGTCGCTGGACCCCACCAGTGACGAGGTAAGGACTTGGCACCAGGGACAGTCTCCGAGCAAGGCGCTCGAGAACATTGGTCACGCGCTGCAGAGCCAGTACGAGCGCTGGCAGCCGCGCGCGCGGTACAAACAGTCGCTGGACCCCACCAGTGACGAGGTAAGGACTTGGCACCAGGGACAGTCTCCGAGCAAGGCGCTCGAGAACATTGGTCACGCGCTGCAGAGCCAGTACGAGCGCTGGCAGCCGCGCGCGCGGTACAAACAGTCGCTGGACCCCACCAGTGACGAGGTAAGGACTTGGCACCAGGGACAGTCTCCGAGCAAGGCGCTCGAGAACATTGGTCACGCGCTGCAGAGCCAGTACGAGCGCTGGCAGCCGCGCGCGCGGTACAAACAGTCGCTGGACCCCACCAGTGACGAGGTAAGGACTTGGCACCAGGGACAGTCTCCGAGCAAGGCGCTCGAGAACATTGGTCACGCGCTGCAGAGCCAGTACGAGCGCTGGCAGCCGCGCGCGCGGTACAAACAGTCGCTGGACCCCACCAGTGACGAGGTAAGGACTTGGCACCAGGGACAGTCTCCGAGCAAGGCGCTCGAGAACATTGGTCACGCGCTGCAGAGCCAGTACGAGCGCTGGCAGCCGCGCGCGCGGTACAAACAGTCGCTGGACCCCACCAGTGACGAGGTAAGGACTTGGCACCAGGGACAGTCTCCGAGCAAGGCGCTCGAGAACATTGGTCACGCGCTGCAGAGCCAGTACGAGCGCTGGCAGCCGCGCGCGCGGTACAAACAGTCGCTGGACCCCACCAGTGACGAGGTAAGGACTTGGCACCAGGGACAGTCTCCGAGCAAGGCGCTCGAGAACATTGGTCACGCGCTGCAGAGCCAGTACGAGCGCTGGCAGCCGCGCGCGCGGTACAAACAGTCGCTGGACCCCACCAGTGACGAGGTAAGGACTTGGCACCAGGGATGCTCTCCGAGCAAGGCGCTCGAGAACATTGGTCACGCGCTGCAGAGCCAGTACGAGCGCTGGCAGCCGCGCGCGCGGTACAAACAGTCGCTGGACCCCACCAGTGACGAGGTAAGGACTTGGCACCAGGGACAGTCTCCGAGCAAGGCGCTCGAGAACATTGGTCACGCGCTGCAGAGCCAGTACGAGCGCTGGCAGCCGCGCGCGCGGTACAAACAGTCGCTGGACCCCACCAGTGACGAGGTAAGGACTTGGCACCAGGGATGCTCTCCGAGCAAGGCGCTCGAGAACATTGGTCACGCGCTGCAGAGCCAGTACGAGCGCTGGCAGCCGCGCGCGCGGTACAAACAGTCGCTGGACCCCACCAGTGACGAGGTAAGGACTTGGCACCAGGGACAGTCTCCGAGCAAGGCGCTCGAGAACATTGGTCACGCGCTGCAGAGCCAGTACGAGCGCTGGCAGCCGCGCGCGCGGTACAAACAGTCGCTGGACCCCACCAGTGACGAGGTAAGGACTTGGCACCAGGGACAGTCTCCGAGCAAGGCGCTCGAGAACATTGGTCACGCGCTGCAGAGCCAGTACGAGCGCTGGCAGCCGCGCGCGCGGTACAAACAGTCGCTGGACCCCACCAGTGACGAGGTAAGGACTTGGCACCAGGGACAGTCTCCGAGCAAGGCGCTCGAGAACATTGGTCACGCGCTGCAGAGCCAGTACGAGCGCTGGCAGCCGCGCGCGCGGTACAAACAGTCGCTGGACCCCACCAGTGACGAGGTAAGGACTTGGCACCAGGGACAGTCTCCGAGCAAGGCGCTCGAGAACATTGGTCACGCGCTGCAGAGCCAGTACGAGCGCTGGCAGCCGCGCGCGCGGTACAAACAGTCGCTGGACCCCACCAGTGACGAGGTAAGGACTTGGCACCAGGGACAGTCTCCGAGCAAGGCGCTCGAGAACATTGGTCACGCGCTGCAGAGCCAGTACGAGCGCTGGCAGCCGCGCGCGCGGTACAAACAGTCGCTGGACCCCACCAGTGACGAGGTAAGGACTTGGCACCAGGGACAGTCTCCGAGCAAGGCGCTCGAGAACATTGGTCACGCGCTGCAGAGCCAGTACGAGCGCTGGCAGCCGCGCGCGCGGTACAAACAGTCGCTGGACCCCACCAGTGACGAGGTAAGGACTTGGCACCAGGGACAGTCTCCGAGCAAGGCGCTCGAGAACATTGGTCACGCGCTGCAGAGCCAGTACGAGCGCTGGCAGCCGCGCGCGCGGTACAAACAGTCGCTGGACCCCACCAGTGACGAGGTAAGGACTTGGCACCAGGGACAGTCTCCGAGCAAGGCGCTCGAGAACATTGGTCACGCGCTGCAGAGCCAGTACGAGCGCTGGCAGCCGCGCGCGCGGTACAAACAGTCGCTGGACCCCACCAGTGACGAGGTAAGGACTTGGCACCAGGGATGCTCTCCGAGCAAGGCGCTCGAGAACATTGGTCACGCGCTGCAGAGCCAGTACGAGCGCTGGCAGCCGCGCGCGCGGTACAAACAGTCGCTGGACCCCACCAGTGACGAGGTAAGGACTTGGCACCAGGGACAGTCTCCGAGCAAGGCGCTCGAGAACATTGGTCACGCGCTGCAGAGCCAGTACGAGCGCTGGCAGCCGCGCGCGCGGTACAAACAGTCGCTGGACCCCACCAGTGACGAGGTAAGGACTTGGCACCAGGGACAGTCTCCGAGCAAGGCGCTCGAGAACATTGGTCACGCGCTGCAGAGCCAGTACGAGCGCTGGCAGCCGCGCGCGCGGTACAAACAGTCGCTGGACCCCACCAGTGACGAGGTAAGGACTTGGCACCAGGGACAGTCTCCGAGCAAGGCGCTCGAGAACATTGGTCACGCGCTGCAGAGCCAGTACGAGCGCTGGCAGCCGCGCGCGCGGTACAAACAGTCGCATGACCCCACCAGTGACGAGGTAAGGACTTGGCACCAGGGACAGTCTCCGAGCAAGGCGCTCGAGAACATTGGTCACGCGCTGCAGAGCCAGTACGAGCGCTGGCAGCCGCGCGCGCGGTACAAACAGTCGCTGGACCCCACCAGTGACGAGGTAAGGACTTGGCACCAGGGACAGTCTCCGAGCAAGGCGCTCGAGAACATTGGTCACGCGCTGCAGAGCCAGTACGAGCGCTGGCAGCCGCGCGCGCGGTACAAACAGTCGCTGGACCCCACCAGTGACGAGGTAAGGACTTGGCACCAGGGATGCTCTCCGAGCAAGGCGCTCGAGAACATTGGTCACGCGCTGCAGAGCCAGTACGAGCGCTGGCAGCCGCGCGCGCGGTACAAACAGTCGCTGGACCCCACCAGTGACGAGGTAAGGACTTGGCACCAGGGACAGTCTCCGAGCAAGGCGCTCGAGAACATTGGTCACGCGCTGCAGAGCCAGTACGAGCGCTGGCAGCCGCGCGCGCGGTACAAACAGTCGCTGGACCCCACCAGTGACGAGGTAAGGACTTGGCACCAGGGATGCTCTCCGAGCAAGGCGCTCGAGAACATTGGTCACGCGCTGCAGAGCCAGTACGAGCGCTGGCAGCCGCGCGCGCGGTACAAACAGTCGCTGGACCCCACCAGTGACGAGGTAAGGACTTGGCACCAGGGACAGTCTCCGAGCAAGGCGCTCGAGAACATTGGTCACGCGCTGCAGAGCCAGTACGAGCGCTGGCAGCCGCGCGCGCGGTACAAACAGTCGCTGGACCCCACCAGTGACGAGGTAAGGACTTGGCACCAGGGACAGTCTCCGAGCAAGGCGCTCGAGAACATTGGTCACGCGCTGCAGAGCCAGTACGAGCGCTGGCAGCCGCGCGCGCGGTACAAACAGTCGCTGGACCCCACCAGTGACGAGGTAAGGACTTGGCACCAGGGACAGTCTCCGAGCAAGGCGCTCGAGAACATTGGTCACGCGCTGCAGAGCCAGTACGAGCGCTGGCAGCCGCGCGCGCGGTACAAACAGTCGCTGGACCCCACCAGTGACGAGGTAAGGACTTGGCACCAGGGACAGTCTCCGAGCAAGGCGCTCGAGAACATTGGTCACGCGCTGCAGAGCCAGTACGAGCGCTGGCAGCCGCGCGCGCGGTACAAACAGTCGCTGGACCCCACCAGTGACGAGGTAAGGACTTGGCACCAGGGACAGTCTCCGAGCAAGGCGCTCGAGAACATTGGTCACGCGCTGCAGAGCCAGTACGAGCGCTGGCAGCCGCGCGCGCGGTACAAACAGTCGCTGGACCCCACCAGTGACGAGGTAAGGACTTGGCACCAGGGATGCTCTCCGAGCAAGGCGCTCGAGAACATTGGTCACGCGCTGCAGAGCCAGTACGAGCGCTGGCAGCCGCGCGCGCGGTACAAACAGTCGCTGGACCCCACCAGTGACGAGGTAAGGACTTGGCACCAGGGACAGTCTCCGAGCAAGGCGCTCGAGAACATTGGTCACGCGCTGCAGAGCCAGTACGAGCGCTGGCAGCCGCGCGCGCGGTACAAACAGTCGCTGGACCCCACCAGTGACGAGGTAAGGACTTGGCACCAGGGATGCTCTCCGAGCAAGGCGCTCGAGAACATTGGTCACGCGCTGCAGAGCCAGTACGAGCGCTGGCAGCCGCGCGCGCGGTACAAACAGTCGCTGGACCCCACCAGTGACGAGGTAAGGACTTGGCACCAGGGACAGTCTCCGAGCAAGGCGCTCGAGAACATTGGTCACGCGCTGCAGAGCCAGTACGAGCGCTGGCAGCCGCGCGCGCGGTACAAACAGTCGCTGGACCCCACCAGTGACGAGGTAAGGACTTGGCACCAGGGACAGTCTCCGAGCAAGGCGCTCGAGAACATTGGTCACGCGCTGCAGAGCCAGTACGAGCGCTGGCAGCCGCGCGCGCGGTACAAACAGTCGCTGGACCCCACCAGTGACGAGGTAAGGACTTGGCACCAGGGACAGTCTCCGAGCAAGGCGCTCGAGAACATTGGTCACGCGCTGCAGAGCCAGTACGAGCGCTGGCAGCCGCGCGCGCGGTACAAACAGTCGCTGGACCCCACCAGTGACGAGGTAAGGACTTGGCACCAGGGACAGTCTCCGAGCAAGGCGCTCGAGAACATTGGTCACGCGCTGCAGAGCCAGTACGAGCGCTGGCAGCCGCGCGCGCGGTACAAACAGTCGCTGGACCCCACCAGTGACGAGGTAAGGACTTGGCACCAGGGATGCTCTCCGAGCAAGGCGCTCGAGAACATTGGTCACGCGCTGCAGAGCCAGTACGAGCGCTGGCAGCCGCGCGCGCGGTACAAACAGTCGCTGGACCCCACCAGTGACGAGGTAAGGACTTGGCACCAGGGACAGTCTCCGAGCAAGGCGCTCGAGAACATTGGTCACGCGCTGCAGAGCCAGTACGAGCGCTGGCAGCCGCGCGCGCGGTACAAACAGTCGCTGGACCCCACCAGTGACGAGGTAAGGACTTGGCACCAGGGACAGTCTCCGAGCAAGGCGCTCGAGAACATTGGTCACGCGCTGCAGAGCCAGTACGAGCGCTGGCAGCCGCGCGCGCGGTACAAACAGTCGCTGGACCCCACCAGTGACGAGGTAAGGACTTGGCACCAGGGACAGTCTCCGAGCAAGGCGCTCGAGAACATTGGTCACGCGCTGCAGAGCCAGTACGAGCGCTGGCAGCCGCGCGCGCGGTACAAACAGTCGCTGGACCCCACCAGTGACGAGGTAAGGACTTGGCACCAGGGACAGTCTCCGAGCAAGGCGCTCGAGAACATTGGTCACGCGCTGCAGAGCCAGTACGAGCGCTGGCAGCCGCGCGCGCGGTACAAACAGTCGCTGGACCCCACCAGTGACGAGGTAAGGACTTGGCACCAGGGATGCTCTCCGAGCAAGGCGCTCGAGAACATTGGTCACGCGCTGCAGAGCCAGTACGAGCGCTGGCAGCCGCGCGCGCGGTACAAACAGTCGCTGGACCCCACCAGTGACGAGGTAAGGACTTGGCACCAGGGACAGTCTCCGAGCAAGGCGCTCGAGAACATTGGTCACGCGCTGCAGAGCCAGTACGAGCGCTGGCAGCCGCGCGCGCGGTACAAACAGTCGCTGGACCCCACCAGTGACGAGGTAAGGACTTGGCACCAGGGATGCTCTCCGAGCAAGGCGCTCGAGAACATTGGTCACGCGCTGCAGAGCCAGTACGAGCGCTGGCAGCCGCGCGCGCGGTACAAACAGTCGCTGGACCCCACCAGTGACGAGGTAAGGACTTGGCACCAGGGACAGTCTCCGAGCAAGGCGCTCGAGAACATTGGTCACGCGCTGCAGAGCCAGTACGAGCGCTGGCAGCCGCGCGCGCGGTACAAACAGTCGCTGGACCCCACCAGTGACGAGGTAAGGACTTGGCACCAGGGACAGTCTCCGAGCAAGGCGCTCGAGAACATTGGTCACGCGCTGCAGAGCCAGTACGAGCGCTGGCAGCCGCGCGCGCGGTACAAACAGTCGCTGGACCCCACCAGTGACGAGGTAAGGACTTGGCACCAGGGACAGTCTCCGAGCAAGGCGCTCGAGAACATTGGTCACGCGCTGCAGAGCCAGTACGAGCGCTGGCAGCCGCGCGCGCGGTACAAACAGTCGCTGGACCCCACCAGTGACGAGGTAAGGACTTGGCACCAGGGACAGTCTCCGAGCAAGGCGCTCGAGAACATTGGTCACGCGCTGCAGAGCCAGTACGAGCGCTGGCAGCCGCGCGCGCGGTACAAACAGTCGCTGGACCCCACCAGTGACGAGGTAAGGACTTGGCACCAGGGATGCTCTCCGAGCAAGGCGCTCGAGAACATTGGTCACGCGCTGCAGAGCCAGTACGAGCGCTGGCAGCCGCGCGCGCGGTACAAACAGTCGCTGGACCCCACCAGTGACGAGGTAAGGACTTGGCACCAGGGACAGTCTCCGAGCAAGGCGCTCGAGAACATTGGTCACGCGCTGCAGAGCCAGTACGAGCGCTGGCAGCCGCGCGCGCGGTACAAACAGTCGCTGGACCCCACCAGTGACGAGGTAAGGACTTGGCACCAGGGATGCTCTCCGAGCAAGGCGCTCGAGAACATTGGTCACGCGCTGCAGAGCCAGTACGAGCGCTGGCAGCCGCGCGCGCGGTACAAACAGTCGCTGGACCCCACCAGTGACGAGGTAAGGACTTGGCACCAGGGACAGTCTCCGAGCAAGGCGCTCGAGAACATTGGTCACGCGCTGCAGAGCCAGTACGAGCGCTGGCAGCCGCGCGCGCGGTACAAACAGTCGCTGGACCCCACCAGTGACGAGGTAAGGACTTGGCACCAGGGACAGTCTCCGAGCAAGGCGCTCGAGAACATTGGTCACGCGCTGCAGAGCCAGTACGAGCGCTGGCAGCCGCGCGCGCGGTACAAACAGTCGCTGGACCCCACCAGTGACGAGGTAAGGACTTGGCACCAGGGACAGTCTCCGAGCAAGGCGCTCGAGAACATTGGTCACGCGCTGCAGAGCCAGTACGAGCGCTGGCAGCCGCGCGCGCGGTACAAACAGTCGCTGGACCCCACCAGTGACGAGGTAAGGACTTGGCACCAGGGACAGTCTCCGAGCAAGGCGCTCGAGAACATTGGTCACGCGCTGCAGAGCCAGTACGAGCGCTGGCAGCCGCGCGCGCGGTACAAACAGTCGCTGGACCCCACCAGTGACGAGGTAAGGACTTGGCACCAGGGACAGTCTCCGAGCAAGGCGCTCGAGAACATTGGTCACGCGCTGCAGAGCCAGTACGAGCGCTGGCAGCCGCGCGCGCGGTACAAACAGTCGCTGGACCCCACCAGTGACGAGGTAAGGACTTGGCACCAGGGATGCTCTCCGAGCAAGGCGCTCGAGAACATTGGTCACGCGCTGCAGAGCCAGTACGAGCGCTGGCAGCCGCGCGCGCGGTACAAACAGTCGCTGGACCCCACCAGTGACGAGGTAAGGACTTGGCACCAGGGATGCTCTCCGAGCAAGGCGCTCGAGAACATTGGTCACGCGCTGCAGAGCCAGTACGAGCGCTGGCAGCCGCGCGCGCGGTACAAACAGTCGCTGGACCCCACCAGTGACGAGGTAAGGACTTGGCACCAGGGACAGTCTCCGAGCAAGGCGCTCGAGAACATTGGTCACGCGCTGCAGAGCCAGTACGAGCGCTGGCAGCCGCGCGCGCGGTACAAACAGTCGCTGGACCCCACCAGTGACGAGGTAAGGACTTGGCACCAGGGATGCTCTCCGAGCAAGGCGCTCGAGAACATTGGTCACGCGCTGCAGAGCCAGTACGAGCGCTGGCAGCCGCGCGCGCGGTACAAACAGTCGCTGGACCCCACCAGTGACGAGGTAAGGACTTGGCACCAGGGACAGTCTCCGAGCAAGGCGCTCGAGAACATTGGTCACGCGCTGCAGAGCCAGTACGAGCGCTGGCAGCCGCGCGCGCGGTACAAACAGTCGCTGGACCCCACCAGTGACGAGGTAAGGACTTGGCACCAGGGACAGTCTCCGAGCAAGGCGCTCGAGAACATTGGTCACGCGCTGCAGAGCCAGTACGAGCGCTGGCAGCCGCGCGCGCGGTACAAACAGTCGCTGGACCCCACCAGTGACGAGGTAAGGACTTGGCACCAGGGACAGTCTCCGAGCAAGGCGCTCGAGAACATTGGTCACGCGCTGCAGAGCCAGTACGAGCGCTGGCAGCCGCGCGCGCGGTACAAACAGTCGCTGGACCCCACCAGTGACGAGGTAAGGACTTGGCACCAGGGACAGTCTCCGAGCAAGGCGCTCGAGAACATTGGTCACGCGCTGCAGAGCCAGTACGAGCGCTGGCAGCCGCGCGCGCGGTACAAACAGTCGCTGGACCCCACCAGTGACGAGGTAAGGACTTGGCACCAGGGACAGTCTCCGAGCAAGGCGCTCGAGAACATTGGTCACGCGCTGCAGAGCCAGTACGAGCGCTGGCAGCCGCGCGCGCGGTACAAACAGTCGCTGGACCCCACCAGTGACGAGGTAAGGACTTGGCACCAGGGACAGTCTCCGAGCAAGGCGCTCGAGAACATTGGTCACGCGCTGCAGAGCCAGTACGAGCGCTGGCAGCCGCGCGCGCGGTACAAACAGTCGCTGGACCCCACCAGTGACGAGGTAAGGACTTGGCACCAGGGATGCTCTCCGAGCAAGGCGCTCGAGAACATTGGTCACGCGCTGCAGAGCCAGTACGAGCGCTGGCAGCCGCGCGCGCGGTACAAACAGTCGCTGGACCCCACCAGTGACGAGGTAAGGACTTGGCACCAGGGACAGTCTCCGAGCAAGGCGCTCGAGAACATTGGTCACGCGCTGCAGAGCCAGTACGAGCGCTGGCAGCCGCGCGCGCGGTACAAACAGTCGCTGGACCCCACCAGTGACGAGGTAAGGACTTGGCACCAGGGATGCTCTCCGAGCAAGGCGCTCGAGAACATTGGTCACGCGCTGCAGAGCCAGTACGAGCGCTGGCAGCCGCGCGCGCGGTACAAACAGTCGCTGGACCCCACCAGTGACGAGGTAAGGACTTGGCACCAGGGACAGTCTCCGAGCAAGGCGCTCGAGAACATTGGTCACGCGCTGCAGAGCCAGTACGAGCGCTGGCAGCCGCGCGCGCGGTACAAACAGTCGCTGGACCCCACCAGTGACGAGGTAAGGACTTGGCACCAGGGACAGTCTCCGAGCAAGGCGCTCGAGAACATTGGTCACGCGCTGCAGAGCCAGTACGAGCGCTGGCAGCCGCGCGCGCGGTACAAACAGTCGCTGGACCCCACCAGTGACGAGGTAAGGACTTGGCACCAGGGACAGTCTCCGAGCAAGGCGCTCGAGAACATTGGTCACGCGCTGCAGAGCCAGTACGAGCGCTGGCAGCCGCGCGCGCGGTACAAACAGTCGCTGGACCCCACCAGTGACGAGGTAAGGACTTGGCACCAGGGACAGTCTCCGAGCAAGGCGCTCGAGAACATTGGTCACGCGCTGCAGAGCCAGTACGAGCGCTGGCAGCCGCGCGCGCGGTACAAACAGTCGCTGGACCCCACCAGTGACGAGGTAAGGACTTGGCACCAGGGACAGTCTCCGAGCAAGGCGCTCGAGAACATTGGTCACGCGCTGCAGAGCCAGTACGAGCGCTGGCAGCCGCGCGCGCGGTACAAACAGTCGCTGGACCCCACCAGTGACGAGGTAAGGACTTGGCACCAGGGACAGTCTCCGAGCAAGGCGCTCGAGAACATTGGTCACGCGCTGCAGAGCCAGTACGAGCGCTGGCAGCCGCGCGCGCGGTACAAACAGTCGCTGGACCCCACCAGTGACGAGGTAAGGACTTGGCACCAGGGATGCTCTCCGAGCAAGGCGCTCGAGAACATTGGTCACGCGCTGCAGAGCCAGTACGAGCGCTGGCAGCCGCGCGCGCGGTACAAACAGTCGCTGGACCCCACCAGTGACGAGGTAAGGACTTGGCACCAGGGATGCTCTCCGAGCAAGGCGCTCGAGAACATTGGTCACGCGCTGCAGAGCCAGTACGAGCGCTGGCAGCCGCGCGCGCGGTACAAACAGTCGCTGGACCCCACCAGTGACGAGGTAAGGACTTGGCACCAGGGACAGTCTCCGAGCAAGGCGCTCGAGAACATTGGTCACGCGCTGCAGAGCCAGTACGAGCGCTGGCAGCCGCGCGCGCGGTACAAACAGTCGCTGGACCCCACCAGTGACGAGGTAAGGACTTGGCACCAGGGACAGTCTCCGAGCAAGGCGCTCGAGAACATTGGTCACGCGCTGCAGAGCCAGTACGAGCGCTGGCAGCCGCGCGCGCGGTACAAACAGTCGCTGGACCCCACCAGTGACGAGGTAAGGACTTGGCACCAGGGACAGTCTCCGAGCAAGGCGCTCGAGAACATTGGTCACGCGCTGCAGAGCCAGTACGAGCGCTGGCAGCCGCGCGCGCGGTACAAACAGTCGCTGGACCCCACCAGTGACGAGGTAAGGACTTGGCACCAGGGATGCTCTCCGAGCAAGGCGCTCGAGAACATTGGTCACGCGCTGCAGAGCCAGTACGAGCGCTGGCAGCCGCGCGCGCGGTACAAACAGTCGCTGGACCCCACCAGTGACGAGGTAAGGACTTGGCACCAGGGACAGTCTCCGAGCAAGGCGCTCGAGAACATTGGTCACGCGCTGCAGAGCCAGTACGAGCGCTGGCAGCCGCGCGCGCGGTACAAACAGTCGCTGGACCCCACCAGTGACGAGGTAAGGACTTGGCACCAGGGACAGTCTCCGAGCAAGGCGCTCGAGAACATTGGTCACGCGCTGCAGAGCCAGTACGAGCGCTGGCAGCCGCGCGCGCGGTACAAACAGTCGCTGGACCCCACCAGTGACGAGGTAAGGACTTGGCACCAGGGACAGTCTCCGAGCAAGGCGCTCGAGAACATTGGTCACGCGCTGCAGAGCCAGTACGAGCGCTGGCAGCCGCGCGCGCGGTACAAACAGTCGCTGGACCCCACCAGTGACGAGGTAAGGACTTGGCACCAGGGACAGTCTCCGAGCAAGGCGCTCGAGAACATTGGTCACGCGCTGCAGAGCCAGTACGAGCGCTGGCAGCCGCGCGCGCGGTACAAACAGTCGCTGGACCCCACCAGTGACGAGGTAAGGACTTGGCACCAGGGACAGTCTCCGAGCAAGGCGCTCGAGAACATTGGTCACGCGCTGCAGAGCCAGTACGAGCGCTGGCAGCCGCGCGCGCGGTACAAACAGTCGCTGGACCCCACCAGTGACGAGGTAAGGACTTGGCACCAGGGATGCTCTCCGAGCAAGGCGCTCGAGAACATTGGTCACGCGCTGCAGAGCCAGTACGAGCGCTGGCAGCCGCGCGCGCGGTACAAACAGTCGCTGGACCCCACCAGTGACGAGGTAAGGACTTGGCACCAGGGACAGTCTCCGAGCAAGGCGCTCGAGAACATTGGTCACGCGCTGCAGAGCCAGTACGAGCGCTGGCAGCCGCGCGCGCGGTACAAACAGTCGCTGGACCCCACCAGTGACGAGGTAAGGACTTGGCACCAGGGACAGTCTCCGAGCAAGGCGCTCGAGAACATTGGTCACGCGCTGCAGAGCCAGTACGAGCGCTGGCAGCCGCGCGCGCGGTACAAACAGTCGCTGGACCCCACCAGTGACGAGGTAAGGACTTGGCACCAGGGACAGTCTCCGAGCAAGGCGCTCGAGAACATTGGTCACGCGCTGCAGAGCCAGTACGAGCGCTGGCAGCCGCGCGCGCGGTACAAACAGTCGCTGGACCCCACCAGTGACGAGGTAAGGACTTGGCACCAGGGATGCTCTCCGAGCAAGGCGCTCGAGAACATTGGTCACGCGCTGCAGAGCCAGTACGAGCGCTGGCAGCCGCGCGCGCGGTACAAACAGTCGCTGGACCCCACCAGTGACGAGGTAAGGACTTGGCACCAGGGATGCTCTCCGAGCAAGGCGCTCGAGAACATTGGTCACGCGCTGCAGAGCCAGTACGAGCGCTGGCAGCCGCGCGCGCGGTACAAACAGTCGCTGGACCCCACCAGTGACGAGGTAAGGACTTGGCACCAGGGACAGTCTCCGAGCAAGGCGCTCGAGAACATTGGTCACGCGCTGCAGAGCCAGTACGAGCGCTGGCAGCCGCGCGCGCGGTACAAACAGTCGCTGGACCCCACCAGTGACGAGGTAAGGACTTGGCACCAGGGACAGTCTCCGAGCAAGGCGCTCGAGAACATTGGTCACGCGCTGCAGAGCCAGTACGAGCGCTGGCAGCCGCGCGCGCGGTACAAACAGTCGCTGGACCCCACCAGTGACGAGGTAAGGACTTGGCACCAGGGATGCTCTCCGAGCAAGGCGCTCGAGAACATTGGTCACGCGCTGCAGAGCCAGTACGAGCGCTGGCAGCCGCGCGCGCGGTACAAACAGTCGCTGGACCCCACCAGTGACGAGGTAAGGACTTGGCACCAGGGACAGTCTCCGAGCAAGGCGCTCGAGAACATTGGTCACGCGCTGCAGAGCCAGTACGAGCGCTGGCAGCCGCGCGCGCGGTACAAACAGTCGCTGGACCCCACCAGTGACGAGGTAAGGACTTGGCACCAGGGATGCTCTCCGAGCAAGGCGCTCGAGAACATTGGTCACGCGCTGCAGAGCCAGTACGAGCGCTGGCAGCCGCGCGCGCGGTACAAACAGTCGCTGGACCCCACCAGTGACGAGGTAAGGACTTGGCACCAGGGATGCTCTCCGAGCAAGGCGCTCGAGAACATTGGTCACGCGCTGCAGAGCCAGTACGAGCGCTGGCAGCCGCGCGCGCGGTACAAACAGTCGCTGGACCCCACCAGTGACGAGGTAAGGACTTGGCACCAGGGACAGTCTCCGAGCAAGGCGCTCGAGAACATTGGTCACGCGCTGCAGAGCCAGTACGAGCGCTGGCAGCCGCGCGCGCGGTACAAACAGTCGCTGGACCCCACCAGTGACGAGGTAAGGACTTGGCACCAGGGACAGTCTCCGAGCAAGGCGCTCGAGAACATTGGTCACGCGCTGCAGAGCCAGTACGAGCGCTGGCAGCCGCGCGCGCGGTACAAACAGTCGCTGGACCCCACCAGTGACGAGGTAAGGACTTGGCACCAGGGATGCTCTCCGAGCAAGGCGCTCGAGAACATTGGTCACGCGCTGCAGAGCCAGTACGAGCGCTGGCAGCCGCGCGCGCGGTACAAACAGTCGCTGGACCCCACCAGTGACGAGGTAAGGACTTGGCACCAGGGATGCTCTCCGAGCAAGGCGCTCGAGAACATTGGTCACGCGCTGCAGAGCCAGTACGAGCGCTGGCAGCCGCGCGCGCGGTACAAACAGTCGCTGGACCCCACCAGTGACGAGGTAAGGACTTGGCACCAGGGATGCTCTCCGAGCAAGGCGCTCGAGAACATTGGTCACGCGCTGCAGAGCCAGTACGAGCGCTGGCAGCCGCGCGCGCGGTACAAACAGTCGCTGGACCCCACCAGTGACGAGGTAAGGACTTGGCACCAGGGACAGTCTCCAAGCAAGGCGCTCGAGAACATTGGTCACGCGCTGCAGAGCCAGTACGAGCGCTGGCAGCCGCGCGCGCGGTACAAACAGTCGCTGGACCCCACCAGTGACGAGGTAAGGACTTGGCACCAGGGACAGTCTCCAAGCAAGGCGCTCGAGAACATTGGTCACGCGCTGCAGAGCCAGTACGAGCGCTGGCAGCCGCGCGCGCGGTACAAACAGTCGCTGGACCCCACCAGTGACGAGGTAAGGACTTGGCACCAGGGACAGTCTCCGAGCAAGGCGCTCGAGAACATTGGTCACGCGCTGCAGAGCCAGTACGAGCGCTGGCAGCCGCGCGCGCGGTACAAACAGTCGCTGGACCCCACCAGTGACGAGGTAAGGACTTGGCACCAGGGACAGTCTCCGAGCAAGGCGCTCGAGAACATTGGTCACGCGCTGCAGAGCCAGTACGAGCGCTGGCAGCCGCGCGCGCGGTACAAACAGTCGCTGGACCCCACCAGTGACGAGGTAAGGACTTGGCACCAGGGACAGTCTCCGAGCAAGGCGCTCGAGAACATTGGTCACGCGCTGCAGAGCCAGTACGAGCGCTGGCAGCCGCGCGCGCGGTACAAACAGTCGCTGGACCCCACCAGTGACGAGGTAAGGACTTGGCACCAGGGACAGTCTCCGAGCAAGGCGCTCGAGAACATTGGTCACGCGCTGCAGAGCCAGTACGAGCGCTGGCAGCCGCGCGCGCGGTACAAACAGTCGCTGGACCCCACCAGTGACGAGGTAAGGACTTGGCACCAGGGACAGTCTCCGAGCAAGGCGCTCGAGAACATTGGTCACGCGCTGCAGAGCCAGTACGAGCGCTGGCAGCCGCGCGCGCGGTACAAACAGTCGCTGGACCCCACCAGTGACGAGGTAAGGACTTGGCACCAGGGACAGTCTCCGAGCAAGGCGCTCGAGAACATTGGTCACGCGCTGCAGAGCCAGTACGAGCGCTGGCAGCCGCGCGTGCGGTACAAACAGTCGCTGGACCCCACCAGTGACGAGGTAAGGACTTGGCACCAGGGACAGTCTCCGAGCAAGGCGCTCGAGAACATTGGTCACGCGCTGCAGAGCCAGTACGAGCGCTGGCAGCCGCGCGCGCGGTACAAACAGTCGCTGGACCCCACCAGTGACGAGGTAAGGACTTGGCACCAGGGATGCCGCGGATGCGGATATTTGGGGGCACACATCCGCAGACGCGGATGCGGATTTTGGGACAAACACTAAAAAACGTAAATAAACAACGTCCATTTTATAATATCACGCGATCATGAAACACGTTGAGACTAAATTATGTTTTTACTCTTGATCACAGAAACGAAAAGAAGTTTTTTTTTTTAACTAATGGAGAAAATATCTAAAAGGCGTACGGTAAGCGCCGCGTGGGTTCCTTTCTTGTCGTGACTCGTGAACTGCACTACATCCGCATCCGCAAAAACTCCGCATTAATTTTGGCGGATGCGGATGCCTTAACGATGACTGCAACATCCCTGCTTGGCACGCTTCAAAAAGGTAGAAATTACCAGAGGATGTAATCTCAGCTCTGAATTCGGATATCCCAAAAAAAAACTCCTATTTTTATATTATTAGCTAGCTGCACGTCTGTCATGCGACGGCCGCGACATATTCTCGATTTTTCTCGCACCATATCGCTTGTTCTAAGTGTTCTAATAAGAAAGAGACGGATAGTGCGAGAAAAATCGAGAGAGCTGTCGTGCTGTACCCGTGTGGTGTCGGGTTAGAATGTCACCACCCCCTTTCTTCCCGTGGGTGTCGTAAAAGTCGACGGTTGAAGTGTGTTGTGGGCGATGGTCTAGCAACCTATCACTGCGCTATCACATTTTGTCGATCCTGTATACCCTCATTTATGCTAAAAGTGGCACTGGAACATAAATCTAATGTGCCCTGTCTACCCCTTTTGGGAATAAAGGCGTGAATCTATGTATATATGTACTACATGCCTACGCATCTCCGCTCTCGTATTACATCACCAAAGAGCCACAGGATAAAATATAAGAATGGATCTATATCCATCCGAAGATCAACTCTATATCATGCTGGTGAAAGGATTTTAAGATCGGATAAGTTTCGGAGATAAATCCACAGGTTGGAATATAGCGTATCCATTCTATACACTAGTAAAAGCATTTTGGAAATTGGATAAGTGGTTTCCGGGATTACGATTAATCATAATCATAATCATGATTGATTGCATCCATGGTAGTACAATAAAAGGTCTTACATATAGTTTTAGAATTCACATGGACCCTGATAGGGCACATCAATATTAGGTAGTCTTAAATCCATTTGAATTAATAATAAATAAATAAATGTTAGCGCGGGTTACTAGTACAATACATTAATTAATTCGAGATTATTTTGATAATTAATGTCACACATGAAAGAGAGTATCTTGTAAGTAAAATAAATTGAATTGAATTGAATAAATTGAATAATGAAGCACGTCGATAATTGTATCATGTCAATAGATATTATAATTATTAGTTCGTTTACATTGTATCGTCAAAAAAATCGGCTATAGTAACACTTATTAACTAAGCGGTCCCTTAACCGTCGATTGAACTGCTTTTCAGTCACTTCTTGTTTTATATCGTCACTTATTATGTAAAGGGCTAGGTACGTATAATCTTACAAAGCTTCATCCTCAGAGACCATTCCTCTTTATAATCTTATCTTATCTTTAATTTTTATTCCAGAGTATAGGTAAATCAGTCTAGAGCGTATCTCTACCATTGACGGAAGCCGAATTAGCAATGGAACGCGCCCTTGGCGGTCGTTCACCCCGTGCCGGGAGGCGGGGGGCGGGGGTGAAGGCCACAGGGGGAATCTGCGGAGCGTGTCTGACGCTCGCGGGTTCAAGGTTGCGTTTAGGGTGGCGTTTCATAGGATGTTGGCTCGGTGAATTATTATGTAAGCGTTTCAGTTTGGTAAATATGTTTGAATCTGTAATGATCACTTCATGTAAACGTGCCCTTGTGGCCTATTTGCAGAATAAATAATTGATTTTGATTTCAGAAAACTTGAGGAATAGAAGTAAAGCTAGTCGCTCTGTGAGCTGTAAAACTAGCGAGTCTGTTATTAAAAAGGTTTTTGTTTTAATTCTAAAAACTTAATCGACAAAATAAAATAAAGAATGTGCTAACAATTTTTCACGAGAATCGGTTGAGAAATCCGGCCTGTAAAGGAAGAGAGCCGGACATATGGAAGAATTTCTGCCCAAGCTTCCCTCGCTTCGCTCGCTCGTTCAATATTGAATAAAAACAATAAGCGTATAAAATTGCGGAAAAAATGTATATTAGTGAGGTTATATAAAGTATAACAGATTTCGCTACACTTTCGCCGTATTTGAATGGAATAAGTGTAAATGTGTAAACATATCTTTATCGTGCACCGTACCAGAGATTTGTCAAAAATAATCAATTTGAAAAATAATGACGATTCGTGCAATTTTATTTTACTTGACAAACTATGTATAGGCATGTATCGAAATCACGAAATCGGTATATATATTTATCAAACCATTGACATTGTAGGAAGATGCTGCACAAAGGGGTAGTAGAGCACGTGAAATAGATTTTTACATGCATACATAATCACGCCTATTTCCCGGAGGGGTAGGTAGAGATCACGGATTTCCACTTGCTATTCAGAAAACAGTAATTGCTGCCGTATGCAAGCAGTATGTGCCACTCGGTACCAAACTTTAATCCACCTTGGGCGTAAACACTTAAATCCCTTGTGACGCCCAAGACTCAATATACCGCCCTCGCCGTAAATATGTAATTTTTCTCCCTTGAGAGACAATCTACTGTTATGTGTCACCTTTTATAGATGAAGAAAATGTGACATTGCAATGATAGCTTAGTAGCCCATCACTAACAAACTTCTTACCCGTTCCCGTGGTCGACCCTTACGACTTAGAAAAGGGTGGTGCTATTCTGAGCCATTTGCAACACAAATCTATTTACGTGGGTTTTTATACAAACACTGGTAGATCTCTTAGTACATTTATCAATTGCGCCATCAGCAAAGGGTAGTATTTATACGAGTGTGACTGTAAATTAAAGTTGTAAAAAGTAATTAATTTACGTTATAGTATTACTAAGTGAGCGAAAGACTGCCGAGAAATCAACAGAACAGCAAGCAACATTAATTTGAGTTACTTAAAATACAAAATGAGAAGCTTAATAATATTTGAGCGACCTAATATTTGTTTGAGTGTCAACGGTATGTCCTGCATTTTTTTCAATATTTGGCTAATGTTTTTTTTATACTGAGCGGCATTTTATCTTAAATGAAGTGTGTCGAATACAAAACCACCTTGAAAAATACTATAATGAGCAGAGGTTTTTCCGCTCTTATATAAAAAAAATAACCTCGAAGACAAAGCTCCCGCTTTCGTCTTCTAACTTATCCGCGAGCTATTTTTAGTCGCTCACTTAGTAATGTAGTCGCACGGATAGAATTTTAATATCTGAAATGGATTAATCACAACCCACTTTTTGTAAGCTCGTTCTGAATTTTATTATTAATCAATATTTGTCGTTAGTTTAGGTAATTTTTCGCTTACTCAAATTCATACCGCTTAAGTTATTAAAACAGTATTTTTTTTTATTCGATCGTTTTATAATTTCCCATCAGCAAATAGCCCCGAGAGCTCGGCAACGACTTCAAGCGGCGGCGGGAGCGATACGCCATACGTGAAGCGTGAGCGAGAGATCAGAACTCGGCATGTCGCTGGCGCCACTGTCGTGGTCGTATCCTTAGTTTAACCTCGGCGTGTGTTGACGTCACACATGTTTTGTCTCAGGTGAAGAAGCTGTGCTGCTCGCTCCGCCGCAACGCGAAGGATGAGCGCGTGCTGTTCCACTACAACGGCCACGGGGTCCCCAAGCCGACCACCCAGGGCGAGATCTGGGTCTTCAACAGGGTCAGTCATCAAAAAAAAAATACAAATACCTTATCCATATTCTAGATTCCGTGACATTTTATTTATTAATTCAATAAAAATACAGATACATGGCATATGAACATATCAAAAAAGAATAAAGCTAGCATTCTCGATAAGAGCGGTTACACACGATCACATTGTGCAGCGATTCAAACGTGTAAACGCTCTAAGAACTTCTGTTCTTGGTATCCAACGACTTCTGATAGTCACCTCGGTGATCCGAGGTGAATTGCATGGCTGCCACCCCAGAGCATGACTTGGGTGGCTTTTCCTTGTCTTTGATGCAGGCTCTGCTGAGAGTGAAGATGTGTTTGTTTAGTTAGAAATGGCCGGGTTTTGGCTCCAGGTAGGAGGCGGTGTGCTGGGCTCTTCAACTATCCTAGCTCCTTGACTACCTGGGGTCGATTTTCAGGACAGCCTCCTTGGTTAGCCTGCAGCCTGCTAATCCCAATAGAGTCTGGTTTCCCTCCGAGTTCTAAGATCTAATAGCAGATTACCAAGACGAGTGCGAATGATGAGATATGAACACCTTTTTTTCGGCAGGCCTACACACAGTACATCCCGCTGTCGATGTACGACCTGCAGACGTGGATGGGCGCGCCGTCGCTCTACGTGTATGACTGCTCGAACGCGGGCGTCATCGTGGACAACTTCCGAGCGTTCGCGGAACAGCACGAGCGGGACTACGAGGTAAGACCCGTGACGTCACACACAGTACACGTCGATGTACGACGTGTACACGTGGATGGGCTCGCGACTTTTTGAAGACCACACGTGGTCCCTCGGGGAAACTACGAAATAACCGTAATCAAAATCACACGACACCGCTGCCCCTGCCGGGCTTTACCGGGGTTAACGAAACGGAATTAAGTCCAACAGATATTTAGACACGTCCGTCCATTTCCCCAGATGCAAGTGAGCAGCAAAGGCACCGGCACGGGCACGGGCACGGGCACGGGCACGCCGCCGCCGCTGGTGTCGTACCGGAACTGCATCCAGCTGGGCGCGTGCGCGGCGGGACAGGCGCTGCCCATGAGCCCCGAGCTGCCCGCGGACCTGTTCACCGCCTGCCTCACCACGCCCGTCAAGATGGCCATGAAGTGGTTCGTGCTGCGGCACACGCGCGCCGCCAGCGTGCACCAGCACAGGCACCATAATGTGCACGATCTTATTGACAAGTGAGTCGTCTACGCTACGTTACCACAGACAGAATAATACAACTTACGTAGAGGTCCGCTGTGTAATAAAACAGCTACAAACATAAAAGTAACCCGAATGCCTTTTCAAGGATATTGATGATGAAGGATATTGCGCTGCCTGAGACTAACAGTACCGTTTATCTTGATTTAGCTTAGTCTGGAAACTATCTAAGCTCTATTGACTTTGTGCGTGTATCCTACTTGTCTCATTATTTACTGCCCACAGGGATACTTGAACGATCACTCAATTGTCATTTGAGTCAAAGGCGGGTTGCGCCAACTAACGATTACAGACCAAGCAACGTTCAATGCGGCGCCGGCAGCGGTCATCCCATAGAAACTTGTCAAACATTCCATACGTTCAGATTTTACCGAGCACCGCTTACGATTTGAGACGGTTTGGTGACCCACCCTAAAGCCGAGAGATTTGGACACTTGACTGTGCCACCAACATAATGCCTGTTTCAGAATCCCCGGGCAAGTGACGGACCGGCGGACGATGCTCGGCGAGCTGAACTGGATCTTCACGGCCATCACCGACACCATCGCGTGGAACTCGCTGCCCCCGGAGCTGTTCCAGCAGCTGTTTCGCGCCGACCTGCTGACGGCCAGTCTGTGCCGCAACTTCCTGCTGGCCGACCGTATCATGCGGTAAGTCACTAGTTTAGCTTCCTTTTCTTTGACAGCACCGTGAAGTGAATGTGGCCTGATCTCTAGCAATAGGGACGCTCTTTTGTAATAGGGCCTTCTTTCTGCATAATGCCTGCACAACTTGCTGCCAAGTTGCGTCGCGATGCAAAGACTTGTCTAACTCGCACTGTGCAAATAAGAAAGAGGAGGTTAGGTTTTATTGTCTTCACAAACCCGAGATTTAACCACGAAATCACCTGTCATAATATCCATATAGAACTATATAACTTGCAGGAAATCATTCGCAAAGAAAGTACAGTAGCCTCTTTTTGCAAACTCGCCGCCTCCATAGTTAATAACATAATAACCTGAAAAAGTTCAATGGCACATAGTTCATTCTTCATTTCACCCATCATCCATTACAACCATACTCATTATTCATACACAGAATCACTTATTTCATTAGAAATCATACAGTAATCGCGGATTCAGTCGCCCGTATCCTTCGCGGGGATTGCTTTATGGTAAAATCAAAAAGACAAAAAAATGCTTTATCGTCTCAACGTGTCGCGTCGCGTCGTCAGTTCTGCTAGCCCTGCTGTAGGGAACATAGTCTCCATTATTGACATTATAACTTGTTCCAGATCATACAACTGCACCCCGGTGTCCTCGCCGCCGCTGCCGTCCCTAGCCTCGCACGCGCTGTGGGCCGCGTGGGACCAAACCCTGGACCTCGCGCTCGCGCAGCTGCCCGCCATGCTGGGCCCGACGCCGCGCGTCTACCACCACTCGCCGTTCTTCCGCGACCAGCTCACCGCCTTCCAGGTGTGGCTGGACCTGGGGAAGTGTAAGTCATCTTCCTAGCATTTTCCCGGCTGGTGACAAAACGCCTGCGCATCACAATCACTAGTGGCCGCCCTTAACGCGACTACTCTGCCGCACATTAAGCCACTAGTGGGTGGGCTGTTGGAATCTGGTATCCTGGGCAGAAGAGGGCGAGCAAAACCACGGCCTCTGGGATTCCAGGGTGAGCTAGTCCAAGGTAGATGAGGGCGAACCAAAACGTCCGCCTCTGGGACTAGAACTGTCCTTGTCAGCTCAATACTCTCGGTATTAGGCTGACATGGACGAGCCAAAGCAGACGGGGGATTGGAGGACAGTGTTTTCCGGAGCGGGCCCCAGAGAACACTGCCGTGGTTGAGTGCGCGCTCTAGCTTATATCGCCCTGCCTGACGCCTGACGCCTGACGCCTGACGCCTGACGGTGGCCGGTCGGCGTGACGTCGCTGCTCGTCGCGCGTCGCACTCACCGCTGCAAGCTCCGCAGCTGGAGATGACTATCTTCACGTTACTGTTATGTGCTGACTCTCTGCTGTAGCTATTGTTGGGCAGGTCTCACCGTGGGTTGTTGTTCCTTTTGTTAGCCAACTCGCTGTCGGGCGGGCTGTGGTCGCGGCCGCCGCCGGACCAGCTGCCCATGGTGCTGCAGGTGCTGCTGAGCACGCTGCACCGCGTGCGCGCGCTGCAGATCCTGTGCCGCTTCCTGGCGCTGGGCGCCGAGGCCGTGCGCGCCGTGCTGCACGTCGGCATCTTCCCCTACATGCTCAAGCTGCTGCAGGCCTCCGCGCACGACCTCAGGGCCTCCATGGTCTATATCTGGGCGAAGATCATCGCTGTGGATCCGGTGAGTCACATCACAGACTGTTGTCCATGGTCGGACCATGTTGCGGGCTTATTTAGCGTATGCCAAACAGAGTATTTAGAACCGAAAAGACAGGGTTCCGCGTGTCTATGGTGTATATCATGACGAAGATAAGCTAAATCCAGTGAATCCCACGTCTATTATACAGACCTGAACTCCGCGTTGTAACCCAGATCTACGCTGAACCATGCTTAAGCTTATTGTAGCGACTGGAATCTGTGAGACTCACGGTGGACATTTGTAAGAGTATTTGTACCATATGATTTGTACATATTTGTCAGAGTCCAAGGCTTTGATTTACGATCTACGTGTAATTCGGTGACTGGTAGAACTACGAACAACTACTAGAAAACGTATCAGTCAAATTTATTACTTTTATTTTGTTTCAGACCTGCCAAGTGGACTTGGTAAACGCGAAAGGGCACAAATACTTCCTGTCAATCCTGGCTGACTCTACAGTCGACGTGAGTACTTGATATTTCCTAGACCTCCTGCCATTATACTTCATTTGAATGAGATTACTGTCGATAGACTTGGTGGCCCATGAGGGGGCACCTCATGGGCCACCAAGTTTATCTTAAGCATATAAAAAGTTCACAATAATCAAAAAGTCATAATTATGCAGAGTGAACACCGGACGTTGGCAGCCTACGTGCTTGCCGGCATCGTGGACAACTACCCCGCTGGTCAAGAAGCAGCACAGCAGGTAAAGCAGTCTTATAATAATAATAATTCATTTAATTCAGGCTACAGCCCTCTTCTATGTGTACAGTCGAGGAAATTTAATGTTTAGCACTTTTGGACCTCAGCGTCATTCAAATAGAGTCAACATGTGTCAAACCTTCATTTTCCTCGACCATACATTCCTCGAAAATAATGAAACCTCATCGTTTCATTGCAGCTTATGTGAGTGACTACTTTTAGTTCAATACAATTTTAAACTCTAGTCACCCACCGTACAAGATAAATTGGCAATTAAGATTGGATCAACTATAACAGAAAATAGAGTTGAGATTAGATAGAATGTAACAAAACAAAACAAATGCAACTCGCTTATAAATTCCATTGAAAAGTATAATGCCTTTAGGTGGCTATTTCAGCAGCTTACTAATTCAGCATTATTCTCTACCACCAGGGCTCTATGATCTCCATCTGCCTAGAACAACTGTCAGACCCATCCTGGCTGCTGCGGCAATGGGCGTGCATATGCCTAGGTCGTCTGTGGCGCGGCTGTGACGCGGCGCGCTGGGCTGGAGTACGAGATCTGGCGCATGAGAAACTGTATCCACTTCTGAGGGAGACAAATCCTGAGGTAATTTAATCTAGTTTACAGATAGACTTTATTTTTTAATTTCTATTTATTCCATTCAATTGCACAGTATTACGGTATTCATTAGGCTTGCCTTAGTTACAATTCTCAGAGCAGCTATCGGTCTCAATGGGAACATGGTCGTAATTATAAACGATATGATACAGAGAAAGAATATAATGGAAAAACAAACCATCTTCGTCTGTAGCCCCCGACACGATTCGAACCTGCCACCTTTATCATATATCGTTTATAAAAAATGATCGGGGTAACTTCCTCGTTAAAAATAACACGAAAACAAAAATATTGAATTAAATAATTTGAATACCCTTATCACGAAACAAATTATTTTAATTAAATGTTTTGTTTTCGTGTTATATTTAACGAGGAAGTTACCCCGATCATTTTATAATCGATATGATACAGAGAAAGAATATAATGGAAAAATAAACCATCTTCGTCTGTAGCCCCCGACAGGACTCGAACCTGCGACCTTTCTATTAACGCTAGACTGCTCTACCAACTGAGCTACGTGGACATTGACTTACGCTGTGTATTTCTGCATTACATTCCCGCTAAGACTAGCGCCCTCTGTATCGTGTTATAGACTTGTTTCACAGCCTTGGCACACCTCTAATGGGCGAGCTTATGCTCACTCCATTCTCATCGAACCACATCAGGTAGTTTCGGACAAGCGAGAGAGATGGCGCTGGTGTACAGACGAAGATGGTTTATTTTTCCATTATATTCTTTCTCTGTATCATATCGATTAAATAATTTGTTTCGTGATAAGGGTAAAATGGTCGTAATTGTTGAGTTTAAAAGTAAGCGTTACGCCTTGGCCACGACTTTGGTCTTAAGCGACCTGCGGTGCGTCCGGTGGTGCGGAATTTAGAGCGGGGCGGCGAGCAGGCCACGTACTCCGCAGTAGCCGCGGCGACTTCGAGCGGATGGGACGTACTCGGGTGACTCAAAATGTCTTTGTCGAAAGTGGCCCTTCAGTGCCTCGAAAGCAGCTCCTATTTCCTGGGAGACATTTTAAATATGAGAGAAGGTGTGCACGTGACAAATAAACGACGTTATACGTTGGGCGAATTCCGGACATTGTATGAAGAATACCGACAGCATCCCCAAAAGTTTTATGAATACACACGAATGAGTGTGGAAACTTTTGATTACTTGTTACAACACTTGGACGAGCATATACAGAAACGCGGATAATACAATAAACTTTGTTCTTAAAATCACCGCCCGATCCGTGCCGCCGCTAAGACCGGTCGCACCGCTCCGAGTCGTGGCCGTGCGTTCGCGCGCCTTGTCTTTGTTCGTTCCGCCCGCCAGCCCGCTGCCCGCAGTCGCCGGTCGCTCGAGTAAATCCGCGCGCTTGGTCGCCAGTGCGGAAGTTCGTGGCATATCTTCTTTTCCGCGCTGTTTTTCTATTATGCGCGATCCGCTAGTCGCCGCCGCCGAAGCAGGTCGCGCAAAGTCGTGGCCAGGCGGTTATGCCTCCTCATGGGCCGCCATGATTTTCTTTAGTGAATATATCATTACTTTTACGTTTCACAAAGCAGTGCAATGCTTTCATCGTTGCTTGGGTGACATCTGCCTAGATCATTTTTGAAGCATTCGCCGGAGTAAGAGAGTATGGCGCATGAGAAACTATCGCTTGCTATGGAAGCCGCATCTTGAGGCACCTTTTATCTTGTTTTATCGTAATATAATTGGCACGCGTCTCCCTAAGATACTAGACGCTGCTATGGGAGCTGGTGATCCCTTGTTTTACAGACAGAAATTTCATAGAATTTTGTTTCGCAGAAAATGTTTCATATAATATTTGGTACTTGTATTTTTAGTTCGATTATTATTGTTTCAAGTTCCATTTACTTGTACGAAACCTGTTTCTCATAACTACTATTCAATGTTTTTTTTTCTTTTTTTTTGAAGTGAAAACTTCTTTATCGGCGCTGAGCACTTTTTGGATGGGGAAAAATTGTTAAATACGCGACAGGTTTTTGTGACGTCAGATGTGAAGGAGGTCACTTTTTGCTGCTAGCCGATTCGACTTCATTCAAAACTGAACGCTATTCGTAAGAGTATAAAGCCGTTAAACACTTTTTGCAATAGCATATTCTGCAAATAAATTTGTAATTTTAACTAACGCGTCCTTCACCGTTTTGCTATTGAGAAAATTCGAATAGTTCGAATTTGGGCGTTATTCGTAAAGGATAAAGCTTAGAAAAATATTTACCAACGGCAAAAACAAATTGATATTTTGGTCGCCACCGCCGTCTGCTGTTCTTGCAAATTCGAATAGTTCGAATTTAGACGTTATCCCTAAAGAGATAAAGCTTTGAAAAATATTTGGCAATGGCAAAAACAATCGCCCGTCGCACCCAACACGTCCGCCTAAATAATTGATAATTGTTTATAAATTTGCGTCAAATTCATTTTTAGGATGACACCGTAAGATGTCATGTGACCTGATCGAAAAACTGTTACAATGTTATTGAGTTTTCACTTCTGCCGGCACTCCCGGAGTGCAACCCGGTCTTTTTTTAATAACAGACTTGTCAAACAGTAGAATTATCTAGGTTTATATTTGTTTCGCAGACAGAAATTTCATAAAAATTATTTTCACAGAAAGTACTTTAACATAATATTTGGTTCTTGTATTTTTATTTCGGATATTGTTGTTACACCGCCTCTTTATTTTGCACAACGACGACGAGCGAAGCGAGGAGGAGTGTTAGGTAGAACCGTGACGTTACAGCGGGCGAGCCGAGCGAGCGAAGCGAGCGTGCCGCGGCAGCGGCCGGCGAAGCGCCAGAACCGACAGTTTTTAATAATACTTTAATTACTTACTCCATTTACACAATAGCAGCAGTAGCATGATTCTACACAAAACGTTGCTTAAAAAAGCGATAGTGAGTTAAACAGAATTCATAGTACGTATTTAAAAACATATTTTTGGACTAGACATTGATCCCACAATCCAAATCGAAGCACCCCTCTATCCACGTGGTCTTGTCTGCCCTACCCCTAGAGTGTATATATTAAGCCGGAGTTCGAGGGGAGTCGGAGGAGCCGGAGGCCGGGTAATTTTATAGGAACCTATGCGTTTCGTCAATAACATGATTTGAAAAGTATAGAAATTGCCGCTGTATAAAATGTTTTACTTATTAATTACGTTGATATGAATAAACGGATAAATATTGTAATATGATTTGAAATTCGATAATATGAATATCGCAATATAACGTTTTCTTTACAACAATAAACTGTAATTAAATTTTCTACATAGTTAGTATTCTGCAAATTGATGACCGATGAAACGATAATGTGAGACGGAGTGCCGGAAGAAGTGAAAACTCAATAACATTGTTTTTCGATCAGGTCACGTGACATCTTGACGTGACATCGGGTACGTCCTAAAACTACGACCAAGACCACCGGGGGATGGGCAGCAGCGTCCCTGGAGTGCGGTGGAAATACTGCGATCGCCAACCCGCATGCCAAGCGTGACGATTACGACATATACCCCCCAAATGAAAGATACAAAAAAACCACGGCCCCGAGGTTCCGGCGACCCCCGGTACCCTGGTTGTGGTAGCGGCCAGGGTACCAGCGGGGTCAGGGGTGCGAAGAATCTCCGGCGAAGATCCGGCTACCAACACCGACGACCCCTGGCCTTGGCAACGTATAACACGCGCACACTGCGGACCGACGAAAGGATAGCGGAACTGGAGGAAGGGTTGAGCAAGTTGCGTTGGGATGTCATAGGGTTATCTGAAGTCCGAAGAGAGGGGGAGGACACGATAACCCTCAAATCCGGCAACTTGCTCTATTTCCGAGAGGGCGACCAACAGTCCCAGGGAGGTGTCGGGTTCCTCGTCCACAAGTCCCTCGTGAACAACGTGGTGAAGATCGAGAGTGTGTCGACTAGGGTGGCGTACCTTATACTCAGAGTATCCAACAGGTACTCATTGAAGGTCATACAGGTTTACGCGCCGACCTCGGCACACTCCGACGAAGAGGTGGAGGCTATGTATGAAGATATATCGAAGGCCATGCATAGTTCCAAAACCTACTTCACCGTTGTCATGGGGGACTTCAACGCAAAACTGGGCAAGAGAGATGGTTAAGAGCTGAGAGTGGGGCAATTTGGAGTTGGAAGTCGGAACCACCGGGGCCAACTACTGGCTGGCTTCTTGGAGAAGGAGGGACTCTACATGATGAATTCCTTCTTCAAGAAACACGAGCACAGAAAGTGGACCTGGATGAGTCCCGACGGTGCAACTAAAAACGAGATTGACTTCATCATACCCTTTTCACGAATCATCATTCGAATTCGAATTCATAATGTCGACATATAGCATATATTCAATGACGTCTCTGTGATCAATACGGTCAAAACCGGGAGCGATCACCGTCTAGTAAGAGGCACATTGAATATATGCGTCAAGCAAGAGCGCTCTCGATTGATGAAGTCTACGCTCCCTCCAGCATCAATCCAAATTCGAAACCCCGAGAGCTTCCAGCTGGAACTCCAAAACCGTTTCGATTGCCTAGGCGGCGATGTGGACGAACTGAACGACGGGTTTGTGGAAGCTGCCCGTTCCACTGGGTCTAAGTTCTTCAAGGCCCAAGGGACCAACAAAACTAAAAGGCTCTCTAGCTCCACTCAGAAGCTCATGAAGGAAAGGAGTCAAATGATTCTACAGTCTTCAGCCGATGCGACCTTATACCGGCAGCTCAATAAACAGATCTCCAAGTCCCTTACCCGCGATCTGCGCCAATTCAATACAAATCGTATTGAAGAGGCCATCAAGCGTAATAAGGGCTCTAAAGTGTTCTCGAGAGATCTGTCTGTAGGGCAGAGCCAGCTCGCGAAGTTAAAAACTGAAGATGGTAGAATCGTTTCCTCTAAAACCGAGATTCTGGGTGAGATAGAGCGCTTTTACGGACAGCTATACACGTCAACACGCAGACCCGAAGTTGGTCGGGCGGAAGACCCTAGAGCTAGTCTAACCCGGCACTATACCGACGACATCCCGGACATCAGCCTGTACGGGATTGTAATGGCTCTTAAACAGCTCAAGAACAACAAGGCTCCCGGTGAAGACGGAATAACAGCCGAACTCCTGAAGGCGGGTGGAAAACCGGTCCTTACGGCCCTTCAGAAGTTGTTCGATTCCGTCTTACTGGAAGGGAGAACTCCAAAGGCATGGAACGGAGGGGGTGGTGGTGCTGTTCTTCAAAAAGGGTGACAACACCCTGCTGAAGAACTACAGACCCATCTCGTCTGTCGTCTTCTGAGCCATGTCTATAAGCTGTTTTCGAGGGTCATTACAAATCGTCTCGTACGCAGGCTAGATGACTTCCAGCCTCCCGAACAAGCCGGTTTCCGAAGAGGCTTTAGTACCGTAGACCACATCCACACGCTCCGTCAGGTTATACAGAAGACCGAGGAGTATAACCTGCCCCTCTGCCTAGCGTTCGTGGACTACGAGAAAGCCTTCGATTCGATTGAAACCTGGGCCGTACTAGTCTCTCCAGCGGTGCCAAGTTGACTATCGCTATATCGAAGTGCTGAAGTGTTTGTACGAGAACGCCACTATGTCAGTTCGACTCCAGGACCAGAACTCGAAGCCTATTCCGCTGCAGCGGGGAGTCAGGCAAGGAGATATTATTTCTCCAAAACTGTTCACCGCTGCACTGGAGGACGTTTTCAAAACTCTGGACTGGAGAAGGCTAGGCATCAACATCAACGGCGAGTACATCACTCACCTTCGGTTTGCTGACGATATAGTAGTCCTGGCTGAGACCATGGAGGACTTAAGTACGATGCTCGATGACCTCAGTAAAGCTTCCGAGCGAGTTGGTCTAAGAATGAACATGGATAAGACGAAGATCATGTCAAATGCCCATGTAGTACCAACTCCATTACAATCGGACACTTTACGCTCGAAGTTGTAGACGATTATGTATACCTAGGACAAACTATCCAGTTAGGTAGGTCCAACTTCGAGAAAGAGGTCAATCGTCGAATCCGACTCGGCTGAGCAGCGTTCGGGAAGCTACGGCACATCTTTTCGTCCAATATTCCGCAGTGTCTCAAGACTCTTTGACCAGTGTGTGTTGCCAGTGATGACATATGGTACTGAAACGTGGTCGCTTACCTACTATGGGCCTCATAAGAAGGCTCAAAGTCACCCAAAGGGCTATGGAGAGGGCTATGTTGGGAGTTTCTCTGCGGGATCGCATCAGAAATGAGGCTATCCGCAGTAGAACCAAGGTAACAGATATAGCCCTCCGAATCGCTAAACTTAAGTGGTAGTGGGCGGGGCACATAGCACGTAGAACCGATGGCCGTTGGGGCGGAAAGGTTCTCGAGTGGCGACCACGTACCGGAAGGCGCGGCGTGGGTAGGCCCCCCGCAAGGTGGACTGATGACCTGGTAAAGGTAAACCGGTCACTTTGGCACTCTTTGGGGGAGGCCTATGTCCAGCAGTGGACGTCTTTCGGCTGATATGATGACGTGACATCTTACGGTGTCACCCTAAAAATGAATTTGGCGCAAATTTATAAACAATTATCAATTATTTAGGCGGACGGGCCGCAGGCGCGTTGGGTGCGTCGGCCTGGCTCGCCCGCCGCCCTCGGCGCGACGGCGGCGAACAAAATACCAATTTGTTTTTGCCGTTGCCAAATATATTTCAAAGCTTTATCTCTTTAGGAATAACGTCCAAATTCGAACTATTCGAATTTGCTCAATAGCAAAACGGTGAAGGACGCGTGGACAAAATTACAAATTCATTTACAGAATATGTTATTGCAAAAAGTGTTTAACGGCTTTATACTCTTACGAATAGCGTTCAGTTTTGAATGAAGTCGAATCGGCTAGCAGCAAAATATAAAAGTTTGTGACCTTCACATCTGACGTCACAAAAATCTGTCGCGTATTTAGCAATTTTTCTCCATCACAAAAAGTGCTCAGCGACGCTAAAGAAGTTTTCACTTAAAAAAATCTACAAAACTATTTTCTTGGCAATAAGTTTTGCATAAACTGAATAATATAAGTATAAAAAATATGTGATTTGAAATTCTGTGAACGGAAATATCGAAGAATTAAATTTTCATTGCAACAAAAATCTATGGTTAAAAATTCTACCGAGTAATTAGTCAGCGAAATGACTATTCTATGAAATAATAATATGAGAATCAATTTATGTGAAACGAAATTCTATAAAAATGTAGTCTATGAAATAACGTACAACCATGGGAGCTAAATTCTGAAGTAGACATAAATAAATGAATAAGTTTACTTCAGCACATTCGCAAACGAATGAAAATGTATCTTCATACCTCATGTGTTTAACAGATGAATTTGAATGTGAATTTCATGTTATTTATTCCATCGTTGGTGGGGTGACAGCTCTGCCTAGTTCGTCATGGTAGCCACATTTTGTGGTAGACCTTATTATTACGTCTGTAGTAAGGTTTATAATTGACACTAGTTTTACCACTTGTATTGTGAAGGCCGCTGTTCCGTGCGTCACTGAGTTAACCCGTTGTCCGCCCTAGGTGCGCGCGGCGTGCGCGTTCGCGCTGGGCACGTTCGTGGCCGCGGGCGGCTGCTGGCCGCGCACCGAGCACGCCAACGCGCTCGACCAGCAGGTCGGCGCCGAGCTGGCTCGCGCGCTGCCCAGCGACGCCTCGCCGCTCGTGCGCGCCGAGACTCTACACGGTGAGTTGTTATCGTTCGTGGCCGCGGGCGGCTGCTGGCCGCACACCGAGCACGCCAACGCGCTCGACCAGCAGGTCGGCGCCGAGCTGGCTCGCGCGCTGCCCAGCGACGCCTCGCCGCTCGTGCGCGCCGAGACTCTACACGGTGAGTTGTTATCGTTCGTGGCCGCGGGCGGCTGCTGGCCGCGCACCGAGCACGCCAACGCGCTCGACCAGCAGGTCGGCGCCGAGCTGGCTCGCGCGCTGCCCAGCGACGCCTCGCCGCTCGTGCGCGCCGAGACTCTACACGGTGAGTTGTTATCGTTCGTGGCCGCGGGCGGCTGCTGGCCGCACACCGAGCACGCCAACGCGCTCGACCAGCAGGTCGGCGCCGAGCTGGCTCGCGCGCTGCCCAGCGACGCCTCGCCGCTCGTGCGCGCCGAGACTCTACACGGTGAGTTGTTATCGTTCGTGGCCGCGGGCGGCTGCTGGCCGCACACCGAGCACGCCAACGCGCTCGACCAGCAGGTCGGCGCCGAGCTGGCTCGCGCGCTGCCCAGCGACGCCTCGCCGCTCGTGCGCGCCGAGACTCTACACGGTGAGTTGTTATCGTTCGTGGCCGCGGGCGGCTGCTGGCCGCACACCGAGCACGCCAACGCGCTCGACCAGCAGGTCGGCGCCGAGCTGGCTCGCGCGCTGCCCAGCGACGCCTCGCCGCTCGTGCGCGCCGAGACTCTACACGGTGAGTTGTTATCGTTCGTGGCCGCGGGCGGCTGCTGGCCGCGCACCGAGCACGCCAACGCGCTCGACCAGCAGGTCGGCGCCGAGCTGGCTCGCGCGCTGCCCAGCGACGCCTCGCCGCTCGTGCGCGCCGAGACTCTACACGGTGAGTTGTTATCGGAAAGTCCCTAGTCTTTGATACTGGAAGCCTATTTCCAGAATCAATATTCGATTTTGATTATTTACGAAAGTTACGAAGATCCTAGTGTGTCATGAAGATATTGGTTGCTACGTTTATGAACAAGTATGGCTGTTGTATAACACATAGTATTTTTTCTCCAGCGTTACAATGGCTAGTGCTGATCTTCGAGCAACACTTCATCGCGGTCTACATACAGGAGAGGATGCGGAAAAGTGACAGGTGAGACTTTACTAGCATTCATCTATAGTGAAGTTTTCACTAGAGCGATGAAATGTTATGCTTTTAGAGCTGTTTGAAACATCAGTGACAGTGATCGAAAGACTTTTGACCTTTCTCTTTATTTATTGATATAGTATATTTTTTTAATTGTACATGTTTGTTTCCAGGGCTTCGTCGGGCGGTTGCGGGCCGGTGGACCGCGGGCAGGACGCGCTGGTGGCGGGCGGCCGCGGCCTGGAGCCCGCCGTGCGCAAGCCGCAGGCGCAGGCGCTGCCCACCATCGGTGAGTACTGAGTCGAGCCATTGCGGCCCGACTAACAGGTATTTACTCACTTCAGGCATGGAGAATAGCGTTCCGAACACTTTGGAACTCTGGCGTTGCACTCGTTCGTCTTGTTCGTAAAGAGGGGGGCGGGGCAGGCCTTGCTGTTCAACTTTGGGCCGTTGGCCCTCACTTAGGAATAGGAAAGTGTCCGTGTGGGTTCGGCCTTACACTGACTGTCCTGACACTTAAGAGTAGTGAGGTGTCCGCGTGGGCTCGCGTCGAGGGCGCGCTCTAAAGGGGCGCTTCGGCACTACGCGGAGCTCGGCCTTGTACTGACTGTCCTGACACTTAGGAGTAATAAAGTGTCCGCGTGGGCTCACGTCGAGAGCGCGCTCTAAAGGGACGCTTCGGCACTACGCGGAGCTCGGCCTTGTACTGACTGTCCTGACACTTAGGAGTAGTAAAGTGTCCGCGTGGGCTCGCGTCGAGAGCGCGCTCTAAAGGGGCGCTTCGGCACTACGCGGAGCTCGGCCTTACACTGACTGTCCTGACACTTAGGAGTAGTAAAGTGTCCGCGTGGGCTCGCGTCGAGAGCGCGCTCTAAAGGGGCGCTTCGGCACTACGCGGAGCTCGGCCTTGTACTGACTGTCCTGACACTTAGGAGTAGTAAAGTGTCCGCGTGGGCTCGCGTCGAGAGCGCGCTCTAAAGGGGCGCTTCGGCACTACGCGGAGCTCGGCCTTGTACTGACTGTCCTGACACTTAGGAGTAGTAAAGTGTCCGCGTGGGCTCGCGTCGAGAGCGCGCTCTAAAGGGGCGCTTCGGCACTACGCGGAGCTCGGCCTTGTACTGACTGTCCTGACACTTAGGAGTAGTAAAGTGTCCGCGTGGGCTCACGTCGAGAGCGCGCTCTAAAGGGACGCTTCGGCACTACGCGGAGCTCGGCCTTGCACTGACTGTTCTGACACTTAGGAGTAGTAAAGTGTCCGCGTGGGCTCACGTCGAGAGAGCGCTCTAAAGGGGCGCTTCGGCACTACGCGGAGCTCGGCCTTACACTGACTGTCCTGACACTTAGGAGTAGTAAAGTGTCCGCGTGGGCTCGCGTCGAGAGCGCGCTCTAAAGGGACGCTTCGGCCCTATGCGGAGCTCGGCCTTGCACTGACTGTCCTGACACTTAGGAGTAGTAAAGTGTCCGCGTGGGCTCGCGTCGAGAGCGCGCTCTGAAGCGACGCTTCGGCCCTACGCGGAGCTCGGTCTTGCACTGACTGTCCTGACACTTAGGAGTAGTAAAGTGTCCGCGTGGGCTCGCGTCGAGAGCGCGCTCTGAAGCGACGCTTCGGCCCTACGCGGAGCTCGGTCTTGCACTGACTGTCCTGACACTTAAGGAGTAGTAAAGTGTCCGCGTGGGCTCGCGTCGAGAGCGCGCTCTGAAGCGACGCTTCGGCCCTACGCGGAGCTCGGTCTTGCACTGACTGTCCTGACACTTAGGAGTAGTAAAGTGTCCGCGTGGGCTCGCGTCGAGAGCGCGCTCTGAAGCGACGCTTCGGCCCTACGCGGAGCTCGGTCTTGCACTGACTGTCCTGACACTTAGGAGTAGTAAAGTGTCCGCGTGGGCTCGCGTCGAGAGCGCGCTCTGAAGCGACGCTTCGGCCCTACGCGGAGCTCGGTCTTGCACTGACTGTCCTGACACTTAGGAGTAGTAAAGTGTCCGCGTGGGCTCGCGTCGAGAGCGCGCTCTGAAGCGACGCTTCGGCCCTACGCGGAGCTCGGTCTTGCACTGACTGTCCTGACACTTAGGAGTAGTAAAGTGTCCGCGTGGGCTCGCGTCGAGAGCGCGCTCTGAAGGGACGCTTCGGCCCTACGCGGAGCTCGGTCTTACACTGACTGTCCTGACACTTAAGAGCCATGTTTCTATATGGTTGTTTGTCACCAGGTTTTGGCTCGGTGTACATGAAGCTGTGGAACACGCTGATCTCGATGTCGAAGGAGCCGCACCCGCAGGTCGCGCAGATGGCCGGCGACATCATCAACTACATCTCCAATCAGGTACGAACAGCTCCAGTTGATTGTACTGATTGTAGCCCTTATCTCTTTGTAGTAAGGATAATGGTTATTCAAGTATGTTGTCGTGTACCATCATAAGTCCCGGATTGTTTCTAAACAAACGACTAGACTTGAAAGTCTAGTCGTAATCCGTGATGCCCGATGGAAAAAAATAATTAATTCGTTCATTACATCTGAGAGAGTGAATGCAAGTGATTGGTATTCTATATCATACTGGTAGAGGAAAGGCAATTGAAGATAAGACCTTCTGTTGTTTTACCTCCTCTCTGTATCTGTGTATTTTTTTTACACCTGATTTATTTATGTAAGGTGTGGCAATAAAGAGTATTTGTATTGTATTGAATTGTATCCGCCACATCACGCCTAAACGTTTCGTTGAAATAACAAAAAATAAAAAAAATAGTGGCAAGCTTACACAAATCGATCTAGTTCCAAACTTACCGGGATTCGAACCCAGGACCTCTTGCTTCGTAGGGAGGGTCACTACTAACTAAGCTTAAGCGGTCGTCTGTAAGATGTGTGGTGTAACGCTCCCCCCCGCAGCTGGACAACGTGTCGCGCGACATCGAGACGCGCGGGCTGGGCGGCGGGAGCGGCAGCGGGAGTGCGAGCGGGAACACGGGTGGAGCGGGCGCGGGGGCGGGGGCGGGTGCGGGCGCGGCGCCGCACGGGTCGGGAGGTTCGTCGTCGCTGCCGCCGTCGCCCAACCTGCGCGCCGCGCACGCGCAGCTCAGCCCGCGCGACCACCGCACGCTGCCGCACCACCACTGTGAGTACCAACACCAAGGCCGCGACCGCGCTTACTCCGCCGCATCACACGACCAACTAGTGCGGTCGCCCGAACACTACTGGACTTCACCGCAGACTTGCCAGCTGCCATTGCTTTATGTTATAACTACAACTTGGAAAAATTTAAAAACCCCAGACAATTTTCATTTCAAAGTCCAATATCTCAAAAACGGCTAAACAGATTTTCATGAAACATGGCTAAGAACACTCGGAATGACATCAGCTTTCAAATAAAAAAAACCGCATTCAAATCGGTCCATCCGTTTGGGAGCTACGATACCACTACACAGACAGATACTCAGATACACAGACACGTTAAACTTATAACACCCCTCTCTTTGCGTCGGGGGTTAAAAAGCGGTGTAAAGACAACGTTTGTTGGCCGTAGTAGTGGTTAGTTCGGAACTGTATGGGCATGGAAACAACTGTCATCCCCAAGCATTTCAAAGTTACATTGCAATATTGGCTTCGTTTTCCGCGATTATTCCTCATTACAATAAAAATAGTTAAATGGATTTTCTTATGTTATGTACCACATAATAAAATTGATAAAATCAGTTTCCACCATTATATTTAAAAATTGTGTGGTGGCTAAATGTACCTAAAATAATAATCCGCGTCCAAGCTGTTGGAAAAGTACAGTGCGGCGACCGCATCAGTCGGTCTAAGCAATGTAATTGGGCCTATGTCAAAGTCAACAATATGCGAAAAAGAGAGAAGTAAAATTTAAAATAATCAAATAAATGCACCTGTTTAGTTCTATCGCGTAATACAAAAAAAACCCAGGCGAAGCCGTGGGACAAGTCTATGTCACTCCTGAAAGTCCATTACATTTTTTTCAATCTAATGAATAGCTTCGGAGATTACCTTTTAAAGACAAACTTTGTCTTTTAATAATATAGATCAAATGTCACCACGAATATTTTTGACTTGACTATGCATGATTATTGATACGTTGGAAGACCTAATTCGAGTGAAACTTTGAACTGTGAACTTTTGTTTTCACTTATACACGCAGATGTATCTCTCTAATAAAAGGAGCCTTGTGCTTGTATTACAAGCTGATATACTTGACCCTATAAATGCCCGTTTCACGTAGCTACATGTCGCATTTTACAAATCTAAAGCTGATTTTCCACCGGAGGGGCGAGACGAGACGAGGCGAGGCGAGAACTGAAATTCGTAGGGCAAATGTTCAATAATCTCCTCGCGCGCGCTCGTTAGAAATAGTAAGTGCCATACTTTCAATTCTCGCCCCTCCGGTAGAAAATCAGCTTTATGATTGAATGCTGCAACGACATCGGACGACTGCAACCAGTCGCCATTAATCAAGCTCACTGTTGCCAATTCAGACTTGTAAAATGTATACTTGTAGTTTCGCGTAACAGTGCCCAGACCTACTTCTTCCCGTGTTAGTTCAAATATCAGTCAGCTAGTATCAGCGAACGAAAAAACCATTGAATGCGAGCTCCTTACCAACTACCCAAACACGTGCCTAAAACCCGGTATGTTCGAACTAAACGGCTGCCTGGCATCGTTTTGACTCCCCGTCCTCATCCCCGCATAATGGCAAAGGCACCCATTCTGTGGGGCTATTTTGCGGCGCTACTTCGACTTCTATGGTATAGCTTGTGTCAGGCGCTTTCGACGCACGTGTCTCCGGCCTCCGCAGCAATGATCATAAGTAAACTATGTATACAGTATAGTGAAAAAAACCTTTTCCCCGGATCAGAGGTCTGTTTCACGAAGCTACCAATTATAATAGGGGTGTAGTGTAGACACCAAATAAAATAAACAATAATGTTGAATTTTCCCAAAAAAGGATTATAAGTATTGTCAAAAGGTGAATAAAGTAAAAGATTAAATAATCACAAAGTTGTAAGTGTCCACATTTTTAAGAGGGGATATTCTGTCCCTTTTCCGCAAAACACACCTTCATGTGAAACGATTGTCATTTTCTATGACGCTCGCAGAGCGTGACGTCACGATCTGCTAGCGTTTTCTCTCTCTAACAAGCAACATTAAAACGGTTGTAGCTTTGTAATTCTTTGAGATATCTGAATGGGATTTTCGTCACTATGCATATTTTTTGGTTTGGAGTACTTAATACAAATTTTCGAATCTACACCCCTATCGGCAACACTTAACTGCTTGACCCCCAAATAGTGCCAAAGTGACCGGTCCTGCGCCACCCGCATCCAGCGAGCTGTTTTGGGGAGGCCTATGTCCAGCAGTAGACGTCTTTCGGCTGATATGATTATGATGCAGACTTGACCAATGGCCAATGGCCATTTGACGTTGCATGTTTAGACTTGTTAAATTATAACTTGTAGTCCTGAAACGGGCACAGGGTTTCAATCCTATGTCAAGTTCATAATTTTTTTCTCACTGTGTGTGTGTGTGTGTGCGTGTGCGTGTGTGTGTGCTAATGTGTGATTAACACTAGGGAACCGGCGGGGCCGCGGCGGGCTGCCCAGCACCATCTCCGAGGACTCGATGGCGAGCCGCGAGCGGGACTCCGTCTCCTCTACTTCTAGTGAGTACACTTCACATCATTTATAACGGGATATTTGTACAGTCAGCGTCATAATTGGCTATGTAACTCTATTGTAGTGTATAGTAATATTTCACGGCTCTCCATGAATGTATAAATCCTTACTTCCTTATCCTTACTATAATATTATAAATGTGAAAGTGTGTGTTTGTATGTTTGTCCTTCTTTCACGTCTCAACGGAGCGTCGTATTGATGTGATTTTTTGTATGAAGATAGTTTAGAAGCTGGAGAGTGACATAGGCTACTTTTTCCAGCGGGAAAACATCTAATTCCCACGGGAAAATTCAATATGTTACATTTTCCTATAATAACGCGGGCGAAGCCGCGGGCATCAGCTAGTAAATAAATATAGTTAGTAGCAGGCAAAACAGCCAAATATTTCGGTACACGTCTCTATTACTGTAAGAATAAGGGTGTGTTGGGATACATTTGACTCTTCTGGCTGCTACTAACTATTCAATCAATCAAATATTTATTTGCATACAATACAGTACAAGTGGATGTCATGTCTTAATATTACGAATAGTTCATGTATTAAGCCGGTGTAGGCGTGCAAATATTCAATTCACTGTGAAATTAAATTTACATAATTATTTACATTATACATATATTATTATTTTGTTCCTTTTTTGTTTTGACGCTTAGAGACCGTATACATCTCTTAGAATATTAGAATAATTATTAATTGTATTTGGACGCTCAGAGACCTTATACATCTCTGGAATACTGAATAATATAATTAACTTCTGTTAATGCTGGATACAGATCTTATATCGAATTTAATGGTCATATTTTGCAATTTTGTTTTGTTTACATTAACTTAGTGACATTTAGTTTGTTAACCTTTTATATATCTATATATATCATTTTAAATGATTATTGTGTAAGATTACTATTTTATTGTAAATTACCGTTTGACATGTAAAAGTGCCCTTGTGGCCTATTTGCAGAATAAATAATTGATTGATTGATTGATTACATTTATATTACATGTCAAAAATAATAATAATTCATATTCGATGCTGACTGTACCTTACTGTCTGAAAAGTAAATGCAATTCATAATGGCAATTGAGTTTTCGTTAATATCTTGTCTGAAGCCAAAGAATAATGTATATTTGGAAAAATCTGGTTTCTTCAACACCTATCACTTGAATCCTCCGATATGCTCTGGATTAAAATTATCGCCCTCTTTTGCAGATAATTTGTCTTACTTGTAAGTAAATTATTTCTTGTGCAAAACTGACTTGACCAGAATAAAAAAGCCTGAAAAGTAACCAATTTTTTTCTGGGGAAGGATACATAATTTTAGGAAACGCTATTTATGTTTTGTAAAAGTAAATGTAACTTAACATGGCGCTTTTCTTTTCTATAAGAGACGGTAAGGGTCAATATCCACCGGATATGTGCGAAGCTGGTTATCCATACTAATATTATAAATGCGAAAGTGTTTGTTTGTTTGTATGTTTGTCCGTCTTTCACGGCAAAACGGAGCGACGAATTGACGTGATCTTTTAAGTGGAGATAGTTGAAGGGATGGAGAGTAACATAGGATAGTTTATATATATAGATAGGATAAATTATGACGACCGGTTAGCCTAGTGGGTAGTGACGCTGCCTACGAAGCTGAAGGTCCTGGGTTCGAATCCCGGTAAGGGCAAATATTTGTGTGATGAGCATGAATATTTGTTTCTGAGTCATGGATGTTTTCTATGTATTTAAGTATTTATATCTATTATATATATCGTCGTCTAGTACCCATAACACAAGCCTTAATGAGCTTACTATGGGACTAGGTCGATTTGTGTAAGATTGTCCACTAATATTTATTTATTATTTATTATTATAATAGTTTTTATCCCCGTAATCATCCCCTAATGGGGTGAAATGGGGGGTAAAAGTTTGTATGGAGCTGCGATATAAACGAGTTCCACGCGGACGGAGTCGCGGGCAGAAACTAGTATATTATATATTTGGTCAGGTTTGACATCTAGTAGTCAAGCATGTTTGCCCAGCTGAGCGGCCAGTAACAGGTAGATGTAGGGCCAACTCTCTATGTGGCCTTAAGGGCCGACAATTAAAATATTTGAGGTGTTAAATTTCTGGTGGATTCTCACTCTAACAGCGTGACACGATCGATTTCCCGGATGCGTAATCTTGATGTATTCACAGGTCAACAATCAAAGAAGCCATTAGTGTCCACCCAGTTCGTGGAGTGGGCGCACGCGCTGTTCGCCCGAGCGGACGCGGAGGCGGGCGCGGGCGCGGGCGCGGAGCGCGACGTGGAGTCGCGCGCGCACCACGCGCGCGTGTGGCGCTACCAGCGCAACCGCAGGCTCAGGAACGAGGCCAAAGGTCAGGGGGACTTCTGAACATTGTGATGGACGTTTCATGAGGGCGAGGCCACACTTAAGAGGAAACACAAGGGCCGTTTTTCCATAGAAACGTAGTCCCCTGTTTCCTCCCTGAATAATTGCAGTAGAGCAATATATTTTTTTCCATAAATCTATGGCTACTCTTGACATGTTCCTATGTTTTCCTTTTTTTCATAAATTTATTCTTAAAAGAAATATGAACCTTCAAAAACCTAAAAAAAATGCCAGATTTTCCGCTGTGTTCAAACATCCAGAAAACAATTTTGACTAGATTATTAAAAAGAAAAGGAAAACATAGGAACACGGCCAAAGCCTTTTTTTGATTTAAAAAGAAAATTGTTAAATAGCTCAAGGTCAAGTTTTGGAGAAGAAATCAGGGGACTACGAAACGTTGATTTTATGTACTTTTAATAGGTATTTTCGGTCGAAGCTGCAGTTGTCTCTATCGCGCTCTGCGTGAGGTTGGCGCGACAGCAATACATTTTACAAATACCTATTTCTCAATTAATAATAATTATTATTATTTATGTAGGAAATAATAGTACAATAAGTGGATTTAATCTAATTAAGTTATTAACAACAAAACTTATATCTAGCAGGATTATTCGTATAACAATATTAATACGCCAATGCGTCTATAAGAAATGGTCTTAGGGGACTAATATACAAGTTTATTGCCTAAACTAGGTTACAGTTGTAATCTGTGTTTTAGGCATAAATGGCCTTTGTTTTACATATATATTGCCTGTCTAAACATTTGTTACCTCGCGTCAAGAAAACAAAACTAAATTTAACAAAAAGAATGCTTGCGATTGCAGAACTATTTCACTATAGTAAGCAAATTTTCTGTCTCGTCGTAGGCCAGGGTTAGCAACCATGCTGTTAATTATCTCGCCCTTAGTGTTTCCTCTTAAGCTCGGCTCTCGTGCACCTAAAGCCAGGTTTAGACGAAGCCAGTGCTGGTTTGTTATTGTACAGTCCGCGTCACATAGTTAGTAGCAGCCAAAGTTGTCAAATATATCGGAACACGTCTTTATTACTATAGGAATAAGGAAGTGTTACGATATATTTGGCTACTTTGGCTGCTACTAACTATGTGACGCTGACTGTATGTAAAGCACTGGCTGCCAGCACTGGCGGGAATGGAGCGCCGGCCTATCTTTCAAGCCAGTGAGCCAGCACTGGCTTCGTCTAAACCTGGCTTAACACCTCATCTGATCGCGGTTGATGCCTTGATTTGACCGATCCAGTGCGCCAGCATAGGGCAGTTGTACCTGTCAGCAATGACACTCAGAATGCTGTTAGAACTTTTCCTTAACCGGCTCAGCAACGAGACGACTTTCTTGCATATAATCGCTTGAAACCCGTTCGTGCGGGGTTTGACACCTAATCCCACGATTTGGCATAGGCACTAGTTTTACAAAAGCGACTGCCATCTGACCTTCCAACCCAGAGGGAAAACTAGACCTTATTGGGATTAGACCGGTTTCCTCACGATGTTTTCCTTCACCGAAAAGCTAACGCTTAATACCGAATAAATAGTGCTGCGACGATGGCACGTAAACATTTTCATCGACTCTCAACCAAAGACATAGAGGATACCATTGACACCAGAAGAAGAAGAATGGTAAGAAAACAAACAATACAATCAGCCCCGTCTCCTGACCGACAGACGGTAACAATAAGTAATTATAAGCCGTGCAATTCGTAATAGTAATTCATAAATAATGATCCGCTTGATAAGTATATTCTCAGCAATAACACGAAGTTAGAGTAGTACCACAATTATATTTCGTCGTTTCATTCTTCAGATATAATATAATAACCAGGTAGTCCCTTAAACCTACAGGCGACTCTGCACGATATTTAAGAGAAGTTTAATTGACTTATAAACTATTTTTAGTTCATTAATTCATTCACCTTACCCTTCCTGTCAATCCCACCTTCAACTGTGCTCATTCTTTTTTCGTGCACGGCGACAAGCGCACGCGCCTCCTCTTTTTCGTTACGCGCCATAATGTCGAAACGTAAGGCGCGAGAGAGGATTGATTATTATCAAGAAAAGATTAAAAAACTTCAAGACGACCGTAGGCGATGGTCGAGAATAATTTACTCATCGTCGTCATCGGAAGATGAAGGTAAGTTAATTTTTTACATAATTATGCCGAGAAGTGATTAAAATGAGCCGACATAGGGATTGACTGCGAGTCATTAACTATGATCAAACACACAACGGGGTTGACTGCGAGTCTCCAACGTTGTGATAAAGCAGAACATACGTGCATTCTTCAGTAGAAATACACGTTTCTCTGCGACACTAATATTTTCTCAACCTACCCTCAAAAGAAAATATTTTTTTCTATAAAGTATTAATCACTTCTTTTGTTGTTTTAGATGACAAAATCGAACAAAATGCAGATTGTCCATCACCGGCTCATGATCCGATATTACCGGAATCTCAATTAGATTGCGAAATTCCCGCGCCTGAACATCCTAGCGACGTACCGGCGCCGGAACCGAATAATGAACTTTCCGTCACTGAAAATCAGATGACGATGCCGGTTCAGCCTGAACTCGATGCGGACATGTTACTAGCACTTGGGGAGTCGACAGACGACACCCCAGAGTTCAGCGAAAAGATCCATGACAATCTAGCCAAGCTTTGGCTGCCGCTGCTAAAAAAGGGTATGATAAAGGAAACTAAAGATAAACTTCAGAAGGAATATCTCGTTCCCGATAATTGCCGCTTATTACAAGCACCAAAATTGAACGTGGAAATATCAGCGGCTGTACCCGATATGGTTCGCAACCGAGATAAAAATTTGGCGGCTTTGCAGCAACAGCTCGGCTCTGGAATCTCAGCCATTAACAGGGCAATGGATACCCTCATAAAAGGAGCCGATGCCGATAAAATCCAAGCAATGAAACATCTCAGTAATAGCTGTCGTATATTGTGTGACCTTCATGCGTCATCCACTCAGAGTCGCATAAAACTCATCACACCTAGCCTGGACAAAACGTTCTTGCAAGTAATTCAGGACGCGGAACGTGACGAAACAGTTTTCGGTAATAAACAGTCCGAAAAAATTAAGGCCGCGAAGACCATAGAAAAACAAGGCCTTCAAATCAAGAAAGCAGCTCCCAAGAACGTTACTTCGGTTCCATCGGTGAGCAATCGAGCGTCTTACTCGGAAAACTGGTCAGCGCCCCCTCGTTACACGTCAAACAGGGGGGGGCGAAGGAATGTTCGCAGCAGGCCAACAGCAGGGAACTACACTCGCCGGACATTCCCGGCACAACAAACGGCCAAGACCTTCACCACAACGAATACACGTGCCCAGGCACCGTGAGTCAGGTACATGCAGGTCGAATCTCGAATTTTTATGACTGTTGGTTAAAAATAACCTCGAATCCTATGGTCTTGGATTGGGTCAGATATGGCTTTTCCATCCCATTTACTACACAAGTAAAACAAATATCGGTCCCAAAAAATAATTTCTCACCAAGTGAAGTAGCAGACATGAAACTAGCTATTCAAAAATTAGTGGATTTAGGAGCCATAACTATATGTGACCAAACCGAACCACAATATTATATATCTAAGGTTTTTCTTGCATCAAAACCTAATGGGGGAAAGCGCTTTATCTTAAATTTGAAAAGCCTTAATAAATTTATTTCTCCCTGTCATTTTAAGATGGAGGATCATCGCACAGCCTCAAAACTCATTCCTAAAAATGGTTACTTAGCCACAATAGACTTAAAAGAAGCCTATCTCCTTATACCAATCAATGTCTTCATAATGTAAATGAAACTTTAAAACTGCTGCTATGTTTAGGATTCATTGTCAATTACGACAAAAGTTCATTAAATCCAAAACAGACTTGCAAATTTTTAGGGTTTAATTTTAACACTCAAAATTTGACTCTGGCTCTACCCGAGGATAAACGAAATAAAATTGCACAGCTAGTCCACAAATTTCTAAGGCTTCCCAGATGTCCTATTCGTGAATTGAATTCGCACAGCTCATTGGTGTTTTAGTATCTGCTTGCCCCGCTGTAAAATATGGTTGGGTTTACACCAAAACCTTAGAAAAGCAGAAATATCTGGAGCTATTGAATAATAATGACAACTATCAAGCTAAAATTAAACCTTCAAAAGTTATACTGGAAGATCTTAACTGGTGGTTAAACAATATTTACACTTCAGATAATAGTATGAGATATCCAGGTTTCCATCTCGAAATTTACTTGGAATTACTGGCTGTTTTCCTAGGTTTAAAGAGTTTCGCCCGAAACAGAACTAACTGTGCAATTTTGTTGCGTGTTGATAACACGACTGCCATAAGCTACGTAAATCGTATGGGCAGTATACAGTTTCCACACCTAAACAATCTAGCTCGTTCCATTTGGCAGTGGTGCGAGGAGCGAAATATATGGATATATGCCTCCTATGTCAATACAAAAGAAAACATTGCGGACGTAGAATCCAGAAAAATAATTAACCCTGATACCGAATGGGAATTATCAGCCGGAGCATTTGAATCCATTATAACACGGTTTGGGCTACCCGTAATAGATTTATTCGCTTCTCGTTCCAATACCAAATGTTCAAATTATGTGTCTTGGAAACCCGATCCCGATGCAATAGCCGTGGATGCATTTACAATCAGCTGGCGCACAAAATATTTCTACGCTTTCCCACCATTTTCGTTAATACTAAAATGTCTTAGAAAAATTATAGACGACCAAGCACATGGAATCTTAGTGTTTCCCTATTGGCCATCGCAACCGTGGTTCCCGTTACTGCAAAGCCTGCTTAAATCGGAAATAGTGTTTCTCAATCCGAATAAAAATCTTCTCCATTCCCATTTCAGGGACTCTCATCCCCTACACAAAGGGCTTACCCTGGGTGTCGCGAGGCTCTGCAACAGCCGTTCAGTCGAAGAGGCTCTCCTCCAGAAGCAATGACCCTTATGCTAGGATCGCTTTCCGACAGTACTATAAAACAATACGACGTCACGTATAAGCTCTGGTGGCAATTTTGCAGCATAAAGGCTATTGACACCTGTTCGGGCCGACCGTCTGCCCGCCCCCTTAAACTCCTCACGTGTGTACGCCTCTTTTGAGTCTGTGGTTTTGACAGTGACACTTCTTGTCAAGGCGGACAGAAAAGAGATAACCTCGTTGTTGCGGACCCGAAAGGGAACGAGTGTTTTTGGATAATTTGGAAACGCATTTTCCTTGTTTTGTGTAATATCGCTCGCTTTGAAGACACACGGGTGTCCGAGTGTTTTGTGTGGATATTTCGGTGACATCGGAAGAGTTGGTGATTTGACGCCGCGGATTGTTGGCGATACTGCCCCGGAACACCACGGCTGCTTCTTCAGCCCCGAAGACCCTCTTGATTGAACTTGACTTGACCTGACAGTTGACTGAACCTTGACAGATACTAACCGGAGTTGAAGCGAACATCGCGCCTCCCGGAATCAGGTGAGTTGAACAAGTTTTGTAGCCAATCCACTGGCTTATATGACCCGCGAAACGCGTGGCAGTTCACTCCACTCGAACTAGGCGAGGAGTTGAACAATTTTTGGTACCCAGAGCGTGGTTACTCACAAAGAAAAAACGCGAATTTTGATAGTTTTTTCCTTTTGGGTAAAAAAAGGGCATTTTGAGGTTATTTGTTAAAACCAAATTTAGCTACAAGTATTTAAAACCTCTATTTTGTGGCACTGCAAGTGTTTTGTACTGTAGATTTCACGAAATTATTGTACTTGCAGTGCAAATTAGTGAGATTACAACCTCCGGAAGGTGATTACCAGTGTTTGGTACAATTTAATTTGGAGAATAGTTGAAGGCAAATTAAAGCCACATATTTGATTGATTGTAATTTGGAAAGCCTTTCATAGCTTGTTGTTTGGTAATAAGGCATTTGTTTTATTCAGTTTGCTATAAGCGGCCTACTACATATACTAGCCAATTATAGATTATAATTTGAGCTTCCACTGCGTTTTGAGAATCTATATTGGTTGTTATTGTAAGGCATTCCTGTAATTGAGTTGATATTTGGTTTTGATTCACTAGGGTGACCAAGAGATTGGAATTTCCACATTAATTAAATTAATTTTAATTTTCTCTGGTATTGTTGGAAATTAATTTAAAATGGGATCTACACCTAAGGCTAAGATCCAGTCTGCACTGCGTTGGTTTTCATCTGCAGCAGCTTTGGTTGACAGAAATGACCGGGAGGAGGCTTTGTTGACCCGGTACGAGGAGGTGTCAGACCGTCTTAAGGCTGTGGAGTTCCAGGTTGAACTCTACCTAGCGGAGCCCGGCCGGACGACCCCGGAGACCGAGCAGGTGGAGCGGGACTTTGAGCAATGTATGGATTTTGGGGACAGGATTGTCGAGAGGGCTTCTAAGATACTGCGGGTTCGGAATGGTGCGGCCCGGGACGTTCCGAAACACGCAGTTATCTATAACCCAGGGTTGGCAGCGCGCTTGCCAGCCATACAGATGCCGGTCTTCCGAGGAGACCTGGACGAGTGGACCAGCTTCATCGACCTCTTTGATAGCTTGGTGCATGCCCGGACGGACCTGCCAGCGGCGTTGAAGTTGGCGCAGCTGATGTCTGCTCTCGTCGGGGAGCCGCGCGACTTGATCGCGCATTTGTCGGTCACCGACGACAATTATGAAATCGCGCGCACGTTGCTGAGGGACCGATACCAGAACGTGCGGCGACTTGCGGATACTCTTATGACTAAGATCTGGAATATCCCTCGGATCGCTCAGGCTTCAGACATCCGGCTGAAAATGCTGAATCCTGTTTTGACAGCGACCAAAGGGTTAGAGAACCTTGGTTTGCCGGTGGACCAGTGGTCCTACATACTGTTGAATTTTTTGTTGAACCGGCTGCCGGCTGATGTACGGGCCAGGTTTGAGCACCGGTATGGTGGTGAGTGCTCAGCATCTGCCGACCTTCACCAATCTTATCGACCAATTGGAACTTGAGTGTCGACGGGCCGACACCTCGGATCTACCTCCACCCCCGAGGCCTCCTGGGGCCCAGCGGGCCCAGGGGAGAGTTGCACCTCAAAGGGGAGGGTGGGGCAAATCGGGCCCACAACCAGCGGGTCCTCACCAATATAATATCAGTGCATTGGACCCTGAAGTCTGCCTATGCTGCAAGAACCCTGGCCATCGGGTGCCAGCGTGTCCGAAGTTTCTTGCGCAGCGGGTTGTGGGACGCCGCAACATTGCTAAGCAGCGGCAATGGTGCTTTGTTTGCTTGGGCCCACATTTTGTGCGAGATTGTGCCCACCCGCGGGCGTGCAGGTCCTGTGGTGGGAAGCACCACCCCATTTTATGCATGAACCGCAGTGGGGATACACCTCCCCCCCCCCCTGCGCAGGGGTCATGCTCCCCTGTTCGGAGTCAGCAGCGGGCTGACCAGGGGCCCATGGCCTACCAGTGGGGACGTCGGGTAACACCCCCCTCCCCCCCCCCTCCAAAACTACGCGACTACTTCGCACGCACCCGTGCCCCAACGGGGGGTCCTTACGGGCGGGTGCCCGCAAACGCCTCCACCCCGGCAGGCGCCACGGATGTCGCCGCCGCTTGTGGAGCGACCCCGCTTGGCGTCGGGACCTCCGGTGTACGGCCGGAGTAGGACATACCAGGGGCCGCAGGCGGCACGCATGGCGCGACGGCAGTACCAGCCGGAGTGGGACCCGCTCGAGCGGTACGAGCGGCCCGCCCATGCGGAACAGGATGCAACGCGTTATCCCTGCTAGGGATACGCCGCCCACGCACCAGCCACCGCCACGCCCTTGGAGACCGTGTTATTGCCCACGGCTTCGGTTTGTGTTTGGGGCCCTGGCGGAGGATCAGCCTGCGTGCGCTCTCTCCTTGACACGGGAGCGCAAGGCTGCATGGTATCCAGTAGGTTGGTGCGACAGTTGGGCTTGGTTGTGAAACCCCACCCGGAAAGTATACGTGGGGTAGGCAATGTGACAGTGTCAAACCTGGTAGGGCAGACCTTACTCACCTTTGGACCGGGTCCCACTTCACGCGCGAGGATTAATGCTCCCGCGTTAGTATTGGATGAAGTGGTGGGGAGACTCCCCCAGGTGAAGCTGCCTCCAGAGGTTCGGAGTTTGACAGCTGGATTAGTTCTGGCGGATGCTGGATTTGACAGACCTGGTCCGATTGACGTGTTGCTGGGTGCAGACGTTCTTGGGCGGGTGCTGTTGAGCGGCAACCGTACCTTACAGCCTGGCGGACTGGTTACACTGGAAACGGTGTTTGGCTATGCTGTAATGGGTTTGGTGTTAGCGGCTCCACCGCCTCCTACTGAGGAGGGCTGTCTGGTTGGAACTGCTCTTTCAGAAGCCGTGCAACGGTTCTGGGAGATTGAGGAACCACCTACCGCGTCGCGTATGAGCCCCGAGCAGGAAGAGTGCGAACGGTTTTACCAAAATAATACTGGGCGCCTCTGCTCTGGTCGGTTCATAACACGACTTCCTCTGCTCATCCACCGACCTCCTCTTGGAGCGTCACGTGAGATGGCTGAGAAGCGGCTGGTTTCGATGGAGCGCCGAATGAGAAGAGATGCGCTCTTCCGGCAGAAGTATGTGGACTTCATGAGGGAGTACGAGGGTTTGGGACACATGTCGGTGGCTCGGACGGACTGGAGTACAGTGGAGCACTGCTTCCTGCCGCACCACGCGGTCCTAAAATCCCCGGAGTCCAAGATTCGTGTGGTCTTTGATGGGTCCGCGTCCACCTCGACTGGGGTGTCATTGAACCAGTGTTTGCATGCAGGTCCTAAGCTGCACAAGGATATCACGGATATCCTCACAAATTTTAGGAAACATCAGGTGGTGTTCGTCGCCGACATCCGGATGATGTTTCGGCAGACAGTGATCCATCCTGATGATCGTCGGTATCAGCTGATCTTGTGGCGTGAGAGCCCTGATGAACCGATGTTGGTGTACGAGCTGAATACGAATACATACGGCTTGAAGAGCAGTCCGTACATTTCAATTCGAACTTTGTTAGAATTGGCGTCTCGAGAGAGACTGAGGTTCCCTCGAGCGTCCGCCATTTTGGAACGGGACTTATTTGTCGATGACGTGTGCACCGGGGCAAACAGTGTCGAAGAGGCTTTGGTTTTGCGGGATGAGCTGGTGGAACTCTTGCGGACGGGTGGATATGAATTGCGCAAATGGATGTCCAACTCACCGGCCGTGGTGGCCGGCCTCCCCGAGGATCACCAGCAGGATCCGCACCTGTTCGAAAATGTTGAGAGCCCGCACATGTTATCAGTCCTAGGCGTGCAATATCGACCAGTCCAAGATGTGTTCACCTATCGGGTGGAACTGGATTCCCCGAGGGTCTGGACGAAGCGGCTTGTGCTGTCCACGGTGGCCAGGACGTACGATCCGAATGGATGGATCGCGCCGGTCATCTTCACGGCGAAGGCATTTATGCAGCGCCTGTGGATGGTCCAACTGGGTTGGGATGATCCACTATCCGGAAATTTGTTGAGCGATTGGGAGGTTTTCTTCTCCACGCTCCCGGAGATAAATCAGGTCGAACTGCCGCGTAAGCTGTTGCCGGCCGGGAAATGCCGAGTAACCCTACACGGGTTTTGCGACGCCTCCGAGCGAGGGTATGCAGCGGCCGTTTACTTGCGGACGGTCAGCTCCGCCGGATCGGTCGATTTGCACTTGGTAATGGCGAAGAGCAAGGTGGCTCCCCTTCGCACGCGTTTGACAATCCCAAAAATGGAATTATCTGGAGCGGCTCTTCTTGTACGCCTACTGAACCACGTGGCCTCTACCTTGAAGGACACCGTGAACCTTGAGGAGAGTGTCTACGCATGGACTGATAGCCAAATTGTATTGTGTTGGCTGCAGTCGTCATTCCATACTTTGGAGGTCTTTGTGGCCAACCGGGTCTCGCAAATCCAGAATTCGGAGACTGCCTTGGTTTGGAGACACGTGCCAGGTGAACTGAACCCAGCGGACGTGGCGTCCAGGGGTTGCACGGCACCTGAGCTTGTTGCCCACTCACTGTGGTGGAGACCAGATTGGTTGTTGGAACCGGAGACACTCTGGCCTGCCAGTTGTGTGATTGGGACCCCATCCTCTGGCTTGGGTGTCCACCTTGTCGAGACCGCTCCAGTGTCAGACACTGCTTGGTTGCTAGAACGGTATAGCTCTCTCGACAAGCTGGTTGGAGTGACCGCCTGGGTCAAGCGATTTATACACAATTGTCGCCACCCTGACAACCGGTCACGCGTTAGAGTTCTCGCCACAGAAGAGCGGAATGCCGCCCTACATCATTGGATTAGGGTTGTGCAGGAAGAACACTTTGCGGACGTATTGAAGCCCCTGCGGCAGGGACGTCCTAAGCTACCAAAGGCGATAGCACGCCTCAACCCGTTCATTGACGAGTCGGGTACACTCCGGGTTGGAGGACGGCTCCGCAACGCTAGCTTGCCGTACTCGGTGCGCCACCCCATTTTGCTGCCTAAGAAGGGGCATCTGGTGGAATTGTTGGTGATTGACCGCCACATAAAGAACTCGCATGCCAGCTGCAATGCACTCCTTGGCATTTTGCAGCGAGACTTTTGGATATTGAACAGCCGACGGGTTATTCGGAGCATCGTGTTTCGGTGCTTGCCTTGCTTTCGGCTCAAGGCAGCCACGATGCAGCCCCAGATGGGGGACCTTCCTCCTGATCGGGTCAACGAGGCTAGGACCTTCTCTAGGGTTGGGACCGATTTTGCGGGACCTTTTTTAGTGAAAACGTCGCGACTTCGAAATGCGAAGGTTGTAAAAGCGTATTTGTGCGTTTTCGTATGCCTGTCGACCAAGGCTGCTCATCTTGAACTTGTTGGTGATCTTACGACGGAGGCTTTTATTGCGGCATTGGATAGATTTGTATCCCGTAGGGGACTCCCATCTCTGATCCGGTCAGATTGTGGAACCAATTACAAGGGTGCCGACCGTTATTTACAAGATGTTGTAAAATTTTTATTTGAAAATAAGATTGATATTGGAACAGACCTCTCCCGTCGGGGTATCACCTGGACGTTCGATCCGCCAGGCTGCCCCCACTGGGGTGGAATCTGGGAGGCTTGCGTGAAGCAAGCAAAAGCCCATATGTATCGGGTAGTCGGTCAAACTGTATTGACTTTTGAGGAACTCGCGACGTTGTTTTGTAGAATTGAGGCCGTCCTCAATTCCCGTCCGCTGTGTCCGCTCAGCTCCGACCCAAATGACCTGGAAGCGCTCTCTCCAGGCCATTTCTTGATTGGTCAGCCACTTGCAGCGTTGCCGGAGCACCCCCTCCGGGACGTACCCTCCGGTCGTTTGTCGCGCTACCAGCTGCTGCAACAAATGGCTCAGAACTTTTGGACCAGATGGTCATTAGAGTATTTGCATGTTTTGCAGCAGCGCCTCAAGTGGACTGACAAAACCAGTCCCCCCAGAGTTGGAGACCTTGTGCTAGTTAAGGATGCTAACCTTCCGCCACTGCGATGGCGCCGGGGGCGCATCGTTAATTTGTTTCCCGGTAAGGACGGGACCCCTCGGTTTGCCGAGGTCATGGTTGGGGACTCGGTTCTGAAGCGAGCGGTAGCAACCCTATCGCGACTTCCCCTAGTATAGCGGACCGGCTTAGAGGCCGTTCCGAGGCGGGTGATTGTTCGGGCCGACCGTCTGCCCGCCCCCTTAAACTCCTCACGTGTGTACGCCTCTTTTGAGTCTGTGGTTTTGACAGTGACACTTCTTGTCAAGGCGGACAGAAAAGAGATAACCTCGTTGTTGCGGACCCGAAAGGGAACGAGTGTTTTTGGATAATTTGGAAACGCATTTTCCTTGTTTTGTGTAATATCGCTCGCTTTGAAGACACACGGGTGTCCGAGTGTTTTGTGTGGATATTTCGGTGACATCGGAAGAGTTGGTGATTTGACGCCGCGGATTGTTGGCGATACTGCCCCGGAACACCACGGCTGCTTCTTCAGCCCCGAAGACCCTCTTGATTGAACTTGACTTGACCTGACAGTTGACTGAACCTTGACAGATACTAACCGGAGTTGAAGCGAACATCGCGCCTCCCGGAATCAGGTGAGTTGAACAAGTTTTGTAGCCAATCCACTGGCTTATATGACCCGCGAAACGCGTGGCAGTTCACTCCACTCGAACTAGGCGAGGAGTTGAACAACACCTTTAATCCGCCTAAATCATCAATTTTGTCTTTTTTAACTGAACGATTCAGCCAAAATTGCGCTTATGGCACACTTAACAGCCACCGTTCAGCTTTATCTTTGTTATTGGGAAACAATGTTGGTTCAGATGATTGTGTAAAACGCCTACTCAAAGGAGCGTACAAACAAAAACCTAGTTGCCCCAAATACAATCATACTTGGGATCCACAGGTAGTTTTAAATCGCATTTCCCATTGGTATCCCAATACAAGTTTAAACCTGGAAAAAATTACCAAAAAATTAGTTACATTACTGGCCATATGTACGGCACACAGAGTCCAGACATTAGCGCTTATTAAGATTGAAAATATAGTTACTTCCAATGATGGTGTCAAAATTGGTATTACAGATATAATTAAAACATCCGCCGCAGGGCGCGAACAACCCGTTCTCTTCCTACCATTCTTTAGGGAAAATGTAGCAATATGTCCTGCTACAGCTCTCAGAGATTATATTTTTGTAACAAAAAATAAGAGAGCTGATAGTATAGGAAACCTTTTATTGACATACAGACCACCACACAGAGCTGCCACTTCTCAAACCATCAGCAGATGGATTAAACAAGTCCTGTCGGAAAGTGGCATAGACATTGAGGTATTTAGCGCGCATAGCTCGCGACACGCTGCTACTTCCGCCGCGAGCCGAGCCGGAGTCAGTATCGACACTATCCGGCGCACAGCGGGCTGGACCTCGAATTCTACTTCGTTTGCCCGTTTTTATAATCGTCCAATATCAGACGAAGGACTTTTTGCAAGGACCGTTTGCTTACCAAGCAATAATCCCTAGAATAAGTCACATAAACAAGATTGATTATTGTTAATCATCCAATAATTAAGTTAGCCAATGTTGATTATTGTCACTCACTTACTTGTAATCTAGTTGAAAATAAACATATTTTCTTACAATAACTTCTGTTTTAATCCACCTAAAGAAAGCAAAACTTTAATTCTCTGAACATCTACCTGGTTATTATATTATATCTGAAGAATGAAACGACGAAATATAATAGATGATCAAACGAACTTCTCGAGCGAAGTTCGATCTCTATTATATGAGTCGTTTCATTCGAAGATATAAAGACCCGCCCACCCAAGTATAACCCTATATTTAAAAGTTTTGCATTTTCTCTGAAGATAATGAGCACAGTTGAAGGTGGGATTGACAGGAAGGGTAAGGTGAATGAATGAATGAACTAAAAATAGTTTAAAAGTCAATTAAACTTCTCTTAAATATCGTGCAGAGTCGCCTGTAGGTTTAAGGGACTACCTGGTTATTATATTATATCTGAAGAATGAAACGACGAAATATAATAGAGATCGAACTTCGCTCGAGAAGTTCGTTTGATCATCTAATATAAGTTACATCGGCAATCTTCGTCCACGCCGACGTGCTGTCAAGTACCGAATGAAATCGAACGTATGGCCATTTCAATAAAGACCTTGTTGCACTATACGTAAGGTACAATATGCGATAACAGGTGAACTCGTGCTTTCCCGCTCATGGCGCCAGAAAAAATGGCGGGCGCCGGAGCTGCCGGCGTCGCGCGCAAAATTTCGGCCAATCGGCGTTGAAGATTTTACCCGTGCAAACGCGCTGCCTTATGATTGGTTAAAATGCTTTCCGCGCAGGTACATTGTTGTAAGTTATATTTGTGATAGTACTGTAAGGGAGTTATCTTGTAACAGCGATGGTGGGCGCGAAAATGCCGCGACTGGAGACGCAGGCGTTCCACTCGCGCTGCCAGCTGCCGCCCGCCGTCATACTCTTCCACCCGTACGAGCAGCACATCGCGCTCGCCTTCAAGGACAACTTCGGGTCAGTGTTTGCCCTTCCATTACTTTTTTTTTCACTTCTCCACACCCCTTGTACTAGGACTTCCTGCAGGTGCTCTCCGATTTGGAAATTCAATTCGATCATTTATTCGTGACAGCTAATACACAATAATACATATGGAAAAGACAAAACGTATATATACGGCCTAAGCCGTGTCACCAAATGGACCCGGCTCAGCATGATGCTGGCTTTAACTGCCAGAGCTGGTCTACCACCGAGTCCATTTGGTGAAGGAACGGACGGCAACACAACAAGAGATACACAAATAAACACATAGTGCGAGCGAATAACAACATAAGGGAAACAGCAATATATTAACATTAAAATAGGAACGACAATGTGAGTGAGTGATCTGAGTTAGTTTATAAAAAAAACAGTAAATTATAGGTACAACAGGCATGGTAAAGCGGGAAACGCGCCCGCGCCGAGATCGCGTAACTTAAAGCACTTCTCTGGGTGGTGTACTAAGAGAAAGAAAGGGGGCCTAATTCTTTGTAAAGGGTACCGGCTCCATAGACATCGGGTCCTGGATATGGTGTGTAATAAGTGCGCACAGCGGCTTGACAGCGGCCGTCTTCCGCGACACGCGACCGTAGCCGAAAAAGTATGCTGCGACGCGCATAGACTTTAAATACTATACATGATTTAATATCGTTTAAACATTGTAAAATCCGTTCCGATCCCGGCGTGCCGTTTGGTGGGAATTATCCTTAAGGCGGACCTGGTGCAAATGTCCGTGAGACAAGATATCCTCCCGTTTTTGACAGTTGTAACATAGCGGTTAACTGTGGTCGCTGAAGTAGTCCTGTGTTCCAGCAGGATCTGGGATTGGGGCACGGCGGCGAAGCTGTGCGTGGGCGCGTGGCGCAAGAGCTGGGGGCGGGTGACCGCGCTCGCCTACCTCAACGCGCACGAGCGGGCGCTGCTGGCCGTCGCCAGCCACCAGGGACACGTCGCCATTTACAGGTCAGAGGACGTGGACTAGAGTGCTCACAGGGAGGGAGAAATGGAGAACAATGGGGGAGGTCTTTGCCTGTAGGCACAAAGAAATGTACAATTTTACGGTTACTTTTAAGTATTTTTTCTCCAATATGCTCTGGTTTGTGGGGGGCTTCCTTTTTTTTTTGCAAAATTATTCAAGTTTTCACTTCTACCGGCGCTCCCGGAGTGCGACCCGGTCTTTTGATTTTATTTTAGATGAGAATGGGTTTGTTAAGGAATGTGGAAGAAGCCATCTGAAGAACTGTACCCAACATGTGTGTGTGTCTCCCTGCAGGCCCACGGGCAGCAGCATGGAGCCGGCGCTGGTGTCGGCGTGGCGCGCGCTGGACGTGCGGCCCGCCGCCGACTACCGCCCGCCGCCCGCGCAGCCGCTCTACAGTGAGTAGCCGCCCTTATTGCACACAACATAGAGGTGCTGTTCCCGCACCAACGTATTTCAGGACTCACGCAGTACCAGTACTCGTGAATAGCGACTGGATCCCTTGCTGCTCCGCGAAAATAAGTGGAGTAAAGACGTTTGCTGACGAGTTATTTCATACATGATTTATAGCATTGGCGCACAGCGGGCATTTAGTGGCCGCGTCCGAGCCACACGCTGCGGGAGAGTCGCTCGCGCTCGCTACCAGTGGCCGAGTCTAGCAGCAGCCAATAGTGGCTGTAATGTGCGGGCGCTCTTATTGCAAGAATCATAAAGGTGCTATTCCCATACCACGTTTTTTAGATTGGTACAAATATTTAGGAAAAGCTTCTGGATCAGCCGCTGCTTCGCGAAAATAAGGTGCCTTTATTCCCTTATAATTCCCAAACAGGTATGATACTTCGTATGGTACTTCAAGAATGTCGGTAGAAAAATTAAAGAGGATTCATACATACATTTTTACATCTGTTCTGTGTGCTCATCAATTGTATGTTTACACTTGTCCGTGCAAATCCACGCATGCCTCATAATGTTCCATTAACCGAATGTTAATGCATTTTCATAACATAAAATAACCTCCAATAATGGAGCACATGTGAAAAAGAAAAGAAAAGAAAAAAGAAAAGTCACGTGCTACTGAAAACGCTCAAATCATAATATAAGATTGTTCAATGTAATTTCCATGTACACATTTTGCACCTTATTACAAAGCAATACGAGCCAAAAGTTTAAACATATCTTTGGCGTCGACTGTGCTTGTCTGAAAGCTTAAATAAAGTAACCCAAGGCAGTGTTATTGTACAAAAATAAACCTGCGGCTAATTTCAAACAGTGTAACCTGTAATACAAGCGGAATTTTCTTTACAATAAAAGGAGTTAAGGCGCCGTAGGTTCAGCGAAGTTAAGCGGAGAGAGTTTTTGAAACAATATAATGCGTCTGCTTGTAATAAAATGGTTTCAAAATATACGAATAGTAATCTCTAGGCTTTTCTGCAGCGAGATCAGTGATTCGAAACATGATTATATTATATTATATTATGAAGCAATTTTCGCGCAATAGAAGAAAAACACGAACATAGGTCTAAAATACACTTAAAATATTCGTAACAAATTATGCACAAAAGCTACAAATACTAAAAATGCTTATAAAAATCGGCAATATCGTGTTTGAGAGAACTCAGTGATTACTTTTTTATTTATTTAATCGGCCAAAAAATTAAAATTAAAAATCATATCCGCGCTTCCGAGCACGCACTTGCATCTCGCTCACGTTTATGCTCAGTGAGAGGGAGAGAAAACCATGAACCTACGGCGCCTTAAAAAGAGGTTTCTGCTTGTATTCAAAGTACCTTTGAGAAACGGCCCTTGGTATCGCAGTAATGTGCTCTTCATATTCATCTTCGTTAACATGTTTGTGAGGTTTGGGTTTAGATCGAACCATTCTTGGGTAACTTTGTCGCTTGCCATGCGCGTGTGGGTGCGGGCTGACGTGTGCGTGTGCGCAGGTCTGGCGCAGCTGGTCTCCGAGCAGTTCCTGTCGGCCGAGGAGCGCGCCGCGCCGCCGGCGCAGGACCGTGAGTGCTTCATTACCCCACACAGTACACATATAGCTGGAAGCGGTCGAACTCATCCGCGCCAACGTCTGATGTGACGAGCTCATGCTGGGGCCACACTAACGAGAAATGCCATTAATACGGGTGTAGACTCGAAAATTATTATTACTCCAAAAGAAAGAAGGCAAAGAAATATACCTAGTGACGAAAATCCCATTCAGATATCTTAAAGAATTACGAAGCTACAACCGTTTTAATATTGCTTGTTAGAGAGAGAAAACGCAAACGGTGTGTGACGTCACATTACAGGATGCGGCCGGGAGGCCGCGTCGACGACGGCGCCGACCACGATGCAGCGCGGCACGTTGCCGTCTTCTGTTACGTCACATTCTTCCAGCGTCATCGTTTCATATGAAGTTGCGTTTTGCGAAAAAGGGATAGAACATACCCCTTCTTAAAACTTTGGACACTTATAACTTTGTGATTATTTAACCTTTTGCGTTGTTTCTTTTCTCCATTCGACTACATGTTTTATCCTTTTTCGAGAAAATATGACATTATTGATTATGTTATTTAGTGTCTACGCTCCTATTATCGCGATAATGGACGTTAAAGGTACGGCCACACTACGATTATCGCGATAATTAATGGCATTTCTCGTTAATGTGGCGTCACACAGACGCGTCACTACAATATACTTAAGCACGGGATCCCCTCATTTTACCGACAAACGTTTCACCGAATGCTTTGTTTCATCGAACTGTTTTTTCTCAGAAACCGTATAGGTTATTTTTTTTGGTAAAGCGAAAAGGTAGGGTACATTGCCGATAACTGGCCACCTCATACTAAAAATGAACTCTTCACCTATAATAGAATTGATTTGTAGTATAAGGTGTTGATTACGGGCCACCCTTCAATAACTGGCCAAGTTCGACTAAATTTTTTTTTTTTTTTTTAGTTTATTTGGGTAAACAAACAGCCACTACAATGAATACTTAAAATAAGTTTTAAAGAAAATGTTTACAGTATGTGTGGCCCACACCGTTTACCACTGGTTAATATTACGATATTTATCATTCAGAGAGTGGGCACCGTCAGTTTTAAGAACGGGCGGTACCCATTAACAACAACAAAGAAAGCGAAGGTATACTTATACGATACAAAGCACACGTATGTTACCAGCGCAGTAAAATAGTAAATCCATTACAATAAGATGTTACTGATAATACTTATAATGTAAGTTATTAATAAGACATATGCTAATTTAAATCTACTTATTTCCAGTTAATTCTGTTTGTAAGGGAACAGAGTTCATTTTTAGTATGAAGGGGCCAGTTATTGGCGATTTACCCTAATCTTGTAGAACCCATTAGGTTAGGTTTGTTTTATACTGAAATGTTTAATGTTTCTGAAAAAAAAAATTGATGAAATGAGAATTCCGCGAAAAATTAATTCGATGAAGTTTGTCGGTAAAAGAAGGGTAAACCACTTAAGCAGCGTAATCAGCCGTACATTCCACGTACGTTGCGTGTGCCGCGTAGAAATGGATTTCAAATATTTATGAAGCTCAGGTTCAGACTCTAGCCGAGATAGCTTCAAGCTATATATCTACTGTGCCATCGACGACACATTTTATTCGCCATTCTTGCATCTTATTGCACTGGCATGAGGTCTTGTGGTCAGTTTGTGGTCACTTAAACAGTCATTCTACATTTACGAAGTTATCATTAGGCTTGGGATTTTTCGTAGCATACCTTGGTTCGAGAATCCATGGAGTCTTTTGAAATCTCTTTTTTTTTTTTACTTTCTAGAACCACGGCACGCTACCATAATTCCCGAGCCTAGTTATCATGGTTACAGCACGCTTAATTTGATTAACCTGCACGCATAATCATTATTTTTCAGTCGTATTTAACTTCCTTATAGATTTCTTTGGGTTCAATTCAATCCATATTTCAAATGAAAAATACCTAAAAATACCTAATTTATGTGTAACAAGTCTTATCTTTGGTAGCGGACGTCCGCTGCGGGTGCCGCAGAACCGGTCGTTGTGGGTCTCTTTGGGCGAGTTCCATCTCCAGCAGTGGACCTCGGCTGATCTGATGTTGATCTTTAGCTGCGTACGAATTTGAGCGGCTCTGCCTGAGGGATGCTCGCCCCGCGCGGCGAGCTGCTCGTGAGCCAATTTGGTGCACATAAACATGCGCGGGCGAGGCAGCGCGCTCGCGGCGAGCCGACATTGTGCGTCGTTCAAAATGGCGTCGGACAGCGTTTATCGTAATTCACCGAATTATTACCAAAAAGAAGAGAAAATCGCCTCGGTGGTTGATGAAACTGTTGTACAAAAATCGTAATTCATGTGGTGCACATTTACTTCACCAATTTACATCGTTCTGTCCGCGGCACGCTCGGATACACGTCCAAATTACGCGAGACACGCACACTGAGGCGCCTAGCATGGTCAAAAGACCGACTCCAGGCGGCTCGCCGCGCGCCGCTCGCGCGATGCTCGCGCACAGCGCGTGAGCGCGTACGAATTAGAGCAATATAGGTGAGCCGTGCGTGCCTCAACCCGAGGCTGTAATTCGTACGCACCGTTAGGTTTAATTGTACCGTTGTTTAAGTTGATTTGTCGTTACAGACAGCCTAGGCTCGGCGGGCGGGCCGGGCGCGCCGGCCTACAGCCCGCCGCCGCCGCCCGTGCTGCTCCGCTGGTGCGCGCGGCGCCGCTCGCTCGCGCTCGCCGGCCTCGCCTCCTCCGTGCGGCTCTGGGACGCCTCCACCGAGCTGCAGGAGGCCGACATCTCCACCGGTAACTATACCAGAAATAACCCTTATAGGACCAGTCAGTGACGATCAACCTTTACCATTACCTCTACGACGTCCAAACTGACTCAGACAGAGGTTCACGTTCCTGGGCATATTTATGTTTCAGGTTCATGTGCTACCTTTCGGGCTAATCAATGCACCTGCGATTCTTCCAGCGTTGGCATAGGTGCCACGCTTACTTTAAAAAAAAGACCGGGTTGCACTCCAGGAGTGCCGGCAGAAGTGAAAACTCAATAACATTGTAACAGTTTTTCGATCAGGTCACGTGACATCTTACGGTGTCACCCTAAAAATGAATTTGACGCAAATTTATAAACAATTATCAATTATTTAGGCGGACGGGCCGCGGGCGCGTTGGGTGCGACGGGCCCAACGCGCCGCCGCGGCGCAACGGTGCCGGGGTCCGGCGCGCCGACGGGCGGCGGCAAACACAATACCAATTTGTTTTTGCCATTGCCAAATATTTTTCAAAGCTTTATCTCTTTAGTAATAACGTCTAAATTCGAACTATTCGAATTTGCAAGAACGGCAGATGGCGGTGCACGGTGGCGACCAAAATATCAATTTGTTTTTGCCGTTGATAAATATTTTTCCAAGCTTTATCTCTTTAGGAATAACGCCCAAATTCGAACTATTCGAATTTTCTGAATAGCGAAACGGTGAAGGACGCGTTGGTATTATTACAAATTTATTTGCAGAATATGTTATTGCAAAAAGTGTTTAACGGCTTTATACTCTTACGAATAGCGTCTCCGTAATTCTATGCTATTCTGTCTTCGGCGCAGCCTCTAGCTCCGAAACAAGGAGGGCTGTTAACAATTGGATTATCCTCTCCGCGATAGTCCCCAGACCCGAAGCCCAGCCCAAAAAACGATGTTATAGTCTGACACTTATGGCTAATCGTGGCTCCCAAATTACAAGGATTACTTAAGCTTCAATTATATTAAATTAGATTCAACAAATTTTCCAAATCTAAATAAGAGCAAAAATAAAAGTCCATATAAGAAAAGCAAAAGGCAGCACAAGGTGTTGCAGAGTGTTGCTACCTTAAAATGTCAAACTGACATCTTAAGGGCCGTCCATACCATGGGGAGCGGTCGGATCTGAACAAATGTAGGTCCCCTACTCTCAACTCAGCTTATCCTCGGGAGCTCTGACGACCTTAAGAATATCTCACTTCTTTGGATAATGAGTGTAATGGTCTTGCTAGTACTTTTGTACCGCCAACCTTGTTTTAGAATGCGACAGCGCAGCGACATCCCTCTGGCGGGAGTCCGCGGAGGCATGGTCGCTGGTGGCGGGCTTCGCGGACGGCTCGGTGCGCGCCTGGGACACGCGCGCGGCGGGCGCGCAGCTCACCCTGCAGCACCACCGCGCGCCTGTGCTGTGCGCCGTGCCCAGGGCCAGCCAGTACAAGCTGGTCACGGGCTGGTCAGTACATCTACCTCGTCATACCGCGAACTGAGCTCACAGTCGGCGGAGGCATGGTCGCTGGTGGCGGGCTTCGCGGACGGCTCGGTGCGCGCCTGGGACACGATATTTATCCTCTGTTTTCGCAGTACTTTAAATGGCCTTTTGCAATGAGTTTTGCTTATTCAAACAAATGTTGTCTTGAGGATTGGTTTCCAAAAGAACATTTAAAGAAAACCGCCATTGTGAAGTGTCAGTATACTGTTCCGATTGCGCTAACATTCCGTTCCCCGCAGCATGATGGGCGAGGTCCGCATCTACGACACGCGCAAGCTGGACACGCTGGAGAGCGTGCGCGCACCCGGCCCGCTCGCCGCCGTCGACGTGCACCCGCTGCTGGACCTCATAGCCTGGTGAGACTCTCCCTATATCCTACTGCAAGCTGGACACGCTGGAGAGCAAAACACCCTGGGTCTGGTAAAGGTCGCGGAAGTCCGTGAGTGGCGCAGGACCGGTCACTTTGGCAGTCTTTGGAGGAGGCCTATGTCCAGCAGTCTTTCGACTGATATGATGATGATGGCAAACATAATATTAGGGAGCAATCAGAGTAAAGCTTTGAGGATGTTAAGCCAGGCAGCTATGTCAGAGCGTGCAGATCTTCAGCAGGTCCAGGGTAGGAGTGAAGAGGACAGCGCCGGAAGATGTGCTCAGTGGTTTGATCTTTCTCTCCGCACTCGCAGAGCGGAGAATCCTTCCACTCCCAGTTATGCCAGAAGGCATTGCAGAGTCCATGCTCTGTTCGCAACCAGTTCAGGCGGCACCAAACTTTGCGAGGGTGATCGAACCCTTTTGATTTCATTATTGGGTCAGTGAGGTGGCAATGACCACACGCTACGCATGCGGGTAATCCCACATTCTGGCCAGGGGGAGAAAATAGTGTACTTTCCACAACCGTTAATAATGAAAGTCTTGGTCGCATATTTGCTCGAGCATCAAATACCTGTGACCTGAGACATTCTTTGTTTTACCGCCTTGTATTATATTCATAATTTTAATTTGCCATTAATTCGATTTTCTTTCTAAATAATGACCAAATCTCAGAATATTATCTGATGTCTTGTATTTTTCACAAAAATATCAAGTTTGGCATTTCGGGCGCCAGTTGTAAACGATTTGTTTTGAAAATGATTTCTCAAAAAAAAAAAATTTGCGTTACACCTGGCCATAATGTGAGTTTTACCGCTCGCTACGCGTACGGTAAAACTCGCATTATTGCCAGATGAAGACGTAAAATTAAAGTACTCACGACGGGCAGTAAAAAAGAAAGCCCTCTATCGCATAAATGCCTGCGATTTTGGGCTTTCTTTCCTTTACAGTCCTTGGTAAGTAAAGTACCTGCTATTACGGAACAGATGGAGAGTAAAAATGTGCAATGGAGTCTCAAACATGATGGTATTTTACAGCGGTTCAGTGAACCAGTCAATAAGTCTATACGACTTGAGCGGCGGCGCGCTCAACACCATCAAGTCGCACGAGGGCTTCATGGGCATGGGCGCGCGCATCGGCCCCGTCTGCTGCCTCGCCTTCCACCCGCTCAGGTCAGTGCCACAGACAGACAAACAAACAAAAACAAACATAGTCAAACAGTTAGCCTCCTAAAGCACATGGGCCGACTGAAAAGACTTCTTATTCATAAAACTTAAAATGCTTTCTATTCTTGGATATTTTCTATGTCATCATCGTCACCCTCAATGCTGAGGATCGTGACAGCATCTCCTATTCTTGATGACCAGCCTACTCCATAGGCTCCTATATATTTTACTATGTTATTAAGTATTTATGTCTATTAAACATTGAGGTGGACTGATGACCTGGTAAAGGTCGCGGCAGTCCGCTGGATGCGGGTGGCGCAGGACCTGTCACTTTGGGGGAGGCCTATGTCCAGCAGTGGACGTCTTTCAGCTGATATGATAATGATGATGATGTCTATTAAATATGTTATCAGCTAGTAGTTCCATACCCCGGGGTTTTGGGTGCGGGAATAACTTGAGAAAGAGTAGAGATAAACAGATAGGTTATATTGACAAATAATCATATTGTGCCTAATGAATAAATACCTCCCTGCGAATTGTAAACAAACTACAATTTAATTTTAACTTAAGTAGCAGGGGCTTTAGCATATCTACCAAGCCCTTCGAGATAATAATAAAAATAATGTTAATTAATTACCTGCCGTCAATTAGTATTTAACACGATTTTCAAAATAAACAATTAATATTTTTTCTACATTTGGAACAGTTAAGCTTCGACTTAACTAAACGATCTTTCTACGTCGGCCGTCGTAATAGGTGCAAATTTTTTTTTTTTGAAGAAGTCAATTGTTGCACGATGTGTTTGCGATTGCAATTCTATTTCTTTCTTTTATTCTCTTTCTTTCTTTGAAATATTTTCAAATAAATCAATAATTGAACGTATGTTTTTTTTTGTATTTTTTTATTCAATTAATTATTCAGTAGGTAAGTATACATTCTGTTATTTAATTCATACCTATTCTTTGGCTTATGTCATTCATTCCCGCACCCAAAACCCCGGGGTATGCCCATAACACAAGCCGTATTGAGCTTACTAGTGGCCCAGTTCGACTTGTGCACGATTGTCCCCTAATATTTATTTATGTTCTTTGTGAACACTTCCGGCAAACCTTTTCCCAGTTACATATAACTTGGATCTTTTCAAGACGAGAGTGAATAGGCACTATCTAGGTATGCATGTAACACCCTCGACCTCATCATCGCTTACCATCAGGCGAGATAGTGGTCATGACCGGACCGGACTGTTCATGCTCGGAAGGGAGTACCTAACTGCTTAAATACTAGTGTTATTAATTATTATCGAATGTGTTTTCATTTCATTTTCATTTTTTCATTTCATTCATTTTCAAATAATTTTCATTATCGTATTGACGAGAGACATCATTCTGATGTTGACACGTCTTATGGTTATTGACCCTGTACATCTCTGACAATATATTGCATTAATGTTCCTTTTTTTTTGACGCTTAGAGACCGTAACATACATCTCTACGAACATTAGAATAATTATTATTTGTATCTTGACGCTCAGAGACCTTATAAGTCTATGGAATACTGAATTAATATCATTAACTTCTTGTTAATGCTGATACAGACCTTATATCGAATGTAATGGTCATATTTTGCAATTTTGTTTTGTTTTCATTAACTTAGTGACATTTAGTTTGTTAACCGTTTATATCGGTCGTTAATCTGCAAATTTTAAATTATTTTTGTGTAAAATTATTATTATTTTATTGTAAACTAGCTTCTGCCCGCGACTCCGTCCGCGTGGAACTCGTTTTTATCGCAGCTCCATACAAACTTTTACCCCCCCATTTCACCTCCTTAGGGGATGATTACGGGGATAAAAACTATCCTATGTTACTCTCCATCCCTTCAACTATCTCCACTTGAAAAATCACGTCAATTCGTCGCTCCGTTATGCCGTGAAAGACGGCCAAACAAACAAACACACACATACACTTTCGCATTTATAATATTAAGTATGGATTACCGTTTGACATGTAAAAATGCCCTTGTGGCCTATTTGCAGAATAAATAATTAATTTGGATTTTTTGATTTTGAATGCGTACCTATGCTTAATAAAAAAAAAGCCCGGGTTGCACTCCGGGAGTGCCGGCAGAAGTGAAAACTTAATACCATTGTAACAGTTTTTCGATCAGGTCACGTGACATTTTACGGTGTCACCCTAAAAATGAATTTGACGCAAATTTATAAACAATGATCAATTATTTAGGCGGACGGGCCGCGGCGCAACGGTGCCGGGGTCCGGCGCGCCGATGGGCGACGGCAAACACAATACCAATTTGTTTTTGCCATTGCCAAATATTTTTCAAAGCTTTATCTCTTTAGAAATAACGTCTAAATTCGAACTATTCGAATTTGCAAGAACACAGACGGCGTTGGCGAGTTGGCGACACAAAACTCTGTCGCGTATTTAACAATTTTTCCCCATCCCAAAAAGTGCTGCTAAAGAGGTTTTCACTTCAAAAAATGTTTGTCCAGATGCGCGCTGGGCGTGGGGTCGAAGGACTCCGTGGTGTCGGTGTACGTGGGCGCGGGCGCCGAGCGACGGTGACACACAGGTATACATGCTTCATTTATATACTAGCTGGCCGTGCGGCTTCGCCCGACTATTGGAAGGGACGCAAGCAAACCAGCGCGATCAAATATAGCCTATAACCTAACCATTGTGAAAGTCCATTCTACACGCAGGTGAAAGAATTTTAGTACGCGGTTCCGGATGTTACCCATTACATACAAACTTACAAAGCTATACTGTCACTTACCTGCCAGTACAGTCGGCATCAAAAGTAACTGCGCAAACGAAGACGTCAAAGTCTTTATTAAAAGGGAATAAGAGCTTTTGACGTCTTCGATTGCGCAGTTACTTTTGATGCCGACTGTACCAGGAAAGCGTGAAAGAAAGCCACAATAGCGGCTTGGAATAAATTATGTATACTTGACTTTATTTGAGTTGGCCGAATTGCATGAAAGAGAAGATTCCAATTAGTTTTGTAAGGGTGAAGACGGTGAAGACGTAAAATTGTGTACTCACCACGGGCGGTAATTCGTAAAGACCCAGATCGCATATTTATGGCCCTTATCTTCGGTTCGGGCCACAAACACCTGCGATCTGGCCCATTCACGAATTCACCGCCCTAGGTACGTAATGTACTATTACGTCATACCTGGCCATAAAGTAGTGATTACCGCTCACTTGCGGGAAACCCCACTTCCTGGCGTAAAAGACGTAAAATTGTGTACTCGCCACGGGTGGTAATAAAGAAAGCCTCAGATCGCATATTTATTACGTCACGCATGACCATAAACTGGCAATGACCGCCCCTACGCATTCGAGAAAACCTACATTCTTGTCAGGGGAGCCCTGTGTAAGTAATGTACCCTGCTAGTCCTTGAATGTAAGATAAGATAAGATAAAGATAAAAGACGTTTATAAATTGTACAATAAAATGAAATTTTCAAATACAGAACATCCCACGTAGAGGAACATACAGTCTGATATTTTCTTCACAATTTGCACTGGTTCCTACACTAGGCTAGGCCTGTCCCGTAGGTAACCAATTCGGAAGAGGATTATCAAATTTCTGCGCGAAATCTTAAATGAGACGGCAGTATTAATTAATTCTTACTAAGAAGGTTACAGACTGTGTAGTGTTTTTATAAACATTTAGGTATATATTATTTATTTTGTGTTTTCATTGCTAAACAAGGCTGTTATCACAGGAAGGCGCGCCACCTGGGACGCAATGCAACGCTAGTATAATGAAACATGTCGCCGCACCTGCGCAGGCGGCGCGACTGTGGATCTTTTACATTTAATGTAGGATTGCGTTCAAAATGTCTTAACTAAAACTACGTCCACAAGTCTGGGAGCCTGTACTCATTAAAACAATACTGGTAGAATGTCCTGTGCAGTCGTTGGGCGGTTAAACCCCTAACTAAAGCGGGAACTTTAGTTTTAGTTGTTTAGAGTCCTTCGCTACGCTTTGGTTTCAATAATGCGCCCTTCAATTGACTATAAATCAATTCCTATACTACACTTTCGGTTGATCCGTTTGGGAGCTACACCACAGACAGACACAGATACACATGTCAATATTACAACCCCCTCTTTGTCGTTGGGGTAAAAACCCCTTCGACTATTTGACAGCTCTATAAATAAATTCAAATTTGAACCGTTAATCGGTCGCCATACAATCGTTTTTATTTCGTCTACGACGGCAAATATTTACACTTAAGGGACTACCCGAGGTTTTCATCGATTTTTGACAAGTTTTGAATCGTATCTACTACTTTTGCACTACAGATAGAATCATAAATCAAACGGCTATCGGTTCTTCAATCTTTTATCTCCATTTTGACAGACCGGATTTTGAAACAAATTAATACTTAATTTTGTATGATTTTTTTAAACATTGTCTATAAAAACACTTATTTCGCATCTCTATTGACGTGAAAGATCTAACATATACGAAATCTACAAATTTGGGTTCGTCTATGACGTCTCTAAAAACTGGCAGAGGGTTTTAATTTTAAACCAATTAACACAAAAGTTATGGCCAGAAAACCAGTTTTTTGGCCTAAAATTGTTCAACGTTGATGCCAAATATCTGGAAAACAATGAAGTTTGAAGTAAATATGGGATACTATATTGCTTAAAGCCGTTGTTGTTAATATAATAAGCTACAAAAAACATTAGAAAACTAAGGGATTCAGATCGAAGGTCATTGGCGTATGGGAGCCTCTTAAGGGTTAAAATACATATTCGCGACCGTTTGAGGCGAGGACAAGTTTTAGTGATAATAAGACCCAACTTGTGGACGGAGTCGTAGTTATTACGAATATCTGGTGCTACGTTATACACGATAACCGCACTGCGCGCGATACGCTGTCATCGGAACACGGTGCTAATTTACCTAGAGGCCATGGCCTACGGACGATTCTGACTCCAGGGGCCGTAGACAAGGTTACAATCGACAAGCGCTAACGCCGACGAAACACTTGTCGAAACAATGTGTTAACATGTCATTCCCATACATTTTATTCGTTAGCGTTAGCGCTTGTCGATTGTAACATTGTCTAGGCCCCCAGGTGTGACATGCGCGATGTCTGTAGACGCGACCAGTCTAAACTAGCAACACTGAGACGCATAAAGACTGGCTTATAAAATTATAAGGCTTCGTGAACCGGGTCACTGATTAAAGTGCCTTCCTTCGGCCGCGTACGAAACCGCAAGTTCGTAACCAGGTACGATTGAAGATTTCCTATTCTTTGCCCGAAACTAGTTGCGATCGAAGAATTCTTCTTCCTTGTTGGAAACTGGTTACGATCGCACAACACTAGGTAGGTTAGGTTCGTTAGGTAGCTTCTGACGCCCGAGGGGCAAACAGACCAGAAATAGGAGCTATAGGGTTCCGTCGAAACTGTCCAAATACGATAGAAAATGTAACTGGTTTCGTAGGAAAAAAATATTTGTACGTAACTAGTTTCGTAGCTAGAAAAAATATTGTTCACAGGTAGCTGGTTACGTCGCGCTGGTTTCGCTGGCGGCCGAAGAGGCCTGAAGGTAACATAGTAAATTATGTTGTTGAATGAATATATTAATTTATTGGTTTAAGTTATTGCATAATTCAATATGAATAAATCGACAAATATTATCAAGAATTTGAAGACAAAAATGGTATAACGTTATAGATAAAATTATTGAGTTTTTTTATTGCGTTGTTTGGGTAAATTAGCACAACCTCCGATGACTGGTAATAAGGTATGCTTAGCTCTATATAGTCAAGCTAGCATCGCCGACATACATGCGTCCCTCTCGCACGAGTCTGCTAAAAAGAGACGGATGACTTGTCCCGGCGACCCCGAATGCTAGCTCCGCTGATGTAAAAGTAGTTAAGCGAAAATATTCAATATTTATAAAAATGTCATTGAAATTACAACTTTATGTTATAAGCAATAATGTTCCGATTTTGAAATTTTGCTTGTGCCCAGAAAGGTGAAAAGTGCAATGCCACAACTTTAACTCAGGACTTAATTGAGTATTAGACTAGACCAAAGGGTTCATTACCGGCTAGCCAAATATATTCTCAAACCGAAATGCCTTAATGTAACATATTTATATATCAGCACTAGGCTAAGGTACCCAGGACAAACAGATGACTTGAGGTTTTGTTAGCTTCTAAATACAGAGACAATAGCCATTATAAAAACACGCAACGCCAACCAATTAACTAGATGGCGTTGCATAAGCGGAGTCACAGTACCATTCCAGTTCTACGTGTTTTGCATGGTACAGTCAAGTGTAAAAGTATGGGTGCATACAACTTACTCATAAATGTGTCCCATCGCTCTTATGTCAGCGGATTAAAGTTTCGGCACATATTTATGAGAGGATTAAATGGAGACATATTTTTGCTCTTGACTGTACGTCCTTACACAGTCCCATCTAGTAAAACTACTAAAATGAGTAGTATTTATAATGAACTAATATCTGTTAAATCATCATGCGCGAGAACTTCAATGTTATACGAGTTTGAATTGCATGGAGCAGGGCTACGCAACCTTTTTTGTGGCAAAAAGTAAAATTATTAAATTTGAAGTTTTCACGTTCATATTGTTATAAAACCCAGCGACAAACTGTATATATTGATGCATGCGTGACTCAAGTTCTGACTAATTCTATATATCAAGTCTGATAGTTTTTATTTTACTGGTCTTTGAAAGTTTTGATGTATTTCAAATTAATTATATAAATAAGATTGGATCGGATACCTAGATGAACTAGAAAATGTCGTGACTATACTCCAACTTGAGCCAGCTCCCGTGTCTAGAGAGCAATAGAGCTTGTGCAATCCATACGATTAAAACCACTATGCTTGAATATTTAATAACTGGGCGTCTATATAAAAATCTTATTTTTATTTACGATTGGGATAATTTTAATTGCACACTGCGGAAGCCTGGAAAACTATATGCAAAAAAAAAAATGCCACTTGATCAGGAATTTTGCATTTCCTAATTCTGAATTAAAAATCTAAAGGTACTTACACTTTTCTATAAAATGCTCATTAACCCTTTCGACGCCAAGAACTATAGTCTTCAACCTACATGTTTTCATGTAAGTAATCACTATCTTGTAGCACCTAGCGTGTGTAACAGTTTTGTATGTGACAAATAGCGGTAAAAGGGTTAAAACGAAATGCTAGCAAGTTTTAGAGGGTCCTCTCCCCACAAGCATTTGCTAAAATCTACTCGCACACTAGTACCATACCAATATGCCAGGTTATTCCTGCTTGTCTGCACCCTTTTGATTACAGGTGGGTATTTTTTCTCACCTGCAGGGTTAGCACAGGACGGCGCGCGAGATAGACTGTCTGTCTCTTTCTAAGTGTTCTATTTAAAAAGAGACGGATAGTCTATCTCGCCGCGAGACATCGCGCGCCGTCTTGGGATAACCGTGCTTACGCGACTGGCACTCGCTAGCCGCAAGCCTGTCCACAGGGTGGACACTGGGTCCACAGAAGCCCAAGGTCATCAAGGGTTGTGAACAAGTGGAAATACCCCCGTGACTAATATAAGTTTTGTATAAAACCAAGCAAATTCTGTTTCAAATGAATTTTGTGATTAGTGATTTACTGAAAGTTCCTAAGACTTAATAATGACTAGATGCCATTTTTACTCTAAGTTTTTGTTCACTATGTAAGCAGCTAACGGATAATGTGTTCTTATTTATAATTTAGTTATACATTGTACTGATGTGTGGAAGCATAATAATGAATTTTGTAACAAATTATGTGCTTATGTCAAAATACCACGTTTTCAAATCTCCATATACCAAGTTTCAAGAATTCAGAAATTAAATCGATTTTACTGTGTAATATTTAGTGATTCTTGTTGGGAATATAAAATCGCAATTCTGGTATTTTAGAATATATGGTATTTTGGGAATGAGCGGAATTATGTGCATGTGTATTTTCAAAGAATTAATTTTTAAATATATTTTTTAAGTTTGTACAGAATGCTGGCCGCTAGGTTTAAGTGATAAGATGAGCATTTAATGATATTGATAAATTTATTAGCTACTTAAAGAGGGCAGAGTTATAATAGTGCTAGTGAAAAAAATATAATAGCTCCTACTAAATGATACTGATGTTTGACAATAGCTCGGAATACACTGCGCGAGCATGTGAGGGGAGCGGGAGGCTGCTCAGTGACAATGTGCCTTGATATGGTCAATGCCATCTAGTGAAACTGCTATTTTCATGGGAGTTATTATTTGACATCAGGACTTTACTATAACTACTCTCTGGCTACATTCAGTTAATTGAACAAAATGTAGAACATTTTAACATCCCAGAATAAATGAAATTTGTGGCCATACAACATCATGTTAATCTAGTAGACTAGGGACGGGCACCTGCCAACAAAGTGAAACAGCCGGTTGTCCAACCATATGTATTGCATTTGTAAAATTGATTTGATTAGTGGCTTTTACAAATTGTGTAATTTAAATGTACATTATACAATTTAAAATTGTTGTTGTTGAAATAAAACATGGTACATAAAATCTGTTTTGTTTTAATAGAACCTGCACGGCTAGCACGCGACGGCGCCCAAGCTCTCTCGATTTTTCTCGCACTATCCGTCTCTCACTTAGAATTAGAGGTATAGTGCGATAAAAATTGAGAGTATGTCGCGGCCGTCATGTGCTAGACGTGCTGCTCCTATATATTTGTTTTTGTCACATTCATTATTTAGATTTTCTTATGAAATGAAGGTTTGGGTTGTAGGATGCCACAGCAACTACTGTTGTTCTTAGCACTGGGTGCAACAACTCACGAAATGTTTACGCATCCTGGTTGTTGAAAGGGTTACAGTCTTACTTATTTGTTCATGCAGTACCAGTACACCAAGTAAAACACTGCATATTTTACACAAATTTAATGTGAAATAAAGTTTTTGGTTACCATCCTGCTCACAACAATGTCTAACAAATCCTCATTACTCTTACAATCAACTTTATTTAACTTATAAGCACTTTTCAGTTCATTCAAATTAGTGTACTGTGAGAGATCAGTCACCGGGCACATTTCCCCCTTTACAAGAGGTATGATATTGCTTCTCTCATCCTTGTCTGCCGTGGTGATAAAACAGACGAGTAAATTTGTGTCTTTCTCAATGCCGAACTTGCTTAAGCTTTGTGAAATATTCTTGGTAAGAGATAAATTGTATAGAATCTCGGCATACACAGTTCTAGTCACCATAGAGCCAAGTTTAGCCGACACCGCGGCCCTGTTCGCAGCGGCCACCACTTGGAAAAGATCCAGTATTAAGCTTGGCTTGATCACGGCGCAGTTCCACACTCCTTTCATGATGTTACTTCTGATTTCTTCAACATTCTGAACGTTTTTAAAAAGGTATATTTTCAGTGTGCTGTTTGTGTCTGGGTCAAGGTCGCAAGTGTAGGATTCTGACGGCATCTTTGAATACTTGGTAATTTCTTAATATCAAATAAAATTATTTTCGCTAAATAAAATACCTAAATAGAAACAAATCGCAACTGAGGATTTGACATTGACAGTGACGTTGACATCTACAATTTTTTTTACATGTTAGAGCCGGATACTCATTCTTTGAGCCTTTTCAAATTGCTGTATCTCTCTCATCGCTGGACTGTTCCATCGTTTATTTATATTTGGAGAGCCAGCAGCCAGTGTCACGCAACTAGGAACAAAAAAGAATGACATCCATTTGCTCACATTCAGATCAAATCTGACAAGTGTCGGAACAAGTGACAAGTTTTCTATCTGTGCTTCTACCATAGCGGACACATGCTATCTCTTGCTTCCGTTCTTTCTCTTTCTGTCATTGTGGCATTTGGTTATTGTAACTTCAGGAGAAAACATGTGTGTCAAACAACCAATGCTTTTCACTTTTGACGAATAAATTTAAATAAAACACTTACTTAATTATTTTCAAATGTATAAGATTCTCGTCATCAACCAGTTTAAAGCCAGCAATAATATAGCACGACATGTCAAAGTTATAATTGGGCGTTTTTCAAAAAAAGTGTACAAACCTTTTTTTTTTTTAGATTTTGTTTTTTTTTGGTTTATCTTACTCAGAATCGTTGACACTATCGATCCTCATACAAGAAAAAAAGTGTCCATAATTTCCATTCAAGATCGTCACATTTTTGTATGCAGTCTTTTTTTATTTATAAGGTCGTGACGCACTGGAAGATCAAACTTACATAGTAAAATCTGGGACACTTTTTTTCTTGTATGACAATCGATAGTGTCAACGATTCTGAGTAAGATAAACCAAAAAAAAACGAAATCTGAAAAAAAAAGTTTTGTACACTTTTTTTAAAAAACGCCCAATTGGGTGTAGCGTACAGCACGTCTAGCACACGACGGCCGCGACATACTCTCGATTTTTATCGCACTATACCTCGTGTTCTAAGTGGTCTAATAAGTGAGAGACGGATAGTGCGAGAAAAATCGAGAGAGATCGCGCGCCGTCACGTGCTAGCCGTGCAGATGTAACAATGCGACCACATGTGAATGCAATTTCTCAGTACAACTCGTTTGACAGTTGGATCAGCAGCGCAACATGCCTCCAGACGATAGCAATTAGTCAGCTTCTGATAAATTGGGGCTGACAAATCATGACGTGTATACACCCCATTAGACCTCCACAGGAGGTTACCATAGACAAACGTCGTTTCGCGCCAAATTGACAGTGGGATAGGCCTGGTTATACTATAACATTAATATCTATACTAATCGCAGTTCTTTTCTGAGATGGCAATACATGTGCTCTATATAGATATCAAAAGTTATTGAATAAAATAATACATTTAAATCCTCTGTTTAAACTGAACAGAGTAAATATTATATACCTACTGTATATGAAAAAATTGAGCTAAAACTTCAGTAGAATTGGTTTTACCAAATGTAAATATTTAAAATAAAGTACTTCTTGGAGTTATGAAAAATTTATTTACAAAAACCTTAAATTCAAATAGGAAATTGGAGTTTTTTTGTGAAAATCTTGATCCAATTAAATCTCAAATGTTTACTACATGTTCACTTCACAGTAAAATCACAATCAAATGCTAAGGCACACAGCGAGCTGTTCCTTGGTATCCTCAGGAGAGGACACCTTGTGACCTACGGTCCTGCCGTCACAGTAGATCTCATGGTCGTTGCCTCCTGGATCAGTCTTGTCTCCGAAGAAATGGATCTCGTCAAACCCGCCATCAGCCACATGGTTGAGGCAGTAGGTTTTATCCCAGCCGTTAGGATACACATCTATACTAATCTGCCCTCCCATAGCAAATGTCAGTTCATATTCAACAAACTCTTTCTGCAAAAACTGAACAAATATCTCCCTGATTTTGTGCTCCGCATCATAGGCAGCAAACTGGTCCCTTTCCTGCTGACTACAAGACCGGCCGACGGGGCAAAAGTTGATCAATCCGGTCCGAAACTCCACAAAGTTCCCTCTCTTAACTGGCAATTCTAACCTTGACATGTATGCTAGAGCAAAGTTGATTAGTTTCTGTAACTTTTGTTCACCAACATGGTTCAGAATGCTTTGCTTGCTTTTTAACTCGCCGTTTTTGAAGTACATCAGTCCGTTTTCACAAAACACGTAGTCAAACCGAGACATGTTGTGCTCTCCATTCATTTGCTCCTGAATTTTAGAGTAATCTGAGCCACTGACCAACCCCACACGCGCGTGGGGCTTGACTTTATCCAAAAGGAATGATAATAAATCACCTGAAATGGTTTGTCTCGGCTTCGTAAGTGTTCCGTCCACGTCGAACAAGCACAGCACGTTTCTCCGCCCCGACATCGCGTATTTAGCCCGTATTATGATCTGGAAGTGGAGCCGGCTAAGTTCTTTTCAAATTTTGGAGGCAAAACAAACCGGTCAATAAGTGGGTCACTGACTGCGGGCGACCGGCGCGGTCCCGTGCGATGCCAACACTACACGTCGCAGAGTGCTCTCCGACACGTCAGATCAGGCGACGACATGGGCGCCGCGGCCGTCGCTTACGCGTTATTGTTGTGTCTATTGGTCACAGAAACAGTGCTATCAAGTAAACAACGCAATGTTCTTATATTGCTCGGTAAGTTTTATCAGGAATGTGCTAAGCTAAGTGCTAATTTCGCAATATTTACATCAATCTAGTACAGTGTTATCATTTTGACAGTTGGGTTCCGTTTCACGTGTCAAGTCAATGCACAATTACAATGAAATGATAATAAAATTATTTTGTTATACTGAGATTATGATAGCAGCATAAAATCTATAAATTAAATAATAAATATGTGTTACGCTTATGCGTAATTATTTATTATTTATAAACTAAGAAAATAAAACCGCATCGTTATCACATCAGTTCAAAAAGTTTGAAAGAAAATCATTTGGTCCTTCGAATAACTGGGCTATTACGATACTATACCTACAGGTGTCTCAAAATGCAATGCTCATTGTTAGGTATCGCACTTAGTATTGTAATGCTAATGAACTTAATTACCGTATAAGTAGGTATAATAGTAACCGCGTTTGCAGCGGACGATGGCGGGTTCGAGCTGGGCGCATATAGCAACAAGATCTGCCAGACGCCCAACATCGACGCGCTGGCGCGTCGCAGCGTCATCTTCAACAATGCCTTTACCTCGGTCAGCAGCTGCTCGCCCAGGTGACACTTTACCTCATCTTCTAGAGTATCTCTTTTTCATACTCTAATATTACACTCCCTATTATTAGCTTCCCTCATGACACGCTGTATTATTGGCTAGCCGTGGAGGAGTCCAGAATACTAAACCTACATACATTACTATGTTTTCGTTTTTGCAGCTCAGTAAAAGGATCCCAGGCCCAGGGTTTAAGTTCCAGCAAATGCATATAGTGTCAAGTCAACCGTATTTTAATTAATCGACAACAACTTCCATGAATCACTACCTACTGTAGCATTAGGACTTAAATTGCGAACAACCTAGTAAAAGGTTTCCTTAAAAAGTCGACATTACATTAAATGTTCTCTGTAGCCGCGCGGCGCTGCTAACGGGTGCGCCGAGCCACCAGAATGGCATGTACGGGCTGCACCACGGCGTGCACCACTTCAGCTCATTCGACAACGTCTCCAGCCTGCCTGTGCTGCTGAAGGGCCGTGGAGTCTACACTGGTGAGTACTGTCCATAGTCGTCCAGCCAAATGTGGTACTTAGTGGCACAAGATGACCCAGAGCCAATGGACCTACGAAAATAATTCTAGTTATTCTATTATTAAAGGAATTATGTAGCGATATCAGCATATCCTATGTTTATTTGTTCGCGTGTTTAGCAGAGTCAGAGTAACATCGTACTGTTAGGCAAAGGTTTTGAGGAGTTGTAAGTGTCCAACGAAAGGTTTCGTCTCTTAGTCGTCCGGCCTAATAACAACCCGTAGCTTTTAATCGCTATGATTATATTTCTAAGGCTAGGTTCCTCTTTTTAGGTATAATCGGCAAGAAGCACGTTGGGCCGGCGAGCGTGTACAAGTTTGACTTCGAGCAGACGGAGGAGAACAACCCCATCAACTCGGTGGGGCGCAACATCACGCACATGAAGCTGCTGGCTAGGCAGTTCCTGCAGCAGGCCAACCAGGACGACAAGTCAGTGGAAATTTGTTCTAACTCGGAACTTATTAAACAAAGCCATCAACTCTGATCACTTGTACTGGATGTTGTCTCTTTTTTATTACCCCGCTCTCAGCGGAGCCGACACTCAGGCTGCACTTACCTACGCTAATTTGAGGATAGAAGATAGACAGTCTCTTGGCGTTTTATTCTCTTTTCTACCGACACTTGGAGAGGTGGATATATTTGTTAATGCAAGGCTGATCGAATTTTGATGATTAAGTTGAGAGAAGATTATAGTATTTTGATAATCATGGCTTTCCAGACCATTCTTTCTTCTGATCGGCTTCCACGACCCGCACCGCTGCGGGCATAGCGCGCCGGCGTTCGGTGCCTTCTGCGAGCGCTACGGCAGCGGCCAGCCCGGCACCGGCCGCATCCCCGACTGGACGCCCTGGTACTACCAGTGGGACGAGATCCAGCTGCCCTTCCACATACAGGTAGGAAAAATAATCTTGTAACTGAACAGGTTGATGGTTCATGTAGATTCAACCATCATCACCCTAGCTTTTTCTCCGGGGTCTGCTTTGACATCTAATCCCAAAATTTGGCAGAGGCACTAATTAATCATCATCATGGTCATGTAGATTTAACATCAGAACTAATTTCAGGATACGGAGGCGGCTAGAAGAGATGTAGCTGCTCAGTACACCACCATGTCGAGGCTTGATCAAGGTAATTCCCTCTTACAAGCAAATAGACCTGCACAGTATTCGATTCTGCAACGCGACCCAAATTTAATTAATGCTTCAGAGATTGCTATTGGAACATCTACTACGCTACAAATCTGTGTCATTTTCTGGGCAAGGCACACTCAAGTGTGCGTGGGTGCATACAACTTACTCATAAATAAGTCCCATCGCTCTTATGTCAGCGAATTACCATTTTGGTTCATATTAAATTTATGAAAGGACTAAATCGATACATATCGACTGTACCTTCAATCCTTGCCAAAATTATTGTCCGAGGCGAAGATAAATAAAAGTAATATTGTCCTGTTAACTATTTTATTGCGTCACAGGCGTGGGGCTGATCCTCAAAGAGCTGGAAGCAGCCGGCCACACGGACGACACACTCGTCCTCTACACGTCTGACAACGGCATCCCGTTCCCGTCCGGGCGCACCAACTTCTACGACCCTGGTCTCAGGGAACCTCTCCTCATGGCCTCTCCACTGCCCACCGCGCGACGGAACGAGGCGTCCTACGCGCTGGTCAGCCTGCTGGACATCATGCCGACCGTGCTGGACTGGTTCGGAGTCCCATGGGAGCGGGAGGAAAGCAATGATATCTGGCAGGATGATACGCCGAAGAGCCTGCTGCCGATTTTGGAGAAAGGTAATAATTTTTTCCTTCAGCTGTCAACACGGCGAATCCTCAATCATATCAAGGGTCGGCCATGCCCATGCTACTCCTTTGGAGTTGCATGCGTCTATAGGCTGCGGTGTCCGCTTACCATCAGGCGGGCCGTACGCTTGTTTGCCACCGTCGTTGTATAAAAAAAAAACCCTTAGCGTAAGGCCTGAGTGGACGCCCCGCACAGAGCGGGGCGTCGAGCGTCCATATAAATTGCATCTATTTTATATGGACGCTGCCTTACACTAAGACCACTTTACTAAAATTAGGTTTAGAATTTGAATGAGGTTATCCAGATTTTAATTTTCTAGATGTACTTTCCCTTCCCCAGAGCCCCCGCCCTCCGCCACGGCGGCCGTGTTCGCGTCGCAGACGCACCACGAGATCACGATGTACTACCCGATGTACTTTCCCTTCCCCAGAGCCCCCGCCCTCCGCCACGGCGGCCGTGTTCGCGTCGCAGACGCACCACGAGATCACGATGTACTACCCGATGTACTTTCCCTTCCCCAGAGCCCCCGCCCTCCGCCACGGCGGCCGTGTTCGCGTCGCAGACGCACCACGAGATCACGATGTACTACCCGATGTACTTTCCCTTCCCCAGAGCCCCCGCCCTCCGCCACGGCGGCCGTGTTCGCGTCGCAGACGCACCACGAGATCACGATGTACTTTCCCTTCCCCAGAGCCCCCGCTCTCCGCCACGGCGGCCGTGTTCGCGTCGCAGACGCACCACGAGATCACGATGTACTACCCGATGTACTTTCCCTTCCCCAGAGCCCCCGCCCTCCGCCACGGCGGCCGTGTTCGCGTCGCAGACGCACCACGAGATCACGATGTACAACCCGATGTACTTTCCCTTCCCCAGAGCCCCCGCCCTCCGCCACGGCGGCTGTGTTCGCGTCGCAGACGCACCACGATATCACGATGTACTTTCCCTTCCCCAGAGCCCCCGCTCTCCGCCACGGCGGCCGTGTTCGCGTCGCAGACGCACCACGAGATCACGATGTACTACCCGATGTACTTTCCCTTCCCCAGAGCCCCCGCCCTCCGCCACGGCGGCCGTGTTCGCGTCGCAGACGCACCACGAGATCACGATGTACTACCCGATGTACTTTCCCTTCCCCAGAGCCCCCGCCCTCCGCCACGGCGGCCGTGTTCGCGTCGCAGACGCACCACGAGATCACGATGTACTACCCGATGTACTTTCCCTTCCCCAGAGCCCCCGCCCTCCGCCACGGCGGCCGTGTTCGCGTCGCAGACGCACCACGAGATCACGATGTACTACCCGATGTACTTTCCCTTCCCCAGAGCCCCCGCCCTCCGCCACGGCGGCTGTGTTCGCGTCGCAGACGCACCACGAGATCACGATGTACTACCCGATGCGCGCCCTGCGCACGCGCCGCTACAAGCTGCTGCACAACCTCAACTACGGAATGCCCTTCCCCATCGACCAGGACCTCTACGTGTCGCCTACCTTCCAGGTACTACCACGACGACACCACCATTACATACCTCTCTAAAATGTCAGCTTTAATTATACTTGTCGGCCGGTAGAATAGTAGTTTCTTGCCACACAACATACCAGATACAGAAACAAAACACAGAAAAATAAAAACTGAATCTAGTATAGGATACCTCGGCTGGGATAGGTACCATCAGCAAAGAAAGTGGTCTACCACTTTTGGACCTTATTTTGCATGCAATAGAGTCGAAAAGTGGTAGACCACTTTCTTGGCTTACTGTACCTCGACTTTTATTCAATAAAAAAAAGTGAAACTGTAAGAATTTCTTGAAAAAAATAGTAGTAAAATTGAGGAGTTACACGCTAAGTAACTCCAAAGCTCTTTATGGAGGCAGAATGCATCAATGTCACACAATGGTTGACTGATAGAAAATGCCTTAAGGCATTAAGTCCGCCAATTGTACCTTTATTTTTATATTTGTGCAATAAAGTTTAAATAATCATGATTGTTAAAAAAATTGCGTAAGTAAGTAACAATAGCAAGTTGGCAATGTGGTCAAAACTTGTACCGCCTCTAACTCGCTCTCGGTTTTTGTCCCACGTCGGACCGATGATTTTGATTGCTCCCAAGTAAATATGGTGATGGTAAAGGTCGCGGGAGTCCGCTAAATGCGAGTGGCGGAGGACCGGTCATTGTGGCACTCTTTGGGGGAGGCCTATGTCCAGCTGTAGACGTGTTTCGGCTGACATGATGATCATGAAATATGGTGTCCACTTTGCATTCCTTGACAGCTGTACTCGATGTACTTACTTGTTCTTGGATCGCGCCTCCTTCAAACTCTAAATGCGCTAACACTTGTGTCTACCCAGGACATCCTGAACCGCACGCGCAGCAAGCAGGCGCTCCCGTGGTACAAAACGCTGAAGGAGTACTACTACCGGCCCGAGTGGGAGTTCTACGATGTTCGCGCGGACCCCACCGAGTCCAACAACCTGCACGGTACATGTTCCTCTATCTTACCTACTTTTATACAAGGAGGGTGGTGAACAAGCGTACAGGCTCCATCAGGTACTTATGTAGGTACGTGAACCTTTTATAAGCATTTGCGTTAGCTGCGTTTACTGACAGATGGATAATTGCAGTTTCTACACCGTCAACATATAGTGCCTGGGCTATCGAGAGCTGTAATTACGGTGGACCCACAGGCGAAGTCAAAGATATGTTTACCTTTTCTTACCCATTAGTAACTAGCGGAAAATGTAGTAACCTACATATTTATGACCTCGACCGTCTAAAAGGTCAGTGCGCATTTATTGCGAACGCCGTCGGCTCCGTGAATCATTTGTAACGCGATAATGAACGATGTGATTACAGTTACGGTACCTAATTAAACGCTTATCTTATAACTAGCACATGTTGTGGCGTATACCTACTCTGCATAACATTGAAAATACTTTTGTGATTTTGCGTGTTCATGAACTCAAGGTTGAGCTCTCGATGGAAGCTGTTATAATTTGCATGACTCCAATAATATGGAGTCATGCAAATTATGGACTAAGCCCGTCAGAGGCTAAACCCGAGGTCCCTCAGTCTTAGACATATTTTTTTGTGAGCATTTGGAGCTCTCCCGCCGGATCGGAGGCCGCCTCTTCCGCCCTTTGTACAGCCTCTCACACACACTGGTGCGGCCAGCGGTGGCCAGGCCGCGCCTCTGTTAAACTGCACAACACAGCGAATCCTCAAATATATCAAGGGTCGGCAACGGCCATGTTACTCTTGCATGCGTCTATAGGCTGCGGTGTCCGCTTACCATCAGGCGGGCCATATGCTTGTTTGCCACCGTCGTTGTATAAAAAAAAACCCTTAGACCACTTTACTAAAATTAGGTTTAGAATTTGAATGAGGTTATCTATATGATTTTAATTTTCTAGCTAGTTGCTTAACTCAGTATTTTTCATATTTGAATATATAAAATACATACCATTGAACAAATGTTGTTGTTTGCCACCGTCATTGTATAAAAAAAAAAAACTGATCAGTAGAAATAAAGTGCATTGCTTTTTGAATAAAGTGACAAGGTTAATTAATAGGCGTCAGCATCTGTATTTCTTTTACCGATGTCCATTTAACCGTCTAGAAGATTGTTACCGGTCATCACGTGATGTTGCAGGCAAGCCAGCCCTGGCAGCCACCGAGGCGAGTCTACGGGAGCGCCTCCTTCGCTGGCAGCGGAGCACCCGCGACCCCTGGCTGTGCTCGCCGGGCGCCGTGCTGGAGGGCGGCGGCGGCGGCGGCGGCAGCGCGCAGTGCCGCAGCCTCGACAACTCGCTGCTGCGGTACCACCCGCGCGAGTAACCACTATACCTGATTACTGTACCATTCCTACAGCGAGTGCTAGCAGCCTCGTACAATCCCTATAATGTACGGCCCAATAATCCGCGTGCACGGTCCATCTTTTTAACGAATGCATAAGGAGCTCTTATGCATTCGTTAAAAAGAGTCAGAGACAGTGGACGCGGGTTATTGAGCCGTACATTAGCCATAGGAACCCGAATCTCTGCTGCAGTAACCCTCCATGTTCAGGGTGAGCGGCAAACGGCCCAGAAAGAAGAATCAGAAACTATAGATAGAAAAAGAGCATGGTTGAGGAATGAAAAGGTTCACTTGTTGGTCCTTTTTATTCTGCAACAGAAGTTAAGTGCTCAGTCGAGAACCTATCCCCATCAACTGGCCCCGCGCATGCGCGCTCAATGCGCTCATGTGTTGGTATGGTATGAAGGCTGGAGTCATCACTTGATATAAATGAGGAAATTTGTCTACTACTTTGAACTTCAATGTACTAGTAATAGGGTCGAAAAGTGATAGAGCACTTTCTTTGCTGACTGTACGTAAACGAGCAACCATGGGCCCACCTGGTGGCATAATGGATACCTATTAGTATTAATTAGACAGCTGTGCCTTCAAAATACGGTGTTTCTCAACAATAATACTCAATTTACTTGATACTCCTTCCCAAATTTTGTATTTTCTATTTAAGACTTAGGTAAATAAGACATAAAAAGATATAAATGTAATATTTAAGTTATAAACTTAAACTCAAATTATATTGAAGCATAAGTTTGAATTTGCATGTGTTATATACATATTATTAAGATATTGCCGGTTTGTGTAAGGTCCCAAAGCGAGAATTCCTGTTACCCCGAGGTCTCCTAGCTGCTAGTGTAGACTAAGGATGGATATCCACCAGACGTACTAAGATGTGGTTTTAATATATTTGACACCTGCCAGCTAAGTAAGTGTCAAATGCATGCACAATGTATGCCAATGAAAACAGAGCTTCGCACATCGCCGGTGCATATTCACCCTAATAGATCGAGTATCGGTTGACGACGACTAGATCTTACATCGACCAATGCCGATGTAGATCTGGTAGTCTGGTGACACAGACAAACCTGGTTGTGTGATTAGCAGACGCTACACGGGCCGATATCGGCAGGACTGCATGCAGGCCGGCACATTATTCGGCCCGTGTGGATACGTGTCGGAAGCACGGTGGTCAGCCAAATCAAGGTCACTCCATACTAGATTTTCTGGGACCTTGGTTGGCAGTCCTGCCGATTTCGCTCGTGCAACGTCTCATTGAAAATATTGAGATCTATAGATGCGGGTAAAGACCGGAAATATAACTGTTATACCCGTCTCTATGCATTTTCATTTTAAGATGCACGGTTTTACGCTTAATCTGAGTTACATTTAATTAACATCTAACCTGTCAGTTTTGTGGCGTCGTAACCATTCATTAATGGTACGGTACATATTCAAATGAATTTGTGATGAGCATTCCTTGTCTATAAGAATAAAAATATATATCATTAAATGTAATGTTGACTTAGTTATTTTACAAAATACTGTTTACATGAAATAAAAATAAATATTAACAATCATTACTCTTTTATTTCCTAATCAATACATAATAAGGCATTTTATAAATATTACAATTTACAATGATTGGCCGCTCAGGGCTGAATTACCACGGCGGTGAAGGAACACTTCTAACGATAATGTAATGCTGACAGGGTGTTTTAACTGAAAGGCACATTTTTTCTCAGAATGTGGAAAGGTTAGGGCTTTTTCTACTTCTCTAAATTAACTAACAAATGAAGTGTTGCCAATTTTTTTATTGTACTATATACATACATACATACATATAATCACGCCTCTTTCCCAGAGGGGTAGGCAGAGATCACGGATCTCCATTTGCTACGATCCTGACAAACCACTTTCGCTTCACTCACTTTCATAACATTTCTCATACATGCTCGTCGGTTTAGGGTACTTTTGACCTGGCCTTTTAGTAAGATTTCTCCAATTTGATCGGAGAAAGTTCGCCTAGGTCTTCCCCTTCCAACTTGCCCTCCCACTCTTCTTTAATCTTCTTTCATCCATGCTCTCTACATGCCCAAACCACCTTAACATACCCTTCTCAATTTTCGTGACTATATCTCCACCCATTCCACACTTATCTCTTATAACACTGTTTCTGACTCTATCACTCAATTTCACTCCACACATACTTCTCAACACTCTCATTTCTACTGCATTCACTCGACTTTGATGTCTTTTCTGGCACACCCAACTTTCACTACCATAAAGTGTGGGCACCAACACTCCCCTATGCACAGCCACGCGTGTTTTTTGTGATATTCTCTGGCTGCCCATAAAGGCGTTCAGTGCCCCATTCACTTGGTTCCCTGCATTCACTCTCCTTTCAATATCTTTGTCATGCTTTCCGTCTCCAGTAAATAACGTCCCCAAATACACAAACCCTTTTACTTGTTCCAGTCTTTCTTCACCAATCATTATTTCGCAGTCTGTCATAATTTCATTTTTGTTCAAATACCATAACTTTCGTCTTAATTACATTCATCTTCATCCGTTTCCATTCAAAAAATTCATTAATCTTCGTTACCATCAATTGTAACTGTACTATGTGACGTCGCGTAATGGAGTCCTATAAAAAACCTGGAAAATCATATGAGAATCAATAATACATTCCCCCACTATAATGTATAATTTAATAACTACAATCAACTGATTGATGTATTTAAAAGTGATTGTACAGATTATTCTGAGAAGTGTAAGTAATCTCAACATTTCCAAATTAATAAAAAAAAGTTATACTTTTAAGAGAAACGCCCGACAACATAAACGTAAAACGAATAATAAATATGGTAACTAAATATAGGTAACAAACTATATAGGTAACAAAATGTAAGTGCACACATTACAATAAAATATGGGCACACATTATTAATCTTACTGACGACGTAAATAGACATCCTTCCTCCTTCCTTTTCGTCGAGAGTTGAAAAAGTTCGCAAAAAATATGGAATAGGTGCGTCAAACATTTTGTAAGTAGTTCATCACCTTACACGAATAACAGGACTTCTGAGATTAAACATAAAATATGTTACGTTTGTAAGTCTATTGTCCAATAAGATCAATATCTTATTTGAAAATACCAATTGATCAAAATGTATTTAAATATAATCTCATTCTAATTAAATTATTTTTTTATCCAATTGCGTGTTTCGACTCTAACTAACTTGTTATAATACTTGTTTCCTATCAAACAAGATCAATTTTATACTCAGTATTTATTTAGTTTATTTCATTTTTTCGAGATTTCTCAGGTGGCTAGTTGTTCGACAATACTCCATTGCTCAGAGCTTAAATAGGCTAAACTTAATACATATCAAATTGAAAACTTCACGGTAATTACGTGACTAATTTGGTAGCGGTCGCCGGTTCGCGGTCAGGCCCATGTTTGATATTTAATTATATTGACTAGCCAAGCAAACGGATACGCCGTTTCGAAACTTACATAGCTGCCCTGTTGTTTACATGCTTTCTCATCCCACAAACAGCATAAAGGCTGAATAATATACTATTACACACTTTTACAATGGTTTAGAAATACATGATGGAATGATGAGCATCATCACTAAATCAGCAGTAAAAATATGTCATATTTGTAAGCAGCCTCATGACATGTGGGCTGAGTATTTTTATCTAAACTGTCTCATATAAATGGTTGATACTTAAGGTGGCCAAGGCCACCACATGACCATCTAGCTAGAGTCAGGCCTATCATGAGCGAAGGAGATGGAGATTGCGTGAAACAGTCCCATTTAAGAGAGGAGTCTTTACACGGTTAACAGTCACATTGTAACTGAGTAAAATTTGTGACACATTGTTGGTGTGGATGTCATTCGGCAGAGAGGAGTCATACTGCGGGTGCAGTCACATGATGAGGTTGAGTTGCTTGGTTGAGGTGACGGATTAGTAGTCCTCATAGAACTCGTTGAGGCGGTTGACTGTCCCGGCAAGCTGCTTGTCCAGCCCGTGGATGTGCTTTATCAGCTTCTCGTTCTTCAGAGCCTGGAACAGTCCACTTTTTATAGAACACTCAATGCCAGACTTGAGTATCTAGGAAATATAGGAATACATAGTTACTAATTAAGGCTAACAATGCTACCTAACAAATTACATTTCTATGATATTAACAAAATATAAATGGAAGAAAAAAAAAAAAAATCTATGCTTTCAAAAAAAAAATATTTGGTATTTTTAAAAATTATATTTAGAGAAACATGTAAATCCCATTAGTAAGAAATGCCTCCAAAATCGCTCTTCATCCATGTCCTTCATACAAGTGATAAAAGTCAAATGATAAGCCTCACCAAGCCCTCCATGGAGTCCAGCCGCTTGCTCCTCAGGTACATGGTCTTCAGGTACACCAGGATGTACACATACAGCGCCAGGGCCAACACCACCACCGCGATCTTCACCTTGTTGGACCACACGCTGAACATCTTCCCCTGGAACACATGCACAATACTAACACATCCCATAAATCCCATAATGACCAAACACACATTTGCCAAATTGGGCTTATGTTATGAGTAGGGACGGTGCAATGCAATGGCATTCTAAAGTAGGCGTGTGCAACTGGCAGCATGTGTAATATTAAACATGTTGACATTTCGGTATAAACATATTGTTTTTACGACATTTTAACATTCATTCATTAATACCGGTTATGGATTACTGAAATCATACCAAGATAAGGCCATATAGGTACAAAAAAGATATGGAAAATCGACATACCTGTGTGGAAGATAGAAAATTCAATTACATTACGGCTACCATAGAAAATATATTTAGATTTTAGTAGATATTATTTTATCGTAAACAAAAAGGGGCGTAAGTATAAGGAATATTCGGGTGGAAGAAAAACCTGTACAGTAGTTAGGATTCATGGCTGGGTGGCACATTGTCACAGACAAAGCTTACACGTTTCACGAGGACCTCCGGGACCTCCGCCGCCAGCAGAGACATTCAGGCGAGCTATCTGGCAGTTAGTCGCAAACGAGCTGCTCCGCACACCAGCACAGCTAAAACAACACTATATAGCATCAGCGTCAAGCAGGCCTAGTAATTACCCGTTGCTTTTAGAATGATTACCGTAAAAAATCCTGAAGATCGTGTATTTACTTTACTAGTTACATGTATCCACCTTGTTGTTTATTTAATTATCGCGTTCGCATAGTATAATTGTAGTTTGATTTATTTTATTTACTGTCAGTTAAGTTCATCGAATTAGAACAATCTGGAGTTTATTTCTATGGCATACGGCTCATAATTACTTAAGCACAGAGGCAGAGATATGGCAGAGATAAAGGAAAATTAACGAGCTACGTACATTTTGACAGTTATGAGACGTATTTTAGGTACACGGTATCACCTTTGTAGTTGGTTCCTGGTTCACAAGCTAAATTTTCATTCCTTTATCGATAAAAACGCTTTAAAGTTTTGACACTTGACAGTGAAATGAGTAGAGTGGAAAAAAGTTGAGGTTATGTTGTTTATGTAAAGAAGGTATTTTACTTGCTTTATTTTTTGTTATATTATTGTGTGCTATTTCCAATGATTGATAAAATATATGTTTTCCTATGAACACTTTACATAAAGACTTCGTTCACACACTTTTGAATACATTAACATTTCAATCTTGTCACTCATTACAGAAGTTCCAAAAGATGGCATCGAATTATGCGAAATACTCGCAGCTGATAAAGCACACAAGCAACTACGCGCAGCGTATGAAGCGGCTCTCCAACCGGATCTTCGGCGAGGTCGCCATCCCCACTAACCCGAAGTCGATGAAGGTAGTGAAGATGTTCGCGGCGCGGCCCACGCACACGAACGAGGAGATCGTGCATTACTACCCGAGGCACGTGGAGACGCACGCGCTGGTGCTGCAGCTGCGCGAGTACGGGCTGTTCCGCGACGAGCACCAGGACTTCAAGGAGGAGATGAAGCGGCTGCGCGAGCTGCGCGGGAAGGTCAAGGTGTGGCGCCGGTACGCCGACAAGAAGGCAGAATGAGTCAACTGTTTAGTTAATACTTGATTTGTGATCTGTTCTGGTTATGGCTCTCCGCCTCATGACTTTTACCATCTTATTTAGAGGTATTCCACAAGAATAGGCACATACATAGGGCATATCCATCTTCTAATACTTCTGAAAATGCTAGGAAGGCGATTTGCAGTCTGATAATATTTCATAACTTTTTTTTTATCCTTAACCTTTCTGATGCTTTGACACTGAAAGTACTGAAGGATTTTTTGTTTCTGTCATGTTTCAATAGCAGTGATCAGTGCTTAGACATATGAAGGGTTCCCCAGTCATCAGTGTTCCTCAATATTTCTTTGGTTGATCCTTATCATAGGGAGCTAAATTACAATATCATGTGGTCCTATTTAGTCCACTGTCTGGTGTGGGTTAAAACTTGACAGTATTTTCTCAAGCTTTACTAAAGCAACATTCTCGTGGAATACCCCTTTAGTGACCAGCTGTGTAGATAGATGTGACTGGTGTAATAATAGTTTTGTAAATAAAATCCACTTAAATTATAATATTTTTATTACTACATCATATGATGCTGAATGAACATAGCTCTTGGTCTCCAAAACTTGAAACAAAACAAACATTCCAGGCCAACACAGACGTTAAGGCACCAAGTGTCAGGTTAGGAAGAGTGCCAATTGAAATACAACATGCAATACTTTTACTTCCAAGTACTGGCTAGTCTCTAATGTTCTCTGATTGTAACAAGTTCTTGCAACATGACGAAAACTAACCTATTGCAACACATGGCACTACAAAAAGGTTATACAATAAATTCCTCAGTTTAGTTCTCTAACTACTTAGCAACTAGTCTACAAAAGGTTAGGCCGCCTCGCCGCACAGCGCGTCACTCTCCACCAGCACCTTCTCATCAGTGGGTTCGGGGTCGGGCTCCGCCTGCGGCCAGCGCAGCAGCAGCATGAAGGTCAGCAGCAGCCCCACCACGGGCGCCACGATCGTGGACAGCATCATGCGCAGCGGCGAGGCCAGGAAGGGCGAGCGCGGGGCGGCCGGCGAGGGCTTGACGCCGTTAGCCCAGGGGACTTGCGCGGGGACGTAGCGGAGCCAGGAGTTGAGGCTGCGGGGAGTTTAGATACATAAGCATTTACAATATGTCACAAAGGGAAACTACTCCCGTGTACATAGACCAAATAAAACACCGGCCAAGTGCGTGTCAGGCCACGCGCAGTGTAGGGTTCCGTAATGTCGGTATTACATCAACGCGCGCGCTCCAACTACTTAAGTGCCGTTGCGTCGGCCGAATCCGTATGAAAGCTGCCCTTTCCAAGTACATTTTTTAATCGACTAATGGTCCGAGACTCCTAATACTCGGTAACTATTTATGCCTTTAATACTAAGGGCCACTGAGGAAAGCCGCAGACAAACATGGCGAATCTTTATAGTTAACCCTTATAGGTTCCTTGTCTAAAAGAAAAAGAACTTAAAACAAGATTGAGAAGAAGAGAACATAAAGGAGATCGCCATTATCTGGAAATTCGTTTCTTGGTTCAAGAAGGTTAAGTAAACTTTTTCTGTGTAGGTACTTATAAAGTTAGTAAATAGGTAAACGAACTTGGGCAGCAGCGCGGCGGTGGCGGTGTGGTTGTCGGCGCGGGTGGGCGGCGCGGGCGCGGAGAGCAGGATGAAGGCGGCGTCCGCCGGGTCGTCCGGGTCCTCCGCCTCGTCGAAGGCCGGCGGCGAGTAGCTCGGGTAGATGAAGTGCACCAGCGCCTCGATGCCGCCGGGGTGGACCGACTCTGTAACCCACATGTAAATATAGCCTATACCACCCACGTGTGCCTATAGTCCATACAAAAAGCAACTGCACAGTCAGCGTCATATAGTTAGTAGCAGCCATAGTAGCCAAATATTTCGTAACACACCTTTATTCTTACAGTAATAAAGACGTGTACCGAAATATTTGGCTACCTTGGCTGTTACTAACTTTATGACGCTGACTGTACCATCCAAAGTAGAAGATTCCAATTTCAATGACAGTTTTATAAATAATGGCAACCATATGAACTTGCAGATTTTAACTGAGTTTCGAACTTCCAAGGTATTAACGAAGGTTCCAAATGAACATCGCAAAAATGTAACATGTTTTTTCCTAACGGACTTACGAGCATGAGTCAACGCACATTAATAGAGCTCCGGGCGCCATATAATAATCATGCTACTGGCTCGCTTGAAGGTGGTCGCTCAAGTCAAGTCATGTAGTTATGAATTAGGTATCTTTACTCGCTGTTAGCGTGAGGTGCAGCGAGTGCGAGTCGTGAGGATAATATACAGGTAACCAACCAAAGATAGAGGATTAACTTTAGGTGCCCAATCGGGGCACCATTACCATTACATACAATATGTAAAATATGCCTTTAGTTGTGGCACCAGACTATGACTATTAAGCTGCGAATATAATCAACCTCAGAAGATGGCAGCTCACTCAAAGGATGGTCCAAGATGTGATGTTTGTAGGTCTCATGAATACCTACCTCAGACAATTCTGTCACGGTATGACCTTAACATTGGTTCTAGAGCCACTCAGTTAAATTGGCGCCAGCGCGCCCTATACTGTGCGATCTGCTCCCAGTTTTCTGTAGACATGCAGGGCGCGAAGGTATAGAGCCGCCTTCTCTAGAGCCATACGAGGTTACAATTGCTGTGAGTTCCCACTCTTAAAGCGTCTTAAAGCTCTAACAGCCTTAAAATGTAGCAATTTAAAATGAAATTGAAGCAGTAACCAGTGGACAGATTATTGCAGGCCTCCGGCGGGCGGTTAAGCAGCACGGGCACGCGCGACACGGTGGCGCGCGCCATGCACGACGCGCGCGCGAGCAGCCAGTAGCGCGCCCACACCGCGCCCGCGCAGCCCGCCTGGCCGCGCAGCACGCACACCGCCGCGCGCGACGCGCCGGCGCCCAGCGGCACGGCCAGCAGCGAGTCGCCGCGCGCCCAGCCCACTAACAGTACTAACAGTAATACACGCAGCATTGGCTTTTGTTCAATATTCGCAATAGAAGCGCGCACGGCTGGAGTTTGACAGTCGATTGACAAAGTTGTCAAGCGGTAAGGCCAGTGTCAGTCTTATATTGCGCATTAAAGAGGTTCAATAGTTTAATAATATACCCGGCTGGGACTAAGGTAAGTAACGGCGGGGATTGGCCTGTATTTCTTGCCGCAAGTGCAGCGTGCACGCGCGGTCGCCGCGCCGGCGACCAGTATGTAGTTCCATACGATGGAAATAGAACGGCTCGAGCGAAGGCAATAAGTGTGAGTAAACCTGAAACTCTTAGTCGCACTAAAATGTTGGTTTATCTGCAGTATTAGCCCTTCCCGTTGCGAAACAGCCGGCCTTGATTCTTATTTTTTTAGGCTGGGACGCACCAAACCGTGTGTAATCGTAAGCGGGGTTCGTTAAAAGCTGATTGTATGGAAAGTTTCATAAGTTCCTATGCGATGACAGCTGCCGGCGCCATATTTGGCCATCGCAGTCACAGGAATGGCCGGGTGAGTATCCACCGGAGCTGTGCCAGGTAGCAGAGTGCTGTGCGAGGGAAATATGCTATTAGTGGAGTTATTCCTCACACTCCTCCGATGGATTCTAATCTTAAATCACTATAACTCATGTATGTATGTCACTATTATTCGACAAAGACCTATTTACACCCATTTACGACCATTGACGGGCGATCAACTTATCGTCACAAATAAAACACAAGAAAAATAGCCATCATTTATTTGATTACAAAATTTTTCGTCAGGAAATAAATTGCTGCATAAAATACTTCAACAACAGCGCCGACGCGCCGCCTCCTGTCGCACGACATTGCGACAACAACTTCTACACACGCGATGCAAAATTATACAAATACTAGCAACACTCGTTGAACCAAATGACTTTAATTATGTAGTAACACCATGACAGATACATACAATCCATTTTAATGAATAGTGTTGTAATGAGTAGTATTCGTTTTTCCGCGTACGAGTACCTTAACATACTTAGTAAAATTTAATCTTTCGCGTAGTTCTCACAAATTCCTGCATCATTAAATACACTTGGTTCAACTTTGCGCACGATTAAATACACTTGATTCAACTCTGCGCATGATTAAATACACTTGGTTCAACTTTGCGCACGATTAAACACAGTTGGTTCAACTTTGCGCATGTTTTACAGTTGGTTTAGCATAATTGAATGGTTGTCGGAGGCGGCCGCTGCGCTGCAAGCGTCGTGGGTTGCGTGAGCCGCCGCGGTTAAACTCCGCGAGTCAGAATTGTGCTGTATTTACAGTTAGTATCGGTAGCCACTAGACTACACCCTGCTCCGTAAATCAGTTGTGATATTATGGGCCTTATTTCTAACGTTGATTATTGATTGTGCATTAAAACATTGATAATGAAATAATTGTGAATAACGATATTTTGGAGGTCCATTCACAAGTCAAGCCTACTACAGAACCAAGTATAAAATCACAAAAAATACTAATTCATTCACGGCGACCTGTACAAGGTTTTATAATTATACAACAGCAGACTTCGATTTTTATAGTTGGTTCCATAGTTAGATTAACTTATATTTAGCCCTCAAAATATCGTAACATGATGCGACAGCAAAAAAACATAACCCCCCATTTACAGACAAACTTCTATGCACAGGGGGTCACATTTCCCTGCGACTGTATTCCAAAGGAGTTCAACCGCGGCCGAGCGAGCCGCTCCGCTACAAGCGAAGCACAGTAGAAAACTCGCCAGATACAATTGTATTCAATAGTTACTCTATTATCACATCTCTGGAAAAAATAATAATGGCTGCCCGAGTGACAGTCGGGCGCGTGGCGACCTGCCGACCGTTTATACTGGTCCCGGAATCATCTCAGTAAATTGAATTGACAACAAATGGGGTTTACATACGTAGAAATTTAGTCGTTCTTACTCAGGTGCGACAGGGACCCATAGGGCCGGTCGCCGCGCGCGAGTGAGACACAATACGAGACCGCGAACGGCAGCGGACTTAAAGCTTCGTTATATGAAAATTACTGTACACCTAGACTCGTCCTCGTATGGTGCCATCAACCATTCGATTTAGCACAAGTACGAGTAAAGTCAAGAGGTAACAGCCCAGCTCAAGGATCTTCGTTGATGCTCCAGTCCGGTAACCGAACCTTGTCCCTTTAGTTCACAAGGCAGGCTATAAACAACTGTCAGAACAACCACATATCACAACGAAAATTCCCTTTCTCATTTTCAAGTGCATGGAGCAATTGTTAGAACATTTCGCCACATTTAAATCACTCTTACCTAACTTGACCTTACTTATACTAAGCGTGACATCTCAGTCTACTGGTTACTTCCCATTTTAACCGTAGATCCAGCAATACAGTTCAAATTCGTACAAAAAGTTTCGGTTCTATAGGGTAATGGAAAGAGGCCGAACTAGGACCATTAAGGCTTTGTTTGTGGCGTCGTTGTACGATAACATTCAAACACATGCCGAAGGAGCATAATATGTTTTGAAGTGACGCGACGCGCCGCCATACATCCATGAAGGCTGTACAATGTGGTTTGAGAGAAAGCTGTAGTTTCAATATTAGTGTTTGGGGGCGAGTGCACAGTACTAGCTTACACATGCTTGCTTTACCTAACCTACCGAGGCGTCAACGATTCATTACGGTATGATTGACACGCACTTAAATACATTCAAAACAGCCAAATTGAGTAGTTAAATTTAAATTGTCAATTCGTTGCTATATTTTTCCACATAGAGGGTCTAGAAGAGATCCTTGTTTTAAGATAAGACCGCCTGTTGTTTACCTAGTTTTTTGTTCTGTATTGTTTATTTATTGAGAAGTGAAATAAAGATTATCTTTACTGCCACAGTATTTATACTCTGCTCAGGAGATAGTCCCTTTTAAGCGGATGTATCTGGGGGGGTGTCTGGTTTAAAAATGTTTTGTCTTTGACTTTTGAGTAGTTGTAATGGGTCTCGATATAAGTAGGACGTTATATACGAGGTTGTACTGCAATGAATCGAATACGCCGCTCTAACATACACTTACAATAATCAACTTCCCGGCGTGCGACTACTGTATCTGTATGCATCCTTTAGCTCACGAAAAATGAGCGTAAACTATCTTATTCTAACGGTCAACTATACTACACTATACTATACTGACAATTACAGAAGTAGCGCACGCCTGGTGCTTCAATTACAAATCTCCGAGGCTCCTGGACCATATTTAACCCTTTGGACGCCAAAAACGTCTGACGTAGCTTACAGTGACTGCGCGTGAAAAATTTCGCTGTGCAACTCCGAGCAAAATAACCCACTTAGGTACCTTAACATTTATTGTTAAAATGCTTCATCAAATTTCTATTGCGCTCCACTTTGCGTAAAAAAGAGTTTCATCCTGGCTTTACCAAAATCGTGTAACTTGGGGTTCACCAGCGAAGATTCTCACGCGCTGCCACTGACATGTATTTTTTATTATTTCATTGATTTATTACGAGAACCAACAGCTACATTCACACGATAAACAGTGACAGTGGATACATAGAGCCAATTATAGGAAATGTAATGGATATTTTCACATTATGTATACACGGTGGAATTTAATCGGTGAACAGGAACCCATTTTTCTAATTCAGTAATCGATGGCGGTCACGTTTATGTAATACTTAAGTGGAACCAAGTTTTTTTTTTATCATAACTATTTTTAAGTTGAAATTAAATTTGTATTAAAATTTATTGTCACCCTACTAATGGTTTAGTCTGAAAAGTTTAATACCTCTTTTCAAACTATCAGCCATAGAAACTTAAAACATAAATGAGCAATAAGCTGTCGATTTGTCACTGTCAAATTCATAACAAACGTCTGATCTGTCTAGTTTCCCGCCAAAGCCAGCAAGCACTTGACGTATGTACACTTACGAGTAACTTCCCTTCAATAAAAGTAGGGTGTCCATTTATTCAGTCAGTGTACATTTTACCGATGTTAATTAAGTGTGATTAATTAGATTGTGAGCTATATTGCACGAGATCTCACGTATTGGTTTCTGTGTAGATTGATAATTAAGATTTTTGGATTCCTGATCACCGATTAAATTCCACCGTGTATTATTGATGGTTTACGAGTTTGGTATATACTTATAGCAAGAAGTGTTAAGCAACCCAGTGGGAACCGGGTTGTATGGGCGCTCCGTCACTGGCCTCGTGTGGCATGCGCTGTCAGTCACACTCATGGTTTCAACTAAGGTTCATAATCACCTTCTTAAAGGAAAACGTTGGCGTGTAGGCGTCACTTCCGTACGTGAAGCATGGCGTCCAAAAGGTTTCGCCGTAGACCCGTTGGGTGCCGACCGGAGTATTGTAACCGAGCCTTAGCCTAGCTTACTAGTCTCATGCATCGACAACGCTGACGTTGACGTTCGGTAGGGGGGCGTGTCACTGGTCAAAATACTATTTCACATGAATTTAGTTTATATTGAGGATGAGTATTGTAGTTTGCAACAAAATATATAAAATATATTTAGTATTATCTACGATTTCAGTTGTTGTAAATATAAAAACTAGCCAAGTGCGTGCCGAAACAAGATCGTATCTGATCCTAATACATAACTCACGGCACTTAAGTTCTTTTGTTTAGAAAATACTATTTTTCAGCCTCAAAACAGTTATCATTGAAAGTTTAATACGCAATGTGTCCATGTTTTTTTTTCATAATTTTAGATAACATGGTTTTTTTTTTTATGATATAGGAGGCAAACGAGCAGACGGATCACCTGATGGTATTACCGCCGCCCATGGACACTTGCAACACCAGAGGTGTTGTGAGTACGTTGCCGGCCTTTAAGATGGGAGTACGCTCTTTTCTTGAAGGTTTGAAGGTCGTTTGAAGGTCGGTCGGTCGGTCGGTCGTGTCGTGGTTTTGCTATTTTTACTATTAGGTATTTAAAACTATTCCTTTCCTTCTTATATGTAGTACATTCCATTACTTATTTAAATAAATAAATTTACTATGTATTTAAATTTGCCGAAGCGAGTCATTTACTAAAGAATAACCAGTGCCATATCCCCGTACCATTCCTTATTTACTTTCTGACCACCCGTCGTACATCTGAAGGCTGTGAAGACATTGTATAGTCGCGTCTATAAATATGTATACACCTTGCAACTTGTGTCCGGGGAATAAAACTCAAAACCGTACAAATGTTTTTAGAGTTGGCCGTAAGTAATTAGTAGGACTTATTGCAAGCCAATCAGTACTTTATCGCAGTAAGGTAACATACTGTGACTGTTTCGATTTGTCAAAATGAAAATAACAAGGAACCTTTTGACGTGTCTTCAAGGATTGTGTCACTTCGCTTTTCATACATTAAATGTTCGCTATTTTAGCGTCTTTACAAAACAACTAGAGCCTTAGCCGCCCGTCACGCATGGAAACATGGACAATGTAATGGTTCTACAGGGCATACAATTACAATCCTTTTCTTTGTACGCCTTTTTCAATTTAAAAACAGAAAAAAACATATGCAATTTTATTCTAATTTAGAATGATATAAATTCCATAAAAAAGGATGTGGAGGAAAATGTACCCCATTGTAACTTAACACATTCAGTGCATACGAAGAGTTGAACTTGTAATTTGCAAGCGGAAGTCTCTTTCTAATAAAAGGCGTTAAAAAGAGGCTTCCGCTTTCATTAACAGCTTTAAGCTGTTATGAAATGGCTTTCGGTCACAAAACAATGTTTCAAAAGTTGTTGTTTTACTTTAAAGTTGCTTTGAAAACACCCTAAAATAGCGAACCATCGGTAGAAAGTACAGTCATAAATATATGAACAAAAATATGCGCTTATATTTAATTAACATTAACACTATATTCGCATATTTTTATCACTTTGCCTGAATACATATTTTAATGTTAATCGTAGGCAGCATTCAGTTCGGCGATGACAATTTACAGAGAATCCTGACTGCTACAAGTCTCAAGATTATTTGAATTCAATCTCTACCCGAGTAAAATCTTGTTCCAATACACATAAAGGCGACATTTGCGTGTTTTCGCAAACTAGGCGTTACTATGGTTAGTGCATTTTGTACAAGATGCAAAACTAGTAAATTCAGTCCAATCTAAAACGTATTGGGACATATTTGGTAAATATTAGTAATTATAGATCTAAAGGAAACATAAATGACACCTTTATGTGAAAGGACTTTATACAGTGATTCATGTCGTCGCTTGACCGTTTTTCAAATGTACACGTCTCTTTCCTTTGACGCAGACACGAGGGAGACGCAGAGCGATGTTTAGCGAACGCGGGCCGAGACAGCGCGTCAGGTGGGTTCCCGCTGAGCGTGTCGGTCGGGGCCGCCGCCGGCGAGGCGTGGCCTTACGTGTAGTCGTTGAAGTCGTCCATGGCGACCCGACGCGCGGTGTCACCTAAGAAAAAAATACATATTTTTTATTTATAAGAAGATAATAAGTTATCAGGAAAAGGCTTTTAAATATATCCCAGGGACAGCGACTGCGAGATGTGGGACGCCAGCTGGAAGTTACCTTGCGGCGCGTAAGGCTTGGGCGCACGCGCAGCTTGCGCGAGGCGCTCGTCCTCGACGCGGCGCCGCAGCCGCTTGATGTGCCGCAGCCGCTCCAGGGAGTTGCTGGCGTAGGGCTGCGCGCCGCCGCCCAGGGACAGCGACTGCGAGATGTGGGACGCCAGCTGGAAGTTACCTTGCGGCGCGTAAGGCTTGGGCGCACGCGCAGCTTGCGCGAGGCGCTCGTCCTCGACGCGGCGCCGCAGCCGCTTGATGTGCCGCAGCCGCTCCAGGGAGTTGCTGGCGTAGGGCTGCGCGCCGCCGCCCAGGGACAGCGACTGCGAGATGTGGGACGCCAGCTGGAAGTTACCTTGCGGCGCGTAAGGCTTGGGCGCACGCGCAGCTTGCGCGAGGCGCTCGTCCTCGACGCGGCGCCGCAGCCGCTTGATGTGCCGCAGCCGCTCCAGGGAGTTGCTGGCGTAGGGCTGCGCGCCGCCGCCCAGGGACAGCGACTGCGAGATGTGGGACGCCAGCTGGAAGTTACCTTGCGGCGCGTAAGGCTTGGGCGCACGCGCAGCTTGCGCGAGGCGCTCGTCCTCGACGCGGCGCCGCAGCCGCTTGATGTGCCGCAGCCGCTCCAGGGAGTTGCTGGCGTAGGGCTGCGCGCCGCCGCCCAGGGACAGCGACTGCGAGATGTGGGACGCCAGCTGGAAGTTACCTTGCGGCGCGTAAGGCTTGGGCGCACGCGCAGCTTGCGCGAGGCGCTCGTCCTCGACGCGGCGCCGCAGCCGCTTGATGTGCCGCAGCCGCTCCAGGGAGTTGCTGGCGTAGGGCTGCGCGCCGCCGCCCAGGGACAGCGACTGCGAGATGTGGGACGCCAGCTGGAAGTTACCTTGCGGCGCGTAAGGCTTGGGCGCACGCGCAGCTTGCGCGAGGCGCTCGTCCTCGACGCGGCGCCGCAGCCGCTTGATGTGCCGCAGCCGCTCCAGGGAGTTGCTGGCGTAGGGCTGCGCGCCGCCGCCCAGGGACAGCGACTGCGAGATGTGGGACGCCAGCTGGAAGTTACCTTGCGGCGCGTAAGGCTTGGGCGCACGCGCAGCTTGCGCGAGGCGCTCGTCCTCGACGCGGCGCCGCAGCCGCTTGATGTGCCGCAGCCGCTCCAGGGAGTTGCTGGCGTAGGGCTGCGCGCCGCCGCCCAGGGACAGCGACTGCGAGATGTGGGACGCCAGCTGGAAGTTACCTTGCGGCGCGTAAGGCTTGGGCGCACGCGCAGCTTGCGCGAGGCGCTCGTCCTCGACGCGGCGCCGCAGCCGCTTGATGTGCCGCAGCCGCTCCAGGGAGTTGCTGGCGTAGGGCTGCGCGCCGCCGCCCAGGGACAGCGACTGCGAGATGTGGGACGCCAGCTGGAAGTTACCTTGCGGCGCGTAAGGCTTGGGCGCACGCGCAGCTTGCGCGAGGCGCTCGTCCTCGACGCGGCGCCGCAGCCGCTTGATGTGCCGCAGCCGCTCCAGGGAGTTGCTGGCGTAGGGCTGCGCGCCGCCGCCCAGGGACAGCGACTGCGAGATGTGGGACGCCAGCTGGAAGTTACCTTGCGGCGCGTAAGGCTTGGGCGCACGCGCAGCTTGCGCGAGGCGCTCGTCCTCGACGCGGCGCCGCAGCCGCTTGATGTGCCGCAGCCGCTCCAGGGAGTTGCTGGCGTAGGGCTGCGCGCCGCCGCCCAGGGACAGCGACTGCGAGATGTGGGACGCCAGCTGGAAGTTACCTTGCGGCGCGTAAGGCTTGGGCGCACGCGCAGCTTGCGCGAGGCGCTCGTCCTCGACGCGGCGCCGCAGCCGCTTGATGTGCCGCAGCCGCTCCAGGGAGTTGCTGGCGTAGGGCTGCGCGCCGCCGCCCAGGGACAGCGACTGCGAGATGTGGGACGCCAGCTGGAAGAGACATTATTATTTACTTCACCACTCAGTCATTCAATCATGGGAGTAAGTGGTGAAGTAAGTCAAACAATTAATAACCTGCAAAGTTAATTGCATTTTCGTGACCAGCAAGCTCGAATGAATAACGTTGAGATATCCGGCATACCATTTAAAAAGGGCGAAAATCTTTTTACGATACTGGATTCTTTACACAAAAAAGTTGGTGTGAAACTGGAAGCTGATGAGGTTGACTCCATACACCGCGTGCGCCGTTTCCTCAACCGAAACACTGGGCGAGGTCCTCACGAGAGTAATTTGAATACCGAGGGAACTGGATCGAGGAGCGAAGGCGTGAAAGAGCCGCGCCCGCCGGCGATTATAGTGAAGTTCACGAGACGATTATAGTGAAGTTCACGAGACGATTATAGTGAAGTTCACGAGACGATTATAGTGAAGTTCACGAGACGATTATAGTGAAGTTCACGAGACGATTATAGTGAAGTTCACGAGACGATTATAGTGAAGTTCACGAGACGATTATAGTGAAGTTCACGAGACGATTATAGTGAAGTTCACGAGACGATTATAGTGAAGTTCACGAGACGATTATAGTGAAGTTCACGAGACGATTATAGTGAAGTTCACGAGACGATTATAGTGAAGTTCACGAGACGATTATAGTGAAGTTCACGAGACGATTATAGTGAAGTTCACGAGACGATTATAGTGAAGTTCACGAGACGATTATAGTGAAGTTCACGAGACGATTATAGTGAAGTTCACGAGACGATTATAGTGAAGTTCACGAGACGATTATAGTGAAGTTCACGAGACGATTATAGTGAAGTTCACGAGACGATTATAGTGAAGTTCACGAGACGATTATAGTGAAGTTCACGAGACGGCTGTGCAAGGACCGGCTGCTGGCGGCCGTGCGCGCGCCGCGGCCTCGCCACCACCGACATCGGCCTGGACGGACCGGCTCTCTCCATATACATCAGCGACCACCTTACACCACCGAACAAGTTGCTGTTAAAACGCGCCAAGAAACGAAAAGCCGGACTCCACTTTGCGTATCTATGGACCCGCGATTGTAAAATTCTTATGCGAAAGAACGATACGTCTAAAATCGTCGGAATAAACAATGACACACCTTTTTGAAGAAGAAGTGACTCTGTTCTCGGTGTTTTATAATTTTTTTGCACTGTGTGTGCTGTTATTACTTCTAATCTTTGCTTGTTACTGTCAAGTCCATTGCCAATGCCATTACAATTAAAATTAACCCTTAATAACACAGAAATTGAAGAGGTAGATACCTTTAAACTTTTAGGTATAACTCTAGATAAGCATATGAATTGGAAAGCTCATGTCGCACACACTAAAACTAAGATATCCCAGTTTCTTTATGGACTTTTTACGCTTCGTAAAACCACTAACTTCTCAACTGCTCTATCAGCATATACGCTTTTACACATTCCTGGTTGCGATATGGGATTATAACATGGGGCAACAGCACAGACGCACAAGAATTATTTATAATGCAGAAAAAATGCGTCGGTATCAGAAACTGGGAAACTTGTAAGCCACATTTCGTTAAGCACGGTATAGTAACTCTACCATGTCTGTACACATTAGAACTAGGCATGTATGTGCGGAAAAACACGCACCTGTTCACTATGCTACCAAATAAGAGGCTGAAATATAAACTTAAACTACCTGCACCAAAACTAGAAATGTTTCGTAAAAGCCCTCATTATGCAGCAGTAAAACATTACAACCACTTCCCGGACTATATCAAAGCGCAGGAAAAAGACTCAACATACGCGAACAAGCTAAAATCATTCCTTGCAAAAAAAGCCTACTATGCAGCAAAAGATTTACTTAGCGATAGTTATTAATTAGTATAAATAAGAAGGCTGAAATTTTGTGTTTATTTTATCTTATATTCTTTATTATATGTATCTCAGATACAAGATAATTTATTAATACAATATAGGTACCTATTGTAATACCCTTACAGGGTTCATGTTTGAAACCTTATGTCACTATTGTTATCTGTGTGTGTACTGTAACAACATGAAAGCAATAAAATAATTGAATTGAATTGAAGTTGGATTACGTAGGTATTTTTATACATACCCATATCGTCATACATTTATTTTCCAATAGCTACCTGCTTACAACGACCATTTACCATCATACATGCGTGTTTAAACTTTATGAATGCTGTTATCCTATCAACACAAGAATCGTAGTTATAAATGCCTATTGTACTGCATCCCCTACACTTATGAATACAGAATATATACCGTGTATCTTGTTTATTTGTTTTGCCTACACCGCCATGAAATATGAGATGTTTGAACCGTTATTGTTATGCGCCGCTTCCTTACGTAGGTATGCATTTAAACAACAGTTATATACTTATAATACAAATATATATACTCGTATTTGATCAAAATGGCAAATAAGATTATAAAAGGCTACTATCAAAACGTACGGGGCCTGCGAACGAAATCCCACAGCTTCATTTCACAAATAGCCCTAGCAGATTACGACTTCATATGTGTAACAGAAAGTTGGTTGACCCCAATTTTTTACGACAGGGAGTGTTTCGACGATAGATATATAGTATACAGGTGCGACCGGTCGGAAGCGGACAGCGTGGCGGGGGCGGTGCAGCGCGCGCTGCTGCCGGAGCGCCGACACTGGCCCGTCCCGTCTCCCGCGCACACCGAGTGCCTCTGGATATCGCTCCCCATTCATGACCATAACAATCACTCGCAGCATAAACATTTAAATATTGCTTGCGCATAAATTCCGCACGGACCGAACCACAGGGACACTGTCGAGTCTTTCTTTGACTCGGCTTCTCAACTTATACTCGATCACCCTGACGATATTTCTTATCACCGGAGACTTCAATATATCCCAAGCTGAATGGTTAACTCGGGGCGGGGGTGAACTAAACTTAAACCCCTCTAACAATAGTTTAGTTCAGTGTATAGATGATTTTATGGCGCTTAGTAATCTGAACCAATTTAGTAATATTGCTAATATAAATGGTCGTATCCTTGACTTGATATTATGTAGTACTGATGCCTGTTTTGTTGCTAGGTGTAGTTTTCCTTTAACTCCACAAGATATGCACCACCCTTCGTTATCATTAAACTTAAAACTTAACTACGAGGGCTGCCTTTTAAGTTCTGTCGTTTGCAAACCTCCCGTGTTTGCATAAAAAAGAACTAGTGTCACGTTAAAATATTTGAATTTAGAATTCGAAAACAAAAGAATGACTCGAAATCGGCCCAACCGTTTTAGTACAGCGTTCGTTCAAAGTTGACAAGTCAGTTGTGAAAATGGAAATTTCGAAGCAAAATTTACGTGCGATAATTTTTTACAACTTCAAAAGGGGCTTAACGCGACTTCAGTGCTTCGAAGAGTTGACTACGGTTTTCAATGATAAAGCACCATGCCTTCGGACTGTGGAACGCTGGTATTTAGAATTTCAACGTGGTTGCTCTAGTCTTGGTGATAGACATCGTGAAGGTCGACCAAAAACAGCCGTAACCCAGGAGAACATTGATGCTGTACGGCAACTGATCATCGAAGATCGCCATGCGACATACCGTGAGATAGAAGCTTCCTTAAGTATTTCAGGGACCAGTGTTCACAGTATTTTGCATGATCACTTAGGCGTAAAAAAGTTGATCTCACGCTGGATACCACATTTACTCAGTGAAGACCAAAAAACGGCTCGCGTTCGATGGTGTCGCAAAACTCTGCGGCAATTCAACCGAGGAAACTCGAAACATGTTTACGACATTATCAGTGGTGACGAATCTTGGATATATGCCTACGATCCCGATTCTAAACAGCAGTCGACTGTTTGGGTGTTCCAAGATGAGCCAAAACCGACCAAAGTAATACGCTCACAGAGCACTTCGAAAAAAATGGTCGCCACGTTTGTGGCGAAAAGTGGCCACGTTGCCACCATCGTGCTCGAGGATCGTAAAACGGTTAATGCTGACTGGTATACCACTGTCTGTTTACCAGAAGTTATCGGCGAGTTTCGAAAAAATAACCCAAGACGTCGTATAAGACTGCACCACGATAATGCGAGCTCGCACACCGCCCGGCAAACTATTGCGTTTTTAAAAGAGCAAAACGTCGAAATTCTGGAACACCCGCCGTACAGTCCAGACTTAAGCCCTAACGATTTTTTTACTTTTCCAAAAATCAAGCAACGACTTCGTGGTCAACGGTACCAGACGCCTGAAGAAGCGGTTGAGGCATACAAAACGGCCATTTTGGAGACCCCGACTTCGGACTGGAATAAGTGTTTCGAAAACCGGTTCGATCGAATGAAAAAGTATATTACATATCACGGTGATTACTTTGAAAAACAATAAATACCATTTAACACTTAAATTGTCTTTAGTTTTTCCAAACGACACAACTTAAAAGGCAGCCCTCGTATACGGCACCCATGAAACCTGCCAGTGTCCAAGTTTATCAATTCCACTCGGCTAACTTCGACAACATTCATAATGATTTATCGCAAATACATTGGGATGAATTTTTTGTCAATTTGGATGTAGCTGGGTGCCTAACAAAACTATATAACCTACTATATAAATTAATAGATAAACACGTACCGAGCTATCAGTCCCGTAATTCAAACAAATATCCTATATGGCACAGCAAACCTTTCAGGAAGATTTTAAAAGAAAAAAGAAAATACCATAAACTTTGGAAATGTTATGGAAAACCCCTAGATTATGAAAGTTTGAGAAAATTAAGAAAAAGAGCAGAAGTTATTGAAAAGAAATGCTATAATACGTATATAGAGTTTTCAGAGGATAAAATAAAATCACATCCTAAATATTTTTGGAAATTTATTAAGTCTCCCCGAGCGCGAGGGGTTTTCCCGAGGGACTTCAGTATGGGGTTCTTCAAAAAAGGAGTGTATAAATTCTTAAAGGGTCGGCAACGCGCATGTAACACCCCTGGAGTTGCAAGCGTCCATAGGCTACGGTAACCACTTACCATCAGGTGGGCCGTAAGCTTGTTTGCCACCGACGTGGTGTTAAAAAAAAAAAAAAGTGCTAGGTCCAATGGAGGTATACCACAAAATATATGTATATATGTATGTATTATAGGGTCGCCTTATCCTCAGACGGAACAGATATTTGCAAAATGTTTAGTGTTCATTTCCATTCTGTTTTCGAACACTCGCCTTTACCACCTCTAGATGTTAACCGCTTGGAACCACCTACAAAATCAGTTTTCAACATCAGTTCAATTACTTTGACTAATTAAATTGTTCTCAAATATTTGAAACCTGTTGACATAAACAAGGGTGCTAGGCCTGATGGAATACACCCTGTACTAATCAGTAAATGTGCTAGTGCATTAGTTTCTCCTATCACCAAGATATTTTTATTATCTATGAGGGAGGGGCATGTTCCGCAAATCTGGAAAAAAGCTTGGATTACACCTATCCCTAAAGGTCCCGTAAGTCAAGACATCGAAAATATAGACCTGTTTCTAAATTATGTCAATTCGGAAAAATATTGGAAAAAATAATTACTGATCAGCTTTCGTATGTCGTTCGTGGTCATATCAACCCTAACTAGCATGGGTTATACAAGGGTCGAAGCGTAGAACGTAATCTCTTGTCTTTTAGTGAGGTCATACGTGAAGCCATGGATAATCGACACCAAGTCGACGCAGTTTACACAGATTTCGCTAAGGCATTTGACAAAATTTCGTACAACATGCTTTTGCTGAAACTTTGGAGCCTCGGTGTGCATGGCGACATTTTCCGGTGGATCAAGTCTTACATAGAAAAAAAAACCGGCCAAGTGCGAGTCGGACTCGCGCACGAAGGGTTCCGTACCATTATATATAATAATAAGTTACAATAGTATTTGTACGAAACTATTACTTCTTGAAGTACATTTTATAAGTTGGTCGACTATTACTCGTAAACGTGTAAAGCCTACTTAGCTGTGATAGTTTTCCTTTTAACTTCGTTATATGTACTACTACCATGAATTTTTTCACATATCCCAAAACAACCATTTAGCTAGCAGGGGGTGGGGACACTGGAGTCTAACAAAAATTAGCACTTTAAGGCTTAATATTTCACAAACGGATCGTTTAATCGAAAAATTGTTTTCACAAACCCCCAATATTTTTAAAAGACCTATCCAACGACACCCCACACTATGGGGTAGACGACAATAAAAAAAATCATCCCCACTTTACATGTAGGGGAGGTACCCTAAAAAAAATGTTTTTGAAGATTTTATTTTACCACTTTGTCGGCATGACTAATATGTATATTCATGCCAAGTTACAGCTTTCTAGTACCAAGAGCCTCTGAGCTAAGCTGCGGACGGACGGACGGACGGACGGACGGACGGACATAGCGAAACTATAAGGGTTCCGTTTTTGCCATTCTGGCTCCGGAACCCTAAAAAAGGTCTCAAACTGTCGTACTCGGAGGCTTTTCTTCTGGCTTCAAATATGTTACCTCAGGGGTCCCACAAGGGTCGCATTTGGGCCCTTTTATTATTTATCCTATACATTAATGACATTACGGAGTGTCTGACTGAATCGAAAGCTCTTCTATACGCCGACGACACAAAACTATTCAGAGTCATTAAAACACAAGCAGACTGTAATCTATTGCAAGACGATTTATTTAATTCTGAAAATTACTGTACTACAAACAATTTATTTTTAAATAGCGATAAGTGCACAGTAATAACATTTACGCGAAAGAAAGATCGCATATTATATAATTATAGCTTGTGTGGTGGTACTCTGGCACGCCAGCATAGTATACGCGATCTAGGTGTGATAATTGATGCTAAACTGACATTTAACTCTCATGTTGATCAAATTTTAAATATGTCGTATAGGCAGCTTGGTTTCATTCTTCGTATTGCGTAACCCTTTAAAAGACCTCTTACTTACAGACTACTTTATAATAGCTATGTCCGAAGTCGCTTGGAGTTTGCTTCCGCAGTGTGGAGCCCGTGCTATAGTGTACACAAAATCAGGATTGAAAGACTCCAGAAGAAGTTTATTAAGACAATGGAATTCCGAACAGGAGGTAACTATGAAGGTTACGCCTCATCTTCTGCCAGACACCATCTCCAACCCCTTTCTCAGAGACGCTCTTGTAACGATTTACTTTTTCTATTCAAAATTATGAATAATCTAGTGGATGCCCCTGAACTATTACATAATATAGGTTTTCATGTTCCCCGTAGATTAGAACGTAGTTGTCGCAAGAAGGCCTTATTTAGTACTCGTATTGCAAGCAGCAGATCCAAACACGCACAGCATTCATATATTAAGCGCGCATGTAAACTGTATAACGAGAAATGTATGGACGCAGATTTGTTTGGCAAATCTTATGGTATATTTAAAAGATTAGTTTATACTTTACTTTAATTAATATTGTTTCTCAGTGTAGTATAAGTTGTAAACTCAAATTCACTATATATATACATATATATATATATATATATATATATATATATATATATATATATATATATATATATATATATATATATATATATATATATATATATATATATATATTATGATTCATTGATAGTTTTTGTCATATTTTGTAAACATATTTTTAATTCTTTTTTTTTTCATACCTTTAGCCTGTAACCCTATTAAAATGTAGGAAACTATAGGTCTATTACGATTTTACTCACATAGCCATAGCTAAGTTACTAATGTGTTTTTTTTTTACTGTTTCTGAATAAAAAAAAGAAAAAAAAAGAAAGCTACTGAAAGCTATGAGAAGAGGAGGATAATTACATCGATCTAAATCTGGCCTACTACTAAACCAGGGCAAGAATCGACCACAGTGGATCCGTCCGCTAGACTGGAAAAGCTGCGATTACTGATTACTGTTCCGTCTACTTCGTTTAACACTTGAAATGAAATTAAAATCATCTTACTCATAATCAAGTCTCTACTTACCTATCACTCTGTGCCTACCTGTTCCCTAAGGTTGCCAGAACTCCTGAATATTTCTACAGTTAGCTAGTCATTAAGGCTGTCAACATAACTATCGTCACATACGTTTAAAGAGTCGACCACGCCACCATCCTGGAGTTGGATCTACAGTGTCCGCTTATAAGACCAGCCGAGCACTTCTCCAACACATAGTTGTACACATAAGAAAGTAGGATGCACAGAGTGTGGTGCGGTGAGAGAAGAGGAGAGGGCACTGACCGCACAGTGCAAGGCCAGCTGCCGGGCCAGCGGCGCGGCGCAGTGGTCGGAGACGACGTGCGCGCAGTGCTCCAGGTGCGGCAGGAACTTGCTCCGGATGCGCTCGTCCTTCGTCTTGATCAGCACGCGGTGCAGCCCGTGCTCGCAGGGCTCCACCACCACGATGCACAGGTTGAACTGGCCCTGGAGACAGAACATATCTCAGAGTTGCCGCAACTGATGGCGGCGGGCAGTGGCATGGCCGGGCCACTAGTGGTCGCGTTTAGTGGCGCCACTAGTGGCACAATGTGCGGCAGGAATCAAGTTATTTCCCAAAAATATACATAACTGTGACTAACTGAATTGAACCAATAAGATTGATAGTTTGGGCACGTACTTATACGAATTTTGGTCGTTAGTAACCACTGTAACAAGTCACGTTTACTTGTACTCCACCGCTGTTCCTGACGCACTCACCTTGATGGTGTGTATGGAGAAGTCCCCGCCCGAGTCGTTGTACACGATGGACACGTAGTCGTTGCCGATGTACTTGCGCTTCTCGTTGCACGTGGGGTCCGCCGCGGACGCGGGCATGGCCGTCGCCACGTGGAACAGTACCTGGTAAGTGGGAAAACTTAGCTACAGTACACACAAAACAATACTTCTGCACTTGAGAACTGGTATAGAGGGCAGTTCCTTGGAAAACAACATAAGTTTCTATTGGTGGTTGGCAGGTTGGTTCGTGCACTGACCTGCATGATGTCGTCATGCCACACGTAGGTGTAGCGGCCGTCCTTGCCGCCCTGCTCCAGGTTGAGGAACAGCGCCGGCTGCGCGGCGCCGCCCAGCAGCCCCGCGCTGCTGCCCGCCAGCGACACCAGCGTGCCCAGCTGCCCGAGGAACTCCGCGTACCTGCGAGCGCATATCATCATTTCATTTCCCTGTAAACATCGACGATCATGCCTGTTCCTCTAGCCGCTTCGGCTAAACTCGGCTGTCGCACAACTCCTAGACACTTAGGAGCGTGGGCCCGCCCTTCGAGCCATTGACCCTCTGGCTTGCGTGGAGAGCCCGCTCTGAAGGGACGCTTCAGCCCTTCGAGCCATTGACCCTCTGGCTTGCGTGGAGAGCCCGCTCTGAAGGGACGCTTCAGCCCTTCGAGCCATTGACCCTCTGGCTTGCGTGGAGAGCCCGCTCTGAAGGGACGCTTCAGCCCTTCGAGCCATTGACCCTCTGGCTTGCGTGGAGAGCCCGCTCTGAAGGGACGCTTCAGCCCTTCGAGCCATTGACCCTCTGGCTTGCGTGGAGAGCCCGCTCTGAAGGGACGCTTCAGCCCTTCGAGCCATTGACCCTCTGGCTTGCGTGGAGAGCCCGCTCTGAAGGGACGCTTCAGCCCTTCGAGCCATTGACCCTCTGGCTTGCGTGGAGAGCCCGCTCTGAAGGGACGCTTCAGGCCTTCGAGCCATTGACCCTCTGGCTTGCGTGGAGAGCCCGCTCTGAAGGGACGCTTCAGCCCTTCGAGCCATTGACCCTCTGGCTTGCGTGGAGAGCCCGCTCTGAAGGGACGCTTCAGCCCTTCGAGCCATTGACCCTCTGGCTTGCGTGGAGAGCCCGCTCTGAAGGGACGCTTCAGGCCTTCGAGCCATTGACCCTCTGGCTTGCGTGGAGAGCCCGCTCTGAAGGGACGCTTCAGCCCTTCGAGCCATTGACCCTCTGGCTTGCGTGGAGAGCCCGCTCTGAAGGGACGCTTCAGCCCTTCGAGCCATTGACCCTCTGGCTTGCGTGGAGAGCCCGCTCTGAAGGGACGCTTCAGCCCTTCGAGCCATTGACCCTCTGGCTTGCGTGGAGAGCCCGCTCTGAAGGGACGCTTCAGCCCTTCGAGCCATTGACCCTCTGGCTTGCGTGGAGAGCCCGCTCTGAAGGGACGCTTCAGCCCTTCGAGCCATTGACCCTCTGGCTTGCGTGGAGAGCCCGCTCTGAAGGGACGCTTCAGCCCTTCGAGCCATTGACCCTCTGGCTTGCGTGGAGAGCCCGCTCTGAAGGGACGCTTCAGCCCTTCGAGCCATTGACCCTCTGGCTTGCGTGGAGAGCCCGCTCTGAAGGGACGCTTCAGCCCTTCGAGCCATTGACCCTCTGGCTTGCGTGGAGAGCCCGCTCTGAAGGGACGCTTCAGCCCTTCGAGCCATTGACCCTCTGGCTTGCGTGGAGAGCCCGCTCTGAAGGGACGCTTCAGCCCTTCGAGCCATTGACCCTCTGGCTTGCGTGGAGAGCCCGCTCTGAAGGGACGCTTCAGCCCTTCGAGCCATTGACCCTCTGGCTTGCGTGGAGAGCCCGCTCTGAAGGGACGCTTCAGCCCTTCGAGCCATTGACCCTCTGGCTTGCGTGGAGAGCCCGCTCTGAAGGGACGCTTCAGCCCTTCGAGCCATTGACCCTCTGGCTTGCGTGGAGAGCCCGCTCTGAAGGGACGCTTCAGCCCTTCGAGCCATTGACCCTCTGGCTTGCGTGGAGAGCCCGCTCTGAAGGGACGCTTCAGCCCTTCGAGCCATTGACCCTCTGGCTTGCGTGGAGAGCCCGCTCTGAAGGGACGCTTCAGCCCTTCGAGCCATTGACCCTCTGGCTTGCGTGGAGAGCCCGCTCTGAAGGGACGCTTCAGGCCTTCGAGCCATTGACCCTCTGGCTTGCGTGGAGAGCCCGCTCTGAAGGGACGCTTCAGCCCTTCGAGCCATTGACCCTCTGGCTTGCGTGGAGAGCCCGCTCTGAAGGGACGCTTCAGCCCTTCGAGCCATTGACCCTCTGGCTTGCGTGGAGAGCCCGCTCTGAAGGGACGCTTCAGCCCTTCGAGCCATTGACCCTCTGGCTTGCGTGGAGAGCCCGCTCTGAAGGGACGCTTCAGCCCTTCGAGCCATTGACCCTCTGGCTTGCGTGGAGAGCCCGCTCTGAAGGGACGCTTCAGCCCTTCGAGCCATTGACCCTCTGGCTTGCGTGGAGAGCCCGCTCTGAAGGGACGCTTCAGCCCTTCGAGCCATTGACCCTCTGGCTTGCGTGGAGAGCCCGCTCTGAAGGGACGCTTCAGCCCTTCGAGCCATTGACCCTCTGGCTTGCGTGGAGAGCCCGCTCTGAAGGGACGCTTCAGCCCTTCGAGCCATTGACCCTCTGGCTTGCGTGGAGAGCCCGCTCTGAAGGGACGCTTCAGGCCTTCGAGCCATTGACCCTCTGGCTTGCGTGGAGAGCCCGCTCTGAAGGGACGCTTCAGCCCTTCGAGCCATTGACCCTCTGGCTTGCGTGGAGAGCCCGCTCTGAAGGGACGCTTCAGGCCTTCGAGCCATTGACCCTCTGGCTTGCGTGGAGAGCCCGCTCTGAAGGGACGCTTCAGCCCTTCGAGCCATTGACCCTCTGGCTTGCGTGGAGAGCCCGCTCTGAAGGGACGCTTCAGCCCTTCGAGCCATTGACCCTCTGGCTTGCGTGGAGAGCCCGCTCTGAAGGGACGCTTCAGCCCTTCGAGCCATTGACCCTCTGGCTTGCGTGGAGAGCCCGCTCTGAAGGGACGCTTCAGCCCTTCGAGCCATTGACCCTCTGGCTTGCGTGGAGAGCCCGCTCTGAAGGGACGCTTCAGCCCTTCGAGCCATTGACCCTCTGGCTTGCGTGGAGAGCCCGCTCTGAAGGGACGCTTCAGCCCTTCGAGCCATTGACCCTCTGGCTTGCGTGGAGAGCCCGCTCTGAAGGGACGCTTCAGCCCTTCGAGCCATTGACCCTCTGGCTTGCGTGGAGAGCCCGCTCTGAAGGGACGCTTCAGCCCTTCGAGCCATTGACCCTCTGGCTTGCGTGGAGAGCCCGCTCTGAAGGGACGCTTCAGCCCTTCGAGCCATTGACCCTCTGGCTTGCGTGGAGAGCCCGCTCTGAAGGGACGCTTCAGCCCTTCGAGCCATTGACCCTCTGGCTTGCGTGGAGAGCCCGCTCTGAAGGGACGCTTCAGCCCTTCGAGCCATTGACCCTCTGGCTTGCGTGGAGAGCCCGCTCTGAAGGGACGCTTCAGCCCTTCGAGCCATTGACCCTCTGGCTTGCGTGGAGAGCCCGCTCTGAAGGGACGCTTCAGGCCTTCGAGCCATTGACCCTCTGGCTTGCGTGGAGAGCCCGCTCTGAAGGGACGCTTCAGGCCTTCGAGCCATTGACCCTCTGGCTTGCGTGGAGAGCCCGCTCTGAAGGGACGCTTCAGCCCTTCGAGCCATTGACCCTCTGGCTTGCGTGGAGAGCCCGCTCTGAAGGGACGCTTCAGGCCTTCGAGCCATTGACCCTCTGGCTTGCGTGGAGAGCCCGCTCTGAAGGGACGCTTCAGCCCTTCGAGCCATTGACCCTCTGGCTTGCGTGGAGAGCCCGCTCTGAAGGGACGCTTCAGCCCTTCGAGCCATTGACCCTCTGGCTTGCGTGGAGAGCCCGCTCTGAAGGGACGCTTCAGCCCTTCGAGCCATTGACCCTCTGGCTTGCGTGGAGAGCCCGCTCTGAAGGGACGCTTCAGCCCTTCGAGCCATTGACCCTCTGGCTTGCGTGGAGAGCCCGCTCTGAAGGGACGCTTCAGGCCTTCGAGCCATTGACCCTCTGGCTTGCGTGGAGAGCCCGCTCTGAAGGGACGCTTCAGGCCTTCGGCTCTACGCGGAACTCAACCTACGGCCTCGCGTGTCTTGCCGCTCACCTTCGGGCCCACAACATATATCACTCGACAAACCGTAAATATTTATACGCATTTCCAGATAAAAAAAAAATCACGCCACTGCTCGGAAATGTGGCAAAAGATGGTCAGAAAACTGGCTTCAAATCTGGGGTTAGTTGGACATCGCACGAACAAGTCAACTATGAATCAATCAATCAATCAATTATTTATTCTGCAAATAGGCCACAAGGGCACTTTTACATGTCAAACGGTAATTTACAATAAAATAGTAATCTTACACAATAATCATTTAAAATGATATAATGAAAGGTTAACAAACTAAATGTCACTAAGTTAATGTAAACAAAACAAAACTGCAAAATATGACCATTACATTCGATATACGATCTGTATCCAGCATTAACAGAAGTTAATGATATTATTCAGTATTCCAGAGATGTATAAGGTCTCTGAGCGTCCAAATACAATTAATAATTATTCTAATATTCTAAGAGATGTATACGGTCTCTAAGCGTCAAAACAAAAAAGGAACATTAATGTTATATTGTCAGAGATGTACAGGGTCAATAACAATAAAACGTGTCAAGATCAGAATGATGTCTCTCGTCAATACGATAATAATAATAATAACACTAGTATTTAAGTAGTTAATTAGGTACTATGCCCTTGCAAGCATGAACAGTCCGGACTCCACAAACAGCACCCGATCACGAGTATGACGCATATCTCAGCCATCGCCTCCCTCAACCATATGTTAGGGAAGGTGGCGACCCGATCAACGACGCCACCGTAAGCAAAGCCCTTTGAGCGAGCATGACATATTCAAGCCACCGGACATTGATAATAGCAAAGATTAAGCGACTTGTTCGGCGAGAAACAGCATTACGTGCTCTCTTCTTACATAAAACGGTACAGTTATTTCAGGTAGGTATGGACTTATAATGATTACATGTATTTAGGTATATTCCTAATAGAATCAGACTACTACTGGCTTGACATGAAGTTTTGTTATTATTCAAAAACTACCTTCCGTGAAGTATTGACGCCCTACTAAGGATTTTTTTTTCGTTTTTAGAGATAATTTTGGGTTTTTAATCTATCGAGGAAAGTATAAGTAATCGTGTTTCTAAAGTGTACGATTTATAGAATGAATCCATAAATATCTTATATAGGATTTGCAGAACTAAAGCTTTAGTAATAAACATGCAGCAAGGGATGAAACGAACGCAATAATTTGGTAATTTCCTCGGCGCAGGCACAAGCAGGTACTTACCTAACGCTTCCGTACTCATTCTTCAGTATTAGCACTTCGTTGTCCTGTTCTCCCGGACCCACGTACAGCACGCCCACCTGTACACAGACTCATCGTTAGTTTCCGACCAGTTCACGATCAGTCGATCATTTCAGAAACAAATACGGTACAGATACATATGTAATCATTTTTGGGACAAAGGATCTTCAGTAAAGTATTTTTTGTTATTCAAACACAATCCACATGATGTTATAGAATAAATGAAATAAGTTGAGATGACATTCCGCTGAGCCTTCTCCTCCTGTCTCGACAGTTTTATTTATTTATATAGGAAGATCATCAGCTTAAATACTAAACAGCTTAAAACAGTAGTGACAGTTAGCTAATAACAGATCCTCACCGACAGCGTAATAATTATATAAAAACCGGGCAAGTGCGTGTCGGACCACGCACAACGAGGGTTCCGTGCCTATTAAAAAGGTCGTATCGTTACTGAAATCTTATGGCACTTACGTCCTTTTCTTTAAAGGAAGGCAGTTTTTTAGAAATATCTCAAAAACCTTTGAACCGATCTTGTTCAAAACAAGGCCTATGAGCATGATTATTTTCATATTTTAAAAATACACGGATCATAAATTAGAGGGGGGGGGACACAATTTTAGTGACTTTCGAGATTATCTCCGACTCTATTCACTTAATCAAAAAAATTGCTGAGAAACCTTATATTTATTTTGAAAGGCCTATCGATTGATGTGCCACACGTGGGCTTGCAACGAAAAAAAAATTTTTTGACTTTCAGTTTTATGTATGGAGTGCACCCCTAAAAAAAATTTTTTTATGTAATTTAGTTACAAAACTATGTAGCGGTTAACAAAATACACCTATCCTAAAAAAAATATTCAAATACACCGTACATTTTGCGAGTAAAATGCCTGTGACATACGGACGGACAGACAGACAGACATGACGAATCTATAAGGGTTCCGTTTTTTGCCATTTGGCTACGGAACCCTAAAAATAAGTGAGCAAAAGCCAAACAATAACACAGCGCTTTTGCGTCTTGGTACAGCTACATGATTAAGTACTTAGTTCCTGTAATACCTCAGCCACACTGTGGTCCTCGCGCTGCTCACCGCACTGCTGCTCGCTGCCGCGACGTTGGCCTCCCTGGGCACACACTGCTCTCCTCACGCGATGAATGACAACGCCTTTATCGTTGCGCTCCAAAATCCGACAAAACAGGGAGCGGTGGGCACGACGACGAGCAAGATGAGCGGCGTGGCGAGTCACGTGCCACACCATGGCTTACCTTGTACGTCTCGATGGGCGGCACTCGGTCCAGGTTCTTGATGGTGCGCTCGTGAGGCACGCCCGACACCAGCAGCGGCCGCTCCGCGAGGGGGTTCTGTGTGCTCGGTATTTCGCCTGCACAGACACAGATGCCAAACAGATTATATTAGACAACTTCAGTTCAAGAAAGCGCGGTGGATGGAAACCTCTTTATCGCGGTTTAGGCGCATATGGTCCCGCTCGCAAAATGTCCCTTTGTCCCTTACGCAAAACGACCCTTTCCCAAAATGGCCCTTCTGCAAAATGTCCCGTTCTTAAAAAAAACCGTACCTTTCGTTAAACGTGCTGTTTCTCGCGTAACGTAATATAATGAAAATAAAATACAAAAATAAGCTTACTCGTTGAAAGAAGCTTTCTGGATCTTTTTGTGCTCTTACTCTGTTTACTTCTAACAATATATTTATACTGTGTGTGTTATGGTTTGGTTATTATTGAGCATCGTAAGTATGCTTCGCTTGTAGAGACTATTATTGCACATTTCTTTTTTAATCCATGAGAAGAGGCTTAGTTTCTCTGTACCTGTCATTCTGTAGATCATTTTGTAGGAGGGACGTTTTGCGAATGGGGCGTTTCGCAGACGGGACGTTTTGCGAATAGGCCATTATGCGGAAGGGACGTTCAGCGAAAGGGACTTTAACAGAAGGGACATTTTGCGAAAGGGATGGGACTTTTAAGAAAAGGTACGTTTTGCGAATGGGGTATTTTGCACAAGGGAACCGTTTGCAATGGAGACATTTTGCGAATGGGACGTTGGTGTAAATTTAAAAGGATTAATAGGGATTACCTCGTTTGCTGCTGCGGTGAATACCTGATGTGCTGGTTCAGTTGATATTCTTCGGCAATCCAATCACTTTCTTTTTACTTGCAAGTTTTATAGATTATTTTGAGAGTTAATTTGAGGTTTATTTATGTTTCAAGGTATTTTTGGGTTTTTCATAGAGGAGATGCGCGCGCGCGATGATTTTGAGTTTTTTGTAGTAACAATATGGCGACTGGACGTGACGTCACAGGCACTTGGTATGTACCGGAAGCGTTACTGCCAACTTCCGCAGAGGTAAGGGGAAAAAGATGCGTTCGGAAACTAATAGAATAAGGATATGGATAATATTTTTATAAAAGTGTGTGTGGTGTGATGTAATATGTTTTTTATTGAATTCGGCCAAACCAGACGTTATGATAGAGGGGTATTTGTGGAGTGGGGCCGTATGCGCCAAAACCATTATCGCTTTACACATTCACTGCCAGGAATAGGTATGCTGGTAGCCGATCCCGTGGTTTTCCCACTAAGCGGAAAGCGGCAGGCCAGGCGGCTTCCTGGCAGTGAAAGTGGTAAAGGCGTTATGTTCACGCGGCGCGCACTGCGAGCCGTGGCTCACGCTAAGTGCGCGCACCATGTTTGATACGCGATATAGTGCGTAGGTGTTGCTGTACTTCGTCAACTGTTGTCTGATTATAACTGCACGTTATGGATTTTTTGTGTTTATAAAATTTATAATTATAACATATTTTCGCTACTAGTATTACCCATATAGCGTCAAAATCAACCATCAAATTATGTTAAAAACTGTAAAATACAATATAAAATCATAATAACTAGGCTAATTATTTTTCCAGCGCGATCTTCAAGCCATTAACTAGATCATCGGGACAAGTGGGCATCACTCTTGTCGGAGGCCAACACTTGCTTGGGTCGGTGACACACAGCGAGTGAGGTGGTTAGTCTATGACGCGGGTGAGCTGACCTGGCACGGGCGGGGTGATGGGGTAGGTGCTCATCTTGTGGTACAGCTGCAGCAGCACGAAGGACGGCGTGACGCCGCCGCCCGCGCCCGCGCTGCTCGAGCTCGCGTTGGGCGCTTGCCGGGACGAGTTCATAGCCGATGCCGATTGCTCCCTGTATAAAAACCGGTTTAGCTTCTGTTCAATAGAGGTTGCAACACTCAAAATGTATTATTACTTTAAAAGTAAAAAGGCAAAAAAACATGCTTAATGACGAAAATCCATTCAACAATGTCAAAAAATTACGATTAGCTACAACTGTTTTAATGTTGCTTTTTAGAGAGACAAAACGCTCGGAGCCCATGACGTCACGATCCTCGAGCGTCATAGTAAATAACAATTCTGTGTAAAGGGACAGAAAGTTTGCTATTATTTAACCTCTTACGTTGCTTTTTTCTCTCCAATTGACTAAATTTTTTATCCTTTTTCGAGAAAATACAACATGGTTGATTATTTTATTTAGTGTCGACACCCCTATTCGCGCATCGATTCGATCACAATACAACTTTTATCGATCATCAGATTTGAAAGAGAGTACGAAAACAACCCACTCGGGTTCCTTAAAGTTAGAGAAAGAGTTCAACAATAGTACATTGTTTAACATGTTGATCATGTTAGGTACAGTCAGCGTCATATATTTAGTAGCAGCCAAGGTAGCCAAATATTTCGGTACACGTCTTTATTACTGTAAGAATAAGGGTGTGTTACGAAATATTTGACTACTCTGGCTGCTACTGACTATATGACGCTGACTGTACCTAGGCGTACAGATAGACGCACACCTCAACTGGAACCAACATATTACGTTAATGGCTTCTAGAGTACGTAAACTTATTTATGCCTTCAAAAATTTAAGAGAAGTAGCTAGCACAGAACTAATGATGCAAACCTATAAAGCCCTAGGGGAATCATTGATCAACTATTGCATCACTTCTTGGGGTGGTGCTGCTAAGACCTACATGATCGTGGTTGAAAGAGCCCAGAGAGCGCTACTAAAAGTTATCCTAAGGCTTCCGTTTCGATACCCCACTACAGAATTGTATAATACATCAATGGTACCCTCAGTCCGGAAGCTGTTTATATTGCAATGCCTAAAAATATACCACCGCAAAGTGATTCCCACGCTGCAAGATTCACAGAAAAGACTAGACCGTTGTCCTCTTCCAAATTACAAAAGCAAATTTGCCCGGCGTAATATCAACTACTGTGGTCCACTTATTTACAATAAAATTAAATTGGAATTTATATCTATCAAATCACTTTCTAACCATGCTTTTAAGTAGCTACTGGTGACATGGTTAAATAATATGGACTATGAAGAAGCCGAAAACTTTTTAGGACGGGGTTACCCCGTATCTCGTAGTTAGGAGATTTTGTTATTAACTTCACACTGCAGAATCATGCTCTCACACACACACACACCCACACACCCACACGCACACACACACCCACACACACATATCCACACACCCACACACATACGCGCACGCACACCAGGTAAACTATGTTATTGTTATTGTTATTTGATGTTTCTGGGTTATTGTAAGACTTTTGTTTTATTATATTTCGTCGTTTCATTCTTCAGATATAATATAATAACCAGGTAGTCCCTTAAACCTACAGGCGACTCTGCACGATATTTAAGAGAAGTTTAATTGACTTATAAACTATTTTTAGTTCATTCATTCATTCACCTTACCCTTCCTGTCAATCCCACCTTCAACTGTGCTCATTCTTTTTTCGTGCACGGCGACAAGCGCACGCGCCTCCTCTTTTTCGTTACGCGCCATAATGTCGAAACGTAAGGCGCGAGAGAGGATTGATTATTATCAAGAAAAGATTAAAAAACTTCAAGACGACCGTAGGCGATGGTCGAGAATAATTTACTCATCGTCGTCATCGGAAGATGAAGGTAAGTTAATTTTTTACATAATTATGCCGAGAAGTGATTAAAATGAGCCGACATAGGGATTGACTGCGAGTCATTAACTATGATCAAACACACAACGGGGTTGACTGCGAGTCTCCAACGCTGTGATAAAGCAGAACATACGTGCATTCTTCAGTAGAAATACACGTTTCTCTGCGACACTAATATTTTCTCAACCTACCCTCAAAAGAAAATATTTTTTTCTATAAAGTATTAATCACTTCTTTTGTTGTTTTAGATGACAAAATCGAACAAAATGCAGATTGTCCATCACCGGCTCATGATCCGATATTACCGGAATCTCAATTAGATTGCGAAATTCCCGCGCCTGAACATCCTAGCGACGTACCGGCGCCGGAACCGAATAATGAACTTTCCGTCACTGAAAATCAGACGACGATGCCGGTTCAGCCTGAACTCGATGCGGACATGTTACTAGCACTTGGGGAGTCGACAGACGACACCCCAGAGTTCAGCGAAAAGATCCAAGACAATCTAGCCAAGCTTTGGCTGCCGCTGCTAAAAAAGGGTATGATAAAGGAAACTAAAGATAAACTTCAGAAGGAATATCTCGTTCCCGATAATTGCCGCTTATTACAAGCACCAAAATTGAACGTGGAAATATCAGCGGCTGTACCCGATATGGTTCGCAACCGAGATAAAAATTTGGCGGCTTTGCAGCAACAGCTCGGCTCTGGAATCTCAGCCATTAACAGGGCAATGGATACCCTCATAAAAGGAGCCGATGCCGATAAAATCCAAGCAATGAAACATCTCAGTAATAGCTGTCGTATATTGTGTGACCTTCATGCGTCATCCACTCAGAGTCGCATAAAACTCATCACACCTAGCCTGGACAAAACGTTCTTGCAAGTAATTCAGGACGCGGAACGTGACGAAACAGTTTTCGGTAATAAACTGTCCGAAAAAATTAAGGCCGCGAAGACCATAGAAAAACAAGGCCTTCAAATCAAGAAAGCAGCTCCCAAGAACGTTACTTCGGTTCCATCGGTGAGCAATCGAGCGTCTTACTCGGAAAACTGGTCAGCGCCCCCTCGTTACACGTCAAACAGGGGGGGGGCGAAGGAATGCTCGCAGCAGGCCAACAGCAGGGAACTACACTCGCCGGACATTCCCGGCACAACAAACGGCCAAGACCTTCACCACAACGAATACACGTGCCCAGGCACCGTGAGTCAGGTACATGCAGGTCGAATCTCGAATTTTTATGACTGTTGGTTAAAAATAACCTCGAATCCTATGGTCTTGGATTGGGTCAGATATGGCTTTTCCATCCCATTTACTACACAAGTAAAACAAATATCGGTCCCAAAAAATAATTTCTCACCAAGTGAAGTAGCAGACATGAAACTAGCTATTCAAAAATTAGTGGATTTAGGAGCCATAACTATATGTGACCAAACCGAACCACAATATTATATATCTAAGGTTTTTCTTACATCAAAACCTAATGGGGGAAAGCGCTTTATCTTAAATTTGAAAAGCCTTAATAAATTTATTTCTCTCTGTCATTTTAAGATGGAGGATCATCGCACAGCCTCAAAACTCATTCCTAAAAATGGTTACTTAGCCACAATAGACTTAAAAGAAGCCTATCTCCTTATACCAATCAATGTCTTCATAATGTAAATGAAACTTTAAAACTGCTGCTATGTTTAGGATTCATTGTCAATTACGACAAAAGTTCATTAAATCCAAAACAGACTTGCAAATTTTTAGGGTTTAATTTTAACACTCAAAATTTGACTCTGGCTCTACCCGAGGATAAACGAAATAAAATTGCACAGCTAGTCCACAAACTTCTAAGGCTTCCCAGATGTACTATTCGTGAATTCGCACAGCTCATCGGTGTTTTAGTATCTGCTTGCCCCGCTGTAAAATATGGTTGGGTTTACACCAAAACCTTAGAAAAGCAGAAATATCTGGAGCTATTGAATAATAATGACAACTATGAAGCTAAAATTAAACCTTCAAAAGTTATACTGGAAGATCTTAACTGGTGGTTAAACAATATTTACACTTCAGATAATAGTATGAGATATCCAGGTTTCCATCTCGAAATTTACTTGGAATTACTGGCTGTTTTCCTAGGTTTAAAGAGTTTCGCCCGAAACAGGACTAACTGTGCAATTTTGTTGCGTGTTGATAACACGACTGCCATAAGCTACGTAAATCGTATGGGCAGTATACAGTTTCCACACCTAAACAATCTAGCTCGTTCCCTTTGGCAGTGGTGCGAGGAGCGAAATATATGGATATATGCCTCCTATGTCAATACAAAAGAAAACATTGCGGACGCAGAATCCAGAAAAATAATTAACCCTGATACCGAATGGGAATTATCAGCCGGAGCATTTGAATCCATTATAACACGGTTTGGGCTACCCGTAATAGATTTATTCGCTTCTCGTTCCAATACCAAATGTTCAAATTATGTGTCTTGGAAACCTGATCCCGATGCAATAGCCGTGGATGCATTTACAATCAGCTGGCGCACAAGATATTTCTACGCTTTCCCACCATTTTCGTTAATACTAAAATGTCTTAGAAAAATTATAGACGACCAAGCACATGGAATCTTAGTGTTTCCCTATTGGCCATCGCAACCGTGGTTCCCGTTACTGCAAAGCCTGCTTAAATCGGAAATAGTGTTTCTCAATCCGAATAAAAATCTTCTCCATTCCCATTTCAGGGACTCTCATCCCCTACACAAAGGGCTTACCCTGGGTGTCGCGAGGCTCTGCAACAGTCGTTCAGTCGAAGAGGCTCTCCTCCAGAAGCAATGACCCTTATGCTAGGATCGCTTTCCGACAGTACTATAAAACAATACGACGTCACGTATAAGCTCTGGTGGCAATTTTGCAGCAAAAAGGCTATTGACACCTTTAATCCGCCTAAATCATCAATTTTGTCTTTTTTAACTGAACGATTCAGCCAAAATTGCGCTTATGGCACACTTAACAGCCACCGTTCAGCTTTATCTTTGTTATTGGGAAACAATGTTGGTTCAGATGATTGTGTAAAACGCCTACTCAAAGGAGCGTACAAACAAAAACCTAGTTGCCCCAAATACAATCATACTTGGGATCCACAGGTAGTTTTAAATCGCATTTCCCATTGGTATCCCAATACAAGTTTAAACCTGGAAAAAATTACCAAAAAATTAGTTACATTGCTGGCCATATGTACGGCACACAGAGTCCATTAGCGCTTATTAAGATTGAAAATATAGTTACTTCCAATGATGGTGTCAAAATTGGTATTACAGATATAATTAAAACATCCGCCGCAGGGCGCGAACAACCCGTTCTCTTCCTACCATTCTTTAGGGAAAATGTAGCAATATGTCCTGCTACAGCTCTCAGAGATTATATTTTTGTAACAAAAAATAAGAGAGCTGATAGTATAGGAAACCTTTTATTGACATACAGACCACCACACAGAGCTGCCACTTCTCAAACCATCAGCAGATGGATTAAACAAGTCCTGTCGGAAAGTGGCAATAGACATTGAGGTATTTAGCGCGCATAGCTCGCGACACGCTGCTACTACCGCCGCGAGCCGAGCCGGAGTCAGTATCGACACTATCCGGCGCACAGCGGGCTGGACCTCGAATTCTACTTCGTTTGCCCGTTTTTATAATCGTCCAATATCAGACGAAGGACTTTTTGCAAGGACCGTTTGCTTACCAAGCAATAATCCCTAGAATAAGTCACATAAACAAGATTGATTATTGTTAATCATCCAATAATTAAGTTAGCCAATGTTGATTATTGTCACTCACTTACTTGTAATCTAGTTGAAAATAAACATATTTTCTTACAATAACTTCTGTTTTAATCCACCTAAAGAAAGCAAAACTTTAATTCTCTGAACATCTACCTGGTTATTATATTATATCTGAAGAATGAAACGACGAAATATAATAGATGATCAAACGAACTTCTCGAGCGAAGTTCGATCTCTATTATATGAGTCGTTTCATTCGAAGATATAAAGACCCGCCCACCCAAGTATAACCCTATATTTAAAAGTTTTGCATTTTCTCTGAAGATAATGAGCACAGTTGAAGGTGGGATTGACAGGAAGGGTAAGGTGAATGAATGAATGAACTAAAAATAGTTTATAAGTCAATTAAACTTCTCTTAAATATCGTGCAGAGTCGCCTGTAGGTTTAAGGGACTACCTGGTTATTATATTATATCTTCGAATGAAACGACTCATATAATAGAGATCGAACTTCGCTCGAGAAGTTCGTTTGATCATCTATTTTATTCTATTTTTTATATAAGTGTGTTCTTAACCTAGCAATGTTCCTTATTATGGGCAAATCCTCTGGGGACTGTAACACAGCGAAAGCTAACACAGTCTTTGAACAATAAATTTACTTTTCATCACACTTGCTCGAAAAGGGCTTCATAATGCGCAAACATACAGAGCTGTAATAGTCTGTGTTACGCCCACGGGCGTAATGGTTTTTTTCTTAAATTGTATCTGTCACTCATGCGGCAGTTACAAAGCAAAGAGGTTTTATATCAAATAAGATGTCTTAAAACCTATTTATAAATAAACTTAAACTCAAAAAACTACTGAAACATGTTTAACTGAATTATTTACAGATAATATGTAGTTATTTAGTGTCTATGTAAAATGTTATTAAGTGTTTTCAAATCGTGGCTGTATAGAGAAGGGTCTTTGCCATACGCGCCTCACGTCAAATTCAACAAAATGGCCGACTGACATGTTGCAGTTTTTATTACGATTTGTATTCATTTCATCTAAAATGTATTTGTTTCCTCGCAAATGTGATGAAAAACATTGTGTATAACACGGGCGTAAAAATATTGCAAACTCGAGTCATCAAAAGCCCTCCGCCTTCGGCGTCGGGCTTCTGATAGACTCTTGTTCGCAATATTCCACTTCCGCCCCTCGTTAAACAATGTACTATTACTTTACTTTAACGAGGGGCGTAAGTGGAATATTGCGAACAAGTCTATCAGAAGCCCGACGCCAAAGGCGGAGGGCTTTTGATGACTCGAGTTTGCAATGTTCTTACGCCCGTGGTATACACAATGTTTTTCATCACATTTGCGAGGAAACAAATGTACATTTTAGATGAAATTAATACAAATCGTAATAAAAACTGCAACATGTCAGTCGTCCATTTTGTTGAATTTGACGTGAGGCGCGTATGGCAAAGACACTTCGGTATACAGTCACGATTTGAAAACACTTAACAACATTTAAGTAGTTTTTTAAGTTTAAATTTATTTATAAATACGTTTTCAGACATCGTATTTGATATAAAACCTCTTTGCTTTGTAACTGCCGCATGAGTGACAGATACAATTTAAGAAAAAACCATTACGCCCGTGGGCGTAACACAGGCTATTACAGCTCTGTATGTCTGCGCATTATGAAGCCCCTTTTGAGCAAGTGTGATGAAATAGTACATTACGTACCTAGGGCGGTGAATTCGTGAATGGCCCAGATCGCAGGTGTTTGTGGCCCGAACCAAAGGTGAGGGCTATAAATATGCGATCTGGGGCTTTACGAATTACCGCCCGTGGTGAGTAGACAATTTTACGTCTTCATCTGGCCACAATGCGAGTTTTACCGTACGCGCAGCGTGCGGTATAACTCGCATTACGGCCAGGTGTGACGTAAATATAGTAACTGACCTATGTCTTCTCGTCGGGCTCATGATGGATATAGTGTGTGAGCGCTTGGAGCGCGAGAGCGGCGGCAGGTCGTCCTGCTCGCGCATGGAGCCCACCGTGGGCGCGAGCGAGGCGGCGGCGGGGGCGAGGGCGGCGGCGGGGGCGGGGGCGGAGGCGGGCGCGGGCGCGGACGCGCGCGGCGCGGCGGGCGGCTTGTGCGCGTGCGCGGCCGCGGCGCCCGGCGCGCCCGCCTGCACGCCCAGCACGATGCTGTCGCTCGCCACCTGCACCGCACCAGCGTCATGAGGCTATTACATAAATGTACACCAGAACAGTATCACAACGATACTTAGATATTGCCCACATTCGACTATAACGGCAGCGAAATCTCAATGCCGAATTTAAATAAATATTTACGGACAATTGACCTAGCCCCAAACTAAGCAAACCTTGTACTAAGGGTGCTAGACGACGAGAAACATACTTATATATATAAATGCATATTTAAATATCCATAACACATCCATGACTCAGGAACAAATATTCGTGCTCATCACACAAATAAATGCCCTTACCGGGAATCGAACCCAGGACCTCTAGCTTCGTAGGCAGGGTTAATACCAACTAGGCTAAAGCGGTCATCAAAATGCAGTGGATAAAAAAAACGACTGAAATCTGGGGGTACGGTAGTGCCCCCGCCAAGTCGAGCAAAACAGCGGCACGGCCGTACCATCCTTTTCTCGAAGCAGTTCAGGCCATTTTCGACCCCCCTATAACTTGGTTGTGGATAAAACTAAAAGCCTGAATTTTCAATAACCAAGCACGCATTGTATAAACACGACATATTTCAAATTTAATTCAATTTGAACCAGTAGTTTAAGAATTATAACTAGTCAAAGTTTCTTAATTTTGTCACTGACTGACTCACCGATCATCAAAAGTCTAAGGCACTTTTCTAGCAGACATAGAAGCTTTAAATTTAGAATACAATTAGTGTTTAGTGTATAAATCAAGGGAAAACTATAAATAATTGCAATTTCAGCCCTGTTTTCTAGATACACCAACTGCAACTGCATAAATAAATATACAAAGTTACATTTGCAGTGAATGGGACAAAAAATGAAAAAGCAAGAATGGGACTGCATTCATAATTTGTATGTATTGATAACACAATAACCTACAAAAAGAAGTGAGATCCCATAAAAAACATTCCATGTAAAAAAGAGGTCAAGTCTCGAAGCTTTTCCACCGTAAAAAGTTGTGAGATATTTCGTAGAGCCAGGTCTCAAGCATTCTTATTATTATTTATTAGCTAGCTAAATAAAATATTGTGACTTGGCAATCACACAATACTACATAATTTTAGGTATGCAAAGTCCTTAAATGCAGTAGTTGTGTGATTGCCAAGTTGCATTATTTTATTTAGCTAGCTAGGTACTACGAAATATCTCACAACTTTTTCGGTGGAATATCTTCGACACTTGGCCTCTTTTTTACATGGAATGTTTTTTTATGGGATTTCTATTTCACGGACTATACAACTTAAAGAACTTGATGAAACTTGACATATAAGGTATTGTTAAATTCGATTTACTCTCATGGAAAATTGACCACTCGAAATTATTGATCGAATCTGAATTTAAATCCCCGACAAGGAAAATTGTCCACCCTGAATAATCTTAAAATGTTTTAAAATCAAAATAACAGAATTTAATCAAAAATGTATATTCCACGGAATTCAACTAACAGAAAATTAACAACGACAACAAAAGCTCTGGCATCATACAACGGCAAGTAAATACGACCGACGATAATGTTTCTATTAAAATGAAACCATTTTGTAAAATTTACCACTGGTTTTAATATATTTTACAGTACATATGGTGCTACTTTCCCGCACTAGTGCGCAAAGAGCACTTTCCGTGCATATGTCGAAACTTTAAAGAGCCATATGTACATATGGCTCTTTAAAGTTTCGACACGTGCGAATAGGTAGTTCGCAACTCGTGTTGATTTAAAACATTCCCTTCGGTCGTGTTTTAATTTATCACCACTCGTTGCGAATTTCCTATTTTCGGCACTTGTATCGTAAATAACTATTTCTCAATAATGAAGTGAACATAACTCGCTACATATTGGAAGGTAAAGTGTATAGTTTAGGGTCAGATCTAAATTAAAAAATCAAAAACATTCCAGGCCGCCTGGAATGTTATATATAAATTCCTTTATTTGTCGATTACCAAATTAAAAAAAAAAGTAGAAAAGGCATATAAAAGACGGCACAGCTCGTATTCAGCCAATTCAACTCGTTTTTTCTGTTGCAAACACGACGTTTTTGTATGTGTCTCAAATAGTGTGCGTTTTTTTGTTGGAAAAATACACTTGCGATTCTTTAAAAAAAAAAAAGGCGAGAAATCGTAAATATTTTCACGTTGTTCAACGATATTTAATGTTTATATAAATTTAGTATTTTTTATTCCCCCATTTTTGAGAAAAGCACTATATTAGCCTCAGCCGGAATGGCAATTGCAGGCTTCGTATTATAATTAAACGGACTCGCAAGCTCGTCCGTTTAAACAAATACTCAGCCTGCAATTGCCTCCTTCCCGGCCACGGCAATAATGTACTATTCTCAACAAGCAATAAAAATATTGACGTTGTATTCTTCATAATGGGCTTCAATGTGTCACGTTTCGGGCACAGCGAGACGAGAGATCCGTAATGGCATTTTATACAAAATTGGAGGCCTGCAAGATGGTCTTCTTTAATTTCCATTCCACAATTTGTGGCACAGCATCACGGCGTTCAGCCATGAAAATTAAAGTTTGATTTCTGGAGTTTTCTTTTATATATTTCATTGCATGTTTGAGAAAAGCACTATACATACCTCGGCGTGAAAGGGGTTGCCAGCCTAATAACTATCCTCTCTGTCTTTATATACTCAACCGGCAACCCCTTACTTCCCGGCCTCTGTAGTAATGTATGAACATTACCTTTTGCAGCGGAAGTTGCGGGCCGGGCTTGTCTTCCGGCGCCGAACCGGACCCTGCGGACAAGTCTGACGTCACGTTTATAATACTTGAAATATACAACCAAAATCAAACAAACACTCACCACGAAGCTACTGGAAACAGCAAATTAAAATAACATACAACTTTAAGTGCTCGGCATAGCAGACCGCCAGAAAAATATCGAAGTCAATCCGTTTAACTAGGTCTTCCTGCGTAGTTAAACGGTACGAGAGGAATAATACAATACAGAATTCTTTATTTACCACAACAACGTTACACCCGAATGGTTTTAACTTAGGTAGTGTTTAACTTGGTAACTGTAGTAGTGAGTCTGTGGTTTTAATAGCGTATTAGCCCCCCCGCACTGCGCAGGAACCGACACAGTTAAACGGTAGACTTATTACTATGGATATCTCTGCCGCCGACGATAAGTGATTAAGGACTTGAGGTCCACAGCCCCCCCAGGAAGCGAAATACGTGATGTTAGTTAAGTGTCTCACCCGGGTCCGAGTTGTAGGTCATAAGGTGCGGGTGGTGCGCGGGGGCGGGGGCGGCGGGGGCGGCGAGCGGGGATGAGCCCGACATCTCCTCGGGGATGGCCTCGCAGGACACGCGCATGTCGCTCTTCTTGGCGGCCTTCTTGGACGCGTGCAGCGAGAGCGATGTGCTGCTGTTGAGGACAATCTCTCTATAACCATGATCGCTCGCAGATTCGCTAAGTGCTCCAATAGTAGTTTATGCAACTGAATCCCTTCGGCCGTCTACAGAACCGGAGTTTCGGAACTGGTTCCGTACGAGGCTTTAAAATTACTTGTATGGAACTGGTTCCCTACGAGGCTTTTTTTTTACTTTTATGAAACTGGTTCCGATCAAGTAATTATTATATTTCATCAGCCGTGTACGGAACTCATGAGTAAAGACACAGCGAGCGGACGCAGAAGCGAAAGGACGTCTAAGTTATTTTCATAAAATATTTTGTATGAGTAAACTCTATGTCAGCCTTTGTGTAAAATCCTGGCTGCAATTCAAAAAATAAAATAAGGAGCATGATGTCAATCAATCACTACTGTCATTTGCATTGCAGTCTTAAACTAAGGATGAATTTCATAAAAACTGAAAATGACTTTGTTGACGAAGCTGAGCAACAAGATGATCAACTTGCAAGGATTATCGATATTGGAGGGCGGTGCATCTTTTTCGGATGCAAAATGGAACCGCTTTCGGAACTGGAAAACTTACGAAGGCTTAACTTGCTTCTTACTAAAAACTTATATGTGCCTCCCGGCAGTCAAGTATGTCAGCAACATTTTATATTACATGACTGGGACCAACTTCGAGCAGGTAATCTTGTCGGAGATTTTCATCGAGAACATGTTCAAGATATATTGGACTTGTATAAACAAGGACTCCAATTGGTAAATTTTACATTGACATCATTTTTTCATTAGTAGGTATTAATGTATGATTTGTCAAAATAAAGAGTTTCAAATATCATGATTTTAATTTAAAACAATACAGATTTTTTTTGTTTTTATTCCTAATTACTTTTTTTGTAGAATATCATGTTTTATTACTTACTAGCGACCCACCCTGGCTTCGCTAGAACCAGCTACATGTCACCATATTGACATTGACTGTACTATACAAATTAGTAGGACCAATGCCCATACATAATTATGATTTTCTTGTTACAGTTCTACCGGTAGAACCATGGACAAAAAGAATTGCCCGTGGTACTACCAGTAGGACTACGGTAGGACCACGGGCAACAAATGGTCGAAGACTAGTGCAACGGTGAGCACTAGTCATTTTATCTTACTAAGTCTACACGGAGCGGAAAAAACCGCGGGCAAACTCGCTTAGAAATAAGTTATCAACTTTAAATTAAACAAAACTTTATTTCTGTTAACTTTGGATACCTACTAAGAGTATATATACTCTGACAATCCATTATTCAATATCCAGATAATCTAAATGAAAATAACCTTCTAACTTTGCTTATTACCTTAAATATCCGCTTTACTTCTACAATCTTAAAATTTAAAAGCATAAGGGCAAATTAACTCAAGGCAGTGGCCTGCTGTAATTAATCCATTATTTAAATCGTTTACTGCACTATTAATTTCCTGGTCTATTTCAAGATAGATTTTTGCCTTCTTTGTTTTTTTTTTTAAATATAAGTAATTTTCGTTTCCTTGATCAGTATGTCTAGTAAATTTGCAACTGTTGTGTTGGTTTTCGCAATAAAACGATTGATCCGGCTGTGCCATCCTTCTAAATTGTTTGTTGTCCGTAGTTGCTCCTCACTACAGCAACAGGTTTTGTTGAAGTTAGAGTTCTGTAGCCATTGGGATTTGAAGTATGCGTTAAATTTATTTATAGCTTCACCAGGCGGGTTTTTACGCATTACATACTGGATACCACTCTTTGTAAATTCCGGTGGCAAGCGTGCAATTCCAGCACATAGTGACACGTGCCGTTGTATCACAGGTGTGGTAATTTTTAATTTTTTGGCTTTTCGAATTAGGCTTCGATTGAAATGAAAGTAGCAGCCTTTGATTTTAATGCCAGTAAATACTTTGGCTACTGCATTCATTGCAGCCTGTTCATAGTCCATTGTAATTTTTAATGGCTTCCAGTCAGGAAAGACTGATTTGATTAGTCGAAACAGAATCTCATATGTTTCCTGTCTTTTATCAGGTAGCAAACAAAAAATTATCGGAGTCACGGATCTATTTTCCTCGTTATAACCATGGATCGAATATAGCTGCTTGAAAGGCTTTGGGCTGGATTTGAAAGTGCCATCAGACAATATATGTCTGAAGCTTTTAACCACTGATCTCACATTTTCACGACAGAATATAAGAATTCTTTTTCCATCAGTTGTATTGTAATCAGCTAGCAGGAAATCTTGAAACTTTTTTGGAACTACTACATCACTACATGATGGAAAACGCATCTTGGGTGCACCCAATATTTTGTTTCGGTTATTAATTAAACCTGTTTTTTTATTTTCGAAAGGCGGTATTTCCGCCATCAAATGCACGCCCTCATTTTCTAGATTGTATACCATCTCATCGTATTGTTTATGGATAGAATCAAAATTGGAGCCAGTGTTGTCTTTGAGCTTGTCAAGTTCTTTTAATATTTTATTTTGGGCTTGGTTTGGTAAACAGACCGCATTGTGTGTTTTGGTTTTATCATGGACCACTTCGTTCTTCTTGTTTAAATTAATACTCCCTTTGCAGCCATCATTGTTATTTGAACATAGAAATATAGTGTTACCGTCTGTGTATGTCTTCTTACGATGATATTTCCGACCTTCAAATAATAGAGCAATACCTCCTCTTCGCGTTGAAATAAATTCAATGTCTCTTAAAGACATTTCAATGACGAGTATAAACAGAAAACACTCCTATTATTTATGTTATAATATAAGCAATAGAAATAAATACTTTCTCAAATAAACATGAATTGACCTATTGCACTACATATCAATATTATAGCTGTCATAAAATCATTTCACGTACCTATGATGTCTTATTTATTCATCTAACTGGCCAGTTACTTATCATGAAAGCGTTTTACGGAGAAAATACTGCATAGCCAGTGACACGGCCTTCATGCCAAACCTTTTTCGGTGAACAAGGTCTCACAGTTATATACAAATAAATTAAAAGCCATGTACAGAACCAGTTCCATAAAAGTAAAAAAAAAGCCTCGTAGGGAACCAGTTCCATAGAAGTAATTTAAAAGCCTCGTACGGAACCAGTTCCGAAACTCCGGTTCTGTAGACGGCCGAAGGGAATAATATTATTCAAATGGTATAATAATAATATCTGGTTACCTCTACTTTATTTATACTAGTTTCAGAGAGACTCTACGGCAGTTAGCTACACCGAGGTACGACGACGAGCGAAGCGAGGAGGAGTGTTAGGTGAACTGCGACCTACAGCGCGCGAGCTGAGCGAGCGTAGCGAGCGTGCCGCGGCAGCGGCCGGCGAAGCGCCAGAATCGAAACCTTCACTTCCTCATATAAGATAATCACCTGGACTTTTGTGCTTACCTATGTAAATATTACTAAAAAAAAATCGGTTCTGGCGCTTCGCAGGCCGCTACCGCGGCACGCTCGCTACGCTCGCTCAGCTCGCGCGCTGTAGGTCGCAGTTCACCTAACACTCCTCCTTGCTGCTGAATCCTCAATGCTGGACATACGAGTGATGCACAGTACATACATGTACTTAACAATAGGGTTAGTGGTTACATTAATGATAGTAATTTATAGTACATTGTTTAACGAGGGGCGTAAGTGGAATATTGCGAACTAGTGTCTGTCTTTTAGATGAATCTAGTTTGCAATATTCTTACGCCCGTGTTATACACAGTGTTTTTCATCACATTTGCGAGGAAACAAATACATTTAAGATGAAATGAATACAAATCGTAACAAAAACTGCAACATGTCAGTCGTCCATTTTGTTGAATTTGACGTGAGGCGCGTATGGCAAAGACCCTTCGGTATACAGCCACGATTTGAAAACACTTAAAAACATTTTACATAGACACTAAATAACTACATATGAAATCTGTAAATAATTCAGTTAAACATGTGCAACTAGTTTTTTTTTAAGTTTAAATTTATTTATAAATACGTTTTCAGACATCGTATTTAATATAAAACCTCTTTGCTTTGTAACTGCCGCATGAGTGACAGATACAATTTAAGAAAAAACCATTACGCCAACACAGGCTATTACAGCTCTGTATGTCTGCGCATTATGAAGCCCTTTTCGAGCAAGTGTGATGAAAATAAATGAATTGAAATTGATAACGTTATTAGTCCTACCCTGTCACATAGGGACTGACCCGGGTACAAGGTACACGGGTCGGCGAGTCACGCAGTAGGGGACGCGTGGGAGCGGCGGACCGTGGCGCACGGCCAGTGGGCCGGGGTACACGGGTCGGGTACTCACGGCTCGGCGCTGGGCAGCAGGATGAGCAGCTCGGGGTCGGGCGCGGGCTCGGGCGGCGGCGGCGAGTCGCGCGGCAGCTTCCAGGAGGACATCTCCGGGGACGAGTTGGAGCGGCGGACCGGGTGCCGGCTCTTGCCCTGGATCATTTCAATAAGTCAGTATGTATATAAGTCAATAATGTCAATACATTATTCCATTCTTTGTAACATTTCCTACGCCATTTTTCATAAATTTTTATAATCACCCGTACGCCGCTATCTAATCATAAATTATAAATTTTAAATTCCAACCTACAATGAATAACAGCTGACCCCGTATCACGGTCGGCCTTATCATTCGATAAGTGACAGGATAGAGCGTCCGTCACTGGCTGACACCGTTCGATATAACGAGACGACGCTCCTATCTTGTCACTTATCGCGTGATATGTGCGTGACCATGATACGGGGTCTGGTTTACCCCACGGGGTCGATTACCCCCAGTGGCCCATTGGTCGTGCGAGTTACCTCGGGCACGTAGAGCAGCATGTCGTCGTCGCGCGCCGCGCCGCGCACCGGCGAGCCCGGGATGTTGATCGGCTGCGTGCTCATACTGACGGACAAACAACAACTTATACACTACCACTCTCGATTTCGGATCACCCTTAAATAACAGCTAAGTATAGGTATTTTTTTAATACTTAACACTAGTTTTATGTACTTAATATACTATTCTTTATAATACCCTGCATTTACAATTTCCGGGATCCTTTAATTTTATTATTTGGCAAGGTTTTTTCAATGTTCTTTTTGCATTTTACATGTAAAATTAAATAAAGATCATGACAGGATTGAAACAACTGTACAATCTTGCAGTATTTTAGGAAATGTGACGGTATTTTATCGAGTTGTATTATTACGCCTTACTCTCCGCGAGTGTAGAGTCTATTCATTGTTACCTGTCCTATCATGTAAATAAACATGACGTCAAATATGATCATAGACTATGACTGGTGATTGGAAATGACGATAAAATATATATAAAGTGTGATTCATAGACAATCAAGACATCGTTATGTCAGATATTTTTGAGGTCATCGTTCGTTACTTCGATTATTAAACAAAATATTAGTATATCAATTGTATTTTGCAGTGGTTACTTGGTTGATTTAAATACTTTGTGTAATCCCAGAGAAAAGTGTGACAATGACTTTTTGTTCACATGATAAGCCACGTAAGGATGAATAGACTTTAGTTAGAGTTACGAGTGGCTCTTATTGTTAGTTAAACCAATGACGTGTAGTTTCAGTGTCCGAGAGGCAACAGGATGGCTCGCGGTGTTTGAGCTCCCCGAAGTGTTATGGACACGTTGTTTCCACGACATTCAAATACCGCGAGCCATCCTGTTGCCTCTCGGACACTGAAACTACGCGTCATTGCTTTAACTAGAATAGCTGCTTTAAGCTGCTCAGCTTCCACTGAGGCGGGCAGGAGCGGAACAGACATGAACCGAACAAGGTAACAATCATCCGCTCCTTTCCACTTCTCAGTACAAGAGGCGCCCCAAAGAATACACCGTGGTTATAAATGTTATAATGCCACAGGGTTTTTGTAGAGGGTCATTTCAAGTTACAGATGTATACCAATATGCCCGCAACGCAACGCGCATAGATGAAAATTGTCACGGAAAACTTCCACTAAACACTACACACATAATCCCTATATTATGTTTATATAACAAAAGAAAAATGATCTGAATAAAAACGGTATTTTCTTTATAATTCAAATGTTGCGTGCCTGCCACGCCGTAGGACACCCTATGTGCATGTTTATGACTATAAACTTAAGAAGTGTAAGCTAGTTTGAGTGGAGATGTTACCGTAAAGGTTGCGGGGGTCCGATGCAGTGCGTGGCGGCGTGAGGGGGCTTCCTCTCGCCCGCCACCACAGAGTCGGAGCTGTGGAAACATGTATTCATTAATAAATACGAAAATACACGATTACATTCAGCTGAACATTAGCAGAAATCGTATCGCCCTGCTTCCAGCGATACGTCGCTATCGCAAAACCGTCGTCATGCGATGTAAATGTAGCATATGATCAATAACAGGTGTTCGGACAACCAGATTAAAGGTTAACGTACACGCGTGTCGGAGGCGATTCGGTGAGGCGGCGATGTGTGTGCGTTTACCTTAAGGGGCTACCCGAGGTTTTCATCGATTATTGACAAGTTTTGAATCGTATCTCCTACTTTTGCACTACAGATAGAATTATAAGTCAAACGGCTATCGGTCCTTCAATCTTTTATCTCCATTTTTGTCTACCGGATTTTGAAAGAAATGAATACTTCATTTTGTATTTTTTTTTAAACATTGTCTAAAAAAACACTTATTTTGATCTCTATTGACGTGAAATATCCAATTAACTATTTGGGTTCGTCTATGATATTTCTAAAAACGTGTCTAGGGTTTTCATTTTAAACTAATTAACACAAAAGTTATGGCCAGAAAACCAGTTTTTAGGCCTAAAATTGTTCAACTTTGATGCAAAATATCTCGATTATAATGAACTTTGTAGTAAATATGGGATACTATATTGCTTAAAGCCGTTGTTGTTAATATAATAAGCTACAAAAAACATTAGAAAACTAAGGGATTCAGGTCGAAGGTAATTGGCGTATGGGAGCCCCTTAAGGGGGTCAAGGAAGTCCTAGACCAAGTGCCTGGGCACTTCATTGTTCACGTGGTGTATCCTCGGGACATTAGGACTTTAGAACGTAGACATAAACAGAATAAAGTAGTAGTGTTACCTGGACTTGTGCAGGTCCTGCGCGTGCGCCGCCTGCGACGCGGACGAGCCGCTCCGCGAGCGGCTCTCACCCTCCGACGCCTGTCGCAGTCACACACATAAACGATCACGAGCCGAAATCGGTCACACTTCCATTTGCTAATCTATCAGGTGGTCCCCTGGCCATCAGGTCAGAATCTGATGATGGGATCTTGGAGAAATCGTGAGAACGCTTCAAATTGTATAGGCACACGTGAAGCAATCTGGGTACTGATTTGAAGTTGGTTAAAACTTTATTTTTAAAGTAAATTATATAGATTCTGTAGGAACCTAGGGCACGGTAATCAGCCCTTAATTCGTCAGTGTCCAGCCGGTCATGCCAACTCTTCGGCATTTTTTTTGACCAGCCGTACGTGGCTTTGGACCTTCGCGAGTTATTGTCAAAGTAAGAGGGGAGCAGGTCTCACGTTGCTGGTCCTGTCCTCGTTGCTGGACGCGGAGCTGGCCGGCGCGGCGGGCGCGTGCGCGGGCGCGGGCGCCAGCAGCGCCAGGATGTCCTGCAGGGACGACTCCGACTGGTTCTCCCAGCCCATCTGCACAGGGGAAGCTCCGTCACGAGGGCACAGAGCTTAGAGCGAGTTGCGCCACTCACGGTTACAAGTACACGTAGTTGAATATTAGCTCGGTAGGTTTAGGGGCCTGTTTCTCTTCTCCTAGCGTTATTCCCGGTTGTACAGTAGCCATCAGATACATCGGAACGGCCAAAGAGTTCAGAAATATCTGAAAACATCTTTAATGCCTCGACAATAGAGACATGTTCAGATATTTGTAAGCATTTTGGCCGCTCCGATATATCCGATGGCGATTGTACCCTTAAAGGAGCCCGGAGTCTAAAAAGGCCTTGTAATATTTATTTTTTATTTTTTGGGACAATCTTACACGTCTTGACCTACTCTCAAACTAAACAAAGCTTGTACTATGGGTACTAGACGACGATATACATACTTATCTAGAAAAATAAATACGTAAATACATAGAAAATATCCATGATTCGGGAACAAATAATCGTGCTCATCACACACATACATGCCTTTACCGGGATGCAACCCGGGACCTCCAGCTTCGTAGGCAAGGTCACTACCACCTAGGCTACAGAGGGCGTCATGTAATCCAAGCGGAAGTCCTGCAAGTGTCGACAGTACCTGGTTCTGCACGCGCATGAGCCAAGCCACGTCGCCGGACGGCGAGCGCACGTGGATCTCGGCCCAGTCTGCGCACCAGCACGGGCACGCGCCGCCCGCCAGCTCGCCCGCGCGCGACCACGCCGCCTCCTCCGTGTCCTGCAACACCAGACCCATACACGTATCCGACCATCTCTCAACGTTCACGAGTGCCAAAAGATCGCTAAAACTGATGATGATCGTGAATCGTTAACGTGATATATAAGGTTCCCCTCATGGGCCACCATCATTACCCAAACTCAAAACATTTACACTTTTACATATTATAAGCAAGAAAGCAAGCAAGACAATAGATTATTCGTGGCATTTATTCATGACATAAAAAAACAATAGTACGAAAATAAAATATAAATTATACAAACAACGCCAAAAAAAAACTTCATTCACACAAAGTTATTTATAAACTTTAGTATTGTACTTTGTACTGCATTTCTGCTAAAGCTTTTGGATGACGCATGTATCTTGTTCGTATACATAGGTCGAAAGACAAGTTAATGATAAAACCGATCTCTGACTAAATGAGCATAATAGAGTCTAAACTAAATAAATGAACTTACCACTTCTTTTGAGATCTTTTCGAAGCGCTGCGTGAAATTGTAGAGCGCTTCTACTACAGGGTTGTATTCGGCCGAGTTTTGTCTGCAAGTCCACAGTAATACATCATCGCAATTAAACATTACATTTCATATTATCCCACGAGCGGGCTCATACGTTTTCAATAATATTCAGACAGTGAATATTTTCACGGATATCTACATCTACCCTAACCAATTTTAAAATTTTCTAGAACTAAAAAGAACACAGACAACGCTTTAACATTCACAAAGCATCAAATAGACTCACATGCATCACACAAAACGTATCAAGCCCACGTGTGTTATTAATTAGTTTAACCACCAAGAAATTAGTTAATCTAAGGTTGTTATGGTGGAATTAGTGACGGCATTTGCGATATTTTCTGGACTAGGAAACAAGTGATATCAAATATGTCTCTTCATAAATCGCATATGTCATCACAAAATTGTCAGGAAGGTTAGAAGCGACAGGCCAATTGTTATCGAATACCAATCTTTGTAGGTCATGCAATCCTATTTATTTATGAATGTTGTCAGGTACATACGTTTCGCGATCACTCGGAAGAGCCTTCGGCGAGACCAGGCTGATTAGAATGCTGTCCATAAGCTAACTGTAGTACACTTATATGGCTATACACCGATTGCCATGCTAGTGTTACCACAATCGTTGAGTTCTCCGTCGAGCGGCTGAGCTGCAGCGAGTGCTTGCTGTAGCTGCCACACCACACCACACGTCACCTGGTGTACCCGTGTGTACCTGGAGGTGACGGCGCTGGACTCGGGGCGCGCGTCGGTGGACAGCGAGGAGCTGGACGCCGAGTTCTCCGTCGAGCGGCTGTGCTGCAGCGAGTGCTTGCTGTAGCTGCCACACCACAACACACCACACGTCACCTGGTGTACCCGTGTGTACCTGGAGGTGACGGCGCTGGACTCGGGGCGTGCGTCGGTAGACAGCGAGGAGCTGGACGCCGAGTTCTCCGTCGAGCGGCTGTGCTGCAGCGAGTGCTTGCTGTAGCTGCCACACCACAACACACCACACGTCACCTGGTGTACCCGTGTGTACCTGGAGGTGACGGCGCTGGACTCGGGGCGCGCGTCGGTGGACAGCGAGGAGCTGGACGCCGAGTTCTCCGTCGAGCGGCTGTGCTGCAGCGAGTGCTTGCTGTAGCTGCCACACCATACCACACGTCACCTGGTCTACCCGTGTGTACCTGGAGGTGAGGGCGCTGGACTCGGGGCGTGCGTCGGTAGACAGCGAGGAGCTGGACGCCGAGTTCTAGGTCGAGCGGCTGTGCTGCAGCGAGTGCTTGCTGTAGCTGCCACACCACAACACACCACACGTCACCTGGTGTATCCGTGTGTACCTGGAGGTGACGGCGCTGGACTCGGGGCGCGCGTCGGTGGACAGCGAGGAGCTGGACGCCGAGTTCTAGGTCGAGCGGCTGTGCTGCAGCGAGTGCTTGCTGTAGCTGCCACACCACAACACACCACACGTCACCTGGTGTATCCGTGTGTACCTGGAGGTGACGGCGCTGGACTCGGGGCGCGCGTCGGTGGACAGCGAGGAGCTGGACGCCGAGTTCTCCGTCGAGCGGCTGTGCTGCAGCGAGTGCTTGCTGTAGCTGCCACACCACACCACACCATACGTCACGCAAGCGACAGGCACGGAGTGCCAGTGCTCGAGTCAAACCTTTGGTATCATTGATATAAAGGGTCTCTCAAATAGGGCGGGTCGATGTTGACAGTTTGTGGCGGCCATGTTGTTCTGACGGCATCTGTCAAATCTGTTGTTTATTATTCAGTAATTGATGCCAAATAACCATAGCAACTTACACGATAGAGCAGCATCCGACTGATCCAGGAGCTCAAAGTTAATCATCATAGACAACGCCGGTTGTTCGCTGACTGGGCTTCGGGACGTTTGGAAGAGAACCCCGGTTTTTCTCGAAAAATAATCTTTAGCGACGAGGCGCATTTTTAGATCAATGGTTTTGTTAATAAGAAAAATCGCCGTATATGGGACGACCAGAATGAGGTTTACCAGGCCCCTATTTTACCAACTTGAAAATGTCACCTGACACTTACAATTCACCATACGTTGCTTGTTCTAGAAGTTAAGGTGGTTGCTAGGTTACTTGTGAAACCAGTAATGTACGGAGAATTGTCGTTTTCAGGTGACAATTGTCAAGTTGGTGAAATAGGTGCCAGGTGACAATGCATCCACAAAAAGTTACTGTTTGGTGCGGATTTTGGTCCGACGGCGTCATCGGCCCGTACTTCTTCGAAAACGACGTTGGCGAGGCCACCACCGTCAACGGCAAGCGCTACAGATCAATGATTAAACAATTTCTTTTGGCCTGAATTGAAAGATATGGACGTGGACGACATGTGGTTCCAGCAAGACGGCGCTACGTGCCACAAAGCGAACGACACAAAGGACATTCTGCATGAACGGTTTGAGGGTTGGCCACCAAAATCGTACGATTTGAGTCCGCTAGACTTTATTGTGGGGTTTTCTGAAGTCGCAGGTCTATGCCAATAAGCCGCAATCAACCCATGCCCTGAAATTCAACATAACGCAGGCCATTGCTCATATTCAGCCGGACCTATGCAGCAGTCATTGAAAATTGGACCTCTCGGATCCGTGCCACTGTTCGAAGCCGCGGCGGACATTTGAACGATGTCATATCCCATACATAATGGCATAAATGGGCCTTTCACAAACAGCTTGTTATATTCGATTTCAACATCGACCCGCCATATTTGAAAGACCCTTTAATCGAATAGACTCTAGTAACTAGAGAATCGAATTCTCAATCAAATGATGAAATTTGCCTGCCAAATTTGCAAAACCCATGAAAAAAACAACCAGGAAGTAGATTTTTGACCATCGATACACATTTTAATCTATGTCTCGTGCTCGCTCCCAATCGCACCGACGTATTTAGTGCGTAAGAGATGAACTTCATCGATGCCCATTTCGAATTTAAGAAAAAATACAGTCAAAGCGCAGAAAATGTGAATTAAGAAGAAGACTCGTGTATGTGTTTTTTTAGGAATCTACAAAAACGCGCCTTTAAGAAACATCATAAGAGATGAACTTCTATAATGTACAGTCTATCCATTGGTAGGTAAGTTTGACTCGAGCACAATGTTAGTAAGGATACGATGCGGTATATTCTAATGATAGGTATCTGACTATAAAAAATATATTTTTGTCTAGATGATGTTCTACCATTGGAACAGACCTAAGGATTAGTTGCGTAGCGACTTTGATATAGTCTCGACTTTCACACGTCCACATAAATCCCTGAGGCCTCTTTCAAGAATGGTACAAGTCTTCTATTACAATAAACTCATAAATTACCAATTAATTTATTGATTAAGCCAGCTTTACACGTCAACCAAATATACAATTTAAAATTTTGATTAATACCTACTACTTACGCCTACAGACGAGAGCAATTTGCAAAATGATTGCTTTTTCATCTAAGATTACGACGTAAATATTAGTATTTATTCAAAAATTGATAACGTACTTAACTTAAATAATCATTCCTTAAACTAGGGGCTAACACAGTTAAAATTTTCATTGTCTCTTTCTAAACCTAAAATAAATGAGTTTTCTTGCGAGTCTTTTTCAAATTTTGCAGTGAGAAGTGTCGTTTCGGTTCTCAATTATGCAGTAAAAAAGAATCATTTGAAACATGAATGATCAGAATTCACATCACCAAATATTTTACGAGGGGCTGATATAATTGAAAATCAAAGATTCATTAAAAAAATATATAAAATACCTTCAGTCTTCTTAATTTTTTTGGTGAAAATAGGACTACATTACTTATATTTTTTTTACCTTTAAGAAATGATTATTTAATTACGTTATCAGTTTTTGAATACATTCTAATAGTTACGTCGTAATCTTGAAGGAAAAAGGAAGGATTTTGCAAAATACGCTTCCGCTTCTGCTTCTGTAGGCGTAAGGCCTCTTTAGAAGTTGTCATACAAAGTAACAACAAGAATGATAGAAGACCTGTTGTACCTGGTGCAAAGGTTGTCCGTCGCCATTCAACGTGGTAACGCGGCTGGTGGTATGGGTACCTCTGCGCCACGGACGACTCGAGGGGGACTTTTTGACTAGGCTTAAGCTAGTCTAAAGTTTATTGTTATTATTTTATTTTATTGTATTTTGTTGACATGAATAAATGAAGGAGGTGATAGAAGATTTGTGCCATTCTTGGAATGAGCGCCAGCGACCGCCGAGGGACTTTGCTTTGCCATCAAAGTTCGGTACCTAATTATAGTCTTCTAAATAAAATCAAAGCAAATAGGAAGCAGCTAGCACAAGTAAGTTACATCTGCTTGTACAGAAAATTGTATTATTCGCTTATTTTTCATTTGGTAATTCCTTTTTCTGTACTGTAGAGATTTTACGATTTTTTTATTGAACACATCGATCGTTTTATTTTATAACGATCTCTATAAATGAAAAGGGCGACTGAGCATAAAGAAAGCCAAGGATACAACTTGTGCCAGCTGTGCAGTGTTACTCGCGTCCAGTGTCGTTAGTAAGCGATGAAGCTCCCGCGCCCAGGGGTCGTGTCAGTGGGTCACACAAAAACAAACCAACACACTAGAGAACACACACTAGTTTGCTTCTCGGTACTTATCATTCAACCGCGATAGCTTCGGGAATGGAATAGCTGTTAATTCACACGTAATTATATGACCACCCTGTCGCCTCCATTCTCAAACATATCGCGGTCAAGTAATACTTCGGAACTGACATTATCGGTTTTTAGGAATGGACCAACACACGCTGCGGACTACCGCATGACGAATTAATGCATATGCCTGAATTGGCCAGTCTGTAATTTGGTCTACCGAGAAGCATTGATTTAACTTATTTATTAATATTTAGATTTTTGTTATAAGACGCTTTATGCTAGTTTTATAGGTCTCACAAGTGAGAATTAGGGCTCTGTTGGATTTCTTTTAAAGAGAGCTAGTGACACCGTACGATGTGAAATTTTGCTATTCGAAGTGTATCAAGTATTAGTAATTTTCGTGCTATCACGGCCATATCACGAGCTGTTTAAAACAAATCCGAATGGTGCCCCTAGTCTCGAGTGACACAGAAACGCAGTGGCGCAGAGGTCGGACTTACCGCTTGATTTCAGGCGGGTTCTGCGTCACCTGCAGGTTGTTGTGGTTCTGCTGGCTGTGGTCGTTTGTCTGGAACTGTTTCCACATCCACAATTATTATTGCATCTCGATTGGATTCCGCTTTTGTTAGTGCTACTTTTAAGCAAATATACAGGGCAGTGAGGGAACATTTCAAATTCTAAGAGACACGGAAACTTGTTCTTAGGAATGAAGAGGACGATAAAAAAAACTGCATTTAAAAATTAAACACGGCCGGAAATCGAACCTGGTCTTAGTTGTCTAAAATGGGAGTTCTTAATTTCTGACGGAAATGAAAAGTGCCGAATGTTGTTGCAATATAACCCTGTATCTGCAAAAGTAATGTTAAAAGAAAACAAGTGAAATTGAATGATTTATTTTAAAACCCAACTGCTTTTTTCAATTATTATAACCTAATTCACTCCCACGATTATGAGGAATCCAACGACACCTCTTTTCTTATTTTTATACGACGGTGGCAAACAAGCGTACGGCCCGCCTGATGGTAAGTGGACACCGCAGCCTATAGACGCATGCAACTCCAATGAAGTAACATGGGCGTTGCCGACCCTTGATATGTTTGAGGATTCGCCGTGTTGACAGCTGAAGGAACAAATGCCCTTGCTCTCAACACAAGGCATCCTCGGGAGCTCTGGCGACCTTGCTCACCTCCAGGAACACAACACTACTACAGAGCAAGTAGTAGCACCTCATCTGTCGAAATCCATCAAACGGTTCAGGCTGCAGGTCGTGCCAAAGAATAAGATATACACGCATACATACATACGCTCGAAAAAACATAACCCTCCTCTATTTCGGCAGTCGGGAAAATGTAGTTAAGAACAGCGAAACGGGGTCGCAAAATATTTCTCCACCTAAGGGTGGGTTGCACCAAACCGTCTGTAATTGTTCGTTAAAATCTGAATGTAAAGCTTGACAAGTTTGTATGGAATGCTAGCTGCCAGCGCTATATATAACGTCGGCCTGAAATCGCATGTTTAACCGCCTAAAGGTGGGACAAAATAAATAAATATTAGGGGACAATCTTACACAAATCGACCTAGTCCTATAGTAAGCTCAGTAAGACTTGTGTTATGGGTACTAGACGACGATATATATAATAGATATAAATACTTAAATACATAGAAAACATCCATGACTCAAAAACAAATATTCATGCTCATCACACAAATATTTGCCCTTACCGGGATTCGAACCCAGAACGTTCAGCTTCGTGGGCAGGGTCACTACCAACTAGGCTAAGGCGGTCGGTCGGTATGACAACTTATTTTCCCCAGAACGAGTTCTTTTCCACTATAACTACACAGGCTTATAGTTCAGGGCTGCTTTACTAGCCACTAGGCTAACCGGTCGTCAAAAAAGGTTGGAAACAGTGATCAACAGCGGATAGCGCACAGGTACCTGTGCGACGTCGTCGTGGAGCGGAGCGAGAGGCGGCAGCGGGCTGGCCGCGCTGTCCGCGTGCTGACGGCACAGCAGCGCGCATCTGCAACAAGGCGGAGCGTCACGGACCCGCTCTGTACCTCCGAGCCGTGCGGGAACAATACTCTAAACACCCTTCATTTATCTATTCTGGCCCATTCCAGGTCTAGCAGTGCTACGTATGTGTGCGCGTCGCAGCATTTTCCTTGCCCCAGAACGGGCTAGAGGAGAAATAGGAAGTTCTTATTCATTACAAAACACATGGTAAAGCAGAGTGTTACATAGGTGTTCTCACGAGTCCTAATGATTACACATCGAAACCAAATTCCTTTTGCTTGGTGCGCGAGACGCGATCGCTCGACATTTCGGGCTTGTTTTCCAAAACTGCACAGACATGCCCGCCCGATATAAATCACCCGTCTCTTTCTAAGTGTTCTAACTAGCGCGGTTTCATACTGCCTAGAAGATGCAGGTAACTGGTTAAAGAGTGACAGAGAGGAGGGTACTCACCTGTCGCACATGCCCTGCTTGAGCGAGTTCATGGCGCAGCCGGCCGTGGTGATGGTGACCAGCTTGTGGCCCACCAGCCACGTCTGCGCCTGCCCGCCCGAGAACATCCACTCGGCTGCGTCGCTCCTGCAAGGGCAATCAACATGTTAGTCATGCTGACACAGTTTCATTTTGGGGCACGCATCCGTCCGATCTGCCAGATGTTAAGCAGCTACACACCGTCGCCAATGGCCGCTTGTGGCTTGAGATTAATCACAAGCGCGCTGACGACCATCTATTGATATTAGGATTCGTTGGATTAACAGCAAGAGACAAGCAGGTCCCACACGCTGAATATAAGGCACCCTCTGGCGGTGGCACCGAATACCCAAAAAGTCAGTACTGGCCACCACCGACCTAACAACTATGGTGGTGGCATTCTGTAAGATGAAGGTACTTCTCTAGTTGGCTGCTCCAAATATGAGCGGGATGACGTTCTGCTGTGCCCTAACTCGTTTAAGGTGTTGGATGCACGCGTAGGGACGCCTCTGGAGCCCTGAAGAGTGAGAAGAGTGGGTACCTGGTAGGCTTGACGCTGCACGGCGAGGCGGTGTAGCGGGCCAGCAGGTCCACGCAGGTCTCGGTGAGCTCCACGTGGAAGGCGGCGGAGGCGGCCGACGCGGACGACGCGGAGCCGCCCGCGCGCGCCGCGGCCGCGCCCAACGGGGCCGCCGACACACCGCGGGAGCCCTAACGACACAACAGATAAGTCTGCTAGACGGTCGCCAACATGCCTCTGACGGCGCCACCGACCAAGGTGGCTGGTGGTGAGTTTTCTAACTAGACGGTCGGCCGACCATGCTACACCGTCAGTTTTTCAGAACTCGCGGTCAGACAACGCGCATTCAAAGCGCGCAAAATGGCACCTAGCCTTTCGAAATTCAATGGAGTTGGCGTGGTTTTAGTACTTATAGTCCGGTGGCCGACTGCAAAAAACCCTACCTGATAAAAAAATTAAAATAACTATCTGTAGGGGTAGCTAACTTTTAGTAGCTTCAACAGCTCTTGGTCGGCCGCGGCTTAACTTGCCAAATTTTGCGCAAATGGCAAAAAAGTGGTTGTACAAAAATTCATCAAAAAAACCTCATCGAAAAAAAGAATGAAACTTGTATAATAGGATAGAGGCCTTTGAGAACAGTAAAAAAAGTGGTCGGCCAAATACTATGTCGGCAGGTTCCTTTGTCCGACCGAATTTGTTGTACCACGTGACAGCTGAACTTTATACCTCATCGAAAAATTTAATGAAGAAAACGGATTATAATTGCTAAATTAAACCTGTTAACGTATGGCTTGGACGGCCTCACCTTAGCCTGGCAGTTTTTGCAGTCCGACAATTTTTTTGAAAAAAAAAATTTTCTTCATTGCTTAACCTAGCATCTTTAAAAAAAAAATTATTTCAATATCGAAAATATGGTTTCTTCATTGCTTAAACTGAACTAATAATGCTTAATTTAATAAGTTGGAGTGTCATAATAAAGTCATAACCATGCCGACCTACAAAATACACTAACCAGCAATAAAATCCAATGCCACCCACCTATTTTCATGCAAACAACCGAACATAACAAGGTCATAAATAAAAAAGTGCTTGTAGGGCTTACAGGACTTTACAAACACATCTAAAGTATACAATAATGTTTTTAATTTGTTATTTTTTATATTATTAATAATCACTATCATCTTCGGAGTCGAAGTCTGAGGAACTTTCCCCAGACTCCGATTTATCAATTGTTATGTCTTCGACTCGCAAAGGAGTCACATGTCGTTCGAACCGCTTGATTTTGTACAAATCGATGAGGAGAACTATAGGTATTTTCTATTTTTTTATCTGGTAGGGCTTTTTGCAGTCGGCCACCGGACTATCATATATATAACGTACTAACGGGTACAACCGGAATAAAAAAGACATTCGCTGAGTCTTTATATAAATCAATTAATTCCGCGATAATATCGCGTTCGCGCTGACATGCCATCGTTATATTAAGCACAGTAAAGTAGGAACATGCGCACGCGGCACTTCCTTCGAGTGAACTGATATATTATATTATTTAAAATAGGCAAGTAAGTTTTACATTTTAAGAAGTCACTGTAGCCGAGCGGTAAGTCACGCGGTTTTAAATCTGTAGGTCGTGGGGTCGAATCCCGGCACTTTCGAAACACTGACATTTTTCTTACTTATGTAATGTGCTAAAACATGGTACGAATAGGTGGAAGAAATACAATAGAACTACATGTTGAGTCACAAGGACATGCAAATATATACTACTAGCTTCTGCCCGCGACTCTGTTCGCTTGAAATTCGTTTATATCGTAACGCCATACAATCTTCCACCCGCCATTTCAACCCCTTAGGGGTTCCGGAATAAAAGCTATCCTATGTCTTTCCTCGGGACTCAAACTATCTCGAAACTAAATGTCATCCGAATCGGGTCAGCGGTTTAAGTGTGAACAGGTAACAGACAGACAGACACACTTTCACATTTATAATATTTGTATGGATAGTATGGATATGGATAGTATGGATACAGAATGTCATGTGATATTTAACAGTGGTTTTACGGTGAAGGAAACCATTGTGAGGAAACCCGTCTAATCCCAATAAGGTATAATTTTCCGTCTGTATTGGAAGATCAGATGGACTTTCGTAAAACTTGTGCCTTGTGTAACCCCGGGTTACTTTAAGGTACAACCAGGAAAACCGCTAGGAGGATGATGCATTAAGTTTTACATTAGTAACATTTGGTACTACAACTTAGAAAAGTTGAAAAACCCCCGCAATTTTCATTTCAAAGTCCAATATCTCAAAAACGGCTGAACAGATTTTCATGAAACATGGCTAAGAACACTCGGGATAAAATTATCTATCGCCCAAAAGAAAACCGCATTCAAATCGGTCCATCCGTTACACACAGACAGACACGTTAAACTTATAACACCCCTCTCTTTGCGTCGGGGGTTAAAAACACGTGGCACTCACCAGACTGGAGCTGCGCTTGCGGTTGGAGGAGTCCTCGTTGGCGTGCACCTTGTGGTTCTGGAGTTGCTCCTCGAAGGGCAGGATGATGTAGTTGTGCAGACCCTGGGAACACCACGGTTATTGGCCCTTTACACGATACTCATCTTCTACGAAAGTGACAACACGGAGGCCACACCATAAGCGCTCGAATATGCACCTTACAATGCTATGCAGTATCTTTAATAGTCGTTTCTTGGCACCGTAGGCACTTTTGGCAGGTTTTGAGTGTCTTTCTTTGGCGGCAATGCTATACGATTCGGAGCTCTGTTGTCGGAAACTATTGCGTATTTGCACTTCTGTAGAAGAAGCGCTTCGACGCCTTCGATACATGCTGAGTGGACTCCTTTTTAAGCTGAAAGTTGATGGTTTGGGTTGATTCTAATTCCCTGTCTCTACATGGATAAGTCCTTGTATGCTCAATGGGTTGCGATCGACCCTGTCATAGGGACAAACCTGAAAACCAGCGCTGGGTTGCGTGCCTAACATACGCTGAGATTGGTACCCAATACCTAACACTTAAATAAATATTTGTATCTAGTTATAAGTTCTTGTTTTTTTTTGTGTTTTGGTAATAATAGTACATTACTACGGAGGCCGGGAAGTAAGAGGTTGCCGGCCGAGTACATATAGACGGCCGAGAGTAGCGAGGCCGGATAGTTATGACGCTGGCAACCCCTTTTCACGCCGAGGTATGAATAGTACTTTTCTCAAACATGCAATGAAATTAATAAAAAAAACTCCAAGAAATTAAACTTAAATTTTCATAAATCTTGACAAAAATTGACATGTAAAACTACGTTTTATCAAGGAATAAATGAATGAATGGCTGAACGCCGTGATGCTGTACCACAAATTGTGGAATGGAAATTAAAAAAGACCATTTTGCAGGCCTCCTATTTTGTATGAAATGCCATTACGGGTCTCTCGTCTCGCTGCGCCCGGAACGAGACATTTCGAAGCCCATTATGAAGAACACAACGTCAATATTTGATTGCATGTTTGAGAAAATGTATTCTGATTAGATAATAACAAGTGTGGTAGCAACACTCACGTGTATGATGAACCGCACGAAGTTGCGCCGGTAGGAGAGCCGGCACTTGAGGAACCAGGCCGCGACCACGTGGTGCGCCAGCGACACCACGTAGTGGTTGTAGCGCGACGGGTTCGTGTAGGGCAGCAGGATGGCGAACACCGACATGTACTGGTCCTCCACGAAGGACGCGAACACGCGCGGGAGCCGCGTCAGCGCTGACAACGGACAAGGTTCGTTTTCATACATAATTAGTGACCGTATCGTAAAAAAAAATTGGGAATATCTTGGGGATGTTCGAAAGACAACACTTTGAGGCGTTCGATAAAGGTTACATTACATACTAGAAATCTGGAATAGAAGATTCGAAGTTATAATGCTAATTTTGTTTTATTTAATTATTTAGTTGCAAAGATAGCAGGCGGACGAAACTATAAGGACATATTAAAAAGGGAAAATTTTAACTTTTTTGGCTTACTATTAATTATATATATTAATGAAGCGAATTGCGCAGCGTGGGTAGACCCCTGGGGGGCTAGCACAACTGACGCCACGCCGCGACGCGAGTCAGGAAAGATCTACCCTCCTCTTTTGAGTTTGCACGGTGCGAATGAGACAGGGTGGTATATACTAGGGAAAGGTATCAAGGGACGGCTATTGAAACTCACGTATTTCGAGACTGGCATTTATTGTCACCGTGCGGTAGGCATCGGAAACCCAAGTACCCACATATATATTAATATACAGCACAGGGGACGCTCAGTCGCGCGAGAAGCGGCTTGTCAGCAAGCTGTGCTAGACGTACAGACAAGGTACATTCATGACTTGGTAAAACCCGCGCGGGTCCGCTGGATGCGGGTGGCGCAGGACCGGTCATCGTAATACTCTTTGGGGGTGGTCTAGATCCAGCAGTGGATCATCTTTCGACTGATACGATGAATGAAAAGTAGTAAACTCACTGGAGAGGAACTCGAGCATGGGCCCCGCGATGGGCTGCGTATCGGACACCTTGGACAGGTCCAGCAGCACCTCGGGCAGCATCTTCACCATGGTGTCCCGCGCCTCCAGCGTGAACTGCGTGAGCGCGGCCAGGTACGGCGCGGGCGTGCGCATCACTGCGGACGGGGAAATGTACCATAAGCTTGTGGTGGCTATACACCATATTCTCAATTAGAGGAGTAACTAACGTTAGAACTTTCATGTAAGTTTCTTCAAGAACAACGTTGGACAATTTAAACTGATCGTGCGTGGTGTATATAGATGAACTGCACATTGATCAAGCCTGCAGCGTCATGCCGATTCAAAATTCAAATTCAAAAAAGTTTATTTGGTTTTTTACAATCTTTTTAGCTAGATATAAGGTTGGAACCTTCCATTAAGCATACAGATGCTTGTATCGGAAAGCCCCGCTCTTCCTTCACTCGGTGGATAACAAAACCATTTGAATGTTATCTAAGTTTAAGATAATACTTATTACTAATTAAACTGTTACCGCTGTAATTATCCAAGCTTGTTGAGCTTAGGTTCATGTTTTAATTTTAATTTCACTTACTGCAAGAAAGCACAAGCTTACATAATTACAGCTATACTAAATATAATTATCATTATATTATGTTACAATGCTAATATTGAGGTATGTGAGGACAAGTGCGAGTGTGCACGAGTGTGTGCGTGAGTGTGTGTGTGTGTGTGTGTGTGTGTGTGTGTGTGTGAATATGTGAGTGTGTGTGTACAGGTATGCATTTGGAAATGTATGGTTACAATATTATATTTCAACAAAATACTGATTAATTTGTATTATATGTATATAAGACAATTTTGAATACATTTAAGAATTTAGAAGTAACTCAGTCTCTTCATAGTTTAAGTTCCTTATCCAGCTAGTAATAGTCTTCTTGCAGTCATGTAACAGCATTGGGTAAATGTTTATTAAGTCATTCGTAGAGTTATACAAGTAGGCAGATTGGACGATGAATTGTTTTTTAGCATACAAAGAATTACAAACAGGTATAGAGACGGCTTTAGCTCTTCTTCTACGTGTTTCAGCAGGTGGTACATAGCTTAAAGTACGGTGTAATTTTAATATGGTAAGTACAACATACAACCTTCGCATGGACAACAATTCGCATTCTTTGTACAATTCTGTAGTGGGGTATCTGAAGGGTTTGTTAAAAGTGACTTTAAGCAAACATCTCTGTGCCCTCTCCACTTCGAGGAATTTTGTTTTATTAGCCCCTCCCCAAATAGGTATGCAGTATGACATTATTGATTGGGCTAATGCAATGTATAGTTGTTTTACCGATTGGACGATAGGAAGCATGGTGTATGGCCAGCATAACTCTATGGTCTCGTCAAACTAACGCTCAATGCCCGGGTCCATAAAATGTGGGAACGGGACGCCTGCTGCGCTCTCTGTCATACGAGAGGTGCCAAGCTCCCATAATTAATGGGCCCGGACGGAGAAAGTTTCATAATAGTATAGTTTCAAAACGCTTCTCTGGAGCTGGAAGGGTACGTATATACAATCAGCCTTTTTCGAAGGCCTGAGCGCCTTCGAACTGAACTGAATGAGAAGGAGTCTTGCGCCGGAATCCGTGAACCATAATGTGTAATTGCTTTTTTTCCAGTAACAACGTGTCCAACCAGGCTTTTACCCAGAGAGGGTCCACACACCTATGACTTGACTTTTCTTTTAATCACTTTACTTTCCTAATATCTTGCATGTACATTTTGTTTCTCACTCACTACTCTGCCCGTCTATTGTTGTGTGTTGCTTTTATTATTATGTATCTCCGATTGAAATTCACGGGGCGAACCCCAGCCTTTTAATGTGATGGTGATACACAGGTTAATGTGATGTAATTTAACACTTCCACCCTTGGAGCATATAGCTCTGACGACTCCTCTCTGGACGGCCAAAGAAGGCAAGCCCGAGCTGAGAGTCCCACGGGCATCCTTGGGGTTCCACTCCAACCGACGAAGACACGCCGGAGGCGGAGGCCCTGACCGACTCTCGGGAGCACTCGGTCCGTGGGGTCGTTACTCCCCAACAGCTTATTATTATAATTATAACAATGTGTCCTTCCTAGCACATACCCATGCCGTATCTCAGCAGACAGCGCACGACGCGCTGCTGCGTGGGCGGCTCCAGGAAGGAGTGGTAGGGCGCCAGGGCGCCCAGGGAGGGCAGCACGCAGGCGTGCAGCTCCGACACGAGCACCTTCGGCCCGCGCAGGCAGTCCGGGAACGCCAGGCTGCGGTCCGACACCTGGGGACATGGGGAACGTTACCTAAACTGCAACACGACTCAAATACAACTATCGCTTTTATACAAACAAAAATTGTATGACAATAGTTGTCAAACCGGAACGATTAGCACAAATAGACAGCGATGACGTGAACGTGATACTTCTGTGTCAATAGGGGTGTAGACACTAAATAAAATAATCAATGTCATATTTTCTCGAAAAAGGATTAAACATGTAGTCAAATGGAGAAAAAATCAACTCAAGAGGTTAAATAATTACGAAGTTATAAGTGTCCAAAGTTTTATGTTCTGTCCCTTTTTCGCAAAACGCAACTTCATATGAAACGAAGACGCTTGAAGATTGTGACGTCACTAATAGACGGCAATGTGCTGCGCCCCATCGTGTTCGGCGCCGCCGTCGACGCGGCCCGCCGCGCACGCGACGCGTGGCGCGGCAGCCTCGCGTCGATGACGTCACACACTGTTTGCGTTTCTCTATCTAACAAGCAATATTAAAACGGTTGTAGCTTCGTAATTCTTTGAGATATCTGAATGGGATTTTCGTCACTAAGCATATTTTTTTGACTTCTTTCTTTTCGAGTCTACAGCACCGACCACTCCTTCTCGCGGCCCACGGGCAGGATGCACGTGCCCTGGGGTGGGGAAGTAACGAACCATGGCACAGAGGGTAGAAGCCAACAGGTCCAGGTCCTGCGCGCGGCGGCCCACGCACAGCGCCCTCGAGTGCAGCAGGGCCGGCAGCGCGCGCAGCACGTGCTGCAGCACCGACCACTCCTTCTCGCGGCCCACGGGCAGGATGCACGTGCCCTGGGGTGGGGAAGTAACGAACCATGGCACAGAGGGTAGAAGCCAACAGGTCCAGGTCCTGCGCGCGGCGGCCCACGCACAGCGCCCTCGAGTGCAGCAGGGCCGGCAGCGCCGACCACTCCTTCTCGCGGCCCACGGGCAGGATGCACGTGCCCTGGGGTGGGGAAGTAACGAACCATGGCACAGAGGGTAGAAGCCAACAGGTCCAGGTCCTGCGCGCGGCGGCCCACGCACAGCGCCCTCGAGTGCAGCAGGGCCGGCAGCGCCGACCACTCCTTCTCGCGGCCCACGGGCAGGATGCACGTGCCCTGGGGTGGGGAAGTAACGAACCATGGCACAGAGGGTAGAAGCCAACAGGTCCAGGTCCTGCGCGCGGCGGTCCACGCACAGCGCCCTCGAGTGCAGCAGGGCCGGCAGCGCCGACCACTCCTTCTCGCGGCCCACGGGCAGGATGCACGTGCCCTGGGGTGGGGAAGTAACGAACCATGGCACAGAGGGTAGAAGCCAACAGGTCCAGGTCCTGCGCGCGGCGGCCCACGCACAGCGCCCTCGAGTGCAGCAGGGCCGGCAGCGCGCGCAGCACGTGCTGCAGCACCGACCACTCCTTCTCGCGGCCCACGGGCAGGATGCACGTGCCCTGGGGTGGGGAAGTAACGAACCATGGCACAGAGGGTAGAAGCCAACAGGTCCAGGTCCTGCGCGCGGCGGCCCACGCACAGCGCCCTCGAGTGCAGCAGGGCCGGCAGCGCGCGCAGCACGTGCTGCAGCACCGACCACTCCTTCTCGCGGCCCAGCGCCAGCGTCACGATGCGCGCGCAGCGGCCCACGGGCAGGATGCACGTGCCCTGGGATGGGGATGTACACGGGTTAACTTAGTTTAGCGGCATTTTATAATGTAGTGAGTTCAACTGTAGACGGGTATTTTTAATAATTCGTGTACCCAATTAGCGTGAGTTGTTAAATAAAAATTAACTCAGTGTCAGTTTTGTGACGAAAATTAAGTATACAGCTTAATTGTCGTCACAAAACTCACACTGAGTTAATTTTTATTTTACAACTCACGCATCACCTAAAGCACCGCTACCGCCTATACGCATCGCTAATTGGGTACACGCATTTTTAAAAATGCCCTTTAACTTATTTTTTTTTTTGTAATTATAAACAAACGGTCTTAAATTATGTACAAAGTAATTAGCTAGAAGATATACATCCTACTTATATTATAAATGCGAAAGTTTGGATGTTTAGATGTTTGTTACTCAATCACGCTTAAACGGGTCTACCGATTTGGATGAAATTTTGCACGAAGATAGTTTATAGCCTGGATTAAAATATAAGTGTTATTAGTCCGGGTCCACGCAGACGAAGTCGCGGGCGGAAGCTAGTTCATAATATAACTAGAACTACAGTTTCCTCATTTAAAAAAGAAAAAACAATTATATTACACTATACAACAAAAAAGTTCAAGTAAAGTAAAATACATATACAGGATGTTAACGGGGTCATGATCCGGAATGACAAAAAGCGAATAAGATGATCATACTGAACAACCTTTCCCATGGGACCAACCACGAAATCGCAAACAGGCCTGATGACTTCATCGATGTACCGTTGTGCAGTTACTGTGCCTTGATTTAAGAAAACCAGCTCAGTTTTGCCTTGTAAGCTAATCCCAGCCCTAACCATCACACTAGGACCTCCAAAGCGGTCAATTTCCTTGATGCAGACATCGGAAAATCTCTCACCCTGTCGTCTCCATACTCTAATCCGCCGATCATCACTACAAAGCTTCACTTTACACTCATCTGTGAAGAGCACCATACCCCATTGATTCATGCTCCAATCTGAATGTTCGCGGCAAAAACGTAAACGATTTCCACGTTGAACCCTAGATAAAGGAATTCGTACTACTCGGCGTCTGGACCTTTGCTGGTCTTCATGCAGTCGATTACGTATCGTTTGGTCATTAACACGAGTCCCCGTTGTCAACCGTAGGCGATTTTGTAACTTACGTGCCGTCACAGAGCGCTCTCGACGGGCACTCAATCGGATGTAGTGATCCTCTTGTGCCGTAGTCGCTCGCACCCTGCCCGATCCAGGCCTTCTTGCAACACTGCCAGTCTCTTGGAACCGATCCCACACATTTTGGATGGCTCGGCGAGAGAAACCCAACGAAAAAGCTACAGACCGCTGTGAATGACCTTCAGCAATCAATGTAACGGCTCTGGTGGCAGTAATGGTATCCATGTGCCTTCGTTGACGTGGCATAAGACACAAAAAGACAAAAGATGTACAGAAGAGAACAAAAGATGTTAAAAGAAGCAAAATATGGACAGAAATACTTTTTTAACAGAATAAAATTGTGATTCCATCTGAAAGGAATTTGACCTGAAACTCGTTTTTTTTATTTGCTTCAATTTCTGGCCAGCTGTAAGACTTAAACACCAGCATTAAAGAGGTCGGATACTGAAGGAGGCCGGACATCATTAATTAGTCACTTATTAATTAGTTTACATCTAACAATTTACTCAAAAACAGAAATATGTAAGTGGCCCTTATTTTCTTTTGAGTAATATATATTTAAAATACATATATATATACATTTAACCACCTAATAATTTCTAGTATGTTACTATTGGTGGGAACCTGTAATTGGCTTTTTGTAACCTAATTAAGTTAACCATGTTGTATTAATAGCTGTTGGTTCTCCGAATAATAATAAATAAATAAATAATATTTTAATTACACACGATTTCAAAAACTAATTAACCTGCTTTTTTAATATTACTAGCGAACTGCCATATTCATCTGCGTTCATACATTTTTCATTGTAAAGCTTGCATGCGCGTTTATCGTATGAATTTTGTGCGTGTCTTGTTCTACTTTTTACCCGACTGCCGAAGGAGAGGAGGGTTATTGCAATGCTGAATAATGGTTTCCTGCGGCAACTACGTTCTGGCCTACGAGGCACACGAAAGTCTATATTGTATAACAATTCTGGAGCATCTATAAAATTGTTGAGTGTTTTATACAGGAAAAGTAAATCGGCACATGAGCGTCTGAGTGAAAGACCTTGGAAATTGTGCCTTTCAGGTGAGGAAGCATAATCCACGTAATCTCCACCTACTCGATATTCAAGTCTCCTAATAAACTTTTTCTGCAGTCTTTCGATCCTATGTTTATGTACATCGTAACAGGGGTTCCAGACTACCGACGCAAATTCTAAACGACTACGGAGTTTGCTGTATAACAGCTATGTTATACAGCAACTTATATGTCAATGGCCTACGAAAAGGTTTTGCAACGCGAAGTATGAAACCTAGCTGTTTGTACGCTAATACGTTATCGATGTGAAGGTTAAATAGTAGATTACTGCAGAGGCCGTGAAGTAAAGGATTGCTGGACGAGATTGGGGTAGACTGTTGCAATCCCTGTTCCGGCCGAGGATTGTATAGTACTTTTCTCAAACGATGTGAGGAAATATTGAAATTAAAATAAATACTAGGTAATCAATTAAATAATAGGTAATTTGCGCCTTTTTTATTTTTTAAACATGCCATTTGAACAAGCCTTTCGAGCACCATGTTTAACCGCACATAAAGTATAGTACCATAGATTTTTTTTTTTTTTTATGAAGCAAGTATGCTTACAGTGTCTAGTGGTGGTTGGCAGTATGTAAATTTTCCTTTGTCAGTTTAATATTAGTAAGCAAATTTAAAAAGTTAGAGTAGCGGACAATAATGGTTTTACTTAGAGTTTTCATACATTACTTCTTGGCGTAAGGCCAGTAGGGAGCCATAAACAAGAAACTTCACGTCTTCATTTCGTGATATTAACGCGTACATTTCCGAGCATGTTTGAGAAAAGTAAATTTATTGTCCATTGTAACACCTAGATCACATATGTTATCTTGTCGCGCTAGAATAACAACACACAGATTGTAATGATATAATATAGGCTGCGTTTTACGCGTAAAAGTAATTGCTGAGCATTTGTCATTATTTAAGAATAAATTGTTCCTTGCACAGTAACTTTCGAAACTGAGCAAGTCATCTTGTAGCAATATGCAATCGGTGTGTGTTTTAATAACCCTACAAATGTTGGTGTCGTTAGCATATAGGAGAGCTTTTGACCTAGTTAGGCACTCTGTTATATTATTGATGTACAATAAAGGCCCCAAATGGGAACCCCGTGGGACACCGGAATCTGTTTTTTTTATAATCAGATGAAAAGCCTCCTAAAACAGTTTGGAACCTAATATTCCACATACGATTTAATCCACCGAAAGAGGTCACCGTGTATTCCAAGGTCCCAAAGTTGCAACGTTAGCGTAAGCGCAAGAAACTTTGTCAAAAGCTTTTTCAAAAGCTGTATATACTGCACCCACTTGGTATTTATTATCCATTGTGTTCAACTCCTCGCCTAGTGCGAGTGGAGTGAACTGCCACGCGTTTCGCGGGTCATATAAGCCAGTGGATTGGCTACAAAACTTGTTCAACTCACCTGATTCCGGGAGGCGCGATGTTCGCTTCAACTCCGGTTAGTATCTGTCAAGGTTCAGTCAACTGTCAGGTCAAGTCAAGTTCAATCATGAGGGACCGGGGCTGAAGAAGCCGCCGTGGTGTACGGGCCGTCTCGCCAACAATCCGCGGCGTCAAATCACCAACTCTTCCGATGTCACCGAAATATCCACACAAAACACTCGGACACCCGTGTGTCTTCAAAGCGAGCGATATTACACAAAACAAGGAAATTGCGTTTCCAAATTATCCAAAAACACTCGGACCTCTCGGGTCTGCAACAACGAGGTTATATTTTTTCTCCGCCTTGACAAAGTGTCACTGTCAAAACCACAGACTCAAAAGAGGCGTACACACGTGAGGAGTTTAAGGGGGCGGGCAGACGGTCGGCCCGAACAATCACCCGCCTCGGAACGGCCTCTAAGCCGGTCCGCTATACTAGGGGAAGTCGCGATAGGGTTGCTACCGCTCGCTTCAGAACCGAGTCCCCAACCATGACCTCGGCAAACCGAGGGGTCCCGTCCTTACCGGGAAACAAATTAACGATGCGCCCCCGGCGCCATCGCAGTGGCGGAAGGTTAGCATCCTTAACTAGCACAAGGTCTCCAACTCTGGGGGGACTGGTTTTGTCAGTCCACTTGAGGCGCTGCTGCAAAACATGCAAATACTCTAATGACCATCTGGTCCAAAAGTTCTGAGCCATTTGTTGCAGCATCTGGTAGCGCGACAAACGACTGGAGGGTACGTCCCGGAGGGGGTGCTCCGGCAACGCTGCAAGTGGCTGACCAATCAAGAAATGGCCTGGAGAGAGCGCTTCCAGGTCATTTGGGTCGGAGCTGAGCGGACACAACGGACGGGAATTGAGGACGGCCTCAATTCTACAAAACAACGTCGCGAGTTCCTCAAAAGTCAATACAGTTTGACCGACTACCCGATACATATGGGCTTTTGCTTGCTTCACGCAAGCCTCCCAGATTCCACCCCAGTGGGGGCAGCCTGGCGGATCGAACGTCCAGGTGATACCCCGACGGGAGAGGTCTGTTCCAATATCAATCTTATTTTCAAATAAAAATTTTACAACATCTTGTAAATAACGGTCGGCACCCTTGTAATTGGTTCCACAATCTGACCGGATCAGAGATGGGAGTCCCCTACGGGATACAAATCTATCCAATGCCGCAATAAAAGCCTCCGTCGTAAGATCACCAACAAGTTCAAGATGAGCAGCCTTGGTCGACAGGCATACGAAAACGCACAAATACGCTTTTACAACCTTCGCATTTCGAAGTCGCGACGTTTTCACTAAAAAAGGTCCCGCAAAATCGGTCCCCACCCTAGAGAAGGTCCTAGCCTCGTTGACCCGATCAGGAGGAAGGTCCCCCATCTGGGGCTGCATCGTGGCTGCCTTGAGCCGAAAGCAAGGCAAGCACCGAAACACGATGCTCCGAATAACCCGTCGGCTGTTCAATATCCAAAAGTCTCGCTGCAAAATGCCCAAGAGTGCATTGCAGCTGGCATGCGAGTTCTTTATGTGGCGGTCAATCACCAACAATTCCACCAGATGCCCCTTCTTAGGCAGCAAAATGGGGTGGCGCACCGAGTACGGCAAGCTAGCGTTGCGGAGCCGTCCTCCAACCCGGAGTGTACCCGACTCGTCAATGAACGGGTTGAGGCGTGCTAGCGCCTTCGGTAGCTTAGGACGTCCCTGCCGCAGGGGCTTCAATACGTCCCCAAAGTGTTCTTCCTGCACAACCCTAATCCAATGATGTAGGGCGGCATTCCGCTCTTCTGTGGCGAGAACTCTAACGCGTGACCGGTTGTCAGGGTGGCGACAATTGTGTATAAATCGCTTGACCCAGGCGGTCACTCCAACAAGCTTGTCGAGAGAGCTATACCGTTCTAGCAACCAAGCAGTGTCTGACACTGGAGCGGTCTCGACAAGGTGGACACCCAAGCCAGAGGATGGGGTCCCAATCACACAACTGGCAGGCCAGAGTGTCTCCGGTTCCAACAACCAATCTGGTCTCCACCACAGTGAGTGGGCAACAAGCTCAGGTGCCGTGCAACCCCTGGACGCCACGTCCGCTGGGTTCAGTTCACCTGGCACGTGTCTCCAAACCAAGGCAGTCTCCGAATTCTGGATTTGCGAGACCCGGTTGGCCACAAAGACCTCCAAAGTATGGAATGACGACTGCAGCCAACACAATACAATTTGGCTATCAGTCCATGCGTAGACACTCTCCTCAAGGTTCACGGTGTCCTTCAAGGTAGAGGCCACGTGGTTCAGTAGGCGTACAAGAAGAGCCGCTCCAGATAATTCCATTTTTGGGATTGTCAAACGCGTGCGAAGGGGAGCCACCTTGCTCTTCGCCATTACCAAGTGCAAATCGACCGATCCGGCGGAGCTGACCGTCCGCAAGTAAACGGCAGCTGCATACCCTCGCTCGGAGGCGTCGCAAAACCCGTGTAGGGTTACTCGGCATTTCCCTGCCGGCAACAGCTTACGCGGCAGTTCGACCTGATTTATCTCCGGGAGCGTGGAGAAGAAAACCTCCCAATCGCTCAACAAATTTCCGGATAGTGGATCATCCCAACCCAGTTGGACCATCCACAGGCGCTGCATAAATGCCTTCGCCGTGAAGATGACCGGCGCGATCCATCCATTCGGATCGTACGTCCTGGCCACCGTGGACAGCACAAGCCGCTTCGTCCAGACCCTCGGGGAATCCAGTTCCACCCGATAGGTGAACACATCTTGGACTGGTCGATATTGCACGCCTAGGACTGATAACATGTGCGGGCTCTCAACATTTTCGAACAGGTGCGGATCCTGCTGGTGATCCTCGGGGAGGCCGGCCACCACGGCCGGTGAGTTGGACATCCATTTGCGCAATTCATATCCACCCGTCCGCAAGAGTTCCACCAGCTCATCCCGCAAAACCAAAGCCTCTTCGACACTGTTTGCCCCGGTGCACACGTCATCGACAAATAAGTCCCGTTCCAAAATGGCGGACGCTCGAGGGAACCTCAGTCTCTCTCGAGACGCCAATTCTAACAAAGTTCGAATTGAAATGTACGGACTGCTCTTCAAGCCGTATGTATTCGTATTCAGCTCGTACACCAACATCGGTTCATCAGGGCTCTCACGCCACAAGATCAGCTGATACCGACGATCATCAGGATGGATCACTGTCTGCCGAAACATCATCCGGATGTCGGCGACGAACACCACCTGATGTTTCCTAAAATTTGTGAGGATATCCGTGATATCCTTGTGCAGCTTAGGACCTGCATGCAAACACTGGTTCAATGACACCCCAGTCGAGGTGGACGCGGACCCATCAAAGACCACACGAATCTTGGACTCCGGGGATTTTAGGACCGCGTGGTGCGGCAGGAAGCAGTGCTCCACTGTACTCCAGTCCGTCCGAGCCACCGACATGTGTCCCAAACCCTCGTACTCCCTCATGAAGTCCACATACTTCTGCCGGAAGAGCGCATCTCTTCTCATTCGGCGTTCCATCGAAACCAGCCGCTTCTCAGCCATCTCACGTGACGCTCCAAGAGGAGGTCGGTGGATGAGCAGAGGAAGTCGTGTTATGAACCGACCAGAGCAGAGGCGCCCAGTATTATTTTGGTAAAACCGTTCGCACTCTTCCTGCTCGGGGCTCATACGCGACGCGGTAGGTGGTTCCTCAATCTCCCAGAACCGTTGCACGGCTTCTGAAAGAGCAGTTCCAACCAGACAGCCCTCCTCAGTAGGAGGCGGTGGAGCCGCTAAAACCAAACCCATTACAGCATAGCCAAACACCGTTTCCAGTGTAACCAGTCCGCCAGGCTGTAAGGTACGGTTGCCGCTCAACAGCACCCGCCCAAGAACGTCTGCACCCAGCAACACGTCAATCGGACCAGGTCTGTCAAATCCAGCATCCGCCAGAACTAATCCAGCTGTCAAACTCCGAACCTCTGGAGGCAGCTTCACCTGGGGGAGTCTCCCCACCACTTCATCCAATACTAACGCGGGAGCATTAATCCTCGCGCGTGAAGTGGGACCCGGTCCAAAGGTGAGTAAGGTCTGCCCTACCAGATTTGACACTGTCACATTGCCTACCCCACGTATACTTTCCGGGTGGGGTTTCACAACCAAGCCCAACTGTCGCACCAACCTACTGGATACCATGCAGCCTTGCGCTCCCGTGTCAAGGAGAGAGCGCACGCAGGCTGATCCTCCGCCAGGGCCCCAAACACAAACCGAAGCCGTGGGCAATAACACGGTCTCCAAGGGCGTGGCGGTTGCTGGTGCGTGGGCGGCGTATCCCTAGCAGGGATAACGCGTTGCATCCTGTTCCGCATGGGCGGGCCGCTCGTACCGCTCGAGCGGGTCCCACTCCGGCTGGTACTGCCGTCGCGCCATGCGTGCCGCCTGCGGCCCCTGGTATGTCCTACTCCGGCCGTACGCCGGAGGTCCCGACGCCAAGCGGGGTCGCTCCACAAGCGGCGGCGACATCCGTGGCGCCTGCCGGGGTGGAGGCGTTTGCGGGCACCCGCCCGTAAGGACCCCCCGTTGGGGCACGGGTGCGTGCGAAGTAGTCGCGTAGTTTTGGAGGGGGGGGGGAGGGGGGTGTTACCCGACGTCCCCACTGGTAGGCCATGGGCCCCTGGTCAGCCCGCTGCTGACTCCGAACAGGGGAGCATGACCCCTGCGCAGGGGGGGGGGAGGTGTATCCCCACTGCGGTTCATGCATAAAATGCGGTGGTGCTTCCCACCACAGGACCTGCACGCCCGCGGGTGGGCACAATCTCGCACAAAATGTGGGCCCAAGCAAACAAAGCACCATTGCCGCTGCTTAGCAATGTTGCGGCGTCCCACAACCCGCTGCGCAAGAAACTTCGGACACGCTGGCACCCGATGGCCAGGGTTCTTGCAGCATAGGCAGACTTCAGGGTCCAATGCACTGATATTATATTGGTGAGGACCCGCTGGTTGTGGGGCCGATTTGCCCCACCCTCCCCTTTGAGGTGCAACTCTCCCCTGGGCCCGCTGGGCCCCAGGAGGCCTCGGGGGTGGAGGTAGATCCGAGGTGTCGGCCCGTCGACACTCAAGTTCCAATTGGTCGATAAGATTGGTGAAGGTCGGCAGATGCTGAGCACTTTCACCACCATACCGGTGCTCAAACCTGGCCCGTACATCAGCCGGCAGCCGGTTCAACAAAAAATTCAACAGTATGTAGGACCACTGGTCCACCGGCAAACCAAGGTTCTCTAACCCTTTGGTCGCTGTCAAAACAGGATTCAGCATTTTCAGCCGGATGTCTGAAGCCTGAGCGATCCGAGGGATATTCCAGATCTTAGTCATAAGAGTATCCGCAAGTCGCCGCACGTTCTGGTATCGGTCCCTCAGCAACGTGCGCGCGATTTCATAATTGTCGTCGGTGACCGACAAATGCGCGATCAAGTCGCGCGGCTCCCCGACGAGAGCAGACATCAGCTGCGCCAACTTCAACGCCGCTGGCAGGTCCGTCCGGGCATGCACCAAGCTATCAAAGAGGTCGATGAAGCTGGTCCACTCGTCCAGGTCTCCTCGGAAGACCGGCATCTGTATGGCTGGCAAGCGCGCTGCCAACCCTGGGTTATAGATAACTGCGTGTTTCGGAACGTCCCGGGCCGCACCATTCCGAACCCGCAGTATCTTAGAAGCCCTCTCGACAATCCTGTCGCCAAAATCCATACATTGCTCAAAGTCCCGCTCCACCTGCTCGGTCTCCGGGGTCGTCCGGCCGGGCTCCGCTAGGTAGAGTTCAACCTGGAACTCCACAGCCTTAAGACGGTCTGACACCTCCTCGTACCGGGTCAACAAAGCCTCCTCCCGGTCATTTCTGTCAACCAAAGCTGCTGCAGATGAAAACCAACGCAGTGCAGACTGGATCTTAGCCTTAGGTGTAGATCCCATTTTAAATTAATTTCCAACAATACCAGAGAAAATTAAAATTAATTTAATTAATGTGGAAATTCCAATCTCTTGGTCACCCTAGTGAATCAAAACCAAATATCAACTCAATTACAGAAATGCCTTACAATAACAACCAATATAGATTCTCAAAACGCAGTGGAAGCTCAAATTATAATCTATAATTGGCTAGTTACATCACTTGTACAATAATCTAGCTTACAACTAATATTTATGGTAACCTTATATTTTAGCTTATATTTTTAGCAACCTTGGCCGCTTATAGCAAACTGAATAAAACAAATGCCTTATTACCAAACAACAAGCTATGAAAGGCTTTCCAAATTACAATCAATCAAATATGTGGCTTTAATTTGCCTTCAACTATTCTCCAAATTAAATTGTACCAAACACTGGTAATCACCTTCCGGAGGTTGTAATCTCACTAATTTGCACTGCAAGTACAATAATTTCGTGAAATCTACAGTACAAAACACTTGCAGTGCCACAAAATAGAGGTTTTAAATACTTGTAGCTAAATTTGGTTTTAACAAATAACCTCAAAATGCCCTTTTTTACCCAAAAGGAAAAAACTATCAAAATTCGCGTTTTTTCTTTGTGAGTAACCACGCTCTGGGTACCAAAAATTGTTCAACTCCTCGCCTAGTGCGAGTGGAGTGAACTGCCACGCGTTTCGCGGGTCATATAAGCCAGTGGATTGGCTACAAAACTTGTTCAACTCACCTGATTCCGGGAGGCGCGATGTTCGCTTCAACTCCGGTTAGTATCTGTCAAGGTTCAGTCAACTGTCAGGTCAAGTCAAGTTCAATCATGAGGGACCGGGGCTGAAGAAGCCGCCGTGGTGTACGGGCCGTCTCGCCAACAATCCGCGGCGTCAAATCACCAACTCTTCCGATGTCACCGAAATATCCACACAAAACACTCGGACACCCGTGTGTCTTCAAAGCGAGCGATATTACACAAAACAAGGAAATTGCGTTTCCAAATTATCCAAAAACACTCGGACCTCTCGGGTCTGCAACAACGAGGTTATATTTTTTCTCCGCCTTGACAAAGTGTCACTGTCAAAACCACAGACTCAAAAGAGGCGTACACACGTGAGGAGTTTAAGGGGGCGGGCAGACGGTCGGCCCGAACACATTGCGTCGCTTACCACTTCACTAAAAGAAAAAATATTGGTTTCGACACTGCGGCCCTTGTAAAACCCGTGCTGGTTTGGATTAATATGGCGGCGAGCAGCATATGAAAGCTGGCCAGTGACGATTTTTTATAATAACTTGCCGAATTGGCATAATTTCGAAATTGGCCTATATTTTTCTATATCTTGACTTATAGTTTAGGGACTGGTGTGATCCACGCTTTCTGGAACCTGACCCTCCGTAATAGACAGGGAGAAAATTTTGTTGACTGGAACCACTAATGCACTCGCACATTTACGAATTAATAGGGGATGTATTTTATCAGGGCCTGTGCCTTTGTTTACATCAACAGATTTTAAGTATTAAAAAAAAAAAAAACATTTTTTTAGATAAATTTACAGTATTAAGGTTAAGGCTTTGATGGTGGCATCAAAGACCCGATGTCCAGCAAAACTTGTCCAACAAATACAGATTGAAAATGATCACTAAATATATTACATATACTGACCCCATCGCAAGATGCAGCTCCTTTATAGTACATTGTCTGAGGCACGCCTTTACGAGGGCGACACTGAAAGTCTTTAGAACTGGCCACTTGTAATAAATATAATAAAAAAATAAGTTCAAAATTTGAAAATGGAACTCTTTCTTAATATTTTTGTGTACGAATTCCACTCGATTGTCATTTGTTTTACGATTTGGCGGCAAATTGAAAATTGTGTGTACTACGTGAGCATGAATTTAACGCGAGAAAATTTTCGAGCAATGATTTTTTACGACTCGATGTAATTTAAGTCAACAAGAAAGTTATGATAGACTTCGATTGGCCTTTCACGATGAAGCCCCATCTCGTGCTACTATTTACAACTGGTTTAATGAATTTAAACGTGGCCGCACTAATCTCACTGATGATCTGCGTGAGGGCCGGCCTTCTACGGCGACTACTGAAGATAACATCAGTGTTGTGCGGCGTATGATAGAGACTGACAAAAGAGTAACCTATCAGCAGATTCGTACAAGCTTAGCCATTGGTATGAGTCAAGTCCACAAAATCCTCCATGAACATTTAGCGGTGAGGAAGCTTTGTGCCCGGTCCGTCGTGTTGATTGGTGCCGTGAAATGGGTCAAAGATTCAACGGAGGTGACTCAAATGCTGTGTTCGACGTAGTTACGGGTGACGAAAGCTGGATTTACTGTTATGATCCTGAAACTAAAAGACAGTCTGCTGAGTGGGTGTTTCCTTCCGAGGAGTTGCCTACTAAAGTGAAGAGAGGTCGAAGTGTGGGAAAAAAGATGGTGGCCTCGTTCTTCGGAAGGACTGGTCATTACGCAACAATTATTTTAGAGGATCAAGGAAAACAGTTACTGCGAAGTGGTACACTAACAATTGTTTACCACTTGTCTTGGAAAAAGTTCGAGAAAAACGGCCTCGCAGTAGGATCCTGCTTCACCACGACAACGCCTCATCGCACACCGCCAAGCAAACGATCGACTATTTGGCGACGGCAAACGTGGAATTACTGGGTCACCCACCTTATAGCCCCGACCTTGCACCTTGTGATTTTTATTTATTCCCAAACATTAAAGAAAAACTTCGAGGAAAACGTTTTATGGACGCCGACGAAGCAGTGGCTGCGTTTCAAAAGGCCGTCGAAGAGACCCCTAAGGACGAGTGGGCAAAGTGCTTTTCTCAGTGGTTCTATCGAATGCAGCGATGTATTGATGTGAAGGGAGGCTATTTTGAAAAGATATAATAAAAGTAATAAGTTGCTTGATTGCTCAGTTTTTGATTTTCTAAGAACTTTCAGTTTGACCTAGACGACGTTAATTTAGTAAAATTCCAAAAAGATGTATGATGCGATTTAATTTTGCTCTCAGAAAAATCAATAAAATTTCACTTTTTCAATTATGTCAGCCCTTTTTCTTAGTTATTTAAAACCTTCATAGTCTAATGGGTTACCGTAACATTTCCATAGCTTATGATATTTTCTTTTTTCTTTCAAAATTTTTAAAGATCTGCTGTGCCACACCGGATATATGAACAAGAGTTACGAGAGGAACAACATGGCACGTGTTTATCAATTAATTTATATAACAAGTATAGAATTTTGCCATGCAGCGTTCTAAATTTAAATTACCAAAAAAATGTGCCCAATCTGTTTTCCGAATCAATATTAAAATCATCAAAATTGGCTAAATGGAATTTGTAAACATATGTTTTAGCAGATTTCATTTGGGTAGTGTAGTCAAGTTCTAAGCACAATGATAATTGATAAGGCAATATGATGAGAATCCTCTGGGGTTAGGGGAAACTTACACCTGCTGACAGTGCACAAAGTACTACTAAAAATAAGGTCAAGAATGCGACTATTAATATTTGCTAAAAAAATATATATTTTGAAGCTTCAATAGTTGCACAATTACGGTCAGAGAAGTTGAACGATTTACCGGCAAGAGCTCCTTGCTGGGCGGCGGATGGTGTCCGCGCGCGGCGAGCGGCTCGGCGAGCAGGCTCGGCGAGCACAGCGGCTTGACGCGCAGCGCCGCCGCGCCGTACACGGGGCTGCCGGCGCTGTCGTAGCAGAAGCCCACGCAGTTGAACGCGTTGGCCCGGAGACCGAATATCATGTCCAGGATCTGTTGAGACAACACTCACATTACCCGCGTTGTATGTCTTTGCTTGCATCTTGGTTAAACAAATAGTGGATTGCCGTTCAAACAAATCAAAATATGCAGGATTGTCAAATGGAGAAAAAAGTAAGGAGAGCAAATAATCACAAAAGTGTCCAAAGTTTTAAGAGGGGTTATACTCTGTCCTTTTTCCGTAAAACGCACCGTCGTATGAAACGATTGTAACTTACTATGACGCTCGCAGATCATGACGTTACGATCTGCGAGCGTTTTCTCTCTTTAAGAAGCAATATTAAAACGGTTGCAGTTGTAGCTTCGTAATTTTTCGAAATATCTGAATGGGATTAACACCACTAGGCATTTATTTTTTGCCTTCTTTCTTTTGGAGTAATAATACATTTCGAGTCAACACCCATATTCGTGATGGTTAGTTAGGCTATTCCGACTTGAGAGTTAGGAGAAGTGGTTCACTTAAGGTCACACCTAATTAGAGCCAAGCCAACCCGGCACCCGACCCGCACCGCCTCGCCTCGGACTAACTACGGAGTTGATGTAGTGAGCGCATGCCCGTACAAATCCATATAAAAAATACTAACGGCTCGAGGCGAGGCTTTTAACCCACCCTTTTCTTGAATCACCTAAGAGAGCTCCGTCTTCGACTTGTGCACGCGGAAGCGTGTAATCGCGGAAATGCTACAATATCAGGGGAGTCTACAAGAAGTTATGTAGGAACGCTTTGTATGTTCGGTAGTGTGTAGAGTTCGGGAGTAGTTACCTTCTTCCGGCATGGCGCGTGCTGCGCGGCGTAACGCGGGTGGTTGAGCGCGTGGTCGAGGTGGTCGAGCAGCACGAGGCACGCGCGCGCCGCGTGCGCCGCCGGCGCGCGCAGCAGCTTCGCGTGGAACACGTCCACCAGGCCTGCACACAACAACTGCACTTTACTATGTGCTGCCTAAGGCCTGGCTCTCCGGTTAACGTACGGCCCAATTCTGCGGCTTCGATTCTGATGGCATGCAAATATTACAAAAAAAATCGCCAGGCACATTAACAATTAATTAATATTCATCATAATAACAAAGTTCAGTAAAAATAATAACTAAAAAAATATCTTATATCCGCTCCGTTCATCTCTCTCAACGGCAGCACAGCCTGTTCATCTCCCTAAACGGAAGCACAGCCTGTTCATCTTCCTAAACGGAAGCACAGCCTGTTCATCTCCCTAAACGGAAGCACAGCCTGTTCATCTTCCTAAACGGAAGCACAGCCTGTTCATCTGCCTAAACGGAAGCACAGCCTATTCATCTTCCTAAACGGAAGCACAGCCTGTTCATCTTCCTAAACGGAAGCACAGCCTGTTCATCTGCCTAAACGGAAGCACAGCCTATTCATCTTCCTAAACGGAAGCACAGCCTGTTCATCTTCCTAAACGGAAGCACAGCCTGTTCATCTGCCTAAACGGAAGCACAGCCTATTCATCTTCCTAAACGGAAGCACAGCCTGTTCATCTTCCTAAACGGAAGCACAGCCTGTTCATCTTCCTAAACGGAAGCACAGCCTGTTCATCTTCCTAAACGGAAGCACAGCCTGTTCATCTTCCTAAACGGAAGCACAGCCTGTTCATCTTCCTAAACGGAAGCACAGCCTGTTCATCTTCCTAAACGGAAGCACAGCCTGTTCATCTTCCTAAACGAAAGCACAGCCTGTTCATCTTCCTAAACGGAAGCACAGCCTGTTCATCTGCCTAAACGGAAGCACAGCCTGTTCATCTTCCTAAACGGAAGCACAGCCTGTTCATCTGCCTAAACGGAAGCACAGCCTGTTCATCTTCCTAAACGGAAGCACAGCCTGTTCATCTTCCTAAACGGAAGCACAGCCTGTTCATAGGGTGTCCAATCCTCTATACTTCGCGATTTAATATTTAGGTTACGTCAATCCAGAAAATCCATTCTAGGCACAGCTTTATCTAAATTCAAATTCAAATTCAAATCATACTGCCATCATCTAGTCATACTGCCTTTTCTGCTATATCTATTTCTGTATACATTGTGGAGCTGGGTACAGACCCGAGACCGCGAGGGTGACGTCCGTGAGGTCGGGCTCGGGGTCGGTCTCGTTGTATTCCTCGCTCTCAAACGGCCGGTTCATTATCTGAAATAGGAGTTTAGCGTTAAGTTTTTTTGATTAAACATGCTTGGTGCATTTTGATGTCTAAAGCCGTGTCTACAGTTCAGCTGCTAGCTGGTTAGTATAATGTACAGTACCAGTCCATAATATACCACCTTCATTTCTGAATTATCATGAAAATTCTCCATAGTAACCGTTTTTTCGACTAGATCAACTGATGTGATAGAAATCTTTAAGAAAGTAAAGTTAGTTAAAACAATGCTTCATCCGGTAATTGTAATAGTTATTTACGATACAAGTGCCGAAAATAGGAAATTCGCAACGAGTGGTGATATATTAAAACACGAACGAAGGGAGTGTTTTAAATCGACACGAGTTGCGAATTATCCATTCGCACGTGTATCGTACAACGTTTTACTGTACATATGGCTCTTTAAAGTTTCGACATATGCACGGAAAGTGCACTTTTCCGCACTAGTGCGGGAAAGTAGCACCATATGTACTGTGATAGTTATTTACGATACAAGTGCCGAAAATACGAAATTAGCAACGAGTGGTGATATATTAAAACACGACCGAAGGGAGTGTTTTAAATCGACACGAGTTGCGAATTATCCATTCGCACGTGTATCGTACAACGTTTAAATGTACAACGGTTAAAATGGCTCTTTAAAGTTTCGACATATGCACGGAAAGTGCACTTTTCCGCACTAGTGCGGGAAAGTAGCACCATATGTACTGTAAAATAACTAGACGTTGTGTGCCGAAGTGGGAGATGGTGGAAAATGATGGTGCAAACTAGTATACGGCCTGCATAATTAATTTATATAACGAAGTACGCGGAAGCGGGGGGGCGGCGCGTGGCGCGGGGGCGTACACTCGCCCTACCGAGCTCCACTAGCTCTACGCAGGCTACCTCTAATGGTAAGCAACCTGAGGGCGCACGGCAGTTGCTACTCTATTTCTGATCTGAGGATTCGTTTTGTTGACAGCTGGCAGGCCTTACCGTCTCCAGCAGGTCAACCAGGTCGGTGGCGTCCCCCGCGGCCAGCACGGCCAGCTCGGCCGCGGCGCGCGCCGCCGCGGCCCGCAGCGCCGGCTCGCCGGCAGCACCAGCCCAGCCCAGCAGAGGCACGCCCACGCCCAGGACCACCTCCTCTTCGTATGCGAACCTGGGACACATGGCAATGATTCAAAGTCAACCAAAGGGCGATAGAGAGGGCTATGCTTGGACTTTCTCTGCGTAACCGCATCAGCAATAAGGCTATCGCTATCCGTAGCAGGACTAAGGTAACCGATATAGCCCTCCGAACATTACACAGGACATAACATAGTGCTTTACACGCCTAATAAGAGGAAATTGCAAATAATTATAATTATAAGTCCAATAAGCGCGGCCCGTGTCGGGGGGCACCGCGCGGGGCGGCCTGAGATTGAGCGAATCGCTGTTCAAACTGTCCAACAATGTTATTGCCACTCATAGTTGGCCTGTTCGTGCGATGTCCAACTAACCCCGCAGCTTTGAAGCCTGAATTCTAACCACCTTTTGCCACATTTCCGAGCAGTGGCATGAAATAGTTATTTGTTATGCAAGGCTGCAAAGATGTTGTTTGGCGCAAGTGCTTGTATTGAAAGCCGAGCTAGCGAAGAATTGTAAGATTGAACCATGAGCGAAGCGAATGCTTCAAAAGTACAATCCTGAGCATAGCGAGGCTTTCAAGGCACGAGACGCCAAACAACTTTGCTGCCGAACGAAACACACAACTTTTCACCTCACCACCGCGAGGAAAATTGTAAATGTAAGTAATTTGGACCTTATACTCATTTTCAATAAAGGTTTGTTTACATCTCATAAAGATATAGCATTTTATAATTATTAAATGTAACATAAACATTTTTGCATCTTTAAATAACTCCACGCTTACCTACACTAAAAAAGTCAAAGTATTGTTGTGTACTCACGCACGGGTAAACTAAGGCTCAAATACGCTTATTTCACTTTTTCCGCTAAATTAGCAGGCATTAAAATTCATATATGTATATCTTCTGCACTAAAATCTATAAATAACCACCATTAAATATATTATAGCCACTACTACACGTATACAGGGTGTCCCAAACTTATGAGACATGAAGGGGAAGTACCTTAAATATTGTAGATAGTGAATTTTGCTCAAAGAAGAGTTGCAAACAGCATTGTGCCATATCACATCGAGTGTTCACCATAAAATGATAAGAAAATCAACAGGCAGCGGGCTCATTAAAAGATTGGAGATTTGCGTAAGACAAGAGGGATCACATTTTGAGCATTTAATTAATTAATTTACAAAAAAATACCTACTTAATTAACTACGGCAGTTTCATGTATGTTTTTAATTTGATTAAAATATTAATTTCACGTTGTTCCTTTCTTTTTAAATACCATGTTACTCAAGCAGAGTTATTATTTTTTAGCTATTCTTTCGATTGGCATCATAAAAGTAGGGTGATTTTTTTTGACATTTAAGTTGGCGGTTCGATTCCCAGACGAAGCAAGTAATTTTTAGAAAATCTATGAATGCAGAATTACTAACTTTTAAAAATAACAAAGTCTTCTTTGAGCAAAATTCACTATCTACGATATTTAAGGTACTTCCCCTTCATGTCCCATAAGTTTGGGACACCCTGTATATGTAAAATGAAGCTAGTGTCATCACACTTCATTTCAATGTGCTGCGCAATAGTTTAAAGATGCCGTTTGGACCGCTCGCTCTAATCTGTGCCGAACATTAACAGTGACAGTTGGGAGCAAGCGGTCACTTGTTTTATTGGAAATTGCAAGCTAACGAAAGTGCATGTTATAATTAAATAGTATAGATAATATTAAGGAATTGGAGAAATAATAGTTTCAAATGTTGTTTCTCTTTACAGGTAAGAATTGTACTTAGCATAGTTTAAGATAAATTGTAGACTATTTGTAGTTACAAACTCGTAATTCATAAAAACATGTTTCCTCTTTACAGAGCACCGCAATTTAGTTTTTATTTCATCGTTCCTGTCCAGAACAACACATTATAAAACAACATTATTCAGCTGTTATAAGGAAGATAGAAAGATTAAGGTTTGAATTTGTAGTGAAACCGGCTGAGGATCCAAAGTCGAATATAATTTGTGTGACTTCAATTACGGACGCAGATAACAATATCTTCTTGTTCCCGGAACATCTCCAACCAGTGAAATTGCATGATACAATTGTAAAAACACAGGCTCTTCAAAAAGTTAAAGCTACATTACAAAAGAGGCATGAAAGAAGGAAAGTTTGCATTTCAATAACTCCCGAGATAAAAAACATATATAGGGATGAAGACGGTAATATTCCGTTTAAGGGATTTTTACTGGAAGTGATAGCACCAGTAACACAGGGACAGGCTCCAGCTGCTGGAATTTCAGAAGAAGCGCTGACGAGGGTCTTGGAAAGTTTCGCTGAGAAGAAGAAGGATGTGCCTAAGAATTTGGGAAATTTAACGGAAAAGTTTATGATAGAAAAATTCACTAGGAAAACATCAAATGCAGCACAATGGATGACCACTTTTGAGACGGAGTGTACTCGTTTTGGGATAGAAGACGACATGAAACGTATTGAAGTTCTGAAGTTATTTCTGGAAGATTCATGTTGCGACTGGTACAGTTCCATGTTAATAAAACACACTGTAAACTCCGAGTGGTGGATGTGGAAAAGGATCTTCTGTGAAACGTATGCAGACAAAGGGTGGTCACCGGTCAGGTATGCATTATTATTCAAATATAAGCAAGGCTCGTTGTTGGAATATGCTATAAAGAAAGAAAGACTTCTGTTGGAGATAAATAAGAACATGGATAAGACTACTTTGATTGATCTTATTGCTATGGGGCTGCCAAATTTTGTAGTCGATAGAATTGACCGGAATGCCTTAAAGGAGACTGAAGATTTATTTAACAGTGTTAGAGGTTTAGAACACTTGGTGGAAAAGAAAATATGGGAGAAGAGGACACTTGTATTTGATAACAAGAGTAAGGAAAAGATTGGAGGAGACTGGCCATGCAGAATCTGTGAACAAGTGTATGTATACCTCAAGTAATGTAATTCACAAAAAATTGTAAAAAGGGGGACAGCGCCGCGCAGGTATGTATATGTATTTTCTCAAAAATGGCCCGCAAAGTGAACATAACTCGCTACATATTGGAAGGTAAAGTGTATAGTTTAAGGTCAAATCTAAATTAAAAAATAAAAACATTGCAGGCCGCCTGGAATGTTATATATAAATTCCTTTATTTGTCGAGTACCAAATTTTTTTTCAAGTAGAAACTGGCATATAAAAGACGACACAGCTCGTATTCAGGCAATTCAACTCGTATTTTTCTGTTGCAAACACGACGTTTTTGTATGTGTCTCAAATAGTTTGCGTTTTTTTGGTGTAAAAATACACTTGCGATTCTGTTGAAAAAAAAAGCGGCGGGGAATCGTAAATATTTTCACGTTGTGCAACAATATTTAAAGTTTATATAAATGTAGTATTTTTTATTGCCCCATTTTTGAGAAAAGCACTATATTAGCCTCAGCCGGAATGGCAATTGCAGGCTTCGTATTATAATTAAACGGACTCGCAAGCTCGTCCGTTTAAACAAATACTCAGCCGTAATGTACTAATGTACTGGCCGGTGCCGCTTGACGACGACGAGCAGGCGCGCGAGCGCCGCACGAACTTGTCGCCGAGCACGAACGCGCGCGCCAGCCAGTCCACCAGGCCGGGGCCCAGCGCCGCGCAGGTATGTATATGTATATGTACTGACCGGTGCCGCTTGACGACGGCGAGCAGGCGCGCGAGCGCGTGCATGCGCACGGCGGGCCGCAGCTCGCGCCGCACGTACTTGTCGCCGAGCACGAGCGCGCGCGCCAGCCAGTCCACCAGCCCGGGGCCCAGCGCCGCGCAGGTATGTATATGTATATGTACTGACCGGTGCCGCTTGACGACGGCGAGCAGGCGCGCGAGCGCGTGCATGCGCACGGCGGGCCGCAGCTCGCGCCGCACGTACTTGTCGCCGAGCACGAGCGCGCGCGCTAGCCAGTCTGCCAGCCCGGGGGACAGCGCCGCGCAGCGGATCGAGATCAGCCGGATCACCGACGCTTCCTGCAACGACACTATCTATTACTCATCTCTCCAAAAAACGAGTCGGGTAAAAGAAGCTGTAGTAAACCATATTTTAAAAAGTTAAAAATTCTTAAAAACCTTGGTTTCTATGTATACAGGGTGTTTGCTCCATCGTTTGCCAAATTAAAACGGCAGGTAGGTTGGGTCATTAGCTACCTTTTCCGACCTCCAAAAAAATTTTGTGTCCACTGGTATTTTTTTTGTATTATTTTAAAATAATTAGAAATTTTCTATATGCTTACGCGTTTCAACTTATAAAAAAAAAAGGAAGTGTAGGTAGTTTAAAAGAATACAAAAAAGATACCAGTGGACACAGAATTTTTTTGGAGGCCGGAAAAAATAGCTTATGACCCAACCTCCCTGCCGTTTTAATTTGGCAAACGATGGAGCAAACACCCTGTATTTTAGAAAAATGTTTATTTTTCAAAAATAATTACACCCTATTCTCGCTCTCAAAACTTACGTCCCAGAACCAAACTAGCTAGACATAATTCAGCGCTTAAAATAATCCACTAAAGCCCTTATGGCATGGCAATAAAAATTATATTAAAATCCCCAATATTATGAATATACTTGAAGAAGAATGAGCTGATGGATGTGCTGGTTGCCGACCCCGACATCAACGGGAGAGCTAATTCACTCCACTACGCTGGCTCGCCCAAGTCGAGAGACTGGGAGAGGATCGTGCCGCCTAAACAGTGTACCTGGGACTTCAATCGGCCGGCCAAGATATCGCTGGATAGACGAAGTCCATATTTATTTATTTAATCGTATGGCATACATTATTTTGGCCTTTAAAATTTTACACTCTTTAGTACCACCAGGCCCCTATTTCACCACGGCTACAATTGTCAGTGACATATGTCGAGCGACAATTGTCAAGCGACAGGTGACATATTACAATTTGAGAAAATATTTTCTATAGAAATACTTACAAACATGACAGGCATTTTGCTACAATTGTATGTATTACAATTGTGTTGTGAAACAAGAATATGTTTTTCTAGTCGACATATTTGTAGAATTGTAGGTGAATCTTGACATGAGGTTAAAGCTGTGTCGAATTGCGTGACAATTGTAGTATTTCGTGGTTGACATACGCGTAGTTCATAATGCCTCTCCATGCGAATAGTAGTAGTAGTAGCAACAGTGATCTTGATGATTTCGCATATAGTCTTCTATTAGATTTAAAGAAAGAATTATTTTTTCTTTTGATGTCACGGATTTTTCATTAGGGCTTTAAGGCGCCGTAGGTTCAGCGAAGTTAAGCGAACAGAGTTTTTGAAACAATATAATGCGTCTGTTTATAATAATATGGTTTCAATAAAATACGAGTAGTAATCTTGAGGCTTTTCTGCGGGGAAATCAGTGCTTCGAAACATGATTAAGCAAATTTCGCTCGATAGAAAAAAATCACGAACATAGGTCTAAAACACACAAAAATACACTTAAAATATTCGTAACAAATTATGCACAAAAGCTATAAATATTAAAATTGCTTTTAAATGTCGGCAATATCATATTTGAGAGAAATCAGTGTTTACATTTTCATTTAATTAAACGGCCAAAAAATTAAAATTAAAAAACATGATATCCGCGCTTCCGAGCACGCACTTCCATCTCGCTCACGCTTATGCTCAGTGAGAGGGAGAGAAGACCATGAACCTACGGCGCCTTAAAGCATAATAGTTCGCAACTGATTTGAAAAATGGTTTAAAAAAATCCGTAATATTTTTGAACGGGCTATCCAACGATACCCCGTGATACACCATACACCATGGGTTTAACGAGAAAAAAAAATTACGTACCCGCTTTAGGTGTAGTATTGTACTGTTTTGTCGGCGTGATTGATTTATATACCCATGCCGAATTACAGTTTTCTAGTAATAATGGTTATTGAGCTAAGCCGAGGACGGACAGACAGACATGGCGAAACTATAAGGGTATCTTGTTGTCTACGGAACCCTAAAAAGGTGAATAAAATTTCGACTTTTAATACAAAAAGCATGGCTGCTCAATACTTTAGGCCAAGGCTGTAGGTATGTAAGTTTCAAAATAATATTACGAAAATATTTGATTAAATGTGTAGCAAACTACAAAATATATCTACATTTATTTTTATCATTGTATTGCAATAAACCCGAAACGTAAACGCTATTGGCCACTTCGCAACATTATTAGTAGGTATATTTTTGAGGCTTCTCTGCATTATATTATTATACGTTTTCTTAAACATAAATATCGTAAGAAATACTAAATACCTACGCTAGGTATAAGTACCTAGCTAAAATGTCATTTTAATAAAGACCCTCAAATTATATTGAGTGTTTTTAAATAAACGACGTACCTATTTACACCGAATTCCAAATTTAAAATACTGTACAATTTACCTTAACTAATTAATCATTCAAACTTGTTAAATACTTACTATAGTCCTCTTTCTCCAATTTTGCCAAGTTGTATCTCTTAGATGTTTCCAATCTTTGTCATACACACCCATTTCTTGTAAACGTTGAGCTATTTCTTTCCATTTATTAACTTTTATTTCGAATGTTAAGGTTATTTTTGGATTAAATATATTTACTTATTGCTATTTGAGTGAACAACTTTTAATTAATTGATACATTGTTCCCTATGTTTAGTCGTGACAATTGTTTTTTACAATTGTCGCACCTGTCAGCGTGGTGAAACCGATAATTCTACATATGTCATATTTTGTGACAATTGTCGCACCTGTAGCCGTGGTGAAATAGGGGCCAGGGGACACGTGCAGGGTTGTGGTAGGTAGCTCCTGCGGACGCGAGTGACAGTTGTCCCCCCTTTGTCAAGTGAGTGGGCAACTCGACTGTTAGAAGTTCTTAAGCCGCCCGAAGGCCTCTAACTCGGCTTAACGACTACTGTCATAGACAGCTGGGATCAACTGCTTAACGTACCTTCCAAAGCACGGAAGTGCTCATTTATATTAAACACTCAAACATCAGGCGGTCACCCATCCAAAGACTGACCGCTGCCATCTTTGCTTAACCTGGCGTTATCGTTTCCGACTCGCAGGCGCCGCTGAGCTATGAGCGCTTCGGTACGGTAAACGAAGTACAGAAAGACTTTTACCAGGTTCTAAATGCCGACGACAAGCTTCGCAGTACAGATGACAGTGAAGTGGCGATTCTCAGTGTCGAAGGCCAAGCCCTTAGCATGTAAAATATACTTCACCAACAGCTTTCAGTTGTTTTATACCATTCAATGATCTGACGTGGAACAATGATAAGCCGACTAGTGATGGATCTGTCAATCACCCGAAAGTTATCCAGTTGATTCGTAATGAATTGGCCAGTGATTCTGTACAGGCATTCGGTGGTGAGACCACAGATATAGATATACACTAGACAACCTAAACACCTCAATCTGTATGAAAACCGACCGTGTCACTTTTTTCTACCTACTTTGACGTCACACGGGCGAATTAGTGATCTGAATTCCCCGTTGTCCGCGGAAAATCGATTCTGCAATAAGGTATTTTTTTAATATTCACGGACAACCGGCTACCACAACAGACGCGCGCAGAATGTAAGTCGGAGTGCCAACTCGGAGTCCGAATTCTGACACGCGAAGTACATGCATTTGCGTGATCTATGTATATCTATATCTGTGGGTGAGACAGTCAGTGATCAGCCGTTCAGTAAACCACCCCTGTCAGTGATCCTACTCAGTGGATCTGGAGTGGGTGGAGTGGGTGGTTTTTTGTCTGCAGTAGCGACGCGAGAGTCGTAGCCTGGTGGAGTGGTCGCTGCTGGTGCTGGTACGCTGGGTGGCTGGGTGGAGGAGTGGAGGTACGCACCGGACGCTCGGGCGCGCACGAGTCGATGAGGTCCAGCAGCTGGTCGGGGTCGCCGCTGTACTGGCCCGCCTCGTGGAGCTGCTCGATGCTGGTGAGGAGCGCGTGGAGCCGGGTGTGGATCAGCTCGTTCGGTGGCTCCAGGCTCCCTGTACACACAATCGTACTATTATTTTATTTCGTCCAGTTTAGCAAATGCTTGTTTGAGGTCGGTTTCTGTTGGTATCAATAAGTACTATCACCAGGGATCGGAAACTCAGGAGCTATTATACCTAAACTTCGGGCTCAGTACCTACGCCGCGTCGATGTTCCGAAAAAGTATGGAGTCGGCTTCTTAAAAATAATATTTTTTATTATTTAAATCCCGGGATCCCGGGATTGTATGCAACATCAGAAAATGGTTAATACGTATCAATTGTCGTTGGGTTATGCCTTTTTTAGCGAATTTCGTCAACATACAAGCCGTTTTAACGACATACAGAATGTATCAAAAAGACACGTGTTAGTCCGTTTAAGGGCTTAATTAATTATAGGTATTGTGTTAAGATGATAATATTGATTGATGTATATATTATAAGTTATAACACCTTATGTACCATATATTCTGATGAATAAATTATGATTGATTGATTGATTGATTGATTGATAACATAATATCAAGACAAACTTTTTTTGTCGTGATTTTTTTATACAGGGTATTTTTGAGTGGTTTCCAGTTTATGGGAAACTGTTTTAGGAAACATTAGGTATTTTTTTGTGAAAAGAATTATGGTATAGATTCGGCCAAAAGTCTAGTTTTTTCTTATCAGAACACGATGCCCGTTATCCTCTTAAACGGATCACCAGTACTTTTGTCACACTTTGTATGTGCTTAATGCATAATGTAACCGTAATATATGCTAATAAATCATTTTTATTAACATACTAGCTTCTGCCCGCGACTCCGTCCGCGTGGAACTCGTTTATATCGTAGTTCCATACAAACTTTCACCCCCCATTTCACCCCCCTGGGGGATTATTTCCGGGATAAAAACTATCCTATGTCCTTCCCCGGAACTCAAACTATCTCCATACCAAATTTCATCCAAATCGGTTCAGCGGTTTAAGCGTGAAGAGGTAACAGACAGACAGACAGACAGACAGACAGACAGACAGACACACTTTCGCATTTATAATATTAGTATGGATACTACGAAAATTTATACCTCGAACTTTGTTGCTAAATTTCATACATCGGTTATGTTATGTGGGTGGTGGAAAAATAAAATCATTTTTTTAAATAACATGTATTCACTTAAAATCTTCAATAAAAATCAACTTTCATTTCATGATATTAACAAGTACTGAAATAGAACTGGGTTAGTACCGCGAACATCGTACATTTCGAATATCTGTATTCATTCGAATACAAGTGTGACAGATGCTAAGTAATAAATAATTTACAATTTACGATGGTCGCGGTACCAGCCCTATTTTTAACACTCTTAAGCACTAACATTTGGCAAAATTTTACATTAAGTTAAGGTCACGAAATAATAGCTACGACTTTAATTTGCTTGATCCCGATAGTATCAGAGGGTTGTAAAGAAACGAAAAACACTTTAAGTGCGACCTAATTACTAGGGCCAGGGGTGGGTTCAAGATTTAAGGAATCTGTAACATTCAATGCATTTGTCACATGTGAAGTTTGTTTCGAATTATAGTAAATTATAATTATTTTTTCAAGATTAGCCATAGTAAGTCTATTTCTAGATTCCGTAAGTATCCATTTAAACATGGAAAAGGATCTTTCTACATCTACCGACGTGAGTGGTGCGTATTTATAAATATAAATGTCACTTTCCTGATTTATCTTTTCGCATATTTCTCTGAGTACATCAAAATCTGGATTTCTATTGATAAGCTGGTTTAGTTTATGAATGAATTTGTTGTTCATCGTCCATTCTATGGCTAATCTTACTTCGTCAAAAATTTCAAACGCTTCTATTATGGACAAATCCCGTTTTTCCAACCTCGTAATAGCAATTTGTATTATTTCAAAATTATCGTAAATATATTGCAAGTCTACTTTTAAATTCTGTTTTTTAAATACGTTCTTAGCTTGTCTGATAGACTCGGCTTCGTTGCTGTTTAATGTATTTACAACACTTGAGATTTTTTCTAAATGCTCAGCATAGTAAAATGCTGCTTTCAGCCAGGTTCCCCACCTTGTTATTACCGGCTGTGGAGGCAAAGGTAAATCAGGAAACATCTCCTTTAAAACGTTTACTCTATTGGGGGCTTTTAAAAATACTTTTTTTACATTATTTATTAAGATATCTACATCAGTATAATTTGATCTTATTGTTTCGGTCAGTCTGTGCAAGGCATGTGCCATACAAGTAAAGTGCTTCATGTTTGGCAAAGTTTTTTTCAACATTTTTCCAGCAAGTAACATATATGCTACACTATCTGAGCTAAGCATCAAAACATTATGCAACTTATCATGAAATTGATCAGCCCACAAATCTCTTAAGCAATCTATCACAAACTCGTATACAGAACGACCATTCACTTTTTGCAGGGTTTTGCACGCTAACATATAAATAGGTCCCGAAAACTGTCCATTCAGTGGCTTCACTAAGAAATGTATTACATATCGTCCCAAAAAGTCCGTAGTTTCATCTAATGATATCCATAACTTTTGGTCTTTGACTTCATTTTTAATGGGCCGTAGTTGGGATTCAAACACTTTATCCAAATTCTTTCTTAATGTGCTCTCGCTTGGAAGTGTTCGGTTTTTATCGTGACACCTGCAAATATATTTTTCGAAAAAAGTCCTAAACACAGGATTCTCGACCTGTATCCATGGTATGTTGCAAATGATTAAAAAATATGTCAGGTCATAGTAAAAATCTGCCGGTGACTCAACTTTAACACCTCGATGCGTCTTTGAGTTTAAATGCCGAGTAAAATTGCTCTTCTTAGCCTTTAAACTGACTTCACATTTTGTACATGTTATTGTTCCACTTGCCGCGTCGTATAATATTTCTGGGTAATCTCGTATCCATGATTGAGCGATGTCTTCACTCTGCGTAGAATCCGCCATTTCAATCGCCAATAAGTGCAAGCTGAAAAAAGAGTAATCTATTTTTATTTATTTACGAGAATTAAATCGTACAGAAAAGTACTAACCGATACAATAGTAGTTATATTCGCCCGCACGGTTAAGGAGTTTTCACGTAATCTAAATTACAATAATATTGAACTTGAAATTACCGACATAAAACTCATAAACTGATACTAATATGGTATTAACATAAAATAACACGGCTACAACTTACCTCACATAAAAAGGTATTCCAGTATAAATCTCGTGCAATAAAAAAGTCCAGGAATTCACAGCACAAGTCGTTGTTCGATGTAATATCACTAGTAACAGAATCCAATCCATAAAGGAAATCATAAGCCGTTGTTGAATAGCCGTTCCGTAACCGTTGTAGATACGTGAAAACAGAGCACATTTGACACCCGAATGCATGTAAAATACAGCAACGAATGAATCATAAACTTCCCTAGATAACTTAGCCACATTCTTATCTGTATCCCCACCCTTAAAAACTACCTGAGTTCTTATCTACAAACGTAACCTACAGCGAAAGATGCCGATGTCAAGCAATTGCGGTCTTGCCGTCCTTTTTTACCTGCTAAACATGAAACAATGACGGAAATACAAATATACCACGTGTGCCGCGGTAGGTTGATTACCTGTTTACTCTTGCATAGGTATGTACATTTTGTTTTGATTTACTGATGTAACGAAGATACATACCTTTGTACCATTATTTTTACTAAAAGTAACAATACAACTTTAGTTTGATGTTAACTAATACTGTACTGTCAGTTAAATGAAAAACACATGAATTACATAAAAATTTTATTATAGGAACAACTAAAATATTCTATTTAAATACTTTAATACATATCAATGGCTGTTATTCTAATTTTCGGTAATTCGGGAAATCCCGGGAAATTTATTAGTAAAATTAAATTGAGTCCGCCTCCATACTAGTCAACATCGACGCGGCGTAGGTACTGAGCCCGAAGTTTAGGTATAATAGCTCCCGAGTTTCCGATCCCTAACTATCACAACACCGCTGATAGTCATGGTTTATGTTGTGGGCTGCAATGCTGACTGTCAATGTCAGTGTGCCCGGTAGTGTGAGTATAACAGTCAGTATGCCTGTCAGGGCGAGTGTGTCTAGCAGTGTGAGTATAACTGTCAGTGTGAGTGTAACCGAGTGTGACTGTCAGCGTAAGTGTGACACGTGTGTTTACTCACTGTTGTGTTGCAGTGCATGTTGCAGGACGAGCAGCAGCACGTCCCAGGCCGCGCAGTACGAGTCGGGCGGCGCGCGCGTCACCAGGCTCTGGATGGCCTGGATCACCTCGTACGTCACGACTGGCTGGTTCGTGCTCACCGCCTGTGGAGAAAGGTTTGTTTAGCAATGATTCCTACACCCCCTTCACAATAAATATGGCTAAGAACTATTTCGTCAGACACATCTTTAGACCGGGAAAACCGCACTCAAACAGCACAGCACAGCAGGATGGTTGCACTGACCTGCAGCAGCGCCGGCAGCACGCACAGCAGCGACACGCGCAGGCTGGGGACCCGGCGCGGCCCCCACAGCGCCATGTTGATGTAGAACACGGCGCCCCGCACCGCGCCCGCGTCCGTGGCCGCGCCCGGCAGCGCCGCCAGCTCCTGCAGCGCCGCGTGGCCCAGGTCCGCGCCCAGTACGCAGCGCATCAACTGAAACAAGCCAAACAAAAATTGTCTAATGCCAAAATTTCTATTCAAATATCTCAAAAAATTACGAAGCGACACAGCAGCGAGTCACCACCGCCTCCAGCAGCGCAGACTGACTCACCTTCCAGCTGGCCTGGCAGTGCCGCTCCAGGTTGACGGTGCGGCACAGCGCGCCCACGAAGGCGGGCAGCGCGGCCCGCGGTAGTAATGAGTAGGCCACCACCGCCTCCAGCAGCGCAGACTGACTCACCTTCCAGCTGGCCTGGCAGTGCCGCTCCAGGTTGACGGTGCGGCACAGCGCGCCCACGAAGGCGGGCAGCGCGGCCCGCGGTAGTAATGAGTAGGCCACCACCGCCTCCAGCAGCGCAGACTGACTCACCTTCCAGCTGGCCTGGCAGTGCCGCTCCAGGTTAACGGTGCGGCACAGCGCGCCCACGAAGGCGGGCAGCGCGGCCCGCGGTAGTAATGAGTAGGCCACCACCGCCTCCAGCAGCGCAGACTGACTCACCTTCCAGCTGGCCTGGCAGTGCCGCTCCAGGTTGACGGTGCGGCACAGCGCGCCCACGAAGGCGGGCAGCGCGGCCCGCGGTAGTAATGAGTAGGCCACCACCGCCTCCAGCAGCGCAGACTGACTCACCTTCCAGCTGGCCTGGCAGTGCCGCTCCAGGTTGACGGTGCGGCACAGCGCGCCCACGAAGGCGGGCAGCGCGGCCCGCGGTAGTAATGAGTAGGCCACCACCGCCTCCAGCAGCGCAGACTGACTCACCTTCCAGCTGGCCTGGCAGTGCCGCTCCAGGTTGACGGTGCGGCACAGCGCGCCCACGAAGGCGGGCAGCGCGGCCCGCGGTAGTAATGAGTAGGCCACCACCGCCTCCAGCAGCGCAGACTGACTCACCTTCCAGCTGGCCTGGCAGTGCCGCTCCAGGTTGACGGTGCGGCACAGCGCGCCCACGAAGGCGGGCAGCGCGGCCCGCGGTAGTAATGAGTAGGCCACCACCGCCTCCAGCAGCGCAGACTGACTCACCTTCCAGCTGGCCTGGCAGTGCCGCTCCAGGTTGACGGTGCGGCACAGCGCGCCCACGAAGGCGGGCAGCGCGGCCCGCGGTAGTAATGAGTAGGCCACCACCGCCTCCAGCAGCGCAGACTGACTCACCTTCCAGCTGGCCTGGCAGTGCCGCTCCAGGTTGACGGTGCGGCACAGCGCGCCCACGAAGGCGGGCAGCGCGGCCCGCGGTAGTAATGAGTAGGCCACCACCGCCTCCAGCAGCGCCAGTGCCGGTACCACTGCTGCCGCCTCCGCAGAGTAAGCGCACAGGTGGCAAGCCGCGCTGGGGAATGATACTAAATTATTGCCATCGTAAAGTAAGGGTTGCGTGACGAGGCTAGCATGCCCAGGTCTAGCGAATATTTCATAGCTGTTGGAATTCCTTGTATAAATAAATAAATAAATAAATAAACATTTCTTGCCGTACTTAATAGCACGGTGATATTTTAAAGGGAGTTACTTTTAAGGCGGATTTTCCAACCTATCGTTTCGTACGGTAACATAAGAGTGTACTGACTCGACAATCCCGTGCACGATGTGTTCGTCGAGGTAGGTGGCGTTGTACTTGACGACGTTGATGACCAGCGCGAGCAGCTCGGGCAGCGCCGCGCCGCTCTCGCCGGTGCCGCGCAGGTACTCCAGGAGGTACTCGCCGATCTGGACCAGGGAGTACATTACTTGTCGCCACACTTCAGGATACATGGCGAATGAGACCTAGCCCAGTCTTCTCCTCTATCTTCAAAGTGGTCGTATCTATTTTTTTGATCAGGTGGCCACAAGCGTATGCCTCGCCTGATGGTAAGGGGTCGCATTAGGTCATGAACGCTTGCAACTCTAGGGGTGTCACATAGCCATTGCCGACTATACGAGTACCTAGCGCGTGCGCCATAGCACTCATTTGCACCATCAGCATTTGCTTTGTATGATATTTCATAATTAGCCAATAAATCATTTTACCTCACTTCACCTTCGATATACATTAAAGGTGAGTAGCACCAAACCGTCCGTAATCGTTAGCGATGTTCGTTATAATCTGAATGTATGAAAAGCTTGACCAGTTTCTATGGAATGACAGCTGACGCCATATTTAACGTTGATCGGTCTGTCATCGTAAGTTGGTGCAACCCACCCTAAGTGTGCACACCTATCAAGTTAAATAAATCAATATTATATCAAGGATTCGTCTTTTGTGTTCCAATCTACCATCAAGAAACCTATCAAATAAATGTGAGAGTTGACAAGTAATCGAAAATGAATGGTCCTTCGAACCGGATCTGAACCAGTGACCTATGGATCTACAGTCCACATAAATTCTTGTATTATTTTGTGGTCGTAGAATTTGTCTTTGATCGAACTTCGTGTTAAGCGGGTGTATCGTTATTGTTAGGATCTAACACGTCACATCTGAATGACATCTTATCTTTTTTGTAGTATTATGTACATGAACAATGTACATCACGATGCACATGCCTCAGTATGACATCGATTTGTTATGGTAACACAGAAATAACAACATAGGTACTACAAAAACCGCCAATTGTAACACAAAGTTGTACTACATCGAAGTGTAACTGACCTGTTCCTCGAAACACTCGATGTTTTTCCCCGCGTTGGTGAGCGTGGCGAGCAGCGCCAGCCGGTGCGGCTCGTCCTGTAATGATGATGATGTTAATAGCGTTGTAAGATTCTAATATTTTTATAGGGTGCGTAGTATTGTCTAAATACCGTTTCTACCTACGAAATTCCGAAGGACCTTTGATAATCAATTTTTCCGACTTAAGAAATTTGTCGTGTGAAAAAACATCGTGATGAAATCTGCATACATCCACGAAGAAATTCAAAGGTGTATGTGAAGTCCCCAACCCGCACTGGGCCAGCGTGGGGACTACTGCCCGTTCCCTCTCATCCATGAGAGGAGGCCTGTGCCCAACAGTGGGACGTATATTGCCTAATTTATTAAAATTATGATGTTCTGGCACTTTAAAATTACTGTTTAAAATAGCTAATGTTCAAAATTTCTGAAAATGACATTACTCGTTTCGAAAAAAGTTCAAATATATCGTACAAAAAATAGTTTTGTAAGCAATCATACCTCCTGTGCGTAAGTCGTGTGCGATTGTCTCAGAAACCTGAAGAGCAGGGTGCGCATGATCGCACACTCCTGCCCCTCGGCCATGCAGCGCAGGAACCACAGCGCCGTGTGGCGCGCCTCCGCGCCAGCGTCGTCCAGCAGGTCGCGCGTCAGCACCCACAGCCGCTCCGCGCCGCCCTAGAGACCAGCCGCAAATACCCAAATGACCAACTTGTCACCTGGGGGGAGTCGGGCAAATCCTAAATGACTGCTACTCCCCAGAGGCCCGTTACACAAACTCGGGTCACAATTTTATAAGTCTAGACATGCAACACAGGTCAAATGGCCAGTCGTTGGTAACATTACATGTTAACATTAAACACACCTTTAATTGTTAAACCTATCCTAAAATAAACGCATCATGCTTAACACTTGTGCGCGCGATGTTAAAGTCCTACGTAAATTCGTAGTTAACAACCCCAATAGGGACGCGACTTTCCAATTTAAAAGTCGGCCGCGTTTTGGAGCGCCATCCCTGCGGCCTTGTTAAGAATAAGAATTTATTTATTTAGCACACAAAAGGTAACCTTATATAAAGTGCTAAACGGGAGCCTCACTCAGCTTGTTGTCACGGGGCCGTGACGCTGGTTTTCAGTGAGAGCCCCAAGAATAAACAAAACTATGTTGTTGTGCGAAGACCACCAAGCAGCAGCCCCGGCGCTCCCGAGCCACTTCACCAGCTCCACTGTCCGCTGCTCCAGTACCCAGTGACCTAGCAGCCACCGTCACCCGAGGGGAGACCGAACTACGGAGTACAACCAGATGGGCCATAGCACCCACAAGTCACAACCTATATAAGGTGCTAACAAATTAGGTACCAATACTTTTAGAGCTGATAGTACTAGTCTCTAGGAGTAGAGTTAAGTATGAAACATTTAAAAGTGTGTATCACTTTTTGGAGATAATTAGGGATACAACGTTACTGCGTAAAAACACCCTGTTAATGAGATAGTCAACAATCAATCATTGACGTTTGTCACAAACGACGATGTTCACTTGACAGATAGTGTTTTAACATCTCGTCAGTTGAATGCACAGGCTGATTATGTTTGGTCGAAATTTTAATTTATTTATTTTGTACCGGAAATTAAAACAAAAATATCATATGAAAAGTTTTCTTAATTTCTATTTAAAGTCAATTGTTTTGATGTAATGTAACACCTCTTAAAATATTGGTACTTAATTTGTTAGCACCTTATAGGTTATTTAATAAATAATTTTATTCTTTTCTTGTTGACGTTTAGAGTTCCTTTTACTCCATTCACCACATCCTGGGGACTGAACGCCACACTGGCCACATGTACACACTTGACTGGTGACACATGCTTGCAAGGTCATAGTGTTATTATTATTATTTTCGCACTAGCTACCGCCCGCGACTTCGTCTGCATCAACCCGGGATAAAAACTATCCTATATTTTACTCCAGCTTATAAACTATCTTCGTGCAAAATTTCATCCAAATCGGTTGAGCCATTTAAGCGTGATTGAGTAACAAACATATAAACATCCAAACATACAAACTTTCGCATTTATAATATTAGTAGGATTGACGAGACTCGGGAGACATCATTCCGTTCTTGACACGTTTTATTGTTATTGACCCTGTACATCTCTGACGATATTACATTAATGATTAATATTGTGAGTAAATGAGTCTGAATCTGTAAAAATATGGGTGCACACAAGTTACTCATAAATATGTCCCATTACTCTTATTTTAGAAATTTAAGGTTTCGGTATAGTTCCCGTCAAACAACTTGAACATGCGGGACGAAGTGGGGAGGCAGCTCGCACGTACAATTCGCCTTTGCGCAGGCAAGGTCATTTGCTCAAGTTATTTGCCGGGAATTATACATATTTATGAGAGCATTAAATCGAAACATGTTTTTGCACTTGACTGAGCACAGAGCATTTGTAAACCCTGACAGTCTGTTTTTGTTAGTCATTGCGTGAGATATACATTTGTTGGTGAAATTATATATGGAGGTACAAAACAACACATTTGACGCTTAATCTGATAAAATGGATAAAAGATAACAAGCCCAACATAATTTGTCACAGAGTGAAATTGTTCACTCTATTTTACTACATATACTATACTACTCAAATCAAAGGGTTGGCAGCACACTCGGCTTCGCAAGCATTTATAGGTGACGGTATCTGCATACCATCAGGCACTCTCTACTGCAGTGCTGGAGTGCCCATTCCCACCGGCTTGCCTAAAATTCCATAACTTTTTAGCTCCGGGGTGCTCATAGAAAAATTTCACACGTCACTGCTGTACTGTATGCTTCTTTGCTACTTCTATTGAAAGAAACTCTAAAACATGGGGTGTCTATGTGTCCATTGGACACAGAAAAATCAAACAAATACATATGCAAAACATTTTTGGCGGAGTTTCTTTGAATGAGCGTAGCTTTAAGTTAGCTAATCCTGTGTTCCTACCCTTATGATGTTGGTATATATAATTAAGTTAAATGATTACATAAGTTTCCACATTTTGTAACGCCTAGTTAGGAAATCTCACTGATGCAGTGTAATAATAATGATCTTACAAATGTTTACTCACTTTGATGCTATCGGTGGGAACCTGTAATTTGCTTTTTGTATTTTACCTATGTAATCAATGTGTCTGTAGCTATTGGTTCTCCAAATATAAATAAATAAATAAAATTGATTGAAGGATTTCAATCTAAAGAAAACCCAGGGCATCTTTTTAGCTAACTAATAGCATGCCCAAGGTTTTTTCAAACAAGGTAGTTATTTGTAGCAGCAGTTATTAACCAAAAGAAAAAATAGGGTAGGTATAATACTTTTGTGACAAAATGGAACACATGCATGATGCAGCTGTTGTAAACAGAGGCAGGTGTTGCATCAGACTGTTTATTGTCTGAATATAACCAGTCCAGTATCTGTGTATAGATCATTGAACTTTCAAGACAATGATGAAACAAAAGATAGCTGGTAAATCGCTGCTGCATTCTGACCAACATCATTAGAATTCATAGATTTGAATTAGAGATCTTCAGTAACTTTCACAGTATTTGTCTACTGGTAAAGCTTCTTCTATTACTTCTGGCTTCTGGTTGTGAGCAGGAAGCATTGATCCTAACAAGTTAGACTTTAGAGCGTGTGCTTTGTCTGGCTCCTGCACCTGGTGTGTGTTGTTGGTCACCTGCTGTATCCTCGTGACGCGCGCGCGGTCCCCGAGGTCCCGCAGCGCGCGGAGGCGTCGCGCGGGCGCTGCATCGGCCCGCAGATCCCGCTCCAGTTCCGCCGTCACCACCAGCTCGTTCACCGCCGGCAGCGGCGCTGCAAACACGCAGTACACACCCATGTACTCCCAATAACAACCCCAACTACCTTACTACATCCACCGGCTAGTATTATGCGATTTCTACTCACCCGAGGCCCCCTTCTTGAAGAACACTTTCAGCTTGTCCTGCAGCGATTTTGTATCCCGGTCCCTCGAACTCATATTGCGGCCGCCCCTACTATCCCTAACTAACTAAACACGCTAAAGCCTAAAGCTATGCGCGGAGATTATCTATGAGTGTGAAATTGCAAATAAAAAGACATATTTATTAAAAATAATCTCACTACCGCTCCTTTGCTATTCACCATCTGACAGTTCGCCCTGTCGGTCCCCCAGCTGACAGTACTTGCTCGATACTCGGATTATGAACGCGACGTAAACATTGTCCAAACAAAATACGTGATGACTGTCACCTTTGCTTTACTTAGTAGCGTGGTCACGTAATATTAACCACGGAATATTCAGATGTAAATAGACGAAGTGTTAATAACAAATGTGATAATAGATTGAGCTAACAAACAAGGCATTAACCATTATTTCTGAACGAAGTGTTATCCAGTGTTGCTATATAATATTTATTTTTCGTACAATGCGTTCAAGTAGACGTAATTTTGAGATTATTTTTCCGCGGCATTACAATATAATAATAAGTACTAGTGATTTTGTCTAGTTTAAACAACAATTTCATAATTTATAGACAACATTAAACACATTTTATATTTTAATTGTTTCACTAGTAACCTACCAACTACATTACATTTCACTAGTGGCCACCCTATAAAATATGTTAACCTCATGAACCTATATACTCTAAGGTTAACCTACTAACGAACGTAGTAGTTATATTCTCTTTGCTACTACTAACTTACTAAATTAAGAAGAAGTGTAAAAAAAATTACCTGCGATACATTTTTACTACATTTTATTGAGTGATAAGGTCTAGTTTTCCCTCTGGGTTGGAAAAGCAGAGGGACTACCGCGAAACCAAAACTAAATTCGTTCGTGCATCTCTCTCTCTCTCGCTCGAACTAGCAAGTGCGACGGAGAGGGAGATACACGAACGAAGTTTGTTTTCGTTTCGCAGTAGGCCCTCTGATGGCAGTCGCGTCTGTAAAACTAGTGCCTATTCTAAATCTCGGTATTAGGTGTCAAAGCAGACCCCGGCTCCTTTAGGGCACAACCGGGAATAAAGCTAGGAGGATGATGATGAGTAAAGATAAATTGTGTCGACAAAATAGCGGTGATGTGATGACAGTGAAGACGATTGATAATCACGATTTAATGAAACTAAATATGTAGGTATATGGCCATATGGCACCAATATGGCACTATGACAAAGTCAGCGTTAACTTTGATGTATAATCACTGTATTAACTACATTTACTAATATCGCATATCGGCTTATATTGTAAGCCTGCATGTTGTCACTAGCAAAGCCGTGGCGTGGTGCCCTATAGCATAAATTATACCTGCAGGCAGTCTGTCTAGTCTTAGCTGGACCTCCGACTACCTACACTCGTAAGATAACCAGGGGTCAAATGTAATTGTATGTCACAGTCGAGTAAAACGCTTTGTGAAGACAGGGACTCCTTGTCACCGTTGTCAGCTGTCCGAAAGGACCCTCGTCAGGGCTAAACGTATTGCTGTCGTGAGAGCTCGGCCTCACCTGCCGGGGAATCAGATCTAAACATAAACTAGAATATGATAAGGGGCAGCCGGTACTCAACGAAATGTTATAGCTAAGTAACCTTGTCAGTTGTATCTACATCTTCTTATATCTCTATTTTGCTCGCGATTAGGGACGGAAAGCCGTGGGATTTGTTTACCACTTTTGAACCTTCATGTAAAAATAATAGAGTTGAAAAGTGTTAAGCGTTCTACACCTATCAATTTGTTACAACAGCTCGTAGTTCATGATATCCGGAGCATTCTGCGATAGCACCACATCTCGAATGCATCAATCCTTCGACTTTCTGATGCGTACAGGAAGATCGAGAAAACAAGAGTCCGCATTAGTCTTATTTTAGTTTTGCGGTTTATGCCTCTGTTCCTCTATATTTTCTCGAGTCGTTTTACCGAAGTTTTGGCCATATGAGATCTTCTGACCCCTCTTGGTCGCAATCACTGTCGTCACTTATTTGAGAACCCAAACTAGGTAGTATACAAATTTATGTACTTACAACCAAAGAGAATATAACCATTACGTTCTACTTACAACCCCAAGATCATGCAACTCATTGGTTCTCAGTTGATCGTACTGGTACCATGTTGAGAATCTCAACATGGTACCAGTACGATCAACGTACAAGGCACCTACAGCCGCGGAATTAAAACGTTCGTCACTTTTGGACCCTGACGTTATTAGCAAATGTAAATGAACCAAAATAAAGACAAAAACATTTATTAATATTTTTACTGACTTTTTAGAAGCCTTAACTTATCATTTTTTCGATGTCTGAAATTTTGTCGGATTTTGTCGCTGGGTAACTATTTAGTTATTAATATAAAATCGAACTATACTGTACTATACTGTGACCAATGTCATAGCTGGCAGGGTTGCTCAAAAATATCTGTAGGTACACTATAGAGTCGTGATTAGATGTTTGTAAGCAATTTGTTCACCCTTACATCCACATAGTTACCTACGGCGTAACGAATTCCAGTAACGGTTTCATGAAGTGGTTTTCATATGCACATAACTATCTTGTACACGCCTTTATGACATTGACAATACAGCCGATGCCCACCGGCCTGCCTAAAATTTCTTGCTTTATATATACCAATATTGCTATCAATTTTTTTTGTTCTGAATTGTCCAGTGAAAATTCTCACGCCCCGCCACTGCAATAGAGTCAGGTACAGATATATATATCTTTATTTATGTACCTCCCTATATTAATACCAGACAGTGTTATTATGGCTGCAATATGCATCAACTCTGCCCAATCGAGATATTTTGTGTAATTTCCCCTCAAGCACAGTCGGCATCAAAGATATTCGCTGTATGGCTAATTGTAGATATGGCTTGGCACTTCTGCGACGAATTCAAGTTTGAGAGGAGATAAATTGTAATGAATGTTGTTATAATGACGTAAAGTACCTTACAGAGTCTAATAAAGTTGAATAAACGGCAGTTTTACTAACTTTAGACAGGATGTAAAACGATTCTTAGCACAGACAGTCATAATGGCATTGCGCTATCTTACGGAATTATACTTAGTTCATTCTGCACTTTTGCAAACTAACAAAACCTGGCACCACGCTGCGCGGGGCGGACAAATAAACAGCTGTCTGACGTCTACAGCGATGATTTATTCCGCCCTATATTATTCCTTTATTCCGCCTTATATTATTCCTTTATCCCGCGAAGTTATTTCAACAGCGCTGAGGACGCAATCATTGTCCCTTTAAGTATAGCGTGATTAAACAGCGCTCTGAAAGAAGTGGGCGGAAAATTCCAAATTACTGTCAATATAGACGCCATTATTGAAGAAGTATTATTTATTTGCGTCGGCTAAGCCCGAGTTTGGCTCGTAAAGTATACAAGCAACGGGCGTAAACCCGTAACGCACAGTATACTTAAGCAATACCTACTTAGGCAAATTGAATTTGTGGCTCGAAAAGTAAGGACGCGGCGACGAGTACCTTGCTCGCAGGAAGATTCTGTATTTTTACAATTCAGGGTTTCTCCTTATTAGGGAAGTTTAACTCAATCGTTTCAATTTGTTCTCGAGTTGTTTTTCATTCATTTAAAAAATGCTTCATTCCAATAGCTAGTACTGTTCGTTGTAGGGTAGGTAAAATGTTTAAAGTTTTCTAGTAGGAACTTATTAAGTTATTCACTTTTGTTACAACTTATCGGTTTTTCGGTCCGTATCTTTGTGGCCTCTTTACATGAGTTTCTAACGCTCACGCTCAACTCACGCTTCATGCGCTTTGTCATAATTAAAAAATTAGCTTGTCATTAGTATTTTACTTTTTGTGACTTTTTATATCATCGTTCTCAAATAAGAATAAGCCCGAATAATGTTAAACAAATTGAAATCATTCGTCATAGAGCTGTCGACCAAAAAAGTCTCCTTATGGATCATTGATGTTTCTCTAATAATTTTCATTTGCTACGCGTATTTCACACTAAAGAGACGTTCGGTTGACAGAAACGATGAGCGCTATATCATGTTTGAGGAGGGATTTGAGGTGCAGAATCCTGCCATGGGGCCGGAGGAGTTGATGTGGCGTATAGAGCAGAATCTGGCGGAGGCTGGACAAAGACTGCAGAATGAAGAGGAGTTTCCTCGCGTGGATAACAAGATGCCACTGCTCGTGGTGCAAGCGGGGCGGCGCCCGGCGCGCCTGCAGCACTTATTGGCTTCCTTAGCAGATGTACCGAGCATCGACGAGGCGCTCCTCGTTGTCTCACACAGCTTCTACGATGACGCAGTGAACGAGCTCGTCCGCCGCGTTGACTACTGCCGCGTGCTCCAGCTGTACTACCCGTACTCGTTACAGCTGTTCCCCAACCGCTTCCCAGGCGCTGAACATGATCGCCCGCGCTCCGTCGCAGCCGCTGCCGAGCACAAACAGCACTGGTGGTGGACGGCACACTTCCTCTTTAACCACTACATCAGGCTCGACTCGAAGTTCTCCGGTCTCGCGGTCTTTCTTCAAGAAGACGATTACGTCTCACCGGATCTGCTGCACATGCTGCAGTACGCTCAGAGGGCGTTCATGTACCATCCCGAGGCGGAGGTGATTTCGCTCGGGAGGCCGATCAGTGGCGAAGCTGATTACAGTTTACTGACTGTCGCGCCCTGGCAACCGCTTTTTGAGTCCGGTTTGGCGTTCAATCATACTTTCTGGCGGAAACTAAACGGAATAGAGTTCTGTCAGTACAACGACCGAAGTTGGAGCTACTCATTGCTGGCTGAGTTCGCAGTACAACCGCGTGGGTATGTGGATATGATCGCTAGTATGGCACCACGTGTGTTGTCGACGCGGGGCTACGCTAGCGGGGCTGACGGCGCGGCGGCGGTGAGCGCGCGGTTCTTAAAAGCGGCTTTGTACCCTACACGAGTACGCACTGCGTTTCTTGCGTCTGACAGTGGTCGAGCAGTGCACCCCGAGAGGGTGCCGGCCGGCGCTGGCGGCTGGGCGGACTCGCGCGACATCCTGCTCTGCCTCGACCCCTTCCTAATGACCACACGCGGGCCGTCGAGGAACGGCACCACGCCGCATGAAACAATTCTCAAGCTGCCTGGCACGTAGCTGGACAATAAAACTGGATACTATAATTATGTTTTATTTCCACCTATACACATAGGATACTCACTAAGACGATGTCCTTTTGGCGAGGGAATATAGACTAAGTATAAAAGTTAGGGATTTGGCACGATGAGGTCATGATTAAAATTTAAAATTAGCAGATGAATGTCGGACATCAGACAATCATACTATGATTAACCTTTGAGGAATTCTGAGAATTATTTTCACAACTTGCCAGGTTAGTTACTAATATTTACATAGGTATACCTACTTACTTAAAACAATTTTCATCATCATTTCTTTATAATCCACATTACACTTGCCTGTCTTTTAAAAAGGTAACGAATGTGTAAACGTAAACAGAATGTATTATTCGCAGGTGAGTTCCACGTAGCGAAGGGTGCAAAGTGGCCTCGTTGACGCTGCAGCTCGCGCCGGCATGCTGCTAACCCACCGCTACACCGAATGCGTAAGCGAGACGACGTTACGGATATCCGCCAGATCCACAGGCCAAATCGACGACGAGGTATGAACCGCACATAAATTAGGGTATAAGATATATTTTTTCTCCACCCGACAATTAAAGTTGGTTGCCGAGTTATTTCGTGGCGTGACTTGAAGCCAACTCTTCGCAGCAATGCAGTAGAGTATTTCACGTGTCACTAACGCGCTATAACCGGCAGTTACTACATCGCGATTCGCGTAAAGTCGTTCAATCCATGAACCAAGGAACGAACGCTATGGACAAAGGCTAACATGTACAACTAACTAACTACAACGGTCTGTGAGGTGTATCTAGCCTGTATTTTTTTTTTAAACGGGTGACAAATGTTAAACTAGTATTTAAAATTATCGAACCTGATCACAATAAATCACCAGAATCGGTTGAGAAATGCGACCTGTAGAGGCGAACAGCCGGACAATCGGACAACGGGACACCCGGTCATGAAAGAATTTTGGCCCAAGCCGAAACGGAGAAGTTGGTTCGCTTCGCTCGCTCGTTCAGTGAGGTCTGTAGTGCGTTTTCGTATATTGACCAATCTGCACATCAGACCCCGTATCATGGTCGGCCTTATCACACGGTAAGTGACAAGATAGAGCGTCCGTCACTGGCTGACACCGTTCGATAGAACGAGACGACGCTCCTATCTTGTCACTTATCGCGTGATAAAGGCCGACCATGACACGGGGTCTCTGAAAAGTGCTTGAGCTGCCGCGGTGCTGCCAGTGTCCCCCGCCCTTAATCCGTAAGCGAGGCTTAAGGCGTCACGAGTGCACACGGCATAGCGCGGCATGGCGCTAAATTTGCATACACTGGCGCCGCGCCAGGGCTCAGGCCGCCAGATATTTTTTAATGCAGGCTGGATAATCGCGTGCTTTAGAGAATGCGACAATGGCACAGCAAACTAAGCCGGGATTTCACTCTGAAATTGTTTTAAAAAGAGTAGCGGTAAGCCGAGAGCAGCTTGAGGAGGTTTATTTGTAGTCTTTTTAGAGACGTTTGTAGTGTTTGCATTTCGTTGCTAAGTAGCAAAGCTCGGGAGCTTAAACGGCATAGCTCAGTAATGGACTTGATATTAAAATACACAAATTTTCATGACTTAGCTCACTATACCTAGTAGATTGTATTACTAGGGAGCGAAATGGTATATTGTGACGAGGGTGACTGATTGAATCCAGAACGAAGGGAAGGATTCTTACGTGGAATTCTGAGCGTAGTGAGTGATTCAAGCAACGTCGCCCGAGGTATAAATAATTTTGCTACCGCGTAATACTATATATTCTTTCCACTCCTTCCATAAAAATATACAAATATTACTATTAGACGGCCGCGCAGGGTTTGTAATTTTTATCATCCTGGACGACAAATGATAGTCTTATCCGTTTTAGTTTTAATATGAATTTTACTAGTTATACATATGTATGTGTCTGAAAGTTTTTGTATATCGTCAACAGTATTTTAATAGCCAGCAAAAAAGCAATGTTTTACCTAAGAACAAGATTTAATATAAGTAGGTATTTTCAAAAGGATGACTTTGTCATACAGACAGCGAAAGTAGGTATAGGTTACCTAGGGAATATTTTGATTACGGAAGCTTCAGAAAGAGCAAACAATTTTTTACTTACTGTTACGGCGAGAAAACTGTGATTGGGCGCCGCTAGTAGGTGTTTATTTGAATGTCGTTGTTCATGCTGACTCTCACTTTAGCTGTAGAATATAATAGTCAAAAGAGTAGAAGGCTGCTTATATTTATTTATTTACTAAGGCAAGGTAACAAAATGTAAATTACAGAGTTCCTTAAGTAACTTAGTTGAAATATAGAGAATACAAAATTTACATTTAAATAATAGTATAACCAAGCACAACATGAATTCGCCTAGAATGAATAATTGACATATTTGTAACAAACCATAGATTATATAGCTAGTATTAAAGAAAAAAACACAACCTGTGACCATGGATGTTGCAACACATCCGAAACGTCGAGAGACCTCAGTGAGGTAAATTAAATAAGTTAATTATACGCGATTAAGTCCCGTTTAGTATAAATAATGTGTGAGGATCGTGAAAGTTTAAATCAATACGTCCTCTATAGTACTTAAAGAGCTCACGAGCGCCGGTTTCTTTGTACTTTTTAAAGTTAACATTTATTTTGGATTGTTTGTATAATAAGGAGATTATACACCACTTCGGGTAATGGTACATATTATATTGTGATATAAGAAGTGCACATGCGAGCCAGGGGACTTATGTTGTGAGACATTATTCTTAGCTACTAGTATTACAAATTGAGCGGCGTATGGTTTAGGATATATCCGGAACATTCTAACAAACTCCGGTGTTAACGTACTTATCATGTTCAACTGGATGAAATCATCATTGTAGATTGAAAATATTATTACTATATGAACTTATGAACTGCTTTTACGTTCTATTGTCATTAGTGACGACAGTTATTTTTAATTAAAGTGTCGCCTTAAACACGTTACTGAAATGACATATTGTCTCTTCTCTGGTCTCTGGATAATGTTTTTAAAGCTTTCTCCTCTATATGGATAAACGAGCAAAAAAAAAAGATTGAAAAAAAAATGCAGAGGGATCAAAAACAAGTTTTGCTCCGTATAAACGGGCTAAAAAGACTTGTTTTCAAATAGAAGGATTGAAAATATATATATTCCATAGCATAAAGGTTGTAGGATCTAGTGCCGGGTAGGTACATCCGAATCGCTACCACCCATCCACCATAGCTCTGCTATCAGAAATAACCCTTGAAATTACTACCATACACAGATGTTCCATCTGAGAAGTCCTCAAGCTTGGCTGTGAATTTGCAATCGATTACATTCGTCCATTGTGGTTGTTTGCTAACCCTCTAACACAATACACCGTACTGGGCTATACTATATATATAATAGGTAATTATTTCGAATATCTCCATCTCTTTTGTAATTCATCGGCTAAAGTTGCAACACCTCAAAAACCTGAATCACTCAAAATGTCGGTGGGGAGTTAAGAAGTTTTCTAGTTAGTTATTTAAATCTAAACAGTTTTTTCGTTTCGATATTAGATATCTTTATTGAGATCATAGGATGAGAATAAAGCTCATTCTGCTAGAAAGTATAGTTTGTATCTGGTTTTCACACAAATATTAGTAAACAAAATAGTATAACAGGCACGCACAGTCTTGGAGGTCATCGTGTTGTGTGTATCCTACCCGGCATCCTTCCGACCCCACGAGGGAACCCGAGGGGAGGGTCCAGTCCAATAATTCAATTTCAATATTTACTACGTGCGACGCATAACTGCTAAACTAGGTACATTTGGAATCAGGAAACAGCTTATCGATTCAAAACACTTCACACAGATTCATAACTACTTTGTTATACATACAGCGGAGGCGTAGGCAGAGATTTATTTATATCATAATAATAATTTGGCTTTCCTTGGCAAACGAGAACTGGCGTCAACTTAAAGTAATGAGCGCCGAGGACCGCAGGGCTGCGTGGAGGAGCAAGGAGCTACACGGGCGGTTCTACAAGGCCCTCACAGGGCCAGATGTAGATCTGCTCGCGTCGGTGAACTGGCTACGTTTCGGGGATCTCTTCGGGGAAACCGAAGGTTTTGTCTGTGCAATTGCAGATGGCGGGTATGCCGCCGTCCCGGGGAGTCACTCAGGCATATTATCTCCGGTTGTCGTCATCTAGCAAACGGCGAGTACTTGCACAGACATAACCTTGTAGCCAGGATTATTCACCAACAACTTGCTCTGCTATACGGTCTTGTGGACTTCGAAGTGCCTTACTAAAAGTACACATCTGCGCCAGTTCTCGAAAATGGTCGTTTCACGCTCTATTGGGATCGATCTGTCATCACAGACAGGACTATTGGGATCGATCTGTCATCACAGACAGGACTATTGGGATCGATCTGTCATCACAGACAGGACTATTGCATGATGAGACCCTCGTCAAGGCTGAGATGGACAAATCCAGCAAGTACCTTGACCTGGCTCACGGGGTAACCGCCTTATTGTGGGACGTTGATTCGACGATCATTGTCCCGATAGTAGTTTCTGCGAACGGTCTAATAGCGAAGAGTCTCGACGTTAACAGTAATATATTAAACATATATGACATAGAAATACATTGGAACTACAACTGTTGGAATAATAAATAGTGTACTTAAGTCAGTTCTTTACAAAAATATAAATACTATAAGTAATTATATGGTTCATAAGGCAAACAGACAGAGACAGGTGACAAGTATGTTTATTTATATTGATAAGATTTTCTTTTCTGCATCATCTACTACTAAGTTTTTCTATTAATTTCTCCACTACCCAAAGGTTGCCTGGAAGATAGCCCTTTAGCGTTAATACCGCCTGCTGTTTTGACTATTACTATCTCCTTGTATCTGTATTTTCTTTTGTAACTGCTTTATCTGTGTGAGGTATACAGTGCATTACTTACCTAGGGCGGTAAAACGAAGAATATTTGAGCTTGCCGAAGGCAAGGGCGATAAATATCATATCATTGCCGGGCGTCACATGTATACCTTTATTGTTTTCACCATCTGTAACCTGTAATGTGACACGCAATAAACATTTCTATTTCTTTTATCACTGCCCTTGGTGAGTACAAAATGATGACGTAAAGAGTATTTATATTTTATTGTATTTTGTTTTATAGCAGGTCACGCTGCTGTCAGGCTCGCTTCTAGCGAAGGGGTTGGTAAAAGTTTCTGTAGAACCTACGCAATTTATTTTGTAATAATGCTTAATGATAATAATAATCTCATCATTATCATCATATTACCCGAAAGACAACCACTGCTGGGCATATGCCTGCCCCTAAGAGTGCCAGAATAGCTGCGGTCCTGCGCCACCCGCACCCGCACCTAGCGGACTCCCGCGACCTCTTAAAGGGAGGTCTACTAGTGCTGCGCCTTGCGGTACGTAATCGCCACTCGAGAACCTTTCCGCTTCAAGGAAATTCTCAGACACTAAGTTATTATAATCATTTACTTTAAAAACAAAGTTTTAACCGACTTCAATTTAGTAGGTACCTACTCCGCCAAGCCACGAAAACATTTCCACATTTCTTTACCAATTTACCACATGAACTGATTTCCGAGAGCAAATGCGTTGATTATTAGAGAAAAAATGTTTGAGGATTTCCGTCGATTCCACAAGGATCACCTTTGGCACTTCATTAGAATCATTAGTTGCTATTTCAACGGAATCTTATCAGAATCTGTGATATAGGTACTTTTGTACTTTTAAGTAGGTACCTACATAATTGAGGAATTCCATAAGTCATCTGTGGTCTTCATCTCCTCATCATCAGTTCCACTCCACCAAATTTACGATTTCCGGGTGTAAATACACGAGTTATAATATAAAATACCAAAATCACTACACGCGTGCCTAATATAATTGAGGAGTTCCCTCAATTCGTAATGGATTCCATCACACAACTTAATTTTTGAAAATAATGGGACCCACCTGGAGCATATACTTACAAACAAAAAATAAATGTACGTATCGGCTCATCAATGACGGAGTTCTGAGGTAACAACAATTGAAAAAAAAGATGATAAAAAAAAAACCGAATTGAGAACCTACTCCTTTTTTTTGAAGTCGGTTAAAAATACAATCTTCCGCCCGCGACTTGCGGAAAAGGGACAGAACATACCCCCTCTTAAAACTTTGGATACTTATAATTATAACTTTGTGACTTATTTAACCTGCGTTGCTTTTTCTCCTTTTTCGATTTTTAATCCTTTTTCGGGAAAATACAACATTATTGATAATTGTATTTAGTGGCTACACCCTTATTGGTGTTTTTTGTGACAGTCTTACACAAATCGAACTAATTGACTTAATAGATGTAAATACATGAGAAACGTACAAGCCAACCATGATACAAATATTTGTCGCGATTCGTACCCAGGACTTTCCGGTTCACTGCCCACTAGGCTAACCGGCCATCCCAGATATTTATTTTATTTGTTTGAAAATTTAAATAAATTGTACGGAGATGACTTAGCCCATGCACACTTCATGAAAGCACACTGCTGATTACAGTGGGAGTGTACATATTAAGGTACACTACCTACTTCGTTGGAAGAATAGTTGCAACGGACGGCAACGGCATTAATTGCAGAAGTATAACAAACTATAAAGCAGTCGTTCCGTCGACTGCTTTATTTAGTTACAGCGCGAGTTGCTCGGCTGTACCAGCCCTGTGACGTAGGGCTGCACATTGGATGGGGGTAAGGCCTTTTGGCCTGATTTTCGAACAAAAAACACGTTACAATGTAATCGATGACTAGATTCAACTGTTTTTTTATTTACAAGCTTTTATTTAACTCGACCTGTTCTTTTGTTTGTTAGTGTGGGACGAATCTTGCAAGTTGAATTGGACCCACTTCCCGGTGACCGATTCAGCTGAAGTTTTGGGTAGGTATAGTTTGCATGACAATTCAATATTCACAGTCAAGGGCACCTTTTTGAGACTTTGTGGTGTACATATTGGTGCCCTTGACTGTACCACCAAGTTGATCTGCCGATGGAGACTGAAGGTGGCCATGGGAATTCAGTATTTAACGTAACCCCGTTGAGTTTGGGCTCGTTCGAATAAGTAGTTGATGATGATGACGGTATACAGAAAAGTATAGTTAGCAATAAAAGCTTGTATCAAAAAAAATATTTTTGAAAAAAAAATATCTTTATCAGATTTAAATACTGCTCTGCTCTGCTGATGTGCTCACAACCAGTTTTGATTAACTTCACCACTCGCTCCTAGCAGCTTACAGAACATGACTCCGTAATCCGTACATGGACAGGTGAGTACGGGAACGAACAAAACGTCATAACCAGAGCCCGTAATTTTCATGCCGATGACATCAATTTGACGTCACGCTGCATATAGGATGATCCCAAATAGTTTTATTGTAATTATTAATAATTAGTCGTCAATCATTTTAATCATGTACAAATTACTTCAAAATTAATCTATTCACACGTGGAATAATCTACCTTCCTCTTTCTAATTTGCACGGTGCGAGTGAGAAAGGACTTTTCTGCAAGTTGTGCTAGACGTACTACTCGCAAAATTTCACGAGAATCGGTTGAGTAATGCGACCTGTAGATGTGAACAGCGGGAAAGCGGGACATCCGGACATCTGAACATACAAATGATTTCCGTCACAAGCTGAAGCATAGAACTTCTTTCGATTTTAAAGAGGAAAAGTCCATGAGACTAAAATGTAAGTTTGTATGTTTTGGGTAATCTCCGGAACTGCTTATCCGATTTAAAAAAGTCTTTCACCTGCGTGTAGAATGGACTTTCTGAATGGTAGGCTATATTTTAACCCGCGGGTTGGCCTGCGTTGTTTGCAACACGCGGACGAAGCCGCGCAGGCCGCTAGTAGAATGTATATTCTATAGCAGTGGTGGCAGCCCTCACTGCTGCATTTGTCCGCTTCGCCGCACGCGCCATTTATTTCGCCTCTTTTTGCCCCGTAGTTGCGCGGCTCAATCGCAGCAGGTACGTGAAACATTGCCTCCCAGCTTTGCTTAAAGTTACGACTACAGTCAAGTGCTCCGGCGTGGGCGTGTAAGCATGAATATATGTTAGTCACACGGCACTTTGTCAACCAAGTTCGGGGATCTAGGACTAACGTTCAATTAGGTATAGGTACCTACATGTTCATAGGTTTTCTTACCCGAATTTAAACTTTCGTGAGACGTGTTTAATATAATACTTACTAATAAGTACACGGTTAATCTCACGTATTAAATAAATAATTTTATTCAGAAAAAAAAACACAAAAAAGAATAAAACTGAACCACTATACCATCAAGATCCACAGCGCAGGTTTCGTCATTCCACAGGTAAAGCATCCACCACAGGTTTCGTCATTAAATGTCACTACGGGCGACATGTTTCGAACTCTTCAGTAGGTCGGGGAACATGTTGCCCGTAGTGAAATTTAATACGTGAGATTAACCGTGGACTTATTGGGTATTCTTACATTCAAAATTGTGTTCGACATTCGACCCGCTCTAATAGTATTTTACAAGCTTTTATTTAACTTGCAATGTATGTGTGCAAGTAGGTACTTATGTTTTCATCACACTTGCTCGTAAATGGTGTTATTCCATGCCTGTATACAGAAGGACAATGGCCTATATTATTCCCACGGGAGTTATGGATTGCTCATAACTCCCTAGAGAATTATGAAAATTGTGTGTGATCTGATTGGTTGAAAAAAATCTAGTTGGCCACGCGCCGCAAGAATACTACTGTACTGCTCACGGTTGAAATATTGAAGCTGCGCGCTCCACTCGCACTGATCTGGAAGTGAAGTTGCCAATTTCGTCAATTTTTGATTGTATGAAAGATAGATTTTTCTGCCTTTTGTAGTTATTATTTCCTCGCAAATGTAATGAAAAACATTGTGTATAACACGGGCGCAAGAATATTGCAAACTCGAGTCATCAAAAGCCCTCCGCCTTTGGCGTCGGGCTTCTGATAGACTCTTGTTCGCAATATTCTACTTACGCTCCTAGTTAAACAATGTTCTATTGTTCGGGTGGAATCTTGCAACTCAATTTCGAAGCAGATGTCTTCAACCAAGCTGAGTCTACCCCGGCAACACTGGTTAAAGATGGCCACTCGCCATGTTACCGGTTTAGACATTTGAAAGTGTAACTTGTAGTTCTGTAGAATAGCCACAGATGAAGTACTAGTTCCTTACTAGTAGTAGTAATTTACGAGGCACTCTACAACTATTTAATAAATATCATTTAGTTGCGGCAGAACAGAAAGGCTTTCGCAGAAACAAATCCATGAATACGGCAATACATGATCTCAGCCAATCGACTAGAGCTTTCGATTTTTTATTTATTTATTTATTTAGAGCTTTTGATTATGAAGATCATTTTAATTATTTTGAAAAAGTTAAGTGCATATGGTAATCTTGGCAATGTTTTGGATCTCAAGAACTCGTATTTGAGCGTTAGAGAGCAATACACTGGACTCTCTCAAGTATGTTATGAGCTCGAAATATATAAACAGTCTCCCTCCCCACTCGCACTGCGCAACTAAGTAAGGATTTCACTTAGTTAACATACCGTTTCAATACCTATACTTATCCATTCCAGATGAATTCTTCAGATTGACTGATTTAGTAGTGATCAGCGAACGAAAAAACCATAGAAGGCGAGCTCCTTACTTTCTACCCAAACACGTGCCTAAAACCCTATGCGCATGTTCGAACTAAACGGCTGCCTGGCATCGTTTCAACACCCCGCCCCCACCCCCGCATCATGGCAATGGCACCCATTCTGTGGGGCCATTTTGCGGCGCTACTTAGACCTCTATGGTTTTTCGTTCTCTGGTTGTGATGGTATGAGCGACACATCAGCAGAGATTAAACTCACTTACATATGCGTATCAAAGTGATATTAGAATGAGATTGGTGGTGACAATTTCGACGTAATAAATACGTCAGAGATAATACGAACTGGCTGCTATTCCAATCCCAAGCTCATCGCACTTGAGGAATACACACGGCCACGTAACTTTTAGAACATCGGTAAGGAAGTGAGGTGACACATTATATGTAGGTATGCACAGTATACAATACCATTGCAGTAGTGAGTTAATGGGGTTTTCAGATCAGAGCTCTGAAAACTGCCCATTAACACTTATAATATTCAAGTGATATTTGAAAACCTCCGTCGGGTATTTGTTTTCGAGCCAGAACAAGACGGTCCTTCTAGAATATAACTACTGATTGTCTTATTAATCCACATTATTCAAGATAAAACTTTCCTGCTAGTAACACGTCTTCTTTTGCAGAAATATGAAATTTCGAAAACAATCTCACAGCATGAAATTGGATGTGGTTTGTGCTGTTGGTAAAAAACGCAACTTTCGTCATGGTAAACTTTTACCTGACACTATCCGTTGTATAATTTGTGGACCCTCTAACTGTGGAAAAACGAATTTAATAATTGGACTTCTTCTTCACGAGCATGGACCGCGTTTTGAAAATGTTTATGTTTATTCTAAAACTCTTTTCCAACCCATGTACCAGTATTTAGAAAAAGTATTAACATTAGTTCCATCAGTCACTTATCAAAAGTACACTGAAAATGATCAAGTAATTAGCCCTCATGAAGCTATTATTAATTCAATTATATTATTTGATGACGTAGCGTGTGAGAATCAAAATAACATTCGGGATTATTTTGCTATGGGAAGGCACAAATGTATTGATAGCTTCTACTTGAATCAAACGTACAGTAAAATACCTAAACAGTTAATTAGAGACAACGCAAATTTAATAATTATTTTCAAACAAGATGACGTTAATTTACGTCATGTATATGATGAACATGTAGGATGCGATATGACATGGTTACAGTTTCGAGAAATGTGTGCAAAAGTATGGAGCATGCCTTTTAAATATTTGGTTATAAATAAAGATTGTCCTAAAAATTCAGGATGTTATAGGATGGGTTTTGATACCTTTATTGTATTTGATTAATACATCATTTAAAGCAATGTATATAAATATAGCGCTTATTGTTATCAAAGAAACCATTGAGATCAGACATGAGCAGCAATATGAGTGAAGAGAAAAATGTTAAAGGAAAGATACTCAAGTCTACCGAGGCTGTTAAAAGAAAAACTTATTCGAGACCTACAAAATAACAATAACATGATTTTAGAGTCTGTTTTCAAACCAATTACAGAACCCCTTAATAATATGGTTAATCGTAAAGTCAATGCTAATTTAAATTCTGAAGATGATGAATTGAAATGGGATAAAAATACAATTAAAAAATTAAAATTGAGTCCAGATAGTGCAAAAAAAAGCGATAGAAGCGTGACCGATAAAACTGTTTTGCATAAATCATTTGATTCAAATATTTCTGATGACAATCTATCGAAAGTAAGTGATGATACTAATGATGATGATGACGACAATCTATCGAAAGTAAGTAATGATTCTGATGACGATGATGGCGATGATGATGACATTCTATCAAATGAAAGTCAAGACATTGAAGGTCACAATAAGACGTTTGAAAGCGTTAATAGTAATGTAACGGATAACACTAACGATACAACATTTTATTCTCCACGCAATGATCCAGAATTTGCTAAAAAGTCAAGTACCTTTGATAATGTTCCTTTTGGTGTTCGAACAGAACGTGGTAGGCTTATGCTTGGATCTTCTTCAGTTCGTGTTGCTAATAAGAAACTCAAAGTCAGTGGACGTATACTAAATATGACACCAGGATTAAAAGAATTATTATTTAAGAAAGTACCTGATATGGGTGTTATAACAGAAGAAGATAAGCGCAATTATAAAATACTTTTACTAGAAACTAATGCCCACAGGCGTGACTTTAATCCAAACAAACCAATCAAAAGTAACAAAGGCATGAAGTATTTACACATTATAAAACCGCTTTTTAAGTTAGCAAAAGAGCGAACGACTAGCACTGAAAGCTGTACTATGGGTGAAGGATTACCTACATTAAAAAACGTTAAAAAGGATACAAACTATGTTTATTGGGATGATCCTAACGAGCTTGTAGATAGGTTGAAACTGTTAATTGCTTCTCGCGATGCTGGTAATACGGGTTTGGATAACGAAATTATATCTATTATTGAAGAGTTACGAGAAGCTGGTCACGTGAATAATATATAACTTTGAAATTCATTCTTTACCAGACAGTTAATGAGAGGCTTTTCAGTTAATAACAACTAACAAAATATAAATGAATATCGATAAGTTTGGTCATCACGTACATAAGCGTTTACGTTTGATGACAGTTTCTGATAAAGCACTTTTGAGATCAGAGAATGGAGATTATGATTTACAATTTTCAAGATTGAAAGGCGTTACAAAACCACTGACAGGTGATGATGCAGTTAACAAGCAGTATGTCGATCAATCTTTCTCGAATTTTTACGACAAAAAAGAACTTGATCAATTATTAAACACTATAAAGGTTCAGATTCATAATCTCAATGCGCAGTTAAGAGTTAACTTTTATACCAAACAGGAAGTAGAGACTATCGTCAAACATACTAATAATGACAAAGGAACAAATCGTTAACAAACAGACTTCGGTACGGAGTTTTATAATACTGAATTTGAGCGTTTTTTAAAATCCTTACACATTAACCATTATTCTACGTATTCGGTCAAAAAGGCTTCTATTGTTGAACGGCTGATAAAAACGCTCAAAGGAAAACTATTCAGATATTTTAGTTTTATAGGAAACTATAAATGGTTGGGAAGCCCTTTAGCCGATATTGTTCAGTCTTATAATCATACTGTACATCGTACAACTAAATTTATGCCTGATGCCGTGAATTCTAAAAATGAAAATGAAGTTAAGGAAAACATAGTCAAATCACGAAATTATTTACATCAAAAATCCAATAAATTTAAGGTTGGAGATAGAGTTCGCATCAGCAAATACAAAAGTGTCTTTCATAAGGGGTATACGCCAAATTGGTCGACTGAGCTCTTTACTATAAAAAAAGTGAACAATACTAACCCTTTCACTTACCATATAGAAGATCTACGGAAAAACCCTATACTTGGTACATTTTATGAACAAGAATTGCATAAAACTCAGTGTCCAAACATATATCTTATAGAAAAGGTTATCAGAAGAAAGGGTAGAAAAATGTATGTTAAGTGGTTAGGACTTGATGATAGTGAAAATAGTTGGATTAATAGAGATGATATTGTTTAATAATATTTATACACTTCGTCTTACGAAAATTTATCATTAACTTAATGGTAATGAGAGGAAGCGGACTTGTAAATAGTGTAATTAATCACTTACCGTTTGAACTGCACCTGCCTGGGTATAATTATTGTGGACCAGGTACAAAATTACATAAACGGTTGCAAAGAGGTGATAAAGGAATCAATCCGTTGGATAACGCGTGCATGCAGCACGACATAGCTTACGACAATCATTCTAATTTAAGTGATCGTCACAGTGCAGATTTGGAACTGTATAAAATGGCTAAACAAAGATTACGGTCAAAAACTTCCGGGAAAGGAGAAAAACTAGCCTCATGGTTAGTTAGCAAAGTGATGAAGTCTAAATTAAAGGCTGGTGCAGGAATTAAATCATTGAAACATTTTGTTAAAAAAATACGTACGGAATTAAAAAAAAAAAATCGAAAAATAAATCCGTTGCAATCAGTCAAGCATTGGATGCAGCAAAAAGAATAATCTCTGTTCACAATACGAGTAAACTGCGTGTACCACGCTTACTACCCATTCCGAAGTCTGGAGGATTCCTTCCACTCATTCCTATATTTGCGGGTCTCTCTGCATTAGGATCATTGGCTGGTGGAGCTGCTGGAATCGCAAAAGCTGTCCACGATTACAAAACTGCTAGAAAAAACTTTGCTGAATCTGAACGTCATAACAAGATGATGGAATCTATCGCGTTGGGAAAAGGGTTACATATTAAGCCGTATAAAAGTGGAAAAGGATTATGTATCAAAGCTTCAAAAAACTGAATGATCGGTTACCCAGGCGAGCACTCACTAATTTCGACATTTTAAAACACTCGACGGACATTCCTCACTTTAGAGGTGTTTTTATGAGGGATAATTTACCAAGACGGTCGAAAAGAGTAGAATGTGCAATCCTAAATTTAGATAGTTCTGAAAACCAAGGAACTCACTGGGTAGCCTACGTCAAAGTAAACAAATATTGTGAATATTTTAATAGTTATGGTGATCTTCAACCACCGTTGGAATTAATACATTATTTAAAAGACTGTAACATTTCATACAATTATGCAACTTACCAAAAGTTAAATACTGTGAATTGTGGACATTTGTGTATACAATTCTTGAAACAGTTTTGGTGTAACCATTTAAATGTGGATGACATATAAATAAAATTACATTCACACAATGTCTTTCACTCTGTCTATAACTGGATGCTCCTCCTCTCTTATAACAAATCACTCACCTGCTCTAGAACTAGATGACGATTATGAATGCGGTTTGCTATATATGTCAACTTTTAATTCAATACCGAATATAGACAAGAGAAATAATAAGTTTTATTACGGTGAAAATGAAGTAGTAGAAATACCTGAAGGCTCATATGAACTGCAAGATATTGATGATTACCTTAAAAGTCGTCTCCGAGATTGTTCTTTCACAATGACATGCAACAACAACACGTTGAAAACCTCTATATTGTGTTCTAAAACCGTTCACTTTAATAAAGAAGACTCTATTGGTAAGCTTCTGGGTTTTGGGAAAGAAACTGTTCCAGCGAATATATTAACCGAGTCCGCTTTGCCAGTATCCATTCTGTCTACAACCATAGTCAGAGTTGAATGTGACATCGTGAGCGGATCTTTTGTGAATGGGAAATCTTGTCATATAATCCACGAGTTTGTACCTAATGTACCGCCTGGTTACCGAATCATAGAAACACCAATGGATGGATTGTCGCCTGCGGTATTTCCGGACCGATACGACCTTCAAACCTTCAAGAAAAGAGCGTACTCCCATCTTAAAGGCCGGCAACGCACTCACAACACCTCTGGTGTTGCAAGTGTCCATGGGCGGCGGTAATCGCTTACCATCAGGTGATCCGTCTGCTCGTTTGCCTCCTATATCATAAAAAAAAAAAAAAAAAAAAAAAAAAAAAAAACCAAAAAACGTTATCTATTTTCCTGTTACTCAAAAAAGTTTGAACTCTCTTAAAATAAGAATTTTAGATGAAAAAGATCATTTGGTTAATTTACGTGGTGAAGAAATTCAAATATATTTACACCTTCGAAAAAAATGATAGACTTTAATAAAAACGTGAACCTATACAAGAAAGCTACTAGTACTCTTTGTGCTACTAAGAAAAGAACACCTAAAGGACAACTTACGAAGGAAAATAAACAGTTTTTAAAAATAATAGGTTTATTAAAATGAGTATATTATCAGTAACAGATAATTTCAGCTTCGACAACTCTATAGAAAGTTTCGAATATCATTCTTATAAGCCGTACGTTACAAGTTTTAATTTAAATGATGAAATTCGTATACCTATTAATCAACAAGATCTGTATGTGCTACCGTCGGAAAGTACTTTATACGTAGAGGGTTCAATTGCAGTATTCAACAGAGAAACGAAACAGCGAGTGAACAGTGTTCTTTTCACAAACAACTCAATTCTTCATTTATTTCAAGATATTAGGTACGAGCTGAACGGTATTGAAATTGACAGAATTAAGAATGCTGGGGTCACAACAACAATGAAATCTCTCATATCCATGAATGAACTTGAATCGTCGATGTCAAAACAGTGGGGCTGGGATATCAAAGGCATAAAAAACTCACACGGATCATTTTCAGTGTCTATACCGTTAAAAAAGATTCTCGGTTTCGCTGAAGACTATGGCAAGATTATAATAGCATGCAAGCATGAACTGGTTCTCTTGCGATCAAATACTACTTTGAACTGCGTAAAACTGAATACAAATGAATATGTAGATAACCTAACTATATCTAAAATAGTCTGGCGTATGCCTCATATTAAGGTTTCTGATCGAGAAAGATTGAGGTTACTGAAATATTTGGAAAAAGATCACGTTATTCAAATGGCCTTTAGAAATTGGGACTTGTACGAGTATCCACTTTTACCTCAAACATCAAAACACTCGTGGGCCATCAAAACATCATCTCAAATTGAAAAACCTCGATTTGTTATAATTGGATTCAAAACGAACAGAAAAAATGATACTCTCAAAGATATAACTGGCTTCGATCACTGTAATTTGAAAGACGTAAAAGTGTTTTTAAATTGCACCTATTTTCCATACGAAAACTTGAATGTTAGTTTTTCATCAGAAAAGTTTGCTTTATTATACGAACAGTACGCAAAATTCCAACAGTCTTATTACAACCGTAGCCAAGCGCCGTTGCTTTCTCCACAAGAATTTAAAGACGTTGCACCTCTATTCGTTATCGACTGTTCACGACAAAACGAAACCTTAAAAACAGGGTCAGTAGATGTTAGAGTTGAATTTGAATGTGAATCAGATTTACCTGACCATACTTCAGCGTATTGTCTTATTTTAAATGACAGTATTGTAGAATATAAACCCTTAAGCAATATTACCCGTAAAATTTCGTAAATGGCGGACTATTTGTTTGTAGACCTCCAGGGTTTTAAATCCTCTGAAAATGAGTTTATTGTTAAAGAATTTGGATACAGTACAAATAATTACACGCAATCATTTTTAATAAAACCTCCATACGCATTCTTTACTCTATCGGAATTGGAAAAAAGACGTGTGAAGTGGATAGAAAAGAATCTGGGTATTTTGTGGCGTGAAGGTTATGTTGATTTTAGAGAGTTCAAACGAATTATTGTAATTCATTTACAGCACAAGAAAATATTTGTTAAAGGCAACGAAAAGATTAAATGGGTTAAAGATTTGTGTGCTGATGTAATTGATATAGGAGAGATGAATGCTCCCTCGTTTGGTGACCTATATAAAAAGTATTGTTTAAATGGTAATGTGAATTGTGTTGATCATAAAAAGAAATGTGTGTTAAAAAACATTATATGTATTAAAACATGGTATTTAGATAATGTGTGCAAAAAATGATTTTTATGGTTTAATAAATTGTATTTTCAATACCTTCGAATTTTTATTTTACTTACTATCCACTAAACCAAGTGACGAGTGAGGTCATAAAAGTCGGTACCTATTTTTGTTGCACGGCTCGCTCCATAATGCAGTGCAGGTGTGAAAGAGATAACATGATTCCTATAATTTATGACCTAACTCACCACTTGGTTTTAAGGATAGTTATAACCAAGTGAACCTGCCCTAATACACACAGGATAGCTATAGAAATTAAATAAAACACCTAGTTACGAAATATATGTTTATTAGAAACTGGCACAAAAACATTTTTACATATTTATTCATAATATTTATACCTTAAAACTAACTAATTAAATAACATAACATCTACTCGTATGATGCCTAATTTTGCTATAGCAAATTTTATAGGCGATACAAATGCGTAGCTAGTGAAGTTAATTTACAATATCAAAACATAGACTCATGACCCCAAGATAAGGTCGATATTCGGTCCTTCAGCAAGATACGTTTGTCATCATTAGACGACAGTGCAACTTTTTTGACGGATTGCGTGAAAATAACATGTTTTAATGATTTAAATACAATGTTTGTCTTTCTCAACCTTTCATTATTTAACAATACCTTTTTATATTTCTCAAAATCTAAATGACGCAAGACATGTTTCTTTGTACCCTTGGCTTTTTTCAGTTGCTTTTTTTCTGTTTTGATACAGTATAATTTGGACCTGAGACCTACAAACTCATGTATTATTTCGCCTCCCAGTTCATCTTTGAAAAGGCCCGGTACTTTATTATGTTGACGAGTAATGCCATAAACATTATTAGCAGGATAATTACTAGTGTCAAAATAATGCTGAAAATTCAATTTAATGTCTGCGTATACATCTTCTGTGCTTATAGCGTATAAAAACGAGTCCGTATCAGAGTAACATAAATTTATATTAGGCCCGTAAAATGTTTTCATCGAAGAATAATGAAAATTATACATATGAGACTTAGATGTTTCCAAAACAGTAAAACCAATATAAATGGGTCGATCGAGTTTAACAGACTCGGGTTTCATTTGTACAGCAACGAAATTTTCAGAAAAAATTGTTGAGCTATGATAATTCGGTCTAGATATCAGGCATTCGGCTCCATATTTCTTTTTTGTTTTATTTTTAGTATCATTCCATATGTTAACCAACATAACTTTTAACCTCTTCTCAGGGTCTTCTAATGTCTTTCCAAAAATAGCATTGTTAAATAATTTAAACAAGTTTTGTTCGAATACAGATGTAGCTTTTTGTCGTAACTGAGTGTTTAAATCTATGTACTGTTTTAAAAATTGACTCTGCTTAAATTTTATTACTCTATGAATTTTTTTAAGTACTAAGCCATGTTTCAAGCATGTTTTTAAATGTACATAATGAATAACGTACTCGTATTTATCATATAAATTCGGAATCAGTTTAGGTTGCTTTGAACCAGGAGGTACGAATTTTTGAGGACAGAACGGAATGTCGTTGTGCAAGTCATGTAAGTATTCTGGATAGTGTAAATCCACTTCCAAAATATAACCAAAATCAGAATCATCTGGTACTAAGCGAACATCTAGGTCTTTAATTTCACCTTGCTGCAATAATTCGAAGTCGCCATAAGGCAAACTGGCACACATCGCATACCCGTACAGATTATTACAGTCTATATAAAGTAAATAATTATTTGGTATACTAGGATCATAATCGTGCATGTATTTGTTATTTGCCTTGACATACCGTGTTGAACATAAGCAAACTCCCCCCCGAATACCCTTTTGTATCATTCTAATTATTTCTAGGTCGTTAATAAGCTGTAATTTTACGTTGGTTATTCGTAACATAGCATCAAAACTTAAACTTGGCGCGGTCAGATAAAAAGCAGGATCTAGCCTATAGTTAACTTTACAAGTTTGACGGAATTTTTCAAATATGTCGGCCAGTAACAATACATCAGATTTAAGGTAAATATCTGTGTATTCCCCTAAATTCTCGACTCCAAATGATTTCCAAACAAGTTTCGCATGCTCGTAATCATATTTCGATATCGTTTCATTAGTTAATGAGCTGTAAAAACAATGTTGCTGAGGTAAGCTTTGCTCTTCGTAGCGAGCCCAATTATTCATATACTCATAAGGGTAAATACCTTTACGTTTCAGTAGGTCGAAATGTACCTTTAGTGGAAAAAAATGCGCAAGGTTAACAAAATCTCCGTCGTCTAAAGTGCTTACAAGTTCCTCTAAACTAGCTCCTAAAAATTTAAATGAATCCACAAACCGAACCGGCATCACTTGATCAGGATTTTTGATAAAATACTTTGTGAATGATATGTAATTTTCTTTATTTTTAGCAATAACTTTAATTTGACCGGGCATTTCCCCTAATTCACGTAAAAATAAATGGGAATCATAACCAGACAAATTGTGAAAAAACACGGGCACGAATTCAGGTAAACGGAAGCGTAAGTTGCAAAAACTGTGGCTGGCCCCCCGAAATTTTCCAGTCACATGCGAATGATCTCGAACTGAGTCCCCAAGCAATAAATTGCCACAAAGAAAACAATGTTGAGCATTTAAAAAATCCTTTTCTTCAGTCTCAGTAATAACCATAGGCTTAGGATTCGAATAAATATTGTTTATTGTGGATATATCCCTTTGCAAATACTTGAGAAATTTAGCAACGCAATCTTCTCCACGATATGTAACGAACTTGTTGAGAGAACTATCGTACGAACATACAACATAGTACGCAAAGGCAGCAGGCACGTGCTCCTGTAGTTGAATAGTATTTTCTGATCCAGTTTTTCCATTTGTGTTAGGCACCAATAAGGATTCAAAGTCGGCATATATTACGAAAGGCATATCTTGCATACGTTCGAAATTTTTAAACTGTATTTCCTCATTTTGATTTGGTAAAACTGTTTTTACACCACCACATATATGAGCATCCCTCTTTGTTTCGTTATTGAAAAATATCAAACATTCTTCACAAAGATAAAGTTTACCCTTGTGTTTTGTTAATTGATGTTTAAGCAGACGACCTAAATCTTTAATCAGACAGTAATGAGTTTGCCGACCGTTTTCTAACATTAATAAGTTAACATGATGCTGCTTACGGCATGCGGTTTTGTACAGCGGACCTACGACTTCCAATTTATTATTTATCGAATATACATTAACACTTATATGTTGATTATTTTTCTCAAATATTTTGATATCTTTTAAACCGACGGGAAAAGTCATGTTTTTGATATTGAGAACGTCCTCATAATGAGGATACGAAGATACTCTTTGATCATTATTTTTAGCCGGAAATAAATAAGCCATTACACACCACAGAAAGCAAAACGCGTCATTATTTTTTATATTGATACACGCGCGTTTTAGTTTTATACTTTTAGGCAAATCTATGAATCCAGACGCTCTCAGAGGATTGTACTTGCAGATATTAATTTCTAGGTATAAATTTTTCATAAACGACCACCCGCTGTCTTTGGTTTGAAATTCGTCAATTTTTCGACAAATCGTCTGCAAAACATTTAAAAATATTTCGTTGAAATCGAAATTTGGATGTATTACAATATTCTGCGTTGCAAACGACTTAATGCCACACGTATCGTTTTTTAGCAAAGAAAACTCTGCAAATAATTCGAAATTCACTTTGACACTACCGAAAGCTGATTGCCTTGCTTCACAAATACGACGGACGCGGGCGCGTATGTTGCGTATAAACTGAATAGGAGGGCACGCACAGTCAAGGTCATCTTGGCTTCCCCGCACTCGGTATGATGCAAGCCTACTACGAAAAGCGCTACCAATTTTTTCAATGCCTTCAATATTGTATATAGAGTTGTTATTTTTGTGGGCTGTGCTACGTAAATGGGCGGAAAATGTACGACTCGGTACAGCTATTTCGCAAACGGAACAGAAAACCGACCGGCTACTCATATTCGATAGATAATTGATTAAGAGTAAGTGAAGTATTAGAATAAAAGGTATAGTAAGAATAATTAATATGACTCACGGTAAATGTTCTTTTTCGGTGCAATGCTTTATCCTATAAATCTTTCAATGCAATTGGTATTACATCAGCAACATTATATAATTTCAACTCAACAAAAATAATAAGGTCAAATATTACAAATAAAGGTATAGTAAGAATAATTATTAATTATTCACGGTAAAATGTTCCTTCTTCGGTGAAATGCTCCTTACATATTTGTAATGCGTTTTTGATATGCGAAACCTCTGGTGAATTAGAGTCTACCTGAATTTTGAGGCTAACAAGTGCTTTCTCCCATCTGCCTTTCGAAGCGATTGATGCTATATCAGCAACTTTATACAATTTTAAATCTAAAAAAAGATCACCGGACAACTGACCGTAGCGATACACCTTTCCGCCGGGGACTTGTCGTTTTAGTACAGACCGCAACCCTGCAACATGTTTTTCGGCACAGAAGTCGTCATCACTATCGTCGTCAAGAGCCCAGCCTGAAGAAACGCTGATTTGTTGATCCGACAATGGCTTCGGACCGGCTTTTGACCTGTAAACCATAAATAAGTTTGTTAAAAATAAACAAACGAACTTACATATAAGACAAAACTAACGACATCTTTGTAGGTAAAAAATATTATATATTATATATAATTAGTAAATTACTTACCGTTGAGACGAAACTTTGGACTTCAATTTAGTAGATCTAAAAAGAAAAAATAATATATATTAATACAGGTAACAAAACAAAATTAATTTCATTTTCTACAAGAACTACATAAGCAAAATTAAAATATATACCGTGGTATCGGAGTTGCGTCATCAGATTCATATAGTTCAGTACACTTTTTAGACGCCTTTTGCTTCTTATACCTGAAACAAAATAATGTTATATTTAGTATACCTTATTTTTATTTTTATTAATTTATTTTTTATTTTTGGAAACAGAATTTAAAACAAAATAAAATATAAATTACTGCAACTCACCGTGTTAGCTCCTGCGTTCCAACATCGGATTCACAAAGCGCCCTCTTCTTACTCACTATTTTTTTCGACCTATAAAAGAAACAAAACTAAAATTAAATACACGTCTTTAAAAATTAAATCGCTTACTAAATAAAACAAAACAAATTAGTATAAAGTGATGTTTACCTCGAATTTGGTGTTGGTTTTCTGGCCTCGATTTCGGTAAAGGACTCGGAATCAGACCTGCAATAAAAAGGTTATTTTATATATTTGCTATTGTTGTTTGTTGAACTTATATTGGTTCTATTTATTAGTCACGTAGAAACGATAAAAAAATAAAATTTATAAAAACTTACGCACATAATTTCAATGCAGTGTTCCTTCGCTTGTGAAAACCCGTGAGAAAGTGATGAAGTGTAAATCGAAGTCTGGTTTGCATGAATATCGCTTCACAGTAGTTGTCAACCTTCGTTAAGTTGATTAATCAATAAAACTTAATAACAGTAATGGTAGAAAACATGCAGAAGACAAGTTTTCACAGGTTTAATACCTCAGATACCTATTTCGAAACATCAGCAATTATTCAACAAACAAAAGTATCATATTTATTTTAAATCATATACGGTTCTATCAAAGCGATCGCTCTAATTGCAAAGAACGCCGACATTCTGTTCCCTTCAAAATAATGGAATACGACTTTCGTCTCCTTTCAACACATTATGCTACAAAGAGTGCAAGTAAGAAGAAACGAGTATAGGTAACCATATGAACGGAAAGAATTGCTCCACTGAATGCGATAATTTGCAAGGATGTAACTTTTAAAATCTATTATTAGGTATATGAAACCTGTAATTATAACATTCGTACATAATTCTACTTTATGAAACACATGTGTTAACATGTTCTATCTTGTACTGATTGCATCCACGTTTCTCGATATAAACAGTTTACATACCTAACAATTAAAAACGCAATTGTAGAAAATCATTCTGACTGGAAAACTTGTCATAAACGGACGTCGTCCGAGATCGATAAATCGTATACCTCATACTTCAGTGAAAATGGTGAGTTGATTGAATTTCTAATTTAATATTTACATTTATTTATTTATATTGCGGTTACAGTATTTAAAATGTTTTGTGCTTATTTTCAGAGTAAATCCAGTTCGCAGCCATTACCCATCTCCAAAAGTGTTTATGAGCCGAATATTTCCACTTTTTATTCACAAGCAACATTCGATGACGTGTTACCATGCTCACAAGATGTAAATGGATACCTAGAGTACCAACAGGATTGTATGAATAGACTGAATAACGTTCAAGAGGTAAAAAAGCCTTCGAAAATATCGAAGAAATCCTCGAAGAAAAAGGCGAACAGCGGAAAAAACAAAGCCTGCGGCAGTGGATTTAATTCCTATATAATTAAACAAAGTAAAAAAGGTCAGCGTCTTATTAAAATAAGCATATCCAATCTTGAACTGGACAACGAGTCTGAAGACGTCGCCGTGCAGTATGTCGTCGAGAGTGAATGTGATGACGTATTGAATTCCACAGAAGGACTAGTTGATAAAATTGTTAAAAGATTAAGCAATGCAAATTATTAGATTTAACCTAGATTTATTTTCGTATAATTTAAGATGATGTATGATACTAAAAAGTGAAAGTTTCTTTATTATTAAAAATATTGTGATAAGTATACAAATAGAATATTAAATATACCTACAGATTTGTTTTATTTTAAGCTTACATACTTGCTTTCATTATTTGTAAGATTATTTAAAAATATTGGATAGTTATAAACGAACCAAGTTTTAAATAGCGTTATCATCCTCCCCTCCCAGGAGGTAAATAATTTGTTTGCAAATGCATACTAAATTCTAACGCATACATGGGTCAGCGGGAGAGAAGTTGTTGATTAGTATGTTTTAATGCTCCTTTGACAACGAGCGGACACGTAGAATGACTCAAGTTACAACAAAATGCATGATGACAAGTTAGTTACGTCGATCAACTTTGCTATGTAATTAAAAGCAATATGAACCAATTGTTCAATTCTAATATGAATCTAATAGCTTTGTTATAGCCTCTATTTTGCAATAAATTGGTCTAGAATATAGGTCATCAAACGGTTTACAATTGAAAGCAAAGAAATATTATTTTTAATTTGCCTTATTTTAAAGTCTAGATTACTAACAGCTTTGTAACACATGACGCACGAGCACGTCATGAGTTATAGCCAATGAATAAACAGGACCTGCATCGCGCTATTAAAGTTTTTAACATTTGTTCATATAAATAAAAAATCAGACCTAAGTCTGTCGGGAAGTTGCGACCGGACGACCCCAGCACGTAATTCAGATACATTGGACTGGCCACCCTCTGTGTGTGTTGTGTTGAATACAGAACCTTGAAAACTAGGGTTTTCTATACCTAGGCGGTCGATAGGTATTTCTATACCTAGGCGGTCGATAGGTATGGATACCCACACCCGGAGGGGGTCAAACTCAACACATGTAAAACCGTAGCCTTATGCCAGGGACCTTGCTTCCTGGGGGTTGCGACCATGTCTGACGAGCCTGATCAACTTGTTAGATGTGTTATGTGCAAACGCCATAGCCGTTCTGCGCTATGAGGGTTTATGCCAGGGACCGGCTTCCTGTGGGACCCTTGCATGCAACTGAGGGTTGGCCTCCTTAGACTGCATGTTGTGTTAAGCTTTTGCTATTTGAAATAATGTCCATTATTTTACGACTTCAAAACAATACCCGATTGGGACTTTGAAATATCACTTGAATAATTAGTAAGTAAGATTTCAGATGGCTGATTTTATTGAATGTTAAATATAAAAATGATTATGCATTCGTTTCATTGATATTTTACATACGGATCCCTAAGTAGTAAGCGTGCATTGCAATATGAATAAGTGACGACTTGAAGGGTTCATATTTCTACTCAGTCACAAGTGCATTGTGCATAACTTTCAATTTAGATTTTAATATGATATGATTATGATTCAAGTTATCGAACTACTTTCATGAGTGATCTTTAAATACTTGAGTAATATTCTGCATTATAAAATCCTCTGTACGTCATTTGCACGCCGGATGAATCGACGAATCAGAAAATCTGGTCTGCATCGCGCTATTAAAGTTTTTGAAGCCGTTTGTATAAATAGAAGTTATAAGGTATTCGAACGAAGCAAATACCCGACAGCGGTTTTCAAATATCACTTGAATATTATAAGTGTTAATGGGCAGTTTTCAGAGCTCTGATCTGAAAACCCCATTAACTCACTACTCATTGCAATTCGTTAACTTTACCGACTGACATTTAAACAACTCGACTAACCGGACTAACACTAAGTAGAAGTGAAGAATATATCGATGCTTATCTAAAACAACTCTGTATCTCAAAAACTGTGTTTTTTCAGGGCAGAGGTTTAAAAAAAACACAAAAAAGATATTGTTATATTTTTTTATTAAGATAACCAATTTTAAATCTTCTTTTAGTCACAGTTTCCTCTGTCATCCAGTTATTTAAACCCAAGAAAATAAAAAGAAAACAACAAAAAATTACACAAAAAAAACTCAAAAATGTACTACCATTTAGAGTTGTGACACGATATTTATATACTTTGGATAAGTTATTATGTGTACTAACGTCTCAATAGAAAATAATTCAAAAAAATATATTTTTCTTATGAATAATAGTGTACTATTCGTCTTTAAGACAAGCGTATATATAAAATATTAAAAGAATACTGACTTATTTTGTTTTGTTTCTCAAAAAAAAAAATTTTATATGGACAATAATGGCCTTAAACGACATACATCACAATAATACTTAAACTATATAGACAATAACGGTATAGTTTAGTTTACAACACTTGGTATGGATGTAAAATAGTAACTCTTTTTTAAAGATTCAAAGATTCAAAGATAATATATTATTTCGGACTTAAAGGCTCCATAAAAATGTTTTGCACGCCACGCAGGCACTGGCACGCAGGCTGAAAGCACTGGACGATTATGTTGTATTTTTAAGAACTATGTAACTGCATTCCGAGCAAAATAAAAATCTTTGAATGTTTGAAATCTTTGAACCTCGTGGGGGGCCTAGCTACGCTGCGCCATCCGGTACGTGGTCACATCTCGAGAACCTTTCCGCCCCAACGGCCATCGGTTCTACGTGCAATGTGCCCAGCCCATTGCCACTTAAGCTATTTGGAGGGCTATATCGGTTACCTTGGTTTTGCTGCGGTAGCCTCATTTCTGATGCGATTGCGCAGAGAAACTCCCAGCATAGCCCTCTCCATTGCTTTTTGGGTGACTTTGAGCCTTCTTATGAGGTAACCGTCTACGTTTCCGTGTCATACATCATCACACAGTGAGGTAGTGGCAACACACACTGGTCAAAGACTCTCGTCTTGAGACATTGCGAAGTATTGGACGAAAAGATGTGCCGTAGGTTCCCGAATGCTACCCAGCCAAATCGGACTCTTATACTCAAAGTTGGACGGACCTATCTAACTTGGCAGTCTGAAGAAGTCTTGAAAGTGTCCGATTGACATGATCTTTGTCTTATCCATGTTCATCCTTAGACCAACTCGCTCGGAGGTTTTACTGAGGTCATCGAGCATAGTACTCAAGTCCTCCATGGTCTCAGAGACTACTATATCATCAGCAAACCAAGGGTGATTGATGTACTCGCCGTTGATGTTGATGCCTAGCCTTCTCCAGTCTAGAGTCTTGAAAACGTCCTCCATTGCAGCGGTTACAGTTTTAACACGCCGCTGTAGCGGAATACGTTTCAAGCTCCGATCCTGGAGTCGGACTGACATAGTGACGTTCTCGTACAAACACTTCAGTACTTCAATATAGCGGCAGTCTACTTTTCACCGCTGGAGAGACTGTAGTACGGGCCAGGTTTCGATCGAATCGAAAGCTTTCTCCACGAAGGCTAAGCAGAGAGGCAAGTTTTACTTTCCAGTCTTCTGTATAACCTGGCGGAGCGTATGAATGTGGTCAACGGTAGTAAAACCTCTTCGAAAACCGGCTTTTTCGGGAGGCTGGAAGTCACTAAGCCTGCGTGCGAGGCGATTCGTAATGACTCTTGAAATTAGCTTGTAAGCATGGCTCTGAAGTGAGATGGGTCGGTAATTCTTCAGCAGGGTTTTGTTCCCCTTTTTGAAGAACCCCCTTACCCCTGCTCCACGCCTTTGGCGTTCTCCCTTCCAGTAGGACGGTGTCGAACAACTTCTGAAGGGTCGTAAGGATCGGTTTTCTACCCGCCGTCATGAGTTTGGCTGTAATTCCGTCTTGCTGTTCTTAAGCTGTTTCAGAGCCATTCTAATCTCGTACAGGCTGATTTCCGGGATGTCGTCGGTAAAGTGTCGGGTTGGTCTAGCTAGGGTCTTCCGCCAGACCAACTTCGGGTCTGCGAGTTGACGTGTATACGATATGTATGACGTGTAAAAACGCACTCACTCAAAAGCTCAGGTTTGGAAAAAACGACTCTCCAGTCCTCATTTTTTTACCTTGCGAGCTGGCTCTGCCCAATAGACTCGATCGAGATCTCGTACGAACACATTAGAGCCCTTATTTCGCTCGATAGCCTCTTCAATACGGTTCGTAGTGAATTGGCGCAGATCGCGGGTAAGGGGCTTGGAGATCTGTTTATTTAGCTGCCGGTATAAAGTCGCATCGTTTGAAGACTGCAGAATCATTTCACTCCTTTCCTTCATGAGCTTCTGAGTGGAGCTAGAGAGCCTTTTAGTTCTGATGGCCCGCTGGGCCTCGAAGAACATAGACCCAGTGGCACGGACAGGTTCCACAAAACCTAGGCAATCGAAACGGTTTTGGAGTTCCAGCTGAAAGCTCTCAGGGTCACCCAAAGGGCAATGGAGAGGGCTATGCTGGGAGTTTCTCTGCGCAATCGCATCAGAAATGAGGCTACCCGCAGCAAAAAAAAAGCAGATTTCGGATATTTTTTCCAGTTCGCGTGTTCATTTCTATAACCAAAGTATAATATAGTCAACTGAATGAGTTACTGAATCTTTGACACAAATTCAGCCACGAAAGTGAGGCAGGACAAACCCTTAAATAGTTTCCATAATAAAAATATAATAATTATTGTTATTATACCACTTTTTATACAAAAATCTGGCTGTGACAGACGGACAGCCTCCGAGTGATCGCATAAGTGTTCCCTTGGGACCAATTTTGGTACGGAACACTAAAAAGAGACGCACACGAGTAATTGAAGTCCCCATGTACATGGAGCATGTAGTAGGTATGTATCATAAACTTATCTTTTTTGATATTACAAAATAAATAAATATTAGAGGTTAATCTTACACAAATCGAACTAGGCCCATAGTTAAGCTCAATAAGGCTCGTGTTGTATATTATTATTTTAATTGATATAAATACATAAATACCGAGCAAATACCTTTTTTGCAATACATATAACATTTTAATAAGTTTATCATCGTGCTGCTTATCTATTTATAGTGGGTTTTCTCGTTTTGAATCAAGAAACTAAATGCATATTTATGATGAACATAGGCCAAATTCGTATAGTATACCAATAATGAAGTAAATCTTATGTAGTATAGAGGCTTATTTTGCTTACATGAACAAGCCAACTTTCATTATTTTCGTGAATACTCGTTTATTTGTGGTTAAGTCAAAACATCGGTACTTACTGTTTAACGGAAAGTGTCCCATCCATGAATAATCCTATATTGCATAAAAATTCGCTAGTGTTCCACTGAGCTATTTCGCGTAATGCCGCTGTTGTACAAACAAATTGATGTCTTTTAACGAATTATTTGGGGATGTGCCGGTAGTCAACAAAAAAACGTGGTGACGGCGTCGATCGCTATGGCTCATCTGGCCTACGGACGGTCTTCCAGATAAAATGACGTCGACACCACACCAATGGCATAACGGCACAATGCTGCCACAGTGGCAATTTTTTGAATTAGAACACGGGAGTCTTAGTCACGATAAACTTTAACGTGTTCTGCGTCTAGTCTTATACTTAGCAGCAAAACGGATTATTTCGCGATACTGACATGTTTTAGATAAGCGTCGATATATGGCAAATGTATTCCAGATTTCATTTTATACACGATGATTTTTAATTAGTGATCAGGAGTAAATTTTTCTAATTCTGTAATTGATAGCAAACACGATTAACTCGAAGTTCCCTAAAACAAACGACCTATTTTCCTTAATAAAACTGAATAAGGAATTTCTTTACAATCCAATTTTACGTATGTGTGTTTGACGTATCTACTTAATTTCAAGAAACGTAGAGTGACCAAACATTCAGTGAACATTAGTGTTAACATTATCATTAAATTGAATTAACTAAACAGTGATTTAATTCCACGAGACCGTATCCATTGGAACCCGTTTTGGCTGTTATTCAATATTTTTCGACTCCTGATCACGGATTAAAAATCACCGTGTATTTAATGGTTACTGAAAATTCAGGCTTCTAGTTTTACTTACAACGAAGTTATTGGGGGTTCTAAAATGGTCTGAACTGTAGTAAACAAGAAACGTACTAAGATAATAAAATAATTTAGTCGCAATTGATTCTTGCATTGAGGCTTCAGTAAGAATACAGCAATAAATTGTATTAGCATAAGTTTATATTTTGAATAAATACAAGTGAACATAAAAAAAGGACCACCCTCTAAGAACTGAATGTAAAAAAGCGAGCACACTGCATCATTTTCGGAATTGGGAGTAGTTTTACTTTTTTTTTTGTTATTTATTTCAAACTAGCTGTTGCCCGCGAGAGAAAAATGATTGCTATTAGATTATGTTAGGCGCAAGCTTAATTATCGCTGTACCAAACACACTGCTACCATCTTATGGGATGATTTCCGAGATAAAAACTATCACTATATCCTTATCCCTTGCCTACGTCATAAAAAGAAGTTCTGGTGTAAATTTCAAGTTTCTAGTGCCAGTAGTTTCGGCTGCGTTGATGATCAGTCAGGAAAGCTTCTTTTACATCGGTGTCATTTATATAATTATAGATAATAAGAGCAACTGAACTTATGAATAAAAACTAAAAAAGAACTAAGCTAAATCTAAATATGGCCCCTGCGGCATTATGCCGCAGATACTGGCAGCATTACCTCGAACTTAACCTATTTATTATGTAGGTATTCTATTAAATCATCTACGTCCATTTTTTTGTTTAGTGGACAATGGCTAGCCGACCAAGTAGAAGAAGAAATGCAAAAAAGCTATACCTACGTGCGAAGATTTTATACAACTTATTTCTATTTCTTAGTTTAAGAAACTTTTTTCAGTGGCAACTTTCTCGAAGTTGTCGAACTTGGTCATCCCGGGACGGAGAAGAGCACTTCACTTTTTAGGGTTCCGTGCGTCCGAGAAAAGTTTCGCAAATTAGTACAACCGTGGCCTTTCAAAATGATAGGCGGTGTTGTTGTGAATATATATTTACACATATGCGTACATAAACATCACGCCTGTATTCCCAAAAGGGAGCAGCAGAACACTTGAAATTTAACTTTGAAATTAAAAAGTAATTATTGTGGGTTTAAAGATGGCAAAAATGTGGTTGCTGCTGCTTATTGCAGTGATATAGATAAGAGTTTCCTAGCCTCAGAGCACGAAATAGACGGGGAGGTGAGACGAAGTAACAAACTGAACGGCACTCAATATGTCCCCCCGTACCTCGTTTATTATAGGTATTTTGACGGACGGCCAACTACAAAACCCTGCACTGCGCGCGTCCCAGCACACACTTGGCCGGTTTTTTAAGTACAAGTTTCCTTTGTCTCCAAGAACTTAATGTGTAAGTTTCCGAGCAACCCTCATCGCCAGGAAATGGACGGAAGTATAGTAGTTACGGTGTAGTACACATACTCTGGCCGGCCTGTCGAGGCGACGTTTGTAGTGTGTTGAAGTGCTTGCACTGTAAGTAACATTCCTGTGTGTAACAGGATTAGCCTGACTAGCACGATGGGTTTCCTGGTCTAACTCGTTACGTGGTGGTCGTCACGTAAAACGCAACCATAAAACGGATCATGCGATGCGGTTCGGTCAAAAAGGGGCGAAGTAGACAGTAACTACTTTTTTAGCACAGTCAGTAATTGTTTTAGGTTCGAATCCTGCGAAAACAGGAAAATAAATGCTTTTTCTATTTTTACATTTAACCGTTTTGTTCAATCCGATTCTAGAAATAAAACATATTGGATTAGAATTCATTTGATTATTTACTTATTATTAGCAATAAAATTATGCAGCAACGTGTCATTCGACCGAATTGAAGAAAATAATCATAACAATTTTCGCCCGTGGCCGTGTGACGTGAGACATTATGATTGTGAACACGTCTGTTTACCTTTTACAAGCTTTTATTTGACTTGCATTGCATTGTTCGTAATAATAAAAAATTACCTAAGTATAAGCTTTGCTTAGTTTGGGGCTAGGTCGATTTGTGTGAGATTGTCCCCAAACATTTAAATATTTATTATTTTATTTATTTATATATACTTATCTATAGTTCGGTTACAACACAATGTTGGCGCCCCAGAGATCTGAGGACGGAGACAGAAGTCGGCCGTAGCAACGACTAGACTACACAATAATTAACCCGTTATGCTTGGGCTTATTGGAACCCTCTCAACGAGTAGTTGCTGAATTCAACAAAAAAATACAGACAGCAATTATGAAACCTTTCAACAAAAATTATACCTATGTTTGAAACCAATTTATTGGTATTTTTAGAAACGGATATAACCAACATTACTTCCTATACCTGCGTCATTTCTGGTCCTGAAGTTCTTTTTTATACTTTCGTACTTCGATACTACGGTACTTCGATGGTAGCAAACGAATGTAGTGTTACAATGCAATTAGGTATCTACTTACTACTATACATATGCCATACTATATCCGATATCGATCGATAGCGTCGGTACAGTGCAGGGGTTGGTAATCAGTGTAATCACTTTATACTTTTGTGACGACCGGTTAGTCTAGTGGGTAGTGACGCTGCCTACGAAGCTGAAGGTCCTGGGTTCGTATCCTGGTAAGGGCAAATATTTGTGTGATGAGCATTAATATTTGTTTCTGAGTCATGGATGTTTTCTATGTATTTAAGTATTTCTATCTATTAAATATATCGTCGTCTAGTACCCATAACAAGCCTTTATTGAGCTTACTATGGGACTAGGTCGATTTGTGTAGGATTTTCCCCTAATATTAATTAATTAATTTATTTATTATTTTTACTTTTTTCTTGCTCCGATACCTGAGTCGGCTCCGCTAGGACATCGTGTCGGAGCCCCGGGTGACACCGATCTAAGCCGCTAAGTCTGCCGCGGCGCGGACGTCGCCTGAATACAGAAGTCGATCCGTCGGTTCGCACAGATTGTGGAGTGATGAAGGGCTGCGAGGAATCAACGGAAGCCTCCGGTGTCAATCGCTGGTTATGAATATTATATTAAGTACCTATACCTACGCTAGTTTTCAAGCAACCTTCATGCTAATATAGGTACCTACTTAAATTTAATGTTAACGTTTGTAATATCTTTAACCTGAAATATTGTGAGCTTTATTCGTTCATAACTTATATTGTTAAGCATCTCTGTTAATATTTCTGTATAATCTAGGGAGACCTGTTATTGGCTAAACAGTTGTATCTTAATTGTAAGAATATCATCATATGTTAAAGCCGTTGGTTTTGTAATAAACTAAAAATATAAAAAATAAAATAAAATAACTTGACGCGTAAAATTACAGACGAATCTCACAAAATAGGTATTGGATAACTCAGAAATCGACAAAGTGAAAAACTGACGCGCTGCTAATTAGACAAAACAACACACCAACTAGGGATTGCAATCCGGTCCGGCCGGACCGGAATTCCGGCCGGATCCGGCGCTTTTTTGTGGCTACCGGATCCGGTAAAATTCACCGGATCCGGTAAAGTCACTCACCCAGCTAAAACACAAAATATTAGCGTAAAGCACTGCTAAGATTGAATGTTTCCGTCGATATTCAAACGTCGCTTGGCTTGACGCGCGCGATGCGAGATTTGCTGATAATTTTTGATTCAGCAGTAACAAATAATTGAAAATTATATTACTGTACTTAGATAAACCAAAGCTAACAGGTAGATTAATGAGGAGACTGATTATGTGGTTTGAGAAAGGTTTATTATCATTTGACAATTTTGAAATACGTGTTATTTGATTGCAATATTATTGTTATATGTGATTATTATGTTACATTTAGTAGGCTACGATAGAAGTCAATTAATATTTTGTTCATTCTTACAAAAACAACAAAGCTGATTGGATTATAATTTATTAGAATTTGAAAATTTTGAGAAATTTTGTTTGTGAGTGAGACTGACTATACTATAATAAATAATTTAAAATTATATTACTACAGATAACTAAAAAAAGACCGGTTATATGGTTTACAGTTTAAAGAAAAGTTTATAGTTTGGAAATTTTTGAAATACTATTTGATTGTGATATTTTCGATATGTGATTACTTAAAAATGTTAATTTTATGTTAAGTTGGTAAAGATAACCTTAGATTTATTTTTTGTTACTCCTTCAGTAGATATTTAAGAAAAGATCTCAATTGATGACTGATTGTGATTATAAATAACATAATATTTCCTAGGCTTACTCAGATTGTGATTATTAAAAATAATTGAAACTTAAAACTGCAGTTTTAATAATCCATTAGGATAAAATATCCGTCGTTTCTCAAATTATGATAAAAAAATAATAAAACAGTGACATTTAATTATTTAAAACCAGCCAGTGTAATCCGGCCGGATCCGGCCGGATTCAAAATCAGTCCGGTTTGCAATCCCTAACACCAACCTACTTCGTACAATTATAAGAAACCTACGAATGTGACAAAATATTAAATCAATCTAGGTACTTTAAAACAATTTAAAAACGGGCCTGTTCACGTCAGAACTATACAAGGACACAAGGAGTTTGCGGATGCGGATTGCGAATATTTCAAATAACGAAAACAGATTCCAGTGTCCAGCGTTGATAACTTTCAGGGACATGCTTTTATTTTATTAGATATCGGTTTGATAATTTTACTAATATACAAGACAATATTGCTTCTAGCAAAGTCTCGGTGACTATCGAATCGTTCATGTAATTGGGCCAATAGCGCCGATTTCCGTGTCTCCCGAATGCCTTGTTCAGCTGCGGCGAGGACTACTGTTTATTCCGCTTGTTTGTCCATCGGTTCACGCGCCGAAACACAGTAGCCCTGATTTGCACTGCAAATATCGCAACTTACAGGCTTTACAAACGTCCCTGATTGTCAATTTGGTTGAGGTCGGAAGCGACCCGATCACTGATATGATGTGGCCAACTAAAGGTCATGTTTTATAATACTCAAAACTAGACACCTATATTTGCGTGTGGGACACAATCTTTTGTTCAGAATCTGAATTTCAGACAGATCATTACCACTGTCAGCCAACTCAACTGCTAACTGCTGGGCACAAGGTCGTAAGCAAGAGAAAACAGTGGCCCCTTTGAGGGAACTATTGCGAATAAAACCTATGAATAGGAAGATGATTTATTCGTAGTCGTTCCTTCCAAAGGAACTAATGACAATATTACAGTTGTGCATAGGTACAGTCGAGTTCTCCAATATCTATACAGACAACCTTTCAAAAATATCTATACATGTGTCTTATGTCAGTAACAGTAAAGTCTCTGTATAGGTATATATTTTTGAAAGGTTGTCTGTGTAGATATTGGAGAACTCGACTGTACCAACAATCCAATTGAGATAAATAAATGGCAGGTAATAATGATAGTCTGCTGCCTATTATCAGACCAGCCAATTTGGTTGGGAGCCAATCAAATTGGTGATAGGCTACAGACCAAATCGCCTCGTCTGTTACGGCTTTTATCCATGTTTTCGCGAGCCGTGACCCACTTCCTAACAATCGCAAAACGCCACAAGAGCGTCAGTCGTTGTATTGTTGATGTCAAAAATATGTTCACACTTTTGCACCTTATTCTATAGCTATAAGGTTGAAAGTGTGTACATTTCTTTGACGTCGTCTGTTTACTGATGTCTTCCTGGATAGGTATAGGCACTAGGTAGTGGCAAAGCAAAGCGAGCTGCATCGCGCTTCAGTTTATTTTGCCAGGAAATAATATTGTGCTAGCTACAGGATATTTTCATTTCAACTAGAGAACTAAAATAAGTAACAAAGACGGAAAACTTGTAGTTACGTTTTGGTAGCATGGTTTACGTTAAGTCTTATAACGTTATAACAATTGTTGTCGTTGGAAATGTGCATTAATCATTGAGTGAATTCATATCATAATTATTAAGTGAATTCATATCATAGTTATGCTTATTTAAACAATTGTTCACCAAAATGTTTAAATGGTTTCTAAAAAAGAGGAGATTCCCACTGTATTTTTAACCGACTTTAAAAAAAAGGAGGAGGTTATTATCATTTATTTTTTTCAATGTTTGTTACCTCAGAACTCCGTCATTGATGAGCCGAACCGTAATTTTTTTGTTTGTAAGTATATTATGCTTCCAAATGGTCCCATTTTCTTTCAAAAATTCAGTTGATTGATGGGATCCATGAGGAATTGAGGGAACTTCTCAATTATATTAGGCACGCGTGTAGTGATTTTGGTATTTTCTGTTATAACTCGTGTATTTGCACCCTTAAATCATACATTTGGTGGAGTGGAATTGATGATGAAGACCACAGATGACTTATGGAATTCCTCAATTAATGTACTTAAAAGTTCAAAAGTACGTCACATATTCTGATAAGATTGCGTTGAAATAGCAACTAGTGAAGTGCCAAAGGTGATCCTTGTGGAATCGACGGAAGGCCTCAAATATTATCGGCCCACATACAGCGATTAGGTTTTTTTCTCTAATATTCAACGCATTTGCTTTCGGAAATCAGTTCATGTGGTAAATTGGAATATAAATGTGGAAATGATCTCGTGACTTGGCGGAGTACTAAATTGAAGTTGGTTGAAACTTTGTTTTTAAAGTAACTTTAATCATTTAATCACTAACTTCTGCCCGCGTGTTCGTGCCCGTATAGTTTACATGATATTCTTGTTTAACCATACTACTGACATAGGCTGTGCGTTCAACAGTTCAAATTCTCTTGGAATCGAAATGCCTACTACTATACCTACCCTACCTATACCTACTGCTTTACTATTTATTTCTCTCTGTGTTTGTCATAAATAAATGCTTTTCTTTCTTTCTTTCTTTCTTTCTTTCTTTCTTTCCTCATAAACTTAGTCGTTAATAACATTATATAGATGGCCAAACTATCCTTTTAGAGAGCGCTCCCTATGCGAGCCCCAGGTCCGAAGGCCCTAGGGCGAGCCCGACGGACACTCACTATCCTCAAGTGTCTTGCAAGCGAGACCTGAGGCCAAAGTGCCGAAGGTGAGCGGCGAGGCAAGTGAGTCCGAAGGCCGAGCTTTTCCCCCACGGTAGCGGGAGCGGGTTCTACGGGACAGAACATACCCCTTCTTAAAACTTTGGACACTTGTAACTTCCTGATTATTTTTAACCTCGTGCGTTGGCTATTTCTCAATTTGACTACATTTTTAATCATTGAAAATACGGTATTATTGATTATTTTATTTAGTGTCTACACCACGTGTAGGTCATTTCATGTTAAGAAAAAAAAGCGTTTCAATTAAAGATGTCTTCGGTGCCTAGTTTGCCAATTACAGAGGTAATATCAAGAAAAAAGTTTTAAATTCCAAATGTCAATTATAGAGGTCCCGAAATTTCAATTGCAGAGGACTTTTTTTGCCAAGGCCCGGTCCCTTGGCACCGGCAATTTGGTTGCAATATAGAGGTTTCTCAATTATCCAGGTCCCAATTAACCAGGTTTCACTGTGTTGGTTGTACTACCGCATGGATTTTTGGAAGTACCTTCTATTTTAATCTCCCGAAAAATACTACTTAGAATCAAATTACTCGTACATATTCAAAGGGATTTATTGAAATAAACTATTGTCTTCCTTGATGAGTATTGCGGCGTACTCGGCAAGCAGCATGACGGGCGCGTCTGTGTTCCCGCTGGTGATGGCGGGCACGGCGCCCGCGTCGGCCACGCGCAGGTGCTGCGCGCCCCGCACGCGCAGCCGCGCGTCCAGCACCGGCCCCATAGCCGTGGTACCAACCGGGTGCGACATCGACGTCGCCATGCTGCGCGCGTAGCACGCCCAGTAGCCTCGACTCCCGAACTCCTCCCACATGCATTCCTTCAGCTTCAAATCCACCACCTTCGACTGCACGCTTCTGAAGAACGTCGTATTTAGGACGCGTAAGAAATCCTCCACGTACGTCAAGTGCCGCTCCAAATCTTGTTCAACGTCGTAGTATCCCATGTAAATGCTCGCTTGCTTAGAGTCATGATTATTTAGTCGCACGAGACCGCGCGAGTCAGGGTGCACGAGCACGATTTGAGTGATGAGGGTCTGCTGGCGTGCAGCGGCGTCGTCGATTTGATTGCAGATCTCGTCCCGTACGCCGTAACCGTGACATAAAAGTAGAGGGTGTTTGGAACCGCGGGCAGCAGGGTAAGCCAGCACCTGATAATCAGGACGGGCTCTAGTATCATTTAAAGAGACGAATCCTACTATTGTCGGTAGGGGGAACTCATGTAATGTTGTAGGATCTGGTGCGCTAGAATTGTCCCCGGTGAGCACGATTGGAATACTAACATGGTCTTGGAGGTTCTCACCGACAGGCAGGTCGGCTAATACTTCGATGTTGTGCTCTTGTAGATGCTCTCGTGGGCCTATACCCGATCGCATCAGAATTAAAGGAGTGTTGATCGGGCCTGCAGAAATGATGACTTCTGATTTTGCCTTTATGGTTATAGTCTTGCCTGCTTTCGTGATCGCTTGTACCGCGACGGCTGTATTATCCTCAAAGAGGACCTTGGTGATGTGTGTGTGCGTCAGCACGTGCAGGTTGGGGCGCTCTTGCTTCAAGTAGGCGATGGAGCTGCTGCACCGGCCGCCGCCGATCCTGAACTGCCCTTCGGAGAAACTGTTGTACGCTGAGTTGTAATCGTGCGAGATCTTGTGGCCCGCCTCGAAGAAAGCTTTGAAATACTTGAGGGTTTGTTTCCTGTGGATTTGTCGTGTGATGTTCATGTAGCCGTTGCGACCGCGGAAGTGTCCGTACGGGGAGTTTAGGATGTCATCGTCGTGGACAGACTCGATGTTTTGGATGTAGTTGGCCATGTTGCGGTAAGTCCACGAGGGGTCGCCAGTGAGCGCGGCCCACGCCTCGTAGTCGCCAGGGTGCCCGAGCACGTGGTGCAGGTAGTCGGCGCCGCTGCTTCCGCCCAGTGCCTTGCTGCGCACCAGCTTGAGCTTGCCCTTCTGAGCCTGACATACGTTCGGACTGGTGTCAGCCTCGTGTTGCCAGTCATGTTTTGTATCCGCTAAGAGAGGAAACAGGCCTGGTATCTGCGGATAAATGAAAGAAACCGGTTATAGACAGAACGATGACACACGATATTATTGTCAGCTTTCGTTATTGCATGTCACAATCATTATGAAAATATACGCCCTCATTAAGTTGGGGTAATTCGTCCAATAGATATATAGTTTTCCGAGCCCAAATACGGTGTATCAGGGCTATGTTATTACACATACATATATTTATTTTAAACATACAACGTGGCTGTATCCTGAGAAGGTTGCTTCTTTTGACGACGCTTTAAGAGATACTACACAGCTTATCTTAAACGTGTCCCTTTCTGACGACCAGTGGACCCAAGCGTCATTGCCCATACGTCACGGGGGCCTGGGTTTACGGCGCGCCGCGCCTGCCAGCTTTTCTTGCGTCGGCACATGGAGTTGGGGGCCTGGTTACTAAAATTCTGAATTCTAATGGAGACCATGTTACCATTCCTTTTGTTGACGATGCGCTGGCGAAATGGACAGCTCATATCCCAAGTGCGTCCATGCCAGAGGCGAGACACGTGCAGCGAGCATGGGATGAGGTTGGGTCCAAGGACGCACTGGCACGGCTCATAGGGGCAGCCGCGGGTGCGGATTTGGCTAGACTCAGGGCGGTGTCAAGGGCAGAAGCGGGAGCGTGGGTGCAAGCTTTGCCTGCTCCGCACTTGGGAACACTCCTCGACAGTGACTCGATGCGTGTGGCAGTAGCTCTCCGCCTGGGCTGCGATGTTTGTGTACCTCATAGATGCATCTGCGGCTCCATGGTGTAAGCGAATGGCCATCACGCGTTGAGTTGCTGTCGGTGTTCAGGGCGATTTCCTCGCCACCACGCTCTTAATGACATCGTTCGGAGGGCCTTAATATCCGCTAACATCCCGTGTGTGCTAAAACCACCCGGCCTATGTCGCGCGGACGGCAAAAGGCCGGACGGGCTAACTTTGGTTCCGTGGCGGAAGGGCAAGTGCTTACTCTGGGACGCTACGTGCGTCAGCACTTTTGCCGCTTCGCACCTCTGCCGAACGGTGCGGGCAGCTGGAGCCGCGGCAGAATTTGCTGCGGTTAGAAAAAGGGACAAATATTCGGCCCTAGAGAGTAATTATTATTTTGTTCCTCTAGCCTTTGAGACGACAGGGTGCTGGGGGTCGGAGGCGATGTTCTTCATCAGGGAAGTGGGGAAAAGAATTAAGGAAAGGGGGTCCGATGCTCGCGCGGCTTGCTTCCTGGCGCAAAGGTTATCCATCGCCAACGTGGTAACGCTGCAAGTGTGATGGACACCTTTGCGCCCGGCGCAACTCGCGGGGGCCTATTTGACTAATAGTCCATTCAATAAACTGACAACTTATATGGAAAAAAAATAATTTTGGAAATAATTTATAATAGCTTATCTTTTCTGTGTAACGGATATATTATCTTATCAATTAAATAGTTACCCAGCGACAGAATCCGACAAAATTTCAGACATCAAAAAAATTCTAAATTAACTAGCTTCTAAAAAGTCAGAAAAAATATTAATAAATATTTTTGTCTTTATTTTGGTTCATTTACATTTGCTTTATAATATTCAAGTTAAATCATACAAAAAAAGACAACGCATGCTTCATTTAAATCTACATAATTACTTCCGAGTGGGAAGTTTGTCGGATTCTTGAATACAGCATGTTAGAATAACATTTTAAAATGAAATCAACAAAAAAAACGCTATTATAAATTAATTTAATGTTTTTCATAACCGTATTTTGCCAGGAGTATAAGCTTAGGCTGTGCTTAAGTTTGTTAATTCGTATTTTTATTATTATTATAAGTATTCAATTGTTAAGTTTAAATTATGTTGTATTTGACAATTTATGAGAAATAAATAAATATTTAAACATACATAATATATATTTATGTGTGGGCTTCAGCAATCGGACAGCTGCGCAACATAGGTACTTTATAAAAATGAATATTTTAACATTACCTTCCATGTAGGTATATTTTTGAGGCGGTAATGTTCATAAAAAATAACCCAACTGCGTTTAAAAAACCTACTGTTACTAATATTTAAGAGCTTAAGACAAAGAGTAATCAAAATATTTGTGTACCGTCAACAAATACGGCACTGATGTGCAAAAATATTTAATATCGAGGGTACAAGATATACAATAACAAGTTTCCATCTGACTTGAAACTGTTGCCTTTGCTGCGTTTTAAAAAGGATTATATTTCTAATTATCTAATTATTCTAAATGACTAATTTGAGTAATACCTAACCTAAATTACTGCTCTAGATGTGACTTCATTAATTATTATATTTATTATACATTATACCTTGCACAATTTAAATTTAAATTTTATTTATATTTTAAATTTAATCAAATTTTTAATTTGAGTAAGTAATCATATTTTTGACATGTAACTACCATCAATTGTATTTTATTTTTAATTGTACGTGACATTAGATTTGTATTTTTACCTACCTAATGTTTGTACGCCCATTGGCAAGACATTGATCACATAATGTACCTAACAACTCTGTATTTTACAACCTACCTATGTTCTACAATAAACATTATTTCTGATTCTGATCCTGAAGTAATTCAGTCTGCAAACCTCGCGAACATAGGCTGTTCTGCTCGGTTGATAAACGTAAGAATAACGGAAGCTTATACGTCTCAACCTCAAGGGTTAGGTTCTTAGGTTGAACATGAAAGCTTAGGTACACATTACCTGAGCCTGCAAAGATGGCTGCCCTCCGGCCTCCACCAGCAGTACCCGCTGCGAAGACGCCTCCGCCAGGCGCGCCGCCACCACCGCACCCGCCGTACCCGCCCCCACCACTATGAAGTCGTATTCTGCACCATCTGGAACGTTCAAACATCATGAAGAGCACTCTGGCTATGTTTTCGCCAATATTGCCGGTGGCAGTATTTCTACGAAGAATATTGGCAACGACATATTGAGTAGGAAGGTCATTACGACAGTCTCACAGTCATTCTTGTTAACTAAGCTGGAGTTATATTGTTTATTGCGACCTAAGTATATCGGCTAAACGGCAATGATCTGTGTCGATTCTGCACAATGACAGTACAATTTTATTATGCTACTAGCTTCTGCCCGCGACTTCGTACGCGTATAAATGATGGTTTACATGATATTCGTATGTTTACCATACTAGGTACTAACAATTTTGAAAATGAAGATTTCATTTCCATAGACCGTGCGCGCACTTCAAATTCTCTTCGAATCTAAATCAAGACCCTCATGAACTTGGTCGTCAATAATATTATATAGATGCTCAAAGCTTATCCTTTTACAGAGCGCTCCCTATGCGAGCCCCAGGTCCGAAGGCCCTAGGGCGAGCCCGACGGACACTCTCTATCCTCAGGTGTCTTGCAAGCGAGACCTGAGGCCAAAGCGCCGAAGGTGAGCGGCTATGCAAGTGAGTCCGAAAGCCGAGCTTTTCATTATAATTAAAGGCCTAAAGCAACCCTTCAGAGAGCGGCCTCAATGCGAGCCCGAGCGCCTAAGGCTCGAGGCCGAGCCCCCACGGATACTAACTATTCCGTAGGTGAGTGGCGAGGCGAGGTAGGTCCCGTAGGTGCTTTTGGTTGGGATGAAGGACTCGAAGCATTTCTTCCCTGCTTTGCCTTCCCTTCCTCCCCAGAAAGCGCCCTAAATGCGCCCCCATGGACGGGCATTCATTATCTCCCGGTGACTTGCAAGCAAAACTTGAGGGCGAGCCCCACGGTCATTTACTATCCCCAGGTGTCTTGTAAGCGAAATCCCAGGCCAAAGTTCCAAAGTTGAGCAGCGGCGCAAGCTATGACTTTTCGTTGGAATGAAAGGCCCAAAGTACGAGTAACCCTTTTGAGAGGGGTCTCAATGCGAGCAATGACCCCTCTACCCTCTAAGGACACTCATTATCTTCCGGTTACTTACAAGCGAAGAAGAAGCGATGCGAAGGCTGAGGTTTTCGTAGGAATGACAGGCCCAAAATATCCCAATCGATGAATACCTTTTTTGACAAGTTTTGAATTGTATCTCCTACTTTTGCACTACAGATAGAATTATAAAGCTATCGGTTCTTCAATCTCTTATCTCCATTGTAGTCCACCGGATTTTGAAACAAATTAATACTTAATTTTCTTTGATTTTTTTAAACATTGTCTAAAAAAACACGTATTTTGTATCTCTATTGACGTGAAAGCCTAACATGTAACAAATCTACATATTTGAGTTCGTTTGTGACGTCTCTAAAAACTGGTCCAGGGTTTTCATTTTAAACCAATTAGCACAAAAGTTATGGCCAGAAAACCAGTTTTTTGGCTTAAAATTGTTCAACTTTGATTCCAAATATCTCGAAAACAATGAACTTTGAAGTAAATATGGGATACTATATTGCTTAAAGTCGTTGTTGTTAATATAATAAGCTACAAAAAACATTAGAAAACTAAGGGGTTCAGATCGAAGGTCATTGGCGTAGGGGAGCCCCTTAAGGGAGCGCTCCTTATGCACTCCCAATATTTTTTCAGAAAGTCACGGGAGTTTTCTACATTAATAAATAATTAATTCTCCGCGGAATGCCGCTTTGTCCGAATTTTATACCCACATCCCTTGACGTTGGTGAAGTATGATAAATCGAGATAAGTATTCAACTCAACCTAACAAACACAACATAGTTTTATAGCTCGTTAACGAGCGCACAAACAAACTTAATAACTATTAGAAAAAGGGTGGCGAAGCGGGCAGCGAGCGATACATATTATGCAAAACAAGTAATACACGGAGTAGGAACGTGTAGATACGGCATGCGTACGCTGAGCGTAGTTCAACATTCATTGATTTCACCTTATGCATTTTACATACGTGTAGGTATACATTTATATTTTAATAGTTTACATACTAGGTATATGTATTTAGGCTTGTTAGCTTTGATATCAACCAGTTTTGGTTAATACATAGTCTTTAGCCGCCTAGCACTCGTCCCTCTTTCTCATCCCGTGTTTTTTCACGTTTTATCTATATTTTGCTTACAGTTTGAGTACGGTCCTTTTTACTTTCTAGTCAACTATATGCTTGCCAATTTTCAAGTCTTGGCTCATAGATTCAAGGAGTTCCCATACAAAGTTTAACCCCATTTTGTAACCCCTGTGCACCCTTACCTTTATAATTTTTATCTGGCCGGGGATTATCTCGACATATTAGTAAAGTTTGCATGTTTGCAAATCCCTTCAGCCGTTTTCACGTGATGTGTGATCAAATAAACAGACAACAGATAAACAGACAAACAGACAAAAAATCTAAATCTCGTTGGAACGTCGATTCTAAGTATCGCCCGCCAACTTTTTGTCGAATATTTTCCAGGTTTGACCCTTCAGCTTTTATTGTATGTAAGTATAGATACTGCGGAGCTGGTCTGATCAGCCAACAAGTGGTCATTAGGTTTACGACTGACCAGAATCTTCCCGACCATTAACGCCTGTGTAGTAAAGAAATAGTTATTTATGATACAAGTGCGGAAAGTAGGTATAATTCCCAATGAGTGACGATGACCAAAAACAAGACCTTCAGGGAGTGTTTTTGATCGACACGAGTTGGGAATTACCAATCCGCACGTGTATCATACAACATTTTACAATGCATCATGCGAGGAAATTAAAAATTATACATAAAAGCTGAAATTTGGACTGTCATGAAATCTCATTCTCGCACGCGTGTGGGAATATTGGCCCGAAATCCATTCCTGCACGGCCGCCCCCCGGCCCGCCCCGCCGTGCGGGCATGGAGGGCTTCCCGTGTTCATGTTGACACATATAAAGGCGCACTCTCAGAGCAAGTGCATTGTAAAAGGTAATTCCTGCATACCTGACACTTGAGGTTGTTCAGGAATAGGTATGCTGGAAAGCGTGGCCACCGCCAGCACGCCCTGCAGGAACTTGATGGTCGGACCGACCTGGTCCGCTCGGAGGTACAAGGGCCACATTCTTCACTTCTCAAAACAACGTCTTCAAAAATAACTACCGGCAAATAAAACTCAGACTCAGAAAAAGGAAAACTTGATCTTGCCGCTGCTTTGAAAGCTTCCTACAACATACTGAGGGGATGGGGCCTCGACCGTCTTTAAATACAAGAACAGTTAGCACAGAAGAAATCACTTCAGTGATGATAAGTAGATTCTAATTCATTACAATAAGGTTGAAAATACACTGAAGTGTGTTGGTTCGTATACAAACAAACGCAGGTGGTCAACTCAGGGACGAATCGTTTTACAGTTCGACACACGTAAAAATAGAGCTCTGGCGATGGCGGCCATACATTTAATATGGTGCGCAGAGCCCGTGCTATATAGTATTGGAGTAACAACTATCGTTGTCTGTTTGTAAGACAATTATGTTTCTTTTTTAACAGACTTCAAAAAAGGAGGAGGTTCTCAATTCGACTGTATTTTTAGGGTTCCGTAGCCAAATGGCAAAAAACGGAACCCTTTTGGATTCATCATGTCTGTCTGTCGGTCTGTCTGTCCGTACGTATGTCACAGGCATTTTACTCGAAAACTATAAGGTGTATTTGAATATAATGTTGAGGATAGGTGTATTTTTTTAGCCGCTAAATAGTTTTGTAATTAAATTACAAAAAAAAATAGGGGTGCACTCCATACATATAACTGAAAGTCAAAATTTTTTTTTTCATTGCAAGCCCACGTGCGGTCAATCGATAGGCCTTTCAAAATAAAAAGGTTTCTCAGCCATTTTTTTGATTAAGTGAATAGAGTCGGAGATAATCGCCCCGAAATACACTAAGATTGTGTCCCCCCCCCTCTAATTTTTGAACTGTGTATTTTAAAAATATGAAAAATCATGGACATAGGGCTTATTAAATTCTTTCAGCGAAAATTGTTTTGAACAAGATCGGTCCAAAGGTTTTCGAGATATTTCTAAAAACTGCCTTCCTTAAACAAAGGACGTAAGTGCCATAAGATTTCAGTAACGATACAGAGGTACTTTTACAAAGTTATTTATTATGATATACTTATGAAATCAAAATGTGTTTAAAATGTAGTTTTTTGTTTTTTTTTTACAATGACGCGGAGTTTTAAAATGTTTAATTCTTTTTATTTTAACAATAACTAGCAATACTTTCTTTGCTATTAAATGCGTTACATTACAGCTCATCTAATTATTTAACCTTATGTAAAAAGCATCACCTGATACCCCTTATTAAGCGTCGTGAAATTGCTGATGTCTTATACTTCTTAAATATAATAAGAAGCAATGTTGACTGTCCTAATTTACTTGGTAAAATTCATTTTAATACTCCCATAAGAAGTTTCCGCCATTTTCGTCCTATTAGCATGTTCCATGTTTCCACTAAATATAGAAAGAATAGTTTTTTGTGCAGAGCAGGCAGGAGTTTAAACGAAGTTGTAGTTAAATTAGATATAGATATATTGTGTGATTTTATTGCTTGTATAAAATCTAAACTGACAAGATTCTTCATGTGTGATACTTCAGGCGTAGGCTCGGGTTACTAGAGTTTATATATATTCTATTTTATTAACTACCTTGTATACTTGTATATTCCCATTGCCATGCTTGCTATTGGTGCGCGATTGGTTACTGTGCGTAATATACGCTAAGTTTAAGTTTGGCTATAGATTTATTTGTGTTAGTTTATTTCTATAAGTGAGAACCTGTAATTGGCTATATGGTTTTATTATTTTGTCTATAAATATGTTGCGCTGTTGGTTTTCCATGTATCAATAAATAAATAAATACTTTATAACATAGAAAACGAAAATTACAGTTATCGAATTATGTCCAGGTTTTGCTAATTTGATTGATCTATTTAGAGAATTTGCATTTTAATAGAAGTAGACTTTCTCTGGAATGCACAGTGGTTGTTTAATGCGAATATCTACAAAACCACCAATTTCTACACCATACCACAGAATAAGTAATAGTACCTAACTTGAATTCCTATAGAATTTGAATTCCTAAAGGGTCATATTAAGTTAGCTTCTGACGTTTATGAAGCCTCTTTCTTTAATAATCAAACCCGGGGTGAAGACTATCCTTGTGGCACTTCAGTGGCACACCTCGGAATAATATTAAATTAAGTACTTTTAACGTTCTGGAAATCGCCCAATTCATCTTACTTACCTACTATACAGACTACACTTGTTGACACAGCTGCAGATACTCGCGAAACAATATTTTTCTATCAGAAAAATTAACGCAATTGTTTCTTTACGTCAACACGATTTGGTAAGCAATAAATTAGGTATGGTGAAAGAACGTAATACGAGTATGTATACATTGGCTTATTATTCAAAAGTAAATCTACATGAGGCAGACTCGAGTCAATCTTCAAAAGTTGGCTCTCGCCTCGGTAAAGTCAAGATTTTCCTGGTGTTTAGTATTTAGCAATTTATATATCACACTTTCTGAGACTTCAATAGTACATTACTAATTACTATCTTACTAGGGCGGTAGTAAAAGAGATCGCAGGAATTGGACGAAGACAAGGGCGATAAAGGTACTCAGGCATTCTTTAAGGCGCCGTAGGTTCAGCGAAGTTAAGCGAACATAGTTTTTGAAACAATACATATAATGCGTCTGTTTATAATAACATGGTTTCAAAAAAATACGAATACTTAGTAATCTTGAGACTTTTCTGCAGCGAGATCAGTGATTCGAAACATGATTAAGCAATTTTCGCTCAATAGAAAATCACGAACATAGGTCTAAAATACAGTATTCGTAACAAATTATGCACAAAAGCTAAACATATTAAAATGCGTCTAAAAATTGGCGATATCGTGTTTGAGAGAACTCAGTGATTACTTTTTTATTTATTTAAACGGCCATAAAATTAAAATTAAAAAACATGATATCCGCGCTTCCGAGCACGCACTTCAATCTCGCTCACGCGTATGCTCAGTGAGAGGGAGAGAAGACCATGAACCTACGGCGCCTTAATACCGCCCGTGGTGACTATTCAGGGTGTAGGTACTTTTCAAACGGGGCAGTGAGGGAAAATCTGAAACTAAAACATATACGGAAATTTGCTCTTAGGAGTCACGGGAACGATTAAAAAAAAAACTGCATCTATCGGTTTTCAATAAAGCGCAGGAAAATTGATTTCACCTGACTCACAAAATTTCACGAGAATCGGTTGAGAATGCGACCAGTAGAGCAGAACCGGACATCGGGGTATCCGGAGAGGATAAGTAATACGAGGTATAAGAACTTATCATATAATATAACACTCATAATATGCTCACATTGTATAAGTTTGTTTAGTATAATTTACTATTAATTAAATAACGTTCACTGCATATAATGAACGAAAGTTATAATTTCAAAATATATATTTTCGTAAAGTATAACGTTATTTAGATATAATATCAATTGATATATCGATTAAAGCGTATAATATTAATAACACCTAAGGTTTAAAACATATATTATTCAATTAATCTAACATCAAAAAGTATAATGCTCGTATAGTTTAAATAATCGCCTACAATCATTTTAATAGCAGTAAACGTTTGCAAGTAATATACGTTTGTTGTTTAAATTTATGAAGTGAAAACTTCTTTAGCGGCGCTGAGCACTTTTTGAGATGGGGAAAAATTGTTAAATACGCGACAGAGTTTTGTGACGTCAGATGTGAAGGAGGTCACTTTTTGCTGCTAGCCGATTCGACTTCATTCAAAACTGAACGCTATTCGTAAGGGTATAAAGCCGTTAAACACTTTTTGCAATATCATATTCTGCAAATAAATTTGTAATAATACCAACGCATCCTTCACCGTTTTGCTATTGAGAAAATTCGAATAGTTCGAATTTGGGAGTTATTCCTAAAGAGATAAAGCTTAGAAAAATATTTACCAACGGCAAAAACAAATTGATATCTTGGTCGCCACCGCCGTCTGCTGTTGTGCTGTTCTTGCAAATTCGAATAGTTCGAATTTGGGCGTTATTCCTAAAGTGATAAAGCTTGGAAAAATATTTACCAACGGTAAAAACAAATTGATATCTTGGTCGCCACCGCCGTCTGCTGTTGTGCTGTTCTTGCAAATTCGAATATTTCGAATTTAGACGTTATTCCTAAAGAGATAAAGCTTAGAAAAATATTTGGCAATGGCAAAAACAAATTGGTATTGTGTTTGCCGCCGACGGGCCCGTCCGCCTAAGTAATTATTAATTGTTTATTTTGCGTCAAATTCATTTTTAGGGTGACACCGTAAGATGTCACGTGACCTGATCGAAAAACTGTTACAATGTTATTGAGTTTTCACTTCTGCCGGCACTCCCGGAGTGAAACTCGGTCTTTTTTTTTTTAAACAAACGACAATTATTTTAACCTAACCTAACCAGCGTGTCGATCATCCCGTATCGCCTATTTTCGCTCTAACAAGCTAACCTTTTTTTTTTTTTTTTTGACGCTGGGGAAATGTGTTGGCACATACCCCCCGGCCCGGGGAAGGCCATAGTGGGGGGTTATGTGGGGATCCCTCCTCCAGTTGGCCTCCGCACAAGTCGGAGGGAGGGGAGGAGCCTACCCACTAAAACCCCAGCGGCGTCACCCGCTCTGCCGTTAAGGGGGCGTCATGGGACGGACATTTCTAACCACGACGCCCCCCGGCGGTCCTGGCTAACTACGCCAGGACACCCGCGCCAAGAGAGGGGTAAGTCAGAGACGCATGACTTTCCCCCCAGACGTGTAGGGCCATGTGCAATGTGGGTCCCCAACCCACTGGCCTTACTGGGGGAAGACGCGGCCCGCGGCTGCATACCGCGCGCGTCTTCGACCCCTCCGTCTGCGCCGGAGCGGGAGCGCGTCCACACTGTCTTCGCGCTCCCGCTCCGCGGCCTCCTTCTGCGATATGACGACTTCGCAGAAGGAGGCCATCGCCTCCCAAGATCTCTCGCTACGCAACATGGCCGCCACGACGCTGCGCAGCGAGAGATCACACAAGCTAACCCTAACCTAACCTACAAATAATACCATTGTTACGATTATTTGTTGTTTTTTTACTGCGGGGGGCCCCAGAGGGCCCGAGTGATCTGGCGCTCGCCTCTGTGCTTGCCTTAACCGGCCGGCCAGAGTGGAGTCGCAAGAGCAGAACCTATGCTCCAGGTTGGAAGTGTAAAATGTCATAATGCCAGCGGCCCTCGAACGAGTTACCGGGATCTGGTGCACCGCAGACTCACCTCTCGACAACCTCACAGCCGCTCAGACGTGTTGCTCCATTGTCGCACCGCGCGTGCGACTGTTTTGTGGGGTTGGCCACTTAGCGAGTTGGCGAGTCACCGCCTGCCTTTTCACAATTTTGAGACTTATTGTCACGGCAGGTGTCCGCTAGTCTCCTCCCATAACGCATTGTCCAGACCACCCACCATTCAACCCAATAACCCCTGACCTTAGTTTCCATCGCAGCACAGTGTTGCACTGCAATAGTCTTTGCACCTGGCGGGGACCATCACCGGGTGTATCACGTTGTGCGTTTGGAGATGGTATCCGCCATGTTTATCCCTCGCTATAAATTATATTTGTTTTAAAGGGCCTCTGCGCTGTTGGCTTCGGCCCCACGCATGCCCTCTAAGAGTCCGGGACCCTATGGTCCTGACATATGGAAAAACCCTAAAAACATACAAATAATAAGAATTATTATTATTATTACAAAGAGGAAAGATCTGATTGTTTGTTTGTTTGTATTGAATAGGCTCCGAAACTACTGGACCGATTTGAAAAAATATTTTACCATTAGAAGCCGACATTATCCCTGATGAATAGGCTACTTTTACCGCGGGAAAATGCTTCATTCCTACGGGAAAACGGCTAATCCGTGCGAAGCCGGGCCGGGCAGCTAGTTCCTAATAAGTATTGGTTTTGTTGTTATAGCTAACGAACAAGTCATTATATGTTGTGAATGTTATTAATATGAAATTATATATATTGTTGTTACATCTCGTGAGACGCACCCATCCGGAGATGAACGAATTTTGGCCCAAGCTGAAGCATAGAACTTCGTTCGCTTCGCTCGCTAGTTTGATTAGACTGTAGCAAGGAACTTACTGATTATTATGAGCGTACTGTGGTAAGCGTGACGTAGGCAGTGTTTACGTAGTTGATTCGAAGTGGGTCAGATCAGAATGAACTCAAAAGATACGACTACGATAAATCTCTCTGGAAACAATGCGCTTGCCTTTGACCTGAATATGAGCTAGCAGCACCTCCGCACTGTAGCGTTGTTGTGTACCCACGGCTGCATAGTCTGTTCTCCCTCGGGGTCGATCGTATTCATGGTCTTCTCCATGTAATATTAATAGGTACAATTTGAGGTGAACAACCATTATAAGTATTGTAGCATAGGTGAAGAGAATTTACACTATTCGTATTTTTTTTTGTTTTTGTGTACTTTTAAACTTGTTGCACGCCGTGACGTCACCAGTTGGCCCCGACGGAAGACCAGCGCTGGCCAATCAGGTCAGCACCATGCTGAGTCGGGACAATTTCATGGCGCGTTTGTGTGTTGATGACTTTTCTTGTGCCATGAATAAATGTTTTTTTCTTTCTTTCTCTTAATATTCATTTATTGCTTCATATTTACTATCAAGGAGGTATTTGGGTTTATTGCAATGAAATTAATTAACAATTCGGGAAAACTGACAGTGCGTTTTTCTATGGGATTTTCATATGAACTCGCGCCTCGAACGATGTATACATAACTAATTCACGTATTTCTATTAAATTGTGAATTGACAGTATGATATCAAAAGGTCCGCGGCCCAATTAATTCCTGAAAGAGACGAAGTTTTGCTTAAAGTAAAAGTTATAAATTAGAACGATTCGAATGACAGAGAACAAATACTTATACTTAATGGAAAAATAAACCATCATCGCGTGTAACCCAAGACAGGACCGTTTATATCGGTCCTTACTCTGCATATTTTAAATGATTAGGAGGATTCGGAAAAATGCACAACTAAAAAAACTAAACTAAAAACAGACTAGGTCCTGTCGGGCCTACAGACGATGATGGAATTTTTTTTACCATTATATTCGTTCTCTCTGTATAATATCGTTTAAAATTTGATCGTGGTAACTTCCACGTTAAATTTACACGAAACAAAAAATATAAGGGAGAGGACCCCCGTTCCGAATCGTTTCTGGTGCAGAGGCTGTCCATGGCCATCCAGCGTGGTAATGCTGTGAGCGTTATGGGCACTTGCACCGGGAGCGATAACGAACGGGTTTGACTAAACTGACTGGCTTACAGTAGTCATGTAATATTTGGACTTAAGTTTATTGTAAGATCAACTTATATCTTCATTTGATATGTAATAAATAAATATAATAATATTTTATAAAATAATTTGTTTCGTTAAGAAGAAGAATGATTCGTTTGAATCATTTCCTGATATATTTTATTTAGGGTTCCGCAGTCAACAAGGAACCTTTATTTATAGTATCGCCATGTCCGTCCGTCCGTCTGTCCGTATTCGGCTTAGCTCAGTAACCCTTACAACTAGAAAACTGTAGGTAAACTGCTTCGAGAAAAGGATGACGGCCGTGCCGCTGTTTTGCTCGACTTGGCGGGGGCACTACAGTGCCCCCAGTTTCGGCTTGGGTTTAAAAAACAATCTCTTTAAACCTATAGTGTGGTTCAAACATATTATTTTACAACTCAGTGATTCTTTTGCGTGATATTGGGCTTTAAAGCTAATTGCCGGCTAAATGGCTACTACAGGAGATGTGAAAAAATTCGTGGCAGTACAGGTAGTATAGATGAATTATCGAGAACATGGAATTGCATTTACACTGTACACTGCCCGTGGCCCGACACACACTTGGCCAATTTTTTATTCTTGAAAAACAGATAGCAAAACTGCATTTTATCCACAAGAGTGCAAGAATATTTGAAATCCGAACGTGTTATTAGGACCTAAGTTTTTTAAACATAATAATATGTAAAGGCCAGTCCAGACAAGACAATTTTCGCACATCTGATATACTTACAGGGTGTAATTTATTTGGTGATACAAAATAGCAAAATGTGAATCTATCCATGATTCTGAACAACTTTTGCTTTGGGACCAACTTTGTGTTATGCCAACAAAATCCAACTATTTCATTAACTTTTCTCAGTTTAACTTTAAACTGACGAAAATGTATGAACAGGTGTTTTTTTATGCATAACACAATGTTGGTCCCATATAAAAGTTGTTCAGAATCATGGATAGATTCACATTTTACCATACCACTGCCAAAATACAAGCGATCAGTCCAAGCGCATCTAATCACTTTACAAAGCAGATTTTATACTCCCTCATACCGACATACTCACCCACATATATTATATACACACACACACACACACACATACACACACACACACACACAAAATTTTAATTGGTAGCTATTCTTATTGTTATTGTTTTTCTTGGAAGGAGCACAGACTCACTATTTTTTTTATTTTTTTGACTTACTACTATAAACATAATATGCTAATACATTTATTGCTAAGTACCTTTATTTACTTTGTGACCGACCGAGGTCCAGCTAGGGACCAGTCTGAAAACCAGCGCCGGGCCGTGTTTCCCAGCACATGCTGACACTGGGACCCATTGCCCACTGGTTTCTTAAGTTATTTTTGTATAGTTTTATTCGTGTATTTTTTTTTCATATGTATTTAAGGTTCTATTTGTGGCAATAAATCTTTTTCTGTTTCTGTTATTTTGCTGTTAATTTGTAACAAGCGGAAGTCTCTTTCTATCAAAAGGCATTGAAAAAACCGGCCAAGTGCGAGTCGGACTGGCGCACGGAGGGTTCCGTACCATTATCTATAAAAACGGCAAAAAAAAACACGTTTGTTGTATGGGAGCCCCCCTTAAATATTTATTTTATTTTGTTTTTAGTATTTGTTGTTATAGCGGCAACAGAAATACATCATCTGTGAAAATTTCAACTGTCTAGCTATCGCGGTTCTTGAGGTACAGCCTGGGGACAGACGGACGGACGGACAGCGAAGTCTTAGTAATAGGGTCCCGTTTTTACCCTTTGGGTACGGAACCCTAAAAAGACTTCCGCTTGTAATTTGTAACTTGTTGCTTATGAAACGGGTCCCAGATGTTAGGTACTTTGTTCGATAACTGTATTGTGGCGGTGGCGGTGGCGGTGGCGGTGGCGGATTATCTATGGACTGAAGTATATTCTCTCCGATTGATATGAAGAGGCGAGAGAGAGGCTCATGAGGCGATGGAGCAAACTGCATGAGCCTGCACCCATCATAACAATAATTAAATAAATATTATAATAATAATTCATTTATTATTAAAAAACGTATTTTACAGAATGATGTCTTAATACTAAAATATGATATTAAGGGATACATTTTACGAGGGCCTGGCCTATAACTATTATAAACACACTTGCAAAATAGTACATTACGTACCTAGGGCGGTGAATTCGTGAATGGCCCAGATCGCAGGTGTCCACCTTCGGTTCGGGTCACAAACACCTGCGATCTGGGGCCTTACGAATTACCGCCCGTGGTGAGTACACAATTTTACGTCTTCACCTGGCCACAATGCGAGTTTTACGGTACGCTCAGCGTGCAGTAAAACTCGCATTATGGCCAGGTGTGACGTAATAGTACATTACTTACCAAGGACTGTAAACCGGCTCGGGTCACAAATACCTGCGATTTCGGGCTTTCTTTTTTACTGCCCGCGGTGAGTACACAATTTTGGGATGGATTTGCGCATGGAAAACTTTATAAAGTTAGTCTTTTCCGAGTAATAAACTAATTGTAATTGTATAATGATTTGTATGTAACTACTAACACTAGAATTAAGTTTTTTCTGTACGCTACTAATAAATATGGTCAATTATCCGAATTAAATGATGATGACTATTATTATTATTAAAGGTACCTGGAATACTTTAGCAATGCCAATTTCGCTATCAGAGACACAGATGAAGTTTTTGAATAGGTACCGTTCAGCAATCGGTCGCCCGTAGGTTTAATTATAAGAATTTTAGAGCGCCTCTCGGGCCGCTTTTATTGGTGTTTTAGAAACTCTATTCATGAGGCGAAGGAAGTTTTCCAAAGTTATTGGAAGAAAATGCAGGAGTGGCGGCCGGCGCCTACCGCTGCAACTCGAACTCACGTCAATTTTAAAACGTACATACAATGCTAGAATGGCTACCACGAAACGCCAACTAATTTTTTTCGCGTATATCCATCTCTATCGTACTTGCATATTTGAATTGTGAACAGTGAGTTAGTCTCAAAAAGGTCGACGTTCAGATACAACCACTGTGGAGTACCACAAGGAAGTATTTTGGGTCCGTTGCTGTTCCTATTATGTATACATTAACGATTTGCCCAGCTGTGTAAAACATAAATGCATCATGTTTGCTGGTGATACTACATTATTAATTAAGTTGAACGATTTCAATAAAGAGGTTACTGACACATTAATAACAATTATCAACTGGCTAGATTGTAATAATTTAAAAATCAATATTGATAATTTTATTTAGGACATATAGGAACGATGAAATGAATCTTGACATACATTATAATAATGAAAAAATGAATGAATTAGAATGCACTCAATTTCTTGGAATTCATATAGATAAGTTCTGCAGCTGGAAAAAACATGTAGAGAGCGTATGTGAAAAGCTAGACAAATTTGTATTCTGAGAAGGTTGAGCTGTACTTCTTCTCGAGATGTGTCCCTGACAGCTTACCATGGCTACGTATCATCTCTACTTAGTTATGGTTTACTGATTTGGGGCAACTCTGTGGACACTCAGAGGGCATTTCTAGCGCAAAAAACGTGTATACGTGCTGTGTGTAACACGCACTTCCGAGAGCCATGTAGGCCCTTGTTTAAAGAAACGACGGCGTCTACCTTGCATGTACATAAAGCAGATAGTCTTGTTTGTAAAGGGGCATCCTGAATATTTCGAGGTACATAACAAGTACTTTCCTAGATCAACCCGACATGCGGATAAGTGACATCTACCAAGGGCTAAACTGAGTGTCTACAAGAACAACGCATTTTGTATGGCTATTCGCATATTTAATAAACTGCCATCTTATGTGAAAGAGTGTCATCCACAAATACTTAGAGGAGCGCTCAATAAATGGCTTCTCTCTAAGTGCTTCTACTCCATCAATGAATATTTAGATAATTAACTAGAGTATATTTCTTTTATTTTATATTTTATTTTAAGTGGAGGCTACTCGTACTATTAATTGTGAATGTATTGTAATGTTATAAAACTTATTGACATTTTAACTTGTAATGAATCCTATTGTTTATATTTTTATTTTATTTGAAGTCGATCCAATTATTATTTGGGAATCCATACTATCCATACTTAATATTATAAATGCGAAAGTGTATGTGTTTGTTTGTTTGTGATTGTGTGACGTGATTTTTAAAGTGGAGATAGTTGAAGGGATGGAGAGTAACATAGGATAGTTTTTATCCCCGTAATCATGAAATGGGGGGGTAAAAGTTTGTATGCAGCTGCGATATAAACGAGTTCCACGCGGACGGAGTCGCGGGCAGAAGCTAGTGTTATATCTATAATCTAATGAAACATAATGACATTTTAACTCATACTCAATTAATCCTACTATTGTATAAATTTTGCATACCTACTCTATGGCAGAACATTTAAGCACCTTAATGTACTTTAGATATAAGATCAATGTATCACTTGTGTTCTTGCAAATAAAAATCTTGAATCTTGAGCTACAGAGACTGAGATGCCTATGCGATTTTCGAATTTCAGGTTACTACCAACAAAAGATATAATATGTACCTGCTTGTTCTGCAAACGTGAAAGAAATGAGAACATTGAACGTATAATTTGGTTAGGCGCTAAAAACATAGAAAATGTACTGAAAACGTACCTATGGTGACGCAACACTAGACCTAAAAGCAACGCAATCGAGGTAAATACATAGTAATATAATAATTTAAGTCATAAATAAATGCACTTACACATTCGCTGCCAAGAATCGCTACGCGCTACGCTCGTAGCTGATCCCGTGTTTTTTCTCGTACGTAGCGGAAAGCGACTACGGCGTAGGCGCCCGCTACGCAGGTTCCTGTTCCTGCCAGTCAAAGTGTCGACACATGATGTTTTTGCCCTTCTCACGAAACAAATTATTTGATTAAATATTTTTGTTTCGTGTTATTTTTAACGAGGAAGTGATACAGTTACAGTTTTATACAAATTTTCTATTTTATACCTTTAACCTGTAACTTTGTAATAATGTATGACTATAGGTCTACTAGCTTCCGCCCGCGACTTCGTCTGCGTGGACCCGGGATAAAAACTATCCTGTAATCCAGGCTATTAAGTATCTTAGTGCAAAATTTCATCCAAATCGATTGAGACGTTTAATTGTGATTGAGTAAGAAACATTCAAACTTTCGCATTTATAATACACTCGCGGTCAAAGAAACCGGGTCAGTACGAAAATCTGTAATATCTCCTAAAAGAATAAAGCTAGGGACATGAATTAAACTGCATATTGTAGATAATTTTATACTGAATTAAATAACATCAAATGGTGGAATCGTAATTCTTTTGTTTAATAAAATTACTTAGGAAACAAAAAATCAACCAATTTTACGTACAAAAATAAGCAGTAGGTACTTCACATACAACACAAAAAATAAAAATTAATACTTCGTATTGCCTCCTCGGGCTCTTCTTACAGCTTCTAGACGATTCGGCATGCTGTTTATTAAGTTCTTTATGCGTTCTTGCAGGATATTGTCCCATTCTTCCACTAACGCCTGTTTCAGGTCTCTAAGTGCAAGGCCTGAGTGGACGCCCCGCTCAGAGCGGGGCGTCCACTCAGGCCTTGCACTAAGTGTAGCTGGGGCGGGGTTTCGAGCTCTTACACGCCTCAAAAGCTCGTCCCATACATGCTCAATCGGATTTAAGTCCGGACTCCTCGAGGGCCAGTTCATACAGTTGATACCAACCTCCAAAAAATAATCTCTGACAATTTGAGCTGTGTGTGGCCTGGCGTTGTCATGCATAAACATAGAATTTCCACCCATATTAATTAAGTATGGGCCGACATGCTCATTAAGAATCTCTTCTACATATCTTGCACTCGTTAATGATCCATTTTCTATTAAAACTAACTCCGAGCGACTCTCTGAAGAGATTCCAGCCCAAACCATGACTGACCCACCGCCGAACGCCACTTTTTCCTCAAAACATGCTGGAATAAAACGTTCACCAGGCCGTCTGTAAACTCTTTGCCGCCCGTCATTTGCATAGAGCATAAATCTGGATTCATCGGAAAACAAAATTCTTGCCCAATCTTCGTCACCCCAGTATCTGTGATCGCGGGCATAAAGTCGTCTTGCTGTTCGATGTATTCTTTAAAGTTTTGGGCCATTGGCCGGCCTATGTGGGGTCAAATTTGCTTCTTTGAGCCGCCGCCTGACAGTCCGCTCGCTGATGCCGTCCCTTCGGGTCTCTAAAAGCTGATTTTTCACTTCAACTGCTGTGAGGTGCCGATTTCGGAGCATGGTTGTAACAATAAATCGATCTTCTCTAGCTGTAGTACATCTTGTTTTGCCAGTTCCTGGTCTTCTAAGGTTCTGCCCAGTTTGTAGGTAACGTTGGAGGACTCGCTGCACTGTAGAAAGTGACACACCTGTTCTTCTCGCTGTATACCTCTGACTTCTTCCTTCTTCTAACATAGTGATGATACGAGTACATTCATCTCGTGTTAGCGGCATGATAGACATTCAAGAATGACCACAAAATAAAACAATGACAGCCTTTTATCATAGTTCTTTGACAGATTGAAAACAATTGCTTAAAAACAAGCAAAAGTAAAACGAACGCAATTTCAAATAAGTACCTAATTGGTTTTTTTTTTCAATTAAACTTTTTTCCAGTTACTACGTAGAACATTGAAGGTTGGATTTAGAAGGATATTAAATTCTCTATAAAACAGAGTTAGTTTCATGCAGATACGACCAACGATTTACAAAATATTGAGGTTTTCGTCACTGACCCGGTTTCTTTGACCGCGAGTGTATTAGTAGGATTATAGTATTACTCACATAGCCATGGCGCCACTAGCCAATCACAAAGCGTAGTTTTTTTTTTATTTTATGCCCTGGATACAGCAGCAAGTTCAACTAGATTTTTGACAGATGACGCGACGCTGCTGGCAATCTTGTATCGGGTCGAGTCTCCTTAAAATAGGGCACATAATTATTGAAACACGAAGTTCTATTTTCAATTTTTTTTCGGTTGTCTAGAGCGTATCGAAATAGTATTTTATGCAATCGTTATATAATGTATGCTTTTTCAGTCGAGTACCAAGTTTAGGCCACGAAGCTTGCTGAGTTAAGGTACGAGACTTAAATAGTTATTTATGATACAACGAGTGACGATGACCAAAAAAACGACCGTCAGGGAGTGTTTATTGATCGTCACGAGTTGGGAATTACCAATCCGCACGCGTATCATACAACATTTTACAATGCATCATGCGAGGAAATTAAAAATTATACATAAAAGTTGAAATTTGAATTGTCATGAAATCTCATTCTCGCACGCGTGTGGGAATATTGGCCCGAAATACATTCTTGCACAGCCTCCCCCCGGCCCGCCCCGCCGTGCGGGCATGGAGGGCTTCCCGTGTTCATGTTGACACATATAAAGGCGCACTTTCAGAGCAAGTGCATTGTAAAAGCTAATTATATAACTATTGTATACAATACTTTTTCTACGAGTCAACTGAACTAATTAAACAAACTTGGTATCTATTGAAAATCTAAGCCCTGCTGAAACGAAGTGCAACCAACGGTTTTACCTTTTTTGTGCGTTGATGTCTATTACCTTTTGACTTTCTCATGACGGCGTCCTATTGGACAAATACATTATAGTTCAGTAAAGGCGCCACGTGATCGGTCAATTTCATTTTAGTTGTCTCAACAGTTATGAAATGTTGAGTTGGGAGCTCCATAGTAAAAAGTATGTGATTTAAGTTTGGTATACGAAGTCTTAATTGAAACATTAAGGTCGACGAGTATAAAAAAGTTATTTCGGTTGTTTCGGAAGTAACATAGACTATTCAATGATGAAAAGAGTGACGTTGCAGTATTCTCTATGCAATCTTAATACACAGATTTTAATCGACGAGTACAAAAATTATCTTATGAAGCTTTGCGAGCTCCGTAGCTGAAATGTATGGGGCAGATTTTGTTTCAATAGTAAAAGTAGTCCAGTACGGCCTACAGATTTTTCCAACCTGTTCCGTTCAAAATAAACGTTTAGGTATTTGATAACTTGCTGTCCGCGCGGCGTGGCTTCGGCCGCGTGTTGCGTACAACCCAGGTAACTCCGAGGGATAAAATTAGCCTGTCTATCCGGGAACTCCATTCTATACACAGGTAAAATAATTTTAGGAATCGGCCCAGTGGTTCCGGAGATTACCCGTTACATACAAACTACAAAGCTACAATATCATAGTCATTTCCTCTTTATAATATCAGTACCTACAGATTAAGATATATGTATAAGAGTTCCAGGTAATAAAGAACGCCGATGTCGTCTCAGATACAAACATTTATTCTCCATCCCATGTAGTAGAACTAACTATTCTAAAAATATGTTTATTAAGCGGGTGTAATGTGTGCACTCTATAATGGAAATAACATTGTAAAAAATTTAGATATATTTAATTGTACCATAAGCTCAATAAAAAAAATATTCATGACTAGTATGCAAATCTTAACGTGATCTATCAATATATAAAAGTATTAATATATATGTCATGTTTGTCGATACTTATTCATAAAAGTTGTTAAATACGTAGAAAATGTTTCCGTTCACTAAGTTTTCTGTGAAACTGTTTCTAAAAATTCTGTGTAACCTCTTACTAATTAGCTTAACCTGATCCAGGATAGGTACTTTTTCGTGCTTATATAAAGATATGTTTAATAAAAATGGAAACTATAGGTCTAGATTAAGAGAACAAATTGCATCAATATTTTTGTATGACCGTTTGTTTCATATTTAAGTAAATAAATAAAATAAACAAGGGAGATAAAGAAATCACGCTCACAAGACCGTGGTAGGGGCGCGCCGGCGGCGCACGTTTGAAATTAAAGGCGGTCCAGTGAAAATCGCAATTAAAAATTTCCAATCGAGCACTTTCATATCGGCGTGTTTTCTTTCAATCGCGCCCGACGCAGCAGAGCAGCGCGGCCATTTCCTGCACCTTCAAAGTCTGTGTACGTGATGGACGACGGGCCCAATTGTATAATTCGCTTACCCTTATATTAACCTGGGGTCGGCGCAGCATGCCTTCTTCCATACTTCTCTGTCGCCGGTCTTTCCTCTTCATATCATATCTCACACAGTTAATCCTCCCTTTACTTGGCTCGTTTCTTTCATCCCAATTTTTATAATACTTATTCTTATTTTGCTTTTGTCCGCGACCGCGGCGTCGTTTAGGTAAACACTGGTTTTAATAAATAAGACTTCACTTTAATCATAATTTAAGAGCTTTAATTTAGTAGACGGTTCTTCATGAGCTGACATCATATTATATGAGGAGAGGAGTGCGGCGGGCGGCGGGTCCCTCGCGGCCGGGGACCGTCCCCGTCAGAAACCCATCCAGCTGGTCGTTACGTCAAAAGTCAAAGTCAAAATCATTTACTTATTTGTAAACATAGGTATATAGATGGTCCAAACACAAAAACTTAAACTTATGTACCACTATGTTTTGCCATTAAGGCATACAAATATTTTATGACAAGACTAGCTTCTGCCCGCGACTTCTTATACGCGTATAAATTATGGTTTATATATTCTTATTTTTAACCACACTACTGACAAATTTGAAAATAAAGATTTCATGACCCTAGACGGCCTAGACGGGATCCCTTTGCTTCCCATAAATTTATTGTTCCGAATTTCGATAGTCAGAAATTGATATCCATATAATTTATAGACATAAACATCAATAGTCATAATTTTTGTTAAGTATAACGCTTTATAGTTCTAACATTCATGACCTATAATATTAAGTATTATAATTACATAAGTCAGAAAATTTATGTCCATTAGGTCTATCGATAATTATTCATAAATATTCTAAGGCATATATTTCAACGTAGGTTGTTATTCATAGGTATAGTTTTAAAGACTAAAGTGAATTACGTCTAATAGACCAAATCTATAACATACATATTCATATAGATAATTACTCAGAAACATTTCCAGACATACATTTGAAAGGGGTACTAGGTATTCTGTGCGAAGTAATTATGGCATGTACATTTTATATTTTTATCGCACAGAATTTTCTCTGAAATTAAAAATGACCATGATATTGGACCTCTAAGGCGAATGCTACACGCTCGATATGAATCGCGATATTTGGATCGTTATCTAGGATCACGATGTTTATCGAGTGTGTAGTATAAGTATATCACGTATCGTGATACGGATCGCTGTATTTCTAGAAATCCAAAAATCCACGATCTGTATGCAGTATCGTCGATAAATATCGAGCGTCTAGTCTCTAATCGATATTTATCGCGTCAGTATTCATTCTGTCAGCAACGAAACGTACGAGTGTACTCAATGAAATTTACCGTCGTACTGACGCGATTCGTATCGTATGTGTAGTATATCAAAATATTACTAGATAAATATTGCCTTATTATCGCGTTAAATATCACGATTCATATCGAGCGTGTAGCATTCGCCTTAGGCAGGTCGGTGTAGGTACGACGACGAGCGAAGCGAGGAGGAGTGGTAGTTGCACCATGACTCTAAGCGCGCGAGCCGAGCGAGCTAAGCGAGCGTGCCGGGGCAGCGGCCGGCGAAGCGCCACAATCAATTATGACACAACATACATTGGAATTTTTACAAATACAGATTTTTCTGTATTTTTTTTTGAAATCCCAGTACACGTTATCACATTCACCTTCGTCCGACATATTGGCGATCACTAAACAAAACAGTGACTGGCACCTTACAATCGCATCACGCCATACCCTCTTTATGTCTGCCCAAGTACTCACATTAATATATATATATATATATATAATAATAATATATTCTTTATTGCACCAAAACATAAGAAAAACATGTTACAAAATTATAGTCAATAAATAAAGGTAACAACAGGCGGTCTTATCGCTTTAGAGCGATCTCTTCCAGACAACCTTTGTATATATATTTTTTTCATGAATAAATTCTTATTATTGATACATAATGCGTTCTGATGTTGTTAGAGTTATAGGAAATGCATTGTACGATTTTGTACGCTCGTCAGGTCCCAACTATCTAGGAATAGTCGTCGATACGATTGAACATTTCAGAATAAAAATTCATTTATTTCATTTATTCATTCATTCATTTATTTCCTTTAAAGATATTTAAAATCGTGGCAAAAAATGCACAGGAATAAAGAAAAATATATAACTTGATTTTATTGTTTAAGTAGTTCATTAGCAACAAAGACTTTGTTATTTTTATCAAATTTGAGTAGGTACTTACTGATATTTGTAAAATTAGAATTATGAGAGAAATAGATATTTTGTCATTCAGCACATTTGCAAAATACAGCATATACCTAGATCGGTTATAAAATTATATCATCATCATCATCATATCAGCCGAAAGACGTCCACTGCTGGACATAGGCCTCCCCCAAAGAGTGCCAAAGTGACCGGTCCTGCGCCACCCGCATCCAGCGGACTCCAGCAACCTTTACGAGGTCATCAGTCCACCTTGTGGGGGGGGGGGCTACCCACGCCGCGCCTTCCGGTACGTGGTAAAATTATATGTTTGCCGAATAAGATGTTTGTGAATAATTAACATCATACATTTATTACTTAATTCTTTTCTCTTCAAATGGTATCATTGTTTATATGGTAATATTTAGTAAAATAATGTGATATGTTAAACTATGTTAATTGTACATTTCACACTGAATTAAACTTAGGGCGTGTATGAACGAAAATGAACCAATTTGATTTCATTTTTATAATTTTTTTTTATTAAAAATGGATTATGGCACACACGCACACGCACACGTACACGCAAACGCACACGCACACGCACATGCACACGCACACGCACATGCACACGCACACGCACACGTACACGCACACGCACACGCACACGCACACGCACACGCGCATGCACACGCACACGCACATGCACACGCACACGCACACGTACACGCACACGCACACGCACACGTACACGCACACGCACACGCGCACGCGCACACGCACACGCACTGAACCTGCAGATCGATCACGTGACGCATTGTACGCGCGTCGGGTAGTTCTAAACGTCACTTTGTATGGGAGAATGACAGTTAAATTGTCCTAACGCGCTTTCACAACGATACGTGATCAACCCCCTGCTCACAACATTTTTCAGGAGAATCGGTTGAGAAATGCGACCTGCGGCGCGAAAACGAAAACCTAAACTGTCACTCGAGTACATTAAGTGCGATAGAGAAGGCGATACCCGAACATCGAATTTAGATGTTCGTGGTTCGGACAGCGGAACAGAGGGACATCCGACCATACGAAACAATGTTGGTCCAAGCTTCGTTCGCTTCGCTCGCTCGTTCAATTAAGCATATCTCAGCCCGACGATGACGCGCATGCTATCAAGCTATAGTCCTACGTCCAAAATTGTAAAAGTAAATCCTGTTAAAAAAACGCAAGTATTAAATGTTACAGTTTCAGATAGAGTACATACAGACACCACCGTACCAGTTTCTCACTATACCCGGATTCCCACTGCACTATGTATGTGTATGTTTTATTTATTTATTTTCATTTGGAGAACAAACAGAGATAAATGTACTTAATAGTCATCATCATCATAAAATTAAGAGCCGGGCTCTTTGTCGGTGGAGTAAGCGCCACTCGTACTTAATAGTAACTTACAATAAATAAATAATAAAATAAATCAATATTTGGGGACAATCTTACACAAATCGACCTAGTCCCAAACTAAGCAAAGCTTGTACTATGGCCACTATGGGTACTAGACGACGATAAACATACTTATATAGATAAATAAATACTGAAATACATAGAAAACATCCATGACTCAGGAACAAATATTCGTGCTCATCACACACATGAATGCCCTTACCGGGATTCGAACCCAGGACCTCTTGCTTCGTAGGCAGGGTCACTACCAATTAAGCTAAACCGGTCGTCAGACTATATAGATTACAAATAATAATAATATTTTGTTCAATATTGCAAGCCAATTTATGTTTTTATTTATTCCCTCTCCTGTATGTTTTTACTGAAGGTAGGTACTTACTAGATGTCGTATCTACAACTACATAGGTCAAGACAGATACAATTATAGTAAAATCAAATAAATGTTTTTTTATTGCTACTGCTTGGGTATCGATGATTGACATAAGGTCTGGTCTATTCATGTCAGGTGTGCCTTAGGGATTAGAAATTAAAGATAAATTATCATTTCATTAGTGAATGCGTGGCAACCCTAGCTATCGACAAGGCGGAACGAGTGAGCGATGGCGTCACCGTCAATATATGTAATTATCACAGAAAGGAACCATAAAGTGTGTCCTGTCGGTGGAGCTGAAGGCTTCGGACTGTTCAGAGTGACCTACGGGTGTTTAATTGTAAGTAAGTAAATCATTTTATAAATCAATTTATTTTAGTACTGATGATGATATATGGCCGGGGAACCAGATATAGTAAGTCAGCACTTACCCCTATTATAGCTGGAGCCTGAGATTCGTATCGTATCGGGGCCTCTATGCCACTTATTGACTGTCTGAGCTGTGGTACCCTAACAACTATGTAAGTGGACAACACAGAAAAATTCCAAAGAGTCATTTCACCGAAAACATCATTATTCCGAAATTTCAATATTCCGTTTTCCATTTTTCGCTAAACGAAAATTTGAAAATGGAGTATGTATATGGAGGTTAGGTGATTTATTATATACTGAAAAATCAAAAATTGCTTCAGCAGAACATGGTTTTTGGAAGTATGAGATTCGGAAGAATATGCTTTCGGACCAGTGTCTCTTCGGACTTAATATGTAGCATACCTACCCCTGGAAGTGGCTGTTTTTGGGTTAACATTTTTATTGCCACTACTAACCATAATCATAACGATGAGCCGATATTACTTATTTATTTTCAAACTAGATCTGCCCATGACTCCATCAATGAATATGATTTATCTTACGCTCTAATATTGTGAAACTGATTTTGCGTGACTCGTTGAAGGCAGAATATCAGTGCTTTGTTCGAAAGAGCGTAGCTGCAGTACCGTGAACCTTTTTATTTTGCTGCAATGCACACAGCAATTGGTTCTGTACCAGATGTACCTGATCGGGCTACTATTTCAACCAACTTAACAATTTTCAACTGGCTACCTTAATTCGACGAACATTGCTGGTTCGACAAGTAGCAATGCTGTCCAGCAACCATTTATTTGTCGACCGTAAGCCGTTAGCAATGTATGTCGAATTGCTATGTTGGTGAAAGAGAGGCTAGGGATATTTGGTGCAAAAATCTGTTGGTCTAATGGAAATATCGAATATGATCGGCTTTTATATACAAATGCCACGCTCGAAATTATAGGAATATATATATCCTCGTGGCACCCACTCGCTTTTTATAAGGCCGTGTCAGTTGATGTCAATTCAAATTAATGCCATTTACTTAAGAGTAAACAAATATCATTCAATAAAACAAGACATGAAGATGAAACTGAAAGACGTATAAACACAGCATGGAAGAAGTACTGGACACATAAAGAGATATTAAAGACAAATTATAAGCATGTTGTGTCTAGGCAGCCTATTCGAACACATAAATTATATCTTGAATTTGTTGATAACGTTCTAATTCTTTTTATATTAAAAATGGGATTGCGTTGAGCCTTCGTCGAACATGATGGAAAATTAAGACAATGCCTAATATGGATCAAGCTCACCCAGAAAATGCATGTTCAGTCTTGATCAAGGCATCCGCATAAAGACATCAAGGTTGTAAGAATCCGGAAATATCTACAGACGCCGGAAGAGAATTCCAAATTGAGGCAAAGCCAATCAAAAAGGATTTCTTAAATCCCGAGACGGCGGGAATTCAAGTATACAAACTCTACACCCATTTCAACCCTTTAAGGGAAAAATTTTCGAGATAAAAATATTTTTTCTCAAACGTAAGTAGGTACCAGATACTAGGTAGGTATATCATATTCGACAACAGCTGAAGATCTTATTATGATCAACATTTTTTTTCTAACATTTATTAGAAGAATTGTTTCCGACGTCAATCACATGTCCATCTGTTTCGCGCTCTCGCTCCCACCCACGAGCGCTGAGTTAAATGCATCAGAAAGATTACATAATACTTTAAGTACATATACGATGTAGGTTAATGTATAATGTCCCTCTACATTTGCATAAAATAGGGTATCAGAATCCGATGGGAAATAGTTACTTTAATGTGAACCTTTTGAATGTAATACAGAGCTGGACAAGCTAGCTCGTATTAATGAACCCCGAAGGAAATTAAAGTGGACTCGGACGCCGCCACTCTTGCCCCGAGTAGTAAAATGTGCGGCGAATAAAGAGACAAACACTTATACCAGATTACAGAAAACTACAGATGTCATAGTAAATCAAATAAGATTAAAATTTTAAATACACTCAACGTTCGAATTCGAACTAAATTCACAACATGATCTTGTGAGAGGCATGGCAGGGGCTGTAGAGTGTAGACTGGCGGCGGAGGCGGGGGGGGGGGGGGGGGAGGCCGAAAGACGTCCACTGCTGGACACAGGCCTCCCCCAAAGAGTGCCAAAGTGACGGGTCGAGTTAGGGCATATAAACTGAAATTTTTTGAAGGGCAAAATGACATAAGTATCATTATAATATACGAGTATCTTAATCCTAAGACTCGTTAGATAAGTAAAGTAACGCAATTATCCTGCATGAGAAATCGCTCAACCTTGTATTCAATCCACATTTTAATTCGGTTTCATCGCTAGTGGGATATAGAGGCTACGTTCTTTTGTTTAGTCTTGAAGTCTATTAGAAGTCAAAAAATCGATTAAAGAATCATAAAGGAGACACCGAGCTATCAATCACCGATTGGGGCCCCATTCTTTTTCAAGCAACTTTGTCGTTATATATTTATTGTCGTATCGATCTCTCTCGCACTTTCACTAAAACATGTAAGTAAAAACGGAACAAATACAGCCGCCCGCCGCACCGCAAAATAATATTTACAAGAAAAAAATATACTGCTTGGATCAACTAACTTTACCAAGATACTTATTAGTTATTATCACGATATCGTATCAGGATCGTCAATCAAAGGCTCAAAAGGGCAACGAAAACTTTTACACTTTAAAATTTCAAAGAGCTGTGATGCTGCGACAGATAAAAAGTCTGGAAATAATGGTCGAAAGTACCTACTGTTAAATAACTTTTGATGTGATTTTGCCGGCGGCGGCACAGTCGACTACTAACATATGTACTTATATCCTTTTTGTCACCTTATTGCGTTGGAATGTGATGGAAAATTGTAACAATGCTTTGTGCCGTTTGTTTCATATTTACATATATAAAAAATCTGTGGATTAATATTTTTGCACTCAACTGTACAGTCACTTGCAAATCTTGCAATAATACGAGACATGTAAAGAGCTCAAAAATATTTAATTAGACACGCCCTAAACGCTCTACAAGTCGATTCCTGACTGATAGCGTAGTGCACATAATATGTAACTGCTGGAGCCGGTGCTGGGAGGGGACGCCTCTGTACTGTAGCTAGTCTAGCACCAGCTACTCTCTGGTATCGGCAGCGGGACTGTTGCCGCTATTACAACAAATACTACTCGTAAGACAGAATAAAATAAATATTTAAGAACTTTTAAAAAAATGCTTCTTGCCTTCATCAGGCGCTGGGTCTCAAAATGTAAGGGAAAACTAAAATCCAACTCCCACTTGACCAAAATTCTACTTGATATTACTTACTTCATTATACTTAATTGTTAAAAAAATAAAGAAATATAATTATTTAAATTAACTAAAGTTGTTTTGCATGTTGCACTTTCCTCGCTACAGTGAGGTGAACAGTTTTGTGTTACACACGGGTGCAAATGTATTTTACTTCTAGTGTGTTGAACTCGCTACGCTCAGGATTCTATTTTAGAACCACTCGCTTCGCTCGTGGTTCAACTATAACATCCTTTCGCTTGCTCGTGTTTCAATTCCAAACTCGCGGGTAAAATAAAACTTTGCCCTTGTATAACAAATAACTATTATTTTTTACTGATGTTTGTGCAACACACGGTGTTGTTTAAGTACGTAATCCGAGTGTAATCAGCTGCGCTGGAAGCCCAGCGCGACTAATTGCAGGCCGCGACGGCGGGCGTGTGGGTAATTCGCTTTGTGCAGCCTTACCCCCACGTACGTCCCCGGTCTTACCCCGCATCTTGCACTGCGCATCCATTTTGCAGCTAAGAATTTGGTTTCAACGCGATACCAATCTGATCTTAACATCACCGAAGATTGTACGTACTCTTCACGGGGTAAAGAGATATATATCGGAAGCCTATTATTGCCTGACATTTCCAAACACAATCAATCTCTTACGAAAAACAGCATAGAAAAAAAAGGATACTTTAGCTCACGAACGGAATTATTTATACTCGGAAACTGGAAGGCACCTTAAACAGCATTTGCCTATAAAATTTGCGACATAAGAAGCGAAAGAGGCGCTATTCCATTCAGCTCCAATTACGCAGCACACTGTGTAATTTTCCTTTAAGTGCGGTCACCTATAATTTACCCCTTCATCCTATAGATCTACCTAAGAACTAAAACTTCTGGGAAGAAGCCATGTATTTATTATGTTTATTTAAACTGCTATTTAGTAAAAATCGATTTCTCTTTGTATATCATAGATGCAATACCTACACACTAATTTTATTTGCCCGAATTTCATTTGCCAGAATTTAACGTAATCGTTACGTAATAAATAACGTTTCTTTCCATAATATTCATTTGACATATTATTATTTTCCATAATGTTGTATACCCGAATCATTCATATACCATAAACTTTATTTGCTATAATTTTACTTGACAGAAAATTCATTTGCCAAACTACATTTCTGCAAGCCGTTCAAATGTTGCGAATGTTCGGTTCTGGCGCTTCGCCGGCCGCTACCGCGGCACGCTCGCTACGCTCGTTTAGCTCGCGCGCTGTAGGGTCGCAGTTCTACCTAACACTCCTCCTCGCTTCGCTCGTCGTCGTACCTACACCGACTTGCCTTAGAGTTATAATGATCATAGTCTATAAAAGGCGCCTATAGTTTAGCTGTCGGAGTTGAGTGTAATCGTGCGTTGGTGATGGTACGCCCTGCTTTCGTTTCTGGGACTCAGTCTCCCGCCCTCCGCCCGGGCTCCCGTCTGAAACTAGCTACGTCTCCGCGAGCTTTTATATACACTCTAGGGGTAGGACAGATAAGACCACGTGGAAGTGGGGTGCGCTGATTCGGGTTTTGGTAGCTATCACCCATTACACAAAGTACCTAATTTGTTATTTTACATATAGTATGGCTTTTGAAAGGTATGGCAAATGATTTTATTGCATATGAATATTGAGGATTATAAAGTTTCTGGCAAATGATATTATGGCATATGATATTATGAAAAGTAACAATTCTGTCTTATGAATATTATGGTAAATAACAGTTATGGCACATGAAATTATGGTAAACAAAATTATGGCCTGTGAATAGGATGGCAAATGAATTTTGGGCAAATGAAATTCGGGCAAATGAAAGAATACCTGGAGTTAGTTATTGTATTGTTACTATAATAAAACAAGTACATATGTAAATTATATTATTATTTAGAAATGTGCAGACAAAAACAGGTTTTTGCTGACGTCAGCATAACTTTAAAATCTTTAAATAACTTGAAAACTAAGCATAAAAACACATAGTTTCTTCCTAGAAGTTTTAGTTCTTCGCTAGACCTATAGGATAAACGGATAAAATTATAGGTGACCGCATTTAAAGGAAAATTACACAGTGTGCACAGGTCTCACCGGGAATGGGTACCACAAATCATACCGCATAAGTTAAAATCACTGCGGATGACCTGTGTCCGTGTGACAACACTACTTCACAAACAATTGACCATCTACTCAGACAATGCCCTACTTATTAGAACTTAACTTGAGTAGAATAGACCACCTAATCGTGTGTAACAATATAAATGTAGACCCGTACGATATCAAAAGTATAATTAAAAAAGAATCTTCAATCCAATCATTCATCAAATTCATCAATAAAATCAAAAACAGCCTTGTGTTCCGTGTGCAATTTATCAACCTATCTATTATATAACATGCATTAATATTGGTAATTATTAAATGGGTCTCCAGATTTCCAAGTCGATTCACATGTAGGTAGTTATAACACGTGACCAACTTGTTCCGGAATGGGTCCCTATTTGCACGAGATGCTGTCCCCGCAGCAATTTGTAAGCCGTGAGGATGTTTATTTTGTCTAGGCTAGGAGTGTTTGCAGCCGGGCACAGGCTGCTTTGGTATATTCCGTGAAATCGGATATTTTGATATAAATGTATTTTGTTGCCAAGTACATTTATAAATACAATTAGTTTAATGTGCGGCTGAAGCGAAAATATTTGTTATTGTTAGTAGGTAATTTCTGTTGAAGTAGAGTGCATTTACTACACATATATTCGTGTAATTCTGTGTTTTTGATAATTAAATAAATAAATCGACTGAAACGTAATTTTTTTTCTCAAAACAGTTTTATGTTACATTATATAATGTAAGTAGATGAAAGTTTGTACATAGAAGATTATATGAAAAAAAGTTGGCTGGGGACACTTACCCCCTTATTCATAAAACTTAGAATGCCTCTGTTAAATAAAATGTGCTTTGTCCCTTTCTTACGAGCACAAATGTCGAAGTGACAGATAAAGACAAACGAATTTTAACACCATTTTAGTTAAAACAGGCTTGTAGGACGTTTATGAATACGGCCGTTAGAATCGATAACAGAACAGATTCCAACGGTTTTTAGATTTTTTTGTCTGTTTATCAGTTTGTCTGTTTATGTGATCGCGCATCACGTGAAAACGACTGAACGGATTTTGATGCAAACTTGACTAATTTGTCGAAAAAATTCCCGGCCCGGTTTTAGGCTATAAAAATTATAAAGGTAAGAGTGCAAAGGGGTTAAAAAATGGGGTTGAACTTAGTATGGAAACTCCTTGAATCTATGAGCTAAAGACTTGAAAATTAGCAAACATGTACTTGACTCGAAAATATAAAATATACCATTCAAACTTTTAGCAAAACAAATATAAAACGTGAAAAAACACGGGATGTAAATTAGTGCTAGGCGGCGAAAGACCATATGTATAATAACCAAAACTAATTGATACCTCCACCGATCGTCAGTGACTGAAGTTCCAATATAATTCGGTGTCTAATGTCTAACAGTTACTTAATTATATTGGAACACAGACGACGTCACTGTTGATATTGAAAAACCAGCAACCTTAATCTCTGCCTTCCTATATATTTTCTATGAAATCAGAGGTCATCTAAAGCTGTTCGATAGGTTGAGTTGAATACTTATCTCGAATAATTATAGTTCACCAACCATCCCCAGGTGGTAGCGAGGCCAAAGGCGAAGCTTTACTTTGGAATGAAAGGCCCAAAGCATTCCTTTAGAGAGCGCTCTCAATGCGAGTCCCTACGGACGGAGGCAAGCGAAGCCGAAGGCTGAGCTTTTCGTAAGAATTAAAGGCCTATGCAAGGCCGAAGACCCGAAGGCAAGCCCCCACGGACACTTACAATCCCTAGGTGTCTGGAATGCGAAACCAGTGGCCGAAGTACCGAAGATGAGCGGCGAGCCAAGCGAGCCCTCACGGAGACTTACTATCCGGTAGGCGAGTGGCGAGGCGAAGTAAGTCCCGTGGGTGAGTGGCGAGGCAAGAAAGGGGGGGGGCGTGCTTTTCGTCGTCTTCTGCGTAATTACATATAGGGTTTCTTGAACTTTTTGCAGTCACGGATCACTTTCACAATTTAAACAACTCCATGGACCCCTGTCAAAAATATTGCAGGAAAATAATAAAAATCCTTATATAAAAAAAAATACTTTTATTGGTAGTTTCATTGCACTTACTGCCAAGTTAATGAGAAGGATGCTGCTGTTTGGCCTCAATGAGAACGTTAAATTGTGGGATTGTCTTTGACAAGGCAAGGCACATGTCATCTGCGACGTTCAATCGATTGCGACTGTTTTTATTGACACCAGAGTCGAGAACCCTGCCTCGCACAGATACGTAGTAGCAAAAGGTATATCTATACTATAGATAGATTCCAATTTGATATCAATACGAGTATTTTTCGTGCATCCGCTTCCTTGCGCTTCTGCTGAGTGCTGACACAATCACCTTTAAAAATCGAATGTGAAACGTTAGTGCAAGGCATGAGTGGATACGCCCCGCTCTCAGCGGGGCTTCCACTCAGACCTTACACTTAGTGTTTGATTGATTCGCTGGTGAGATACTTCGCACGTAATAAAAGGGATTGGCCGAACGATCGGCAAAAACACTAAATCTATACCAAAGTTTCAAAACATTTTAAATTTAAAATGTTACCCATTACCATATAACTTTTCAGATTCAGATTCAGATTCATTTATTCACAATATAAGATTACATTATAAATTACATTCCATGTCAATTTAAAATAATCCCTATTGTGATCGTCAACAACATACGATAACATTCAATAAAAGTAATTGGAAGAATAATAATTAATAAATAACAATTGAAATATAACTATGTCCACTTAATTTAAATTTATGTCATAGTTATCAAAGTTCACCTAAAAGGATCGTCAGTACATAATATCACAATAATTGAATTATATCAGAAAACAATAAATAAAAATTATGCGGTTATATCAAAAAATTCACTTATAGAATACAGTGGATTTTCCAATAGAAAGTTTCTTAATCGACGCTTGAATATGGTTTCTGATGTTTCTATTCGTATTTCGGCGGGTACACGTTCATAGTAAGTGGGACCTATGATGCGCGGGTTTTTTCCTGCAAGTGCCATGCGACATGGGACTGTTCTTAGTTGGCCTGTGGAACGAATAGTCTTACCTGATACCTTGACAACCCTTAACATGGGTAAGTTTCGTCTCACACACATTATAATTTAAAATAGGTATGTGGAGTAGTGCGTCATAATTTTGTGCGTTATGAAGATTTCTCTGCATGAGTCACGAGGTTTCACACCAGCTAGCGTTCGTAATGCCCGTTTTTGCATTATGAAGACTCGATTGGCATCCGTTGAGTTTCCCCAGATGAGTACTCCATAAGTCATTAATGAATGGAAATGAGCATAGTACACCGATTTTAATGAAACATTCGAAATTAGGGGTTTCAACTTCTCGTTAGACTATTAAAGTAAACTGTTTTGGCAATTAAATCATTCTCTACCAAAAAAATAGATAGATAGATAAATCATTTATTTGTTTTGCTAAAATACACACACATTACAATAAGAGAAAAAAAAATACAGAAAACACAAAACTTAAAAGAACATTAAAATAACATAAAACAATCAGTTTTCATGCACAGAAATAAACTGTGTGCACTGCAGCAAGACAAAAAGGCTCCAACTCAGTGCGTAGCTTTGCTCGCAATTGAACAAATACACGGTACCTATTCTGTTGGAACCCAAAAAAATATATGAGTAAAAAATTATGGAAGGACAAACATACATAAACAAATAGTAATTTTACTTATATTACTCAAAGACAACAAAAAGTCGTACGATAGAAAAGAAGAAAATAAAATAAAATAAAAAATGTATACCGACCGGTATAAAGAAGGAAAACAGGAAGAAAGGAGAGTCTACGTGGTTTTGAGTGCACAGTCACACAACGAAATCTGCAACCAAATACTAAATTAGCCGTACTCCGCAGCTGCATTTGCAAAAACATTCTAGGGCAGACAAGATCACGTGGCATACAACTATTTACTGAAACATAACGTGCAGTAACTATAATATTTGAATTAAATTTAAATGATCCTTGAGATTTTAGAATTTAGTTTTTTGATGCGCCTTTACAATCTAGACACGCGGGAGCGTGTCAAGCCAAGTTCAAGAAACAGAACTGGCGAGCCGCACCGTGTGTAATATTACACGAACCATTTGGAGCCACTTTTGACCCCCTAATAAATCAAAAACTATTTTACATAAACGTATCAAATTTGGCTCATATATTGAGACTTGCGAGATACATATGTGTTCTAAATTTCATAAGCTTATCTCAAACGGTTATTTAGATATTAATGTCCAAAATTCCTCATTTTTATCATTGACTGACCTATAGACCAAAACTCTAACCCAGTTCCAGATGACCTAGAGAGTTAAAATTTGGTATGCAGATAGGTAATTAGATGAATACAAAGGAATAAATAAAAAACTGGCAATTTTTAAATAATTAGATTCTATTATGAACGCTTAACATAAATACCTAATATTACTTAGGGTACCTACGTTATTAACTGGGATTAATTATTATTTTTATATATAGCGCACATCAATAGTGTAAAATCATTACCTACTCATAAATAATGATAAAATAATAGGCATTTAGATTTTCGGTATATACACGACGCGCGCGCGCCGAGTGACGCCGGAGCGGCGCGGGCGGGGTGGGTGGGGCGCTGTGACAACCGAATCGAACCGTTGACGCGAACGTGGCCGAGCGAGCGGCAGCCGCGCTCATAAGCGCGAGCGCCGTCTTGCTGTCCGGTTGTCTCTCGGTATCTGACCTATAAGGTTGCGATTTATGCTGCGAAGTTTTCTTAAGGAAAACTTATAATTTGTAGTAATATTATTATTACAATTTCTTTAATAAGTAGGTACGTACGTATAGTATTATAGTATAGGCAATAGTTTAAATAAATAATAATTTTAAAGTTATAATTTGTCCTTTTAAAAGGACCCACGGCGTTACGAGGATATGTACTTACCTCCAAAAAGTAATGATATCCCACCAAAAACATAAATGTAAAAAAGGAGAGCCAAGTTCAATACAAAAATTATTCTCTGCTGTGGGCTTCGCCGCAAAAAGAATGGAGATCTGAGATTGAGTGCCAAGTTCTATGCAAAATCCAAATATGTAGTCTAAGGGCTGACTTGGCTGGTTTTCCCATACGAATTATATAGCTTTCGCATGTTCTAAACCTGTTACCTTTCGGTTCTTATTTTATTATTCCGAAAATTTGGCTTGCTGGTAGAAACTACCCATCGAACATAAGGCTCTTCCATGACTGTGTAAAAGTAGGTACTTAATAATAATTCGTATGGAAAAACCAGCCAAGTCAGCCCTTAGACTACATATTTGGATTTTGCATAGAACTTGGCACTCAATCTCAGATCTCCATTCTTTTTGCGGCGAAGCCCACAGCAGAGAATAATTTTTGTATTGAACTTGGCTCTCCTTTTTTACATTTATGTTTTTGGTGGGATACACTTATTCAATATAAAGCCTAATATGCATATGTCTATATTATGCACTATAAACACGCGACCGCTGCGCCGTGTTTTCGATGTTTTTATTATACATCTAACTTGTGTTTCGAACAGAAAAGGGGCGTGGCCAAAATATTTTTTGTTTAACAAAATTTGCCGTCACGGATGGAAAACATTCCCAGCGTTCGTTTGCAGGGGGGGGGGGGGTATTTAATGTTATGACTTTTGAAAGTTTTGAGTTTGGATATAAATATCCTACTTCCCACTTATTATAAATGCGAGAGTTTGGATGTTTCGATGTTTATTGTTCTCAATCACGCTTATACGACTCAACCGATGTGGATTATTTTTTGCACGAAGATAGTTTATAGCGTGTCGAAGACGAAGTCGCGGGTGGAAGCTAGTAATAAATAGTATTCAAAGCTTCAGATCAGACAGCTGCCCCAAGTAGATAGCAGTGTATAGTGAACAAACGTCAAAGATGGCAAATCGTACCTACTGGGATGACAGCCTGTCAAAAGAAAAGTGAAGTGTTGTGACAAAACAATACATTGTTCACTCCAAAGTCGCAATGGACGGGTAGTTGTACCTAAACATGTTTTGTAACATATTTTGCTAACACGTGTTGTTAGTTTTTTGGCGCAGCTGACGTGTATAAGACTTCATGATACAACTTTCTTAAGCTTCTCACAAGCCCCCCTATTCGGTGTCTTGTTTTAAGCTCACCTCAACGCTCACCCACAAATATATCTTGACACCGCGATGCGTAGTAACTAAGCGTAGGTAGAGGTCTAGTTCCGTGACGGGTGACCGGCGCCGGTGGGGTGAGCCGCATTAGCGCGTAGTGAATAACAGCCGTTGTCGCACGCGGGTAGATTGGTCACGCAAGGCAGTTGGTAGCTCGTGGCCTATATGCGAAAGTTGAGAATAGTACAATTACTTATTCTGTGTTACAGATTTTTGTTTTTCTCGCGCATCTTGGGATTTGAGTGAGCAGCTCTACCACAGATATATAAGTTCTACTACTAAAATAAACCTACACCATAGCAGGTTACATTGTAAGTCACATGTAACACTCAATTTTGAATGTGATCGCATCTTCGCCAGTAAATTCAGTTACGTCTATAAATATGTATACGTTTTCACACTTAAGTCATGGTAATAAGACTCAAAATTGCATATATATTTTTAGAGCCCAACGTACAAAGTCGCAATTTGTATCTAGACAAGTTTGATGGCACACGAGTTTACGGCGACTAGGTGTAGGTACCTACCTATAAACACTTTATTGTAAAAGCCAAGTTGTATTTCCTGAAAGCCAAACCTAAGTTTTCTATTAGTCTAAGTTAGGTATTATACAAGTAAGTAGTAGTACGAGCTCATATAGACGATGTTAGCATGAGCTGAAATGATTAAGGAAGCTTACTTAATTACATTTTTCTGGTCTAACTAAACTAGCAGCAATGACACTCATGCCTAAAGGTGACTGGCCTTTTGAGCAGTGTGGCCAGTTTAGTAGTGACTATTATTAGTTTGGCGTTAATACGCGCGTGCTCGCTTCCTCGCGCTCCTAGCTCACGTGCCAGAGCGAGTGCAGGCGACAAAGTTGAGTAAAATACAGCCCTACGAATACTTACACACATTTTTCCAAGACTAAAAGTCCAATCGACATATTAACACCATCATCATCCTCCTAGCGTGTTAAGCGTGCTACGAGTACCCACTACGCAGATACGGTAAGATTTTATCCTTAAAACATTGAGAAATGCGACCCGTAGATGAGAGCAGCCGGACAGCCGGACATACGAAAGCATGTTGACCCCAGCTGAAACGGACAACTTCGTTTGCTTCGCTCGCTCGTTCAATTAAGTACCTACTAGTACTAGCTACCGAAGGCACGAAAGATATAAATGCTCTTTCCCGTGGCAATAAAGCCAAGTTTATATATATACTAGCGACCCGCCCCGGCTTTGCACGGGTACTATGTTATACATATAAACCTTCCTCTTGAATCACTCTATCTATTTAAAAAAAACGCATCAAAATCCGTTGCGTAGTTTTAAAGATCTTAGCATACATAGGGACAGATATACATATTGAACCTCTTTGACCGAATACGATATTACATGTAAGAGAACCTTTATCGATTTTTGCGCGGCGGAGGTGATAATTGGACTAAGGATTTCTTATATTTGAATGTTCTATTTTTTATATGCAAGGATAGGACAAACGCCCGTCTTTTTGAAAACTTAACCCTGTTCTGTACAGTAGAGACTTCCTAATGATATATTTTTTTTTTTAGAAGTTTACTCAAAATATTATAATATATTATAATATTTATTATTCTTTTCCATTGGCGAAAGTGATTTATCGCCTTAATCATCGTCATTTGAATAATTTGTCACTGGAAACATATAAATTATGGTACTTAAAATAAATTTATAAAACATTACTTTTGTCCTTTGTTTTGTATTGTCACGAATAAACTATTCTTATTCTTATTTAGTAGCTAATTTTGTTTATTAATATAAGGAAGTCTCTACTGTACAGAACAGGGTTAAGTTTTCAAAATGACGGGCGTTTGTCCTATCCTTGTTTATATGAAAGCTAATATATTTCACCAACTTGAGCCATAATGGAAATTACTTTAAACTTAAATTCATATATTTTTATGGGTTAGCCATAAAAATATATAAATTGCCGAATATCTAATTATGGTGACGTGTCCTGCACTTGTTTCTTGCATTAAAACGCCATAATACAAAAAAAAAAACTATCCATTTACTTAATTGAAGTGACATTTATTCATGTTCTATATGAGTCAAGGTATCCTAAGATTTCATTTCGTTACGTTCGTATGTAAACTAAAGCTCATACTGATGTAAACAAAACTGTCCTGCGAAAAAATACAATTTTGGTGAACAAAATGAAAAATGTTTTTTATGGTCGAACTAAACGCAATGACACAAACGGCGCGAGCGTCGCTTACTGGTTCAGTTGCACATAACTCTTTGAGTAGTTTGAGTTGCACTCTGATGCGATACTGTGTAGGAGCTAGCCGTCACGCACGTAAGTACCCAATGGTGGGTAAAATACAGTTTAAGTACATTATTAATTTAATATTAAGCACAACTTAATTTTATGTGTATTTTATTTTAGGCGTGGCTTTGCTATCCCTTTCCTCGTATAAGGTTAACTTGAACATGTAGAAAAGTGTTAATTAGTTATGTTTTTTAAGTCCAAATCCTAATTGCGGTGTTGCAATGTTAAAGACACCAAAATTGCTTAGTATCAACAAAATTGTAGAAGACGTACCAAAGTGTACATTATTCTAATGATATTTAAGGTCTATCAATCGCTTGATGCGGGTGGCGCAGGACCGGTCGCTTTGGCACTCTTTGGGGGAGGCCTATGTCCAGCAGTGGACGTCTTTCGGCTGATATGATGATGATAATGATGACATATATATCAATAAAAATAATTTAATTTAGACCGTGATCCATGTTTTGTTAGTGAAGTCTTACGAAATATGTCACGATTAGAAATCATAAATATAAATTTTCAGACCAGGCTACAAGGCCCATGCATACATAAGTACCTACCTTAAGACCTAACATTCATGAAAAATATTAAACTAAATATTTTATTACACAAAACGGCGTGCTTCGGGTGTTTTTTTTTCTTTTTAAGTGTAATTTTTTTTTGGTTTAAACATGCAATTCCGGTGGATTCATTATCCATTTTTGGTGCCAACATGCAATTAAATGCCAATGAAATAAATTAAATGACATTATCTTAGACTGGTTGAATTTCACCCATATATTTGACAGTCTGTATCTGGTCGATATAACGCCTCTGTCTGGGAAAGAGTTAAGGCCTACTTGCAGAATAAATGTTGAATTTTTTGTTTTAGATCTGTAGAAATTTTTCAAACATCATTAACTAACCCATTATAAAACACTATTACCGGCAAATATTGACGTTGACATAAACAAATACCTTCGCAAAAAACATACTTATAAAAGGTTCTATCTAAGACGGCGAGATTGGCCCCCACCGTCATTCCATACAAGACGCGAGGGACCCGTAGAGGGGGAGGGGAGGGGTTGCACTTTTCGCCGAGTGATTACGTTGTCACCTGCCGGGATGCAATTTGTGGACGTTGCTAGGGCTGCCTTCGCGCGACGCAGTGAAGTGAGCTGGTTAATTACTCTCGGAATTTATAAGAAGCTTTGTATGGTTTAGTGAGGAAGCGAAACGATGCTAGGAAGAGGAAAATAACAATGGATTTGAATAAAAGATTGGGTTCGCGAGGAAGATAGAAAATAATATTGGTATTTTATATTCCGCAGCAAAAGTTCATTGTAGAACTGATACTTTTTGAAATGACTACTTACAAAACCGGCCAAGAGCGTGTCGGGCCACGCTCAGTGTAGGGTTCCGTAGTTTTACGTCCAGAAATTATTTTGTATTTTTTTTCAAAAACTATTCAACCTATCAAGTTCAAAATAATTTTCCTAGAAAGTTTTTATAAAGTACTACTTTTGAGATTTTTTTCATATTTTTAAAACTTATGGTTCACAAGTTACAGGGGGGGGGACACATTTTTTTTAAGTTCTGGAGCGATTATCTCCGAAAATATTAACTTTATCAAAAAATGATTGTTGCAAACCCCTATTCATTTTTAAATACCTATCCAACAATATATCACACGTTAGGGTTGAAATGAAAAAAAAAACACTCCCACCGTTACGTATAGGGGAGGTACCCTAATAAAATGAAATAAAAACACTTTTTATTTTACCACTGTCGGCGTGATTGATACACATATTGATACTAAATTTCAGCTTTCTAGTGCTAACGGTTACTGAGATTATCCGCGGACGGACGGACAGACAAAGCAAACTATAAGGGTTCCTAGTCGACTACGGAACCCTAAATAGGAAGTAAACTTGAAAAATGGTTACAAAAAATTTTTTACATCAAATGAATAGACAATCCAAATGCGAAATGAATACTGGCGGTTGACGAGTTATATTATCATGACGAGGGGGCATTTTAACTCCGATGCAATCACAATAACTACCGATGATAAACTTATGTCGCAAATTATAAAAAGAGGTGACTCGATGTTTAAATAGAGTAACAATGACATTAGCTCGCTCTCGAGATAATACGGTGTTATGTTATAAGTGAACCGCTTATCAGTTGTTCAAAACAAAATATACGTACTAGATGACCTTATACGTAACGTAATATGGTATCAGACAAACATGTCCTACAACGAAACCGAACACGGTAAGACTATACTGTTTAATGCAGTACCGGACGTGAACCGGCTAGTTGCGAGAAAAGGTTAGGATAAATCCAAGAAAAACATCAGTGATGCAATGAAGTTGATGAAAGAAACGGAGTCTGCAGTAGGTACAACCAACGTTTGTCGTTCAAAATTTAAACCGGCTCCCCCCAGTTACTATTGACCATGTAGACGTCACTCGACTACTAAAAGATATCATAACTTTAAAAACCGAACTTCAGGAACTGCGTATAATAACTCGGTATCGAAATCGGAAATAAATTATTTAGGGAACAAGTTAGTAAATGACTTTGGCAGCGAGTACGATGTACAGCGATGACGAGTAGTAGACAAAAAATGGATCTCAAAATATTACTGTTATTACCATCATGTACCTGCATTCTAGCAAAAAAATGTATTTCATTTCATTTCAGGGAACGTGCTTACGTAAGTGCCATGCGCCTTAATTCCCAAATATCGTGCGCCGTTACTGCGGCCTACGTAAAGTGCGCACGTTAGGCCACAGTACCCCGTGCCGCAATCGACATTATCTTTTACTTTAGGATGTTTAGGTTATTTCGATTTTATGGAACTTCCAGATCAGATAGGTTAAAACATAATCGGAAAAGTGAAAATTAGCCAGCCCTACGTGTGCTCGTGACATGCCGAGCGCAGACGCGAGCTCCGCGTGAGTCCGTATATTGGCAGGGCCCAGTGTGCCCAGTAGCGGCTCTCGGAACCTCCCGGACGATACACGCCTGTATTAGAAAACTAATATGTGTCTCTGTAGGAAAAGTGACCTTATTGCGATTGGAGCTATTGCCATTTTCGCAGCAAAACAGGCATAAGCGCCAACGACAATAAGCTCCCTCTTCCGTGAGAATGACACATACTGATAGAGACGATGACGAACACTAACAAAGTAATTTAGACGTTTTCCGTGCATAAGAGAATGTACTGACGTACAAAATACAAATCAATAATTCTTATAAACTTATACAATAACAATGGCACCTATTTCAACTTAAATAAGTCAACTTAAGTAAGTCGACATCTTAATTGTATTCTATTAGTAGTAGGACGACCAGCTTAACCCTGACCTGCAATCTCACGTGGTTATCACAAAATTAGACTCTTAAATAATAATGTTATCATTAATAATAGGGAAGAGCTAACACAAGTACGGATTGCTTCGTAAACAGTAGTCCCAGCCCGCGACGTCGCAGCCGTCGCCGCCCGCCCGGCGCCCGCGCTGTTTCTGCGATTCACTGATAAGCCATTCGTGCTGCCATCATTATCCCGCTTATTTTCCCTCACATTTACCTCAACATAACATACCTATAGAATTTCAACTTTAAACGATCCTAGCTAAGTCGTTTTTAAAGAAAGGCATGCGTGTCAAATACGACATAGCGTAATTTACCGCTGTTCCAATTCGGTTTCCGTGAAGCGACGTCTCTATTGTAGGAATGTACGCGGAGGTAATCACGAAAACAGCTCAATTAAGGCATCCGTAGTCAACCAATGCCGGGAAGTACAGCTGTATTGACTTGGATGCGGAAAAACAAAGTGTCTCCATTTGTTAACCCACTTTTATCCTTTTCATTATACTTTAAGCGTTAACTTCTGAACGTTAATGTGAATTTCGTGCTCTAACCACAATGTTACCACTAGCTGACTATTCATGTCAGCGGTAATAATTATATTCAGTTGCTGAAATACATGTTGTTGTAATACCAAACGAGGTTATATTTTATCCCAAAGAAAACACCTGCGACTTGTCTGAGAATCTTAAATCTACGAAATGAGTGTCGCTCAGAGCCACTCATCAAAATTGATAGCAACTAATTTACGCAGTTAATTAAGTGTATTCTTGTCGGCACTAGAATGACAAAAGTACAGTACAATGACTTAAAAATCTTAAAATAGATGGCTTGGATAGTTATTAATTTAAAGTGATGATGCGTGAGTTTCTTTTGTGTATTGTATTATGTCGAGCAAGTTTAGCATAATGATGTACTCATTTGTCTTCTACGTAAAATAGAAATACCGATTTTGATATTAATCAAATTAATTAATGAATGCGTTCAAATGATACATGATTCCACGATAGGGCGCAGCAGCACTAACTATTTTGGATTTACTGTCATTCAGCACCAATGGAAAACTGACAACTCGAAATAATATTAAGGGGGGATTCAGACTGCCCTCAGCTGGTCTCGCAGCTGTTGCACCTCCGCGTCCCTTTTCTCTGTCTCAGGCAAAGTTTAATTTTAGACCTCGTCATTGCGACTTACTTGCAGCACTTAAAGCGCGCACTGTGGCACACATGCAATCACCACGGGTTCGCGCTTTGCAGTACATCAACGCACTTCTCAAGTCGGCTCTTGACTGCGATGTTTTTGCAAGTAGCTGGAGGCTAATTTGTGACAAATGCAAAAACCTTTGTGAGGCATTGGGTGACCGTCCGTCCTCAGTTAGTTAATAAGATTGTTTTTATGTGTACATTCTGTCCTTAATTTCGAAGTGCATTAGTATTTACTGTAATGCTGTGTAATTTCGTTTAAACCAATAAATAAATAAATAAATAAATTATTTGTCGAATCTGAATAATGGCAATTTGAACATCCTCGACTGATTCATGATGGGTCCATCATGAATAATGCTATATTACGTCCTAAAAATAAAATTGTCGTACTGGATATATCGAAAGAAATACCTCCAATGGAATTACGTATTACATTCCAAAAATATTAACAATCGGAAATACGTTATATATGAATTTAGTACTGAGTATTCGATTTTCATATTAAATTGCGATATTAATATAAATTAGACAACGTTCAATTTGTACGTATTTATATAGGAACCTATTTCATACTGGACCAAATTCCATTTGGGCTAGATTCATTTTGAATAAGAAAACAAGTGCTTTTCGGGCCACGCGCAGCGCAGTGCAGGGTTCCGTAGTTGCCTGTCTGTCTTAGTTACATTGACGTGCCATCGTTAGGTAAGTATTATTTAATAACATTATATAATTATTACCTCATGAATGCAATCATCATCCCTCCAGCGTTATACTTATGCCATATTGTAAAAAAACAAAGAAATTTGGATGTTTCGGCCGGCCGAGCCGTTACAGCTACTATTACGGCTCGGCCGAACTCTACCACACAACACTATGTATATACATATGGAGCCATAGCTTGGCGGTGCCCACAATACTCACACTGGCTTCGATCGACGATGGATACACAGACCACTAAAGAGATGTGCGAGGAAAATGAGCGGCGCGAGGATGCGTATAGCGAAGCTGTGTAACGGTGTGATCGAGTCGGCTAGAGATGTGCGAGAAAATTGAGCGGCGCGAGGATTGTCTGCGTAGCGAGCGAACCTGTGAAATGTGTGAAATATTGCAGTACCTAAGTAGTAGCTTTAATTTAACTTCTACACCTACTTTTGTGATTATATTATTGACTAGATATTACTATAAAGGATTGAGTATAGAGTGAAATGTGTGCGTATTGCGAAAAATGAAGCATTCCTATCGGCTGTTTTTTCCCTCGCCCACCGTCTCGCAATCGTATACATCAAAGGTGGATACTCACCCTTACTAAAGCCAACTTGAGAAGTATTTTGCGACATGTGGTTACGAGTATCTGCGCACAGTAAATCTCCCTGGCGCTAGATCGGGCGTTAATATCCGCCACGTAAATCACACCGGCCATTTCCGGATGTCACATTACCCCGGTCCGGACTTACTAGTCGTCGTTATTATATGCGCTTCTATTACAAAGCTCAGATTGTTCAAACAAAATGCTGTGTGCTAAGAACATGTTTTATCTCACAAACAAAGTTAGGCGCTGAAGGAACCACTATTTCTGGCCACGACTGTCATATTTGGTTTAAAAGTTATCTGATTATTCAGATTTACCGCCATAAAACCGCAAATCCCGGGGCAAATAAAACGCGATTTAGTTATGGCTAGGGGCGAAGCACTGAGGGTAACAATTACTCATAGCGGCGATTCAGCCAGTCGGTTGGCATATGCGCTCACGGCCGAACGCTGCTTACGCACAATAAAAGTTATGACCTATTATTAAAATAAAAAAAGCGGCCAAGTGCGTGTCGGACCACGCACAACGAGGGTTCCGTGCCTATAAAAAAGGTCGTATCGTTACTAAAATCTTAAGGCACTTACGTCCTTTTCTTTAAGGAAGGCAGTTTTTTAGAAATATCTCAAAAACCTTTGAACCGATCTCGTTCAAAACAATTTTCGCTGAGAGAATTTAATAAGCCCTATGAGCATGATTTTTTTCATATTTTTAAAATACACGGTTCAAAAATTAGAGGGGGACACAATTTTAGTGACTTTCTTGACTCCGACTCTATTCACTTAATCAAAAAAATTGTATATTTAGTAAATGAATTACAAAACTATATAGCGGTTAACAAAATACATCTATCCTCAAAATTTTATTGAAACACACATTATAGTTTTCGAGTAAAATGCCTGTGACATTCGGACGGACAGACAGACAGACAGACAGACATGACGAATCTATAAGGGTTCCTTTTTTTGCCATTTGGCTACGGAACCCTAAAAATGAGACTGATGATGATTACTTCGTCGTGAATTATTTCCGTTTCATCATATTCAGAATATTCTTCACTCTTTAATTAAATAACCGAACATTTAAAAATCATTCACCACTATAAGTACATTAAGGTAAAGCAATCCATACTAATATTATAAATGCGAAAGTGTGTCTGTCTGTCTGTCTGTCTGTCTGTCTGTCTGTTACCTCTTCACGCTTAAACCGCTGAACCGATTTGGATGAAATTTGGTATGGAGATAGTTTGAATCCCGGGGAAGGACATAGGATAGTTTTCATCCTGGAAATCACCCCCTAAAGTGATGAAATGGGGGGTTGAAGTTTGTATGGAGCTGCGATATAAACGATTTCCACGCGGACGGAGTCGCGGGCAGAAGCTAGTAGGGAATATTCATGATTTTTTTTTAATTTTTTTATCTATTCTATAAGTAATTATATAACCGGAAAAAAATATAACACTTTCACAATATTATTAAATAAGCAAAAATAAAATTAATTAAAACTACTATCATTTTCGGACGATCAAAACGCCACCATTTTGGCGCGCTCATTTGTGACGTCACGGTGCAGTGTGCACTAAGAACAAATTAACAACAAAGTGTTTGATTCACACTTTTAATAAATGTGAGTGATTAAAGCTTATAAGATCAACTTATTGTAATGGAAGAGCACACAAAAGCTTATTATAAATATTGTATTGTCCTTATGTGTGAAAATAACATTAAAACTGCAAATATTTTCATATGCCCAAAGGTGCAAATATAAGGATAAAGTGGTGTAAGGCGATGAGGAGAGATAATGTATCGTGCTTGAGTAGTTTATAATATTGTTATGAAGATCATTTCGACGTGAGTATTAAATATGTATGTACCTAAAATCTTTTTTATTAGGACTCGCGAACAATATAAACAATAACCTAACCTCAAAATTGTAGGTATTATATACTTATTCATAAAACTATTCCGATTCCCAGATTTTTTAGTTATTAACGTTACAAATACACTCGCGGTCAAAGAAACCGGGTCAGTACGAAAATTTGTAATATCTCCTTAAATAATAAAGCTAGGGACATGAATTAAACTGCATATTGTAGATAATTTTATACTGAATTAAATAACATCAAATGGTGGAATCGTAATTCTTTTGATTAATAAAATTACATAGGAAACAAAAAATCAACCAATTTTACGTACAAAAATAAGCAGTAGGTACTTCACATACAACACAAAAAATAAAAATTAATACTTCGTATTGCCTCCTCGGGCTCTTCTTACAGCTTCTAGACGATTCGGCATGCTGTTTATTAAGTTCTTTATGCGTTCTTGCGGGATATTGTCCCATTCTTCCACTAACGCCTGTTTCAGGTCTCTAAGTGTAGCTGGGGCGGGGTTTCGAGCTCTTACACGCCTCCCAAGCTCGTCCCATACATGCTCAATCGGATTTAAGTCCGGACTCCTCGAGGGCCAGTTCATACAGTTGATACCAACCTCCAAAAAATAATCTCTGACAATTTGAGCTGTGTGTGGCCTGGCGTTGTCATGCATAAACATATTTCCACCCATATTAATTAAGTATGGGCCGACATGCTCATTAAGAATCTCTTCTACATATCTTGCACTCGTTAATGATCCATTTTCTATTAAAACTAACTCCGAGCGACTCTCTGAAGAGATTCCAGCCCAAACCATGACTGACCCACCGCCGAACGCCACAAAACATGCTGGAATAAAACGTTCACCAGGCCGTCTGTAAACTCTTTGCCGCCCGTCATTTGCATAGAGCATAAATCTGGATTCATCGGAAAACAAAATTCTTGCCCAATCTTCGTCACCCCAGTATCTGTGATCGCGGGCATAAAGTCGTCTTGCTGTTCGATGTATTCTTTCAAGTTTTGGGCCATTGGCCGGCCTATGTGGGGTCAAATTTGCTTCTTTGAGCCGCCGCCTGACAGTCCGCTCGCTGATGCCGTCCCTTCGGGTCTCTAAAAGCTGATTTTTCACTTCAACTGCTGTGAGGTGCCGATTTTGGAGCATGGTTGTAACAATAAATCGATCTTCTCTAGCTGTAGTACATCTTGTTTTGCCGGTTCCTGGTCTTCTAAGGTTCTGCCCAGTTTGTAGGTAACGTTGGAGGACTCGCTGCACTGTAGAAAGTGACACACCTGTTCTTCTCGCTGTATACCTCTGACTTCTTCCTTCTTCTAACATAGTGATGATACGAGTACATTCATCTCGTGTTAGCGGCATGATAGACATTCAAGAATGACCACAAAATAAAACAATGACAGCCTTTTATCATAGTTCTTTGACAGATTGAAAATAATTGCTTAAAAACAAGCAAAAGTAAAACGAACGCAATTTCAAATAAGTACCCAATTGGTCTTTTTTTTCAATTAAACCTTTTTCCAGTTACTACGTAGAACATTGAAGGTTGGATTTAGAAGGATATTAAATTCTCTATAAAACAGAGTTAGTTTCATGCAGATACGACCAACGATTTACAAAATATTGAGGTTTTCGTCACTGACCCGGTTTCTTTGACCGCGAGTGTATTATGATTTTTGTTGATCAACAGCTGACTACGAGTGTTTATTTTGATCATGAAACGTTTTAGCTAAGTTTCTTTGTTTGCACTGTTAATCGAAAATCGAAGTTGAAAGAATTTAATCCTTTTTACTGAGTGACACACACTTTGTTTTATTTATCAGCCTTGACGAAAACAACCTAGTTTGTTTAAGTTCATAAAGATGTGCTCAACATTTAACATTCCTAATAGGTACCTACATATCTTTGATTATATAATACTAGCTTCTGCCCGCGACTCCGTCCGCGTGGAACTCGTTTATATCGTAGCTCCATACAAACTTTCACCCCCACTTCATCCCCTTGGGGGAGGATTTCCGTGATAAATCTATCCTATGCAGGCCTTTAAAACGTTATAAAATGAACCGGAATTATAACGGTATATTCCGTTAGTGTTCGAAAATTACGTTATAAGAAAACCAATATTCTCCATAACGATATAAATACCGTAACAGAATGAATAACAGAACGATATATAATAACGTTATAATATCGTTTTAAAATGCGAGCCGCGCGCTACGGCTGCGCCGTTGCCGCTCTGTGCCAATGCCAACATGCCACCACGTGGGCCGTAGCGCGACGTGCGACGTTGCCGTTACGTTGTTCTAGCTTCTAAATCTTATTAATGCTTGTTCACCTCGATCATTTGCAAATTGGTTGTGAATTGTGAATATTTGGTTGGTTGCGACGATAAATGGCGGAATAAAAATGGGACGCAGGAAACGCAACGCTGTCCACAGATTCGTGGACTTGCTCATAAATAAAAAGAAAGAGTGCCAATCTTAATAGCCCCTAGGTGTACACTATTACAATATGTAAGAGGGTCAATATTTTTCTATGTTAATTGTTTGTCTCGGCACTAAATCGCAGACTCCCAGTATTAGGACCTATTCCAAACAAGCCCTACGACCGACGGTGTTGCCGTGAGCAAAAAATTATGCATAGGTATGTTGGTATGTGCTTTTGTTCATTAATCGTAATAAAATTAAAATATACTTTTAGTTTCCGACATTTTATTTTATTTTTGATTTAGAGCCATTCCGAAAACGACAAGTTAAATAAAATCTGATTATGAAACCAAAGAATGTGTGAATTTTCGATTTCGGTTCTTCGCCATAATCTGTCTAGATAGGGGAGACCAAGGACGATTGGTACACATAAATATGTATCGATCCTCCTTTTCTTACGATTCATCCTCCTTTTCTAATTAATCCTTAGTCACTAAATATTTATGTAAATAACTAGCTGTTGCCAGCGACTTCGTTTGCGTGGAACTTGTTATGGTCTTAGAAAAAATATTGCTATTAAATTATGTTCGGTGCAAGCTATTTATCGCTGTCCCAAACACACTTCTACCATCTTAAAGATATACAAAAACTATCCTATATCCTTCCAAGGGTCTCAAATTATCTGTACGGGGAATTTCATCTAAATCCGTTCAGGGATTAGACCTACGTAAAAGGTAACAGTGCGATGAGTTCGTTAGTTTAAATTGATAAATCTAAATTGAAAACTTCGTTTTTACAAACATAAATATCTTAAGAATCATCAACAGACGTTTTCATACAGTATTAAAGAAAAATATATTTTTATATGTCTACTAAGCTACATTACTGTTATAATAATAAGTACCCAATGTTGATTAAATCTATTCGATTCTGGGAGCATCGCAGTTCTAACCTAACCTATCCTACATTTCTGGTAACTGTTCAAATCTGTAAGTCTTACTTTAAAAAAGGTCTTGCTCTCTATACAACCTTCAAACCTTTTAACTCTCTTAGGAGATGAATAAAAAAAACGCTGAAATCGTTTTCTAGTCATTAAACAAACGGTCAATAACCTAAGTAATAAATCTATTATTTTAAAAATATCTTGCTCTTCTTTTAAACTTTGAACCCCCTAGAAACCCTCTTGGGGGATGAATTTCAAAAACATTGAAATGTATTTTTTAGTTTTAAACAAACCGTCTAAAATCGTAGTTACACTAATGTTTTACTTTAAAATTGTCTTGACCCTATACGGCCTTCGAATCCCCTTTAAATTAAAGCTGACAGTCCTTTTTTGTATTGTATTTAGTAATCTTTCTACAAAGTTTGCAGTTTCTAGCTCAAAAAATAAAGTTCCCTCCATACAAACTTTGCACCTCTATTTAACCGCCTTAGGGATAAAATTTTCTAAAACACAGAAAGTACTTTTTTCTATTCTAATAAGTAATCTTTCTACAAAGTTTCAAGTCTCTAGTTCAAAAAATAATGTTTCCCCCATACAAACATTGCACCCCTGTCCCCTACTTAACCCCCTTAGGAGTGGAATTTTCTAAAACGCTGCAAGAACTTTTTATGCATCTTAATAAGTAATCTTCCTACAAAGTTTCAAGTCAATAGTAAAAAAAAAAGTTTCCCTCATACAAAATTTGCACCCCTATTTAACCCCCTTAGGGATGGGATTTCCAAAAATTCCATCTTGTCCCTTCTTTTTAGTCCCAGTAGTTTCGGCTGTGCGTTGATGAATTAGTCAGAAACATTTGATGCAGGCATTTAAATTATAAATAATTTACCATGTTATAACAATGCCATTAATATCTGGGGGCACGGCAGTGCCCCCGCCAAATCGAGCGCGAAGCAAACACTGCCGTACCATCCTTTACTGGAACCATTTCGCCAAATTTTCAGGCCCCTATTTGAGAACCTCTGGATAAGACCAGAATGCAGAAATTTTCGTCATCCAGTAAGCTATAATCACAAAAAAAAAAAAAAACAAAATTTCAAGTCTGTAGGTCATTTAGTTCCGAAGTTAAGCGAAAGCAAAGTTTCGCATTTATGACACTCACTCACTCATGATCATCAAAATAGAACTAGTACTTCCCATAAACTCAGAGAGCTGAAATTTGGTACAGTTAGGGTTTAATGGCCACATAAAGGGAAAACTATAAAAAATTGCTATTTCAACCCAGTTTTCTAGATACAACAACTGTATACATTACTTTGTAATCCTATACAAATATATAGGATTACAAAGTTACATTTGCAGTGAATGGGAAAATTCAAAAGCAAGAATGGGCCTGCATTCATAGTTTGTATCATACATACAAATTGTATGTATGGATATTACCCTACAAAAAGAAGTGAGATTCCATAAAAAACACTCCATGTAAAAAAGAGGCCAAGTCTCGAAACTCTTCCACCGTAAAATGTTGTGAGATATTTCGTAGAGCCAAGTTTCAAGCATTCTTATTAATCTTTATTTGCTTGCTAAATAAAAATTTGTGACTTGGCAATCACACAATACTTACTACATAATTTTAGGTAAGTATGCAAAAATCTATAAATACAGTTAAGTTGTGTGTTTGCCACGTTGCAGAATTTTATTTAGCAAGCAAAAACATTCCATGTAGAAAAGAGGCCAAGTCTCGAAACTCTTCCACCGTAAAAAGTTGTGAGATATTTCGTAGAGCCAAGTTTCAAGCATTCTTATTAATCTTTATTTGCTTGCTAAATAAAATTTTGTGACTTGGCAATCACACAATACTTACTACATAATTTTAGGTAAGTATGCAAAAATCTATAAATACAGTTAAGTTGTGTGATTGCCACGTTGCAGAATTTTATTTAGCAAGCAAAAACATTCCATGTAAAAAAGAGGCCAAGTCTCGAAACTCTTCCACCGTAAAAAGTTGTGAGATATTTCGTAGAGCCAAGTCTTAGGCATTCTTTAATCTTTATTTGCTTGCTAAATAAAATTCTGTAACTTGGCAATCACACAACTTTCCTGCATGAATGGATTTCTGCATACATAAAGCTATGTAGTATTGTGTGATTGCCAAGTCACAAAATTTTATTTAGCAAGCAAATAAAGATAAAAGAATGCCTGAGACTTGGCTCTACGAAATATCTCACAACTTTTTACGGTGGAAGAGTTTCGAGACTTGACCTCTTTTTTACATGGCATGTTTTTTATGGTATGATGCATTTCCGAATAATGAGGCACAGAGTAGCTAAAGACAATCTGATTTGAAAATTATTAGTCAGGATATTCGTATCAGGCTACAACCTGCGCCGACAAGCCGAGCAAATCGAAAAATTCTGTATTTTAGTATGACGTCGTGCACTCTAACAAACAACCTACGTTACGTAATCACATCGCTTACATTGCACGAGTAGGCTATACTGAATGCGAGAAAGGGGTAGCCTATAACGTTATAACATTATTATATCGGTTAAAAAAGTATCGGTTTTATATTAATGGTTAGATTTATAACGTTATAATGGATATCGCTATACAGCGCGTCAAATATCGTTTTTGAGTATAGCGGTTTTAGGAATAATAACGTTATAAATGATAGCGCTATACGAAAATAGCGCTATTTAAAGGCCTGATCCTATGTCCTTCCTCAGGACTCGAAACTATCTATATACCAAATTTCATCGAAATCGGTTCAGCGGTTTAAGCGTGAAGAGGTAACAGACAGACAGACAGACACACTTTCGCATTTATAATATTAGTATGAAAGCATGGATTAGTATGCATAGTATATAGTATAGTGTAATAGTATATAGTATGGATAAATATGTACTAATTTTTTATTCCACTTATTTAAGAAAGACATTTGAAGTAGTTTAAAAGTATTTGAATCGCCAAAAAAAGGTTATAATTACTTAATTGACCAATCTCACGAGTATAAAAACTAGGAATATGAAAATATATTGAATATCAGTAACTTATTTTCCTTGCAGCTTTTACTTCTCTTAGTTCAGGGGATGTAAAGTCACAAATATTTGCGAAGTACGTATTTAGTCATCATGAACACATCAATTTTAGGCAGATTATTCGACTGTGCCTTGACAAAACCGCCTTCAGTCATTGTAATAACACTAGTTCCTAAGTAAATATATTGTTACTAACAAATTATGGATTATAAAGTCCGAAATAAATGATTTTTGATTTTGATTTTGATTGTAGCGAGACTTTTTTCAAAAGGAGTCACTGCTTTCAGTTAATAATTACCAAAAAGCACTGATTATTTATCATAAACAGTGGCAAAACAATGCGAATAACTTTCAATAATCATACTAACGACCTGTTAACAGTACACACCGATTGCACGGTGACGTCACGTTTCGCTCCGCCAATAGCGTTGCGTTTTGGAAATTTGCGAGGGAATTTGAAAAATGGTACTTTTAAACAATTAAATTTATCAATAGAAACATGATAATTTGTAAAAATAATCATGTGTGTATATTTATTAAGCAATATAGGTTACACGTGATTTTTTTTGGCCATTTCTAAATCACATGCATATTCCCTATTGTAGACACATCATATTTAATAAAAAAGATTTAATAAGATTATTTCCAAAAATAAACAGTTTTTGTTAAATATATTCGTGTTTGTAAAGTAGAAAAACATTGACTAAAAACAAACATAGATAATATGAGAAAAAAAAAACACAATTTTAAGGTAAAGAAAGAAAGTAACATACATACCTACTAAAACCCAACTATAAACAGAATACACCATCTAAAAGGTCCGCCTGCGGCATGGTCCCCAACACGCTGGCCGCGTTGCCTCTTTGTATGGCCAGATAAATTCTCTGCGCGAGGTAAGCGCCGGCTCTGGGGTCCCCTGAGGTGTCGACCAGCCGCGACGACAGGGCCCTGATAAATGCCTTCATGTTAGACGACCAGGGTCCAAGTGTCTCCACTGCGAGCGCCGCAAACTCGTAGTCTTTTAATAAAGACGAATATTTGCGGCGCTTCAACAGTTTTTTATTTCGCTCAATTATTTACTAAGTACGAGTACGAGGTGGTCAGTGGCAGATTTCCGATTTCAAAAATGTATTTAAAAAAAGCTAAAGAATATTAAGCAACGCTATTTATTCCCAAAAATAGATCATGAATGCGGATTTAATTTTTTTAATTTTGTAAGAGTGCAACTTTAGTTTTTTTTTTGAGGATTTTTTGCAATGTCGTCCTGGGAATATCTAAGACCGTAGAGCGTTTGCGGGTGGACAGTCGCGGATTTTTGAGTACAGATTGCTTGACGCGGTCCACGTTTTGTTCAGTTGTAACCGTAGGTCGCGGGCCCGGTCCTCGCTTATTTACTGCGGAACCTGTAGCTCTAAATCGTGCTACCCAGCTCTTACTCAATTTAGTTGATGGTCCATCACAAATACGCCGTATATTGAAGTGAACACGAAACTAACGCCTTGCGATGATGGGCGAAAAACTGTTGGTTAGGTACGCCTCTATTGCATTCGCTGCGTGGAAATGGATCGGCGGCCTGGGGACCGATTTTTGACTTTCGAGCGCTCGAAAATCAAATAAAAGTACGAGTAAATACGTTTGTAGTGTCAAAATGGCAGGCACCTACTTTCTACCAATATAATTAATTACGAGTGGCCAATACCACTCGTTTTTAAATTTTCTATCGCTATTTCAAAATAGCATTTCATGATTTTTGTCAGTTTTCGAGTGAAAGAGTCGAGCGCTCGAAAGTCAAAAATCGGTCCCCTGGCCAGCGATCCATTTTGACTTATCAATCCGCAACTCTCGCAATACTAAAAAACCAATCGGCAATATTAAAATAAAGGATAGTTTTTATCTCGGGTCTACGCAGATGAAGTCGCGGGCGGAAGCTAGTAAGTATTATAAATGCGAAAGTTTGGATGTTTGTTATTCAATTAAGCTTAAACGGCTTACCCATTTAAGCTTTTCCTCGCGAAATGGACACAGATTCCGCTCTTATCAGCACAGACTGAAGTTCTTCAGACTCAGCCCACTCCCACTCCGTAGCAGGAGAAAAGCTTTAGATCTAATATTCCTTTTTAAATGAGTCAATTTCAAATGCTTGGACTGCCCGGAACTTCTAAGTAAGGTAAAATTGAGTATACCTGCAAAGTTGCCTCGTCCAGCTGTTTACAAACTATTTAGCAGCAGATTTTATAAAACTAATTTAGGTCGCAACTCCGCTCTCTCGATAAATTTTTGATATATATCATGATAATATTAATCAATTTAAGCTGAAAGTGTCCACGTATTTCGGCTCTGGACGTCGGGAGATAATAGATAGTAAACATATATAACTATCTTTGCATTAGGTCTTATTTACATTTCTCTTTTGATCTTTTTTCTTAAGTATAAAATTTTGCATGAACAGCTAAACATGTCTAAAGCATGTGTCGAGGTAGCTTCAGGTTCGCGGCGTCCAAGTGTTGGAATGATCTCCCCCCACCTATCCAAGGAGCGTCTAGCAGGTATTAAACATCCCAACCGTTCCGCGTTTTTAACATTGTCTCTTATCCCATTGTGCTTGTGTTAGTTATTTTACAAATTTAGTATATTATTTATTTATTTATGATGTGTATACGTTTGTATCGGCAGTATGTTGTGTTGCGTTCCATGGGTCACGTACGGTGCTGTCTGAAAATCAGCGCTGTATGTGTCTGTCTGACACCTCGGCGTAATGCTGAGACAGCGACCGATTCACTGCCGCATTCATTCATTCATTAATCCTAAATAAATAAATAAATAAACGGCTCAACCGATTTAGATGAAATTTAGCAGAAAGATAGTTTATAGCCTGGATTAACCTTTTCAAAGCTCTCATATTTGAATGAAGTGATCATTCACACGCCAAGAGCTGTTGCCTTATCAAAAATGACGAATCTCGTAGTGCTGTGCAAAACATTTATCGATAAAATTTACTAGCCTCGGTAATCGTACTAATCGTAGTACGAGAGTGAGTGCTCATTGAAGCAATCTTATTGACATTGACGTAAGTTCTTTAAATGGTGACTTGGGCGTGTTGCTGTGAGTACAACTTATTTTACTAACAGCAACACGCCCGAGTTATGGCATAAACGAATTATTACATTTATTAACCAGTAAGTAATTTTGTTTTGTTCTACTTACACTGACCTTGATGACGTTTGAAAGAAAGAAATGGTATACAAAATATGTCAAATGAGTAGGTATAACTACAGCAAGTAAATATTCTCAAATAAAATAGACGTGATAATGATAACATTTTCAATAAATAAAACAACATACACTTATACAGTTTATTACATTACAATGAAAAATACCGTTAAATATGTTTTTCAAGGACATTCATCACTGCAACCCAAAATATTTCTATCAATTGTACGCCCTCACATTCGTAAATAGGGGTTGCCTCTAATATAGCGTACATATTTTATGTTTTATTCTAAAACCACAAACTACTACACAAAAACGATTTAATGCTAATATCACCTATTAATTGTATCTTTTACAATTTTGTTATAAGTGTAGCAACTTGCGAATAATGACATATAAACTAAACTTTAACTCAGATTCGTAATCAAGTAATTAAATCAATTAAATTGACTCAATTTTGAATGACTTGAATCCTGGTCACGGCACCACTGTAGAAAGACTAAACTAGCCTCCTTTAAATAAAATACTATTTAATAAGTTAACTAAAATACTGGCCATAAATAAAATACTTGTGATCGTCCAGTTCAAGAAGTACGAATAGGACCCTCTACGTTGTGTTAAAATCTCGTCGTAAAACGCATTGTATAAAATAATAATGTCAAATTATGTTCCAAATGAAACCGTAACAAACGCAATAAATAAATGCGAATAAATAACATTCGTAATAAATAAAACGAATGAAACTAAAATTTCAAAATTTGATGAATCAGAACGTAAATGTACTTAGTTCAATCGACGCATTAAATAATGCGTTTAAATAAACGTCAAAAATCATACGTAAATGTATGATCATAAGCCGCAAAAAAAAAAACCGAATCAAAACACGTGAAAGGTCATTTCAGTAATCGTAAACATTACTGTAAATTATAATCCGTCAATAAATTTTATCGTCCGCAAATCAAATCGCACGGTAAAACAAACCGTAAAAAATCCGCAATAATTAATTAAATCCGCAAATCAAAATGAACATTTAAAATTGAGATCAACAAATAGTCTATCTACATAAGTGAACATGCGACTCACCCGATCAGGTACAACTCGAACAAAGATAATTAATTTAATTAGTTAATTACCGTATACGAATTATAATTATCTAATACTAATTACATACATTTATTTCTAACTTAGAACCAGGCCTTTAAATAGCGCTATTTTCGTATAGCGCTATCATTTATAACGTTATTATTCCTAAAACCGCTATACTCAAAAACGATATTTGACGCGCTGTATAGCGATATCCATTATAACGTTATAAATCTAAACCATTAATATAAAACCGATACTTTTTTAACCGATATAATAATGTTATAACGTTATAGGCTACCCCTTTCTCGCATTCAGTATAGCCTACTCGTGCAATGTAAGCGATGTGATTACGTAACGTAGGTTGTTTGTTAGAGTGCACGACGTCATACTAAAATACAGAATTTTTCGATTTGCTCGGCTTGTCGGCGCAGGTTGTAGCCTGATACGAATATCCTGACTAATAATTTTCAAATCAGATTGTCTTTAGCTACTCTGTGCCTCATTATTCGGAAATGCATCATACCATAAAAAACATGCCATGTAAAAAAGAGGTCAAGTCTCGAAACTCTTCCACCGTAAAAAGTTGTGAGATATTTCGTAGAGCCAAGTCTCAGGCATTCTTTTATCTTTATTTGCTTGCTAAATAAAATTTTGTGACTTGGCAATCACACAATACTACATAGCTTTATGTATGCAGAAATCCATTCATGCAGGAAAGTTGTGTGATTGCCAAGTTACAGAATTTTATTTAGCAAGCAAATAAAGATTAAAGAATGCCTAAGACTTGGCTCTACGAAATATCTCACAACTTTTTACGGTGGAAGAGTTTCGAGACTTGGCCTCTTTTTTACATGGAATGTTTTTGCTTGCTAAATAAAATTCTGCAACGTGGCAATCACACAACTTAACTGTATTTATAGATTTTTGCATACTTACCTAAAATTATGTAGTAAGTATTGTGTGATTGCCAAGTCACAAAATTTTATTTAGCAAGCAAATAAAGATTAATAAGAATGCTTGAAACTTGGCTCTACGAAATATCTCACAACTTTTTACGGTGGAAGAGTTTCGAGACTTGGCCTCTTTTCTACATGGAATGTTTTTGCTTGCTAAATAAAATTCTGCAACGTGGCAATCACACAACTTAACTGTATTTATAGATTTTTGCATACTTACCTAAAATTATGTAGTAAGTATTGTGTGATTGCCAAGTCACAAATTTTTATTTAGCAAGCAAATAAAGATTAATAAGAATGCTTGAAACTTGGCTCTACGAAATATCTCACAACATTTTACGGTGGAAGAGTTTCGAGACTTGGCCTCTTTTTTACATGGAGTGTTTTTTATGGAATCTCACTTCTTTTTGTAGGGTAATATCCATACATACAATTTGTATGTATGATACAAACTATGAATGCAGGCCCATTCTTGCTTTTGAATTTTCCCATTCACTGCAAATGTAACTTTGTAATCCTATATATTTGTATAGGATTACAAAGTAATGTATACAGTTGTTGTATCTAGAAAACTGGGTTGAAATAGCAATTTTTTATAGTTTTCCCTTTATGTGGCCATTAAACCCTAACTGTACCAAATTTCAGCTCTCTGAGTTTATGGGAAGTACTAGTTCTATTTTGATGATCATGAGTGAGTGAGTGTCATAAATGCGAAACTTTGCTTTCGCTTAACTTCGGAACTAAATGACCTACAGACTTGAAATTTTTTTTTTTTTTTTTGTGATTATAGCTTACTGGATGACGAAAATTTCTGCATTCTGGTCTTATCCAGAGGTTCTCAAATAGGGGCCTGAAAATTTGGCGAAATGGTTCCAGTAAAGGATGGTACGGCAGTGTTTGCTTCGCGCTCGATTTGGCGGGGGCACTGCCGTGCCCCCAGATATTAATGGCATTGTTATAACATGGTAAATTATTTATAATTTAAATGCCTGCATCAAATGTTTCTGACTAATTCATCAACGCACAGCCGAAACTACTGGGACTAAAAAGAAGGGACAAGATGGAATTTTTGGAAATCCCATCCCTAAGGGGGTTAAATAGGGGTGCAAATTTTGTATGAGGGAAACTTTTTTTTTTACTATTGACTTGAAACTTTGTAGGAAGATTACTTATTAAGATGCATAAAAAGTTCTTGCAGCGTTTTAGAAAATTCCACTCCTAAGGGGGTTAAGTAGGGGACAGGGGTGCAATGTTTGTATGGGGGAAACATTATTTTTTGAACTAGAGACTTGAAACTTTGTAGAAAGATTACTTATTAGAATAGAAAAAAGTACTTTGTGTTTTAGAAAATTTTATCCCTAAGGCGGTTAAATAGAGGTGCAAAGTTTGTATGGAGGGAACTTTATTTTTTGAGCTAGAAACTGCAAACTTTGTAGAAAGATTACTAAATACAATACAAAAAAGGACTGTCAGCTTTAATTTAAAGGGGATTCGAAGGCCGTATAGGGTCAAGACAATTTTAAAGTAAAACATTAGTGTAACTACGATTTTAGACGGTTTGTTTAAAACTAAAAAATACATTTCAATGTTTTTGAAATTCATCCCCCAAGAGGGTTTCTAGGGGGTTCAAAGTTTAAACGAAGAGCAAGATATTTTTAAAATAATAGATTTATTACTTAGGTTATTGACCGTTTGTTTAATGACTAGAAAACGATTTCAGCGTTTTTTTTATTCATCTCCTAAGAGAGTTAAAAGGTTTGAAGGTTGTATAGAGAGCAAGACCTTTTTTAAAGTAAGACTTACAGATTTGAACAGTTACCAGAAATGTAGGATAGGTTAGGTTAGAACTGCGATGCTCCCAGAATCGAATAGATTTAATCAACATTGGGTACTTATTATTATAACAGTAATGTAGCTTAGTAGACATATAAAAATATATTTTTCTTTAATACTGTATGAAAACGTCTGTTGATGATTCTTAAGATATTTATGTTTGTAAAAACGAAGTTTTCAATTTAGATTTATCAATTTAAACTAACGAACTCATCGCACTGTTACCTTTTACGTAGGTCTAATCCCTGAACGGATTTAGATGAAATTCCCCGTACAGATAATTTGAGACCCTTGGAAGGATATAGGATAGTTTTTGTATATCTTTAAGATGGTAGAAGTGTGTTTGGGACAGCGATAAATAGCTTGCACCGAACATAATTTAATAGCAATATTTTTTCTAAGACCATAACAAGTTCCACGCAAACGAAGTCGCTGGCAACAGCTAGTTATTTACATAAATATTTAGTGACTAAGGATTAATTAGAAAAGGAGGATGAATCGTAAGAAAAGGAGGATCGATACATATTTATGTGTACCAATCGTCCTTGGTCTCCCCTATCTAGACAGATTATGGCGAAGAACCGAAATCGAAAATTCACACATTCTTTGGTTTCATAATCAGATTTTATTTAACTTGTCGTTTTCGGAATGGCTCTAAATCAAAAATAAAATAAAATGTCGGAAACTAAAAGTATATTTTAATTTTATTACGATTAATGAACAAAAGCACATACCAACATACCTATGCATAATTTTTTGCTCACGGCAACACCGTCGGTCGTAGGGCTTGTTTGGAATAGGTCCTAATACTGGGAGTCTGCGATTTAGTGCCGAGACAAACAATTAACATAGAAAAATATTGACCCTCTTACATATTGTAATAGTGTACACCTAGGGGCTATTAAGATTGGCACTCTTTCTTTTTATTTATGAGCAAGTCCACGAATCTGTGGACAGCGTTGCGTTTCCTGCGTCCCATTTTTATTCCGCCATTTATCGTCGCAACCAACCAAATATTCACAATTCACAACCAATTTGCAAATGATCGAGGTGAACAAGCATTAATAAGATTTAGAAGCTAGAACAACGTAACGGCAACGTCGCACGTCGCGCTACGGCCCACGTGGTGGCATGTTGGCATTGGCACAGAGCGGCAACGGCGCAGCCGTAGCGCGCGGCTCGCATTTTAAAACGATATTATAACGTTATTATATATCGTTCTGTTATTCATTCTGTTACGGTATTTATATCGTTATGGAGAATATTGGTTTTCTTATAACGTAATTTTCGAACACTAACGGAATATACCGTTATAATTCCGGTTCATTTTATAACGTTTTAAAGGCCTGCTTAGAACTAACTAAAATTATACTATAAAAATGCTCCATCACGACGAACGACAACGATGACCTGTAAAATAAACAGACTACAAGGGGACCTTGGGATTCTAGACCTTAGGTCTTGAAAATGGGGCCTATACCTATTGTTATATCTTGAATCTTTCGAGGGCTCCCAACGCTCCTACACCCTCGCCAAACCAACAAATCCGTCATGATGCAACCTATCAACCCTTACTATCTATTTGATTCAAACCATCTCTCCTACACATTCATCATCTTACACGAATCTTAAGTACTTAAGTACTTTTAAATTTACTTTACGCAGATTGCCAAGATTAATTTTAATAATTACGCAAAGCATAACGCGCGGCAGAATTTACGCATACCCTATACGTTCGTGCAGCCACGGTATTTGTAACAGAGATAGTGATTGTTGTCGATTATGTACAAGGTGCTCTGAATACTACGTATACGCTATAACATAGTCTGTACTGTAGACCCATAAATTGCACGGAGAGCTCTCTGCCTTCACACACGACATCAGACGTCAGGGGTCAGCTTTATCGAAAGGATGCGCCCCAGGGAAAACAGAGAATACGTTACAGACATAATATATACACAGCTCAGGCCTTGGATGTATACCTATTGTGTATGAAAAGTTCACAGCTTCTAAGAAATTGACACGTCAAATTCCTTAGGTGTAAACTCGAGTCGACTCCAGCAATCCAGGATCTAGTATCAGCCAAAAAGCTTTGCGTCGAGTGTACCTAAGTGCGTGTATTCAAATGAAATGTAAGCTCGTGGTGTGTCAGCTATGTATGTTGGTGTAAATGTGATATGTGTATGAGTGTATGTCCATTGAAATCAGGCTACAGCCACGAAATACAATGGGTGTGTATAAGTTTTTTTTTGTAAGTTCACTACCTTGTCACAAATAATAGAATCAAAAAAGCCATTAAATGCATAACACTACAATGCTTTAAAAAAATTAAAAAGAGCCAGTTATAAAATTGAGATGTGTGTGTGCTCTTCCAAAGTTCAATCACATTGCAATGATATCATTTATTATACCTATTCATGCATCCTTATTTAAATTAGAGTTGTATTTCAAGACAATAGTAGTGTATCTTTAAATCCACTCTCATACCAGAGATAGTATATACATAATATTAAAATTTAGAATAATATCTGGCCCTATGGCCTCTATTAATGTTCGATTAAACGTCTCAGCGGACCCGTTGAATTGCAGAAAAGAACTAACTATACCTTTAATTTATGAAGCCTTGGAAATGTCTATTACAGCAATTAGCACGCAGAACTATATTTCCAGCTAATCTCCCGTAGTGACGACCTAAATATTACAAACCAAAAAATAAACACTTTACTCTTAAATTATTACATTATGTATACTATAAATACTTAATGTGAACACTGACTCTATAATTATTAACTATTCATATAAAAACAAATCAAACACTTAATGTTTCACACTCACACTATTGTCAATTGTCTTAAAAAATACGTGCCTACACTAAATTCACTTATTCGTCTCTTAAATGTCTTAAAATTGTCTCTATAAATATCACTATAAAATCTCTAGTAATTGAACACTATTACATACAAATAAAACGCGAAACGCGCGCGGAAATCTAATATCAAATTTAATTGATGATTAATTATAAGGGAAACCGAATGAGATAATTCCAACCTGTCGCGAGGTCCAAACTCGACTGCCCTATTGTAAAAGACTGAATCTGTACATGAATTCATGTGCAATATTAAAAAGGTGTAATTATTTTACATGCCATATTAACATACGGCATTTTGGTTTACAATAATTAATAGTCCTACTATAGATTAGTCAAAAGACATATGTGTTATATATTGCAACTAATATAAGTCCTTTCGGAGCTAAGCCCATTAACTGTTTTTGTTATCGTCTGGTCGCATAGTTTCAATAATCTAAACCACTTGAAGTGGTATACATGAGATTATTTAAGTTGGCCAAATTGCATCAGTGGTTCATTCAAAAAGCAACTCTACGTTCCAAGGTAGAAGCTTCTAATTACAATGACAGTTTTATAAAAGGCCGGCCACATTAAGTAATCTCAACCATAATACAAAGACGAAATAGGAGACCAGCTCTGTGCTTTATTGTTCCAATGTTGACGTAAGGTCAATTTCAAGGAGCGCCGGCCGTGTGAAACGGTTTTATAGTATTTGTCTGAATTAGGTACCTATTTTTATGAATATAATCAACAAGTACTGTAAGCTTGCTGTTACAATTTTCTGGTGGAATTAACAGGAGCATTTTTCTTATATTTGATTGCCGATTATTACACACACAAGATCGTGCGTTTTAATTTTGAGCCAAATGCTTCGTTTGATATTTAGGAAAACACCAAGTACTTCTTCCCAACATATATACGTCAAGTTTCTCAGAATGTATTTGTATAAACATAAATCGAATTCCATTTTACGAATTTTGTTTCTTATTTACACCACTACGCCATCATTAGTACAGACTATTAACCGTCAATGACATCATAGGCTAGCCTCTAAAGTGGTTGTTGGCGTATAAGGAACTATGATTTCCCGCGATCATAGAGAAGTGACTGTTACGCTATACAGATATATTTTTTGTATCCACAGATCAATGTCAGTAAATCTTAATTAGACTTAAATTATGTTTCAGTAGGTTTTATGCCTTAGCATAAAACCAACTTAACATTAATTAAATCATCGTCTTAACGATGATTTAATTAATGTTATAAAAAAATTACTAGGGTTACAAATATTGGAAAAGACATCTTCGTAACAATACTTTCACATAAATCAAATATAAAAAATACAGATCCGGCGACAGCACTAGCGACCACTTTATGGGCTGTTGGCGTATGGGACACTGACATTATTGCGTCAAATCATATCCAAAGAATAATCCCGAAATTTTCACATTTCGAGGTGTCCAAATATTCGCCAATTCTTATAAGGAACAAAACATGAATTAATGTAAAGTTTAAGCCAGTAAAAATAAAGCAAAGCAGGTCATAATAGATTTTATTCATGATCAAAGTACAACTTTATTCCGACCTTTTTATGGGTTGTTGGCGTGGTGGGCACGACAGCACTCGACCACTTTAGTGGCTCTTGGCGTTGAAAAGGTTAAAATATATTATAGTTTATATCTCGGGTGAACGCAGAATAAGTCGCGGGCGGAAGCTAGTTTAGAAATAAGCACTTAGCAGTATGTACCAAGACTCAAAAGTGCTGTTTTTGTTTTGCTTTTGCTCATTTTTTTTTTATTTATATAATTATTACGCTATCGGCGAGGACCTTTCATTACCTCACTGTTTTAAGCTAGTGTGTAGTATTTAAGCTGATGTTCTTCCTATATAAATAATAAATGAAATATAGATAGATTTTGTTTATTATACCCAGGAAATGGTGTTTATGGGTTTCTTATTTGTACCTACAATAGAGAAGTAAGGAATCCGAGCGATGTGGCCGACCTGGATGCGCGCGCGCCACGTGCCGGGGCTCGTGCGCGTCGTGCAGGCGCTGCTGGCCGCGCTGCCCGCCATCTACCTCAGCGCGCGCATGCCGCCGCAGGCGCAGGTGCCAGGTGAGTGCCCGGCTAATGAGCGTCGTGCGGGCGCTGCTGGCTGCGCTGCCCGCCATCTACCTCAGCGCGCGCATGCCGCCGCAGGCGCAGGTGCCTGGTGAGTGCGCGGCTAATGAGCGTCGTGCGGGCGCTGCTGGCCGCGCTGCCCGCCATCTACCTCAGCGCGCGCATGCCGCCGCAGGCGCAGGTGCCAGGTGAGTGCGCGGCTAATGAGCGTCGTGCGGGCGCTGCTGGCCGCGCTGCCCGCCATCTACCTCAGCGCGCGCATGCCGCCGCAGGCGCAGGTGCCAGGTGAGTGCGCGGCTAATGAGCGTCGTGCGGGCGCTGCTGGCCGCGCTGCCCGCGCTGCCCGCCATCTACCTCAGCGCGCGCATGCCGCCGCAGGCGCAGGTGCCAGGTGAGTGCGCGGCTAATGAGCGTCGTGCGGGCGCTGCTGGCCGCGCTGCCCGCCATCTACCTCAGCGCGCGCATGCCGCCGCAGGCGCAGGTGCCAGGTGAGTGCCCGGCTAATGAGCGTTGTGCGGGCGCTGCTGGCCGCGCTGCCCGCCATCTACCTCAGCGCACGCATGCCGCCGCAAGTGCAGGTGCCAGGTAAGTGCCCGGCTAATGTCAAAAGACGTTTTGTATGGTCGTCAAACTACCTTAACGAACAATTTAATCCATTATTACCATTATTTTGGGTTTAGCTGTAGTCGGATAAAATGTTAATATTAAATTGGTTCATATCCTATTGTGTACATCAAAATGGATTTTAAATTCTTCCGAGCTTCTAATTCGGAGAATCTTCCCTGGAAGGACATTGTGGGAAAATCTCACATGTGGATGCAATAATATTTCTACATGAAGACACGTTTTCTCATCAAGGTTGTGTACTACAGGCTTGTGCAGAATTTATTCAGCTTTAATGTTGCTTTAGACCATGTTTTCATAGAGCACGTAGTTTTCGAACAAAACCTGAATTTCGTACGAATGTAGTACATTTTCCAAGATAGCGGTAGTCTACGAGGCCCTGACCCGGGGACTTTTGGAAGATAAAAAAAAAAATAGTTCGAATTGATAACCTCCTCCTTTTTTTGAAGTCGGTTAAAAAAAGGGCTTCCAACGAACATTCGTACCAAGTTTCCCCAGGCTTTCAAGGTTGGACAATATCGACTGTACAGTCGAGTTCTCCAATATCTACACAATATCTATACAGAAACTTTATTGTTCCTGACACAAGACACATGTGTAGATATTTTTGAAAGGTTGTCTGTATATAAGAGAACTCGACTGTAGTATGTCAAAACCCACCCAAAGGTTGTCTGGAAGAGATCGCTTTTTAGCGATAAGACCGCCTGTTGTCTACCATTGTTTATGTTTAATTTACCTCTATTTTTCTTTTATCTACTATGTCTGGTGAGCAATAAAGAATATTTGTATTGTATTGTATGTCATAGATTTTGAAAGCAAATACAAACCGTATAGGTATGAAGTCCGGACGTTGCTTTGACAGCGGACGTCATAGTAGGGGTTCTTGACACTGCGGACACGACAACACATAATACCTATGGGTGTTCTTGGCTTTTGAAGGGTTAATTATCTACATGATACTGCACAGATGCGGCGGAGTACGACTTCGTAATTGTGGGCGCGGGGACGGCGGGCTGCGTGCTGGCCAGCCGCCTGTCGGAGGAGCCGGCGTGGCGCGTGCTGCTCGTCGAGGCCGGCGGAGACCCGCCCATCGAGTCTCAGGTGATCACTTACAATACACTTTTCATTTCCGCAGAGCCCCCTTTTGTCTATAAACTGATAACCACAATATTTAAAAGTAAAAGTGGACTACTTCTGAAGCTTATTTACGGAATCTTCACTCTTTTTCCAGCTCCCTGGTCTGTACTACTACATCATAGGCTCCAGATTAGACTGGAACTACCAGACTGTTAACGACGGCTACTCCAGCCAAGCGCACAAGAACGAGAGCATCAAGCTGACGCGCGGCAAGATGCTCGGCGGCTCCAGCAGTGCCAACCTCATGCTGCACGTGCGAGGGAATCCTCACGACTACGACAGCTGGGCCGTCAACAACCCTGGGTGGGGCTGGGACACCGCGCTCAAATACTTCATCAAGAGCGAGAACATGCAGGACGAGGAAATAATGAACTCGACGTTCAGAAAATTTCACGGAACCGGAGGCCCGATAGGCGTCACACGAAAATCTGATCCGGATAGAAACAATATGTATTTCGATGCGTTTCGGGAGCTCGGGTATGAGATTCTGTTAGATGCGAACAGTGACAAGCAGCTCGTGTTCTCGGAAGGACAGTATATCGTTGCGGACGGTGTACGCCAGAGTACCGCCACTGCGTTTCTGGGGCCGATAGCCCAGCGGAAAAACCTCCACGTCTTGAAACATACTCTAGTTACAAAAGTCATTATGGAAGGTGCAGCCGCTGTTGGAGTTGAAGCTGTAACCCAAGCCGGCAAAAAAATCACAATCAAAGCTAAAAAAGAAGTAATTCTATCGGCTGGGGCTATTAACAGCCCACAGATTTTGATGCTCTCAGGTATCGGTCCGAGGAAACATCTCGAGAAGTTTGGTATAAACGTGATCGCAGACCTGCCTGTGGGAGAAAACCTGCACGACCACATTACGGCCCCGTTGTATTTCACAGCCGAGCGCGGCGAACCGCAAGACGCGCCGCTGGACCTGCACGCGGTGCCGGCCACCATCACGGGGTACGTGGCTCTCGACAAATCCCAGCCGGTGCCGGCCTACCAGGCCTCGGCCTACCCTACTGACGCCGGCAAAGATGCCCTATGGTACTGCGGCAGCGTCTACCACTTGAAAGACGAAGTGTGTGATGCACTGGACAAAGCACTCGAGGGCTTCAATAGTCTGTTTACCGAGATCAACCTGATCCAGCCCGTTTCGCGTGGGCACGTTCGTCTACGCAGTAATGATCCTACTCAACCACCGGAGATTTATTTAGGATACTATTCCAATGACAAAGACTTGGACACTCACGTGAGGAGTATACAAAACTATCTACGCGTATTAAACACGACAAGCTTACGACGCGTGGGAGCGAAAGTAGTTGACCTGAATCTGAAAGGCTGCGCGGGTATTAAGTTTGGGACCTATGAGTACTGGCGCTGCTATGCGCGCGAGATCGCGTGCACGGTGTGGCATCCAGTAGGGACGACGGCGATGGGCGCGGTGCTGGACGCGCGGCTGCGTGTGCGGCGCGCGCGGCGCCTGCGCGTGGCCGACGCGGGTGCCATGCCCACCATCACTAGCGGGAACACAAACGCGCCCGTCGCTATGATCGCTGAACACGCGGCTGACATTATCAAGCAAGATTACGGGGTGTACACTGATTGCTCATCATGATGATGTTTTGAGCATGAAAAACTTTATACCCGTGTTGTTATGATGTACTGTCTTTTAATATACCCAAAATCCAGTCATTAAGTTGAGTAAATCATATTATTTACACAAATGGTTTTTGAAGTGAAAACTTCTTTAGCGGCGCTGAGCACTTTTTGGGATGGGGAAAAATTGTTAAATACTCGACAGATTTTTGTGACGTCAGATGTGAAGGAGGTCACAAACTTTTATATTTTGCTGCTAGCCGATTCGACTTCATTCAAAACTGAACGCTATTCGTAAGAGTATAAAGCCGTTAAACACTTATTGCAATAGCATATTCTGCAAATAAATTTGTAATTTTGTTCACGCGTCCTTCACCGTTTTGCTATTGAGCAGATTCGAATAGTTCGAATTTGGACGTTATTACTAAAGAGGTAAAGCTTTGAAAAATATTTACCAACGGCAAAAACAAATTGATATTTTGTTCACCGCCGCCGTCCCTGTTCTTGCAAATTCGAATAGTTCGAATTTGGACGTTATTCCTAAAGAGATAAAGCTTTGAAAAATATTTGGCAATGGCGAAAACAAATTGGTATTTTGTTCGCCGCCGGCGGCGGGCGAGCCGGCCCGTCGCACCCAACGCGCCCGCGGCCCGTCCGCCTAAATAATTGATAATTGTTTATAAATTTGCGCCAAATTCATTTTTAGGGTGACACCGTAAGATGTCACGTGACCTGATCGAAAAACTGTTACAATGTTATTGAGTTTTCACTTCTGCCGGCACTTCGCGGTCTTTTTTATTTGTAGTAATATTAACGTGTGTATTGAATTGTAAATTCCACTCACCGATTTCCCAGATAACTCTGCAAAAAGGGAACTGAAGTGAACCAGTATTCAAATATTATGCGGAAAAGCACATTCGGTTATGATCTTATAAATTTAAAATGACTTGTACGGACTCCTAATTTAATTCTCTGGCGTGATTTGTAAAACTAGCTAGCACAACACGATGGAGTTTTTGATTTTTCTACTATATAGGTAGAGGCAGATGAGTAATAGAACTGACTGCAATAACATGGAAGTGTTAACATGGAATGATGGAACAAAGAGAACAGGCCTCGAGGGCGCCGTTTGCGTGAGCGTTTAAAACTCGGTGCAGGGTTCTGCGCCCGCGCTGCCTGAACAGCGTCATGTGCCCTGGATCTAGGTCGATTCACAAGAGCTGGCGCGTAATGTCTATGAAATTAATGACAGTTTCCTACATTTTCCGCGCCAGCTCTCGTGAACTTGATTAAGTAGAGACGGCCGTGAACCGTACTTATTGGTTGGCATGTTCTCACTTGCGCATTTAGAATACAATATAGTAGACTTACCAAAAAATAATCTTGCATAAATCAATCCCATAAAAAACATTCCATGTAAATAATTTACTTTAAAAACAAAGTTATAACCGACTTCAATTTAGTACTCCGCCAAGCCACGAGAACATTTCCACATTTCTTTTCCAATTTACCACATGCACTGATTTCCGAGAGCAAATGCGTTGATTATTAGAGAAAAAAACCCAATCGCTGTATGTGGGCCGATAATATTTGAGGACTTCCGTCGATTCTACAAGGATCACCTTTGGCACTTCATTAGTTGCTATTTCAACGTAATCTTATCAGAATCTGTGACGTACTTTTGTACTTTTAAGTACATAATCGAGGAATTCCATAAGTCATCTGTGGTCTTCATCATCAATTCCACTCCACCAAATTTATGATTTCCGGGTGTCAATACACGAGATATAATAGAAAATACCAAAATCACTACACGCGTGCCTAATATAATTGAGGAGTTCTCTCAATTCCCATGGATCCCATCATCCAACCGAATTAAAAAAAAATGGGACCCACCTGGAAGCATATAGTTATAAACAAAAAAAAAATTACGAATCGGCTCATCAATGACTGAGGTAACAAACATTGAAAAAATAAATAAAAATAAAAATACAACCGAATTGAGAACCTCCTCCTTTTTATTGAAGTCGGTTAAAAATAGGCCAAGTCCTAAACTCTTTCACCGTAAAAAGTTGTGAGATATTCGTCATTACTAATTTGAGTGATCACCTCGCGGTTATGGGAGTACTGCGACTACGAGATAATCGCTCAAAAAACGTGACCCATAAGTACTCTAGAAGGTTCACAAAATCAAATCAATTTAGGCCTTTAATTCCAATGAAAAGCTCGACCTTCGGCCTCGCTTGCCTCACCGCTCACCTTCGGCACTTTGGCCTCAGGTCTCGCTTGCAAGACATCTGAGGATAAGTTGTCCGTCGCGCATAGGGAGCGCTCTCTAAAAGGATACTTTGGGCATCTATATAATGTTACTGACGACCAAGTTTATGACTTTTATGAGGGTGTTTAATTTAGATTACACGCACAGTCTATGGAAATGAAATCTTTATTTTAAACTTTGTCAGTAGTAAGTAAAACATAAGAATATCATGTAAACCATAATTTATACGCGTACGAAGTCGCGGGCACAAGCTAGTGAAGAATAAGTTCGCACGTGAACCATTAACGATAACCTTTGTTCTTGTTGTGATTACAATATGTGATAGTAGTTAGGTACCTATTAAAGTGCCGCAGTCGGATGGTGTCCGCCGAGCATTCAGAGCAGACCCAGGTACCCTCGTGAGACAACTGTGACGAGTGTTGTGTAAAGAAGAAACAATGAAGACCACAATAATATGGTTGTTAGTGGCCGCGGCGGCGCTCGGTGAGTAATAAATTCACTTATAAAAGAGGATCTATAATATCTTAGAATCGTCTTTTATAAACCAACATAAGTGATACTTATTCACTAAACGAAATTAATGACAATGCGTCTTGTATATTTCGGGGTATTCGTTTTGACATGATCGGTACCACTGACTAATAAGAGATACTAAAGGTACGGTGTGCGATGCGCGTAAAACTGATTGATTGATTATTCATGTCATGCTCCCTGGTAACCCCACTCACTGTCACAAAATCAGTATCTAGAGTACCTACTTACTTAAGAAAATCACCAGTTGTAACACCACGTAAAACATCTCTAATTGTAGAACCAACCGCTTGTAGCGCTACCACATAGTCCGTAGCAACTGACACTCCAGCACCTGGTCGACCGAGCTCTGCTCGGGTCAAAATAGAGAAAATGGGTGTTTCCTGTTCACTCGATCGTTCGACCGATAAATCTTATCCAGTGAGACTCGTTTTTCTCTCTTGATCGGTCGAACGATCGGGCGAACGGGAAACAACCGAGAAAATGATTCTTCCCAGATATGTGAAATAGTTATAGCTCGGTCACCCCAGACTGTCCCCAGTAAACGCTTATATTATATTTAATTTTATCTAAATCGTTTTAGCCATTTTCGAAAACGTGATTATAAATATATATACAAATATTAGACCGCGAGCTAGGAGCTTTTTTTTGTCAGTCACTTCCCCCCGGTGGACAACTTGTGAGAAGGTTAAGATTGCTGTATCATGAAGCCCCGTGGAAGTCAGCTGGGGCTCCGTTGGTGGATTGACCAGCAGCAGCCACCCAAACACGTAAATTTTTTTTTATTATTCAGCGATTTACCCTCGATTCATTTTATCATCAAATGACAGTTAATCCTTACTAATATTATAAATGCGAAAGTGTGTGTGTTTGTATGTTTGTCCTTCTTTCACGTCGCAACGGAGCGTCGTATTGATCTGATTTTTTTTATGGAGATAGTTTATAAGCTGGAGAGTGACATAGGCTACTTTTTCCAGCGGGAAAACATCTAATTCCCACGGGAAAATTCAATGTTATATTTTCCTATAACACGCGGGCGAAGCCGCGGGCATCAGCTAGCCCAATATAATGACGAAAAAAATCGTCAGCTGGTTGTACAGTGGCGGAAAACCCTTCAGCTGGTCACACGAACACGTAAAAAAAAAACTTTTTCAGTCATTTACCCTCAATTGAGTTTTTGTCAGATGAAAATTTATATGCTACTATAAATCAATGCGTCAACTGGTTCTATCGCGGTGGAAAACTCGTCAGCTGATGCCCTGAAGTTTGTAACGCAGTACTAGGAACATTTTTTTTCATTCACTTCCCCCCGGGCGGTAACTTGTAAGAGGGTTAAGAATGTTACAAACTTCAGGGCATCAGCTGACGAGTTTTCCACCACTGTACAACTAGCTGACGATTTTTTTTCGTCATTATATTAAATGGCAAAATTATATTATAATTTTTACGTGTTTGGGTGGCTGCTGCTGGTCAACCCACCAACGGAGCCGCAACTGACGTGCACGGGGCTTCATGATGCAACATTCTTAATCCTCTCACAAGTTACCGCCCGGGGGAAAGTGACTGAAAAAAAAATGTGCCTAGTACTGCGTTACATACTTCAGGGCATCAGCTGACGAGATTTCCACCGCGATAGAACCAGCTGACGCGTTAATTTATTAATAGTAGCATATAAACTGTCCTCTGACAAAATTTCAGTTGAGGGTAAATTACTGAAAAAGTTTTTTGTTTTTACGTGTTCGTGTGGCCAGCTGACGGGTTTTCCACCACTGTACAACCAGCTGACGATTTTTTTCGTCATTATATTGGATTAACTATCATTTGATGATAAAATCAATCGAGGGTAAATCGCAAAATATTTTTTTTTTTTACGTGTTTGGGTGTCTGCTACTGGTCAATCCACAAACGGAGCCCCAGCTGACTTCCACGGGGCTTCATGATACAACAATCTTAACCTTCTCACAAGTTATCGCACGGGGGCTTATTGGTCACAAAAATCTGTTGCTAGCTCGTGGGCTATATTGCTCGTATAGGATAATAGGATATATAGGTGGAGTGACACGCGCCCGTACCGCTCTGAAGCACGTGTGCCGTGATTGACGCTCAATGGGTTAAAATAATGGTATTACTGATAAGGCTGTTGTGTTAGCAGAGGGTAAGCGGTACCGCAGCGACTACGTCGACTACCCGGACGCGGGCGGCTGGCTCAAGCTGCACCGGGTCCCAGCCGACTGGCACGAGGCGCGCCTGCGGTGCCATCTCGAAGGTACCACCACACTACCAGTGGCACACGGTATATACGGCCAGTGTGGCTCTGTCTCGACGATATAGGACGCCACACTACCAGTGGTACAGCGAGTACGTGGCCTGTCATGCACCGTGTGCCACTGTCTCGGCGTTAGCGCATCACAGCGACTACGTGGCCTGTCATGCACCGTGTGCCACTGTCTCGGCGTTAGCGCATCACAGCGACTACGTGGCCTGTCATGCACCGTGTGCCACTGTCTCGGCGTTAGCGCATCACAGCGACTACGTGGCCTGTCATGCACCGTGTGCCACTGTCTCGGCGTTAGCGCATCACAGCGAGTACGTGGCCTATCATGCACCGTGTGCCACTGTCTCGGCGTTAGCGCATCACAGCGACTACGTGGCCTGTCATGCACCGTGTGCCACTGTCTCGGCGTTAGCGCATCACAGCGAGTACGTGGCCTGTCATGCACCGTGTGCCACTGTCTCGGCGTTAGCGCATCACAGCGACTACGTGGCCTGTCATGCACCGTGTGCCACTGTCTCGGCGTTAGCGCATCACAGCGAGTACGTGGCCTATCATGCACCGTGTGCCACTGTCTCGGCGTTAGCGCATCACAGCGACTACGTGGCCTGTCATGCACCGTGTGCCACTGTCTCGGCGTTAGCGCATCACAGCGAGTACGTGGCCTGTCATGCACCGTGTGCCACTGTCTCGGCGTTAGCGCATCACAGCGACTACGTGGCCTGTCATGCATCGTGTGCCACTGTCTTGGCGTTGGGGCACCACAGCGACGAGGTGGCCTTTCTTGCACTGTGTTACAGTGGCGTGCATATAGGCAAAAAGGCACTGCCTACCCTATTCTGTCAGTACAATATAATACTAACACAACAAAATACTGTAACGAAAATACTATGGCACGGTAATATTATTACATATATAATCAGTTTTTTCGTGAAATATAAATTTAAATTTCGCGTTATCACGTGGTGCCCCCCGCGCACGTGAATTATTAACCTCTCATCCGCTTGCAACTTGAGGCGTACTTCGGAAAAAGTACGACTTGATTGCTATAAATTACGAAAACACGCATACATAACTCGCACAGCTGTAACCAAAATCTTTATCTCAGTAAAAACTTCCTCAATTTCGGCCGCCTAGCTTGGAAGGACGCGATCGCTTGCGCGTCATGCAGGCTAGACGATATATCAAGCCCACAATAAACAAGCCGTGGATTTGCGATCCGATTGCTCTCTTTCCTACATTCTAAATAGTTCCGACACTGCCCGAGCGAGCGCCGTTGCCGAACGCCGCCATATTCGTGATTTTAGGTGACGAAATTTAGAAATATGCGTTCATCAAGCGTTAATTTCGGGTGGCCGTCTGGTCGCATAACAACTATTGTCATAATATCGATTGTCATACAACATTACGCATAAAGTTGATGCTCTTATTTATTTTTTGGCATAAAAAATAATATGGCATAATTGTTCCCTGTCATAATTATACACGGAGTCATAATTGGTTTAACCATAATGTAGAATGTCATACATTTATTTAGTCATAATATTGATAATCATAGTTATTTTTAGTAATAACTGTAAATGTCATACATTCATAAAGCCATACTATTGGTGATTATAATTATAATAATTATGGCAACAGACTTAAGATGGTGAGGGTTCTTCAAAAAAAGTAGGGAACAGGGACTTAGTGGCAAAAGCGACTCGGATCGCGGATAGGTTAGAAGACTAAAGTGGGAGCTTTTGCTCCCGCTTTCGTCTTCGAGGTCATTTTTTTGTAAACTTTTATACTGTTTGTAAACTTTTATATTGACGGCCCTTTGCTATACTGTGACCCAACATAAAAGAGAACTTTGTAACTTACTTGCTTCTGGAGAGCAATTTTGTACTAAGTCATCAATTACTACTACTAAGAAAAACATAGGGTTATGCGTTTTGCAGTTTATGCGTTTATACAGTATAGTTAAATTGTGTTATAAGCAACCTATTTATGTTAATTATATAGTATGCTTAAATTATATGCGCATCAAATTCATGCGCATTACACAATATGTTCTTTAACATTATGATTATAAACGTTATACGCATAAATGTATGACAATTTACAGTTATGCGTAATGATGAGTATGACGAATCCACGTATGCCTATCAAAAATATGACTTTAAACTTTACCCCTACCCGTTAATTTCCCATTCAAATACATCGTAATTTCATCACCTGTTTGTGGTGTTATGGTTTGCGAGGGCGCGCTTTGGATCACCTATTTGTTTAAGTCCTATTATTGGAAGTTCGAAAATAATCTTCATAAAATTTTACGCCATAATAATCGTTAGTCCTAATAATTCTTATTCCTAACGATCGTAAGTCATACCCATACGAAGTCATAATGATAATAATCATAAATTTCTAATATCCTAATATTTATTTTTATATATTTTTTCATCATAACATAACACTCACTTGTCCGTTTTATTTAAATTCATAATGCGCTAGTCATATATTTTTTTATCCTAACATTATTTTTCATAATATTTTTCATCATAAATGTTACTTATCTTATATACGGATAACGATTTTACTTAGATTTTATTGTCTAATACTGAATAATGCAGAAGTCAGAATTTTCGTGGCACTTTTGAGCTGTCATAGGGACTTCTCGTTTATCGACTACCGATATTCATAATTATATCGATAAATTATAGAACACAACATATGAAACAAGATTAAAAGTAGAGGTAAACAACAGGCAGTCTTACCGCTAAAGAGCGATCTATTTTAGATAAATTTTGAGTGGCTGAAATTGTTTAATAGAGATTGGTCATGAAAACAATGAAAAGTTAATAGTTAACAATTTTAAATTGAATCAGTTCAGTTCAATGTTTTAACATGTATTAATTTCATGTTCAACTATAAAATATATTATTTTAACTTCTATTTATAACTTTCTGGAAATGAGATCGCCCAATCGCGATAAGACTGCATGTTGTTTACCCGTAATCAACTAATCATATTTTACATTTATTGTATTCGGTATTTATCGATATACATATAGCTAGAATAAAATATGGTATAGTTACCTATTATATTAGGACTAACAAAATTATGACTTCAATCAAGGTATTAGTAATGAAATTATGAAAAAAAAAATGTAGGACACGTGATCATTATGACTTCCGATGATAGTTACAGAAATTTAGGAACAAAAAAGTTAGGACGAAAAAAATAAAGACTAGCGATGATTATGACTACAATACGTTAGTAAAAAAAATACGACAACGAATTTTATGGCAGCCAATATGGATTATAATGGCTTTTTTTAGGTCATCTAGAAAACATCCCGATTCTAACGCAAAATTGATTATAAACACGAGCGGTTCAACAATGTGGTCGATACATATGTAATTTGATAACATGTATCGGTATGTTGTCATGTCCTGTGCTCTTTTTATTTTTAACCTTTTCAGCGCCAAGAGCCACTAAAGTGGTCGAGTGCTGTCGTGCCCACCATGCCAACAACCCATAAAAAGGTCGGAATAAAGTTGTACTTTGATCATGAATAAAATCTATCTAATCATGTTTTGCACAGCACTACGAGATTCGTCATTTTTGATAAGGCAACAGCTCTTGGTGTGTGAATGATCACTTCATTCAAATATGAGAGCGTTGAAAAGGTTAAGGTTCCTTACAATTTTTATGATTTCATAATTATCAACAGCACTTAAAAATATGCTGTTGCATACTCGTTTAGACAAAGGTTTGTAATTGTTACATTGCAAGGTGCCACTTCTTACAAGATTTATAAAGTAGTCGTTAAATTTTATTACAACTTCAGAAGGATTCTTGCAGGTATTTCCATCTTCTTCTATATTGTCGATCGAGTTTGGAATAGAATTACAAGAACTAGTGCATTGTTTAATTCATTCCCAGTTGGCTTTAGATTTATTCATGCTTTTATTTATATATTGGGCGTTTGATAATATTTTTGATGTTCTTATTACTTTTTTTAAAAGCTTGCAATAGTTAATGTACTTATTTGAATGTTTCTTACATAATTTCTTTTTTTGTGCCAACAAGTGCATTTTACGTTTAACTTTACACGATTTAATGATACCGTCGGATGTCCAATTTGGTTTTTTTGTATTCGAGATTTTTATTCCTTCCTGTGGAATACAAAGCTCAAAAATCATTTGAAAAATGTCAATGAAAATTCTATAAGCTTCACTTGCATTTGATGCTTGATAAATATCGGCAAAGCTAACTGTAGATATGTACTTCATGAAAACCTCCGAATAGTAAACGACCTTTCTTTTATATACATACCAATACCTCTCACTAAAACTAAGACTTGTGGGTATTTTAATCAGCGGTCCTGTATGATCGGATATACCCAGACTCATGACTGTAGCACTATAGTGACGTAAATTCGTCAGAATATTATCAATGCATGTTTTTGATACTGCAGTTATTCTTTGTTTTGACGACCGGTTAGCCTAGTGGGTAGTGACGCTGCCTACGAAGCTGAAGGTCCTGGGTTCGAATCCCGGTAAGGGCAAATATTTGTGTGATGAGCATGAATATTTGTTTCTGAGTCATGGAAGTTTTCTATGTATTTAAGTATTTATATCCATTATACACGGTGGAATTTAATCGGTGATCAGGAATCCAAAAATCTTAATTATAAATCTACACAGAAACCAATACGTGAGATCTCGTGCAATATAGCTCACAATCTAATTAATCACACATAATTAACATCGGTAAAATGTACACTGACTGATTAAATGGACACCCTACTTTTATTTAAGGGAAGTTACTCGTAAGTGTACATACGTCAAGTGCTTGCTGGCTTTGGCGGGAAACTAGACAGATCAGACGATTTGAAGCAATTTGTTATGAATTTGACAATGACAAATTGACAGCTTATTGCTCATTTCATTTATGTTTTAAGTTTCTATGGCTGATAGTTTGAAAAGAGGTATTAAACTTTTCAGACTAAACCATTAGTAGGGTGACAATAAATTTTAATTAAAATTTAATTTCAACTTAAAAATTTGTTATGATAAAAAAAAACTTGGTTCCACTTAAGTACTACATAAACGTGACCGCCATCGATTACTGAATTAGAAAAATGGATTCCTGTTCACCGATTAAATTCCACCGTGTATATATCGTCGTCTAGTACCCATAACACAAGCCTTACTGAGCTTACTATGGGACTAGGTCGATTTGTGTAAGATTGTCCCCTAATATTTATTTATTTATTTATTTATTCTTGTAGGCTCATTAATCGTAAACCTCATGTTGAAATTTGCTAGCAACGATAGAAATGCTGTTGTTTCCTTAGTATCGGCGAGGATATTTATATTAAAGCCGCCAGCGATAATTAGTTTATTTTCTAGAGTGCGGGATCGGAGCGTCAATTTTTGCAGGAGAAATTCGAACTGTTATATAAAAATATTAACGTCACTATCTGGCGTTCGATATACGCAAACCACAACATAGTTTAACTCTTTGATAAGAATTCCGCATGCCTCAAAGTGTGATTCAACCGACAATACCAGTGCTACAGCGACTACGTGGCCTCTCATGCACCGTGTGCCACTATCTCGGCGTTAGGGCACTACGCTACCCACTGGTACGGCGAGTACGTGGCCTGTCGTATAGTTAAAGCAATGGCAATGGTTGTAGAACCGCCCTGTGCAATCCAAACTGGGGCGGAAATTGGAGGAGGAGTGAAAAAAATACGTCGCCAGCATCGATATCGGATTGAAACAGCATTTCATTGAATAAACAGCGTACCTACACACTTTCAGGCAACCGCTGTTTCAATCGGCTGCCTCGCGACAAAAAAATCCTTTTTCATAATTTTTTTTCTATGTTCGCCCCAGTCAGAGTTGGCTCAGATCGGGTTGCATAGGGCGGTTACACAACACTTCGGGAGCTCAAATACCGCGAGCCATCCGCTTGTCTCTTGGGCACTGCAACTAATACGCGTCATTGCTCTGCTGCTGGTCACTGGCACGAAGCACGCCTGCGGGGACATCTCTAAGGTAACAGGACACTTCACTACCAAATCTACCTACCATTTAATAAAACCTTACTTTAAAGCTAAAGCAGCATTTAATAGTTAATTAAACCATTTAATAAAACCACCCTTCTACTCCGTAAACACTAGCTAGTACTTTTGTATGACAGAAAAACACATTCAATAAATACATGCAATAAGTTATTGCAAATGGATTTAGCCTCAGATTGATTCGTTATTGGCGCTCGCGAGAAATACTAAACCAATTTTAAGTGAATATAATAATAAAATAAATATATTTTTCTGAGGTCGAAAAGGGTAAGTTTAGACGCGAGTGACCAGAAAAAGTATCTTGCAGCACTTTCTGCGAAAACTTACCCAAGTCCGTTGAAAACTAATATTGTGTAGTAATTTTACGAATACAGTATTTTTTTTAAAGAAGTTGCCACTCTGAGCCCAAATCTGACAAATGTACAATGCGTACATTACATTTTATTTAGCCTGCACCCGTCGGCGGCACTGCAGGGGCGGCGGTAGTAGCGCCGCCAGAGGCGGTGGCGTTCGACAGGCCGGGAACCACCTCCGGGAAGATGCCATGGTCGTCGGGATCCCACAGAAGCGGGGCGTAGAAGCACAGGCTGAGCCACAGAATCAGAGCACAGATAACCTGGCTCGCGAGCGAGTATAGTATCTGGAAAAACAGTTATGTGGTTTTAATTAGTTAAGTAACTTAGTTTAATGATAATGACTCAATTCTATGATTCAGAATCAAAATTGTTAATTTTAATGATAAAATTGCTTAATGTCAAAGTTATAGGAATGTACTATCGACAAAACAGCTAACTGACCATCGGTGCACTTTAAGTGCATTGTAATAAGGTTCTATTTAACACAGGATGGTCAGTTATCAGTGTTGTCGTTTGTACAATGTACATCATATCGCCAAAATAGGGATTAGAAATATTTTATCAGACACGCAGCAAATATGTATTATCAAACATGTCAATAAAGACGATCGTATTGTCTCTCCCAATAAGCGCATTGAGGAACTCTGGCGACCTTACTCGCCACAGGAACAACACACACCTGCAGCTCAAGTAAACAAGAGGTCCCTCGCTCTCATTACGGTACTTACATATTGAGGCACTCTGGCGACCTTACTCGCCACTAGGAACAACACACACCTACAGCTCAAGTAGACAAGAGGTCCCTCGCTCTCATCACAGTACATATTGAGGCACTCTGGCGACCATACTCGCCACTAGGAACAACACACACCTACAGCTCAAGTAGACAAGAGGTCACTCGCTCTCATCACAGTACATATTGAGGCACTCTGGCGACCTTACTCGCCACTAGGAACAACACACACCCCTACAGCTCAAGTAGACAAGAGGTCCCTCGCTCTCATCACAGTACATATTGAGGCACTCTGGCGACCTTACTCGCCACTAGGAAACACACACACCTACAGCTCAAGTAGACAAGAGGTCCCTCGCTCTCATTCATCACAGTACATATTGAGGCACTCTGGCGACCTTTCTCGCCACTAGGAACAACACACATCTACAGCTCAAGTAGACAAGAGGTCACTCGCTCTCATCACAGTACATATTGAGGCACTCTGGCGACCTTACTCGCCACTAGGAACAACACACACCCCTACAGCTCAAGTAGACAAGAGGTCCCTCGCTCTCATCACAGTACATATTGAGGCACTCTGGCGACCTTACTCGCCACTAGGAACAACACACACCCCTACAGCTCAAGTAGACAAGAGGTCCCTCGCTCTCATCACAGTACATATTGAGGCACTCTGGCGACCTTACTCGCCACTAGGAAACACACACACCCACAGCTCAAGTAGACAAGAGGTCCCTCGCTCTCATTCATCACAGTACATATTGAGGCACTCTGGCGACCTTTCTCGCCACTAGGAACAACACACATCTACAGCTCAAGTAGACAAGAGGTCACTCGCTCTCATCACAGTACATATTGAGGCACTCTGGCGACCTTACTCGCCACTAGGAACAACACACACCCCTACAGCTCAAGTAGACAAGAGGTCCCTCGCTCTCATCACAGTACATATTGAGGCACTCTGGCGACCTTACTCGCCACTAGGAACAACACACACCCCTACAGCTCAAGTAGACAAGAGGTCCCTCGCTCTCATCACAGTACATATTGAGGCACTCTGGCGACCTTACTCGCCACTAGGAAACACACACACCCACAGCTCAAGTAGACAAGAGGTCCCTCGCTCTCATTCATCACAGTACATATTGAGGCACTCTGGCGACCTTTCTCGCCACTAGGAACAACACACATCTACAGCTCAAGTAGACAAGAGGTCACTCGCTCTCATCACAGTACATATTGAGGCACTCTGGCGACCTTACTCGCCACTAGGAACAACACACACCCCTACAGCTCAAGTAGACAAGAGGTCCCTCGCTCTCATCACAGTACATATTGAGGCACTCTGGCGACCTTACTCGCCACTAGGAACAACACACATCCACAGCTCAAGTAGACAAGAGGTCCCTCGCTCTCATCCATCACAGTACATATTGAGGCACTCTGGCGACCTTTCTCGCCACTAGGAACAACACACACCTAGAACTCAACTAGAAGCGTCATTCTACTCACAGATAAAATAAAATAAAAGTGACCCATGTTCTAACCTGCTTTTTGCGTTCAACTTTGCCTAGTGTCGGTACAAAATAGCTCGGCGAGTGTTGAGCGGGGTTGACGAACCCGAGGCCGGTGCCCAGCCCCACGGCCAGGGCCACCAGGTACCGCCGCTGCGGCCATTTCCCACTGCCTGTCATTGCCTGCAACCACAAACCACATATTGTATATATATATATATAAATATATATATATACATATATATACGAACAATTGCTTACACCAATACTTAAATAACATTAACTTGCATAGTTTAAAGGAGTAGTGTAAATAGATAAACACAGCATGCAGTCATTGTTGTAATAAAAACTTGTGATCAGCAAAATTTACATTAACTATTTTATTGAAACTACTACTACTAGTACTACAGTACTACTTTAGTAATTTGCTTCAAACATTAGGAATTCGGATTTAAACGGTGAAAGAGACAAAATCGTTTCAGTAACTATCCAGTTTGTCGTGAATGTACTTAAATAGCCATATACCATACAAGACGCAGGAACAATTGTAACTCGCTCGTATCACATACTACATATTTGCTAAGCCCGCTAGCAAAGAGAACCTAATGCCTACAAATTTAAAAAATAACATTTTCACAATTTAAAAATAATACCTAATGGCCGCTCTACACAATGGGCCATCCTGACCCATCATACAGGACGCAACTATGCGTTAAAGGGAGTAAGACATATTTATGTCTCGTTCCACTGCATATCCGCGTCCTGTATCAACATACCCAGTGGTCAGGATGGCCCATTGTGTGGAGCGGCCATAAGATACTCACGATACCCAGCCACAGAGGCATGACACAAGCCTGCGCGCCCAGGGCCGGCATGAGCGACCCGAGCACCACCGACACCAGCACCACGAGCAGGATCCCCACGTTCCAGTTCATCTCCGTGATCTGCTTGCCCATGAAATTATGTATATCCTCATTTAATTTTGAGTGCACCATACCTTTGTAAATTACCGCACCAGCACCTGAAAATTTCATTTTCATTAGGAACGGGAGGATGAGAGGATGTCAGGCATTTCTCACATCAATTTTGTAATAACTTTGTATAGCCCGACAAGTCTCTTTTTGACTTAGCCACGTTGCGGACTTTTAATGGGACTAATTTCTTATCAGTTATCAGTAACCAGTCATTTATTCGCTTAAAAATGGTACAAATAGGTGGTTCAATAATAAATACAGAGCTACATGTTTGGTCACAAGGACATGCAAATATATATTAATGTCGTGTGTATCGCATGCATAAGTTGAACGGAGTAATAGGCTTTGGATGCTAAAAAGTTATATAACGCAGTCTTAAATTCTTTATCGCTTTCTAATTTCAGATATTTGATGGTTTATTATATATTCGGGGTGACATACCTTAAAAAAAAAAATTAAAAGACCACTTAACTTGGGTGCTTTTTGATAGAAAAGCTGTTTTTGAAGCATTATAATTCATTTTCTCCTGATGCCGCAAGCTCTTAAATCTAGTATATTGGTCTATGTTATATTTGACATACAGTGATATTGCGTACACATACAGGCAAGGTTGAGACAATATTTTAAGTTGTATGAAGTGGGGTTTGCATAAATCGATCGGTTTAATACCACATACAGATCTTAAATATTTCTTCTGACTCTTGACCATTTCACGATCTGAAGCATTACCCCAAAACATTACACCGTATCTTAAAGTAGCCGTTACATGTGCGTGGTATATGGCTTTATGTCGCCTACGCACAGCATAAAGACGAACTTTTAGAGCATGAGAAATGAAAAAACACAACAAGACCGAGGCCTGTGCTAGGGCTAGTTGCTAGTTATGCTCGTAGTTACGACAAGTCCGATAAATGGCCAACATCCCTTTTTTTTAATGTTAATGTGCAATCATTTTAATTTTATAATCCTTTCATCTTATACTTCGTCCCACTCTTGTCGTCCGCAACGCTCAGACGTCTGGCGACAGCTTTGCTGAAAAAAATATTTGTTTCCGCTTTCAAAAACGATGGTACGTTCCATCTTTTGTGAGTAATTCTTGCCGCTGCGACCACCGACACGTCTTAAAAAGGGGCTAGTAATGGTAAAAACACAAACCTAAAAGAATGAAAAGCGAATAGTCGGTTTTCTTGTCAACAAATTTCCAAAAGAGTATTCCAGACTCCACTTTCATCTTCGGCAAATCTTTGTGTTCTGAAAATTAAGTTTTGTTACGAAATGGCCTTATAACTGGATTCTTCATATATTTTATCTATATTTCCGCCCCAGTTTTCTCAGTTCGGGTTGCACAGGGTGGTTCCACAACACTTCGGGAGCTCAAATACCGCGAGCCATGCAGTTGCCACTAGAATACTGCAACTACGTGTAATTGCTAACTATTACACTATGTCAGTTTTTAATTAACATTAAGCGCTCATAGCCTCGCGGCGCCTGTGAGTCGGAAACGATAACGCAAGTTAAGCAAAGATGGCAGCGGTCAGTCTTTGGATGGGTGACCGCCTGATGTTTGAGTGGTTAATATAAATGAGCGCTTCCGTGCTTTGGAAGGCACGCTAAGCAGCTGATCCCGGCTGCTGTCTATGACAGTAGTCGTTAAGCCGAGTTAGAGGCCTTCGGGCGGTTTAAGAACTTCTAACAGTCGAGTTGCCCACTCACTTGACAAAGGGGGGACAACTGTTACTCGCGTCCGCAGGAGCTACCTACCACAACCCTGCACGTGTCCCTTGGGTGGTACTAAAGAGTGACACCATTAAAGGCCAAAATGTATGCCATAATATTTAAAAAAAAAAATTAACACTTACTACTAACGGTAAATATTTTAAAGAAATGGAGTGACTTCGGAAGGAAATGTAAAACAACAACGAATAAAGCAGCTGTCGTGGCATCTTTTACCCTGAAAAAAAAAATTAACCAGTTAGATAGTGAGATTATGCTCCAAAAATTTTAAGCAAAATGTGGTGTGCCTGTGCACATAGAGCTATAGCTTCCAATCTTCAGATCAGCTTCATGTTACCTTATTGCACTGACTAACATAGCTGTGTGATTTGACATGCAAAATTAGGAAAAAAGGCTATATTTAAATAAAAGCTTAAGAAAGATATGTCAGCCCCTTACACGCATAAGTCCAGCGACGTCGGGTACTGGCGGAACGTGGCCCAGCCCCAGTGCAGCCACTTGGACCAGCGCGTGAAGAAACACACCAGCAACAACACCAGGAAGCCTAACGAAACCTGCAATCAATATTTGACGCGTGTGTAATGCCTAAAACGTATGCCAAAAACTACGCCAAGAATTACTAATGTATGGGCAAAACCTTTTCCCACAACATCACAAACAATTTTTCTCAAATTATCATTTGGCCAGGAATTATTAGTCAAAACCACTTATCGCAATTTAACAGTTACCAAAAGTTTTATTTGGCGAATTATTACCCAAATGACATCTGTAATTTCAAAGATTTATTTATTTATTTAAATCTGGCAACAAAGGTCCATATTACAAATACCTTAAAAACCATAAATATCAACATAATTAAAAACTAGAAACTATGGATTGTGTAAGTTCGAGTAGTAAAACCCGTTTACACGCATCTGGTCAGAAACGCAAAAAGCCAGTTAGACAAAAGGCCAGAAACGCATAATGCCAGAAACGCAAAACGCCAGAAACGCAAAAAGCCAGAAACGCAAAACGCCAGAAACGCAAAAAGCCAGATTCTTAAAATGCTAGAAGAAAAGCAGAGACTAGTGAGAAGTAGCCATGCCAATGCGTTACCCGTGTTACTATACTACCAGTACCAGTGTTACCACCAGATGTACCCCGGGAAATTTTCCCAATTTGTCACCACGATTCAGTATGAAATAAAAATCAATTTAAGTATAGTTTTTTTATTTAAACAATAAAAATAACACAGAAAACAAACCTCTGTTCTCCACACACAGATTAAAAATAAAATTCCGAGCCTTTTTTAAAAATATACACTTGGTGTTTTTTGACAAAAGTACTATTGTCCTTAACCATAAAAATAATATTAACAGGTACCCTTCAAACAATATTAAACCTTAATACATTTAAATCGTAAGAATCAATCATTTATGTTTTAACTTTAGAATAATCAACTGCCTCAAAAAATCCATATATGTTAATTCATTTTTATTTAATTTCTTTATTAACTTGTTGCATTTTTTGTCGAATTTTTTTTTTTTTTTTCTTCTCTGTTTATTACTTGTACTTAGCGACACTTTTATTCTATGGTCATGAAACTTCACTTCCTTTTGTAGCTTGTACAAAAATAAATGAATGTTTGGCTGTTTCGTGATTTTTTTATTTATTCGATGGTGAAATCCCTCCAACGCGTTATTCGTTCGATGGCGGTTATCTTTGTGTGCCACACTTAATAAGTTAGAATCAAACTTATTTAACCATTGTTTTTCGACATATAGTCCAGTCAATGAACTGACAACTTGTATGGAAAAAATGTCAATTTTGGAAATAATTTATAATAGCTTATTTTTTATGTGTAACGGATATATTATCAATTAAATAGTTACCCAGCCACAAAATCCGACAAAATTTCAGACATGAAAAAAATGATAAATTAACTAGCTCCTGAGAAGTCAAAAAAAATATTAATAAATATTTTTGTCTTTATTTTGGTTCATTTACATTTGCTCTATAATATTCAAGATAAATCATACAAAAAAAGACAATGCATGCTTCATTTAAATCTACATAATTACTTCCGGATGAAAAGTTTGTCGGATTCTTGAATAAATCATCTTAGAATAACATTTTAAATTGAAATCAACAAAAAAAACGCTATTATAAATTTATGTTTTTCAAAACCGTATTTTGCCTGGAGTAATAATCAGCAAACTTCTTCATTTCTTCTGTTAAATCGTAACAATCTAGAATGTGCAGCCAACATTCCTGAATGTAGCTTGCCGGCAATAGAGGCAAGTTTGAAACTATCCTTGTAGTTCCGTCTTTTGTATTGTTGCATTGCAGTTTTTTCGAATTTTTCCATATAGCTTTACAAAAATGGTAGTGACAGCCTGATATATTTGCCTCTGGAAAAACTTGCTTTACGGCATTTATAACAGCAAGTTCGTAGTCGCACTTGAACGAATGTATGGTTAGATTTGCGTTTGGACCCAGGTGCGTGCGTGCCCGAACAAAATTTACAAGGATAGGTTCAAACTTGCCTCTATTGCCGGCAAGCCACATTCAGGAATGTTGGCTGCACATTCTAAATTGTTACGATTTAACAGAAGAAATGAAGAAGTTTGCTGATTATGTCGAAAAACAATGGTTAAATAAGTTTGATTCTAACTTATTAAGTGTGGCACACAAAGATAACCGCCATCGAACGAATAACGTGTTGGAGGGATTTCACCATCAAATAAATAAAAAAATCACGAAACAGCCAAACATTCATTTATTTTTGTACAAGCTACAAAAGGAAGTGAAGTTTCATGACCATAGAATAAAAGTGTCGCTAAGTACAAGTAATAAACAGAGAAGAAAAAATGATATAAAATTCGACAAAAAATACAACAAGTTAATAAAGAAATTAAATAAAAATGAATTAACAGATATGGATTTTTTGAGGCAGTTGATTATTCTAAAGTTAAAACATAAATGATTCATTTTTACGATTTAAATGTATTAAGGTTTAATATTGTTTGAAGGGTAACTGTTAATATTATTTTTATGGTTAAGGAGAATAGTACTTTTGTCAAAAAACACCAAGTGTTTATTTTTTAAAAAGGCTCGGAATTTTATTTTTAATCTGTGTGAGGAGAACAGAGGTTTGTTATCTGTGTTATTTTTATTGTTTAAATAAAAAACTATACTTAAATTGATTTTTATTTCATACTGAATCGTGGTGACAAATTGGGAAAATTTCCCGGAGTACATCTGGTGGTAACACTGGTACTGGTAGTATAGTAACACGGGTAACGCATTGGCATGGCTACTTCTCACTAGTCTCTGCTTTTCTTCTAGCATTTTAAGAATCTGGCTTTTTGCGTTTCTGGCGTTTTGCGTTTCTGGCTTTTTGCGTTTATGGCGTTTTGCGTTTCTGGCATTATGCGTTTCTGGCCTTTTGTCTAACTGGCTTTTTGCGTTTCTGACCAGATGCGTGTAAACGTTTTATAGCATCGTTGCTCATGCTGAGAGTCTTGACCTGCACTGAGCAGTCTACATCTATGACACATTAGATAAAGTCTGAAGGGCTTTACACATTTCATATAGCTATCATTTGGATTGTACTAAACTCATAAATCTGTGGGTACCTAGGAAGGAAAATAATGGATCAATAATCCAACGACGAATAACTAAGTTTTCAAGGCGTTCATATTTTTTTACCATTGTGAAATTTTTAGTAGGGCTAATTAGCATTAAGATTCACTCTGTAGAAACTTTATTAAAACAGGATGTTAAAGTATTTTTATTAAGGAAACTATTTTTCCAGTGTTATATATAACTATAAAAGACTGTTTGTTTCTTAAATAAATAAATAAAATAAAATTAAGGTCGTTCGACGACCATACAAAAAGTCTTTTGACATAAGCAGGCTAGCCAATTTATGAAAGTATGTTACTTACATAAGTTTCTTAAAATAAATATCACGTCGTTAGCCTGCGAATGTCAAAAAACGTTTTGTATGGTCGTCGAAATGCGAAAGTGAATTTTCTGCCGCACCGCCAGCCACCCGCGTTGTTTGTGCAACATGCGACACCGCGGAGGTGCTAACACAAGTAGCATCAACACACACTTAGCAGCAGACGCAGACTCTACGCCCTTTCTCCCAAGGTACCAGTGTAAGACCGACTGGCCTCTTCGCATCCGTCCGACTCAAACCCTGGGGGGGCTCCAAAACGCAGGGTACATTTGCCGACTAATTATTACTTTATCATGTTTCATTGTACCATGTGTCATGTCTCGTTTGACATATCATACTCACCCCAAAATATTGCATGGCATCGTATCAGTGCATTATATACAATGCCAAGGAATATTTAATTGGATATAACATCAATTCGTATAACGATCCCATTCTATAATATTCATATAATATAAGTAGCAATCGACACCTATAAGAGACAATGAGCCTAACTTACTGACTGTATAAGAAGTGGATTGTATTTTTTTATATGTAATGTAAGTATTACAAAAAAAATCGGTTCTGGCGCTTCGCCGGCCGCTGACGCGGCACGCTCGCTTCGCTCGCTCGGCTCGCGCTCTGTATAGTCGCAGTTGTACCTAACACGTTTCGGACGTCGTCGTACCTAACTGAGGCCTTCCTTATCATAGATTATGCTATAATGTTGAGAGTGCGAAGTGCCTGATTAAACTAACATTTTTTTGGAATACACTTAATATCTGCCAAAGGAAAACGTTTGCTTACTGAAAAAATATCTAAATAAAATTATGCCAAATGATAATTTGACCAAATAAATAAAATGCGATCTGTAAAGGTGCTAAAGGTTCATTTGGGAATTGAAACAACTGCAATAAGTTTTTTGGGAATTAAAATTAGGCGAAAAATATTTTACTAGCTATGAAAACTCCCGAAGGGAGTAGATATGAAGGTCTCGGGGACGCGGTGTGTTGAGTGTTGACCGAGTACTTATTGTGACTGAGCAGCACTTGTATGCAACGAGTGCTGCTCGGGCTGTCGACACAACGAATTGTCAAGTCACACCACGCACCTGACTCCCCTGGAGTTGCAAGCGCCCCATAGGCTACGGTCCTCGCTGGCCATCAAGCTGCAAGCTTGATTGTCACAATCGTCGTATTATAAAATAATTAAATATTATTGGCCAAATACACCCTTACCTTCTCATGGTTAGACATGGGACCAAGGTCGTCTTTATTTTTGCGGAATGATCTATGCAACGATTCCTTACTTGCCGCACTCATTGGTTTGCTTCCAGCGACCCTAAAACATAGGTGATGCTGTTACGAGAAAGCACGGACACCAAACTAACTGTGTCCACGAGATAACACGTAACAATAGACTTCCATGCCCACGGTAACATCCGGCCACCATCACGAATACAATTAGAGCGACGCCCAATTTCAATCGCCTCACCAATCTTGCGTGATACATAACATATTTAGTGTACCAGTAATCTTGCATTGCCATGAATGGAATGGGACGCGCTTAATATCGCAAGCATGCTCTGTCATCGCAGTTCCTAAGTGTCGATCTTGTACACGCTCCGTATGTGTTCCATTCCAACAATCTAGTGGAGACGTTTCACCCGGTTTCCCCTACTACCTACGCCTCATATACCCCCGGACTACCGGTCCTGAACATTAGGAAAAGGCGAAAAACTGTCCTAATGCTTAACTTCCGGCGTAATAGGCCTCCCGTGCCTATGTCCGTCTCCCCATAATGTCTGACGAGTACGCAGGACCCCTACATTAGTGCTACTCCTTCCTACTGCTTGCTGACTCTGCCTGCCTCCAACCACACCTATAGCTTCTCACCTATATATAGCGCGGATATTTTATACGTGAGTTTAACCGTATCGTTATTAGTATAAGTATTTTCATTCCTTAAAAGCATTATGGTTACGTGCACAGAAGAGTTATTTGCGCTATTTATAAAAAACTTACGAGAACGCGGTGTTGGCGTTCAAAAGGTTAGAAGACGTACTTGGAGATGAGAAATACTTCGTAACCAATGTTGAGGAAGAACATGACAAGACACGTGGGGATGGCGTAGGCGCTGTAGTTGAGGAAGTTGAACACGTCGGGGAGCTCTGTGGACTGGTCTGCGGCTCTGAAACATCGAGAGGGTTTCATCGTAATCATCATCGCCATCAACATCATCATCATCATTAACCTATCATCCCACTGCTGGGCACAGGTCTCCTCTCATGGATGAGAGAAAATAGGCAGTAGTCTCCACGCTGGCCCTGGGTTTAATAACTGGAGAAGCACTGGGAGATATCCATTATAGGGATAAGTTCGCCTTTGTACCTACTTTAATCGGGTCCATATTGGCTCATATAAACTTGATGTGTCGATTTTTTTTCCGGTAATACCGCTTTGTGATCGTAATCATCACTCTTCATAATTTTTGTTAGAAATTATTTGTATCACTACCATCGTTATTAATAATAATGAATTTTCCGAAAATTTCGACTCATAACATAATGTCATCACCGATATTATATTGGTTCACATAATGTTTTAAATATTGTTTTTATGAATAAAGTTATGGAACTTTTAAAATCCCATTACTCCGATAGTAGGACTGACAGGATTTGAGAAGTCCTTATAGTCCGATCAATCGAGCCAACAGGAAAAAAAAAAGACCTAAGGGATAGTTATGTAATTTTCCTAAGCTTTAGATCTTACAACATAACATCATCGTCTTCAGAGCGGTCTGTATCATCCTGGTACTATCGACAACACAGCTAACTGACCATCGGTGCACCTTAAGTGCATTGTAATAAGGTTCTATATAAACACAGGATGGTCAGTTAACAGTGTTGTCGTTTGTACAAAGATAGTTAAATAGATAATTAGCATACCCCGGGGTTTTGGGTGCGGGAATAACTTGAGAAAGAGTAGAGATAAACAGATAGGTTATATTGGTAAATAATCATATTGTGCCTAATGAATAAATACCTTCCTGCGAATTCTAAACAAACTACAATTTAATTTTAACTTAAGTAGCAGGGACCTACGAACAAAAATAACATGGAAGCATTCTGTCCCCTCAATTCTAGCGCAACGAAAACTGTGCCGCTGTGGGCGGTCCTTACAAACTGTGCCGCATACGACTTCAGTTTGACTGGGATGTCAGTGAGTGACGGACATGACGGACAAGAACGCGATTACTAACAAAATACAAGATTTATTCTAATTTAAGATGCCCTCATGTGTTGTTAAGTGGTGCAAAAACCATTCCGACCATTCGAAGGAAAATGGCATCACTTTTCACGCGTAAGTAAACCGATAACTTCAGTAAAACCTTTAAAATATATGATCACTTTTTCTCTATAGGGATGATATTATGCCAAATGAAGTAAGTAGATTATTTTATTAGGTAACTTATTGGATTTTAATTGGAGATGAGCCGACTTACTGAATTTTAACACCTTAATTATAGGTAATGTATGTACATGACTTAACAATGAAATAAATGAAATGACTACGGATTTTGCCGACAGGCCAGTCGGCCGACTCGTGGGTTTTTGAATTGCCGATTAATCGGCCGACTGGTTGGCAGTGCCGATCGTAGGTTTTTAGTTAAGTTCGAGCACAATCGGAAACGTTCGTGTTGCTTCGTCTCCCGCGTCATTTGTGCCGTTCATGTTTTGACCAGTTTTGTTTACATTATTATTTCGCTGGCGTGTTACGTGACTTGAAAAACAATAAAAAACGTACTAGTAACTTAACATTATACTGTATGATAACAATTACCTATGCCAACTTGAGTCTGTTTTATTTTATTACAATATTCTAACCTACATATTTGGTATCTTCAAAACTGCACAAATAATACATTAATTATTTGAATGGCTCTTTAATGTATGGCATAAACCTATCCATAACTGACAAACGGTGAACGGGCGTTGGCTGGGCGGGCTGCTGCTAGTGCGTGCAGCAAGAAGCTCATTGGCGGATAATGTTACTGATTGGTAGTTGTTGACAATCTATCTATTTCACTTACACGTAAGTGTTCACAATAGAGTAAAAGAGATGACTATTATTTTGTTTGTCATGTTCGGAGAAAGGCTCTGTATACGTAACGTCTTATTTAAATGTAAGTGTATTTGTGTTTGTGTGCTAACTGTCCCGATAAATTTAACGGCGAAGTACTGAGATGCGGCTTCCATGTTATTTTTATTCGTAGGCAGGGACTTTAGCATTTCTACCAAGCCCTTCGAGATAATAATAAAAATAATGTTAATTAATTACCTGCCGTCAATAGTATTTAACACGATTTTCAAAATAAACAATTAATATTTTTTCTACATTTGGAACAGTTAAGCTTCGGCGTCTAGCTGTAAATATCCATTTCAACAAACTAATAGGTTGATAATAAATTACTGAGCATTTATTTGATATCATACTAGATGTTATCCGCGGCTTCGTAAGCGTAGTTAAATTAAATATTTTCAAATAAATCAATAATTGAACGTATGTTTTTTTTGGGAACAAATATAATGACCACCAGAAAATACTTTGATACCCTCAAGCTTTCCTACCAAAAAAATGTACTGAACACCAAAAAAAGAATTCTACCATTACAATGGTACTACCTGTTTTAGTAACGACTGCACAATTAAATTGTATTCAAAGATCAAATTTAGTAAATGATTACCAAATTTAGTAACTGAGCACCTAATCTTAGCGAACAAATTAATACAATATTTCTACCTAAATAAGTCACTATGATTGCCATAAAATGTATGCATATTACCAAATAAAGCGATCGAAAGGTAAAAATAGCTACCAAAACCCGAATCAGCGTACCCCACTTCCACGTGGTCTTGTCTGTCTTACCCCTAGAGTGTATATAAAAGCCCGCGGAGACAGAAGCTTGCGAGGAGGTCCTGCGCACGTGAAACGAAGGGCCGACGAAGCAAGTTTCTGGCGGGAGCCCGGGCGGAGGGCGGGAGACTGATTTAGTTTTGGGTTAGCAATGATTAGTTGGGAGACATTTTATTTAATAGGATAGTAAGTTGTTATAATTTGGTTATCAATTAACATAAAAATGGTGATTAAATCTTGGCCCTCATTAACTATTTTTGGGTTAGCAATGATTAGTTGGGACACATTTTCTTTAATAGGATAGTAAGATGTTATAATTTGGTTTTCATTTAACATAAAAATGGTGGTAACATTTTGGTGATCATTTACTATTTATGTGTTAGCAATGATTAATTAGGAGACATTTTCTTTAAATAGGATAGTAAGATGTTATTATTTAGGTTATCATTTCACATTAAAATGGTGAAAAAAAATTAGGTGCTCAGTTACTATTTTTGGTCGTCAAAAGTATTTTTTTTGTGTTCATATTTTACTATATCTGGTGGTCCGTTAAACATATGCCGTTTTTTTTTGTATTTTTTTATTCAATTAATTATTCAGTAGGTAAGTATACATTCTGTTATTTAATACATACCTATTCTTTGGCTTATGTCATTCATTCCCGCACCCAAAACTCCGGGGTATGATAATTAGTGTGCTAAATCGTGTTAAATACACATATTCACATTTAACAGCATATACATAGTTTACTGCAGTACCTACTGTTGATAAGTACTTCAGTACGAGGAATTTCCAAGCTTTCTCTAGCTTTTGTGCTAACGGTACTTTCGAAGTGTATACTAATTGCGGTTTGATAATACGAGGAGTGAGCACCAGGCGGGCTGATGTCCTGACCGGTCACATTGGCACTCTTTGGGGGAGGCCTATGGCCAGCAGTCGACGTCTTTCGGCTGATATAATGAATGATGACGGATTAGGATGATATTGTATTATATTTTGCATGTGAATAACATATTCAATTGTTAGTTCTGTTATGCCTGAAACACAGGGTATCCTAGCTCAGGCACTCGTTTTGCCTTCAATTATTATTAAACATACGTAAAGGAGGACTTACTCGCAGAACAATGATCTCATCTGTATAGTATTTATGGATGCATGCACGATGCACATGCTACCTGGAAGCAGAGACCTACGTTAATAGCGAAAGTGAAAGCAGATAATTAACAAGGCTCTGAAAAGGAATATGTATACAAAAACCGGCCAAGAGCGTGTCGGGCCACGCTCAGTGTAGGGTTCCGTAGTTTTTCGTCCAGAAATTATTTTGTAATTTTTTTCAAAAACTATTCAACCTATGAAGTTCAAAATAGTTTTCCTAGAAAGTTTTTATAAAGTTCTACTTTTGATATTTTTTTCATATTTTTAAAATTTATGGTTCAAAAGTTATAGGGGGGGGGGGACACATTTTTTTTAACTTCTGGAGCGATTATCTCCAAAAATATTAAAATTATCAAAAAATGATTGTTGCAAATACCTATCCAAAAATATATCACACGTAAGGGTTGAAATGAAAAAAAAAACACTCCACGTTACGTATAGGGGAGGTACAGTCAGCATCATATAGTTAGTAGCAGCCAAAGTAGCCAAATATATCGGAACACGTCTTTATTACTATAGGAATAAGGAAGTGTGACGATATATTTGGCTACTTTGGCTGCTACTAACTATGTGATGCTGACTGTACACTAATAAAATAAAATAAATCACTATTTATTTTACCGCTTTGTCGGCGTGATTGATATACATATTTGCACCAAATTTCAGCTTTCTTGTGCTAACGGTTAATGACAGAGCGGACAGACGGACAGACAACACGAAACTATAAGGGTTCCTAGTCGACTACGGAACCCTAAAAACTACAATAACAGGATATAGAGGGTATACTGTTCAAACGGGGCAGTGAGGCAAAATCCAGAATTACAAGAGGTACGGAAATTTGCGCTTAGCAGTCAGTCTGATTTTAGAAAAAAAAAACTGCATTCAAAGATTTGCAAAAATCCCTCATACGGCCGAGCATCGGACTCTGTCAAATCTGTCTAAAAATTCGAGTTCGATTTTTTGCTTAAATTAATTATTTACATCCAGCGGCCTTTAGACCTTGCTAAATGCAGTGCACTAACTGGGGGAGGGGAGATAAACCATCTCGCTCTAATCAGCGAGTGGAGTGCAGTAAGTGCACTGCATTTAGCCATGTCTAAACTCTAAAGACCGCTTAACCATTATCGCTGTGGAATCCTCACCCTACAACAATCAGAGGAAAATTCCGTATTTCATAGTTTTAGTTACAGAAAGGGAGTTCCCCATACTTTTTTATAGCATTGTAATTATTTATCATGTGGTAATATCTTGAGGTAAATATACCTTTACGCCAGTTCTTCTCCATACAGAGATTTTCTTCCCGAACAGGTGGTAGTTTGTCCACATTCATATAGGTGCATGTAATAAGCCTAAATAACTTGGGCTAAGTATGACTTTGGCTATGCCATGCCAGTTAGTACGGGGAGATGCGACGACGTCTAAAACTTAACGAAATAGGTAAATTTGTAGGTTATTTATTTTCATAATTTTTTTTTCCATATCTCAGGACCATGGGGTCCCGGACTTTTGGAAGGCATGCGTGGGGCCGAGGCCAACAGCGCAGAAGCCCTTTAAAACAAAAATAATCTAAAGCGAGGGATACACATGGCGGATACCATCTCCGAGCGCCAGGTGCAAAGACTATTGCAGTGCAACACTGTGCTGCGATGGAAACTAAGGTCATGGGTTATTGGGGTGAATGGTGGGTGGTCTGGAAAATGGGTTATGGGAGGAGACTAGCGGACACCTGCCGTGACAATAAGTCTCAAAATTGTGAAAAGGCAGGCGGTGACGCGCCAACTCGCTAAGTGGGCCCCACAAACATTCGCACGCACAGTGCGACAATGGAGCAACACGTCTGAGCGGCTGTGAGGTTGTCGAGAGGCAAGTCTGCGGTGCACCAAATCAAGGTAATCCGTTCAAGGGCCGCCGGCGTTATAAATAATAATAATAAATAATAAATATTAGGGGACAATCTTACACAAATCGACCTAGTCCCATAGTAAGCTCATTAAGGCTTGTGTTATGGGTACTAGACGACGGTATATATAATAGATATAAATACTTAAATACATGGAAAACTTCCATGACTCAGAAACAAATATACATGCTCATCACACAAATATTTGCCCTTACCGGGATTCGAACCCAGGACCTTCAGCTTCGTAGGCAGCGTCACTACCCACTAGGCTAACCGGTCGTCAAAACAGTCGTTATGACATTTTACACTTCCAACCTGGGGCATAGGTTCCGCTCTTGCGACTCCACTCTGGCCGGCCGGTTAAGGAAAGCACAGAGGCGAGCGCCAGATCACTCGGGCCCTCTGGAGGCAAGGGGTCCGCGGTGTCGCCACTCACCGTCAGCTCGCCACAAGCTGCCCCCACGGCTCATCATTATTATTAATATTTTTTTTAATTTGAACTGTTTGTTTCAATAATAAATAGGGATTAAATTACAGTCTTAACTACTAATCTTACATTTAAAAGATTTTTTGAGTTAAGGAGGCTGCCTTATATAACTTTTATCTTAATTAATTAGGTAACTATATTAATTTTATACAGTATGGTAATGGTAAGTACCTTTATTGTTTATGTCTTAATTTCAACATATGTCAACGTGTTTTACTACATGTTTGACCCTCAATGTTACGTATTAGTCCAGCTAGCGGTACGCCAAAAAAAGCTGCAAAGGGTGTTAAAAGAATAAAAATCGGAACGATTGATCTTTAAGCCATACGAATCAATTTGACCCGTATAGCACGAAAAAAAAAAAAAGAGAGGAGTTATGACATCTTTTTTTGTATGGGAAAATATACCTAAAATGCTATGTAATTAATAGCCTCATATCCAACCCCTGGCTGAATATGAGGCTGGAGGAGCCCAAACTTGGTATGTTTTCAAAATGGATTTAAGTTTAATTTAAAACAAGTGACTGAAATATAATGATATGATACTCGTATATTTTTAGAATCGGCTTAGTATGCCCTTTCATTAGATACCACACGATAGGTTTTAGAACATTTTTTTCCCATAAAAAACAAGATTTCGTCATAACTCCTCGCCTTTTTTGTTTTTTTTTTGTGCTAGGTGTCAAATTGATTCGTATGGTCTAAAAATCAATCGTTCCAATTTTCATGCTTTTAACACCATTTGCAGCTTTTTACTGAATTTGGGGGGTTGCACTATATTAGCTGATCCGGAAATCTATTTCCAGGTAGGATACAACTCCAGTCTCTATTCCCATATTCATTACTTTTACATTACTTTTTCCCACCACAAAGGTGGGAAAGATAAACTACGAAGACGATTCGATCTTATTTTTTTTCTTTGAATTGGTTATATTGTTTTGTAATGTGTTATAATAGCTAGTTTATAATTATTAAATAGATTTTCAAAATTTGTATTCGGCCGGCGAAGCGCCAGAACCGACTTTTGAAGGATATTTTTTTTAGAATGAAGTTGCTCTCCTTCCCGTTCTATTAGACTTTACTTAAATGTAATTTGAATAACATGTATGGAAATATTGCGTATAGGAAAATAAGAGATCGGAAAAAAAAATATTAAAAAAATTTCTTCCGTTAAAAATCACAAACCGGTACCTAATTACGCGAAAGTTTTGCGAGTGGTAAAATGTGAATCTATGAAATTAGTAGTATATATAAATTACTGGAAAAATAAGCGTTCGGAAATTTTTATACAAGAAAATTTAATTATAGGGAAATCCATCTAACAAATCATAGGTTCTTCCATAGCTTTCTATACCATAACCTATGACAGAATCAGCCAGGGTCATGTATATGTAGAAGTCTAAGCGTGTTGTAAAGGACTATGTTTAATAATACATAGTTTTGACAAATAGACCTAAGTTTTTAATGGCTCCTCTACATGATGGCCCATCCTATGGCCCAGCGCTATGGCCATGCGATGGTTGAACGCCACTACACGATGGCGACATTCAGTTGTGATCGAATCGTTTTGCAAGATGGACGTCGAAGCGTTAGCCGCTGCGGCATTGTACCTGTACGCCACGTACCATATAATTCCTAAAACTTTATTGTTTCGTGTCGAGGCCACGTACACGTCATTTTCTATAAAAATAAATACACAGCACGAACGTCCACGCTGAACCGCGCCCTGCGGAATGGGCCACGTGTAGATGCGTACCGTCATCGCTAGCCCACTCCCTTTGTTGTGCGGCAGAAAAACCCACACCGCGGCCATCTCATCGCCATCCCGCCGCGCCATAATAGCCGCTCCACACGATGGGCCATCCTGACCCATCATACAGGGCGCAACTATGCGTTAAAGGGAGTAATACATATTTATGTCTCGTTCTACCGCATAGCCGCGTCCTGTATGATGGGTCAGGATGGCCCATTGTGTGGAGCGGCCATCAGCCATCCGACACCACTACTATCTCTACAGGTTGGCCCATCTTACTGGGCCAGCATGATGGGCCATAATGTAGAGGAGCCATTACATAATTGATCTACATGTGGTTAAACTTGTCGCCAATTTTTAGTCCAAGGTAAGTATGTCCCGTTACAATTTCAAGCTGATAGTACAGTTACATAGCGCCTTAGTTAGAGACGTGCCGACACTTGTGCTCGTGGGCCACGATCTTAGGCGTAGCGTTCACTTTTTATATGGTGAGTGTATATTATTATTATTATATATTATATTATTATGTTTGCACCAATCTTTTTAAGACTGTAATAGAATATCATTTCCGTACTCAGCTATCAATTCCCATACATAAAATTGAGAAATACGGCATTTCCCTGTGACCAAAGCACCGACAGTTCATCCTTCCTTAGGTACCACAGATTTGTGTCTGCTTTGCGTATTGCGTTGGCAAGACTGGGGCGTCTTCTTCGACTGAACGAATATAATGTACCTACAGGTACATTTTATTCAGATATTCGTTAGTTGCTGTAATGTACTCGTAGTTTGTTTCTTGCGCTATTTTTTCTTTCTAAACCACTTACCGAGTAAAGATGAAATTGCAATGGCATTGCATAGAACTTTCGTAAGCGCTTCGAAATTGACTTCGTTCTTGACGCCCTATAAAAAAACATAAGCATTTAATACATTCATACAAACCTATTTAAGAAAGATCACCACGATTCTTGCGACACAGAGACCATCATTATTGTACGATATGACACCCGGCACGTATCTATTCAGAATCAGCCTCGTAGTCGCTAGTCAGATGTAGTCAGAGGATTGTGAGGCAGTCAGATCTAACCAGAGGACTGTGAGACTAGTCAGATGTAACCAGCGGGGCTAGCACATACTCGTGACTCAGATCGCGACTCGAGATAAGTCTCTCGCAGCTGTCAGATATGTCGCCTTCCGCAGCAAAACTTGCCGCCGCGACAGAGTCAGTCACGGCGAGAATTCAAAGTTGGGCTTTTCCATTCATTATTTTGTGAGCGTCAGGATACATATACACCCGCCGTACATCAACAAATGGAACTGCGGTATACGTCAGGAGTTAGTGCTAGCAATGTGCCAAATGTGCGCCAGAATTCGTGCAATGTGCTCTTTAAACTCCAGAGATATTTAAGAAATTAATAACGCCCGCCATCCTGACATCAGGTTGGCGGGTGCATTTCCAGTTCTAGCTAATGGCTGGCTGCTGGGTGAAAGTACTGCCTAAGGTTAGTGCTCGCAATGTGCTTCCACATGTATGAAGCACAATAAAATTCAGAAAGCCGTTAAAGAGTAATATGGAATTTAATAAATATATAAACGCCTGCTTATTTGAAGCACATTGCGAGCACTAACCATAGTAGGGAGCCATTAGCTAGAACTGGAAATGCACCCGCCAACCTGACGTTAGGTTCCCGTTGGGTAAGCCTCAGTTCATATTATAATTATTCGCAATTGGCCTTAATTGCCCGACTAATACTGAGGTATACGTATTACGTATACCTCGTTTTTTAGCCCTATGTATAAATATACTTACCTTCAAAGGTTCCAGAGCCCCCACAACATATGTAATGATTGCTTCTGTGGTTAAATCCCTTTCGGCAATCGCAGAAACACAAAACGCCGCAAAACATGACTTTAAAAGCAGTCTGTAAATAAACGACAGTTATTTTGATCGCTTTTCAAAGTACACTTTTCGTGTCCCTGGCGTTCTAAGCCCTAGTACGCACTAAGCGGCTAGCCGCGTTCGGTTGCGGCCAGCCGCTTAGTGCGTAGAGGTTTTGCGTTTGCGGTTTCATATGTTTTGTCCAACCGCACGGCAAGCCGCACGCGGCTAGCCGCTTAGTGCCTGAGGGTCTTAAGAACTAAGCTAGGTCCATACTTATCTGACGTCCTGCACTCTGACGCGCTCTCACGCGCGCACATTCATTTGACATATTATTTTCAATAATGTTGCATGCCAGAATCATTCATTGTGCCATAAACGTTTCTTGTCAAAATTTTAAATGCAATAATTTTACAAAATAATTTTATAAAAAAACAAAAATTCTGCGAGCCGTTCTAATATTGTGAATGTTCGGTTCTCGCTTCGCTCGCTGATGATTTTATTGCATATAACCATTAAGGGTTGTAAAGTTTATGGTAAATTATATCATGGCATATGATATTATGGAAAATAACAATTCTGTCTTATACATGGTAAATAACAGTTATGACAAATGGTAAACAAAATGATGGCCTTTCAATATTATGACAACTGAAATTATGGCAAATAAAGGTATACCATCCGGCCCTCATCCACACGGGCCGAAACCACGCGGCGAAATGCATGCAAAAACAAACAGATAAAATGTAATTTATTTTAAACTAGCTTCTGCCCGCGAATCCGTCCTTAGGGGATGATTACGGGGATAAAAACTATCCTATGTTATTCTCCATCCGTTCAACTATCTCCACTTAAAAAATCACGTGAAAGACGGACAAACAAACACATACACTTTCGCATTTATAATATTAAGTATGGATGGAATGTACCTATTTGAATTTTCAATAACTGACACGGCCTTTTAAATGCCTCTGGGCGGCTAGACGATAACCGCTAGCACACCAAGCGATAAGACAAGCTATAAAGATTGTCGTATCGCTTGTTTACTTGGGGTTGCACGCCGAACAGGTATTTACTTGGGCGGTGTGTTGGAGTTGACGCCCTTGGCCAGGAAGCCGCACACCAGCCGCTTGTCCAAGCCGCAGTTGTTGACGAGCAGCAGCAGCCAGCCACCCAGGAAGAACAAGGATATGTTTTCCTGACAAACATTCTTATGTTATTAACTCCAAATGGCTCATAACACACCATAACTATTGCATTCATAAATTGTGACAATGAGATCAATTCAAATTGTTCATATCATTCAGACTTGAGCCGAAATCTTAGTCCTTCTCAGGTGTATCTAACATACCCCTTCTGTTAACACCGTATTCGCACTCTCCTAAATCTCCAATGTAACAAAAAAAAGACCCAGTTTAACGTATTCTGTACAAGTGTCATCATCATCATCATCACCATATGAGAAGAAAGACGTCCTGCGCCACCCGCATTCAGCGGACAAAAAGCGGTGTATAAGTATATCTGTATTTTATTCCGAACCAAATGGCAACCGGGCAGGGGGTGACAGGCGTTGACCTGTTCGGAGCACTCCTGAACCCGAATCCGAAGTGACTTCCTTACAAAGAATACTAGCTACACCTGGGAAAGCTCAATAAGGCCAATCAAAGTCCATTTTTAGGGTTCCGTAGTCGTCTAGGAACCCTTATAATTTCGCTTTGTCTGTCCGTCCGTCCGCGGATAATCTCAGTAAAAGTTAGCACAAGAAAGCTGAAATTTGGTACTAATATGTATATCAATCACGCCGACAAAGTGGTAAAATAAAAAGTGATTTATTTTATTTTATTAGGGTACCTCCCGTTTTGTTGTGTGTTTTTTTTTCATTTCAACCCTAACGTGTGATATATTGTTGGATAGGTATTTAAAAATGAATAGGGGTTTGCAACAATCATTTTTTGATAATGTTAATATTTTCGGAGATAATCGCTCCAGAAGTTAAAAAAAATGTGCCTCTAACTTTTGAACCATAAGTTTTAAAAATATGAAAAAAATATCAAAGTAGAACTTTATAAAAACATTCTAGGAAAATATTTTTTAACCTAACCTAACCTATCAAAGGTTGAATAGTTTTTGAAAAAAATTACAAAATAATTTCTGGGTGAAAAACTACGAAACCCTACACTGAGCGTGGCCCGACACGCTCTTGGCCGGTTTTTGAGTTTTATAAGGAGCAAATAACAATACAATTTAGGTGGCAACCATGCGAGTCCGGAAATGTACTTACGTTCGTAAGAGCGCCACAAACCGCCCCGCTCGACAGGATGCCACTCATGGGGGCAGCGAACACCGGCAGCAGAGCGCAGCCCCCCACGGGGATTGGCAGTATTAGCATGATCGCGGCCATCGACAGCCATATTCCCAGCATAAGGTGAGGGCTTGCCTGACAACGTAAAAGGCAGATAAGTGCTGCGGCGCTCCGAAAGCCGCAGATAGGCCAACTTGACCGCAAAGACAAGCTGGCCACCGTCTACATAAAAGGAGAAGATTAAAAGCCGAGATGGCAATATAATGATCGGCTTATTATTATAAGTCGCGACAGAGGCCGCCAAGATGGGCCCCGTCCTGATCTGGCCATCGCCACACGCAAAATTAATGCAAGCTAGCGGCACTCTAATAGTCAAACTGCACCTTTTGACTTATCTGTAGGTACGTTTATTATCAGACATCGGATTCCGTGGGGCGAAACTTCTTGACAGCTAGGGACTTCCTATATCGATAAACCCATTTATCGATACTAGTTCTAAATACTAGTGATCACACAAAGGTTTGCTTATAAAATATTTTTTTATTAAAAGAGTATTATATAATAAAATAAGAACTAAATTTTCCTCTTCTCTTTTTAAAACGTTTTTAAAAGTTTACTCGTCACAATTTATTTCTTCATGACTGTCCCATCTATTGTTGTTAAAGTAAACTACCAGAATTTTTTCCATATTTTCGGGCGTTAAGCGTCTCCGTCTTGGCTGAAAAATCCATTTCAGGTGGCTAAAGGACTTTTTAATTTCTGTGGAGGTTATAGGAGCATAGCAAAATTTCATAAAGTGATCAATGGTATTTCGTTTATTTATCGGTTGTAATGTAACTTCTTTACCTTTTAATAACAAATTGATTTTTTCCATTGTGTTGTACCCGGAGTTTTTGTAAAAAACGTTTTTAAATTTATCGTATACGATTTTCCCCTTTTTGTCCAAAAATATTTTAGATAATGCAGACTGTACCTTCTTCACTATTCGCACACCAAAGTCTAGAGACAAATTTGTTGCTTGTAATTTCTTTATCGACTCTTGAATGATATTTAGATTGTCGGCAATAAGTTTAAGTTCACCCTGAAGAGAAGATTTATTTAGTGCAGCCTTGGCCAATTTAACTTTCCCATCTGATGCAGAAAATGTATGCAGAACTCGTCTTATATCTTCAAAATATTTAGCGTAATAGTTTGCTGCTTGCAACCATGTGCCCCATCTTATAATGGTTGGTTGCGGCGGTAGAGGTACATTTGGTAACATATTTTTAAATACATTGATTCTCTTGGGACACTTCAAAAATACTTTTTTGACGGATGATATCAAGTTATTAACATTTGGAAACAGATATCTAACTTTCTCAGCAACCCTATTTAATCCGTGAGCTGCACATGTTACGTGAGTCATATTTTGAAAAACTGAATCCAGTTTCTTACCCATTTTTATCATATAAGGTGCTGCGTCAGTCACCAACAATAGCACTTTTTTGAAATTATCGCTATTTGAATCACAGCACCAAAAATTTGATAGGGACGTTATAATCAAATTTGCAATAGTTTCATTATTTGTCTGCTGTAAACATTTACTTGCAATAACATACGGCCGACTTGGTGTGCTGTGAGAAAGTTTGCCAATGACAACATTTGCAATTTGGTCACCGTTAGAATTTGTAGTTTCATCTACCGACACGTAGATGTAATTGTTTCCAATTTCGTTCCTAATTTGTTGATACGTTTCATTATAAATTGGAGAAAGATAATTTTTTCTGATAGTAGATTCCCAAGGCACTGAAAACTTCCCATATCGTCCAGAAATGCAATTTTGAATAAAACCATAAAAATTTGGATTTTCTAATTGATACCACGATATATTGCAGGCCACCATGAACATAGTAAGCTCTTTGTAGAATTTATATTTTTCTTCTTGAATACTTGTATGTCTTCCGGTTTTCAAGTGCCTAGCAAGAGAATAACTTTTGCGATGAAAGGTCACTTGACATTGGCTACAGCGTAGCTTAGACCCGCGTTTAATTATTTCAGGATGCTTTTTAAGCAAGTCTTCTATTTTTTGAAGAGGCATTATTTATTTTCACTCATAAATATAAAATCTGTAATAAATAGCACGTGTTTACAAATGAGAATGACAGTGTCTGATGACATTGACAAGTATTGTTTCATAGTGAGTGTCTAAGTAGGTAAGGTACTTCTATTTCATTATCTGAAGAGGTTAAGATAATGGGTATCAACTATTTTATAATGCAATCGGTACTAGCCTTATCTATGTGTAACCTACCGATTATTTTAGACGCTATGTATGAATTTCATACTGGTCTTCAGAACAATAGTTACGAAAAACACACACAATGTTGGGGGCGGTCACTAGTATATAGAACTAGTATCGATAAATGGGTTTATCGATATAGGAAGTCCCTAGCTGTCAAGAAGTTTCGCCCCACGGAATCCGATGTCTGTTTATTATAGTGCATTAAGCTTTGTGAAGAAGCGCTTGAAATGAAACCAAATGCGCGGGGGAGGCTTGCGGTCTGACCTATAATCCCACGCAATAATGTGAACAATGGAGTGTCCGTTACGTAACTTTATATGTATACGTAGGCAACTAAGTTTCTTTAATTTGTAAACTATTTTTAGCCATATCCATATCAAGTCACGTGTCCGTCTTACGAATTTTCATACTCTCGAATCTCACGGTCACGTGACATCTTACGGTCACGTGACCTGTGGCGAGTTTATCAATTTTTGCCCATCACAAAAAGTGCACAGCAACGCTAAAGAAGTTTTCACTTCAAAAAAGATTTACCTGTTTGTTATCGGTAAACACTCCTGATATTATGATCATCGCTAGAGCGCCAATTAACCCCCTCCAGTTATTCTTGAGAGCGTTCAAACAACCGCCGCAAGTTGTGACAGGTTGCCTCTCCTCTTTTCTCCCACTGTGTACAAAGTGAAAATGTTACGAAACTGAATTAGTACCTAGGTATCGCTTGCCACTAAATAATATAAATCTGCCGTGTTAAGCTTGGGAAAGAGACCTGTCAACTCGTGTACAGTCAACATCATAAACAATTAAACATATATTCACTTTTCAGGCAAGCAATAAGCACCTTGAACCACCTAGAATGTTAGACATGTGTATGGTACTGACTGTGCACTGTGACGAAAGTATATCACAGACTAGCTGCCCGCACGGCTTCGCCCGCGCGAGCAAACAACGCAGGCAAATTAAATCCGCGAGATAAAATAAAACTAATAACAGTTATAACCATCCACAAATTGGATAAGTAGTACCCATTAGGTACATACAAACTTATAAACTTACAAAGCTACAATCACCCAGACTCTTTATAATATCAGTATAGATAAAATATGTCTCTCTCTTCCCATTCCTATCGCAGCTAGATATTTCTATATCGTTCTGTTCTCTATGACTAATACGTTCTGCATCCTCATGAATAAAACTCATACTAAAACCTAATCAATGCACTTTAAGCGCATTCATCACCAAACATCACATCATCATAGTGTTATTCCCGGTTGTGCTCTGAAGGAGCTCGGGCTCCGCTTTGACACCTAATCCCAATATTTGGCATAGGCACTAGTTTTACGCAAGCGACTGCCATCTGACCTTCCAACCCAGAGGGAAAACTAGACCTTATTGGGATTAGACCGGTTTCCTCAACCACCAAACATCATTTACAAAATAAATAAATAGGTACATTTGTTTATATATGAAAATAACTAGCTGAAGTAAAAAATAAATCTTTGACTTACAATATTGACCATCTGGAAAGAGAAAAAGGAAAACATGAGTAGGTAACAATGAAAATGTGATCAACATAAAACATAGATAAATTCAATTGAAAAAAAAATGCCTGACACATTGAATTTTTTGCTAAATGATACGCGTAGATGGTGTCAGGCCTGCCCCCCTTGCCGCTTCGTTCGACTCTACTTAGTTCTCGCGCACTTCCGAGGTGCACCCCACGTGAACACGGTTGCCAGTAGCACTCATTTGCTGCACGTCTATTAGCATGGGACGGCCGCGACATACTCTCGATTTTTATCGCACTATACCTCTTGTTCTAAGTTTTCTAATAAGAGAGAGACGGATAGTGCGAGAAAAATCGAGAGAGCTCGCGCGCCGTCTCGTGCTAGCCGTGCTGGTACTTAGTCAAGGGCTCCTGTCCCTCGACATGAGAAGACTTGTTTTATAATTTACTTTAAAAACAAAGTTTTAACCGACTTTAATTTAGTACTCCGCCAAGCCACGAGAACATTTCCACATTTATTTTCCAATTTACCACATGAACTCATTTCCGAGAGCAAATGCGTTGATTATTAGAGAAAAAAACCCAATCGCTGTATGTGGCCCGATAATATTGAGGACTTCCGTCGATTCCACAAGGATCACCTTTGGCACTTCAATAGCCGCTATTTCAACGGAATCTTATCAGAATCGGTAACGTACTTTTGTACTTTTAAGAACATAATTGAGGAATTCCATAAGTCATCTGTGGTCTTCATCATCAATTCCACTCCACCAAATTTATGATTTCCGTGTGTAAATATACGAGATATAATAGAAAATACCAAAATCACTACACGCGTGCCTAATATAATTGAGGAGTTCCCTCAATTCCTAATGGATCCCATCATCCAACTGATTTAAAAAAAAAATGGGATCCACCTGGAAGCGGCTCATCAATGACGGAGTTCTGAGGTTCTGAGGTAACAAACATTGAAAATAATAATAATAATAATACAACTGAATTGAGAACCTCCTCCTTTTTTTTGAAGTCGGTTAAATAAACCACCACGTTGACACGCAAATGTGACGTAGCGACCCTAAACTAGACGAGAGAGTAAGAATGGAAGAAAGATACATTTATTCGTGACAAACACAAGGCAATTTACATACATTAACATACCTATACAGTTGCGTAATTTGCCACGAAATGGTCGCAACTCAGCGTAATGCTGGCAGAGCCAGCGCTGGTCTTCCGTTGCGACCATGAGTACCTACGTGCTGTGCAGTTGAGCGCGATGCTACCATTTCAGTTTTATACCCGTCAAACGTCGCTTCGAACAGACGGTGGACCTTCTGTGCCTACTTAATTACTATTATAAATTATTTTGACTATGAAGTCGACCGTTAGGCCCGGTTCGCACGAGCGCTTTTTCAACGGGCGTTAAAAAAACGTTTACGGAGTTCCGTTCGCTAAAAGTCGATTTAACCTCCAACGCCCGACGTTGAAAATCGAACACTGCTCGATAAAAAAGCGCCGCGCTTTATAACCGCCTTCGTGTGAATAAGTAAGGCTGGAAACAGTGCTCGACCGACGGTCAGCGCGTATGGTCGGTCGGGCGTAGCTATCGCTGTAGAAAGCATATACGGTGCGTTCAGACCGATGCTCACCGTCAGCGCGTATGCGGCCATAGTAAAACGCGCGCGACCGACCATACGCGCTGACGTCGGTCGAGCACTGTTTCCAGCCTAAATAGTTATCAATTTGTGTCATTTGAATGTTTTTATCGCCCGTTGAAAAAGCGCTCGTGCGAACTAAGTAGTAGGGCTTAGTCGCCGCAGAGTCACTGGCGGCCATTGGCATATCCGTCATCAGACGTACATCGTAGCTTTTGCTAGTTTCGTGTTATTTTTGCGAAAAAGTACAATTTTATTTACTGTCAGCATTAGTACTGCAAAATAATATTGTTTAAGTAATTTAGATAATAAATATAGCAATGAGAAATACTTACAAGGCTCCCATTTTGTTAGAAGATTATATTTTCTACGCACTTTTATAACACACCATCGTCACACATCTCCGAATGTCAAGTTTGCAAACGTCAGTAATGCCTTAAGAAAAAATATAGTTTCGAATTTCGAACACTCTTCTTGTGACGTGGCCATAATTATAAAATGATGACTAAAAAGTTAGTCTGTTTTAGTCTAGGACCACTCTTATTGTTGGGAAAACTGGTCAGCAGCGAACGAAAAAAGCATAGAAGTCTAACTAGCGCCGTAAAATGGCACCACAGAAAGGGTAGTGTATTTGCATTCATGAAATGAATGCATGCATTACGAAAATATTAAATTACACGTGAAACTGTTGGTAAACGTAAAACTAAATGTCACGAAATTAATTTCACGGCACTAATTTCGTAATGTAATTCCGGCTTAATACTCGTATTTTATTCCGAATTTGCTAATTCCTATTTTCAAACCTCCGAATTCCATAATTCCTAAGACTTATAATTTCGATTACTAAAAAATACGAATTTTATTTAACCGAATTTCAGAATTCCGATTGTTTATTTAACCGGTTTTTATAACTCCGAAGAATGAAAAGCGCAGAGTCATTGGCCCGAAAAACAATAAGTACCTATTCCGAAATTTCATCGCTTATTTGGACAAATGACATTCGGCGAAATGAATTTCGTGTTTTTCATAATCGGAATTTTATTTATTAGGAATTATGAAATTATTTTTTTTGAATCCCGGTTTTATACCTACGATTCCTATTTCCTGTAAAGAATAATATAGAAAGGTGCAAGGTTACTTCCAAATAGTTTCAGAGAGACTAAGGCAGGTCGGTGTAGATGTAGGTACGACGACGAGCGAAGCGAGAAGGAGTGTTAGAAAGAACCGCGAACGTACAGCGCGCGAGGCGAGCGGCATCGGCCGGCGAAGCGCCAAAATCGAACACTTGTTTTAGTAAACAAGTGTTCTATTCTGGCGCTTATATATGTCAATATTAGGCAGTCCTAATATTATGTATACGTACAATGTGCAAAGACTTATGTTTCCTTTTGATGTTGTATGTTTTTTTACCAATAGGAACTTTTGTTAAGTCAGATTTATTATTAGTCGGTGTAATGATATTCGGAATATTGTAAATCGGTATTTTACTAATCGGAATTAGTATTTCGGACTATTATTCAGTCGGACTTCTTATTGTTCTGTGTATTGAAAATCGGAATTTTGATCATAAAGAATTGGAATTGTTATACTAGGCATTTTAATACATTCGGAATTATAAAAGACGTTATTTCCAAATTCGTGATTCCGACTTTCGGAATTTAGTTCTTCGTGTTTATGTAGTGTACCCGTCGCCCACAGGAGGCACCCTCGCGTCCCCGCTGACTCGCCCGCTGGCGCGCGTGCTCGACAGCATCGTGGGCGACCACAAGCTCACCTGCGCCGTGTTCACGGGCATCCACGCCACTTTCTCGCGGGGCGACTTTACATCTGTTGAAGGTATTGTCATATACATAAGAATTTTAAAATAGTATTTTACAGTACATATGGTGCTACTTTCCCGCACTAGTGCGGAATAGAGCACTTTTCATGCATATATCGAAACTTTAAAGAGCCATATGTACAGTAAAACGTTGTACGATACACGTGCGAATAGGTAATTCGCAACTCGTGTCGATTTAAAACACTCCCTTCGGTCGTGTTTTAATTTATCACCACTCGTTGCGAATTTCCTATTTTTGGCACTTGTATCGTAAATAACTATTTCACAATTGTGTTATAATAGAGAGCTTTTTAGTCGAGTACCGTGTTTAGGCCACGAAGCTTGCTGAGTGAGACGACATTAAAAAGCTTGATTATGACACTATTGTGAACAATACTTTTTGTACGAGTTCATTAAAATTAATAATTTAAGTCATTAATACGAGTACGTATATAAGAAAACTAAATATCGTAAGTACTATAATTATTGTCTAGTTCTACTATTGTAAAGGCTCTTTGACTTTTCAGGTAGCAAGGTAAGTGTGGCTTCCTCTGCCATATTAGTTATTTCTAAGATGTTTCGCCACTGTCACTACTCATTTTCTTAATTTTTATTTTAACTTTTGAAGTTTAGCTTTGAAAAGAAAAGTTATGACGCGACGCTGCTACGCACGTTCCGAAACGCCATAGATCGGCAATCTTGTATCGGATTGAGTCTCCTTATACAAGGACACATATTATTGAAATACGAAGTCTATTTTACAAGCTTTTATTTAGTTTCATCTGTCCCGTTGTCTGTCTGTCTGTAATCAAATCTTGCAAGTTAAATTTGACCCACTTCCCGGTGACCGATTGAGCTGAGATTTTGGGTATAAGTATTGTTTGGATGACGATTCAATATTATGGTAGCATCGAGCTGATCTGATGATGGAGACAGAAGGTGGCCACGGGAATTCAGTACTTAACCGACGTAACCCCGTTGAGTTTGGGCTTGTTAGAATCGTCTCAATGAGTAGTTGATGATGGTATACAGAAAAGTACAGTCGGCAATAAAAGCTTGAACAAAAATGAAATTTATAACTGAAGCTTGTTCAATTTTTTTTCGGTTGTCTAGAGCGTATCGAAAAAGTTATTTCGGTTGTTTCGGAAGTAACATCAGACTATTCAACGATGAAAAGTGCAGTTGCAGTATTCTCTATGAAATCTTAATACACAGATTTTAATCGACGAGTACTGAGTGGGTTTATTAGCTAAACTGAAGTGTAATACTAATAGCATAATTGGTATGTACAAAGGTGAAGGAGTATTTTTACAAGCTTTTTATCATTAATCATAATAGGTATGTCTTCACGTAACAGAATAAACAGTATTTAATAAAAATATAGCATTCAAATTATCAAAGTAATCAAAACACTAATGTACGAAGAATAATCAAAATCATTAAACGGTATCAAAATAAATTAATCAGGAATCATAAAAATGTATCAATATTATAGAATGTTCTACATTTTAAGAACATTTTCAATGTAACACTGAGAAAAGAATGCGAAGGAGGAGCAACGGAGAATATTTGTAATTGTATTTGTAAGTGTATAAAGGGTTGGCGACGCGTTTGTGATTCTTCTGGAGTCGCAGGCGTCCATAAGCTACGGTGTCTGCTTACCACCAGGCAGACCGTAAGCACGTCGGCCACCGTCGACGTACTTATTAAAAAAAAATGTACGCCAGGGGTCCCGCTGTCGCGGATCCCGCACCGCTGGGCGCCCGGCGAGCCCGACAACGACAGCGACGCCGAGCAGTGCCTGGCGCTGCTGCCCGGCCAGGACCTGGCCGACGTGCGCTGCAACGACACCTTCCCCTACATCTGCTACCGCAAGTATACCACCCAGGTCCTCAACAATTGCGGGACCTACGATAACGGTGAGTTCTTCACGTCTTTTGTGTCTCTGTTTGGCACTATGGTTCCACTAAAACTAGTGAATACATCAATTCTTGGGATAAAGTTAAATAATGAATTTCTTAAAAAAAAAATACACAGCACTACAGTTAAAAACTAAGTCACTGTGAATTACAAACGATATAAATATACACTCAGAGGCAATGAAAACGGGTCACTTCCCATGGATTACTTTACAAAGTGACCCGTTTTCATTGCCTCTGAGGTAGCGTACCTTCATAGTTCACATTGGGAATTACACTCAGAGGCAATGAAAACGGGTCACTTTCTAAGTAATCCATGGGAAGTGACCCGTTTTCATTGCCTCTGAGTGTATTTACTGCATTTTAATATGACAGAAGAATTACATAATCTATGCCGCGTGAACGTGTCGCGACCTCGCGACACACCGGGCAGATGTATCTGCAGGGCAACGGGACGACGGCGGTGACGGACTCCCTCAAGCACAACGGAAACCAAGATTGGTCGTGTAACTCCCTGTCTGTCGCTCGAATAGGTACGCGAGGGCGACAGAGAGGGAGACACGAACGGTTTTCGTTTCGCGTGAGGGCCTCAGTTGGCATTTCGATATAATAGATAAGCGGACCCGCGCTCCTTTAGGAAGCACCGAAGTATGCTAATTATAACCCGGATAAGCGACGACAACTGAGGCCAATGAATGACTGGATAGACGTACGGAGCCGATGCTACGAGTTAAACGGCGGTCATAAGAGAAGTCACCCTTCAGGTGCCTTCGGGTCAGTCAAGTTGCCTCATCATCATATCAGCCGAAAGACGTCCACTGCTGGACATAGGCCTCCCCCAAAGAGTGCCAAAGTGACCGGTCCTGCGCCACCCGCATCCAGCGGACTCCCACAACCTTTACCAGGTCATCAGTCCACCTTGTCGGGGGCTACCCACGCCGCGCCTTCCGGAAGGCGCGGTCAAGTTGCCTATTCCCTTAAAAAAATTAATCTCTATCAATCAAGTTTAGTTTCCATTTGGTAGAGAAGGAGAAAACAGTCGATAATAGTCCAAAATGGCACTCCAGTTGCATTGCTTGTCTTGCAGAGTACCAGCTAGACCTGCGCACAGGCAGCTGCTACAAATTCCACGTGGTGCAGCGCGTGTGGTCGCGCGCGCACATGACCTGCGCAGCCGAGGGCGGCCATCTCGCCATCATCAACAGCCAGGTCACAATAAAGATTATCCTGGCTACAAGCAGTAAAACAAATCCTTACAAACTTCCGATGCGACGCCCTCACACAGACGGAGACGCACGTCGATACAGTAAACTTAACACATACACTGCTACCGCTAGTTTCTGCTCTACGCTGGGTTTATGTGGACTATGGTTTCCCCGCTAATTAGCGGAAAGCGCTAGGCGGGTTCCTGGCAGTGAAAGTTAAGTGCTAGTCGGGGTATTCGGGGTACCTTCATCAATCGGCGTGCCGCCCGTGCGCCTCGTAGAACTTTTTAAAAGCATCGCAGGTGTAGAAAGGTGTTATGCGACGCTGTTAAGATACCGGTTTAGTTAATTATTTTCCGGGGCCAGATGGAGGCGACGGCGCTGGCCGAGTTGTTAGGCAAACACCCGGCGGGGCAGCTGCAGTCGCGCGCGCCCTACGGCAAGGACATCGTGTTCATCGGCTTCCACGACTGGGACGAACATGGCGAGTGGCTCACGGTTCAAGGTAAAATCTCTTATAGCAAACTAATTCCACTCAAAATACTCTTCGTTGTCTTCTATTACCATTTAGGTTATCTATTCGGTCACCAAATACCCCAATAAAATAAAATCGGTATCCATATAAACGGGGAATATATTGCGATATAGGTCTAGGGTGTGCCACACGCGTGCCAGCCACACCACATACCTATAATCTGTCTGGGTATTTTTATCATCGCGCGCATCGCAAGTAAATCAAATAAGTTATTTAGACTAAACCACGTAGGCTGAAGCGCGCCGACTCTTTAATTAATTCAGAACATGGCAGAGAACATACTTTTTAATATTTGTAGGTCAGACGCTAGCACAAGCAGGCTACAGCGTGTGGTCGGGCGGGCAGCCGGACAACGCGTCGCACGCCGAGCACCGCGGCGAGTTCTGCGGCGGGCTGTTCCGCTCGGGGCAGCTCGACGACCTGTGGTGCGGCATGCCCTACCACTTCATCTGCGAGAAGACGCCCGACAGCCTGCTGTGGGACGACCAGTAACACACGCCAACATTGGCCGGTGCATCCAAATGCAAAACAAATGCAAATGTAATGTCAGAGAGCCAACTCTCTGACACCCATTTCGAAAACACCAAAAATTATTCCACCCTAACAATTTATTAAACAATCTAGAAAAAAAAAGCAAACCTCGTAGTTTTTTTTCATTGCTTTGGTAGGAGAGGGAACTTCTACGTGAACTAAATATCTAGACACCATCTACGTCTGGTTACGTCTACACTACTTAAAACCGTCTTTTTGTTACAAAAGGATACACGGTAATTCAATGGAAAACCGACCAGGCGGGGTCCCTGCTATCCAGTGGAATAAATAATTGCAACAACAAAACGTCACGAAATATGAGGCATTAATGAATGTACATTAAAACCGCGCTGCAAAAAAAGGGAGACTATTCATCGCAAGTGAGTGAATTCAGCCGGTGAGCTGAGCTCGAACAAAGTGGTAAGGAAATATAAATAAAATACGTTGAAGCCGCGCACCGACTGCTGCCAGCAGACTGGCTACAGAATGGACCATACACCTACTACAGAAAATGAGGGAATAAAAAATATGATAACAACCATAAGGTACTAAGTAAGTAGTAAGGGTAAGGTGTACTACTAGTAGCTTTACTCAATCTTACTGCCGATATCCGCATATTCAAATATTTACTTAAATCAATGAAGTCCAATCGTGCATCAAAAAATCACATTTACAAAAATAACGGGACGATTGAACCAAAAACATATGAAAACTGCAATAACTTTCACGGAGCAGATTTGGAAAAATACCTTTACTTAATTAATAATGTTATTTTTTCTCATATTTTCGTGTTATATTAATGTATAAAAAACTACTACGATTTTCCACTTACCTGTGACAAAAAAGTGGCTAAACTGTGTCTTTTCATGTCAAACGTATTTTCCTGAAGGCACGTTTCGCATTTTTTTTTTCAAAGTGGTTTAACTTGGCAAGTAAAATCTTTTTTAAGGAACATTTTTTATAGTAGGTATATATATATTTATTTGATTTGAATTTGACCACTTTATTTTTTTCCCCATACATTTTACTGTGAAGCTCAATTGTAGCCCAGGTTGCACAAAAAGAAAATTGGCCCTTCACTATTTTGAAATACCTATACACTTAAATACCTACGCAAAATAAATTATTTTACAGAAAATTTACTGTATTATATTAATACTGGTATCTGAATGCCACATTACAATTAAGTCACGTTTCCGAACGCTACCTGTGCGACTATATAAGGAAGATCAAGATGGCGTCGTGCCCTCTTTTCCTAACACGAAGATAGAAGAACAAATCCATTGTAAGAAGCTAATAAGAAAATAAATGCGTATGGATCTTCGGCCACGGAATAGGTTATAAAAATTTATACCTCACGTGTCTGTTTAATTTCAATACTAAACATTACATGGCGCAGCCGAAGAAGAACCATTCTCGTAACAAGTAAGAATCAACAATTAATATCGATAATGGCGGGCGTGGAGTACCGCATGCCGGCGCCGTTAAGCATGGAAGCCATGGAAGACCTGTACCCGGCGTGGCTCAGGTTTAAACAATCGTTCGCGATTTTCATATCGGCGGCCGGATTGAGCAAGATCACAGAAGCTAGAAAAGCCTCCATCCTCCTCAATTGTATTGGACAGCCTGCGCAGGAGCTGTACTTTAACACGCTTAAGCTAAACTGCAAGAATGAAGATGACGATCCAAAACTCGAAGAGGTAATCTCGGCCTTCGAGCAGTACTTTAAACCCAAAAGTAATGAGGTCATAAGCACGTGGCAGTTCAACAAAAGAATTCAAGAAGACGGCGAAGGTTTCGACAGGTACTACACAGAATTAATAAAAATTGCTAAGAATTGCAATTTCCTTGATCAAGACCGGGTGCTCCGGGACAGAATAGTTGTTGGCATCAGAGACCAGCGCGTGCAGCAGCGGCTTCTGGAGATAAGGGACCTGACCTTGGAGCGCGCGGTGGAAATTTGCAGATCAGCTGAGCTGTCACGGGAGCATGCAAGACTGCTGACCAAATCACCGATTCCGGTCGTGGATGCCATCCAAAGGAAGGTGCCACTGCAGCCTAAGAAGCCATTGCTGCAGCCATCGCCTAAAGCTAAGTATTATAATAGCAACAACTTTTCTCTCCCTCCTCGCAGAACATATTTGTGTAAAAAATGTAACACTGAACATGGGCAAAGAGAATGCCCCGCCTATGGCAAACAATGCGAGCATTGTAAACTGTTTAATCACTATAAAGTGGGTTGCAAATTCATTAACCAAGTAGAATGCATTGAGAGTAGCGAGGAGACAGAAGGAATATGACTAGTAAAAGTTTGTCATTCAATTAATGAGTGCACCCAGGAATGGACAGAATCAGCTCTAGTGAATAATTATAGTAATAAAAATTTTAAGTGCGACACTGGGGCACAGGTAAATGTCTTGTCCTTAAAAGAGCTTAAAAGAGTTGTCGATGATGATGAAAATCTTAAAATGTCTGAGACAACAATAGTTTTAGAAGTATTTGGGGGTGCACGCATTATTCCTGAAGGAAAAATTAACCTGAAACTCACTCATAATGATGTTTGTTACAATACAGAGTTCATAATAATAAAACAAAATGTAAAAGCTATTCTGGGCTTAAGCTCATTACTAGAACTAAAACTTTTGAATACAGTTAATGACATCAAGTGTAATAAGAATAATAATAACAATAAAAATGCCATTATTAATAAATACCATGAACTTTTTCAGGGTGTGGGCAAGTTTGAAAAGCCATTGGAGCTGCACACTCAACCAGGGGTCGAGCCAGTGGTGAGGCCGCCGCGCAGAGTACCTAACGCGCTCCGGGCTCGTTTGGCTGACAATTTGAAGATGTTGGAGGAACGCCAAATAATCACCAGGATCGATCATCCTAAGAGTTTTGTGAGTAATCTTGTGATAATAGAGAAAAAAGACAAGTCTTTAAGAATTTGCCTTGATCCTAAGGATCTTAATAATGTATTAGTAAGACAATATCACATAATACCAACACTCGAGGAAATTATTCCGAAGTTATCCAATAAAACATTTTTTTCTGTACTTGACCTGTCAGAAGGCTTTTACAATATAGTCCTAGATGACAAATCCAGTGATCTATGTACATTTAATAGTCCTATGGGCTGCTATAAATTTAATAGGCTCCCGTTTGGAGTCTCGGTAGCCTCAGAGATCTTTCAAAAATATAATCAAAGAGCCTTCGGGGACATCCCCGGTGTGATAATATATTGTGATGACTTACTCATATGTGCTGACACGGAAGTGGAGCATGATGCAATTTTAGCAAAAGTTTTCGAACGAGCAAAGCAACATAATGTTCGCTTTAATAAAAATAAATTTCAATATAAACACAATGAAGTAAAGTACTTTGGGCATATTTTTTCTAATGAGGGAATGAGAATCGATCCCGAAAGAGTGATTGCCATTAATAATATTAAAAGCCCCAGCAATAAAAAAGAATTACAAATATTCTTAGGCATGGTCAACTACTTGCGAAAATTTATTCCTAACCTAGCTAAAATTGCATCACCTCTACAATTACTGCTAAAGAAAAATGTTGGTTGGCTATGGACCACTGTACATGAAAATTCCTTTAATAACATAAAAAAGGTCATAACTAAGGCACCTGTGCTACAAAATTTCAATGTAAAAGAAGCGGTAGTTATTCAATGTGATGCAAGTAAGGATGGGCTTGGCTTACTGCAAAGTGGTAAACCTGTAAGCTTTGCCTCTCGGAGCTTGACTCCATCAGAGCAAAATTTTTCGCAAATTGAGAAAGAACTACTCAGCGTTGTATGGGCCACCAAGAAATTCCACTATTATATCTATGGCCAAAAATGTACCATATTGAATGACCATAAGCCACTTGAAACATTGCTTAAAAAACACATACATGAAGTACCATCTCCTAGACTTCAAAGACTGAAATTAAAACTACTAAAATATGACATTAATTTTAAATATCTTAAAGGAAAATTCATGTACATTGCAGATTTATTATCTCGAGCATATATTAAGTGTACTGACATAGATGAGTCATATATGTATGATGTAATTCATTGTGTTGGCCTTGCAAACTATATCCAATGTACAGATGAACAAAAACAAATAATTATATTAGAAACATATAAAGATGAAGAGTTGGCCCAGCTAATAAAATATACTAAAAATGGTTGGCCAGAAAATTCAAAACAAATATGTGATAATGTGCAGTATTACTATAAATTTAGAGCAGACATTACTATTGATGACAACCTACTGTTTTTAAATCACAGGCTCATTATACCTAAAGCACTAAGATTAGACATAATCAAAAAGTTACATGAAGGGCATCTAGGTATGACTAAAATGAAGCAAAGTGCCAGAGAGATGTATTATTGGCCTAAGATAGATGACCATATAGAAAAAATTGTAAGGCAATGTGTTGGTTCCGGACATCATCACTTAGCTTAGTTTATTTTAATGCATGTTATTACCATATACCGTAAAAGGGAACGCGTTCATTAGCGACAGTTAAGTAGGGTAGTTTTCTAGTTTTTTTTTTGACATTTGTAAAAGCCAGTTGAGGGTATATCGTTTTGATGGCTGCTCGCGGCTCCACGCGCAAGCCCATTCGTCGCGACCCAAAAATATTGAAAACGTGGTGAAATACGACACAAAACCCTCGCATCAACCAGTGCTTCATCAGCTCAGGACTGTGGAAGTGTGGACTGTCGGTACCGACTCATCTGTTCGCCGGGCAAGCAGGGGTGAGTTGGCCTTCATTTTCGATTTACTTTCACTGGCATTTCTCATAGAACTTAATAGCTTTCGTTTCGCGAAAAATACGCAATTTCCCTGCTCGAGGGCGATTGTACATTGGTCCTACGATTACCGAATCCTCCTAAAAGTGAGTGCAGCCAACCTGCCTCATGGCCAGGAGTGACGTTTGAATCATTTTCGTATAGAAAACTGTCGCTAATTTCGTCTCGTTAACATTTCGTATCACTAAATATTTCGCTCATTTCGTTTCGCTAAATATATCGCCTCGCGTCATTGTCGTTTAGTTACTTATAAAGGAAAACATTCCCTAGCAGTGTCGAATCCGTAGCCATCATTATTATAATTTAATTGCACGAATATTGGAGTATTTAATAGTTACGCCTATTAGGAACGTAATTAATCGCATAGTAATTCCAATTAATCATACTGAATATCGATTTAAATGGTTGAAATTTATAATGCAATTGATTACACGACCGAATTGAGTAGACATTAGCGTGATCCAAATACTGCTTGAATCGAGTACATTTAAAATTAGTCGGGTAATACTGCACCGCGTGCCATTTCTTATACTAACCTACAAGTACCGGCGTTGAATTGGTGACTTTAAAAACATCGGTAACAATATTAAGTTATTGTTGTTTTGTAAAGTGAATAACAAATAGACAGATATACAAATACCTTATATCAATTGCAAGTTCATTACTGTTCATATAGTAAAACTGAGTAATTCCATAAAACAATAAAATCAGTCGCGCGCGCGCATCCGTTGATGGCGAGCGTGTCCGTACGTTTACGACGCGGTTATTCGTATCGTGATAAAAATGTCGAAAATGTTAAAGTGTAATGTGTGTAACATCGTCATCGACGAACTGCTAGCGTATTTGCAGAACACAGCATCTTCGATCGATGAAATAACGTTAAAACGAATAATTTTGTCGTCGTACACTAGTGAAGAAATTAGGATGTCGAAGTCATTGTTGTTTGAATCGATTCCTACGGATATGCGCCAAATCTTACGAAAAAATCTAGGAAAGGAAGAGAGAGACCTGGCGGATATAGTGAATTTATTTAAATCTGCGGACCCGGATGTAATGCCTGTGTTCGTGGCGCGTCAGCTTCGTAAACTGCCTCCAATAATGTTCGACCATCTGGACTGCACAAAACTGTTACGAGACATAACACGCATACAAAACGAGCTAGACGAAGTTAAGGCCACCTATGTTAAACTCGACCAGCTCGAGGAGATGAGAGATGAGTTCCTGCAAATGAAAAATAACTCAACTCCAGCCCCCTCGGTGTGCAAAGTTAACACGAAGAAGCGGGGTGCATGGACAATGAATACTTTAGATAGTGGTCCCATGGGTCTAGTGCTTAATTCTACGCTTGACGAATCTCACTCAAAAACTCAAAAACCTGAGTACAGAAGCATAGCGCAGGTAGATGAGAAAAATTCAAAACGCGAACCGCTGCAGCAACGAACAGCGGGCTTGACAGTGCCGGCTAACGATAGCACGATGAGTCATACGGCGAGTCCGCGCGCCGAGCGCTCGGAGCCGGCTGCGAGACCTATGCGTCAGCTGATTGATAACGTAAACAATGGATCGCCGGCCGTAAATAATGAGGACGACGATGACTGGCTATCGGTAACAAAGCGTAAAAAACGGAAATATCGATTCCAAGGCAAGTCTGGTGTAGCAAGAGATCTGCAGTGTAAATTTAAAGCGGCCGAAAGAAAGATTCCCTTATTGATTACCAATGTTCATAAGGATACTACGCAGCAAGATGTTATTGAATACATTCATAATAGGACGCAAGACACGGTAGTCCTGCAGAAAATAAACATGAAAAAGAAGCGGGAATATAATGCATATAAAATATTTGTCTCAGATCAGAAGCTACATTTATATATGGAGGAAAAACTATGGCCAAAGGATATAATTTTTAGACGCTTTGTGAACTTTAGATATTCGAACAGAGTTAACTCTGTAAACGGCACTTTTACATTAAATAATGGATAGCGGGTGTTATAAATTAGCAAGTTTTAATTGTAAGAGTGTCAAACGCTCTGTGGACGGTATACGAGAGTTATGCCGTACATGTGATTTGATCGCCTTACAGGAGACATGGATTTTGCCGCAGGATATACCATATCTGGGCACAATCGATCCAGGCTTCGGGTATACAGGAACGTCGGCGGTGGATACGTCAGTAGAAATACTGCGCGGTCGACCGTACGGGGGTGTTGCCCTCCTTTGGAATAATAGTGTGTTTCAAAACGTGTCTATTATAGAATGCAATAACAGTCGAGTGTGTGCGATTAAAATAGTGAATAGGGGTCGGCCAGTGATAGTGGTGAGCCTATATATGCCTACTAACGCAACATCCAATTTACCGGAATTCACGGACTGCCTCGGGTCGGTGAGTGCTATAATAGACGAATACGGTATAGAATCGGTTATAATTCTGGGTGATTTTAACGCTCATCCTCAAGGGTTATTTTATACTGAACTTATGACATTTTGCAATGAACAGTGCTGGTCCTGTATAGACGTTGATAAGTTAGGTATATCATCTGATACCTACACTTTTATTAGTGAAGTGTATGGTACGTGTAGCTGGCTAGACCATTGTATTGTGACCTTATCAGCCGCGCAATTTGTGCAAAATGTTTATGTGAAATATGATGCTCTGTGGTCTGATCACTTTCCTCTTGTTGTCGAGTGTAACTTAGAACTCATAATACCTAAGCTCCCAAGCAGGATAACAACTGATAAAGGGGTGGTATGGGGAGAGAGGTCTGACGAACAGATATCACGTTTTACTTACGAGTGTAATAAAAGATTACGCTGTTTAGATTTTAATGACAAATTTATATCCTGTGCCGATAGTCACTGTGGTAACTTGAGACATAGGCGCATTCTTGATGGGCTACACACTGACATTGTTTCCGCCCTTCGTGACGCGGCTAAGGTCAGTGGGGGGAGCGTGGGTGGACGGGCTAAGGTTCCACATGTGATGGGATGGAACAAACACGTCGGTGAAGCTCATAGGGTTGCCAGGTCTAATTTTCTCCAATGGGTGTCCTTTGGTAAACCAGTGTCTGGGAATGTCTATGACGAAATGTGTAAAAGTAGGCGAATATTTAAGTCACGTTTAAAGTGGTGCCAAGATCACCAGGACCAAATAAAAATGGATGCCCTGGCCGAACAGCACGCTAGTGGAAACTTTCGTGGCTTTTGGCGGGGAACCAGCAGAATGAATATTAGACCTGGTATCCCAGTGAGTGTGGGGGGTATGAGTGAGCCTAAGGACATTGCGGACATATTTAAGAAGCAGTTTCATATGAAAGCCACTACGGCAGGATCACGGCTGACGATGCTTGGTGCTGACACTGAAAATGACACAGGGGTAACGAGATTTGTTGCCAAGGATGTGACAAAAGCCATTAAGTCTATTTCGAGAGGCAAATCCCCTGGTCACGACGGTCTCAGTATTGAGCATCTCCAGTACGCTGGGCCACATATATCGAGGCTACTGGCAATGTTCTTCTCTCTATGTATAAGCCACTCATACCTACCCGACGATCTAATGCGAACTATTGTAGTGCCGGTCATAAAAAACAAAACTGGTAATGTTAGCGACGCGAGTAACTATCGACCTATTTCTCTCGCGACGATCATTGCCAAAGTGTTTGACGCCATGCTTGATACACAGTTGGACCAATACATAAATTTGCACGATAATCAGTTTGGGTTTCGGCCTAAACTGTCCACAGAGAATGCTATACTGTGTCTTAAGCATGCCGTCAGATATTACACCGATCGTGATACTCCAGTCTACGCATGCTTCCTCGATTTGTCCAAGGCCTTTGATCTGGTGTCGTACGAAATGTTATGGAGAAAGCTCGAGGGTATTAACTTACCGGTAGAAGTTATAAACATATTTAAATACTGGTATGGGCATCAGGTTAACACTGTCAGATGGGCGGGGGCATCGTCGGAGCCATACCGGCTGGAGTGCGGGGTGAGGCAGGGGGGGCTGACCTCCCCTACGCTCTTCAACCTTTACGTGAATGCACTCATCGACGCGCTCAGCAGCCAGCATGTTGGATGTCATGTGGACGGGGTGTGCGTCAACAACTTAAGTTACGCTGATGACATGGTGCTGCTGAGCGCGTCGGTGTGTGGGCTCAGGAGGCTGATCAGTATATGTGAAGAGTACGCTCTGGATCATGGCTTGAAGTATAATGCAACAAAAAGTCAATGCATGGTCTTTGAGGCCGCTGGAAAACGGCCGTTTAATGTTCCACCCATTAGGCTGAACGGTACTCCACTAGAAAGGGTGACTCAGTTTAAATATCTGGGTCACATCTTGACGTTCGACCTCAAGGACGATGCAGACTTGGAAAGGGAGCGGAGGGCCCTGTGCGTGCGAGGTAACATGATAGCCCGGAGGTTTGCACGGTGTTCGAGGGATGTAAAAGTGACTTTATTCAAAGCTTACTGTACGTCCCTGTATACGTGTAGCCTCTGGGTGAACTACACGCAGAGAGCGTACAGCGCCCTCCGTGTCCAGTTCAACAACGCTTTCAGGGCGGTGATGGGGCTGCCCCGCCACTGCAGCGCGTCGGGCATGTTTGCGGAGGCGCGCACAGCATGCTTTCATGCGAACATGCGCCTGCGCGCTGCATCCCTGGTGCGCAGGGTCCGGGCCAGCTCCAACACCGTCCTGGCAATGATAGCCGACAGGCTGGATTGCCCGTACATGCAGCATTGCTGTGCGAGGCATATTACAATTAATTAATATTATTTATGTGTTATTTATTCTTTGTATTTTTATTTTTTATTACATTACTACTTGACATTTAATGATCTTAATTTTAATTTTATTATCGAATTGTTTGTAATTATATAACTATGAGTCCTGTTACTTGAATTAAACGAATTTTAATTTTTTAATTTTTTTTTTTAATAAAATATAAGTTGCATATTTTGTCCCTATACAAATATCGTGCATTATTATTGAATAATGTTCACAGATAGTTGTCCATTAAAATTCACATAGTTACCTAGTAAAACCTAATCATCTTATCAATAACTTGTTGTTAGTAAACTAAATTGATTGAAGTAAGTAGGTACCTATAGTGTTTGGCTCGAGGAAAGGTTGGCCCGACTATAAGATTGATTTTCGAACGGCATTTAAGCACGTTAGTTTTAGTAGCTAACAAGTTTTATAGATTGTATCGCTTCGTTCATAAATTGATAAGTACTTAGTAATATTTTTATTCGCAAATATCGAACGGATTCTATGATTGTTAGTTTGATAGATTTTTTTGATTCCTATACCCTGTTTACGTACCGCTCTCAAGGAAATAGGTATAAACTCTCCGTGGAATTGTTTACTTTAATATCTTGTACATTCTTTAGCGTCGTATGTTCTGGACCTTATACCTAATTATAAAGGAAGTAAGGTCGAAATTCGCTCGATACACTAGATTGCTTGTTCAGTAACGAGTTGTTTACATTTTAGTTGTAACTTAGTCGTGATTTAATTGATATATATTTAAATTCAAGATGTCTAAAGCACTCGCTCGGCGTAACTTGCAATTGAAACGCGAAATATCGATTAAACGAATTGATGAGTGTTTAGCGGCCGGATTGCAAGCCAAGGCGGATTCCTCGCGATTACCTTTGTTTTTGTCTAGGTACAGCAAAATAGATAGTTATTGCACGAGTTTTGAATCCCACCATTTGAAACTCCTTGCTGAAATAACGGATGTGACTGAGTTAGACCATGAAGATCTGATTCGACAGGATTTCGATGATAAATATTTTCAAATAATTGAAATCCATTCTTCATTGTCCTCCGGCGCTAGTGCCGAGAGTGGGACAGCGACATCCGACTTGTCCGTAAAATTACCTCGTTTGAACTTGGTACACTTCGAAGGTGATATCAGGTTGTGGGGTACGTTTTATGACATGTTCAACACGATGGTACACCAGAACAAAAGGTTGTCAAACATTGAAAGATTTTCGATTTTGATTTCGCTCCTTTCGGGAGAACCGCTTCAGTTAATAAAAGGATTTCCCTTATCGGATAGCAATTATTTAGACGCTTACGCTGCTTTAATCGACCGGTACAACAACAAACGAAAGTTAGCCTTTCGTCATTGGGAAGAAATTCAAAGTGCTACTTTAAAATCGAACTCGCCCAGCGAACTACGCCGTCTAGTAGACACTTTCAAGGAAAATATTGCCGTGTTGAAGAACTTGAGATTTCCCGTCAACGACTGGGACTTCCCATTGTTTTATTCATTGATCAATAAATTGGATCAAGACACTCGTCGTCGTTTCGAGCTGCAAAACGACAGCAAGGATGTACCTTCGTTCAACTCGTTGTTAGAACACGTGAGTAAGGCCGGGCAAGCCTTGGAACTCGCCGAACTCACAGAGAGCACCCCCGCGGCTCGCGCCGCCGGGGCATCCGCGCGCCCCGCGCGCGCCCAGGGCGCCCCGCGCGCCGCGCCCTGGCGGCCCGCGCCTGACAGAGCGCCCGCCGGAGCAGCTTATAAGACGATGATTGCTAGTAACGCTGCTCCACTTGAATCGTCCTGCGTACTATGCAAGTCAAACCATGACCTTGCTAAGTGTGTTGAGTATCGCAATAAAACGCCTCACGAACGCTTTGCGGTTGTCAAGGACAATAGACTGTGCGTAAATTGTCTGCGTTCCGGACACGTGGTTAGATTTTGCCCTTCGAAATCTCGCTGTTTGAAGTGTAATGTTCCCCATCACACTACTATACATTTCGATAATGTCGGTAATCCCGCGCCCGGCGACTATACTCCGACCTCGAGTAGCATCGCCACCGCGTCACTGTTGTCACCCTCGGCGTCCGGTAACTCGAGTCATGTGTCCGACAAACGGGTAAACATGCTGGTTTCCGATGCAACGCCCATGAGCCACACCTCGCTTCTAGCCACTGCATCCGTAGACGTATTAGACGGTTTCGGGAGCTATCAAAGAATTCGTATCGTTGTTGACAGTGGCAGTCAGTCGAACTTTATCACGAAACGTTGCGCACAACGCCTCGGACTTTCGGTTCGCAAGACAACCGCTTCTATCGAGGGTATTGGTGAAGTGACTGCGCTGGCAACCTCTTGTGCAACATTAAATATTCGTAACACCAAGGCTGATTTTGAAACGTGCATCGAAGTATTTGTTACGCCCAAAATTTGTAGTGAATTGCCTGCTGTGAAAATTGACACGGAACAGTTGCCTCATTTGAGCACACTAGAACTCGCCGACCCTAGTTTTGCTACACCTGGAGTCATTGATGCCTTGGTGGGAGTGGATGTCTTTTGCCTAATATTTTCGGGTAACCGTCACGACTATGGTCCAGACGGACCCTCCGTTTTCGAAACCAAGCTTGGATGGATTGTCATGGGAAAGGTCTCGTGCGCTTCCACCCAATGGAAATCGTCGTTGTTTTGTTCGATCGAATCGCTTGATACCCAAATTAGAAAATTCTGGGAAATCGAAAACCTACCCGACGCTTCCCCGTTAAGTGATGACGAAGTCATGTGCGAGAAAATATTCGCTTCAACCCACGCGCGTGACTCTGACGGGAGGTACATCGTCCGTTTGCCTTTTCGAGCCGCCGATCCTCGTTTCGGTGACTCACGCACCCTTGCTGAGCGCCGCCTAGTCTCCCTCGAAAAGAGACTCTCTCGTAACCCTGAACTCCGTAAGGACTACAACAGTTTTATGCGTGACTACTTGGATGCTGGCCACATGGACCCTGTGGCGCCTGATCCAAACGGACATGCTTATTACTTAGCACATCACTGCGTGCTCAAACCGAGCAGTACTACCACCAAGCTCAGAGCGGTCTTCGACGCTACTGCTCAGCCTGCTGGAGGCTCCTCGTTGAATGATCAGTTGCTTGTTGGACCTAAGCTGCAGTCTGACCTCGTTTCGATACTACTTCGTTTTCGTTTACATGCGGTTGTCTTCACAGCCGACATTCGCCAAATGTATCGACAAATTCTAGTCTCTCTTATCGATCGAGACTTCCAACGTATCTTATTTAGGTTCTGCCTTGATGAGCCTATTCGAGAATTTCGCTTAAATACTGTAACTTACGGTATGGCTTCGTCCAGCTTTCTCGCAATTCGTGCCATAGTTCAATTGGCCATTGATGAGGGTAGTAAATTATCCTCGCGCAGCTGACACCCTCAAAAGGGACATTTATGTCGATGACATAGTGACTGGCGCTGAGTCCGTCGAATCAGCCCTCGACCTTCAATCGCAGGTCATCAACATTTTGGGAAAGGGTTGCTTTGAGCTTAGAAAATGGACGAGTAACTGTCCACGATTACTCGAGAATCTCAACCCAGAACACTGCCATAACAGCGCACTCTCTTTCGATTCGGAACCGACATCTCCCATTAAGGTTCTTGGCATGGAGTGGAATCCGTCTGGTGACGTGTTCACGTTCACTGTTAGTGCACTTCATGAAAAGTGTACTAAGAGAACTGTTCTGTCGGAACTGGCTCGAATATTCGACCCTCTTGGATTTTTGACGCCCCTGACACTCTCGTTCAAGCGTATAATTCAAGAGCTTTGGACTCTAGGCCTAGACTGGGACGAAATTGCACCCTACAACATCTGTCAGAGCTGGCTTCGCTATCGTTTGGATCTTGACATACTCTCCTCTCTCGAAGTACCTCGATTCGTTCCTTCGAAAGAGTCCTGCAGTGTTCAGTTGCACGGCTTCTGCGACGCCTCCGAGGTAGGATACGCCGCTGTTGTTTTCTTTCGTATTCGACAGGTTGATGGCAGTATCACGATACATTTGATTATGTCTCGCTCAAAGGTTGCTCCTCTAAAAAGGACTTCAATTCCTCGTATGGAGCTTTCTGCCGCCGTATTATTGACCGATCTCGTTAGCCATATTAAGGACATTTATGCAGGAGACATTAAATTTGAGGAGACATACTGTTGGTCGGACTCCACGGTTACGCTTGCTTGGTTGCGTTCACCGTCACAACGTTGGAAAACATACGTTAGTAATCGCGTTAGCCACATCCAGGAAAGAATACCTGCGGGGCATTGGCAACATGTTCGGTCCGAGTGTAATCCCGCCGATTGCGCCTCTCGTGGGGTGACGGTTCGAGAACTCGTGAATCATCCCCTGTGGTGGACGGGTCCTGCGTGGTTGGCCCTGGATAGTAAAGTGTGGCCAGTATCGCTATCCTCTAATGAAGAACGTGAGGGTGACTTGTTGGAGGAACAGAAAGTTCCCAAACAGACCTCATTATTTGTTGCCGTCGACCATTTTGACGATTTCTTATCGAGACATTCGAGTCTCAACAAAACTAAGCGAATCGTTGCTTACATTCGTCGTTTCGTACACAACTGTCGTAAACCTGGTGATAGACAAGTCGGCCCGCTTGTTCAATCAGAACTCGATGGTGCCCAAAATATTTTGGTTAGATTAGCTCAAGAAATGGCCTTCTCGAATGAGATTAGGCTCTTACGAGATGGCAAAAAATTGGCCAAACAATTTAGAAAACTCAGTATCTTTATCGATGAATGCGGTTTGTTGAGGGTGGGCGGTAGGCTTATGCACTCTGAACTCGATTATGATTACAAACACCCTCTACTACTGCCTAGTAAGGGTCGTCTAACCCTCCTTGTCATCGATCAAATACATCACGACAATCAACATCCTGGATTACGAACTTTACATTTCTTGATAGCTCAAAATTTTTGGATCCTCGGTTCTAAGCGCACGATTAGTTCTCGCTTGGCAAAATGCATGAAATGCTTTCGTGCCAATCCAAAACCTTTGGCGCCTCCTATGGCGGATCTTCCAAGGACACGAATTTCGCAGGTAAAACCTTTCTCGTGTATCGGTATTGATTTTGCCGGTCCTTTTCCCACTTACATAAAACGTTATCGCGGGGCTAGGCCTTTCAAAACCCACATTTGTATTTTCATATGTTTTGCAACGAAGGCAGTTCACATCGAACTTGTAATCGGATTGACGAGCGAAGCTTTCCTTGCCGCCCTACGTCGATTCATCGCTCGTCGTGGTCGTTGCCAACTTATCCATTGTGACCGGGGTACTAATTTCGTAGGTGCCTACAACGCTTTGTTTCCTTTAATGCAAGATGCGGCGTCTAACGAAAATATCGAGTTCTGCTTTAACCCACCAGCATCGCCGCACTTCGGTGGTCTATGGGAGGCGAACATTAAGTCTTTTAAGACACATCTTTCTCGCGTCGTTGGGAATCAGATTTTGACCTACGAAGAGTTTCTCACAGTTACTGCCCAGATCGAGGCTGTTTTAAATTCACGCCCGCTCTGATCCAAATGACATGTCGGTATTGTCTCCCGGACATTTCCTTACATTAGAACCATTGACGTCGCTTGTAGAAGCTCCTCCCAATGATGCAAACATATCAATTTCGAATCGCTGGCAACTAGTACAGAAGCTCCATCGCGACTTTTGGAAGCGATGGCATATGGAGTATTTACATACATTAAATCAACGCTCGAAATGGCACTCGAACGCTAATGAACCCAATATCGGAGCTTTAGTTTTAATTAAAGACGAACAACTCAAACCACTCAATTGGTCTCTCGGTCGAATTCTTATCTTGCATCCCGGTAAGGACGGCATCTCTCGCGTCGCCACGGTCAAAACACAGTCAGGTCTCATGCAAAGACCTCTGGTAAAGCTCTGTCCTTTACCTATCGATTAGATTAGTTAGCTAGTAAAATACGTAAAGTACGTATTTTGGTGGGCGGAATGTTGGTTCCGGACATCATCACTTAGCTTAGTTTATTTTAATGCATGTTATTACCATATACCGTAAAAGGGAACGCGTTCATTAGCGACAGTTAAGTAGGGTAGTTTTCTAGTTTTTTTTTTGACATTTGTAAAAGCCAGTTGAGGGTATATCGTTTTGATGGCTGCTCGCGGCTCCACGCGCAAGCCCATTCGTCGCGACCCAAAAATATTGAAAACGTGGTGAAATACGACACAAAACCCTCGCATCAACCAGTGCTTCATCAGCTCAGGACTGTGGAAGTGTGGACTGTCGGTACCGACTCATCTGTTCGCCGGGCAAGCAGGGGTGAGTTGGCCTTCATTTTCGATTTACTTTCACTGGCATTTCTCATAGAACTTAATAGCTTTCGTTTCGCGAAAAATACGCAATTTCCCTGCTCGAGGGCGATTGTACACAATGTATTATATGTCAAACTTATCAGAATAGCAATACTAAGGAGCCATTATTACCACATAACATTCCGGACTTACCTTTCTCAAAACTGGGCATAGACATTATGGATTTCAAAAGTAAAACCTATCTTGTTATATATGACTATTTCTCTAAATGGCTTGATTTTAAATATTTTTATTTTATTAACACTCTGATAGACATTTTCTGCATATTTGGCATACCCAAAAAAATTGTATCTGATCACATACCATTTGACTCAAGAGAATGTAAGGAATTTGCAACCAATTGGGATTTTAAATTTACATATAGTAGTCCTCGATATTCTCAGTCTAATGGCATGGCAGAACGCGCTGTGCAGATAGCTAAAAAGATTCTGATTAAATGTAACGAAGACAAATCAGATTTTAGATTAGCATTATTACAATATAGGTCTTCACCAGTCTGTAGTACCAATTTCTCACCCGCTGAATTATTAATGAACTAGCTTCTGCCCGCGACTCCGTCCGCGTGGAACTCGTTTATATCGCGCAGCCCCATACAAACTTTCACCCCCCCATTTCACCCCCTTAAGGGATGATTTCGGGGATAAAAACTATCCTATGTCCTTCCCTGGGACTCAAACTATCTCGATACCAAATTTCATCGCAATCGGTTCAGCGGTTTAAGCGTGAAGAGGTAACAGACAGACAGACAGACAGACAGACAGACAGACACACTTTCGCATTTATAATATTAGTATATATATATGGATAGAAAATTGAAAACCAAGTTACCTGTAACCTACAACTATTTGAAGCCCAAACTGAATATTAATGCTAAGACTGAATTGAATAAGACTGTTGCTAGAAATATTAAGAATTATAATAGTAACACTAAATATAAACAAGACTTTGTAATTGGCCAACATATATGGTTTAAAAAAGATGTAAATGTGAATAAATGGCTACAGGGTAAAATTGTTAAGAACAATGGTCTAAGATCTTATGATGTATTAGATAATAATAACATTAGGTATACGAGGACCTCTTATCACATTCGAGCCTGGTGACTTGGTGATTCTTCAATGATCTCTGCTTCTGGATGAGTGTGTAGTTTAAATGTCTGCCGCATGATATGTTACTATGTCATAGCATCTTATCCCTCCCTACTAAAGATAAATTTAATACCTACTTAACATTGTAATGCAATAGTTTTTTTTATATTTTTTTTTGAAAAAGGGATAGATGTATTATATTAATACTGGTATCTGAATGCCACATTACAATTAAGTCACGTTTCCGAACGCTACCTGTGCGACTATATAAGGAAGATCAAGATGGCGTCGTGTCGAGCTTTTTTATACTATGTAGGTGTGGAATGTCCTTTGAGTTATATGAAGTTTCGTTGCATGACCGCGTAGTTCGATTTGGTGCTGGAGTAATCTAAGTATATGCCTAAACTTGATTTGCGCATTCAGAATGTTTTTTGAAAGTGAGGCCAGGAAGTTATCTTTTTAAAATATTGATAGAAAACCATGAAATTAGCAGTCCTCGCATCCTTCCCTAAGGTATCGGCGGCGTCTGGCCTGGACGGCATCTCCCCACAACACCTCATAAATAGACCTCTCCAGTCACGGCACGGGCATTGCTGGCGAGCAGCTTATTAAAAGCTGGGGAACCTTATGCTCCAGGGAGATGTCTGGCAAGAAGTGACGCCTGTGATATATGGGGCGAATCTCATTGCCCTCACTAAGAAGAATGCTGGGGTGCGCCCTATTGCAGTAGGGTCAACCTTCCGCCGTTTGGCTGCCAAAGTCTGCGCCCGTCTAACGCGTTCAAAATTACAAGCCCTCTTTGAAGTTTGAACCCACACAGGTTGGCTTCGGAACCTGCGGAGGCTGCGAGGCGGCGGTTCATGCCGTGCGCACCTTTGTGCACAGCAGCTCATGTGAGGTACTTATGAAATTAGATGTCAAAAATGCATTTAACTCGGTCAACCCAACCGGGACACCCTGCTAAACGAAATTAAACTACATGTTCCGGAATTGTACAACTTTTTGGTCCAATGTTATCACTCACCTTCTAAATTAATGCACAAAAACAATGAGATTCTTTCGGCAGTGGCTTGTCAGCAGGGTGATCCCCTCGGTCCAGTTATTTTTAGTTTGGCTTAATTCACAGTCTAAATTCCAAATTTAATGACGACGATGGAACCCTAGGAGGTGATTCACAGACTGTTCTAGCAGATTTAGTCCAAATTAAAAACAAATTGGCAGATATTGGCCTCGAATTAAACCTCAACATATGCGAGTTGTATATTTCGGATATAGTGGATTCGCCATCGGCTTCACAAATTTTACACAACATCATTTCCCCAAATAGTGCCTAAAGAAAGTTCACATCTCTTAGGTTCACCCATCTTTGATGAAGCCATCCCTCCCCTTTTGAGTAAATCTATTTCCAAATTTAATGACCACTCGGACCGCCTTACCAAAATTAGCAGTCACTCTGCTCTATTTGTCTTAAAATTTTGTTTACTCATCCCCACATTTACTTACCTGCTACGCTGCTGCCCTACAGTTTGGAAATACCCCCATCTTATACAACCTATCGATCTTCTTCTAAAATTACAAATAGAATCCATTCTAAACATCCGTTTCAGCGAACAGGCATGGACCCAAGCCCCTTACCGATAAGGTGCGGTGGTTTGGGTACTCGCAAAATTTCGAGTATTGCTCTGCCGGCATTCTTGGCTTCTATCTATTAGTGATCCAGTAGCACCTCAGATCTCGCAGGTAAAATCCTTAAGGCCTCTCCGGCTACAAACTGTGAGATTGCGTGCCTGGTTGAAGCCTCGAATGCCTGGCTGGCTGGACCGAGCCCAAACTATCCGTCCCGACCTAAAATTCAAAGGGCTGGGCTGGGATACCATAGCTTCTATTTCAGTTTTAAATTCACTCATTAACGACGCGACAGGCAGGGATCGAGCCAGACTTTTGGCTGTATCCAGTCCAGAGTCAGGACACTGCCTATCCATCGCCTAATACCGGAACATTCATAGACACATCCACACTCCGTATAGCCGTCGGTCTCCGGCTCGGGTCTGAGGTTTGTGTGGGCCACAGCTGCACCTCCTGTGGGGCCTCCGTAGACTGTTTCGGCCACCACGGACTCGCCGCTCTCAACAACATCCTTTGAAGGGCGCTTGTCAGTGCCAATGTTCCAGCCGCTCTGGAGCCCCAGATCGTGCGGAGCGATAGTAAGCGCCCCGACGGGATGTCGTTGACTCCGTGGAAGATGGGACATGCACTGGTGTGGGACGCCACTTGCGCTGACACCTTGGCTGCGTCCTACCTGCCTTCGACTAGCAGACGTGCTGCCGCGGCGGCAGAGCGCGGGAACGAGCAAAGGCGGTGAAATACAATTGTCTCGGCACCCAGTACGAGTTCGTTCTGTTTGGTGTCGAGACACTTGGCTCGTGGGGTACGGGCGCGCGTGAGCTTCACGGGGCGCTCAGTAAACGCTTGAGGGAGGCAACAGCCGACAATCGCGCGGGCAGCTTTCTCGCGCAAAGACTTGTAATCGCATCAACGCGGGAATACCCTGCCAAAGGGTCCAAATTTAGAAATATTTTTTTAGTTTTGGTAGGTTATTTTTAAGTTAGTTTTAGTTTTAAATCTAGTTTTAATGTACCTTATGTATTTTATATATTTTATGTGTTTTAACAATAAACCTTATCATGAAATGAAAAGAAATGAAATGACGTTTAATGAGGTTTGTATGAAGGTGGTATATATATTATTTACAGTGCGCCAATTCGGCTTTGGTAAGCACGCAACAATTAAATAAGTCTAAAAATTAAATGATATACATAAAGTTAATTTTTTCGTGTTTAGAAAGTCTTAGGAGTATCACACAGTTCACTGAGCCAGGCATAAAGTAATTTTTCATTTTTCATTTGTGGGAAGTTCCTTAATGTCCCTGGGAAGTTTGTTATACAATGTTAATAGGTACAGATAAAGACAGGGGCTGCGAGTTGTGTGCCTAAGTCGAGCTTTAGGTACAAATAGTAAATTCCTCTGTCTAGGCATGCGGTTCTTGCACTCACGTCACGATTTTTTTTAAGCCTCTTTTTGCCATCCACAAAAACTGCTGTTTCGTAGATATATAATGATTATATGATAGTATTAATGATGGTAGTGACTTAAGCTTGTGACGTTTAAAGACTGGTTTACATCCATTAATATCTACAAGATACCTACAATTTAATTTCAATTGCTCAACGGAGATATAGCTACATCTTTAGCGGTTTTGGTTAGAACAATATCGAAGTCCTGGGCACTGGGTGTTCAGCCAAGCATAGAACGTATCTGTTCCAGTACTTCCAGTACATAAATTCCAAGATCTATACAGAAGATGGTAGTCAATTAGTCAGGGAGTCCATTCAAGACGTACTTTACGCATTCCGATTTGACTCCAATGAGTTTACCATGCCGAGTGAGGGTCCTATTTTACCACCTTGTAACTTTTTTGATCATATGTATTTTTCTTTACTTCGTGTGCTAAATAAATAAATTCTTATTCTTATACGTTAGCTCGGCGCACCGCCAGTGCTTCCGAGGGTGCACTCTACAGAATGAGGAACGAGAATGAGGTACGTACCTACTTGCATTTATTTATAACTACGACACAACACAACAATCAAAAAAGGTTCAGCGTGTCCATAGCTTACCATCAAGTAGGCAGGCATCAACCTCATCATCAATTGCCACCGTCGTGGTGTAAATTGAAATCTAATTGAAATGCGTATCGTTTGTGTCCAATTGACCTCCCAGCTTGCAGCGTCAGTTTCCGGGTTTTCATAGCGCAGTTATTAACAGTAATCGGATCTTCCAGCGCATTGGAGTACGCTCCGGCTCGCCCCGGCGGCGCTTGATCCCAGATCATATCTAACTTAATGGCTTCCAGCCACAATACGTTCAGCCAATCTACTGTTATATAGTTGCAGAAACCATCGAGGAAGCTACGCGAACAAAATGCTGAAATAATCTACGAGCCTAAGATCGTAATGGGGACAATTATAACTCCTCGCAATCGAATTTAATTCAATTTCTCGTACTTTGAATATTGCACATTTCACGCCTTTCGAAGCAATATCTCAAAATGCTACCGAATTTTGGCACAATATCCTGAATATTTAAAATGAACCGTCAAGCGCTCGCGAAGACGGCGGCGAGTATTTGCTCCGGAGATGCAATATTAATACGGCTGCATATTTCTGCGCGACACCGCCGGCGCCGGCAGCTGCAACTGCACTCGGCTGCAGTCGCTACGGCTACAATGCCGCATACTGAATTTCGATTCATTGCCATATTTTCATTCAGTTTATTTGTTGTTTTCAGCGTTTGGACATTGGCGTAATAGCATACTATTACTTATTCTGTGGTAAAGTAAGTTATTTAGTTGTGTAATATAAATGTTTTTTTTTTTAATAGAAAACTGTAGGTCTAGTTATATTATTAACTAGCTTCTGCCCGCGACTTCGTCCGCGTGCAACTCTAGATCAGGGATCGGCAACAGGCGGCCTGCGAGCAGCTTTCTCGCGCAAAGACTTGTAATCGCATCAACGCGGGAATACCCTGCCAAAGGGTCCAAATTTAGAAATATTTTTTTAGTTTTGGTAGGTTATTTTTAAGTTAGTTTTAGTTTTAAATCTAGTTTTAATGTACCTTATGTATTTTATATATTTTATGTGTTTTAACAATAAACCTTATCATGAAATGAAAAGAAATGAAATGACGTTTAATGAGGTTTGTATGAAGGTGGTATATATATTATTTACAGTGCGCCAATTCGGCTTTGGTAAGCACGCAACAATTAAATAAGTCTAAAAATTAAATGATATACATAAAGTTAATTTTTTCGTGTTTAGAAAGTCTTAGGAGTATCACACAGTTCACTGAGCCAGGCATAAAGTAATTTTTCATTTTTCATTTGTGGGAAGTTCCTTAATGTCCCTGGGAAGTTTGTTATACAATGTTAATAGGTACAGATAAAGACAGGGGCTGCGAGTTGTGTGCCTAAGTCGAGCTTTAGGTACAAATAGTAAATTCCTCTGTCTAGGCATGCGGTTCTTGCACTCACGTCACGATTTTTTTTAAGCCTCTTTTTGCCATCCACAAAAACTGCTGTTTCGTAGATATATAATGATTATATGATAGTATTAATGATGGTAGTGACTTAAGCTTGTGACGTTTAAAGACTGGTTTACATCCATTAATATCTACAAGATACCTACAATTTAATTTCAATTGCTCAACGGAGATATAGCTACATCTTTAGCGGTTTTGGTTAGAACAATATCGAAGTCCTGGGCACTGGGTGTTCAGCCAAGCATAGAACGTATCTGTTCCAGTACTTCCAGTACATAAATTCCAAGATCTATACAGAAGATGGTAGTCAATTAGTCAGGGAGTCCATTCAAGACGTACTTTACGCATTCCGATTTGACTCCAATGAGTTTACCATGCCGAGTGAGGGTCCTATTTTACCACCTTGTAACTTTTTTGATCATATGTATTTTTCTTTACTTCGTGTGCTAAATAAATAAATTCTTATTCTTATACGTTAGCTCGGCGCACCGCCAGTGCTTCCGAGGGTGCACTCTACAGAATGAGGAACGAGAATGAGGTACGTACCTACTTGCATTTATTTATAACTACGACACAACACAACAATCAAAAAAGGTTCAGCGTGTCCATAGCTTACCATCAAGTAGGCAGGCATCAACCTCATCATCAATTGCCACCGTCGTGGTGTAAATTGAAATCTAATTGAAATGCGTATCGTTTGTGTCCAATTGACCTCCCAGCTTGCAGCGTCAGTTTCCGGGTTTTCATAGCGCAGTTATTAACAGTAATCGGATCTTCCAGCGCATTGGAGTACGCTCCGGCTCGCCCCGGCGGCGCTTGATCCCAGATCATATCTAACTTAATGGCTTCCAGCCACAATACGTTCAGCCAATCTACTGTTATATAGTTGCAGAAACCATCGAGGAAGCTACGCGAACAAAATGCTGAAATAATCTACGAGCCTAAGATCGTAATGGGGACAATTATAACTCCTCGCAATCGAATTTAATTCAATTTCTCGTACTTTGAATATTGCACATTTCACGCCTTTCGAAGCAATATCTCAAAATGCTACCGAATTTTGGCACAATATCCTGAATATTTAAAATGAACCGTCAAGCGCTCGCGAAGACGGCGGCGAGTATTTGCTCCGGAGATGCAATATTAATACGGCTGCATATTTCTGCGCGACACCGCCGGCGCCGGCAGCTGCAACTGCACTCGGCTGCAGTCGCTACGGCTACAATGCCGCATACTGAATTTCGATTCATTGCCATATTTTCATTCAGTTTATTTGTTGTTTTCAGCGTTTGGACATTGGCGTAATAGCATACTATTACTTATTCTGTGGTAAAGTAAGTTATTTAGTTGTGTAATATAAATGTTTTTTTTTTTAATAGAAAACTGTAGGTCTAGTTATATTATTAACTAGCTTCTGCCCGCGACTTCGTCCGCGTGCAACTCTAGATCAGGGATCGGCAACAGGCGGCCTGCGAGACGCTTGCTTGCGGCCCGCGGCTCCCGCGAGCCTCCCTGGCAATTTAGTACATCTTTATGGTCGTAGAGTTCAGAATATTGGAATTGCCTGATAAAGTCACAAATAATTTAGAAGTGCGGTCCGTGTCATTTTTGTTAGCTCTTATGTGGCCCTTGGTTGCTAAAAGGTTGCCGACAGGGGCCTTAGACGATGATTCCCAGAATAAAAAATATTATATACCTACTCGTATGTTAATCCAGGTTATACACTATATGTATACCAAAATTCATTCTAATCCGGTTAGCCGTTTTTGCGTAATTGTGTTCCAAACTTTAGCATTCATGATATTATGTTCGCGGAGGGTCGGATCGACGGCTTCCACGCGATGATCAGGAAGCGATGTATGTAGACTACTGAGACGGTGGCGCGCCAGCTCGAATACCAGGCGAATACAGGTGGGCCTCACCGTGGCTGAAGCACTGGGTGCAGCTGCATGCACCCTTATGTATTAATTTAACGTGTATTAATATAATATTTACCCTAGATTTAAGTAAAATGGTACTAACACGTTATTGACTTTGTTCGAAATAAATTGAATTGAATTGAATTAGTAGGATTTGCAAAAGGGTGTAGCAGGCTAACCCTCCAAAAATTGCCTCCAAAGCTTTGAGTTCGAAACTATTACCAGTTGATGCCCCGTAAAGAGAAAATACGACCAATTTTTAACCCTCTACGTAGTGCCACCTGGACTCCCGGCGTTCACTTAACCCTAAAACATTTTTATTTTTTTTCTCAATAAGTATGAAACGGACAAATATCAAATTTTGCATAAATGTTGTTGTGACTACCAAAAAAATATAGGTACCCTAACACTAACAGTGTAAAGTTGTAAACTATCAAAAAATATATCAGCTCTCGATACTTACTTATTTTCCTGGAAAAAAATAATAATTATCAGTTTGTATATGAGACGTTTCGGCAGGTGCCAGCGAGAGTCCGCATTTGACCCTCTTTTTTGCCTTTTTACGTGGTCTCTATATAATGTTTGCCATTATTTTGTGACCAAAATGTTGAAAACATAAAATAATAGCGACTGAAACGTTTTTACTTTAGTTTATACAAATTTCAAACAATAATTACGATTTGAAGTAATGTGAAACGGAACGTGTTTTAATCCAACAAATAGTGTCTGGTGACGTCACTCCTGCCAAAAGTCAAAACTTAGGCAACTCTATGACATCTAGAGACGAACCACGGACAAACAAATATGGCAAGTGACACACATGAGTGACGTCATAAGAACTGTAGAATCGTTTAGGCGCGAGAGTTTAAATTGTCAGTTTGTAACAGGAATTTTCGACTATAAATTATAGCATTTTTTTTTTATACTGTCGTGGTCTATTCTACATGCGATTCTTTCAAATGAAAGCAAAATTGAAAATATTGCATCTTCCCTAGCCAGTCCTACTTTGAATCACTCAGAAAACTTGATCGAACGGCACCGTGTTTTTTTTTACAAGATAGCCAATTGTTTCACTTTGTTATATATATATCAGATATATGAATTCAGCTGACAGTACCTACTTTTACTAGAGCCCTGACGAGCAAGATTACCTGCTATTTGCCTGACCCACTTCTTTTGGAGTCGAGAGAGGTCACTCACGAATCGCCATCAAATAGCTCTGCTCGTCGCTGCCACGTAAATAGGTTAATATAGGTACTAGTTTTGAGGCAACGTTTGCATATGGACATGTCTATTGACCGCGCACGGCTCTGTAAACACGCCACTACTATACATTTGTCCTATAGGTAGGTACAGTATGCAAAACAACGAACGGCAAGTGTTTAAAGTTTTTTACTTAAAAAGTAAGCATGGAAAGTAGTATTTTAATTTTAACACGGATCTTGTTACTATCAAAAAGTATGTATTTCCTTAAGTCATTAATGTCATTATGAAAATAAATTAAATATTTAATTTAATAATACATGATAACATGACATTCTAAGAAGCCCTACCCTACCACTAGTTACTCTGTGATTAATCATGTGCCACCAGACAGTGGCTTCTCTCCCGACCGACTCATTATAAATAAAATATACTTTAATACAAATAAATGACTTAATATCACCCGGCATCCCGCAGTTTTATTAGCTACTTGTCCAGTCTAGAACACATAAAAAATTTAAAAGGGCACCTAAGTTTTCCTTGCCAAATGAAACGGGGCTCCGGTGTGGTGTAGTTTTGCATCGTGTCGCGTGTAGGGTCGTGAAGTGATGTGTGGTGTCCGGTGTCGAGTCGCGTCGCATCGTGTCGCGTGTAGTGTCGTGAAGTGATCTGGTGTGTCCGGTGTTGAGTCGCGTATTCTCCACGACAGGAGTGTCCGAGAAAGGGACACTGGGTACAAGCTTAGTTAAGCCTCCATTTTTACTACAACTAAAATGTCTGTACATACCTACTCCCGATGTACATTTGGTCAATACGGTATCGAAATCGTGGGTCTTGAACTTTCGAGAACCGACCGGACAAGGGTGCACGACGTTTTATATAATTTCACTTAATCTATTTTGATTTGATATACCATTGCTTATTATAATGTAACGGATGGTATAACATTGCATCAGATAATTTTCAATTGATCTAATGTAAAAAGTGATATAATGATTTAAGGCTATAATTACAATTAGTATAAAAGACATTTACTATGTTTATCACTCGGTATAAAACGTGTTTATTATAATGACTTACTTGACATAATTCGTCAATGCTATATATTTTAGAAGATATAAGTTGATTTTACAATAAATAACTTTTGATATACTTAAAGAAATCATTAAAAATAATGATATAATGAATAATGAAATAAATAAGCAAGACCCGACGAAGCTCCGTCGGAATGCCTATCAGTCATTGCGTTGTAATTTCCAAAACGGATGGTCACAGAGAAAAGTTATTGCCATTTTATTGAATATTTTAAAGTCCCTTTGTACTTTCAACATATACCATAATGCACCTTAAGGCAGGTCTCAGGTAGGTATGACGACGACGAGCGAAGCGAGGAGGAGTGTTAGGTAGAACTGCGACCATACAGTGCGCGAGCCGAGCGAGCGAAGCGAGCGTGCCGCGGTAGCGGCCGGCAAAGCGCCAGAACGGAACATTTTTTAGTAATACTTACCAGAGTTGTGACATATTTGAAATACTTGTATTTAAAATACAAATACAAAATACGTATTTTGGATTTTGTACTTAATTACTTTTTTTTTAAAGTATTTTGTATTTTATTTGAAATACTATTCGAGACGTATTTTGTATTTGTAAAATGGTTTGTAAAATACAAAATACTTTTTTATTCTTAGCTTCATTTTTCTAAAGCATTCCGCGATTCAGTAAAAACAAAAAATGGCCACTAGTGGCGCAGCAGCTTTGAAAGTCTATGCGCAAAATGACAGATGAAACAAAACGCATATAAAACCTGAGGGGCTACCGCGAAGTGAAAACGAACTTCGTTCGAGTATCTCCTTCTCTGTCGCTCGAATTAGCAAGTGTTTCGAAATTCGTTTTCGTTTCGCGGTAGCCCCTCTGACCAATAATATATGAGGGACCCCTCTTGACAATCCTCAAAGTCACTGTTACGTTTTGCAGTGTTGGCAGCTATTTCATTATTTCTGTGTTGTTCGCTCGAAATGTCTTTAAAAAAATGCCAAAACAAATTGTATTTAAACAATATGCCGTGTAGGCAATAAATAATACGTTATTTTAACGATTCTTATTTAAGTGATTATGAATGTATAAATGTATAAATGACAAATAAAAATACAGAAATATAAAAATATATTTATAAAAAACCGGTACGTAAACAGCACTACAAAAAAGATGTCATTGTGGGCATTGTGGCAAGTATGTAATATAAATATAAGCTTCGATCATATCATAAGTTAATTTGGTCGTTTTGTGTGCTAATGCTAATTGACATTTAAATCTATTCTATGTTAATAAAAATCTTTAGATTTCAAAATTGTTTACTGTACAACTATAATAATAGTAAAAACATTTAAATCGGACTGTGACTTTTTTTTATTTAGCACCATTTTTTTAAGACTGCACGTTTTTAGTACATTTCGACATAGTTCTAAATGAAATTCAGAGTTGGCAACACTGTTTACATGTCATTACGCCGTACGCGCCTTTTCCATTTCATTTTGCCTCGGTTACGTTTTATATCTAACCTAACGCCGACAGTTACTATTTATTAATACAAGTAGTGTTTATATTGTATTCAAGTGAATGGGTCAGCGAATCGGCAAATGGCCACTAGAGGCGCTGCAACTTTGAAAGTCAATGTGCAAAATTACAGTTAAAACAAAATGAACGTTATTATCTGTGAAACATGACGTTACGCTTCGCTTTTTACCGAGATTGACTTCGATTGTGTTTCGATTACTTTTTGAAAGTATTTTATTTGAATAAAGTATTTTGAAAATACCTATTTTGTATTTAGTATTTAAATACAAAAAGCAAAAGTATTTTGTATTTTGCATTTGAAATACTAAATTAGAAAAGTATTTGTATTTTGTATTTAAATACTTTTTTAAAAGTATTTTGTACATCTCTGATACTTACATTACATATTATGTAAGTACTTACAAAAGTCTAAGGCGGAGAGCGGGAGATTGAATACCAGAAACGAAAGCGGGGCTCCGTCAACTTCTTGGCAGACATTCTTATATGAAAGTACAATTGTTTTAAATAATTTGTATGTTAAACATATTTATGTCATATATGCGTTATACGAAAACGCAATTATTATAAATAATATGTATGTTAAACATATTTATATGATAAATGCGTTATCACGTTATCACGTGGACGTCTTTCGGCTGATATGATGATGATGATGATGAAATGCGTTATACGAAAATAGAATTATGCCACTTGCAAATTATGTCATTTTGTCTATTATATCAATTGATAATTAGAGTACCTAAAGCCAAATATAACAAAAAACCGACATATCAAACGTTCCATTATACTATATAACTTTATGCCAATTTAATGTATATCAAGTGTATGTTAGTTTTTCTGACATTATATGAAACATTACGCACCCACCGGACAACTAAAGGATTCAATCTACTGTTGTGTTTCGTAGCTAGTTGGAATAAATATAATAATGTGTAATGCGACTGGCAGAAAAGACAAGAGTAAGTATTATGTAACGACATTTCCGCTACAATGTGAGACAGTAATTCTTCTGTATTTAGCACTACACTCAAGAGCTAAGTAAACTGGGGCTAGGGCACATATGGTTTTTTGAAAGCCCTGGTAAATTGACAACCAACTAGACGTTACTGATTTCAACTCCTAGTCTATTAGTGAAGCTATTAATATTTGCACTAGCTAAGTCAACCTTATTAAGTAAAATGTCCTAATTCCAGCCTAGACCGGAAGGCGACCGACGCGGGCGGGCCGAGCGGCAGGCGAGGCGGTGCGCTCGTTAGCAACAACATATTGCCACGACGGCTTCCGGGTAATGAATACAGTGGCGGTTGTAGGCGACACCTGCCGTAATATACTCGAGGTCTATCGGACTTTACGTAATAGTTTGAGATTCATTTTACATTTGCCGCCTGAGGCCTGTACATGCGACCTGTTCGGCAACACCAACACTCGGTGCCACTGCAGGCGACTATGGCGTTTCTATAGTCGCCGAAATTGTTACCTACACATAATTAAAAAGGTGCGACCAAGAAATATTTTAGTACCTCCTTTTTTTCTCTGCCACATTAACTCGACGCGCGAGTATGAAAATATGACACGAAAACAATACATTGAGTCAAATAGCCCTCGAAAATATGTTGACAATGCTCACGACCTATAGTGCGTCGTGGTAGTCCACGCACAACCAGCATAACCACGACCTCCAGTATCCAATTACGAACTGTTGTTACGAAACGAATGGTCACGTTATTACAAACGAGTACAATATGTTTTGCGAATACATTAGAGCTCAGTTGCAATGGTTTAGTTAGCTTGATGAACCGCCGAGCTCTGTTTGCGAGTTACTCGGTCAACCGTATGTAATTGGTGTGTTTGTTTATGTAATTCAGTTTCAACTAGGTAATGTATCAGGTACATACATAGTAGATGCTCGCTGCTGGTCCGCTTGCGTGACGCACGTGTTCTTGTGTTTCCTATTAACATTGCAATTGCAAGAATGCTTGGATTTTCTTAATCTATGACGTAAATACCGAGCGTATGTAAATCTACTTTTCAACTTGTGTAATTTACACAACAGAGTAATTATACTGCTTATCCTTTATTGCGCCTTGCTAAAATCGTAATAAAATATACCTACATTTATAAGGTCAATATAGAACCATTGCAAAAGTAATTCTCAAGACCTGTGCCATTTTTTTCAATTATTGAAGTATGAGCCAGACCGACAAGACATGACCGAAACGTAAACGTTCGAAAGTTTCGGTTTACTACGTTCCTGTTTTCGAGATATTAATGCATGCGTTTTTTTTCCTGTTCGTCTGTCCTGGTAAAAATATTATAAAATGTATTTTAGTGGCCACGCGGCATGTTGCAAACCCCCACTAACTCGATTTCAGATTCGATTCCCGGCGCATTTCAATGCGCGAGTCCCCACTCCACCCCGACGCAGTGGGGGACTACAGTACCCACTGTGATTTGGAAGTCTAATTCACTAAAAGTACAATTCATCATCCTCCTAGCGTTATTCCCGGTAATGCCCCTAAAGGAGCCCGGGGTCCGCTTTGACACCTAATCCCAAGATTTGGCATAGGCACTAGTTTTTACGAAAGCGACTGCCATCTGACCTTCCAACCCAGAGGGAAAACTAGACCCTATTGGGATTAGACCGGTTTCCTCACGATGTTTTCCTTCACCGAAAAGCTAACGGTAAATATTCCGTACATAAGTTCCGAAAAACTCATTCGTAAGAGCCGGGATTCGAACCCACGACCGCCGCTTGACAGCCGCATGCCTGAACCACTAGGCTAACGTAATTCTTTTCACAATAAAAAAAGTACAATTATTATAAAAATTGTAATTTACGGTTTCGTAGTACATTGACCGCATTCATCATGTCTCGACAGCGCGCACAAAAAAAGTCGAATTGACTCGCTGGATATTACCACCTTTAGGGTGCCTACGCGTAGGCACCATAAAGGTGTAGAAATAGATTTGTATCAAATACCACAAATAAATATCTCGAAATATGAGAAAAAGCTCCAGATATAGTTGTAAATAAATATTAAGAACTACGTCTGGAGCATGGCGCTGTTCGGAAGCGAGACACGTGTACTTTAATCCAGCGTGATATGTTCCGTGTGAAGGTTCTCTTTGAATATAAATAAACATCCTCATGAACATGGTCGTCAATAATATTATATAGATGCCCAAAGTATCCTTATAGAGAGCGCTCTCTATGCGAGCCCGACGGACACTCACTATCCTCAGGTGTCTTCCATGCCAGACCTGAGACCAAAGTGCCGAAGGTGAGCGGCGAGGCAAGCGAGGCCGAAGGCCGAGCTTTTCATTGGAATGAAAGGCCTTAAGCAATCCTTCAGAGAGCGGACTCAATGCGAGCCTGAAGGTCTAAGGTCCGAGGTCGAGCCCCCACGGATACTCGTTACCTCTCCGAGTAACTTGCAAGCAAAACCTGAGGGCAGAAGTCCTGAAGGTAAACGGGGACGCAAGCGGAGCCAAAGGCTGAGCTTTTTGTAGGAATGAAAGGCCCTAATCATGCTTTTAGAGAGCGGTCGCTATCCGAGCTCGGGGGCTGAAGGCCCTTGGGTGAGCCCCCACGGACAATTACTATCCCCAGGTGTCTTGCAAGCGAAACCTATGGCCCAAAGTGGTACCAAAGATGAGCGGCGAGGCAAGCGAACCCTCATGGACACTTACTATCCCGTAGGTTAGTGGTGAGGCAAGCGAGGCCAAAGGCCGTGCTTTTCGTTAGAATAAAGACTTGTCGTATACGCTTACAACCATAGATATATATATTACTTCGTAAAGATAGGCCCAACGCGCACGAGTAATTCGTCCAATGCGGTGGCCCGACACTGGCAAATGCGGGCCACCGGGCCTTAGTCTGTGTGAAGACGCCGTACCGCTCAGCTGTCACAGTGTGTCAGAGCCGACTGTCTCAAAATGCCCAGTTGCGCTGTAAAAGGCTGCAAAAATTATGATACAAAAGTGAAAAAAAAACATGGGATATCGTATCATCGATAATTATCGTCCGTTTCTTTTTTATCGCTTAGTAACACATTTTCAAAAGAATTATTTTGTTACCTAGCGCCATTACGATTTGTTAGGTCGCAAATCAGAATTAACCTTGTAAGGGGGTTCGATTTATCGTAGTCGGTTAGTGCTATTAAGACGCTGTCAACACCAAAATGCCCTTGAGGATTTTGGATAGCGCGCACACTTTCTATTTGCATCGGAGTAAACGAGAGCGAGTGTTACTGGGCGGCCCGGTTTTTGAAGATAATATTACTTACATAAATATTGAAATAAAAAAAAGGGTGAACTATTTGTGAAATATGACTCGCTAGCGGTTTAGGTATGAATATGTTGACTTCATGTTTTTAATTGCAGACCCATACGTCATGAAAATAAAGACATAGAACCGTTTAATGTGATTTTAAGACCAATCTTTGCAATTATTTTCTATCGAGCCGATTCCGTCTAATTATGTATCGAGCTCGTCCACGGTCTTTTAAATATGGTGCATTTTAACATATATTTTATTTGATGTGCTAGAACAAATAGTTATTCTTAAAAAACTGCTTAAATAACATCAATTTCACCAAATTAGCAGAGGGAATGCTATGGGTCATTTTTCCATACAAACGTTCTCGACTGTTTCCTCCCTGGTTTTTGAACCTAGATCAATAATTTTTTTAAACAAAATTAATATCATCATTATCTATGTCGGTACGTTTTTATTTATTGGATATTTTTGATTATATAGAAGTTAGGCTACTTCAAACATCGCTTAAAACGCCAAAATAAATTGACCGCAAACAGACGCCTAGTATACAAATCGTATAATAATAAGCACAAAAATCAAAACGGTCCGACACAGAATGTCTCCTTCCCATTCAATTTCCAAAATTTCGTTAAGGTTGGTTAAGTTTTGGAGGAGGAAACAGTCGAGAACGATTTTGATGATTTCTGTATCGGATTTTTACTCTGAGCTGCAGTTGTCGCGTCGCGTAGTATTACATCTTAAGAATAATAATCAACAATTACAGTGCTACAAATAATAATTTGGCCTAAGCTAAGGTACGTTTTTAGAAGTATATTCTCTCATGTGGTACCTATTTGATTAATTTGTATATACATAAATATAATAAAGGAGTTTTTGAATTCCATTGCAATCCTTACTATAATATTATAAATGCGAAAGTATGTGTGGGTTTGTATGTTTGTCCTTCTTTCACGTCGCAACGGAGCGTCGTATTGATGTGATTTTTTGTATGGAGATAGTTTAGAAGCTGGAGAGTGACATAGGCTACTTTTTCCAGCGGAAAAACATCTAATTCCCACGGGAAAATTCAATATGTTACATTTTCCTATAACCACGCGGGCAAAGCCGCGGGCATCAGCTAGTAATGTATATAAATAACTATACGCTCATAATCGAAGGGTTTATAAGCGTAGTTATCTTATTTACTCAGTGGCACGATCCACAAACATATATATTACAATTTTTTTATATATATTATACTAGCTTCTGCCCGCGACTCCGTCCGCGTGGAACTCGTTTATATCGCGCAGCTCCTTACAAACTTTCACCACCCCATTTCACCCCCTTAGGGGATGATTTCGGGGATAAAAACTATCCTATGTCCTTCCCCGGGACTCAAACTATCTCGATAACAAATTTCATCGCAATCGGTTCAGCGGTTTAAGCGTGAAGAGGTAACAGACAGACAGACAGACAGACAGACAGACAGACAGACAGACAGACAGACAGACACACTTTCGCATTTATAATATTAGTATGGATTTGTCACAGCGTATCTTCTACTAATGTTGGTAAGTAGATGCATAAGAATAATGTACATAAGAAAGTCGTTTGAAAGCAGAATTCATAAATATCCTAGCCTGTATCCCAAACCTGAAAACCTCAACTCTCATGCACACAACTTACGTCATCGCAATAAAATAGTTCAAGCCGTTCCCGCCAAACTAACAATGTTCAGTAAAGGCCCTTACGCAATGTCCATCAGAATATACAATAAAATCCCGCAGCTTATAAGAAACGAAGTTACATATAACACCTTTGTTAATAAACTTAAAACTTACCTCCTAACTGAATGCCCATACTCTCTACAAGAGTTCATGGACCATTAATTTTTTTACAGTTTTGTAAAAATTACAAATAAAAATAAGTGTATGTTATTATCTAATGTGAAGATTTTTATAAAAATATAACATGTTGATTTTATAAATATATGTACGTTTAGGTTAGTTTAGTATTTAAGTATGTTGCTACACCCTAGGAGGGTCCATGTCTGTACTGGTTAGACTTAAGAACATCCTGTAAATACCATGGTTGCAGCGAATAAATGAATATGAATATGAATATGAATAAGCAATAAATGTATGATTTATAGTTGATAGTATTTATTTCAATACTATTTGGCTCTTAATCTACCATTTGCTACATTGTAAAGTGGTGTGCAACTAAGAATATTTGTGATGTAATTATTGTGAGCTTTTGTGGCCTAAGTCACTAAATTGCGCCCGTGATTTCGTCCGTGTGATTTTCTATCATTTGGAGACAGTAGTGTTTTTGTGTATTAAAATCTTACATTTGTTACGGAAAAATCCTCTACCGCATAGGCATCATGAAACGACCATTTGTCAGGGGGGGACAAAATTTCGTGACGAACCGTTCAGTAGTTGGGCCGTAAAAGTAAATAAATATACAAACTCACTTTCAAATTTATAAATATCTCTATGTAAACATCAGTGCATCAACCACTGCCAGCCACATTAATATTGAGAAAAGCCCCCTTACAAGGTTACTCCGCTCCGGCCGGCGGCCACCCAAACGAATAGTCCGCGCGGTCCGCAGTCCGTACAACAGATGGCGCCACTCTTTTCCATAAGGGACAGATGTCAAGCGAATTGTTCTGACAGATCTTTACTCTCGATATCATTGCTTACAACATACGTCCAAATTATATAAATTTTTAGGTTAGAATGGTTATGAACTTCCGAACACCAGATCTCGGTGGCAAACAATAGCCACTCGAAACGAATACCTACCTGAATTATTCACTACAATCCTTGAACTGCAGGCTCCGTGACCTCGGAGGGTCCAAAATACTATAGTAGCACCATATTTCACATGTAAACAACACATTGGTTTATGGGTAAGGCCGTTATTTCTTGTTCCTGATTAAGCAGTTTAAATCGTCTACATTTTAATCAATTCCAGTGTGTTACGAATATTAGTAATCCATTAATATGGCTAATTGGCGTAACACACTGGAAGTGATTAAAATGTAGACGATTTAAACTGCTTAATCAGGAACAAGAAATAACGGCCTTACCCTTATGATTTATCAAAGCGATTTTCTCACTAATTATAGCTCAAAAGTATTATGTATTATATAAATATAATTGGGATCGCGAATTCACGTAGAAAACGAATATAATAGTGGTTTGCCGAATGTCGCGAATATAGAATTCAAAATGTCAGATCGAGTTTGACGTAAACACAGTACTTAATGATAGTGTTGCGACTCGACGAGTATCGGTTTTAGCCTCAAGTCGAGTTTACTAATAAACTACAGGCTTTAGATGATCCTGGCTGTCGCAATAGTAATCAGGTTTTAAATCCACACATTTAATACGACATGATTCTGTTAAAAAAATAAAATCATAAATCCGTTAAGTTTTGCATTCTCGTGAATCATCATATCATTCATCGTCGTCCTTAGAAAATGGACTTTGTGTCAATCACTAGTCAGGTGGAACGGTGGATTTGAAAGTTCACTCCCGACACCGTTTAAAAGGACGCACGCGAGACGCGGTTCGCGATGGGCTCGACGCGGATTCTCGGTTGAAATCGGGGTGTGCAGGGTGGTTTCCCAACGATGGTCCTAGGAGAGTTTTAATTTAGTGCGGGCTTACCGTTTGAGGGAGGTTTCCTAACGATGTTTCCAAGTGTTTTAATTTAATACGTGCTTATCGTCCCATTCTCTCTGAGACTAGAGTGAGTTCCACGGCAGCGCCACGACGTTCCGGCTGTCGACCACTGCCTCTCCACGAGTCGCACGCAGCTCTCATGACGAAGAGAGACTTCCGCTGCTGATCCTCGAGTGTCGTCTTTCATCTATGGGAGCGCGGCGCTAAGTCCATCCTACGTTGTGGAAGCGAGGCAGCGCCCGGACGATCATAGGATGTTGCCGAGGGAACGAGCCCGGCGGACTAGCTCACCCGCTGGGCCATGCCAAGATCGTCCAACGGGCGTGCCACTCTGAGCGTTTGCATCAACCCCGCGCCGGATGTCTGGTGAGGAAGTCGGAGCTGTGGCGTGATACACCATCAAGACCTCGGACGACGTCGCTCACCTGGGACGTCGTTGCGTGAGTTCGTTCGTTTTTATACCTTGGCCAAGGGCGCGTTGCGCAAAGACTTCGCCGCGCTATCGTCCCGCGTACTCGCGCGTATCGTATGAGCCGGCTCCGGTTTGACTTAGTTAAGATCACCGATGCTTTGTGTAGGCGGAACAGGTGAGCTCAGCCGACGGTGACGCAAGGTACCGCTGGTCGCATAATCACATCCGCCTCCGTCTGCGGAGGCTCACTGGTTTCGTTCCCGCAACCGCCTCAAACTTAGGTAACGCTTGATGCCACCGCAGCAGGTCGAGGCCGCCATGTGCGCGGAATCGTAAAACATTACATGTTGATTATTAACAGCATTGAGTTTAATTGTTAGCGAGGTTCCCCACCACTCAGAGGTCTGCATGGCTCTTGAACTAAAGGTTTGATCCCTGATGCCGAGACAGTATCCGGTTTCCTAGATTTGAAAAGTAAGTATGTGCGAAATTATAAAGATACAGTGTGTGTGTATAGTATGACATAACCGTAGAGTGCTCTTCTCTACAATCAATCATTTTTTCTCTCTTTTTACACACAACAGACTCCAAGCATTCCTTCAGAAAGCGCACGCATTATCTCCCGGTGTCTTGCAAGCTAAACCTGAAGGCGAGCCCCCACGTACACTTACTATCCCCAGGTGTCTTGTAAGCGAAATCCCAGGCCAAAGGCCTTTTCGTTGGAATGAAAGGCCCAAAGCAACCCTTCTGAGAGCGGTCTCTAAGGACACTCATTATCTTCCGGTGTCTTGCAAGCAAAATCTGAGATAGGCTTGTGTCGGTCAGGAACTAGGAACTATTGGGAATGAATTCCCATCTCAGAACGAAAAGAACTAGTTCGTCAATCACGATCTAAGTCGGTCTTCGGTCTTTAGTTCAGCAGCAGAGCGAGAGTGGAACGGAACGAGATGCGGGTGACGTGACCGGGTAACATCGACCGTCTGAATCAAACAGTGTTTAACTAACGGCCAGTCCAACACTGACCTAAAAGAGCGAAAGAACTAAAAAGACCGAACTAGTTCCTCAAACCGATTGAACGAGATCGGAGCGCTCCCGTAAAAGAACGAGCAAGCACAAGCCTAATTTGAGAGACGAAATCCCGACGGTAAACGCGCGGGTAGGCAAGCGAAGAAGAAGCGAAGCGAAGGCTGAGGTTTTCATAGGCTTCTTTCATAGGCCCAAAATATTATTTTATAATAATATTTCAGAAAGTCACGGGTGTTTACTACATTAAAAAAAATGGTAATTATACTTAATTCTCCGCGGAATGCTGTTTTGTACAAATTTTATAGGTACCCACATCCCTTGACGTTGGTGAACCATAATAATTCGCGATAAGTATTCAACTCAACCTGTAAACAACTTGGATGATGACGGGAAGGCAGAGATCAAGGTTGCTGGTTTTTCAATATCAACAGCGACGTCATCAGTGACTGAAGTTCCAATATAATTAGGTCTCTAATGTCTAACAGTTACTATTGGTGGAGGTATCAACCAGTTTTGGTTAATCAATATAATATATATTCTTTAACCGCCTAGCACTATTTTTCATCCCGAGTTTTTTTTACGTTTTATCTAAAAGTTTTATTTTGCTAAAAATTTGATTAGGGTACTTTTAACTTTCTAGTCGAGTATATGCTTACCAATTTTCAAGTCACAAGATCATAGATTCAAGGAGTTCCCATACAAAGTTCAACCCCATTTTTTAAGCCTTTTGCCTTACCCTTATCTTTATAATGTTTACGAGTATTGCCTGTAATCTGGCCGGGGATTACTCGACACATTAATAAAGTTTGCACCAAAATCCTCTCAGCCGTTTTCACGTGATGAGTGAACAAATTAACAGCGAACCAGATAAACAGGAAAAAATCTATAAACTGTTGGAATGTGTTCTGTTTTCGATTCTAAGTATCCCCAGCCAACTTTTTTTCGAATATCTTCCATGTACAGACTTTCGACCCTCTTCAGCTTTATTATATCTATCTATGCGTATTAAGAGATCCTCTAAACCGTTGTAAAAAAAACTTGGCCACTGCAATATAAAAAACCATTTTTTTTTCATACATGTTTACCCAACGCCCTTTGATAGGAAGGTCTACTAAAAACTATTGAAAACAAAAGGGGAAATATGATGCCTGATACGATACATGACAATTTCGTATAAGCTATATGTAATTCGAGGAAAGATAGAAGGAAGGAGATTCAGGGGAAGACCAAGACAAAACAAGCAAAGTTCGTAGTCGCAGCGACACGTTTCGTTTCGTGTTTAGAAACATACATTAAAATTACGCATATCAATTTGATTCCATTGTGCTTCACGCGTTCTCTTTTAGCACGGTTATCGTAAAACGGCGCGCGAGCAGTGTCGCGGCGAAACAGACTATCCGTCTCGTTCTAATTAGAACACGTAGAAAGAGAGGGATAGTCTATCTCGCCGCGGCACAGCTCGTTCGCCGTCTTGCGATAACGGTCTAGGCGCGCTGAGATAACCTATCTATTTGTCCGACCGCTTCACTCTGTCTTCGTCTGCGCGGCGCGCGGCGTGGCGGGTATAACGGGGGAGCGGGCGGCGTGCGGGAGGCGAAGCGAAGTGAAACGGTCGGACTATAATCGACATTGAAATCAAATTGAAATGCGAAATGAATTTGACGAATTGAATCCCTAGTTAACACACATGTTCGATTACGGGTGTCGCAAGACGTAACGTATCCTACGCAAATTGTATAATGTATTTGGGTCAATCTACTCACATCATCTCTTGTTGTTTTCAGTCCCGTTAGCTAAGAGACTAAATGACACGGTTTCTTAGATAAACTGTTGAATAATTAGAACATGTTCATGTTCTAATTATTCAACAGTTTGTCTAACATGTTTAGAAGATGGCCTATAAAAAAACCGATAGAAAATGTCATCAAGGCATAATATTCGGTGGACTGAAATCCACAACAATATCAATTTTATAAAGAAACCCAGGGCATGGCAACTAGCAACAAAAAAGTTGACCGACCCATTTGGCGACCAAACCGATGTGTCTTTAAAGAACTAAGTTATTTTGCGGACTGCGTCCGGCAATCCAATAAAGTCCTCGTTACTTCGAATATACACAAATTGGCCTCCAATTTAGGTACTACAAAAAAATACATTTCAATTTTATATCAATCCCCATCATATCAGTGCCGAGCGCTCGCCCTCACATGGCTATGCACTTACGCAAAAAGGAGGGCATGCACCAAGACGATTCGCATCTGTTTTAATACTACACTAGCGTAGCACAGAATACGGCCCCACCAGGGCCCCACAGGTTACGAGTAGTGCACCCGCCGCCGCCGCCCCGCCTGATCTAATTCGCTTCCTGCCCGCAAAATCTTAATAATAACACGTTTAACTATCGTACAAATTGTAAAAGAATACGCTCTAGTTTATTTAAGAACGTTCTTACTTAAAATTCAAATAACTACTGGAATGACTAACGTAGGTACCTAGTTAAATGCATACGGCATCGAGTACGGTCGAGTTCGAAAAATGATGTGTGAGCACGAGCACGACGCTATCGAAGGACTTAAGAGAGAAGTACCTATACCTTTGGAATACTACGAACTCGTCCATACAAAAAGAGAAAACGTTTGTCCACTTCTAAATATTTTCCAATCTCAATGATTTTTTTAGTTCGTTATTGACACAATGTCTAGAACGAAAGACTAGTTTTATAGGGTTTTTTTTTCGGCAATAAATTAAAATTTATATGCACCAAACAAAAAATATTTTATTAATCTCTACTCTAGTAGTCTCAGTGGCGGCCGTGGGTTCAAATCAAATCCCGACTCGTACCAAAGAGTTTTTCGGAACTTATGTACGGAATATAATTATACATATTTACCGTTAGCTTTTAGGTGAACGAAGAACATCTTGAGGAAACCTGCGTAAATCTGCGAAGAAATTCAAAGATGTATGCGAGGACTCCGAGAAAGCCTTCGATTCGATCGAAACCTGAGCTGTACTACAGTCTGTCCTATGGTACCAAGGAGACTGCCGCTATATCGGAGTACCAAAGTGTTTGTATGAGAACGCCACTATGTCAGTCCGACTCCAGGATCGGAGCTCGAAGCCCATTCCGCTGCAGCGGGGTGTCAGGCAAGGGGATGTTATTTCCCCAAAACTGTTCACCGCTGCACTGGAGGACGTTTTCAAGACTCTGGTCTGGAGAAGGCTAGGCATCAACATCAACGGCGAGTAGGTACATATAGTAGTCTTGGCTGAGACCATGGAGGACTTAAGTACGATGCTCGATGACCTCAGTAAAGCCTCCGAGCGAGTTGGTCTAAGGATGAAAATGGATAAGACAAAGATCATGTCAAACGTCCATACGAACGATTTGGCTCTTGTATTTAACCTCGACTTGCGAAATATTAAAAACAATAGAGGCCTAGTCCTATAACCAAATTAACATTATGAGAAATAGTTTTAATGCGATACAGTCATCTTACGAAATGGACTATAGAAGAAGTAGAGCTATTACGATGTAGACCAAAACCGACTTAGACAAAACGCGTATTTTGAATGACATTTAGGCATAACGTGAAAGAGGCCGACTTCGATTTAGGTACACAGAGAAATAGACTTAATGCGACATAATCATATCGATAAATGCCCACTATGCGAAATAGAGTTCATGCGATTAGTCCTATAACCAAATTAACATTATGAGAAATAGTTTTAATGCGATACAGTCATCTTACGAAATGGACTATAGAAGATGTAGAAATATTACGATATAGACCAAAACCGACTTAGACAAAACGCGTATTTTGAATGACATTTAGGCATAACGCGAAAGAGGCCGACTTCGATTTAGGTACACAGAGAAATAGACTTAATGCGACATAATCATATCGATAAATGCCCACTATGCGAAATAAAGTTCATGCGATTAGTCCTATAACCAAATTAACATTATGAGAAATAGTTTTAATGCGATACAGTCATCTTACGAAATGGACTATAGAAGATGTAGAGATATTACGATATAGACCAAAACCGACTTAGACAAAACGCGTATTTTGAATGACATTTAGGCATAACGCGACACAGGCAGACTGCGTTTTAGGTACAGAGAGACTAAAGGGTACCAACTCCCATTTTAATCGGACACTTTACGCTCGAAGTTGTAAACGATTATATTATTATACCTAAGACAGACTGTCCAGTTAGGTAGGTCCAACTTTGAGAAAGAGGTCAATCGTCGAATCCGACTGGGCAGCATTCGGGAGGCTACGGCATATCTTTTCATCCAATATTCCGCAGTGTCTCAAGACGAGAGTCTTTGACCAGTGTGTGTTGCCAGTGATGACGTATGGCACGGAAACGTGGTCGCTTACTATGGGCCTCATAAGAAGGCTCAAAGTCACCCAAAGGGCAATGGAGAGTGCTAATGTATCCCTACATTGTTGTTTGTCTGCGGGATCGCATCAGAAATGAGGATATCCGCAGCAGAACCAAGGTAACAGATAAAGCCCTCCAAATCACTAAACTTAAGTGGCAGTGGGCGGGGCACATTGCACGTAGAATCGATGGCCATAGGGACGGAAAGGTTCTCGAGTGGCGACCACGTACCGGAAGGTAGACTGATGACCTGGTAAAGGTCGCGGGAGTCCGCTGGATGCGGGTGGCGCAGGTCCGGTCATTGTGGCACTCTTTGGGGGAGGCCTATGTCCAGCAGTGGACGTCTTTCGGCTGACATGATGATCATGATGATGATGATGTGAGGTCCCGAACACTAATGGGACCTAATGGACAAGTAATGGGACGTTAGGCTGATTAATTATTTTTGCGTCGCACCAGGCCATAATGCGAGTTATACCGCACGCTGCGCGTACGGTAAAACTCGCATTGTGGCCAGGTGAAGACGTAAAACTGTGTACTCACCACGGGCGGTAATTCGTAAAGCCCCAGATCGCATATTTATGGCCCGAACCGAACTAGGCCATTCACGAATTCACCGCCCTAGGTACGTAATGTACAATTATTTTAAATCTTAGAATAAACTCTATCCTGGCTTGGTACTAGAAATATATTACGTAGCGTTCTAGTTTATCAACATTATCCATCTATCACTACAAGACGTGTTCAATTGTTAAAAATAAATACGCCGTTCATTCTTAGCCTCCGAGAGAATATCCTATACGCCAATGACCTTCGATCTGAATCCCTTAGTTTTCTAATGTCTTTTGTAGCTTATTATATTAACAACAACGGCTTTAAGCAATATAGTATCCTTTATTTACTTCAAAGTTCATTGTTTTCGAGATATTTGGCATGAAAGTTGAACAAAACAACAAAACTGGTTTTCTGGCCATAACTTTTATGTTAATTGGTTTAAAATAAAAACCCTGGACCAGTTTTTAGAGACGTCATATTAGACGGACCTAAATATGAAGATTTCGTATATGTTTATGTTTTCGATCTATCACGTCAATAGAGATACGAAATAAGTGTTTTTTTAGACAATGTTTAAAAAAATCATACAAATATAAGTATTCATTTGTTTTAAAATCCGGTGGACCAAAATAGAGATAAAAGATTGAAGAACCGATGGCCGTTTGATTTACAATTGTATCTGTAGTGCAAAAGTAGGAGGTACGATTCAAAACTTGACAAAAATCGATGAAAACCTCGGGTAGCCGCTTAATACAATAATATGATAAATGAGAAAGATTGGATGTACGTTCCAATGAATCTCAAAAACTATTGGACGATTTTGTATGAAACTTTGCAGTTATGTACCTTATATATCAGAGGATGGATATTTTAGGGACGAAAAAGGGGATGAAACTTTGTATGGAGACCAACAAACAGCGTGAAATGAGCAATGTAATATATATATTAGTCACGAGATGACGCTAGATGTACTGCCTAATTCGCTCTTTATACGTATTGCCTTCAATTATTTCAATTGATTTGCCTCGTTCACTGCATTACGGGTCTATCGAAGTAAGGGTAACTATAATACAATCAGCAAGTCAGCAATCCAGACAGTTAAACCTTTACAAATGAAAATAATATATGCAGTAAGGTAGGAGTACTTGTCGTTTTATTTTATGGGTTTGTTTATTTATTTGTAACCATTTACGTCACGTATTAAATTAATTAATATAATTATTATTAACGTTTAAGTCGTGCTACCAGTGACTTTGACATACAATTCTTATGTTAGATGTAGTTTTTCGAAGACAATGATTTAGTAACATATTGTTGCAATAGATGGCGCTCTTCACAGTCCTACTTCGCGCTGCTAAAATGTTTCCTGGTTTAATAGGGTCACGTACACCAAATAGATCAAATAATACTTATTATACTCTTTGAAATAGATTCTGTAAATAATAGTAGTACAGTCAGCATCACATAGTTAGTAGCAGCCAAAGTAGCCAAATATATAGTAACACTTCCTTACTCCTGTAGTAATAAAGACGTGTTCCGATATATTTGGCTACTTTGGCTGCTACTAACTATATGATGCTGACTGTACTCCCTCAGTGTTTCTTTTTTGCAATTTGTCCATCACTTTCACCCGATAGCCTAGAACATTTAGATTCCATACGATTATTGAATACGTGAATCAAATTCTACGAGGACGCAGTCGCGGGCAGAAGCTAGCATCATAAATGCTAATGTTTGGATGTTTAGATGTTTGGATGTTTGTTACTCAATCACGCTTAAGAGGCCTAACCGATTTGGATGAAATTTTGCACGAAGATAGTTTAAGGCCTGGATTAAAATGAAGAATAGTTTTTATCCCGTGTCCACGCAGACGAAGTCGCGGGCGGAAGCTAGTACTTTATATCCCGGAATCATCGCCGATAGGCATCTAAACGATTATTAGCTTTATAATTACCTCGAAAATGCTCAAAATGCTCTAAAGGCATACCTACAGTTAATTATTAATAACTAAAAATTTGGCAACAGGGTACCATAACCCTAAAAGGGACATGATTCCTTACTGCCCGCCCCGTTAGCGCGGCGTTGATGGCGGGAGGCCTATTTGTGTGCAGCACTTCGGGTCACAATCACCGTTCAATGTGTCACGGGCGCTTCTTTCTCGGCCGAGCTAACGTGTCAGAACAGGGGTGTATACACTAAATAAAATAATCAATAATGTAATATTTTCTCGAAAAAGGAATAAAAATAGGGATTTATAAAACGATCGAATAAAAAAAAACTAATGATGGACATACTGTTTTAATAACTTGAGCGGTATGAATTTGAGGAAGTGAAAAATTAACTAAACTAACGACGAAGATTGATTAATAATAAAATCCAGAACGAGCTTACAAAAAGTGGGTTGTGATTAATCCATATCAGATATTAAAATTATATCCGTGCGACTACATTACTAATGGCCGGTTTCAATAATCAATCCACCGATAGGTTTCCTTACGGGCAGTTACATTTTGACAAATTACTCGTAGAACATGTGTCAAACTATCGGTGGATTGATTATTGGAACCGGCCATAAATTAGTGAGCGACTAGAAATAGTCCGCGGATAGGTTACCTATAAGACAAAAGCGGGAGCCAAGCTCCCGCTTTCGTCTTCGAGGTTATTTTTAGGGTTCCGTACCCAAAGGGTAAAAACGGGACCCTATTACTAAGACTTCGCTGTCCGTCCGTCTGTCTGTCACCAGGCTGTATCTCAAGAACCGCGATAGCTAGACAGTTGAAATTTTCACAGATGATGTATTTCTGTTGCCGCTATAACAACAACTACCAAAAACAAAATAAAATAAATATTTTAGGGGGGCTCCCATACAACAAACGTGCTTTTTTTTTGCCGTTTTGTCTGTCAACAGGCTGTATCTCAAGAACCGCGATAGCTAGACAGTTGAAACTTTCATAGATTATGTATTTATGTTGCCGCTATAACAACACATACTAAAAACAAAATAAAATAAATATTTAAGGGGGCCTCCCATACAACGAACTTTTTTTTAACTGTTTTTATAGATAATGGTACGGAACCCTTCGTGCGCGAGACCGACTCGCACTTGGCCGGTTTTTTTTTTATATAACAGCGGAAAAACCTATGCTTATTATAGTATTTTTCAAAGTGGTTTTTGTATTCGAAACACTTCATTTAAGATAAAATGCCGCTCAGTATAAAAAAAAAGGTGGATGATTAAGTAGCATTCATCTCATTTTGTTTTTTACAAGGCTATGAGTATAAAGTGAACCAAGCCACCCCATCTTCCCCTAATGTTTGTGAGTGTATTCCAATTCCAATATTTATTTGATTGTCATTTTTCTAAATTAGGTACCATATTTAAATCATGTCCTATAGTAAAAAGTGAAGTATCAAAATGTCTAGGTCGTACTATTCGTGTTGCCACATTAAGCGATAGTGGCACCCCTATTACTTTCTAGAATTTTTGCCAGACTGTATCGATATTTTCGTCCGCTTTGATATGAAATCTGGGTGAGTGTACCTACATGTCCCGAAAACCATGTTTGGAGCAACATAAGCAACATATCCGGAACCCAACCATAACGAATCAAAATCCTCTCTGTGCCTCTTATCTTAGCATTTGTCTAGGTTTATGTTATTATTAAACTCAAACTCAAAATATTTATTTTGCACTAATAATATTACATACAAGTAATAAAATGGACCTGTAATAAAGCAGCAATCCTGTTGTGTGGTTTTTGGAATAAATAATTTTTATTTTTTTTATTTTTTATTTTGATATTTCAAAAAAACATCTTAGCGGTAAGTATACATTTCAAGATCGCCAAACTGAGGGCAGTTTGTCGGCGAATGTGCGCTTTTTTCTTAACTTTATACAGGGTTGTGTTATACCTACCTACCTAGTATTATTTTCTTTCTTCTTCTTTCTTTCAAACAACATATTGTTGCCGAGCGCGTATGAGCGCGACGGAACGATAAACAGATGGAACCGCAAACAGCTAGTGGCCTGAATGTTATATTTTTTGTATCGTAACTCGCCTTTGCCAATTTTTCACTCAAAGGCCAATTTTCAGTACTTTCGATCGGAAAAAATGGCTTCGCTTTAACGAATGCCGTTGTACGAGTTCTCTTCACTTCTCTCAATATCCTCTCATTAGCGCGTCCTTTGACGTCATTAATTGCCAGCCAGCATAAACTAAGCGTGTCCATGGCTGCGTGAGGAGATTCGTGGCCAATCCCAGGTACAGTCAACCACACTTGGAAATGGATTGTGAATAAACATTTAGTCACAAATAAAGTTTATACTCTCCTAGTAAACCGTATGTACCTATGCATCCCGCAGGATGTGCTCATCAGAGGGCGTAGCGTGGTTGCCATTTGATCACTTATCGTTGTCGATAAGACATGCACCACCCACGTGCTCGCATACTTGTTGGAACGTAACGGATCCACAGACATCCACCACCCACGTACTCGTATACTTGTTGGAACGTAACGGATCCACATCCACCACCCACGTACTCGCATACTTGTTGGAACGTAACAGATCCACAGACATCCACCACCCACGTACTCGCATACTTGTTGGAACGTAACGGATCCACAGACATCCACCACCCACGTACTCGCATACTTGTTGGAACGTAACGGATCCACAGACATCCACCACCCACGTACTCGCATACTTGTTGGAACGTAACGGATCCACAGACATCCACCACCCACGTACTCGCATACTTGTTGGAACGTATCGGATCCACAGACATCCACCACCCACGTACTCGCATATTTGTTGGAACGTAACGGATCCACATCCACCACCCCCGTACTCGCATACTTGTTGGAACGTAACAGATCCACAGACATCCACCACCCACGTACTCGCATACTTGTTGGAACGTATCGGATCCACAGACATCCACCACCCACGTACTCGCATACTTGTTGGAACGTAACGGATCCACAGACATCCACCACCCACGTACTCGTATACTTGTTGGAACGTAACGGATCCACATCCACCACCCACGTACTCGCATACTTGTTGGAACGTAACAGATCCACAGACATCCACCACCCACGTACTCGCATACTTGTTGGAACGTATCGGATCCACATACATCCACCACCCACGTACTCGCATACTTGTTGGAACGTAACGGATCCACAGACATCCACCACCCACGTACTCGCATACTTGTTGGAACGTAACGGATCCACATCCACCACCCACGTACTCGCATACTTGTTGGAACGTATCGGATCCACAGACATCCACCACCCACGTACTCGCATACTTGTTGGAACGTAACAGATCCACAGACATCCACCACCCACGTACTCGCATACTTGTTGGAACGTATCGTATCCACAGACATCCACCACCCACGTACTCGCATACTTGTTGGAACGTAACAGATCCACAGACATCCACCACCCACGTACTCGCATACTTATTGGAACGTATCGGATCCACAGACATCCACCACCCACGTACTCGCATACTTGTTGGAACGTAACAGATCCACAGACATCCACAGACATCCACCACCCACGTACTCGCATACTTGTTGGAACGTATCGGATCCACAGACATCCACCACCCACGTACTCGCATACTTGTTGGAACGTATCGGATCCACAGACATCCACCACCCACGTACTCGCATACTTGTTGGAACGTATCGGATCCACAGACATCCACCACCCACGTACTCGCATACTTGTTGGAACGTATCGGATCCACAGACATCCACCACCCACGTACTCGCATACTTGTTGGAACGTAACAGATCCACAGACATCCACCACCCACGTACTCGCATACTTGTTGGAACGTATCGGATCCACAGACATCCACCACCCACGTACTCGCATACTTGTTGGAACGTATCGGATCCACAGACATCCACCACCCACGTACTCGCATACTTGTTGGAACGTAAGGGATCCACATCCACCACCCACGTACTCGTAAACTTGTTGGAACGTAACGGATCCACAGACATCCACCACCCACGTACTCGCATACTGGTTGGAACGTAACGGATACGGATCCACAGCGATAAAGTGATAAAATGGCAGCCACGCTACGCCCGCAGTATGTATCGTTAACATTAAATATTTATAATGATTACGATACAATCACTAAATTTTATTCCCCAACTGTATCGTGTGTCCTTCATTTCGCCAAAAAGTTATTCTCTGAAAGACTGAAACTTTCAGGATCATTATAAAACAAACCTAACCTAACCTAATGTGTTCTACAGTATTTTCAAAAAACCAATAATTTACGGTCTTCGTCCACTCAGGTAGGTATACAGAGTTTTGCCGAACACGAGGCGTTCAATTCACGAGCACTGATTAACAGGTGCAATTTAAGAAAAAAGCAAAAGGCGAGCGTTTGATATTCGACGTCGCGGAATTACTGGGAAGCTAGTCATTAAGTTTGTGTTGCCAATAGCTGTGAAAAAGTTGACATTATAACATTTATAACCCGGTTACAATATTTGTGGACCTGGCGTTGATGACGTCACGTCGGCGCTCTGGTAACGTAACGTAACGGTAACGTAAAATAACGTATTTTTTTGTAGGCTTTGCTCTCAAAATGAGGGGGTATAATTCCTTTTTTGTAATTTTTTCGTCAAACGGAACGTTATTGTCACGCAACCCGTTTTGCATGTCGGACTTGAGAGATGCACTCGTGGGCGCCTTTATTAATTGATTTGAGTGGTAAAGCGCATTGTCAATGACGACTTTACCGTTCGGCGGTAAGTTAGGTAGCAATTTTTCTTTGAGCCATTTTAAGAAATTATTTGTGTCCATCTCATGATGATAGTCGCCTGTTGTATGTTTGCATTTATATAGCAATTCTGCACCTGGAATGAAGCCGTTTTATCACCCGGCATGCACAAGAATCCATCTTTGGCCGGGGTTAAAAAAAAATCATAGTGCTGTCTGTACTGTTTTGCCAACATTTATTAACAGAGTAATGTGAGTGGACCCATGTTTCGTCAAGGTAAGTAACCGGTTTTTTATCTGCGCCAAGTTCATTAAATTCTCTTTCATAATTGTATTTCTTGCGCTTTTTACCGGGTGTTGACAAATTTATCTCCCTGTTTGGATTGTTGTGAAAAACTTCATGTGTGCTCGTACCGTGACTAGTAGGTACTCAGAAAAGCAGGCGGCCGTGATGCATGCCGCAATTCTTTGGCCTCCTTTTTGATTTTCATCAAAGTAGATTTTGATATACCAGTTGCAGCACAGGTTCGTTTAACAACTTGGTCCACAGGTATGATGACGTGTTTGTTACTTTTTTCCGATAAAAAAATGCACTTTTAGGATTAAAATCCTTGCTTGACTGTGAATAGTCTTTCCCATATTTGTGGGTTAGAAGTGTACTTCAAAACAACGAAAAACAGTCAATCAATCAATCAATCAATCAATTATTTATTCTGCAAATAGGCCACAAGGGCACTTTTACATGTCAAACGGTAATTTACAATAAAATAGTAATCTTACACAATAATCATTTAAAATGATATATAAAAGGTTAACAAACTAAATGTCACTAAGTTAATGTAAACAAAACAAAATTGCAAAATATGACCATTACATTCGATATAAGATCTGTATCCAGCATTAACAGAAGTTAATGATATTATTCAATATTCCAGAGATGTATAAGGTCTCTGAGCGTCCAAATACAATTAATAATTATTCTAATATTCTAAGAGATGTATACGGTCTCTAAGCGTCAAAACAAAAAAGGAACATTAATGTTATATTGTCAGAGATGTACAGGGTCAATAACAATAAAACGTGTCAAGATCAGAATGATGTCTCTCGTCAATACGATAATAATAATAATAACACTAGTATTTAAGTAGTTAATTAGGTACTATGCCCTTGCAAGCATGAACAGTCCGGACTCCACAAACAGCACCCGATCACGAGTATGACGCATATCTCAGCCATCGCCTCCCAGTAACAAAATAGTCAAAACTTAACCATAAATGGTCAACGTTACAACAAAAACAATATTTTAACGTAACAGCAATACCAAATTAACAATAAAAGCATGATATAACATGGAAGGTAACAATGAAATGTTCAAAAATATAGCAATAATATCACGAAAATTAACGACGCGTATCGATCGGCAACGAAAGTGCTAACCGTACTGACGCGACGGGGCGAGCGCTGGTAGGTAAAAGGAGTAGGGGGAGGGGCTTCACATTCCAACGAGGTCCACAGATATTGTAACCGAGTTGTACTATTCTCTTTTAGTTTAATAGATGGCCATATATGTAGAAAGGCACATTTCATTAACTGCTTCGAGACAACAAAAAAATCGCAGTATAAGATCACAAAATCACAATTAGTCAACCACACTTTACTGGCCCGTAACCGTTTCAATATGGCGCCGGCAGCTGTCATCTCATAGACAACTGTCAAACTTTCTGTCCAAAATATTTTTTAAACGATGTAACTGACGATTACCGATGGTATGAGAACCTACAACTAGTTTAAAATTGAATTTCATTATTAACACTGAAACACAGGACCCCTCGATCTAAGCTCCATCCTCCAGCAGGTTTGAACTGTAATTTAGACTTAACTTGGACGTGTTCCTCAATCACCATTTGCGAATGCAATTTGTTGGAGAATTGAAACTATCCAACGCTGTCCTGGTCCACTTCGGGGCTCAACTAACGTAATGTTGTAAACTAATAGGGCCCGCCGACGATATAAGTATATGCTATTTCACCAACGTAGAGTAAACACTTGGATTAACTAATTAAACCGGACTTATGCTATCTTCCTTAGAAGTAATAAATAGAAAAATTAACTCAATTAACATTATTTGAATAATTATCTTACAAGTACCTACTATGTATTTTAATTTGACTGTCTCAATATCAGTGCATCCTGAGTTAGCGCACACCCATTTGGGCACGCGACAGGAGCCAAGAGCGAGCATGAACCTAGACGATTCATATAACTTTTCAATACATCATAACGTGCTCCAAAATTGTATATTTAAAGCAATGATGACGCGTAGTTGCTCCCGAAGTGTTGTGGGACCGCCCTGTGCTACCCGAACTGAGGTTCCACAACACTTCGGGAGCTCAAATACCGCGAGCCATCCGGTTGCCTCGTGGACACTGCAACTACGCGGCATTGCTCTGAATCAGGGATGTTGCAGACATTCGCATCCGCATCCGCGGAAGTTCCGCGCAAATTTAAATAGATGCGGAGCACAAAATAGATGCGGAGTTTTAGCGGATGCGGATGTCGAGTAATTCACGACAAGAAAAAAGCCCAAACGGTGCTTACTGCGCGAGTTTTAGATATTTTCGCCATTAGTAAAAAAACTTTTTGTCGTTTCTGTGACCAAGAGCAGACGCGTCTTTGATTTGTTCGCAACAATAGGCAATAGGCCTCATGTTGAAATTGATAACGTAGTGGTGCTAAATGGATAGTAAACCATCAAATTATCGTAATAAAGTATAAATTATAAAATATAATTAAAATCATAAAAAGATATGAACCTTGAAAATTTGGAAAAAATATGCATTTTTTTTAATTGTCCAATAGTAAATTTAAAGCTACCAATAGAATTCTTACGCTTTTATAGAAACAAAATTGTATGACAACTATGTACTTAAACGCAGTATTTCGCGACCGAAACAACAATTACCTGATTTTCCATACGACCATTAGTACAAATGCCACTTGTGACGTCATACGTGGGTGTCTATCAGTATGAAGCGTTTTGCGCTGCCGTCAGCGAGGTCAATCTTTTTCTCAAATTTTTGGGTATATAAGTTCTTTAATTGTAGTTGCTCCCATACAAACATTTGTTCCTCTCCAAAAACTGGTTCGAATGGCATCGTAAAACAATCTAAGTCCGCATCCCCTATTGTAATTTAGTATCAACGTGTTTGATGATTGTGTGATATCTTAAAATGGACGTTGTTTATTTGCGTTTTTGAGTGTTTGACCACAAAATCCGCATCCGCATCCTCATCCGCGGATGTGGCACGGGGGCGTTCATTGCCCTGCTGAAAGCGCCGGCGGTCGTGGTTTTGCGAGTAATATTAGTGGTTATTAAGACTTGTGCTACTAATATACACTGAGGGTTCATTCGACGTCATTTAATAACAGCGTAGGACGTGGCGCTCGCCACCATTTTTTCAAAAATGGCAAAACAGGCGATCTGTTAATCTTCCTACTATCAACACCAATATGCCCTTGTGGATTTTGGATAGCGCGCACACTGTCTATTTGTATCGGAGTAAACGAGAGCGAGTGTGACTGGGTACGTGGCGGCCGGTTTTTGAAGATAATATTACATAAATATTGATATAAAAAAAGGGTGGATTATTTGTGAAATATGACTCGTTAGCGGATCAGGTATGAATATTTCGTGTTTTTAATTGCAGACCCATACGTCAAAAAAATAAAGACATAGAACCGTTTAATGTGATTTTAAGACCAATCTTTGCAATTATTTTCTATCGAGCCGATTTCGTCAAATTATGTATCGAGCCCGTCCACGGTCTTTGAAATATGGTGAATAATAACATATATTTTATTTGATGTGCTAGAACAAATAGTTTTTAATATATTGATTTAAACTTTCACGATTCTCACACATTATTTATACTAAACGGGACTTAATCGCGTATAATTAACTTAATTTATTTACCTCACTGAGGTCTCCCGACGTTTCGGATGTGTTGCAACATCCAGTTAATTATATGCGATTAAGTCCCGTTTAGTATAAATAATGTAAATAGTTTTTCTTAAAAAACTGCTTAAATAACATCTATTTCACCAAATTAGCTCTTGTCAGCCTCTTAAGGCTGACTTCTACAAAACAGGCACAGGTCACGACTTAAACCGGGGTAAACTCCCAGACAACAATTTCTGCCCGATGACGTAAATTATGACGTGAATTTTTGGTGATTTTTTTCAATTTTACGTCTTAAGGAAATAAATGACGTCAAAAATCACGTCGAAAGTTTTAGTATATCGGCTTACGTCTGAAAATGACGTCACTAATCACGTTGTTAATTATTCTGTTCCGTCATAAGTCTGATAATGACGGTGCTAATCACGTCGTAATTTGTCCTATTTCGTCAGTGGTTTAAAGATGACGTTGTAAAACACGTCGTAAATTTTCGTATGTCGGCATACGCCTAAAAGTGACGTCGCTGATCACGTTATAAATTATTGTGTTTCGTCAGAGGTCTGAAAATAACGTTGCAAATCACGTCTTAATTTGTCCTGTTTCGTCAGTGGTTTAAAGATGACGTTGTAAAACACGTCGAAAGTTTTCGTATGTTGGCATACGCCTAAAAGTGACGTCGCTGATCACGTTATAAATTATTGTGTTTCGTCAGAGGTCTGATAATAACGTTGCAAATCACGTCTTAATATGTTGTGTTTCGTCAGTGGTTTAAAGATGACGTTGTAAAACACGTCGAAAGTTTTCGTATGTTGGCATACGTCTAAAAGTGACGTCGCTGATCACGTTATAAATTATTGTGTTTCGTCAGAGGTCTGATAATGACGTTGCAAATCACGTCGTAATGTGTCGTGTTTCGTTAGTGGTTTAAAGGTGACGTTGTAAAACGCTTTGAAAGTTTCCGTATGTCGGCATACGCCTAAAAGTGACGTCGCTGATTACGTTGTTAATTATTCTGTTCCGTCATAAGTCTGATAATGACGTTGCTAATCACGTCGTTATTTTGTCCTGTTTCGTCAGTGGTTTAAATACGACGTTGTAAAACACGTCGAAAGTTTTCGTATGTTGGCATACGCCTAAAAGTGACGTAGCTGATTACGTTGTTCATTATTCTGTTCCGTCATAAGTCTGATAATGACGTTGCTAATCACGTCGTTATTTTGTCCTGTTTCGTCAGTGGTTTAAATACGACGTTGTAAAACACGTCGAAAGTTTTCGTATGTTGGCATACGCCTAAAAGTGACGTAGCCGATCACGTTATAAATTATTGTGTTTCGTCAGAGGTCTGATGATGCCGTTGCAAATCGCATCGTAATGTGTCGTGTTTCGTCAGTGGTTTAAAGGTGACGTTGTAAAACGCGTTGAAAGTTTTCGTACGTCGGCATACGCCTAAAAGTGACGTCGCTGATCACGTTATAAATTATTGCGTTTCGTCAGAGGTCTGATAATGACGTTGCAAATCACGTCGTAATATATCGTGTTTCATTAGTGGTTTAAAGATGACGTTGTGAAACGCGTCGAAAGTTTCCATATGTCGGCATACGCCTAAAAGTGACGTCGCTAATCACGTTATAAAGTATTGTGTTTCGTCAGAGGTCCGATGATGACGTTGCAAATCACGTCGTAGTATGTCGTGTTTCGTCAATGGTTTAAAGGCGAGGTTGTAAAGCGCGTCGAAAGTTTTCGTACATATGTTGGCATACGCCTAAATTACACTTCACTGATCACGTAATCAATTATTGTGTTTCGTGAGAGGTCTGATAATGACGTTGTTAATCACGTCGTAATATGTCATGTTTCGTCAGTGGTTTAAATACGACGTTGTAAAACACGTCAAAAGTTTTCGTATGTTGTCATACGCCTAAAAGTGACGTAGCTGATAACGTTGTTAATTATTCTGTTACGTCATAAGTCTGATAATGACGTTGCTAATCACGTCGTTATTTTGTCCTGTTTCGTCAGTGGTTTAAATACGACGTTGTAAAACACGTCGAAAGTTTTCGTATGTTGGCATACTTACGCCTAAAAGTGACGTAGCTGATCACGTTATAAATTATTGTGTTTCGTCAGAGGTCTGATGATGCCGTTGCAAATCACATCGTAATGTGTCGTGTTTCGTCAGTGGTTTAAAGGTGACGTTGTAAAACGAGTTGAAAGTTTTCGTACGTCGGCATACGCCTAAAAGTGACGTCGCTGATCACGTTATAAATTATTGCGTTTCGTCAGAGGTCTGATAATGACGTTGCAAATCACGTCGTAATATATCGTGTTTCATTAGTGGTTTAAAGATGACGTTGTGAAACGCGTCGAAAGTTTCCGTATGTCGGCATACGCCTAAAAGTGACGTCGCTGATTACGTTGTTAATTATTCTGTTCCGTCATAAGTCTGATAATGACGTTGCTAATCACGTCGTTATTTTGTCCTGTTTCGTCAGTGGTTTAAATACGACGTTGTAAAACTCGTCGAAAGTTTTCGTATGTTGGCATACGCCTAAAAGTGACGTCGCTAATCACGTTATAAAGTATTGTGTTTCGTCATAGGTCCGATGATGACGTTGCAAATCACGTCGTAGTATGTCGTGTTTCGTCAATGGTTTAAAGGCGAGGTTGTAAAGCGCGTCGAAAGTTTTCGTACATATGTTGGCATACGCCTAAATTTGACTTCACTGATCACGTAATCAATTATTGTGTTTCGTGAGAGGTCTGATAATGACGTTGCTAGTCACGTCGTAATATGTCATGTTTCGTCAGTGGTTTAAGAGTCCGTATACAGCCGTTTGCTGAATTCGCTAGAATTATTGAGGTCATATCTCATGAAATATTCGTTTTCCTACAGATTTTATTGTGTAATATGAAAGATCATTTCAATTCAAGTCAAATAAGTGGAAATGTTGTTTACATTTAGCTCTCAATTTACCATATTTTGGCTCAGTCCAACAGCTGTTTTCCCAATTTTCGCTCGGAGAAGTGTAAAACGACTTAGATTTGAAGAATGAATTGATTTCAAACCGACATAAAACAAATAAATATATATTGGATTGATAGTCTAATTTTATGGGTACCTATCAGCTTTCTTTTTAAAGGATAAAGCTAAAATCGGGGGGTATCATCGGTTTCCTCACAAAAAAAATAACGCAATTTCTGCTTCTTCTTCTGCACCTTTGTTAGTAATTTCTGCACTCTGCAGTGTCATTCCACTACTTTTATAGAACTCACGCTTAAAGAGCATATCGTTTTGCATCTTGTAAGTCTTTTATGACCTTATAGTGATAATATGCAAATATTATGAAATTGATGATACAACTATACAGGGAGGAACATTTCCTTGGACTAAGCTGAAAGGACAGTGTTATATAAGTGACGTACAAACGATCTATTATAAATGTTAAGCTGGATATAAAGAAAAAAAAAAACATAAAAATCGAAATATTTTATCTTAGTGACAACCCTAATACTATACATAGTTATTATTTTCATTTGAAATTGACACATGTCACAAGTCACAAGAATCTTGCTGACTTCATTGAATCTGCTGGATAGGGTTGAAACATACAGTTTTTTTCACCAAAGTTTAACAAGTTGTATCTCGGTAACTGTTAGAAATATCAATATGGTTACTAGGTGAGAAGTAAAGCACTAAACCTGATCTATATCCCATTTGCTTAAAAGTCCATCGATCTGTTCCACCCAGTATATAAAGATTAATATGAAGTTGTGTCATCTTTCACTTTAGTTGTGGACGGACGGTGCAACATGTTTTATCTCCGTATCTTTTTAACCGCCCATCTTTTCCTTGCTCAAATTCTTACTATTCATGTCGCTAAAGTAGTATACTATAATACAATATTTATCAATTGATTGGTTTTATTATTTTAGATTCAAGTATGGCGCCTAGGAAGACAAACCGTTCATTTGGTACAGTAAAAAGAAAAAAAAAAATTGTGACCCTAAAACATTAACACCAGACTATAACGACATCAGCACAACGCTGGAATCTGGAAAGGTTAACGAATTATTCTTATTTATCTGGTGATTAAGCTAATTATACTTTAGCCACATTAACTGTAAACAAAAATAAACTGAACCTACATTTCTAAATTACCTGGTATTTTATTTCAACACCTACACTAAAACAAAGAAACGAATAAGTCAGGTAAAACCTTTTTACCTAGAATTTGATAACCTGGAAACTGAAAACTCTAACAGTAATTAAGTATCGACCGAGTGAGCGGAAGCGAATAAGGTATCCCTTTCATCTTGGACAAAAATGCTTTCGTATGTCTGTCCTGATTTCCGGCTGTTCTCCTCTAGAGGTGGCGTTTCTCAACCGATTCTCGTGAAATTTGGTGAGCAGGTTCGGTAATTATATAGAACTTTTTGTCGAGCCCGTTTTTGGAAATTTTTCAAAATGGCGGAGTTATGCAAAAAGACACTCGCGAGGTCTACAGCTCACAGAGCCACTTGTAAATAATATAAATAACCTAAGTTTTAATATGAGTAAAGATAAATAATAATAAATATTGGGGTCAATCTTACACAAATCGACCTAGTCCCAAACTAAGCAAACCTTGAACTATGGGTACTAAACGACGATATAAATACTTATATAGATAAATAAATACTTAAATACATTGAGAACCGATATCCATGACTCAGAAATAAATAAATGCCCATACCAGGATTCGAACCCAGAACTTCCAGTTCGTAGGCAGGATCACTACCATCTAGGCTAAAGCGGTCGTCAAACAAGCAAGTACTTACTTAAATTAATTTGTAGTAATTACATAAATACATTATAATGAACGATACAGTTCTAAGTTACCTGATTTTTATTTAAATACGTATAGGTAGGTACATATAAATATTAAGAAACGAAAAAGTCAGATAAAACGGTTCAGGCACCGTAGGTTCCGCGAAGTTAAGCGAACAGAGTTTTTTAAACAATATAATGCGTCTGTTTATAATAATATGGTTTCAAAAAAATACGTTTAGTAATCTAGAGGCTTTTCTGCAGCGAGATCAGTGATTCGAAATATGATTAAGCAATTTTCGCTCGATAGAAATAAATCACGAATAAAATATTCGTAACAACTTCTAGAAATCGGCAATATTATGTTTGAGAGAACTAAGTGATTACTTTTTTATTTATTTAAACGGCCAAAAAAAAACATGATATCCGCGCTTCCGAGCACGCACTTCCACCTCGCTCACGCTTATGCTCAGTGAGAGGGAGAGAAGACCATGAACCTACGGCGCCTTAAAGTATCAAAACTACTCTACGCCGACCTAGCCGCCTCGCTCGATCCCCACTACCAATACCTGCGCTGGCGCGCTCGCGCTCGGAGACGGGTAATGATACCTACAATCGAACTTTTTCCGGGCCGATACGGACTCTTAAAAGTGACGTTGTAAAACGCGTCGAAAGTTTTCGTATGACGGCATACGCCTAAAAGTGACGTCGCTGATCACGTTATAAATTATTGTGTATCGTCAGAGGTCTGATGTTGACGTTGCAAATAACGTCGTAATATATCGTGTTTCATCAGTGGTTGAAAGATGACGTTGTAAAACGCGGCGAAAGTTTCCGTATGTCGGCATACGCCTAAAAGTGACGTCGCTGATGACATTCATAGACCGTGGGCCCACTCCCAATACACCTACGTCTCATGACACCATGATAGAATGCATGGCAGCAAGTCGAGAAAGTTATGCTGAGCAAGGCAAAAAAAAAAAAAAAATTAGATCTTCACTTCCGGTCAACATTTGTATGGGGATATTTACGTCATGTCACAAAAGTACGAGACGTGTAGCATCCTTGAGCCCTTTATTCGTAGAGAGAGAAAACCTAAGCCGGCCAGTCCTGAAATGGCCGGAAGAACCTACTTGGCAGACGGCGTCAGAGTTGCCAACTGTGGGGTGTTGGGAGTCTTGGGAGTGGGCCCACGGTCTATCAGGGGTTTAAAGATGACTTTGTAAAATACGTCGACAGTTTTCGTGTGTGTATACATTTTACAAGGGCCTGAACTATGGATACCCTGAGGGGCTACCGTGAAACGAAAACGAACTTCGTTCGTGTATCTCCCTCTCTGTTCCTCGAATGAGCAAGTGCGACAAAGACGGAGATACACGAACGAAGTTAGTTTTCGTTTTGCGGTAGGACCTCTGTGTTTTAGGCAGTAGTAAAGATCAGTATAACTATTTTAAACACACTTGCAAATACGTTTAAATACAGTACAAAACTTAAACAATTACACAAAGTACTTTGCCGTTCCCTTAATTCAACCAATGAAAGTGTGGCGTTATTAACGCGCGCTAGCAATTTTTCCCGTTCCGACCAATCACACGTCATAATCGCTATCTCTGATTGGTCGAAAGCTCGCGGTTGTTAATTCGCGCCAGTCACATTGTTCTGTGAATCTGGCTTTAGTCGTTTCCGGAGTCACTTTAGTGTTTAATAACTGTGTAAAACTATAACCTGTATACCCTCAAGTGTATAAAAATTAGTATGGAAAACTAAGAACAAATATTTTATAATTATTATATTACTCATTAGCAAACAGAAGCTGAATATAAAATTTACAAACACCGTTTTCTTTTCTCGCCATAAAACCTGTTCAAACCCGTCGCGTCGCAGCCATTGTTGCAGTTGCATCATACTTAGGGATGTCCCACGTTTACTTGATGGGCTAGGTGTCAGTCGATATTCGATAGTAAAAAAAATACATTGCTTTGAAATTTAACCGCCAAACTCGCACACATTTCTAATTAAAACGAAGAGATCGCTGCTAATAATAGTGTTAGGTAACTTTTGCGTTTAAACATATCGACGCTGGAAATTTTACAAGCGACATTTTTGGTGATATTGAGTTACATACACGTTAGAATCGGCAGATTTTTCTGTATCGAATGGGCTGGCAGTCTCGTGTCCGATCTCCGTGATCCCTTCGGTGATTTAGCAGATCACGACCATTGTTTTCTACTAAACGACTTCGTTTTTGACAATTTTGTGCAAAATGGAGATTAGATTAAATGTTTTTTCGCGAAAATGAACCACAAGAGCTTTTTACTTTTATTTGTAAGAATAGATTAAACTTAACTTATGTAGATAATTTGGTTTACTTAGTTGCAAATAACCTTTCACTTGTTGGTTAACCGCTTTTAACAGATTATTGGTTGTTAGACAACTTTACCGTTCTGTTTTATTATGAATCAAGTAAGCATGGTAATAGGTATATACAGGTATATTTATGACACATAAATTATTTTTATTGTTGGTACCTAACAATTTATTTCGACCTCAGAGCATAGAATCACTATTACTATCACTACATAGTATAAAACAAAGTCGCTTCCCGCTGTCTGTCCCTAATATGTATGCTTAGATCTTTAAAACTACGCAACGGATTTTGATGCGGTTTTTTTTAATAGATAGTGATTCAAGAGGCAGGTTTATTTATATGTATATTATAGTACCCGTGCGAAGCTGGGGCGGGTCGCTAGTACTACTTATATTCATACATCTGTGATTTCGACACTTTCAAGGGAATGATCCTATAAGGGTTCCGTTTTTACCGATTGAGGTACGGAACACTAAAAACCTATAGCCTTAGATTTAAAATGAATAAAGGAAATCCTTACTAATATTATAAATTCGAAAGTGTGTTTGATTCTCCTTTTTAGGGTTCCGTAGCCAAATAGCAAAAAACAGAACCCTTATGGATTCGTCATGTCTGTATGTCTGTCCGTCCGTATGTCACAGACATTTTACTCGAAAATTATAAAGTGTATTTGAATATAATTTTGAGGATAGGTGTATTTTGTTTGCCGCTACATTTTTGTTATTAAATTACAAAAAAAAAAAATTTAAAGGGGTGCACTCCATACATAAAACTGAATGTCAAAAAAACTTTTTTCATTGCAAGCCCACGTGTGGCACATCAATCGATAGGCCTTTCGAAATAAATATAAGGTTTCTCAGCAATTTTTTTGATTAAGTGAATGAAGTCAGAGATAATCGCCACAAAAGTCACTAAAATTGTGTCCCCCCCCCCTCTCATTTTTGAACCGTGTATTTTAAAAATATGAAAAAAATCATGGACATTAGGGCTCATTCAATTCTTTCAGCGAAAATTGTTTTGAACAAGATCGGTTCAAAGGTTTTCGAGATATTTCTAAAAAACTGCCTTCCTTAAAGAAAAGGACGTAAGTGCCGTAAGATTTCAGTCACGATACGACCTTTTTAATAGGCACGGAACCCTTCGTTGTGCGTGGTCCGACACGCACTTGGCTGCTTTTTTTGTGTGTGGAGAATAGTTCTAGTTAGAGTGACATAGGCTACTTTTTGCCGGGATAAAACATATTATTCCCGTGGGAAGATCCATTATGATGTTAGTTCCCGTTGACCACGCGGGCGAAGCCGCGGGTAACAGCTAGTAATAATAATAATAATTCATGAAATCATAATAAAAACAAGTAGCATAAAAAGTCACATCTACACAGAGCAAATTATTATTTTAAACCTAAACCCAGTTTTAAAGTTTCGTTTCTTAGTATTTGGTGGATAAATATTATACAAAATACTTACTAGTACGACCGTCAATCGAGCGTTAATATCGATATCGAATTAGGTATCGCTTTTCGCATTCTCACGCACTAGTCGCGACTCGCACACTCGCAGTCGGGAGTTCCATAATTTCGTTTGTTTCGTTGTTTTTGACCGGAAAACTGGTGAGTATGCCGATAATAATTTAGTTATTAAACGCAATCAATTAAAACATCAAGTACTGGGTAAGTGAGTCTTGTCTTTTGTGAAGTGTTGTAACATTTGTCTATATGTATATGTAAATTATTTCAGGTTGTGTGTGCTCGAATAATTGTGCGGTTTATTTTGTTGTATTATGGACGATAAAAACACTTATACCGTCGCGGAAGGAGATGACGAAGAAAACAAGAAGCATTTTGGCCAAGATTTAAACAAACTTCTCAATGATTAAACACGAAGCACCAGACGATCAAACATGGCAGGTAGTGTAAGACTTTTGTGACCGTTTCGTTGAAGATCCCGCATAGTTTTTTTACCATAACCTAGTTGCGTTGGGAGGACCCGAATCGTGTTTTTTTATTCATTTTATATCTTATTTATTATTTATTTATTTATTTAATTATGAAACAAACGGTCATACAAAAAATATTGATACAATTTCTTCTCTTAATCTAGACCTATAGTTTCCATTTTTATTAAACATATCTTTATATAAGCACGAAAAAGTACCTATCCTGGATCTTCAAGCCAATGTTTCATCAAATTCACCCTAATATGTGCTGTTTGTCTTTGCAGCGGATTTAATGACTGCCCGTATAAAGGCAAAACAAGCGGAGTCAACAAGTGATTTGAATGATTACGATGAAACCAAAAAACGAGACAAAGAAGCCAATTCGAGTAATTGACTATGACGCTTCATTGTCATCTGAACCTGAAGAAAGTGCCCTGGACTTGTGTATGATTGGTGAGTTATTTTTTTTTGACAGTTAATATAATTATCACTATTATCAGAAACAAGGCATAAGAAAGGTTCCAATAATCAATCCACCGATAGTTTTCCTTACCGGCAGTTACATTTTGACAGATTACCTGTAGAAAATGTGTCAAAATGTAACTGTTGATAAGGAAAACTATCGGTGGATTGATTATTGGAACCGGCCATTAATCTAAATAAGAACCTACTACCAAAAACAAAAGAACTAAATTAATATAAAAACTTAAAGTATAGTGGAGGAAAATGAAAGTTTGGCACATGTCAACTCTATTTGAATGACGTTAAGGTCCAAAAGTGCTAAATATTCAATTTCCTCGACTGTACATTGATGATCGCTTAAGCCTAGTTGGTAGTGACCCTGCCTTCGAAGCCAGAGGTCCTGAGTTCGAATCCCGGTAAGGGCATTTATTTGTGTGACGAGCACGAATATTTGTTCCTGAGTCATGGATGTTTTCTATGTATTTAAGTATTTATTTATCTATATAAGTATGTTTATCGTCGTCTAGTACCCATAGTACAAGCTTGGCCTAGTTTGGGACTAGGTCGATTTGTGTAAGATTGTGTCCCCTAATATATTTACAATTAATTGCTTCTAACAATATATAATTAAAACTAAAATAAATCTAAAAAGTAGTGCCCTCGCGGCATGGTGCCGAAGATGCTGGCATCATTTCCTCGCTCAATAGCAATACTAATGCATTGTGCAAGGTAGCTGGTAGCTCTTTGGTGGCCAGTCGTTTTGGTTAGTGAGTTAGTTTGAGTTATATATATTAGGTAAGGTCGGGTAAGACTAACATAGTTTATTAGACGGGGTACTTTGTAGTATATATTAAAGTCCATATTATGGAAACTTGTAGTCTTGCCCCGGTGACTGTCATACCCCGCCTTACCTTTATTAATTTACTATTGACGACCCTATTATGTATAAGTATGTTTCTCCATTGCTAGTTCCCATAGCTCAAAGAGCTTTAGTTGCTTTATTTGGGACAATAATCTTTATAATATTCTTTTAATACTGTTTAAAAGAATATTAGGTTTACTTAAATTAAATTAAAAATGGTTTTAATAAAGTGTCTCCTAATGTTGTATAGATAATAGTACGGAACCCTTCGTGCGCGAGTCCGACTCTCACTTGTCTGGTTTTATTTAAAACTCTAATCAGGCAATTTATAAAAGACTTGTGTATCTCAGTGGTCCCAATTAGTGGGACTATGGCTGTAAGTTACATTTAATTTTCAGGTAATGTAGCAGGGAGCTTTGTAAAAAAGAAAAATAAGTTAAATGAAATATCACAAAATGACTAAAACATTGAAGGTAAAATATAAAATATTTATTCAAAGCAATATTATTTTTTTATACAACGACGGTGGCAAACAAGCGTACGGCCCGCCTGATGGCCTGATGGCTTGGTCTGATGCTGCAGCCAGGATGTCTAGCATTGAAAAATAATAGGAGATATTATGTCTGGATTAAAATCAAGTATTTTATTTATTATAGTTGATTTGTGGGCCGCTTATGGCCGGTTATGCCGCTTCGACCAGCAAGTGATCTATTGTGGCAGCCCTTTTTTTAAAGGATTATTTGTAGCTTTTCAGTTTATTTTGAAGTCTGTACTTTTTTATTTTTTTATCTAAATTAAATTCACGTTTGTTTGTAGGTCATCAGCATAAAGTTATGCATTTTTTGACAACTCTGGTAGAACAGAACAACCAAATATTAACCTGGATTAGAAGCCAAAATGAAACTGATGAAATTATGAGAATAAAAGAACCTATAAAGCTTCCTGTACAGCTGCCTATTCGTGATGAAAATGAATTATCAACACTGGAAGAATATCTCAATAATGATGTAAATTTTGGAGAACTTTACATTAAAAAAAATGGTTCTAGATTATTTTTTGAGTTAATAAAGACTTTCATGGCATACACTTTTGTTTTGTTTCAGATACAATTAGGTCTTTGGGAACATGTCCACTAACGACTTTGAAAATTCTAGCACGAAAGTTACGCGAGGTCACTATAAGTCACCATTTTGGTCATTAGGCCATTTGTCATTAGCAGGCCTCGGATTTTTCATCGCATGGTGAGATGAAAGAAAACTGTGGAGTCGATATTAAAGCTAAATTTTTATTCATATTCATACTCATACTCATCAATTTTCTTAGTCCCGTAATACTTTTGTCCCTTGTGCAGGTTGACAGATCGAAAATGTTAATCGAAAATTAATCTTACTGAATGTAATTAAAATTATTTGTGTAGTATGATTTGGGAAGTGTAAGCCTTTTGCTTGGTAAAGGGTTACATTTACCCTGTAAATATATCAAATTAGTTAATCTTTTGTTTGGTTCAGACTACTTTGTTGCGGTAAACGTACTAGCTGCTTTATCATAAATCATTTGCATGTCAATGTCATGTCAATCGTTCACGACGCGATGTGTCACTTAATTATTTATTGCAATCGGTACGTGCAATAATTACGTATGTCTGACCCGCATGTTTCTGCAATTTTGTACTGGATAGAACCTTACAAAGATCTAAAATACGATCATGAGAAATGTGTTCTGTCGTGTGTGTGTTGTGGAGTAGAGCTAACGCAATTAAAACACATATTTATTTTAAAACATGTTAATAGTATTCTCCACCAAACGAAATCTCAGCAATAATAATAATAAGTAATATTTTATTTTATTTTATTTTTTATTTACGATATAATTTATTTCTACTCATATGACTTATTTTATTTATAATTTAATTTCGTTCTTAATTAAATGAATGAGTATGAATATGAATTAAAATTTAGCTTTAATATCGACTCCACAGTTTTCTTTCATCTCACCATGCGATGAAAAATCCGACCCCTGGTCATTAGGTATGGCGTCACGTTTACTGTGACGTCTGCTGGCGCTTTTCAATGACGTCGGTGGATGTGTTTCCAATGACGTCTACAGACGTCATCGGGAATTCATGACGTCGATAAACGTCTATACTATGATGTCGACAGACGTCTACCCGATGACGTCTATAGACGTCTTACTAGTGGCGTCACGTGACGTCAACTAACGACGTCGTGTGACGTCCATTAATGACGTTATCCCAGCGTCATCACAAAGACGTCATGCGACGTGACCTAACGACGTCGTGTGACGTCCATTAACGACGTCATGCGACGTGAGATAACCACGTCGTGTGACGTCCTTTAATGACGTTATCCCAGCGTCATCCTAACGACGTCTTGCGACGTGAACTAACCACGTCGTGTGACGTCCATTAATGACGTTGTCCCAGTGGCATCCCAATGACGTCATGCGACGTGAACTAACGACGTCGTGTGACGTCCATTAAAGATGTTGTACCAACGTCATCGCAACGACGTCATGCGACGTGAACTAACGACGTCGTGTGACGTCTAATAAACACGTGATATATAAGGACCAGTAGACGTCGCCGTGACACGTATACTGGACGTGCAAAATCACGTCATCATATGTATCAAAATGACGTCAAGTGGTGACGTCAATAATGACGATAAATTTGTGACATCGCCACGTGAAACATGACGTCAGTACTTACGTCTAAAAGACGTGAACTATGACAACCTGTCGACGTCTTAAATCACGTCAACATATGTATCAAAATGACGTCAAGTGGTGACGTCAATAATGACGATAAATTTGCGACATCGCCACGTGAAACATGACGTGAACTATGACGACGTCTCAACGTCTTCCTACGACGTCTGACGTCACGTCACTATACGGATCAAAATGACGTCAAGTGGTGACGTCAATAATGACGATAAATTTGTGACATCGTCACGTGAAACATGACGTTTGAAATCACGTGATGTGACGTCTAAAATGCCCAATAATTCACGTCAATAATGACGTGACCTTGCTGTCTGGCTGATAATGCCATAGACAAATTTTCGAAAAAACTGGCGATTTGGCACTTAGAATTAGGCTGTAATTTTCAATAACTCCTGGAAAGATGAAGCGGCTTTATGATGATTGATGAAGGTGATGATGATGAGAATCAGTGATGTCACGGCCAGTGAAAAAACATTTACGAATACTGGCACGGGTTATGGTAATTGGTAGATTTGCAAATGCTTCCCGTGCGGGCTTGGTTGGAGGCGCCATTACCGCGGCCCGGCAATTAAGTATACCACACCGGCGGGCGAGCGAGCTCGACGTATTGGTTTCGTATCAAGTTTACATTTGTTGAACACTCGCTACCATAGGCATAGGCATATCTATTTGTAGCTTAATGTGTCAGCTACAAATAGATATGCCTATGCCTATGGTTATGTGAGTGTCGAATCTCGAAAATCCGAGAGGGAGGGAGGCTTGAACCCGAAAATGATGAAATTTTCCAATGCTGCTGTCTTTGCAGTCTAAATATATACCTACTGAACTATTCCTGCCTGCACTAGGAAAAAAAAATACAATACGTGAAAGCCAGAGCGTCCCGGAATTGTTTTTATATTGAACCGACACTTCGAGTAATATAGACCCCCGGTGCACTTGTACCGTGTATCGTGTATCGGGTACCATGTACCGTCAGTCACGCGAACTAACGGAATTACGTGGCCGACAATTGTAAATTGACGAGTTATACATATTTCACTCAAAACGCTCAACACGTCGCTCTAGAAATCAATGATTTAGGAATACGTTACACGCGGTTCGGGCTGTTATTATACTTATTATTATGATCATAGCCCTGTGGCTGGTTTAGTGTAGTAGAGTGGAATTTGCCAAATGGGTTATTCGGAGAACTATGTTTCAATTTGTCTTTCATCTGGTAATTAAAGGCTTGGGAGTTAAAAGTGCTCTAAAACTCACGACAAAAAGTGCTTTACGGACATGTTAAAGCGAGAGATGCATATTATAAGTTATTCTAACAAGCTGCGTCCCTATAGCTCTTTTTGACGCGCTGATAAATCGATCGTCTGAATGATGGCTAAGTGTATCGGCACTCGCGATCTCACCCGGCAAGCTCGCAGTCATTTGTTACTGGGCTAGAGTTTGCAACGATTCCCGTCTCTCCTGCGGGAGGGACCAGTGTTAGAGTAGCCTTCGAATACAGACGTTAGAAGCCTGGGGTCGTGGTATACCAGGTGGGCTCCTCTCGCTTCTAGGCTAGGAGGTCGCGCTGCTCTGGGCAGGCAATTCCCGATCATGGTTGGCCTGGCACTCGCTCGCGCGCCTCGTTGCGCTCGCGCTAGTGACAGTGTTGTTGGATTCAAAGAGAACATAACCACTAAATTCTAGTTAGCTGATGCATTCAACGCACAAACTTGATCACTCCAACAAGTCTAATAGCTTACTATGCGAAAATGAAGAAAGGATTCAAGTTATTTGGCTATTAAACATTTATTATGCGGTGTGCGTAATTAAAATCAACTTTTCTATGGTAAACATCGCAATGTTTGAGACCTTAACGCCTAATTAATCAACACCTATGGTTCTCCTATATTAAAAACCTGTTTTAAGGTAAACGTCCCAGTCTTCAAGATTGCAATATGGGTTAAAATCGCATATTCGATTTTAAGCCATAATGTCACTTTGACATGAATAGGGGCGAACACACTAAATAAAATATTCAATAATGATGTATTTTCTTGAAAATAGATTAAGAATGTAGGCAAATGGAGAAAAAAGCAACGCAAGAGGTTAAATAATCACAAAGTTATGTGTCCATAGTTTTAAAAGGGGGTATGTTCTGTCTCTTTTCCGCAAAACGCACCTTCACATGAAACGATTGACATTTACTATGATGCTCAAGGACCGTGGCGCTGTGGTTAGTTGCGATGACACGCAATGAATTAGAAAAACCGCTGCCGCTGCCGCTGCCGCCGCCACTCGAAGTCGTGGCCGGGCCGTATGAGGGACGAGTGAGACGAATGTTGACAGGTTGTGAATGATAGAGCTGCACTCCGCGCGCCGCGAGTTCGCCGAGCATGTGCGCCGGCGTGTTCCCGTCGCCGCGCCGCGAAGCACGACACCTCCATTACGGCTAATGGATCATGTTTCACCATTACCCGGCGGAGTGACACCGGTGCATTAAACATGTGTGGTTGGCTAAGTGTGGAACATCTTTATGGGCAATATTTACCCTCAGCCAAGCCGAGAGCCAAACGACGAGGAAGTACTCCTTAACGAAACAAATATTTTAATTAAGTATTTTTAGTTTCGTGTTAATTTAACGTGGAAGTGACCACGATCAAACACGGTCCTGTCTAGGGCTACACACAATGATGGTTTGTTTTTTCATTATATTCGTTCTCTCTCTCTCTCTATCATATCGTGACATGACAGTTTCCGTGATAGGAACTACAGTGCTGCAGTGTAGCGGAGCGTAGCTCAGCATATTCGGTGTTAACTTCATCCGTAGCGCTACGCGGGTAGCCGATGACGTCATCACATTACATTTTTGGATTACTTACTAGTATGTCTTGACTAAGAACCAAACGGTTCAAAGTTGACTGAACGACGGCGAGGTGATAAAGATAACTGCTGGTCGATCACGTCACACATTACACACTTCAGGTACGAGAAGATCTAAATGTCACATTTCGTATGGGAAAATGAAAAGAAAGAAAGAAAGAAGACATTTATTCACTACGCAAAAGACACACAGAGACAAAGGGAGGGGAGGGGGGGGGGGGGGAAATGACAGTTGAGTTGTCCTAGCGTGCACTCGAGAAGTTACGTGATCACCCCTCTGCTTGATGCAGAGATGTACGATGCATGGTGGATGCATGTTGGCCATTGATCATGGTGGTGGTGATGATTAAGATAATGGAGCTAGAGGATTATTTTACGAAGCTATAATTTAAATTGCTGTAAGTCTAAATCGGCAAACACTCTTCAAAAAGTTAATGAGTCGTCGTCGGCATTGTCAAGCGGCTGAATGTTGCAGGTTTAACCTTATAATCTTTTAAATTGTAGTTTTGTAAAAACGATGTCTGTAGTCAAAGTTTCCAAAATGAAAGGCATATGGCGGCAGGTGAGCATACTCGGCACAACGCACGGAGCCGTAAATCTCGGCGTCAGCCCGCATTACGCCGACGACGTGTCGTTACCGGCGCGGCCGTAACTCCCGGTCAGTGAAGCGAGTGATCACGCGGCGCAGTGGAAGGGTTTGATGCATGGTGCGGTCCCTATAAAGATGCCGGTCGCACCTGATTTTTATTTGATCATTGCCATAATGATGTTAATGTAGTAACAACCATCAGATATATCTGAACGAACGAGGTGCCAACAGATATCTTAATACGAGTACTCATTAAGATTTTTCCTCATTTTAATATGTTGATATTTTTGAGGCGGCTGTGCCTGACTGGGTAGCTGGTTGTTTTTTTTATGGATTTAATAAAACCGTGTACAGACAGGAGTTTATTCCTGTACAAATAAATAAGGACATAAATATCTGTTCAGGACTCTATTATTAATGTCATAAAGGCGTTTACAGATATTTATGTTTATGTACGTGTATTAATACCGCTGTCCGTACATTCCTGGGTAAATGCCTCCACCGTCGAGCACAAAAACAACAAAAACAATGTCATTATTCAAATTACTCCGAACAAAAATATAGTTTTAATATTCACCGTGATAATTGCTCTGGAGGTGATTGGCCGTTCGGGCCATTTTTATTGCGTGTACAATACATGATTCTCAGCATGCAATCAAAACGGGACCATAGCTCTGAACCGATAGAGTCTAAACTATAAAGTAGCATCTTTTCTGTATTGTTGGCTGTCCCGCCCAGAAATTGCTTCAGTACCACGAACTGCCTTTCTGTTCACAATACATTTCAAGCTCGACTGTGAGCACAGCTCTAGGCACAGTCGAGTTCTCCAATATCTAGACAGACAACCTTTCAAAAATATCTACACATGTGTCTTATGTCAGTGACAATAAGGTCTCTGTATAGATATTGTAGAATGATTGTCTGTGTAGATATTGGAGAACTCGTACATAGTATAAGTCGCCCGGTACATTCATTTGGACTAGCTATGTGTGTTTAGGGGTCTACCTTATACTGGTTGATCAGGAGCGATCCGCTCGGTGAGCGTCGAGAATAGTCTCGGACGGGTGTTGATGATCGTTTTGAAGCATTTCCTCGAATCGAAAATGAACCCTCTCTAGCTTGGAAACGTATTAATCGGCTCTGATTTCATTGCTTAAGCTGTTAGGCTGAGCTTATAGAGGACAACGGGTTTTTAATACCAGCCCCTCGATATGGAAAATTTTGTCGGATCGGTGATTTCATTCATATTCGAGTTATTTAACAAAGAACAAATATGTAAGATACATATTTGTTATATTAGTATACAAAACAAAGAATAAACTAAACTAAAAACGGAATAAAATATATAGCTAGTCCAGTAACTTTATACATCCAGAGCTTGCATCAAATCCGGTCGGTATTTAGTTCTGATCTTTTGCAGACTTGTTTATGATGTTGGCCCAATGAATAATCCAAGTTTGTGACCTCGAGCGCCGAAGGCAACTTTGTCAAAAACCGAAAATACCGTAACCATAAATACACAAAATTAAAACAGTTTCATATGGAACAAAGAAGAGATACCTACATCACAGATTAAAGAATACAAGTATACCCAATCTCATAGAGCAAAAGCGTACCGTCCTAATGTAGGCAATTCCGTATACAATTGTAGTCTCGCAGCTACACCAGTAGATGCAGTATCCGAGCTACCACGGCTATGACGCTGTCAGCCTACCTGATAGTTTTAGTAATACATTGAGATATCACCAGATGGCATTGACCTCCCGGGCAACAAATAGAGTATTTTTTATTTTTTTGATATAAAAGTAGTATTTTCGAGACAATATTACACATCGCACAAAATTATACATAACTAAACGCTTGGAGCCTGTGGTTCCATAGAACTTTCGCGACCAGTGATGGCGCCATCTAGTGACAGTACCCAATAATACGTGTAGCAAAGTTAGCAAACTTACTTAACTCACACGTATGTACGAGTTACATGGATTTAGTACCAATTTTATTGCATTTACTAAACTTATACAATTTACCTTTAGTTTATGTACGGAAGGATGTTTGCGATATAATTAAGGTACGGTGAATTTATTAAGGTGTAAAAATCATTCTATCTTCACGATTACTGGTTCAAATGTTTCGCTCGGTACCTGTGTCGCCATCTATGAGTTCTTTTTTGTAATAATTATACGTTGTTCGAGTTGGGAGGGCATGCCTACATGGAAACCCTTGCGGATTCTTATATTCTACTACTATCGACGAATCTACTACTACCAATTAGAAAAAATATTCTAGTTTATACAAGTTTTTTCTAGAAAATGGGGAATTTCGCGCAAATGGAAAGCCAATTTATGAAAGATTGTTAAGTAGGTACATAAGTTTCTTTAAATATCACGCTGTTAATCTGCGAATGTCAAAAAACGTTCTGTATGGTCGGCAAACCACCTTAAACGGTTTGGCGTTATTATTGTTACACGTTGTATAGTCTACTTAGTTTTTTGAAATAAAAAAAATTAAAGAGTACCTATCTGAATCACTAAAAAAATGTTTCCCAACTGTATCTTTTGTCCGAATTTTCATCTGTCCTAAAAGCCGTTTTTCTCTGAAGCCATGGCGTTTGCAGGATTATTATAAAACAAACCTAAACTAACCTGATGGATTCTACGCGATAATTATTAAGAAAAAATCAAAAACTTTGGGGTCTACGAGACAGTTGTTTTTTTGCCGAAATTAAAATTTGGTCAAACGATACAGTTAGGAAATAAAATTTAGTGATTGCGATAGGATACCCTTACAGAGGGGTGTTTTGTTTTTTTACTGCGGGGGGCTTCGCTCCCTGAGCCCCCCTTTTTCTAGCTCCCCTATACGAAAATATAAGAATTTATAAGAGTTGATTCTTGTGTAAAAGGTAATTCGGTTAAATGTATGAGCGATCTAACGAAGTTCGATTAATGATTTCTAAGTGATGATAAAATTCTGCGAATAGTGTTAAGGTGAGTCGGGGCAAGAGTATTATACTTTTTTAAAAGTTAGATTCAAATAGTGTTTGTGATCTTATTATTGCATTAATTCGTATAATAAAGCGATAAAATATAAGAATATTTAATATATTTTTAATTGAAACTACTTATCAATCAAGCAAATAAACTTTTAAAACATGCACTAATTTGTAAAAAAATAAAAATCGGCATGACTGTTCCTCTTGCCCCATGACTGGGGTAAGAGTTTCGTACGTACCTAACTTGAACTAGGTTAGCTCCAGTGGATTTACGTATTTAGTAACACAGTTGGTAGACGCTGTCAAGAAAATGAATACCTTAATAAGTTGAAAAACTCTTCAAAATTCTGAGAAACTGCGTTTATACATATTCTGGGGCAAGAGTGTCATAGTAGGTGTTATCAGGGGTGACAAACCACCTAACACTTCAATAAAAAAAATGCTTTGATTTTTTTAATTCACTTTGATAACTATACTATTAACAGGTATTACAGTAGTAGTATATATTATACAAAAAGTCTTTCCTGTTTCAGCGCCCCACGCTTTTACAATCAAATATTATAATTTAAAGCACATAGTTTTACACTTCAGCCCAGAAATAGAGACAACTTGAACGATCCAGAATTTTTTTTTGAGAGCGTGTTTTTCTAGTGTTTATTATTTGTTTTGTTCGTAATTTTAATTGTGTCACGATATGGTTGATTATTTAATTCATGTTTTTGACTGCTTGGACCGAACATCCACATCCTCAAATGTCGAAAAATCGCATACGCACATGCCTGAATTAAACAGTGCCAATTTGTAATAAAAATGACAATTTATAAAAGGTTTGACCGCCCTGACATGGGGTAAGAGTAGCTTATGACTCCCTTCCCCCGGACTGAACTGGCACTCTTGCCCCACTTAAATAATTTGAGCTTAAAATTTTATTGGCTTGACAAAAACTTATAATCAATAGGAATTACAGAAAATAACGATGTAACATAAGAAATAAACTATAAATCCCACCAAAAACATTACATGTAAAGTGATGCCAAGACTTCATAGCTCATACAGCTTTCAGCGTGAAAAAGATATCAGATCGCAATTAGCGCCAAGCTTCCTACTCCACACGGCGTAACCTACCACTACCAGCCACGCTCTACAAATTCTACATCTTGGCTAAAAAGTATACCTACTTGCAGAATAAAATTCATATTTCATTTATTTAAGTATATATAATTTGCTGGGAGCGGTACTGAACACTGGCTCAGGCTACATACAGTTTCTATAGCGCGCTGGTGACTGTTGTATATTGGCGAACATGGGGCTGTATGATGTACAATATTCTAAAGAACCATATAACCAACCATACTTAAAAATAATGGGATGTCGTATAATACTCGTACTACTTGTCATATAAAATTTGTCCACGCTACCCATTAACCAACAGACCATCTGTCGACCTTCACTAAGGAAGAATTTTGGCTGAAGGGAAGGGAGTCAAGTTCCGACGTTTTCGCGGGTGTTTACCTGACACCACGAAATTGCGCAACACGTCGCGTCGCAGTAATTGTGCGTTTTGTATTAATAAGTTTATATTGATATGTATGTTAGTCTGTAAGGTATTTGTAATATGGGCCTTGTTGCCTGATTTAAATAAATAAATAAATTAACCCATTTGGAGCGCTTTCCCTTTATTACCTGGTGCGCAACGTTGGCAGTCCGAATATCTGCAATTTCTATCGATACAGGTTCCGGAGCGAGTGAAAGCTCGGCTAATACGGCCCGGCAGCGGCGACCGCATTCAAAGAATATAAAAAAAACAGTAATATATCAAGGATCCTTTAAAAAATCACTTGCAGCCAGCTGGTAGCTACTTTTGTACCGGCTGCAGCATTGCAGGCGGTCTTGACAGCAAACCGATCCGACCAACCGACGGTCGTTTGACGGCTCGAACGTCAATTTTGCATTGGAACTGCAAATCACCCTGCAGCGAACGCAAGACGTGTGACGTCACCGACTGCAAAATGTAGTCCGTCTCCGGTCCTTACTTTCAACCAAACTAGAGCACACTTTCATCTACATGCCTGAATTGTATATTTATTTGAATGCTAAAGTCACACAAATATATAATAAGGCTTCCTTCAGAGTTATCGTACTCGTTGTACTCTGCCGTAACTGTTCCCCTGGCAAGGTGGTGGCGCACACGGTATACTTGATGGTAACCACCGACTCTGGCTAAACTAGGCTATTTACAAAGCTTATCCACAACTTGATGCTAACTAGTGTACGTCTGAGCTCTGAGTAGGCGCAGTTGTTACGAATAACCGAGTCAAGGTACAGTCGACTACAAAGAGATCTATACGGCCAATGTTACAAAAATATGTATACACGACCTTAATATCAAGGCAATACAGTCGTGTATACATATTTTTGTAACTTTGGCCGTATCGATCTCTTTGTAGTCGACTGTACACTTGAACCGAGAGATGAGAGCAGACAGTTTGTAAATAGCATAGCCGGCTCTCTTCGTGGGCTCATTAGTTTACACGACTAAGTTGGTTATTTTATTCGTTGGCTGGAATGGAATTTGTTTGCGTATCGCGCTAATAGGGCCTCACCAAACAGTATGAACCTTGGCTACAGCTAACCACTACTAAAGTAATTCGAAGTGCTGCCACAAAACTCCGTCATTTGGCAAATATAGAGATGAGGATCAAGCACTTCTAAGTATACGTGCAACTAGGGAGCAATTACAGAAAATCAACATCAGGTTGAAATATATCCAAAAGAACCCACTGATACACATTTAATTTAGTAGTTATTCATAAATTCTCAGTTCTTACAAAGTTACATAAGTATCCTTACAATGACGCGTCTTACCGTGGGTTGATAACTTGATATTAAAGCCACATTGCACATCAACAGCAACTCTGTGCAGTAACGCGCGTTTAACGGCGGCAAGCCCCTCGAGTGACCCGCTGCGGCTAATGGAAGAGATCCCGCCAACAATAAGCTTGCCGTTTTAATTGGTTTCCTTTATAAATGAAATGTTCTCGTTATAAGACAATGTTGTACGAAGGAGACTTTCAAAGGTAACGAAGTTATGTGCACTTTGCTTTGAAATCATACTAAACTAATCTGTAGACAGGCATTTTTATTGCTTTGGATTACATAATTCTAGGATAGTTCCAGCCCATGTTGTTACTTAGGACACTGGGGCCTTATGCCTAGAACAGAGATAATCATACTTTCCCGCAAAATCGAAGAAATCATCATCATCAGTTTATTAAGACCAAAGCGGGTCGATCTTACCCAAGCAAAATGACTTGCTTAATAGGAGGCTCCACCCTTGGCTATTTGTTTTGTAACAATCTTTTATAACCTCAATAAACTTTTTCATTTTAGCTTTGATACAAAAGCGGGTCGATCATACTTAATGCGTTGTGATTGTGTCATTAACGATTGTCTCCACCCGCATTGAGAGTTCTCAACTCTTACATTGTGCATGTGCAACTATACATAATGTTCATTTAGTATGATAACACGTCTACAATTCTTAATTCAAATGCTGACGCCTGCTGTTTATTTTCATACAACATTGCAGAATTACATCACCGGTGCATCCGTGTTGCATCCGATGTTCATGTTGTTTTGCTTGCCCTCCCGCCTCCCACTCCCTGCACGCGGGGCGTATATACTATATAAGTAAAATTAAATTAAATGTATAATTTATTTAAGTATTTTATTTTATTTTAATTTATTTGTCTTGCGGCCTTCCCCGCGCACCAAGGCTAATCATATCAAACGAGAGCGCGCAACAAAGTTAAATATGATTTAGATACAACATACACAATACGTTCAGTTTCATACATCCCTGCGATGTGAGCGAGCAACGTGTTTACATTTAATTTCTGGATGTTGCTTATTTCACGTTTCAATTTCCTCGCATTTTGACGCAAAACCGTCGACTTTGGTTTCGTTAAGGGGTGAATTGGAAATTATCGCGTGATTTGAAACGTCGTTGTGACTAGATTAAGAAACAATAAGATTTGATTTTCAGATATATGATTCTTGACTATATGACTGTTTATCTGATTTAATCGATACATGATTGCCTAAAGTTTCCTCGATAGAAAAAAAAACCAAAGTTGGGTCTTTATTTTCCTTTTTTACTCAGCCTATTCAAACAATACATTATTTTATGACACAATCAAGTTAATACTATAGTATTTCATCTCATCTAAAATCTCACTTAATTTATCACACAATTTATCGAAATTTGTGGCCATTCCCGAAGAGAGTTGCATCTCTTTTTCTCGTGCGCGGACGGCATAAGCATGTCTCTGTCAAGGGGGGCGTGTTCGACTCGAATCAAGGCATCCCCTTAAGGCTGTGCATTGGAAATTATCGCGTGCTTTGAAACGCCGTTCTGACTAGATTAAGAATTAATAAGATTTGATTTTCAGATATATGATTCTTGACTATATTAATGTTTATCTAATTTAATCGATACATGAATGCCTAAAGTTTCCTCGATATAAAAAAAAACCGGCCCAAGAGCGTGTCGGGCCACGCTCAGTGTAGGGTTCCGTAGTTTTTGTATTTTTTTTTCAAAAACTATTCAACCTATCAAGTTCAAAATAATTTTCCTAGAAAGTTTTTATAAAGTTCTACTTTTGAGATTTTTTTCATATTTTTAAAACTTACGGTTCAAAAGTTAGAGGGGGGGGGACACATTTTTTTTTACTTCTGGAGCGATTATCTCCGAAAATATTAACATTATCAAAAAATGATTTTAGCAAACCCCTATTCATTTTTAAATACCTATCCAACAATATATCACACGTTAGGGTTGAAATGAAAAAAAAACACTCGCCACGTTACGTATAGGGGAGGTACCCTAATAAATATAAAAAAATCACTTTTTATTTTACCACTTTGTCGGCGTGATTGATATACATATTAGTACCAAATTTCAGCTTTCTAGTGCTAACGGTTACTGAGATTATCCGCGGACGGACAGACAGACAAAGCGAAACTATAAGGGTTCCTAGTCGACTACGGAACCCTAATAAACCAAAGTTGGGTCTTTATTTTCCTTTTTTACTCAGCCTTTTCAAACAATACATTATTTTATGACACAATCAAGTTAATACTATAGTATTTCATCTCATCTAAAATCTTACATTACATTGAAACATAGGTTTGTTAATCACTTTATTACCTGTGTTATATTTTCTTCGGTTTCCGCTATTATTACTCATTACCTAAATGAAACAATTTGAACAGAATTCATCGCGTATATTATGACGGTATTTAATACATCCCGACGTGTCGCGCCCATTCCAACGCTCGTGGTCTACCTACGGGTAGTTTATAAAAAAAAAAATTGTGTTCAATCTTACACAAATCGACCTAGTCCCATAGTAAGCTCAGTAAGGCTTGTGTTATGGGTACTAGACGACGATATATATAATAGATATGAATACTTAAATACATAGAAAAACATCCATGACTCAGAAACAAATATTCATGCTCATCACACAAATATTTGCCCTTACCGGGATTCGAACCCAGGACCTTCAGCTTCGTAGGCAGCGTCACTACCCACTAGGCTAACCGGTCGTCATACAGTTTGACTGAGGAAATTGACGTAAAACCTGTGGTTTTCTTTAGAAGTCTTGTTACTGTAGTATCCACAGGCATATTCTGTGCGACCACTGCACTAACGAGCGGATTGTTCCCAGGTCCATCACGGCGTGGCGTGACGTCACTCACGATTCAAGCCTTCTCTATGCTTACCAAACACTAGGATAACTTGACCCCGATATTCGTACCTACTATGCGTTATCAGAGGTCATACGGTGCATACCTGATGCAAGTTTTCGGTAAGCATTGTGAATGATGCATCCAGCCGCGGGCCTATTGTCGCCGCTCGCGGTCGGCGGTTGCTGATCACACAAACCTAATTTTACCGCAGTTTAGTTAGCGAGAACCAGGTGGTACATATTTAGTGTGTGAGGCGGTATTATCCAATAGGGCCTATTGAATAGGCTAACGCACAGGGATCGGCAACCCGTGGGGAGTCTCATAAAATCTCTGATAACTCGGAAGTGCACCCCTCCTTATTATAATTTGCAACTATGTGCCTCTAAGGTTGCTATAGGGCCTATTGAATAGGCTTTGAAAGTATTCCCACTTGGTGGGGGTATTGTTGTAGTTTTTTAATTTCAATTTAGCTAGGGCCGAGGGGATTGTAGTTCGACGTACATGGACGTTTCCATGAACGTTCAACACATCGCATACCCATATTATATCAATTTGTCGAACCAAATTGTCTTCTTAGAATTGCACTGGTGGCGTGTTCCGTTCGCCGTAGTTTCGTGAAATAAACAACAGTCCTCCGTGTTGTTTGAGGAGCGGCTAATTGAGCAATCAGCACGATTCTTCCATTACTACACTTTTCAGAAACAAGCGCCTAAACGGTACTGACACTATGAATAAGTCCGCTAAACACAAAACATCGTAAAAAAAAATTCGAGACGGGTTTTAAACGTATTAAAACTGTGTGTAAATCATCAAATGTGTGTAAGTGTCACGTACTGATATTGAGATTTTACATGTTAACGTGAATTTACGTAAATAACTCTTATAGTAAAATATAACCGTTGTGAATGAAACGATATAAACGTCATTAACTAATAATAAACTTACAAAAGGGGAAATGAAGGGATGGAACTGCTGTGAAAAATAAATTGAATTATTGGTAGTCTCCTTTTATTTGGACCCACAGTGGAGGCCGCTGTGACGAGACAGAGTCAGCTTCAGTTCTATAATTGATGGTTTCGCGAGTCGCTCGTTAGATCGTGTATATTCACCAATTATTCATTGAAGAAAAAAACATTGGTCGTGTCGTTGCAAAGATTATTTGAACGGATTTTTTTTCAAAACTAAAGACAATCTGCCAAACCTGTCTTCGTCAAGTCTTGCATAATCAATCTTTATAACAATAATCAGGGTACATTTTCGCTTATTGAGATTTGACAGGAGGGTCCTCCAAGTTAGAGGCCTGTGGCCGACAGATGATTGCAGTCGATATTCAGTTTACGATAGAAGCAACTCGAACCATTCGGCCTTAGCCACCAGACACGTAATAAGCTATGTTTTCATACAAATTGGACTCCAGCTAAACTACGAAGGCAGTTGTCTCTTGCATGGAAATACATCTATACCCTTTTCCATATAAGATTATAAAAATCTTCATGCAATTTAAAGAAAAACTATTTATAAACGCAAACTATTAGTATTGTTGTTTGTAAAGCACCCAATGATCGCAGTAAGTAAAACTATTACAAAATGTAGTGTTGATATCCTAGATAAAAACCGTAAACGAATTAGTCCGTTAAAATTCTAATGTTATATGGAGTGCACATCTGTGGTGGATACACAGTCCTAATATAGGTAATGTTTTTCTGCCACAGCTAATAGGTTAATCGGCGTTACTAAGGATTTGTATGACTTGTACTCACTCAGACAGTAATCAAATTAGAATGCGAGACGTGTGTGTCAGCTCCATCTGAAGAGTTGAACCGGATTAGTTAGTTTAGTATAATGCTTAGGCTGGAGGCTGCTGGGCCACAATCCGGTTCAACTCTTTTACAACCCAACGCATTTAAAAGCTTCAGACACTCGTCCTGACACGTTGCGCGGCGTGCGTGAAAGAGAGAGAGAGCACTAAACAGGTTCAAAGGTGATTGGGATTTGGAAGCGACGGACACAGATAGACACACCCCCGCCGAAATCCTATTTAATTGCGGCTCGGTCGGCTGTCACGCGCACGGCCCGCGGCCGACCGGCTACTAGCGTGCAATCAACTATTTGACAGCCTCCGCACAGGCTATGTGGCTACGACTGTACACAACACGGCTAACTGGTCATTCATAAACATATAAACATAAACCTTCTATCGACGAGATAGGATAAGGTCTAGAGTTTCCTCATCATGCCTTCTGTCGACTAGAAAAAGATGCACCATGTACCTATACATTTTCGCCTTATTGCCCTACAAGTATTAAGGCTTAAAAAATATTATATTTATTTGCTTAACTACAAAAAAACATCCGAAACGTATACATATTTGTAAATGCAGGGTGGCAGAATTCGAATTTCCTTTGCCAGTATTTTAAAAAGTAAAAAACCTAGGGTGGGAATTTAGACATAATTTTATTTGTTTTTTGTGCGGATTTGTTCACCAAAATGCCTCAGTGGACACGAGCAATTTGCGTTTGCTATAGAGGTTTAATTCAAACCAACGATTCCGCTACATCTTGTCGGAAGTTTTGTTTGCGGTACGATATGCGACGCTTACAGAACGCGCCCAGTGAAAGTTTGATCAGATCATGGGTGCGAAAGTTCCGGACAACAAGTTCAGCAGCAAACGACTTACGACCAGGACCCAGTCGAGCGATGATGACCGAAGGTAATATTGAACTTGTTATAAACAGTTTACGCGATGATGCAAGAGGACGTCTGTTCTGGGGATTCCAATAACTAACCTAACCTAACCATGGTGCGTGAAATTTACAAGAAAGATTTAAAATTTCACCCTTTTAAGACTCAAATAGTCCAAGCACCCAAACCAAACGATTACAACTTACATTTAAAAAATGCGAGACATTGTTGTACAGTGATTTTGCACGGTAAACGTGATCTTCAGGAGTGATGAAGCACATTCTCATTTAAACTGCTACTTGAACAGACAGAATTTGAACAAAACCCGCATTTGAAACATCAGCAGCTACTGCACAGCCCTAAAGTGACTGTTTGGTGTCCGTTATCAGTGCATGGAATCAAGGGCCGTATTTTTATGAAAATTCTCGAGGCCAAACCATCACGGTGGACGGCAATTCATATCTGCGTATGATTGAGGAATATTTTATGCCAGCACTGAGCACGAGTACTTCACTTCACGTGGTTTCAGCAAAATGGCGCCACACCGCACACTGCGACATACCATGCATGACTCTACTGCGAGATTTTTTCACCAATAAATTGATTCGCCTGGCCGCGAAGATCGCCAGTTCTCACTCCAATGGATTGTTTAAATAAGTATACTTGAAAAGTAAAGTTTGTGTAAACAATCTTGGCACTATCTCAGAACTAAAGGACAATATTGTTCGAGGAGTAAACGACATTTGACCGTTTCTTCTGCAGCGCGTAGCGCGGAATACTGGCCACAGATTTCAAGGATCTATACGGCGCGAGGGACAAAATTTAGGCGTAATTTTTTTCCAAAAATAAAATCCACACTATCGTTCTTGATTTTACTGTTTTAAGAATACTAAGAAACTAGACTTCGTACGCGTATAAGTTATGGTTTACATGATGTTCTTATGTTTAACCATACTACTGACTTTGAAAATAAAGATTTCATTCCCATAGACTGTGTGTGTAACAGTTCAAATTCTCTTCAAATCTAAATAAAGACCCCCATAAACTTGGTCGTCAATAATATTATTATTTAATCGTATGGCATACATTATTTTGGCCTTTAAACTTTGTCACTCTTTAGTACCACCCAGGGGACACGTACAGGGTTGTGGTAGGTAGCTCCTGCGGACGCGAGTAACAGTTGTCCCCCCTTTGTCAAGTGAGTGGGCAACTCGACTGATAGAAGTTCTTAAGCTACCCGAAGGCCACTAACTCGGCTTAACGACTACTGTCATAGACAACAGCCGGGATCAAGTGCTTAACGTACCTTCCAAAGCACGGAAGCGCTCATTTAGATTAACCACCAACCACCAACCAACCAATAATATTATATGTATAGATGCCCAAAGTATCCTTTTAGAGAGCGCTCCCTATGCGAGCCCCAGGTCCAAAGGCCCTAGGGCGAACCCGACGGACACTCACTATCCTTAGATGTCTTGCAAGCGAGACCAGAGGCCAAAGTGCCGAAGATGAGCGGCGAGGCAAGCGAGTCCGAAGGCCGAGCTTTTCATTGGAATTAGAATGATAGGCCCCAAATATCCCTTTCCCAATAATATTTCAGAAAGTCATGGGAGTTTTCTACATTAAACATTTTGGTACCTATATACTTAATTCTCCGCGGAATGCCGTTTTGTCCAAATTTTATACCCACATCCCTTGACGTTGGTGAACTATGATAATTCGAGATAAGTATTCAACTCAACCTAAAGATGACCTCTGATTTCATAGCAAATACAGGAAGGCAGAAATCAAGGTTGCTGGTTTTTCAATATCAACAGCGACATCGTCAGTAACTGAAGTTCCAATATAATTAAAAAGGTCTCTAATGTCTAACAGTTACTATCAGTGCATGTATCAACCAGTTTTGGTTATATATAATCTTTAGCCGCCTAGCACTGTTTTTCATCCCGTGTTTTTTCTATTTTTATCTATATTTTGCTGAAAGTTTGAATAAGGTACTTTTAACTTTCTAGTCAAGTATATGCTTACAAATTTTCAAGTCATTAGCTCATAGATTCAAGGAGTTCCCATATAAAGTTCAACCCCATTTTTAACCCCTTTGCACTCTTCTGTCTTTATAATTTTATAACTTAAAATCAAACACACAAACAGACAAAAAATCTATAAACTGTTGGAACGTGTTCTGTTATCGATTCTAAATATCCCCAGCCAATTTTTTTTCGAATATCTTTCATGTACATGGATTTTCGACCCACTTCAGCTTTATTATACTCTAGTTTTGTTCTATTGCATTTTATAATTCGAAATCTGCCACCGGACACCCTGTATGACCACGGACTCACCTCAATGGTATTTATCGCATGCACTCGTTCTTGTGATGTACCGTTCCCGGAAAATACCCAAAAGTTCCCGATTCGATAAATTAAGAAGCTGAGAAACGGGAAATATTAAAAACTCGACGATGACACGGCACTGTCTCCTTCTGACGCATAAGTTAAGACGCACGTAAGACATATGAAACCGATTACTCCGACATTTTTTAAGGCATCAAATATAATGAATGACCACCAAAAAATGCTTTGATACCCTAAGCTCTTTTACCAAAAAAAATATACTGAACACCAAAAATAATAATTATACCATTACAATAGTACTAGCTGTTTAAGTAACCACTGCACACAAGTTATTCGTTGTTTGAAATTGAATTCTGTTGTGTTGGGTTAAAATAAGTATATTGATTCAATTGATAGTTTGTACGGAACCCTCGGTGCGCGAGTCAGACTCGCACTTGACCGGTTTTTTTTTGGTAGTGGTTAATTAATTTAGGGAAATTGAATTTCAGGTTAGTAAACATTTTTAGTAACTTAAATGATTCCTTCTTTATAGCGATCGAAAGGTAAAAATAGCTACCAAAACTCAAATCAGCGCACCCCACTTCCACGTGGTCTCGTCTGTCCTACCCCTAGAGTGTATATAAAAGCCCGCGGAGACAGAAGCTCGCGAAAGGAGGTTCTGAGTTGAACGGGTGCACGAGGCCGAAGCGAAGCGAGTGGGGGGAGGTGGCAAGCGAAGCGAGCCGGCGACCTCGCGGAGCGTAGGGTCGAGTGCGCACGTGAAACGAAGGGCCGACGAAGCGAGTTTCTGGCGGGAGCCCGGGCGAAGGGCGGTAGACTGAGTCCCAGAAACGAAAGCATTTTCTTTAATAGGATAGTAAGCTGCTATAATTTGGGTTATTATTTCACATTAATAGGAGATACAATTTTGGTGATCATTTACTATTTTTGGGTTACCAATGATTTATTAGGATAGCATTTTCTTTAATGGGATAGTAAGATGTTATAATTTGGGTTATTATTTCACATTAATAGGAGATAAAATTTTGGTGTTCGTTTAACTATTTTTGGATTAGCAATGATTTATTAGGATAGCATTTTCTTTAATAGGATAGTAAGATGTTATAATTTGGGTTACTATTTCACATTAAAATGGAGATAAAATTTTGGTGATCATTTACTATTTTTGGCAGTAAAAAGTATTTTTTTGGCGTTATATTTTACTATATCTGGTGGTCCGTTAAACATATGCCATATTTTAATGTGTATAAGAAGCTGTCTTTTTCATTAATGGACTGTAAATTACGAGATTAAAATATACGAAAATGTTCGAAATAATGTTTGTGTGGAATAGTCTCAAAGTCAATCAAATTGAGCACTTACCAGGCTTGTCTGCGATTGTAGCATGCAGAAGTCGGTGTCAGCTAACAGGGCAGAGTACTTTCACCAACCTTCAGCTAGCCGACTTACCTACAGTTCGCGAAATACCTTTCCTGAAGCTTCCACCGATAGGAGTCTCGTCGGCACTCAACTGAATTGACTTAATGCTTGGGTCCTGCTTCCACACACGTCTTATATTTAAAATTATGTTATTCACAACTGCGACACGACAATCAGTTGTTTTACGGAATAATTCAGCGCAAGCCAATCGAAAACGACACGATAACTTTGGCTGCTACAAAACGACTCAAATTCGACTGGTCATTGCATAGACAATATATTTTATTTTTACTTTTTTTAAAAATCTTAGACCGATAATGTTGCTAGGCGATAATTGGTTAATTGCAATCTTTAACAGAAGCCATAAACCATAACATCATTATCATACAACTAAAGAATGTATTAAGACAAATAATCATGAACATGTGTTGTAATTTCCATTTATTTCTAAGTTAGTTATTCATATAATCTGACGTCGTAGCCGCCTACAGCGTAGCCGCCTACAGCGTAGCACCTCTACGAGCAATTGATTGAACTTGTTTCATAGCAAGTAAAACTGTATAGAAAACAGACAAATATAGTTTAGTACCTAGCTGCTTCGCAGTCGCATATCTTTGGTAGAAAGCCGCCGAACTTCGGATTAGTGAAGATCCGATTAAAATGAAGTAAAAGTTAGTAACAAGGCCGCAGTTACGTGCAGTCGCGAGCTGGGTACAAGTGTCGTGTCCCGGCACAAGTTGTGAAGTCTAACGAGTTTCTGATACCGGTCGCGTTTCGATACGGGTTCGGGCCTGCATGAGCACTAACTTTCTTGTACCCGTCGGAGACATGGGCCACTGCTCAGCGAGTATCATTATTTTTCAAATACCAAAACGCTGAACAATAATACGGCGTGCCTGATGGAAAACTTTAGCCAAGGGACGCTTTCAGCGTGTTTTACAACAGCTTGTGACATTGTAATCATAATCTCTTGTGAAAACCTCTCATGGCATCCGTTCAATATTGCTATTCAAATTAAGGTATTCGTCGCAATCTTTGACACCTACATATTGTTCACCTCTATTGTTATGAATTAAGATTTAATGTGTCAAGGATTAAGTCAGTGTCAAGCACTGAGACTTTACCTCACTTTACATTATACACGGATGTGTAAATTCGTAAATTAGGTGACATCATTCACGCACATTCGATTTCGAATCGTCCATTTAAAGGGCGAGTTGCACCAGCTTACCCAGACGGTCCGGTGCAACCCAGCCTAATTAAACACCGTTTGAGTACAGATCTACACAATAGGGATGGGGACTAAGATTTTTTTACGATGCCATTCGAACCAGTTTTTGGAGAGGAACAAATGTTTGTATGGGAGCAACTACAATTAAAGAACATAAATACCCAAAAATTGAGACAAAGATTGACGTCGCTGGCGGCAGCGCAAAACACTTCATACTGATGACGTACCCTCGTATGACGTCACAAGTGGCATTTGTACTAATCGCCGTATGGAAAATCAGGTAAATTGTTGTTTCGGTCGCGGAATACTGCGTTTAAGTACATAGTTGTCGTACAATTTTGTTTCTATAAAAGCGTAAGGATTCTATTGGTAGCTTTGAATTTACTATTGGAAAATTAAAAAAAATGCATATTTTTTCCAAATTTACAAGGTTCATATCTTTTTATGATTTTAATTATATTTTATAATGTATACTTTATTACGATAATTTGATGGTTTACTATCCATTTAGCACCACTACGTTATTAATTTGAACATAAGGCCGCATGCCTATTATAAAGAACGGAATCCTCAAGAGATCCTACATTATTGCTCACTACAACCTGAGCCAGTGGATCGTCAAAGCCTGCATTTCAAAACAAAAAAATCACTTACTTTCACTCCATCGTCCAGCAGTTATACTTAGCTATTTATGCGTTAACGCAAGTGGGTACCCGTTACAAAGATGATTCACAAACGTTACGTGTATGCATGTGACGATTCTAATCATCTAAGGTAAGCATGCATTGCCGAGAACTGGCCTGTGTTGCAGATGTCAAGACATATCGATGTGTTTTCATTGTGTTGTTTCCGGCATTTCATTTGGTTGCAGGAATTTTCCAATGTTCCCTGCAAAGGCTTTGACTTACTTGACTTATGTTCCTGTGTCCCCTAGATGGGGCAGAGGGCGTCCACAGTGCGCCGCCATCCCGTCCGGTCTTGAGCTTCGCGCTTCAGTTCGCTCCAAGTCTTCTCTATGGTCTTCGCCTCTGCGATGATCGTCCGCCGCCAGGTCTGTTTAGGGCGGCCACGTTTACGCTTTCCTTGGGGATTCCAGTCCAGGGCTTGCCTCGGTATGTGATCAGGGTCCCTTCGGAGAGTGTGGCCGATCCAGTTCCACTTGCGGCGTTTGATCTGCTGGTCGATCGGAGTCTCACCGCAGCGTTCCCACAGTTCTATGTTGGAGATTTTCTCGGGCCAGTAAACACCGAGAATACGGCGAAGACAGCGGTTGATGACGACCTGGAGGCGGTGCGAGATGGCCTTTGCAACCTTCCACGTCTCACAACCGTACAGCAACACGGTTTTTACGTTGGACCGGAATATTTTGAGCTTAACTCTCCTAGTCAGTTTCCGCGATTGCCATACAGGGCGGAGCTGTGCGAAGGTTGCTCTTGCCTTGGCGATTCTCGAAGCGATGTCCTCTTCGGTCCCTCCAGTTTCCGACACTACACTACCGAGGTAAGTAAATTTGTGGACCCTTTCCACAGCCTCTGTGCCAATGAGCAACGGCAAAGCGCTTGTTACCCCGCACCTCATTTCCTGGGTCTTCCGGGTGTTGAGTTTCAATCCCGTCTCCTTTGCCTCTCGTTGTAGGTCGTCTAGCTTGGCTTGCATGTGGGCGCGTGTGTGGCTCAGCAGGCATAGGTCATCGGCATAATCCAGGTCTTCCAAGACGCTGGATAGTCCCCACTCTATGCCGCGGCGCTCGTTGCTTATTGTAGTGTTCATGATGCCATCGAGAACAACAAGGAATAGGAGAGGTGAGAGAAGACACCCCTGTCGTACACCCGCGTGCACCGGTATGTCCTCCGAGACAAGGCCGTCGTGTGTCACTCTACAGGAATACTTCCCGTAGATGGCCTTAATCATGTTGGTTATTTTCTCGGGGACCCCAATTTCACGCAATCGGTCCCAGATGCAACTCCACCTCAGCGTATCGAAGGCTTTTTCGAAGTCGACGAAGGTCAAGTACATTTCCCTCTGCCATTCTGATGCCTGTTCGAGGATTATGCGCAAGGTATTGATCTGGTCCGTGCACGATCGGTTGGGTCGGAAACCAGCCTGCTCTTTGCGAAGAAGCGGTTCAACGGCCCTCGCTAATCTGTCTAAGATAATCTTGCAGAGCACCTTAGACGGGATCGAGAGCAAAGTGATGCCTCTCCAATTGCCACATTCACTGAGGTCTCCCTTCTTAGGTACGGTGATGAGAAGGCCTTTGTTCCAGTCGTCGGGTAGCTCTTCGGCTGACCAGATGTTCCGCAAGAGGGGTGTCAGCGCGTTCGCGGCGGTAGGCACGTCAGCTCTCAGCATTTCCGCCGTGATGCGGTCGACTCCTGGCGCTTTGCCGTTCTTGAGTGATCGGATGGCTTTCACTACTTCTTCTCCCGTGGGAGGAGACACGTCAATGTTGAGGCTTTGTGCGGGCAGGCTGACAGCAGGTGTCGTAGTAACGGGGTCGTTTGGGACTCGGAAGATCTCCTCAAAATGCTCCCGCCAGCGTTGAAGCTGCCCCTCCGATGTCACGATTAGCTGGCCTGCTTTGTCTTTTAAAGGCTTCTTCTTCCTCTGGTTCCGGTTCCCGGCTAGGGTCTTAGTCGCCTTGTACATCTCTCTGAGATTACCGGAGTCAGCAGCACGTTGGGCGCAATCCGCCACACTATCCGCCCATACTCGCCGATCGTGGCGGGTACTGCGGTAGATGTTCCTGCGTATCTGTCTATACTGCAGCCTCAGGTCTTCACGCACCGCCGCGTCGTTGGTTGCCAGGAGGTGAAGATGGAGTGCGCGCCTTTCTTCAATGAGGTTCCAGGTTCGCTGTGACATCCAGTCTTCGCGTGTGTGTGTTTTATGTCCAAGAACGACGGAGCTGGTCTCTACGTAGGCCATTTTGATGTGGTTCCACTCCGCGTTGACAGAAATAGCAGAGTCCGTTTCAAGGGCGGAGAAGCGATTTCGCAGCTTTAGTCTGAAGGCATCGCCTATATCTGGATCCCTTAGTCTGTTCACCTCAAACCGTTTGTCTAACTTGGTGGTCGCGTTAGCCGTCCGAGCTACGGCTACTTTCAGCCGCATTTCGGCTACGACTAGGTGGTGATCACTGTCGATATCCGCGCCGCGGCGGTTGCGAACATCGAGCAGCGATGAGCGCCACTTGGAGCTAATGGCAACGTGGTCGATTTGGTTCTTGGTTACTCCATCGGGTGAGTTCCAGGTGTACTTGTGATGTTCTCCGTGGATGAATAAAGTACCTCCGATGGTGAGATCGTTGTCCTGACAGAACTCCAAGAATCTCTCCCCGTTCTCGTTCTGGACTCCCAGCCCCTGTCTGCCCATGTGTCTTTGACAGCCGTCGTTATCCGTGCCAACCTTGGCATTCAGGTCGCCCATGACGATAACTATGTCCTGTTTGCGGGTGTTCTTTAGAGTCAGGTTGAGTGCACTATAGAAATCGTCCTTGTCTTCCTCCGATGCCAAATTTGTGGGCGCGTAACACTGAACGACGGTTATCTTGCGAGCTTTGCTGTTGAACCGGGCTGTGATGATTCGCTCTGAGATCGGTTTCCAGTCCAGAAGGCTCTTCTTTGCAGCATCAGAAAGGAGGAAACCCACGCCATTTTCATGGACGTCCTCTTCATCTTCCTTCCCGGAGTAAAGAAATGTAAGGCCTCTCGACGTTCTCAGTTCCCCGAATCCGTTTCTGCGAACTTCACTGAGACCGAGTATATGCAGTTTATATCTTTGCATTTCTGCTTCTGCTTGGGCTAGTCGGCTATCCTCGCTCAGTGTTCGCACATTCCAGCAAGCAATTCGTGTCCGTATTTTCATGCCAAAGGTCGTCGTATTTTGATCGGTCCGGTTTTGCACTGTTTCGGTTTCTTTAATCTATGTAAGGTTCGGGTAAGCGAGGGATTGGCCCACTATACCCTAGCCCACTGGTGGGGCTGCCACCTTAGAGCCTGTGAGCGTGCTCGGTTTTGTCTCGGGTGTCCTCCCTGGTGAGTAGATTCTGTTTTGAGGCGCAGAAGATTCGCCTTTCGCCCTGCACCCTTAGCTCAGCTGCAACTCGAGTTGGCGGCCGCGCGGCGGCGCGGTTGCAGCAGTTCCCAGGAGGGACGGCGGGGACGTGGGTGACTCGGACTGGTCAGGGCTCTACTTTTTCTCGGTGTTCCGCCACTAACACAGCAGATGGTTTCTTGGCATTTTGTAGGTAATGTTGCTCTCACATGCAGCGATTCCCACCAAGACCAGACCCTGACTTCCCCCCCCATTATTAATAATTAAAGAAAGGCTTTGGCCGTGTTCCTGTTTTTTAATAATCCAGTCAAAATTGTTTTCTGGATGTTTTAACACAGCGGAAAATCTGGCATTTTTTTGGGTTTTTGAAGATTAATATCGCTTTTAAGAATAAATTTATGAAAAAAAGGAAAACATAGGAACATGTCAATAGTAGCCATAGATTTATTTAAAAAAAATATTGCTCTACTGCCATTATCCAGAGAGAAAACAGGGGACTACGTTTGTATGGAAAAACGGCCTTTGTGTTTCCTATTAAAAGTAATGTCGCTTGTTAGAGTTTGGAACTAGCACAACGAACGGTTACACGATTCCAGAAAGCTCGCTCGATATAAAATGAAATACCGCAAATACCTCAAATCGATTTGGGCACACCTCTTCTTAATCGTATCAGTGCGGAGTAGGTATTAAGCTTCATTATGCGGCATCTTCGCTTGAACTTATCAAACGAGCGCAACTGGGAAGAACACCGCAGCTGACTCGGCTCCTGTTTAAAACGAATTAAGCATTAGTGCTAGTTCGCACGAGGAATCCGTGAATCCAGTATTTAATAATAGCTAATGATCACTAGCTAAGTAATACCAAAGTGTGATGTCCGGAATCTGCACTTGGTTAGCGTGGGACTACTCGTCTATACAAGGAACTCGTCTATAGACGCTGATGATGATGATCATGATGATAATGAAATACAGTTTGTTTACATTTACAATTATTTCGAGTTTTTATCATACTTAGTCTTACTAGTTCCAGCTCCAATTTAAGTAATGGGTTGTTTACACTTTGATTAGTGATTAGTGAAAGTTCGTATGAAGAACGTATGTTTGCTGGAAGTGCGAGTAGCTTTTGTATGAACTCGCACTAATCACTAATCAATGCGTAAACAGGGTCTAAGTCATATGGTATTCATGAAAACTTTTTTTGTTATTTATTAAATAATTACTGTGACACACATGAAACTAAGTATAATTTGATCTTGGATGTAAGAACAAATTGTTCATGCACTAGTAGTGTACTTATGTAAATCACATGTGTAATAATAATAATATAGTGTAAATATGTATGTTTTCATATTATACGTCATAATCCTGGATGACCTTGCTAGCTTTTTGTCTATTTCTGAGCGCGTTGGTAGTGAACATCAATTATACAGCTGTCTGTATGAACACATACATGTGTATTTTCCAGGAACGCAATGTGCAGTCATGCAAAGCAGCTATTAAGCCAAAGCCGCGTGCACTTCGCACAATGCTCATTCCTCTTTGTGGAGCATACGAGAGAAAATTACTTTGTGTTGTACTTGCGCTTAGCATAATTTCTAAGAGGTCTTTGTTACGTCAAATCCAATTACGTTTAACCCTTTTTCCAACTAAAGCTGTAGAGTACAACTTGAGAGCAAACAGCCTTTAGGCGTCGAGTATTGTATCCAAGTTACGTTTTTCAGGGACAATGCATTCCTTTGTTATGGTCAAATGCTCTGCAGAGCATTCGAGTATTATGTGCAACCGAGAAGGGTGTGGCTCGAGTTGAAGCACTGTCGAGCCGCTCAAGCACACTCGAGCATGCTCGGGCCGCGCGGAGCTGACGCTGCGCTGCTGCTCGAGAGCTCGACGAGAGCCCGCTGCGCTGCCAGCGGCATCCGGGGCTGACTCTCGTGTCTCGTTCGTAACCAATACTTCTAGCACAACTTGCTGCTCTGTCGCTTCCCGCGCGACTGATCATCTCTTATCTCACTCGCACCGTGCAAATTAAAAAGAGGAGGGTAGATCTTTCTCGACTCGCGTCGCGGCGCGGCGTCAGTTGTGCTAGCCCCGCAACCCATATTAATTGTGATTCTTCACGTTAACAATCTCTTTTACGGTAATTTGAGGGATGGTAGGTAGAGGGAAGGTAGTGGTAGGTAATTGGACGGAGGCGAGAGCGGATGACTTTTTTGCCATTAGGCTAAAAAGAGTTGGGTCACTGCTTAGGCGGGTGCGTGGCAGCAGCAACAGCCTTCTAGGGGCGTTGGCCGAGCGCCTCGACTGTCCGCTCATGAAGTATTGGGTGGAGGTAGCTATTGGCAGGGCCAAGTAAGTTGCTTGGCACTGCGAAGGGCTAGCCTAAACCGCGTAATGTTTATATCATTATTTTTTATTTTTGTAATGTATTTTTATTTAAGTTATTTTTGTATTCCTTAGCATATTTTCCTAACGTAGTTCTTAAAGTTCTCTGTACTAACAAAATATGGATCACTGGTCTGAAATAAACGATTTTAATTTAATTTTAATTTAATTTGTCACGAGCTAAGCAAGACGATGAGGGCGAGAAATGTATAATCCTCCGCTCCAATAAAACGAACTACGCTAGACGCTATTCTTATTAATTTCCAAATGGCGTGGCGTCGCTCTTGCCCCGCAGCGATCGCCGAAGAATAACTCTTGGACACAAGTTCCCGCGTCACAGCGAGCGTCTGCACAAAATGGAAACAGATTCCGTTAAATCATTCGGTTTAAGTTACGAAGTTGGATTCTAACAATTGAATTTCACTGCAGCGTTCAGAAGGAGATATTAGATTTCTTGACTTTGTCTCAAACATTTCAAATTAACTTCTTTAAATTGTTTCATTGCTGGCAAAATCTGAGTAAAAGGCAAGGGTTCCCGGGCACTATTGTTCTACGGGACTGCTAACTCCCCGCTAAAGTGCCCAACTTCGATTGCCTGTTAACGCTCCCATAAAAGGCACTTTTTAACTCCTTTCAGCAACTTCTTACAATGGCTTAAGAAGCGCTCACGCCAAACGGTTTTCACTTAAGAAAAACTTAAGTGCCGCTAGCTGTTCTCTAGGAGCAAAGTTCGTTGACGAATTCCTCGTCTGCGGGTGCATTTAATTAATTTGAACACAACGTAAAGTTCGTACTCAGGCGTTTGTTTTCAAAAGTATAATCTCTCTTTATTATAAACCCTGCATGTGGCGCCGCAGTTAGTGGGTGTTGAACCAAGTTAAAACGCAGTCTGTAGTGCGATCACGGAATGAGTTTTTGACGTATTAAAACGGTATGTGAATTGTCTTGGAGAATACACCAAACACTTAGCTTACATTTCATACTACAAATGATAGGGTAATTAGTTGAGTAACCCTTCGGGGCCTAACATAGGAAGTCAGGAATGGAAAAAAAACTTAGCTTACATTTTCGCATTCATATTTCATGTTTAGTTGTCCAGTAGAAATACGCATTTTGCTGATTCAAAGTTACCTATAATTTTATGTTTAATACTATCATTATTGTATTATTAGATGTTTTTAATGAGTACCAATGCAGAATAAAGTTCATTTATTTATGTATAATGCTCTAGCGATAGTGCATATTCAAGTGTGTAAAGACGCATTAATATCGAGATATGACTGGACTAAATTAAAGTTTTGTAATGAAATTGTCAATAGCAAAATGGAGGTCCTGCAGTCGTCTTCCTCAAGCCCCCTCCGGCACCACCCCCCACCCCCCCGCCCCTACCCCCTGGTGCAGAATGCGCTTTCGTGGTATTCGCGAGGGCGGATTTTAATTTAAATAACATTTATTCAATCCCGGTTTAATTTAAGCGAAATACGCGAATCCCGTTTTGATTGCGTGGTTTTATCGTGACGTCGCGGCCGGGGTGGATTTTTATTTATTGCACCGTGAATCGTGATGGTCTTTTATAATAACATTGCAATACTAAAACATGAACCGTACAAGAGCACTACACTTCGTATAATAGTAACGTAAGTCGTAAGTACGCTACTTAAACACTTATCAGACTTCCCTAGGAATAGACATTCTCCTTACTAAACCTATAGTCACAATCACAACATGTACCTACTAATCTTTACTAATATTATAAATGCGAAAGTGTGTGTGTGTGTTTGTATGTTTGTCCTTCTTTCACGTCGCAACGGAGCGTCGTATTGATGTGATTTTTTGTATGGAGATAGTTTAGAAGCTGGAGAGTGACATAGGCCACTTTTTCCAGCGGGAAAACATCAAATTCCCACGGGAAAATAAATATGGTACATTTTCCTATAACCACGCGGGCGAAGCCGCGGGCATCAGCTAGTCTGAAACAATTCTAAGGTCAATCTTTTAAGATACAGAAAAGTTAACTAATATTTATTATCCGAGTTAATTCAACTTCTAAAGTCAAAATACATCCCAAAGCGCCTCCATAGACTGCTAACATATAGCATCTCAAGACATCCAAAGGCAAAAGTCCTAGCATCTACTGCTGGCCGCGTCGGCACACCGGCCCGGCCGCGGCCCTGCCAGTGTGACAGCTGCTTGCACATACTTTTTATTTATATTGTGTTTTTTGTGTTTGTGTTTACGTTTTTATGCGACCGATTGCGGGAGCAACTTGCTTCGGAGAGACCTCTTGTGCCAGTCCGAGGCTCGTCACCACGGCACTAAGTCCTCCATTGTTGACTTGTCTTGAAATAATTTACTTTAAAAACAAAGTTTTAACCGACTTCAATTTAGTACTCCGCCAAGCCACGAGAACATTTCCACATTTCTTTTCCAATTTACCACATGAACTGATTTCCGAGAGCAAATGCGTTGATTATTAGAGAAAAATACCCAATCGCTGTATGTGGCCCGATAATATTTGAAGACTTCCGTCGATTCCACAAGGATCACCTTTGGCACTTCACTAGTTGCTATTTCAACGGAATCTTATCAGAATACGATGACGTACTTTTGTACTTTTAAGTACATAATGGAGGAATTCCATAAGTCATCTGTGGTCTTCACCATCAATTCCACTCCACCAAATTTATGATTTCCGGGTCCAAAATCACTACACGCGTGCCTAATATAATTGAGGAGTTCCCTCAATTCCTCATGGATCCCATCGACCAACTGATTTTTTGAAAAAAATGGGACCCGCCTGAAAGCATACAAACAAAAAACAAATTTTACGAATCGGCTCATAAATGACGGAGATCTGAAATAACAAACATTGAAAAAAAAAAAAACCGAATTGAGAACCTCCTCCTTTTTTTTTGAAGTCGATTAAAAACGACAATATCCGTTATATATTTATATAATATTCGTGATTCTTATTTTATAGTCCAAAGAAAAGTGATATTCTTATTAACGAAGTTTACGCGGTGAATATTCCTTGTGATTTTTTCATGTGCTTTTTTACCTTATTAGCTTTAGTTTTGTTCTTTATCTTCCTGTTAACAGTTTTAAGTTTTTATTTTCGCATGTCACTTCCAATTTTTGGATCTCAAGTTCTACTTTTGAGATTTTTTTCATATTTTTAAAACTTATGGTTCAAAAGTTAGAGGGGGGGGGGGACATTTTTTTTTTTACTTCTGGAGCGATTATCTCCGAAAATATAAACATTATCAAAAAAAATATTTTAGCAAACCCCGTATTCATTTTTAAATACCTATCCAACATATCACACGTTAGGGTTGAAATGAAAAAAAAAAAACACTCCCCACGTTACGTATAGGGGAGGTACCCTAATAAATATAAAAACCTCACTTTTTATTTTACCACTTTGTTGGCGTGATTGATATAGATATTAGTAGCAAATTTCAGCTTTCTAGTGCTAACGGTTACTGAGATTATCCGCGGACGGACGGACAGACAAAGCGAAACTATAAGGGTTCCTAGTCGACTACGGAACCCTAAAAACCATCTCATCAGTTTCTAACATCGATATGAATGAAATCCAATGGACCCAAGCTTCTTTGCCGATTCGGCAAGCTTCTTTGCAAATTTTACGGATCCCAATGCCACCAGCATTGGGATCCGTAAAATTTCAAGCGTTTCTCTTCCGGCTTTCCTCTATTCAGCACGTGCCGTGTGAACAAATATTAATAGGTCAAATTCTAAAAGCTCCAAACAATATTTTTTTAATTCCATTTCTCGCTGAAGCAGAGTGCCGTTGGAAAGATCTATGTCCAACTGCAGATCTACCAAACAAACCCCATTCACAAAGGCAATGGGATGGGCCGCTGTGTGAGCTGGTACGGGATAACCTTCATATAAACTGTTAAGTAGATGATTGCTATGTTAACTATCTTGTTTTGTGGTTACTATATCAACCGTCAATCAGCTGTTTTACCTCAGAATAAATGTTACTATAAGACACTGCGACTCTTTAATTATAGTGTATATTTAAAAGGTTATGGGCCCAGAATACCAAATTTTCTGTTGCCAAGTGACCGGACTAGAAGATTTTTCGTCATGGAAATTCGCAATGAAATTGCTACTAGTTCGCGAAAAATGTTTAATTACATTTACGTTAACACTTCCGAAGAAAGATGATGCTGCACAGATAGAGAAGGATCAAGAGGCATTTACAATAACATGTCTACACCTGGACACTCATCTAGCCGTATGTGCAGAATCTTTCTCATGCGAAAGAAGTGTGGGATGCGTTGGCAGCCATTTTCGAAGATAAAGGTATTAATAGACGCATAACTCTGATGAATTCTCTCTTGGATGAGAAGCTGGACCGTTGAATGCATGATTACGTAGCTGCTGTCATGTCATGCTCATGAGTCACGCTCAAAAGCTAAAGGAAAATAATCAAAGCTTCGATGACGATTTGTTTGCTGTGGTACTTTTGAGAGGTTTGCCTGATGTTTATCGTCCGTTACGGATGGTATAAGAGCACTCAGGAATGAAACTTACCTCCGAAAATGTTCGGCAGAAGCTTTTACAAGAAGACTGCGCTCAGAGCTCTTCGAATGATTCCTCGTCTGTCAACTCGGCATTAGTAGCAAAGAAACAAGCTCAGCATTCAGTATTAATGCTCAAGTGCTTTAAATGTGAAAAGAAAGGTTACAATAAGTCCGACTGCCCGAGGCTGATGAAGGAATTGGATGGTGAAGGTGTATCAATGGTTGCGCTATGCTGTTCGCTGTCAGTGCACAGTTCCTTCAGCCCCTCGACGTTTTATCTGGATAGTGGTGCCTTGACCCACATGAGTTTTCAGAAGCACTGGTTTAGAGACTTTAAGGTTACCGATAAGAATGTTGTGACATGTGCGAATGATGACAAAGTGTCAAGCGAAGGTAAAGGTGACATTATGGTAAGTCTGAAAGGAGTTTTGTTACCTATTAAAGATTGTTCCTTTGTAACTGATTTGAGAGTTAATCTTTTGTCAATATCTAAGTTGGTACAGAATAGTTGCAAAGTGATTTTTGATTCTGATAGTTGAAGGATGATTCATCAATCGATAGGCGAGATTACGAGTAAACTTGTGGTAACTGCTAGCGAAGTCTCAGGTATCTATAAGTTGGATGACTGTTTTCCTGTTGTGGAAGGGGCTTTGGCTACGGTTCAAGCTGAGAACTTGTTGGCACTTTGGCATTGGCGGCTTGGGCATGTAAATTTAAAAGATTTACGCAAGCTACCTAACATCGAGATTGGAGGCAAAAGAGTAATGGAACCATGTGTTGCTTGTATTAGAGGTAAGGTACATAGATTACATTTTCCAAAGAGTGAAGCAAGACGAGCTAAGGACAAACTCGATTTATTACAGGCTGATTTGTGCGGTCCCATGTCGGAACGCTCGTATGGGGGTGCTCATTACATGTTCGTAATTGTAGATGATTTCACATGGAAATTGTTCGTTTATTTTCCCAAGGAGAAATCTCAAGCCTTGTATTTTTCCAAAGACCTTGTGAGGCATGTGGAAAATGAGAAAGGTTTGACAGTTAAATGTCTACGTACAGATAATGGGACAGAGTTTGTTACTAAAGATTTTAACCAATTTATTTCTAGTAAAGGGATAAGACATCAATTGACAGTTCCCTACACAGCGGAACAAAACAGCGTGGCAGAGAAGTCGCTAAGATCCATAACAGAGATGGCAAGAACCATGATTTTGTTTTGGATAAAGGCCTCGGCCTGAATAAAAAGTTTTGGGCGGAAGCTTGCAATACAGCGGCGTACGTGAAAAACAGGCTACCTCACAGCGCAAATGATGTGCAGATTCCTGAGGAATTGTGGACAGGGAAAGCACAGAAGTTGGATCACCTGAGAGTATTTGGTTCAACGGATTAAGTACTCATTTCAAAAGAGAAAAGGAAGAAATGGGACGCTAAGGCAAGGCAATAGGTCTTCGTGGGCTTTTGCGAAGATACCAAGGGTTATTGCTTTGCAGATCTTGGCAATCCGAGACAAATAATAACAGCGCGAGACGTTATATTTACTGAAGATTGTGATTTGAAGGTATCGTAATCTAGCACTAATGAAAAAATTACTTCTCCTTTACAGGCAGATACAAGTCATACCGTAGATAAGGACGAGAATGCAATTATATGGGAAATAGATCATCTATCTACGTCAGTGACAGAAGATTCTTATGAAGATGCGGGAGAGAGCGGATACAGCTGATGCAAAGCCTTGCGCTGAAACTGCTCATACAGCGGATCCAGCGGAACTGAATGAATCTAACACTGAGGATCGTAATGGAGAAGCCAATGCGGCTAATGTGCAAATCATGCGATACCCTCTAAGAAGTAGGCTACGTTGGAAACAAAGTGGGCTATATTGTTACAATAATACGTGCGATTTAGAGGAAGAACCACGGTCGTACAAAGAAGTCCTACAAAGACATGACAGCCATGAGTGGCAAGCAGCGATGGAACGGGAGTTGGAATATATGAGGGAGCACGATGTTTGGAAGGTGGTTGAGAAACCTCCTCGAGCCAAAGTTGTGGGAAACAAGTGGATCTACAAATGCAAGTACGGTGCTGACGGAAACCTGACGTACAAAACCAGACTCGTCGCAAAAGGCTTCACGCAGTCGTATGGTGTGGATTACTTTGAGACATTTTCACCCGTTGTGAGAAGATTAACCCTGAGGAGGCTGTTGCTGGCTTTGGCTGCTGAAAACGATTTACAGGTACATCACTTCGACGTAAATACAGCATTTCTTAACGGGGATTTGCATGAAAAGGTTTATATGCAATTACCGGAAGGTTACGTCGAAGAAGGCCGGAAGTCAAAAGTATGTTTATTGCAAAAGGCAATGTACGGCCTTAAACAAGCAAGTCGTTCATGGAACGAAAAAGTAGTAAATGACGTTTTGTTGTCAATGTCGTTTACACGTTCTGACATCGACAGCAATTGACAGTTGTTTATATTTTAAAGACAATATTTATATAAGTCTTTATGTGGATGATTTTATTTCAAAAAATTAAGGAAAAGTCGAATTGTTGAATGAATTGAGACAATACTTCCATATCAAGGATTTAGGAGAAGCTCGACAGTGCCTATAGGCATGTGTATACAACAAGGAACACAAGGTAAGTTGTTCTTACATCAGAGGAAGTTTGTGGAAACCATTCTAAATGATCATGGAATGGATCAATGTAAACCAGTGAAAACCCCGATGCAACTGGATCTGCATAAAGTTTTGGCAGTTGGGGGTGGTGATGAGTTGAGTCGCCAAGAACAATTACGATACCAGTTGGTTGTTGCATTTAATTATCTAGCCTGCAACACGAGACCCGACATCTCCGCAGCAGTGAGCTTCTTAGCTCAATATAATTCATGTTGCCGGACACGCATCACATCACACATGAAGGCGGCTAAGCGTGTTTTACGTTACATTAAAGGAACGTAGGACTTTTAGGCCTTACGATTCGAAAGATGAACGTAACAATTATTTAATTACAGGTTACGTAGACTGGGGAGGCGACATAAAATACAGAAAGTCGTTTCCTGGATTCATGTTTAAAGTGGGACCGAATATGATATCCTGGGAGTGCAGAGAGCAGAAATGCGTCTCACTTTCTTCTACTGAGAGTGAATACGTCGCTTTATTGGAAGCATCCAAGGAAGCAGTATATCTTCAGAGGTTAGTGAGACAACTAGTCTGTCAGTGAGAAAAAGTGAGGGTTCTCAGAGTGTCAAGGTGTTCGTGTACGAGTACAACCAGAGTGCCATCAAATTGGCTAACAATCCTGTTGCCCACGGGCGGCAGGCGGACGAAGCACATCGACATTCGATACAATTTCATCCGCCATTGCGTCAATGAAGGGCTATTTGGCCGATGCCCTTACAAAGTCATTGCCCCGCGTTAAGTTTGAAAGATGTGTGTGACGTTTAGGTTTAGACCGGGGCACTTGATGCTGTGAGTGTGTTCTGATGAGAACATGAACGGTTGCTTGAGAGGAAGTGTTAAGTAGATGGTCGCTATGCTACCTATCTTGTTTTGTGGTTACTATGTACAATCAACCGTCAATCAGCTGTTTTACCTCGGAATAAATATTACTCCAAGACACTGGGACTCTTTAAATATAGTGTATATTTAAAAGAAACGTCTACCAGCTCGGTAGATCGCGCCCGTCTCCTTGCCACACTGCTAGGTGATGATGAATAAAATGATTACCTTTAATACAACCATAACGCGAGTCCTCTGAGTCGCGTTATGGTTATAGAACTTACCTAGGTGGTTAGGTATAGTTTGGAAAATATAAATTGGCAATCTAAATAAACAAAAAAAATTAAAAAAAACTTGATTAATATCAGCCCTTTTGGCGATCGAGCGCTGCTCGAGTGAAAATAGAGACAATACGGAGGATTTATCTAGACATGAGACCCAGCTAGATCGATTATTCTCCCCGGTAAACCCCTAAATCCCCAGTAAATGATTTCTAATGGAATAAATGACTCTATGTGTGAATGATGAGTATGGTTGTAATGGATGATCGGTCAAAAGAAGAATGAACAATGTGCCATTGAATTTTTTCAGGTTATTAACTATGGAGGTGGCGAGTTAGCAAAAAGAGGCTATTGTGCAGGTCGACACACGTAAAAAGAGCTCTGGCGGCCATTCATTTAATATGGTGCGCCAGGGATCTGATACCGGTATTTTAATTCAAACCGGTTTTGGCCCTACACCCCAAACCGATATAAATAGCGTTATTGGTTTCGGTTACCGGGGTTTTCGAACGGTTTCATGACAAAACCGTTATTTAGCAGATTACGTTTCTGTTGAACAGAATTAACCGGTTTTCTACGACCGAAATGCAACGAATCCTTCTTTCTCATTTGTAATATTTGTATATAAAATAGATGGGTTATCTGAGTAGATAACGAATAATATTCTATGCATTTTAATCTTTCAGTTGTGTTGTATGGAAGAGATCGCTTTTTACCTACATACCTCACCGCCACCTACACACCTATCCAAATTAATTGTATTTACTGCATTTGATGCCTAGCTAGATGTCAATCAATCAAACATAAGGGCATTTATGACTCACAACAAATAGGTGTAACGTCATGCGACAGCAGTGCATTGCTGGTTGAAGAGACTATTTTTTAGATAAGTAAATTGCTTGACAAATAATGTCATCTTATTTACCAGTTCAATAAAGTTACACGGAACGTTTTAAATTCTGTTCTTCTTGAATAACGATAACCGAAATAAATTTGTTCTCTATGAAAACGTTACTGTAGTATACGGGTTTACAAATGAACGAAAATTTGAACGGTTCACGAACAAAATTGAACGGTTTTTTTAAACCGGTTCCGATCCCTATGGTGCGCAGAGCTCTTTTTACGTGTGTCGACCTGTACTTTCTTACGAATGATTTCCTGCAGGTTATATGGTTATATATGGAGATTATGACAGATGTTTTCGTGGTTAAATCTGGGTTTGTGAATTTCGGACAGTCTTTCAAAAGGTGGTCGACGGATTGTGAGGTGCTTCCATCGCACGGGCAAAGGTCATCGGTGGTTATCTTGAAGCGGTATAGGTAGGATTTCTGGTAGCCGTGTCCTGTGAGAATTTGGGTGAGATGGAATGGTCTTGTTTCGTAGATCTTGAATATGCTGCAGAGTCGGTTCATCCATTTTCCTAGCGTTGTTCCCGGTTGTGCCCTAAAGGAGACCGGGTCCGCTTTGACACCCAATCCCAAGATTTCGCATAGGCACTAGTTTTACGAAAGCGACTGCCATCTGCCTTCCAACCCAGAGGTAAAACTGGACCTAATTGGGATTAAACCGGTTTCCTCAGGATATTTTTAAAAGCTAACGGTAAATATTACGTACATAAGTTCCGAAAACTCATTGGGACGAGCCGGGATTCGAACCCACGACCGCCGCTTGACAGCCGCATTCCTGAACCACTATTGCTACCGTAGCTATATTAGGTTAGAGCCGTTTACATACGTACATATTATCATCATCATAATATCAGCCGAAAGACGTCCACTGCTGGACAAAGGCCTCCCCCAAAGAGTGCCACAATGACCGGTCCTCCGCCACGCGACCTGTACAAGATCATCCGTCCACCTTGGGCCTACCCACGCTGCGCCTTCTGGTATGTAGTCGCCACTCGAGAACCTTTCCACCCCAACGGCCATCGGTTCTACGTGCAATGTGCCCCGCCCACTGCCACTTAAGTTTAGCGATTCGGAGACCGATATATTATATCGGTTATCTTGGTTCTGCTGCGGATAGCCTCGGATCATTTCATTGCCCTTTGGGTGACTTTTGAGCCTTCTTAAGAGGCCCATAGTAAGCGACCACGTTTCACTGACAACACACACTGGTCAAACACTCGTCTTGAGACACTGCGGAATATTTAACTCAAAAGATGATGGATGCCGTAGCATCCCGAACGCTGCCTAGCCGAGTCGGATTCGTCTATTGACCTCTCTCTTAAAGTTGGACCGACCTAACTGGACAGTCTGTCCTAGGTATATAAATTCGTCTACAACTTCGAGCGTAAAGTGTCGGATTGAAATGGGAGTTGGTAGGCACTACATGGACGTTTGATTGACATGATCTCCGTCTTATCCATGTTCCTCCTTAGACCAACTCGCTCGAAGGCTTTACTGAGGTCATCGAGCATAGTACTCAAGTCCTCCATGTATTTCGCAGATGATATATTTCTGTTGCCGCTATAACAACAAATCGCATTTCTCAACTGATTCTCGTGATTTTTTGTGAGACAGTTCAATAATTACAGTTTTCTGGTCAATCCAGTTTTTCGAAATTAAAAAAGCACAGTCACACCCACAGAGTCACTACTAATACAAATGAGTATGCTCGTACTCATTGATTAATAAAATGTAAAATTTTACATGTCAAAAATAATATGAATTATAAATATTATAATAGTTAAATACGTATGTCAAATTAATTCGATTTTTCTAATTAGATCATAATATTTATAAATTACAAAATTTCAACGTTATACAATGATACAAATTATTATTGGGTGTCCATCTAGTCGCATAATGACTATTGTCATAATTTCGATTGTCATACAACTTTACGCATAAAGTGGTTGCTCATAAAAGTCTTTTGTCATTAATGATTCTGCGCATAATACTTTCATTGTCATAATTTTATTGTAGTACATCATATTTTTTAAACCATAATGTTGAATACTTATCATACAAGTTTTAGTTATTATATTGAAGATCATAAAACAAGCTATTATATTAGTTGACCAGCATTTAATTAGGTTAGGGAGCTAGAAAAGGTGGGCTCGGGAGGCAAGGCCCCCCGCAGTAAAAAATAAGCAGTCGTAACAATTGTATTTTTGGTAGGTTAGGTTATGGTTATCTTGTGTCCCTTTAGAGCGGAAATACGTCGAAACGCTGGCGGTTAGATTTACGTTAGGTTAAAATAATTGCCGGGTGCTTGTTTCAAAAAAAGGAACTTTTATTAAGATTAGGTTACAGAGACAAATATTTTTTATTTGTTAAAAAATAAGGTACAGAATTAAAAATGTTTGTCTTATACCTATGACTTGAAAACGTTATATGCAAACTTATTATGGCGATTAATAAATAAAATAAATAAAATAAAATAAAATAAAATAAAATAAAATGCATTTATTTCAGACCAATGTTGTCCATATTTTGTTAGTTAGGTAAAATAAACACTAATACTAAGGTTAACTTAAATAATATTCTTATATGCTAAGCTTAAATGCAGAGAGGACCAGTGCCGTGTCAGGCCACTGTCCCATCTGTCGGCCACAACGGTCAGGAGACTGTGGCGGCTGTCGCGCACTCTGCGAAGCGTCGCGGCGCAGCGTTTGCGCAGCGTCGCGTGGAAACCGTCCACGTGCGCGTCCGCGAACATGCCCGACGCACTGCAGTAGCGCGGCAGCCGCAACAGTACCCTAAACGCATCATTGTACTGTACGCGCATGGCGTTAATAGCCCGCTGCGTGTACCTAGTCCACAAGCTGCAGGTGTACAGCGATGTACAGAACGCACGAAATAATGTTATTTTAACTTGCGCTGTACACCGGCTGAACCTGCGAGCTATCATATTGGCCCTGATGGCTAAGGCTCTCCTCTCCCTCTCAATATCAGCATCATCACGAAAATCGTCAGTTAACAAGTGCCCGAGGTATTTAAATGAGTAAACCCTTTCCAGCAGCTTGCCATTCAAACGAATGGGTGGGATGTGTGATGGGCACTTGCTTCCCGCTTTGAAAACCATGTACTCGCTCTTGTGTACATTATATTTAAGGTTGTGCGTCCGGGCATATGACTCACACTTTTCAATGAGCAATCTCAGACCACCAACCGACGGGCTCAGCAGTACCATGTCGTCAGCATAGCTTATGTTATTAAAACAAACTCGATCTATGTGACATCCCACACGCGCACTGCTGAGCTCGCCGATCAGGGCATCGATATACAAATTGAAAAGTTTTGGTGAGGTAAGTCCCCCCTGCCTCACCCCGCACTCCAGGCCGTACTCATCCGACAACACACTACCCCATCGAACACAATTTCTCTGGCCCGCATACCAACACCTGAATATGCGCGTGAGCTCCTTAGGAAAGTGCACTTCTTCAAGCTTATTCCAAAGTAGATCGTAGTTAACAAGATCGAAGGCTTTGGAAAGATCTAGAAAACACGCATATACAGGTGTTCGCCTTCGAGTGTAGTATTCAACAGCCTGCTTAAGACAAATGATGGCACTTTCAGTAGATAAACCGGTTCGAAAGCCGAACTGTGCATCATGTAATTTTATACATTTGTCCAATTGCACATTAAGCAAGCCGTCGAGCACTCTGGCTACAATTGTCGCCAAAGAGATGGGCCTATAGTTATCCTTGTTTGATATGTCACCCGTTTTATTTTTAACAATAGGCACAACAATGGTTTTGGTCAAATCAGATGGCAAATACGAGTGACATATACAAAGATTAAAAAACATTGCCAATATACGGGGTAGGTGAGAGCCAGCAAACAGCAGGTGCTCGATACTTAAGTGGTCGTGACCGGGCGACTTTCCTCTCTTCATATCCTTTATCATTTTTCTTACGTCACTTGCACTGTAATGGATCTGAAGGTCATTCCCCTCCGGTTCTTTTATATCGAGCAACCGCCGCCCCCTGTCCCCGTCCGTGCTGCGAGCGGGTTTAACATTGAACTGGTCTCTAAATACATTTGCAATGAGCTTGGGATCTGAAACTCCATTCACGCTTACAGAGAGTCCAGGCCTAGTCTCCAACTTTTTCGTCATCTTCCAGAAATTTCGAAAATCATTTTTCGTGTGATGTGCGGCAAGTAGGTCCATTTTTATTTGATCCTGATGTTGTTGGACCCATCTCAGTCTTGACTTAAATATTTTACGAGTAAGACTCATAGCTTCAAAAATGGACCCACCATTAGGCATACCATACGAAATCCAATCCTGGAATCTAGCCCTGGCCTCCCTGTGCGCAGCGCTAACATGTTTGTTCCACCCTACAACTATCTGCTTCCGGGATCCGGGACCTTCCGTGACAGCCTTGCTGTGCATAGAAGCCTCACATAACGATGTTATTATGTTTAAGTAAATTTGATCAAGTATCTTGCAATGCTCAGTATTATTTACACAACAGCCGCCACAGCAGTCCCTTAAATCGGAAGGAAAATCAATAGATTTCAAAAGTTCATTACATTTACTTTCATACTTTTCAATTTCATCAGATGTTCTGTCCCCCCAAGTTACATATTTTCCGTGAAATAATGCACTTTTATTACTATTATACAGCTTAGAATTAACTAGATTAAAATCACATTTAACTACAAGGGGGTAGTGATCCGAACAATACACATCGTAATCAATAAAAACATCAACAATGGCATCCAACCCGGCTGACGTGGTTACGCAATGGTCCAACCAACGCTTCGATCCATGCATATCGCTTAGGTACGAGTGTGCGCTTGAGTCTATGCCTAGTTTAGCGATATCAGCACAGATCCAGTCCCGTTCCGCACAAAAGCTAAGTAACTCGTCGCAAAATAATTCGTAGGGGTGCGCATTGAAGTCGCCTAATAAGTAAACTGTTTCAACGCAACTTTCTTTCACTATAGCATCCATTGTACTAATACACTGCACGAAGTCCGGCAAGTTATCCATAGCACTATTCGGCATGTAAACGCTAAACACTATTATGTGTTTATCACCTACCGTTATATCGATCGCGCAAATCCTAACGTTATCACACTGAATAACCGACGTAGACGGAAATAGCTTCTTACGCCACAGTAGTGCAGTCCCCCCGTACGGCCTGCCCCGCAGCATTCCCGTTGACGTGTCCACCGCCGAGGTCCCGGTGCAGGCAAACTCGTCACTTATGCCGTTCAAATACGCAAGGTCACTTGGAATAAGCCAATGTTCTTGAATGGCTATTATGTCAGCTGACTTGCATAATCTTCTGACATCGTCAATGGATCTTTTAATGCTTCGGCAGTTAAATGAACAAAGTGTAACTTCACTCAGCCCCATTAAGTTTGTTTACTTAAAATCGTCGTAGCACTCGTAGCACTCGTAGCACCCGACGTAGCACTTGTAGCGGATCCCACGTTCGTCACCGCGTCGCGGCCGGTATTCATAAGTACATGCTTAGATGTAATAAACCGACGAAATATTATGCCGCTCGGCCACAATGACTCGTTTAAAAACATGCTCACTTTTTTTGGACACACATAGAACTTATATGCGTTATAGTTATTGCTTTTGTTTTTCATCACTATTCGTTCTAGTGTCACCCTATCGCGAGTTTTCTCTCGTATGTAATCTATTATGTCAGCTCTCGACGTGTCTTTGTGTACGTTCGTAATCAGAATAGGAATCTTCGGGTCAGCAGCTTTGAAGTTAGTTTTGGTTTCGGCCTTGCCCATCATGCCCATACGATGGTTCTTCGGTGCAGGTTTAGACCGCTTCCCGGTACTTATCCATTCGCCCTCTTTTGCTATATCAGCATAGCTCTTAACACAGTCTTTATTCACTGCCTTCGGCTTCGGTATTAACTCCCGACTTTCTGCTACTACGGGTACACTAACCAACTCTTTCATTGTTATTGACTCGGCTTGCTCACCGGCGCACGGTACTTGATTACTCGGCGGCTGCTTAGTTGCAATGGCGGACGACGGCGGGGGTGAAGAACGCGGCGGTGATGGCTGCTGCTCGAGGTCCGGCGCATGCGCAGATGCGTTGTTTTGATCAGCGCTAACGCTGTTCGTCAGTTTGGTCGGTTGTCGCATCGTCGAGTGGGATGGCGAGATACCGGTCCCAGACGGGCTAGAGTGAAACAGGACAGTCTTGTTATCTTCGTCGGCACATTCTATACTGCAAGATGACATGCATAGACCCATTGGCCCGCTGTTTAAATATGCGCCACGTCTAACGTTTACATTTAAATTTGAATGACTATCGTTTCTATGGAATGAATCACTTTCTCTGGAGATTAATATTTATAGTAGTTTATGCAACTGATACATAATCAGAGGCTTTAAAATATGAGTGTGGTTTTATGAAACGAGCGTCAGCCAGTTTCATAATAGGATCACACGATCGTTTTAAGGCCAAATTATGTACAGTTGCATACACTTCTTTATCTACACACATATCATAAGTACTCTAAGTTGGGTTCAGAAGCCGTAGGAAAATGACCTGCATTGCTACTATAGTGCTACTTATAATCTGCAATCGTGGCTGCATTAACGATATCCGACGGAGTGTGCATATCGTTCTCGGAGTCACTACTACTCATATTTTCAACAAAAATGTGAGTTACAAACAACTTTTCACAATTCTACTTTCGTAACAGCAAAAAAACAACAAAGAAATGACAACAGTAATGGCGGCAATTCGATCCTACGTCAAGACGAATGTTTTTTTTAATCATAAACGAATGAAGTCCCTATTCTCATATCACTCGAGATCAAATATCGTGCGGTTTATATTAAAAAAAAACCTACTGAATAGGGAATATTCATGACATTTTTTTATTTTTTTTATCTATTCTATAAGTAATTATATAACCGGAAAAAAATATAACACTTTCACAATATTATTAAATAAGTTAAAAAATAATAATTAAAATTACTATCATTTTCGGACGATCAAAACGCCACCATTTTGGCGCGCTCATTTGTGACGTCACCGTGCAGCTTAGTGCACGGCGGTTCTTAAACAAATTAACAACAAAGTGTTTGATTCACACTTTTAATAAATGTGAGTGATTAAAGCTTATAAGATCAACTTATTGTAATGAGAGCACACAAAAGCTTATTATAAATATTGTATTGTCCCTATGTGTGAAAATCACATTAAAACTGCAAATATTTTCATATGCCCAAAGGTGCAAATATAAGGATAAAGTGGTGTAAGGCGATGAGGAGAGATAATGTATCGTGCTTGAGTAGTTTATATTGTTGTGAAGATCATTTCGACGTGAGTATTAAATATGTATGTACCTAAAATCTTTTTTATTACGACTCGCGAACAATATAGGTAAACAATAACCTAACCTCAAAATTGTATTATATACTTATTCATAAAACTATTCTGATTCCCAATTTTTTTAGTTATTAATGTTACAAATATTATGATTTTTGTTGATCAACAGCTGACTACGAGTGTTGATTTTGATCAAGAAACGTTTTAGCTAAGTTTCTTTGTTTGCACTGTTGATCGAAGAAAGTTAAAAGAATTTAATCCTTTTTACTGAGTGACCTACACAAATTTGTTTTATTTATAAGCCTTGACGAAAACAACCTAGTTTGTTAAAGTTCATAAAGATGTTCTCAACATTTAACATTCCTAATAGGTACCTACATATCTTTGATTATATAATACTAGCTTCTGCCCGCGACTCCGTCCGCGTGGAACTCGTTTATACTATCTCTATACCAAATTTCATCCAAATCGGTTCAGCAGTTTAAGCGTGAAGAGGTAACAAACAGACAGACAGACACACTTTCGCATTTATAATTTATTATTAAGTAAGTATATATAAAATATATAATATAACTAGCTTCTGCCCGCGACTCCGTCCGCGTGGAACTCGTTTATATCGTAGCTCCTCCCATATCCCCGAAAGGGATGAAGTGGGGGTGAAAGTTTGTATGGAGCTACGATATAAATGAGTTCCACGCGGACGGAGTCGCGGGCAGAAGTTAGTATATATAATATATAAAGTTATAGTATAGTAAAATAGTATATAGTATGGATAAATATCTACTAGTTTTTTATTCCACTTATTTAACAAAGACACCTATTTGAAGTAGTTTAAAAGTCTAGCTATTTGAATCGCCAAAATAGGTTATAATTATTTAATTGACCAATCTCACGAGTATAAAAACAAGGAATATGAAAATTTATTGAATATCTGTAACTTATTTACCTTGCAGCTTTTACTCCTCTTAGTTCAGCGGACGTAAAGTCACAAATATTTGCGAAGTATGTATTAAATTTAGTCATCATGAACACATCAATTTTAGGCAGATTATCCGACTGTGCCTTGACAAAACCGCCTTCAGTCATTGTGGCGAGTCTTTTTTCACTTAATAATTACCAAAAAACACTGATTATTTATCATAAACAGCGGCCAAACAATGCGAATAACTTTCAATAATCATACTAACGACCTGCACGGTGACGTCACGTTTCGCTCCGCCAATAGCGTTGCGTTTTGGAAATTTGCGAGGGAATTTGAAAAATAGTACTTTTAAACAATTTATTTTATCAATAGAAACATGATAATTTGAAAAAATAATCATGTGTGTATATTTATTAAGCAATATAGATTACACGTGATTTTTTTTGTCCATTTCTAAATCACATGCATATTCCCTATTGACGTTTCGCATCGATAACTGTTTTAATATCTATGAATACTAGAATAGAGACCCATATGAGTTTTGACAGCTGTCCCAAATTTAAACTCATAACCTTAAAAAAATCTGTACTGTAATAACATTACAGTACATATTTTACCTACTAAGTACCACAGACAAGAAAGTTCTCATAGTAAAATTGGTTGTAATAATGCTGGTCATTTCCTACGGTTTCTGAACACATTTAAGAGCACTAATGATATGTGCGTAGATAAAAGCTTTTATGGTCGCACTACACTTGGAAATGCGTGTTCGCGTTGCGTCGTTGCCTCTCTTTCATTTGCCGTAGGAAGAAAAAAGATGCAGCACGAATATTTGGGCAAATACCGCCAAGTGTAGTGCCACTATTATGCGCAATAAATTTATGATAATTGTTATTCGACGACCGCTTTAGCCTAGTTGGTAGTGACCCTGCCTACGAAGCAAGAGGTCCTGGGTTCGAATCCCGGTAAGGGCATTTATTTGTGTGATGAGCATGAATATTTGTTTCCGAGTCATGGTCGTTTTCTATGTATTTAAGTATTTATTTCTTTATATGTATGTTTATCATCGTCTAGTACCCATAGTACAAGCTTTGCTTAGTTTGGGACTAGTCGATTTGTGTAAGATTGTCCGCAAATATTTATTTATTTATGCTCTCCCATCCCATATGCTCTGGTTAAAAAATGTATGCGAACTAATTTATGACTTTTGTCGGTTATGCGTAATGATGATTATGATTATGACACAAGTAGTTATACCAATCAAAACTATGGCTTTGAATATTATGCAACCCGATATGGTCCCATTCTTACTTATTAAAATCAGATAATTTATTAAAAAACCATCCAAACAGTTAAATATCCACAGCGCAGGTTTCGTCAAAAATGAGCACAGAGCGAGTATCCGCAACAAACTTCGTCCAATAATATATATTTACAACCAGTGATCAGCCACATGCTTCGATTATTAAAATTAAATTATAAATACTCACTAATATTAAAGAAGGATTTGTCAGACATTTTTTTTAGTTTATTAAGAAATGTCACATCGTTTTCTATTTCTTTCAATTCGGAGGGTAATTTATTGTATATTACTACAATGCAATGTGTAGGTATGTGTGAACTAGTACTAATGTGTATACAATAGTAGAAGTTTTGTAACATTATATATTTCCACATTTGTCGCAAACAGCGCTCTAGCATAATTTGAGTATTGGAAATCTAATTTAAAAAAAAATACCAGATTTTTACATTAACATTTTTCAATTCTGGGCCTAATATAGTTACGGAGTGGAGTGGACACCACATCGCGTTTGGATAAGCGCCGTGCCTCGCAGCTCACTGGGCTGAAGGCTTAAGAAGACTACCGGCGTTGGCAGTGGCTGGATAGAGGTAACCCAGAATCATATATCATATCGCAATAGGATGGCGGCCTAGGTTGAGCAGCAGTCGGACTATGGCATGATGACTACTACATATAAAGGTCATAAAGTAATAGCACATTGAAGCCCGCCGCGCAGCTGAGGCAAGTAAGTGAATGGCGGCCAGCCGGTTGAAACCAGCTGAAACAAAAGAGAGCTGGCATCTCGCCAGCATCATTACGCGCAGGTTGGGCCGCACTCGAATAAAACACTCAACTTTAAAGCCGCATTTTATAACAAGTTCTGCAAGAAATAATGTGGAGAAAAAATACATTGTTGCTAGAGCTGTGCACAGGCAGACCTGTAGCCCGACGCAACCAAAATAGATTTTAGTTTCCTCTGGTCTAGCAATTTACGTCAAATAATACCGGATTTAGTGCTCTAGCGATGGTATTGAAGGTCTATTTTCTCGATTAGAATCTCACTTCAATCTGTTCTGTTTCGCGTTTCTCACTAGACGAGACCGTTAACCAAGTAGAGAAACGTGGTAGAATGTGCTAAACATTTAAAAATGCGATTGAAATGTAATCAATGTTTTACCGGAAAGAATGGAATCGGGAGCGGTGCATACAAATGTTCCTCCAGCATATCGTATTTGTGTAATCTGTTACACTAATAATTGTTTTATTTTTTCTCCTAATAGACACCGTTAAAATATTTCCCAAAGTTGCTTCGTAACGTGAACGTCTAAAACCCAACACATTTTACCCTCATTGTGGATAATATTGTGGATAATAAGGGTAAAAAATGTGACTTTTAGAACGCTACTTGAGTCAACGAGGGCGTTATGCAAGTAATAGCAACACAACGCAGCCACAGCTCCGTTCACAGTCTTGAGATTACTTTGTCGTCTTAGGGGCCCTATCCGACTTAACGTATCGCATTGGAATCAGTTTGTTTCCAGCTCGCACTCGTGTGTGTCCACCAAACTGATTCAAATTTAAGTTTAGTTGAATTAGCTGACCCGAGCTTGCTGGTGTAACAAAAATTAAAAGCGTTGATTGTTTTAGCACACTGTGACAAGAAATAAGTGCGCCAGACATAATTATGAACGCATTAAACCTTTTTTTGAAGTGAAAACTTCTTTAGCGGCGCTGAGCACTTTTTGGGATGGGGAAAAATTGTTAAATACGCGACAGATTTTTGTGACGTCAGATGTGAAGGAGGTCTTTTATATTTTGCTGCTAGCCAATTCGACTTAATTCAAAACTGAACGCTATTCGTAAGAGTATAAAGCCGTTAAACACTTTTTGAAATAGCATATTCTGCAAATAAATTTGTAATTTTGTCCACGCGTCCTTCACCGTTTTGCTGTTGAGCAAATTCGAATAGTACGAATTAGGACGTTATTCCTAAAGAGATAAAGCTTTGAAAAATATTTACCAACGGCAAAAACAAATTGATATTTTGTTCGCCGACGGCGGTGGGCGATCCGGGCCGGCGCACCCAACGCGCCCGCGGGCCGTCCGCCTAAATAATTGATAATTGTTTATAAATTTGCGCCAAAATCATTTTTAGGGTGACACCGTAAGATGTCACGTGACCTGATCGAAAAACTGTTACAATGTTATTGAGTTTTCACTTCTGCCGGCACTCCCGGAGTGCAACGCGGTCTTTTTTTTTCTTATACGCCTTATGTCCGGGGACAAGGGAACGGAACCACAATCCTAAGTAACATAATGTTTTTTTTATACCTACATATGGTGATCTGAGAATGTGCATGCTGCACTGAATAAATAAGAGGTAGAGAGTAGAGCTTAGTGAAAAAAACGCTTTGCAATCACATCGAGACCGCGTGTTGTTTTCCCTCTACCATCTCCCGTTGTGTTTTCTTTAGTAACTGCTTTATCAGTGTGAGATGTGCAATAATGAGTATTTGTATTCTATTGTATTATATCGAGTCATCGAGTGCAATGACAAAATACACTAAACTAGTCGTTATTAGTCAAGTTGCCTACATTTTTGCTGCCGACTGTAAACAGCTCCCATGAATCGCGCGCATAACAACCAGAACAATACGACGTAACGTTGACGAATAACAGCGAGTTTTTTCCATCAAAAACATATTCCTAAGTAGCAAAGTTGAATTGCTTTCCAACTCCCACCTTACGACGACAACGTTCCAATACGATTGCAACCACGAAACTAATTTAAACTTTGCCTTAATACAAGTAAAGTTGAAAATTGCTCGAAGACTAGAGAGATGTATAACCGAGTGTTGGTAAACGATGAGGGACCGAATTTCTATGAATAAGAAACACTTTAGAGGGCTTTGCCGGCGATCGCGGCTCGACTCGTAACCGGCTGCAACTTACTCCTACAGAACGTCAATACACACTTAGACGAAGGCTTATTACTATTATTTTCAATGTAACACGGACGTCTACTGTTTACTTGACTCGACACTGTAGGGTGCGTTGCACCGAACCGTCTGTAATCGTAAGCGGTGTTCGTTAAAATCTGCATGTATGGGAAGTTTGACTACTGTTGCCGGCGCCATATTTAACTTTGATCAGTCTGCAAATTGGTGCAACTCGCTCTAAATCGTCTTGCTTTACCCTTGTGCGTACGCTTATAGTAAATTGTGTGTCGGGTTAGCGTTGATATTAAAATGGGTATTCAATTGGTATCTATTTCTTAATTAAGTGCAAAATAAAGGTCCTAAGGTCAATCTGACTGGATATGTCATCGTTATGAGTGACGAGTTCCTTGCGGGCGCTGCTACTCGCCAGCTGTCATGGTTTCTGAAGCGTTTATCGTATAACTCAGATATGTAAAAGAGCGCATTAGCATCCTAATTTAAGATTAATTGCAGAATAAATTGCTACGCGATGTGGGCGATGTGTTGCGCGTGATGTCGAGTCTGGCATGTTAGAGGCACCCAGGAAATAAGCGCACGCGATTATTCCGAAAAATACGCTAAGTGAAATGGATCCTCTAAAAATTTGTTCTTAGAAAAAAAAGACTTCTTTTCCAGGTTCTCTCAGCAGTGCGCAGGCGCGAGCCGCGGGCTGCGGCAATTACCGCCGACACCGGCGCCGGCGCTCATACATATGTATGGATGCCAGCGCGGCGCCGTTTACCACATATCGCGCTAATTTTGGAGACCCGGGGGACGCTATAAACGATGATAACGTAATAATAAATATTCGATGATGGCATGTTCAAAAAATCTCCGATATGGCTAATGCGTTATTTTCGCCCTAAAATATGAATAAGAACTCCTCGTAAAAAATCATAAGAAGAGAGTGATGGGAAAGTTTTGTTTTTATCTCTATTTCATAAAAAAAAACTTTTGTATCGGCTCTACATGTTTTCAAGGGTTAATGTTAAAGCCCTAATTGTAAAAAAAGTCCCGTACGTTTATCATCTCGCCCGCCCCCCCCTTGGGGATTAGTTAAGGCCCATTACCATCATATCATTCCCATCATGACTGGAGTGGCGACTACAGAACCCACCTGCCTCGCCGCCACCGCCCTTGCTTCGCGATACAAGTGTCGCACTCGCACCGCACACGAGCCACGTGTCCCACTCATGAATACATGAATGTGGATTAACGCCCACGACTCCACTCATGAAACGAGTTCAAGAAAACTGCGGCCCGTGGGTGGGTGTCGCCAGGGTTGGCTCATCGTTACGAAATATCGTGCTTTTAGAACACGCTACTACAGCCTTTACCGGCGGGATGTACCTTATAGACCGGGAGATCCTGACACAATATTACCGGGCATTTGTACCAAGTATGGCGACCCTCTAGGCGTCTAATTACGTAATGACGAGAAGGAAAATGATACTCGTAGCGCTTGGGCGTTAATCGAACGTGTCGGATAAATTACGAAAGTCGAACGATTTGTAACACGAAAATTCTTGTCAAACGTCGAACCATCAAAATAACTAACATCATATGGTCTACTTGCATTGCATACCAATGGTAAAATTATTAAAGTTGTGCTAACATTTATTATTACCTAACCTAAACCTAACCTAACCGCCAGCGTGTCGACGTCACCCCGCTTTGCGGGGTGCCTATTTCCGCTCTAAGGGACACAAGCTAACCCTACCTAACCTACAAATAATACCATCGTTAAAATTATTTGTTGCTTTTAAATGCTGCTGCTGCTGCTGGTGGGCTTTGCCCACCGAGCCCCCCCTCTTTTTCTAGCTGCCCAAGCCTAATCTTCTATATTATATACCAGTATCAACAGTAACAGTAGGTATAAAAGGTAGGAAAAACTTTTCTCTAAAATCAAAATTGGCCGAGATATTTGAGTAGGAATTTAGAATCCAAAAATGATCCAAAACCGAATCGAAGCACTCCACCATCCCGTGGTTTTGTCTCCCTACCCCTGGAGTGTTTATAAAAGAGAACGGAGGAGCGGAGGGACACTTCGCTCGGCTCCGCAGCTTCGGCTTACTGGTCGCCTTCCGCGACCAGCATCAGCCGCTCGCCTCACTCGTTCCCGCGCTCCGTCACGCAAGGGCGGAAGGGTTGCTGTTACCGCAGCGCCGGAGCTACGGGAAGTCACTATTGATCTAAATTTCTCCGCGCCTCCGTTCTCTTTTATAAACACTCTAGAGGTAGGGCAGACAAAACCACGTGAATGGTGGGGTGCTCCGATTCGGTTTTGTGTCATTTTTGGATTCCAAATTCCTACTTTGACGTCAAATAACTCGGCCATTTCAGCTAGCAAATAAAGAATGATAAGAATGCCCGAGACTTGGTACTACGAAATATCTCACAACTTTTTACGGTGGAAGAGTTTCGAGACTTGGCCTCTTTTTACATGGAATTTTTTTATGGGTCATATTATAGGGTACCTGTTTAAGAGATTGTGCAATCGACATTCTTAATTGTTGACTTTCGATGTTTCTTATTATGTCTATAATAATATTTTCGACAATTAGGCAGTTGATCTTAAATCATTCGGTAACTAATACTTTTGACGTTTTAAACTAAAGTCGCCGTCAATGGAATTTGCTAACTATGTAAACAAACCGCCATAGTGAAAGAGAATTTAAATATGGCGGTTTGTTTACAAAGTTAGCAAATTCTATTGACGGCCACTTTATGGCATTATGAACTTTCGATGTTTTAAATTCGACACTTATTCTCATTTTCGATATTTTAATCGGTCGGTAAATTAAACTTTCGATATTTTGAATTTAGACCATTCAACCGTTCGATATTTAGATTTTCGATATTTTGTACTTCGATGTTTTCATTTTCGATCTTCTAATACGTACAGTCGCCATCAGATATATCGGAGCGGCCAAGGTGCTCACAAATATCGGAACACGCCTCTATTGTCGAGGCATTAGAGACGTGTTCCGATGATTGTGAGCACTTTGGCCGCTCCGATATATCTGATGGCGACTGTACCCGTAAAGCATGCTATTCAAAGTTATGCAAAACGTGTTCGGCCAAAAGATTATAGGACAATCAATATTAGGCCACGCAAAGGGCACCCAAATAAAGTATATACAATGTGTATTGCTTATACTTGATCAAACGAAATGTGCGGATACTAGACAAAAAAATATCGATAAAAAAAATAAAAATAAAAACTACCTATAGGCTAAAAAAAAATGAAAAAAAAAGACTACCAAAAAAAAAAAAAAAAGCCAAAAAAGTGCAAAAAAGACTTGGTAGGTTTTTTTTTTTTTTTTTGGTAGGCTTTTTTTTCTTTTTTTTTTAGCCTATACCTAATTTTTATTTTTATTTTTTTTATCGATATTTTTTTGTCTAGTATCCGCACATTTCGTTTGATCAAGTATAAGCAATACACATTGTATATTACAAGCTTTTATTTAGTTTCACCTGTCCCGTTGTCTGTCTGTCTGTCTGTAATCAAATCTTGCAAGTTAAATTTGACCCACTTCCCGGTGACCGATTGAGCTGAAATTTTGGCAATAAGTTAAGTTCTGATGACAATTCAATATTAGGGTACCATCGAGCTGATCTGATGATGGAGACAGAAGGTGGCCACGGGAATTCAGTACTTAACCGACGGGGTTGAGTTTGGGCTCGTTAGAATCGTCTCAATGAGTAGTTGATGATGGAATACAGAAAAGTACAGTCGGCAATAAATGCTTGTACCAAAAATGAAGTTTTTGACAGAAGCTTGTTCGCTGCAAATCTTATAAAAAGTAAACAGTTTTAGTAAATAAAACGTTTCTTTATCATATCCAAGAAGAAATAGTCAATCTAGGTAGTCAAATGGAGAAAAAAACCGGCCAAGTGGGTGTCGGGCCACGCGCAGTGTAGGGTTCCATAATAGTTGCCTGTCTATCTTCATTACATCGACGAGCGGTGCGGTTGCGTCTCCCAAATTTGTACGAAAATTGACCTTTCCCAGTACACATTAAGTTGGTCGACTATTACTCGGTAACTACTTATGCCGACTTGTCCGTGATAGTTTTCCTTTTAAATTCATTATATGTACTACTACCACGATTTTTTTCACATCCACAGTAGTAGCCATTTAGCCGGCAGTGGGGGGGGGGGGACACATGACTCGAACAAAAATTAGGGCTTTAAAGCCCAATATCTCGCAAACGAATTACTGATTTGAAAAGTGGTTATAAGAAACCCATATTTTTAAATGAGCTATCCAACGATACCCCACACCATGGGTTTAACGAGAAAAAAAAATTACATCCCAGCTTTAGGTGTAGGAGATACCCAAAAAAAAATTTTTTTTCAAGATTTTATTGTACTGTTTTGTCGGCGTAATTGATTTATATACCCATGTTAAATTACAGTTTTCTAGGAGTTATGGTTACTGAGCTAAGCCGAAGACGGACAGACAGACGGACGGACATGGCGAAACTATAAGGGTTCCTTGTTGACTACGGAACCCTAAAAATCAACGCAAAAGGTTAAATAATCACGAAGTTATAAGTGTCCAAAGTTTAAAGAATGTGAATATGTTGTCCCTTTTTCGCAAAACGCATTTCATATGAAACGATGACTAGATTGTGACGTCACTAATAGACGGCAACATGCCGCGTCCCGTTGTGTTCGGCTCCGCCGTCGATGCGACCCCCCGGCAGCATCCCGTAACGCGACGTCACACACTGTTTGCGTTTTCTTTCTCTAACAAGCAATATTAAAACGGTTGTAGCTTCGTAATTCTTTGAGATATCTGAATGGGATTTTCGTCACTGTTAGGCATATTTTTTTGCCTTCTTTCTTCTGGAGTAATAATAATTTTCGAATCTACACCCCTATTTGTTTAGTCGAGTAAGAATCCATTTGCAAAGAATTAAAAAAAAAACGATTTCGAACCCAAGACCCCTTGCTGCGTACGCAGGGTCATTCTCACTACCAACTAGGCTAAAACGGTCGTCATTATTATCGTAGCATCTCTAACTCGGTGGATGCGTGTCGGATGCGTGCACGACCACGGCGCGTGTGTGGAGACAGTGACCTGGACTATCTAGTTGGAAGTTTGCAGAATGCAGGATGCTTGCTCATCAATGTTTTACTACGATGACACGTGCAAACAAACAATAATTTCTGTAAATTTCTGGCATTATGTCTGTTGTACAGTCATATATGTCCGGCCCTCTGGCGGCTAAATGGTTACCTACTACAGGTTAGGTAGGTATATGATAAAAATAATGGCAGTACTAAATATAATGAATTTAAATTAATTCTGTATTAATTGAAAAATGTAATGCTCCGAGCCGGTTTGAACCGGCGACCACAGGCATTCATGGCCCGTCGCTACTAACCAACTGAGCTATCAGAACAATCCGGTTCGGGCACCAAATTCTTCAATCAGTTCCTTCCTACAACGCCTTAGGGAGGCGTGTAGCGACATCTACCAGAAGACTTAGGCTTCTTAACGGCAAAAAACGGCTTTAACGGCTTTTTAAAAAAATGTATAATTAATTTACTTCGAAAACTATCACGGATAAGTACCTAGGCATAACTAGTTAACGAATAACCGACCAACTTAATTAATGACACGATTTTTATGTTGCTTGTTTTATCTTCGTATTAATTATTTTACTTATTTCATGCGTCTGTGTTACTAGAACCTAGGTGGTGCTCGCCCATGTAAGCCCCGTGGGCTGCCAGAGCATTTCTAGGGAAGATATAGTGTATTTTTCCATTAATTACTCCATATACAGAATAAAAACAGCCAAACTGATTGTAAGTTCTGCGCAAGTACACAGATAGAATCAAAAGTCCCGTGGGATTGTGTGCTGGGAAAAGAAAGGTTCAATCCTGCTTTAGAGCACACCCTGGTGTTTAAAAACACACAACTTGAAAATTAGGTAGGTAATTATAGGTTATAGGTGTACGCGGGCTTAGTTTCCGCAACTCGACGTCATAATAGCGCCTATTTTGCGTATGGGTAATTGGCACTACTGTTATTCGTGCCAACCCAGTTCCACCAGGAAGCCTAGCAAACCCTTTACGTTGCCGACGGCCTCCGGTAGCGACCCCGGTGTTCCGAGGTGTTTTGCCCGGTATTCTGCCACCCCAGGGCACGTCAGGATGACGTGAGCGGCTGTCTCTTCCTCTTCCATGCAGGCTCTGCAGAGAGGACTGTCTGTAATACCTAGAGTGAAAAGGTGTTTGTTTAGTAGTGCATGACCAGTTATGGCTCCTGTCATGAGACGGAGTGCCGGCCTCTTTAGCTGTTTTAGCTTCCTTGACAATCCGGGATTGATTGTCGGGAGGGCCTCCCTGGTTTGCCTGCAGGTGCCTAGGGTATTCCAAATTTTTTGGTTTTCTACCTCGGTGTTTAGTCGCAGTGTGCTCCGCAGCCATGTAGGGGGTAGAGGGATCATAGGTTCCGGTCCTATGGCTTCTGATTCTGAGCCTTCTCTAGCTAGTGCATCCGCTGCGTCGTTACCACGCGAATTGCTGTTCCCTTTGATCCATTGCAGGGTTATGGCGCAGTTGGTACATTCCTGTGATAGAATTTTGTGGCACTCGTGTATCAGCCCAGACGTTGTTGTGTGACCTTGCAGGGCTTGCAGTACAGGTCGACTGTCGGAAAGTACGCGGATGGGATATCCCCTTACCTCCCTGGAGGCGATTGCATGAGCGGCCATTATAATGCCCATACACTCTGCCTGGAAGACTGATTTATGGATTCCTAATGGTGTCGAGATTCGTATATTTAGGTTCTCCGAGAACACTCCTGATCCGGTGCCTGACCTTGTCTTGGACCCATCCGTGAATATTCTTAACTCCCTGGGGTTAAGTCCTTCCTGGAGGGTTTCGTATAGTTCGATTTTGTACTTCTTGTCGAAGACGAACTGTTTGCGAATTATGTCGGTTGCTGCCCCTATTAGGGGTTCCCTATCTACAGCCTCGTAGAGTATCTCGGTGTGTGGAACCCTGGGCGGTCTCCAGAGATGCTGTTTTTTGAGCCGTATGGCTGACGCCAGGGCTTCTTGCCTGATGAAGAGGTGTAGCGGCGGAATATCCATGATGGCTTCCAGGGCTGCAGTCGGTGTGGTCCTCATGCAGCCACTAGCCGCCATGCAGGCCAGTCTCTGGAGGCGTTGTAGTTTAGCTTCGACCGTGGTTAGTGTGGTGCGAGGCCACCACACTACGGCTCCGTAGCTTACTATTGGTTGAATTATTGCCTGGTAAAGCCATAGAGTGATCTTGGGGTTTAGCCCCCAAGTCCTACCTACCATTCTGCGGCATTGCCAGAAAGCGACTGTAGCTTTTTGGATTTTGTTGTCTAGGTGACTGCTCCAGTTAAGTTTGGCATCTAGTATTACACCCAAATACTTTACCTCTGCTGACAATTGGAGCTCTGTATTGAACAGTCTGGGTGGGCGGTAGGTCCCCAATTAAATAGTTATTTAGTTTAACTGTGCTTTAGCCAGTGTAGATGGCTAAAGCACTGTACTTAGCCACGTCTCGAGGTAATCCACCCGAGCTGTAGTTGGGCGCCATCCCGATACACCCCTGAAGGTGCGCTTCGCACGCGCTCTCCTTTGACACTTGTATTAATTTAACTCAAAGAAATGCATTATTTCCCGCGACGTCTACATTATCCAGCTGCGCGCGAGAGGCGCTCGTATGTTGCGTTTCGTGTTCCTCAATGTCAAGCTTATTCAGCCTGCTCGCTTTTGTAACCTCTACCTCTACAGCCGCCTATCCAAACGATGGTCACTTTAAGGTGTTCACGGCATTGACCGGGCGAGATGTGATTAAAGTGTAAGTACATAGTAAAGTTACTATACTAATCTAATATTCAGGTATGTAGTAACTAGCTAACACCCCGTTTCCGTTTTATTTAAGTATTCCGTGGGTGCTACTCAAAGTCACTTAAATTGCTCCGAAACTCGAAGGTCAATGTGTATGTATTTATATTTTATATGTAGGTATGTTCAAAGAGCAAAATTGTACTAATTGTACTTATTTATACATTGGCATTCCAGTCGAGTGTAGTGTCAGGTAGTGTCAGGTAGATACAACAGCTCCTCCAGAGCCTCGTCGCCGAGCAGCTGCATGCTAATGTGTGCTCACGCGGTTAAGTAGCTGGCTGGGATATGGTTGTGAATTCCCTTTGACGGGCGCTGCCAAAGCACCCTGTCTCCGTGGAGTAGGGTAACAAACGTGTATCGTGTGTTGAATATATCATCAATATCAAGTTTGGATATTATTATACATTTCATAGCTGAGCCATTGAAATATCTTTTGTAAATTGGCACACAGCAAATGAGAAATCTTTCAAACATTCTAAACAATCGCATTTTACCTAGGTATTCATAATTTAACAAAAATAGAACTCTACACAACAGCATTGTATCGATTACATTTGCTACATAGCGAATACTTTGCTGTGTGTTGTGCAGATATCGCGATTATACAAAAAATAATACTGTGACCTTTGTGAAGGAAAAAAACGATCAATCATTCGTTGCAACCGTCGTATTGTACCACGATATTCCTCAAATCTAACCCTTACGAGCATGGACCCCACGAAGGTACACCAATAATTACGCTTCTTTGTCATTGCGATTCGGTGTCTTGCGTGATTGTAAAAGAGTATTCGTTGAATAATCCATATGGCATGTAATGAAAGCGGAAATAAAATTTTCCTTTATATTCAAAGAAAACTAGCATACAGCGCAGCGCCTCAAGGAAAATCTTTCTCACGACTCGTAGCTAATTTACTATAGGGAATATTCCTGGAATTTTCATATGCGAGTGGGACCTTTGCACTTTAACAGATAATCTCACGACACGTCCGCGCTCACTCTGTAGTGTGAGACTTCGGCGTTGCAGCTGAATTAAGGGGGTGAATTGGAAATTATCGCGTGATTTGAAACGCCGTTCTGACTAGATTAAGAAACAATAAGGTCTGATTTTCAGATATATGATTCTTGACTACATGAATGTTAATTTTGTATTAAGCAGTTACGCTGCTAACGAAATTATATTTTTTAAATAAAGGAAAAATTAAAAAATTTAATGCTCCGAGCCGGATTCGAACCGGCGACCACAGGCATTCATGGCCCGTCGCTACTAACCAACTGAACAATCCGGTTCGGTCACCAAATCTTTCAATCAGTTCCTTCCTACAACGCCTTAACTAGCGACATCTACGAAGACTTAGGCGTCTTAAAGGCACCAACGTCTCAAATTATATTGAGAAATCGTACACGTAGATGTCGCTACACGCCTCCCTAAGGCGTTGTAGGAAGGAACTGATTGAAAGATTTAGTGGCCGAACCGGATTGTTCCGATAGCTCAGTTGGTTAGTAGCGACGGGCCATGAATGCCTGTGGTCGCCGGGTCAAATCCGGCTCGGAGCATTAAATTTATCAATTTTTCCTTTATTAAAAAAGAATACATGACTGTTTATCTGATTTAATCAGATTTAACAGTACCGATGTATCGTCCCTATTCACGCAACAAAAAAGACTCATTCGCGTCATAGTCAACATAAAAAATGGAGATACTTGCAAACCACACTTCCAGCAACTAAAAGTTTTAACAACACCATGCATTTACATCCTAAAAAATGTGCAAATTCGCAAGACAAAACGTAGATTTATTTAAAAAAAGGCATGAACTACCCACAACACATATACTTCGACACCAACATAAACTTTTACTACCGGCATCAAGGCTGAAAATGCATTCAAATAATACTTACGTTATGGCCATCAAAATGTATAACAAATTACCAGATACAATAAAACATGAACAATGCGACAAACAGTTTTCAAAAATAGTCAAAGAATTATTCATTTCCTAATGCTATTATACTGTAAATGAATATCTAAATGGAAAGAATTAAAAATAAAATTATAAATCAATTATGTCTTTATTATTGTTATCAATTATATCAAATCATTAGGTTAATTTTACTTACTATATAATATTCCACAAGTACCTGTATACATGTTAAGGCGCTAGGTTCATGGTCTTATATCCCTCTCACTGAGCATAAGCGTAAGCGAGATGGAAGTGCGTGCTCGGAAGGGCGGATATCATGTTTTTTAATTTTAATTTTTTGGCCGATTAAATAAATAAAAATGTAAACACTGATTTCTCTCAAACATGATATTGCCGATTTTTAGAAGCAATTTTAATATTTATAGCTTTTGTGCATTTTTGTGTGTTTTAGACCTATGTTCGTGATTTTTTTCTATCGAGCGAAATTTGCTTAATCGTGTTTCGAAGCACTGATTTCCCTGCAGAATAGCCTCAAGATTACTATTCGTATTTTTTTGAAACCGTATTATTATTGCAACCGAACCGTCTGAATAAAACCATACAAAACCAAAATTGCCTCGATAGAAAAGAACCGCCAAAACATGTCTTATTTTTACTCAATTTCAATAGTGTGAGGTTCCCGTGCATATAAATTAAGTAAAAGTTGAGTGTAATAGCTTTTCACATTACCTAATGAAAGTACTAGCGGGGTATTTTTATGTAGTCCCTTTTCAGACTTATTGAGGTGAAACGTATTTGGCGTGTAGGCCTTTTTTATTTAGCGCGAGACCCTTTCTCCCGTCGCGTGTTTCGTGCGGTTCGGTATATCTTCTGTTGCCGTTCGCGGGCGGAGTCAGTCGCAATCGCTCCGCTGAGACGAGAGGACTACGTTCTGTGCTCTCACGACAGCACGGTGAACATAATTATTTCAATAATATTGTGACCCAGTATATTCGTCCAACGAATGAACGTATCATTACATTCCATGATTCCAGTAGATATTTTGGTACATTTTGTAATAATGTATTTAAAAGTCGACCTTAACATGTAGATTCTAAAGTTCAAAATACAACCATAAGATTACGCAGCGATCGGCCGGTGACCGGTTTCTTAGAATAATTTTTGAAAACTTGTTGTCGCATTGTTCATGTTTTATTGTATCTGGTAATTTGTTATACATTTTGATGGCCATAACGTAAGTATTATTTGAATGCATTTTGAGCCTTGATGCCGGTAGTAAAAGTTTATGTTGGTGTCGAAGTATATGTGTTGTGGGTAGTTCATGCCTTTTTTTAAATAAATCTATGTTTTGTCTTGCGAATTTGCAAATTTTTTAGGATGTAAATTCATGGTAATGTTAAAACTTTTAGTTGCTGGAAGTGTGTAATTTGTGCAGTACATGCAAAACTAGACGAACATTTTTCTGTCGATCGTGTATTTACTTTATGAAAGATTATCTCTATCACTATCATACATAGTATAAAACAAAGTCGCTTCCCGCTGTCTGTCCCTATGTATCTATGGATCTTTAAAACTACGCAACGGATTTTGATGCGGTTTTTTTTAATAGATAGAGTGATTCAAGAAGAAGGTTTATATGTATAATATAGTATCCGTGCGAAGCCGGAGCAGATCGCTAGTTGTGGGCGGCGAGGTTTAAGGCGAATGTTAAAGTCGGGAAAAGAGTATAAAATGTTTAATAACTAAAAGACTACTACAAAAACTGTTATTGGCTAAGTTAGATAGATGTTGAAAATTTTAATGTTATAAAATATATTCGAATGCACCCGGTCGCGACGGTATCCGTAAATGCATTAAAATTAAATCGAATCGGCACTCAATGCAACTAAATAATCGCATACGCACGCAGGCGTATGGCACGTGTTAGGTGCATTGCACCGAACATCTTGCCGGGGGCAAACGATGAGATGAAGTTAAGATGATTAGGTAAGATGGTGGTACAAGATGATTGAACAATCGACTTAAGTTTAACATGACATAATATTATTCATTAAAATATATTTTTCTTAAAATTGGGGAGCTTCCCTTGTCCATAAATATCGATCCACTCATCTCATCATGGCACTTCAATACTTTCACTCGCGCATTGTTTAACTCTCCTTCACTCACACTTTTGACTCGGCTTCGCGCACTCACATTACACTTTTCGTTATCACGGCTGCCGCTGGTGCTGATGCGACGGGCTGCACGCGGCGTCGAGGTTGCGCTCGCGCTCGCTCGGGGCGGCGGCGGCGGCGGCGTGGCCGCCCGGGGACGGGGACTCTCGACTACACAGCACGATGTCTCTGGTTCCGAGGGATTTGCTTGTACTGGTGGCGCTCTTAATAGTCGCCACTGGCAGCGTCTCTTACGACATACGAGCACGGCTGCTATAATGATCATTGCGATCCAGAGGCAGTATATGGCCGCGTAATGATGCACGTCATGTATAGAATAATTTTCTCCGGGAATTTGACTCTCCTTTAGCGCTTTGATTCTTTCCTCTATGTTTTTCTTTTCTTTCTCTTCGTTCATAATGTTCAGGCTGTTGTTATCAAATTCTTGGACAGTTACGTTTATTACGTGGTTAATAGGGTCAATTTCCGGTGTCAGTATATGGTATTTTAAGTCAATTTTACTCTCCATACTCATATGCGTGTGAAAAGCAAAGTTATCAGTTTTTACAATGCAATTCTGTTCGATATTAATTATATTCGCTCGGGTTAATGTCTGAGCCGTAACCTGATCCTTACAAATGGTCCGAAACTGACACCTATCACAACAAAAGTGTAAGTAATGGTTTGGGCTTGATAAGCTAATCCACTTGTTCTGGCACGCGGCGATGTTCGTTTTGCATTGTTGATTCTCCAGTTCATCTTTTATACATAGGTCTTTATCATTACTCATCTTGTATATGGGAACCTTAAGGTAACACATATAAGTAGATGTGTCTCGCAGAAGGCAATTTTCGAGATCCTTTTCTCGTAGAGGCATGTAGGCATCTTTTTGAAAGTTCATAGCGACGTATTTTTCTATTGGGATAACAGATATCATATTTCTGGCTGAGCTGTGCGGAACCGGAATAATGTTGTAAATGACGTAACGATCACGGGTTATTAATGGGATGCGAATCTCGAATATCATAAATTGGTCAGTAATTCTCGCTTTTACTTTTAATACTTGGTAAATGTTTTGTAGGTTGGTCTGTATGTTATCGATGGGAAGGGCAAGGTCGCTTAAAAGTTGGCCTGATATAATGTTCAATTCCTTTTGTAATTGTTGAGGATTTATAATATGTACGTTCATTTTTTCGTTGTAAATGTTTGTTATTGTGTCTAGTAGCGTGTCCTGGATCGTTTTGAGATGAGTTAACAAATTGTTGGCGGCCATGGCAATGACGGTAAATTGTGACATTCTTTCGGCGGCGGTTAATTCTGTTGCCATGGTGGTGGTGTCGTTTTCCAAATGCAGTAAATGCTGATGTATTAACTTATGTTGTTTTTGGATTGTATCTCGTGTTCGTAAAAGCATGTTGTACTCAGCTTCAACGACAGATGTTTGGTTCTTCCACATCGTTGCGAGGTGTTTTTCGTTGTTTCTGAGGAGACCTATGTCCTTTTGGTATTGTTTGGCGAATCGATCGTCTAGTACTCCAAACAGAGCGCTCGCGATGTTCCCGACACCGTTAATTAGTCCCCGTTTCTTACGCATCTCGTGTTTCAGCTGATGTCTGGATAAAACTCTATCATAGTGTTGTAGTTCATCGTACGCGTGACGTAGTTGTAGTAAGATAACGTCACAGTGTGAAAGGGTTCTAACTTGTTTACAAATCATTTCTAACTGGTCGTTGTACTTTTTGTATGCGGTTATACCTTCCCAGTATGGGCTCATGTCGTAGTATGCAACTAGTTTCCATTCGTCCCTAACTAGCTGCATGTTTCCTAGTTTATCGAAATACAATCCTTGTTTTTCGTTGATTGAGGTCAGTTTGACGCAGCTTCCTGCCGTTAAAAATGTTAAAAAATATATTAGCATCATTAGCATAGTTGATAAACATCCTCTTTTTGTATTTTTTTGATTTTGGTTGCGTTTCGGTACATTTTCGACTGTTTGATTCTCCGTTTTCTGTTCGTCCAAAGGTAAGACAGATAACTTTACTATCGGCCTCTTGAGTATACCCCTTGCTGTTTTGAGTGTCACTACTCTTGTATGCCCATCTTGACCTGGATGGACGTCTATAACTCGCCCTAGTGCCCATTTTCCTGCCGGTAAATTATCTTCGTGAATGACCACAATATCTCCTGTTACAAGGTTCTTCTGAGGGTGAAACCATTTCTGTCTTGCTGTTAGTTGGCTTAAATACTCTGTTTTCCAACGTTTCCAAATATCATTGAATATTTTTTGTGTCAAGTGCCACCTTGTTCTTGCATCTTCGCCTGTTTCGATTATTGTGACGCCGGCTCTCCCCGTTAGAAAATGAGAAGGAGAGAGAGAGTTTAGGTCATCTATGTTTTCTGTTAGTGGGCATAGTGGACGGGAATTTAGACAAGCTTCTAACTGGGCTAAGACGGTAGAGTACTCCTCATACGTCAGTTTCTGTTCACCCACTACGCGTTTTAAGTGATATTTCAGACTTCTGACAGCCCTTTCCCAGAGGCCGCCAGCGGATGGCCAAGACGGTGCATTAAAATGCCACTGGATCTCCATGTCGGTTATTTCTGCCAAGAAGTCGTCATTAAAAATGTTTTCAAGCTGCTGCCACTGTCTTTGTAGTATGTTGTTACTTCCTACGAAGTTTGTTCCTTGATCGCTGTAAATATGATGTGGGGCACCTTTTCTCGCTGCCATCCTTCGTAGAGCGGCTAGGAATGCTGAGCTTGTTAGCTCTGTTACGAGTTCCAAATGCACAGCTTTTGTGACCATGCAGACAAAAATGGCAATGTAGCCCTTCAGTGTTCTGCTTCCTCGAGCTTTGCTAGCCTTTATGTCAACGAATCCCGTGTAATCGACTCCAGTGTGATAGAACGGTTTGGCTTCGTTGACGCGGGCTGAAGGAAGATCACCCATCAGCTGATGTTGTGTTCTCCCATCAATTTTCTGGCACTTAACACATTTTCTTACTTGTGGTTTTACTCTGTCGTTTCCGCTCATAACCCAATATTCTTCTCTTAATTTGCTAAGAGTGAGCTTTGCACCTCCATGAAATTTCAACAAGTGAGCTTGTTCGATAAGTAGAGTCGTTAGCCGTGAATCCTTAGGGATAATTTTTGGATGCCGTATCTCGTAAGATAAATGCGCTTCTCTGAGACGACCTCCCACGCGAAGAATGTTGTTATTATCAATGAATGGGTTTAACTTTATTAGTTTGCTCTTTGATTCGACTTTGTTATGCATGCGTAAATATTCAATATCCGTTCCCAATTCGATGTTTTGCACATTTCTAATTATTATCAATTTAGCCTTTCGTAACTCGGGTAATGTGATATAGCTAGGTAAACAATTGCGGTTCGGAGTGAATGCCCGCATAATGTAGGCTACGATTCGTATTACTTTAGTAATATAGCTATATTTTTGTAACAAATTGTTTATAATATCTTCGCCGTTGTTGTTATGTTGTATTACATTAGATTTGTATGTTTTTTTCGACTCTTCTGTTGTTGTATACTTAACATATTGAAAACTTTCTAGCTCTGATTGTGCCAACCAAGTTGGACCGTTCCACCACAGAGAATTGGCTTTCAACTGAGATGCAGTCTGTCCTCTGCTCGCAGCATCCGATGGATTTTCTGCTGATTTTACGTATCGCCATTGATCCTCGGGCATTATTTGTTTTATCTGTTGGACGCGATTCGCTACAAAGGGTTTCCAGCGACTCGGTTCGCCTTGTAGCCAGCCTAGCACAATCTTTGAGTCGGTCCAACCGAAACTTTCCAACTTATGGTGTTCCAGGGAAGTTTTAATCTTTGCCATTAATTTAGATAGTAGGTGAGCTGCACTCAATTCTAGTTTTGGAAGGCTTAATTGTTTTTTGTGTGGGACGACCTTTGTTTTTGCGGCTATTATTACGGGGGGTTTTTGATTGTTGATACGTGCGTAAACTACACAGGCATATGCTTTCAAGGACGCGTCACAGTATCCGTGAAGCTGTATTATGTCATTTTCCTTACATGTTAACCATCTTGGTATTTTGAGATCATTTATTACGTGAATGTCATTAAGTATTTCGGACCACTCGTTGTCCATGTCTTCTGGTATAATCTGATTCCACTGTAGATTCTGCTTCCAAACTTTTTGGAATAAAAGTTTCAGTTTGGTACTAAGTGGAGCAAGCCAGCCTAATGGGTCGAAAAGTTTGGAAATGTCAGACACGAGGGTTCTCTTCGTTGGTTTACTTTTTTGTTTTTCTAGTTTACATTGAAAGGTAAAGCTATCTTGGACGGGATTCCAGCTTAACCCGAGTGTTGACGACCATTTGCGCAAAATAAATCCACCTGCTCTTAAAAGATTGATCACATCGTTTATTAATTTTGTTGCTTGTTCTACTGAGTATGACCCATGCACCAAGTCATCCATGTAAAAGGACTCTTCTAAAACCTTGGCTGCTTCTGGATATTTTTCTCGTTCGTCGTGCGCTAGTCTTCTTAGCGTCATCATTGCCAAGAAGGGAGCTGCTCTTTGTCCGTATGTTACAGTTGTTAGCTGAAATGATTTAAGTGGTCCTTGATTTTCTCTCCAAATAATCTTCTGCAACTGTTGATCGTCCTCATGGACCATGATCTGCCGGTACATCTTGGCAACGTCTGCTGTATAGACGAACTCGTACTGTCTCCATTTTAGTAATAGTGATTGTAAATCATTTTGTAAGTTAGGACCCGTGTACATTAAATCATTTAAGGAGTATCCTGTGGATGTGCTGGAAGAGGCATTGTATACCACCCTGTACTTTGTTGACGTTGACTCTTCTCGCTCTATTATGTGGTGCGGTAAGAAGCATTCCACTTTCTGATTATCTACCGCCGGTTTCATATGCCCTAAGTCACTATATTCCTTCATGAAAGTTTTATAAGCTTCTGCTAGTTTGTTTTGCCTCTCAAGCTTCTTTTCCATGTGCTTCAGCTGAGCTATGGCCTTTGTTCTGGAGTCCCCTAGTTTTGTTTAAAAGTTAGGCTTCATAGGAAGCCGTACTTGATATCTCCCGGCGGGTATTCGAATTGTGTTTTCTTCAAAATGCTTCATGCATTCCAAGTCTTCCTGTGATAGATTTCCTTCCTCTGTGATATCCTCCACTTCCCAAAACTGTTGTATGTCTTCCAAATTGTTAATGACTACATTACAATGATATGTTTGCGCATTCCCGCATAATAACCACCCGATCTGCGTTTGCTGCGCCAGTGGTTGTGACGCATCTTCGCTTTTTATCATCCCATTCAAGAGGATTTGAGAGTAAATGTCTGCTCCTAGTAGTAAATCTACTGGGCGACTAATGTGGAAGTCTGGATCGGCAAGGTTGATGTTTTGTAACATGGACCAGGACGGTTTTGTAAATGTTTTGTTCGGCAAACTTTTTATAAGGTTATTCATTATGATAACTTCTGCGTTAAATGTGAAATCCGTGTAGATGGAGCTACAAGTTATGGTTAGTTTACCCTTGCAATTGTTCTCTCTCTGTCCGATCCCGTAAATAATACCTCGACACTTCTCTCTCTTTAAGTTAAGTATGTGAGCCGCTTGTTCGGATATAAGTGAAATTTGAGACCCAGCGTCTACAAGGGCTCTAAGGGTGTGGTAGGTACCATCAGCAGCCTTAATTTTCAATTGAGCAGTAGCTAATAAAATTTCAGCTTGCGATTGTTGCGAAAAGTTAGTCCCGTGCACTGTCAGTTTGTCAGAAATAGTTGCATTTGCTGCATGTGTTGAGGTCGATGACTGAGGTGCTGATGTAGCAGACTTTACACACGCTTCGTGCAGCAATGTGTTGTGTTGACCTGCACATTTGTGACATGTTTTATTTGAATTGCAGGCATTTCCATTATGACTAAATAAGCAATTTATGCACAATGCAAGTTTATTGACCGTATGATATCTTTTTTCACTTGGCATTTGCAAAAAGTGTCTACAACTGTAAATTCCGTGCGGATATTTGCACAACGGACATTTGATACTGGCGACGTGCATTGTTTTCGCAATAGTTAAACTTCCATTATTTCTACTAGCCGAGTTAATATTTTGTTGATTGTAAGAATAAGGACGATTATTGTATGTTTGAACAGGTTTCTTCATGTTATAAGAGGAGTGATTAAATGGCTGTTGAGATAGTGTTTTAGGAATGACCGACTCTTGTTTACGGCGCGATGACTCCAGGCTTGTAAATTTCCCTTCCAGGAAATCGAAAAACTCCTGCAGGGTTGGTAATTCCCGAGAGTTTTTTAATGACTCTATGTAGTCCTTGTGTGTTTCGGAATCCAGCTTCTGAGTCAGAATATAAACTACGATCGGGTCCCACGTACTAATGTCTACGTCAAGGTTCTTAACAGCGTGCAAGCACTCCGTCGCCGTGTCATGAATTTTCTTTATTTGGGCCAGTGATTGTTGCTGCATGTTAGGAAGTCCAAACAAAATATTCATGTGGGACGTAAATATTAACTTTATATTGTTGTAGCGATTGTTGAGAATCTCCCAGCAAACTAAATAATTATCTGAACTTATTTGCAAATGTTGTATAAGTCGCTCCGCTTCACCCTTTACCTTTGATTTCAAAAACTGCATCTTTTGGGCGTTTGACAATGCCGAATTATTATGGATCGCTTCATTGAACAAATCTTTGAAAGAAACCCACGAGTTATAATTTCCATGAAAAGTGGGGATGTCTAAAACAGGAGTTGACTTGTCCCGATGTGCTACAGACCAAATCTTTTTATTGATAGCCTTCTTATGCATGTTATAAGTATCCTCATGTTTGTTAAACGCATCTTCATACCCTGCATCTAATTGGGACTCCTCACTTTCTATTTCCCAATGCAAAGAATCGATAACTGACCAACGAGATCCTAACGACTTAAGAGCATCCTCTAGTTCCCATTTGTCGGTCAATAAGTCAATATGAATATTATTGACGGTTCGCACAAAAGCCTTTATGTTTGCATACTGTTTACGCAACATTTCATCCATCTTACTATCTGTACCCCTCTGCTGTTTGTTACGCTGTTGGATATCTTCTAAGGGCCTTCCGTCGGTGCCCACTGGTGGTCTTACTGTTGGTTCCCTTGCGCCACTGCCTTCTCCCGTAGTTTTTTGAGAGATTGCTTGACAACCCTCAGTTAGCTTACAGCTTAGGATGGAATAAACTTCTTTAGTGGTTTCATAAATCCTGTTAGTAAAGTACGGATCAGTCCGGCTTTCCACCATAGAAATTTGCTCGTGGTTGAATTGAAATTCGCCCCATAACTCACTCAAATTCTCCAAACGTACCTTGAAGTACTCAATTCTCGCCTTCCTCTCCGAACTATCCTTTTTAAAGTTAGACAAGGCAGTCTCAATGCTTCGTTGAATCTCTACCTGACGTTGGACGTTAGCCATCTTGATTGATTTGGTGTTAGCAATATAAAAGGAAAGATCTTACTTGAATATCTCTTTGCGCTGTTCTCTTACTGCCAAATACCACCGTTGCTGTTGAAGTTCTGCTACTCTTCTCCTTTAATCGCTCCAATCCTCACACGCGAAGTGTAAAGTTCGTTTGTCTCACACGCCAATCAACCACAGTATCAAAACGCGCGAGGTCACTGTTCGAAGGACCAATGTGGGCGGCGAGGTTTAAGGCGAATGTTAAAGTCGGGAAAAGAGTATAAAATGTTTAATAACTAAAAGACTACTACAAAAACTGTTATTGGCTAAGTTAGATAGATGTTGAAAATGTTAATGTTATAAAATATATTCGAATGCACCCGGTCGCGACGGTATCCGTAAATGCATTAAAATTAAATCGAATCGGCACTCAATGCAACTAAATAATCGCATACGCACGCAGGCGTATGGCACGTGTTAGGTGCATTGCACCGAACACTAGTTGAGAATAATTCCGGTTATGTTCAAAATCGATGTCTGAGAGGTCTAAATACTAATTCATAGTCAGAAATATTTCAAAAAGTGGTCGCATTATTTAAAATTTTTGAAACATTTGTTGTAAATTAAAATGCGAGTTTTTTGTAAAGAACAACATACATTGGCAGGCTTCTCGAGGGTGCAGATTCTAGAAATGATGTCCATTTTTAATTCCAAGATGGCGGACATTGCTTTTCGAATTTAAACTTTCGTGAGACGTGTTGAAACAATACAAATAAATAAACGGTTCAACTCACGTATTAAATGTCACTACGGGCGACATGTTTCGAACTCTTCGGGAATTCTTCTTAAGGATGAGTGTTTTGGCGGCGGTGTCGCTTGAATCTTGTCGTAATTCAAGCGACACCGCCGCGAAAACACTCATCCTGAAGAAGAACTTCCGAAGAGTTCGGAACAAGTCGCCCGTAGTGACATTATTGAGATTGTTTTTCTTCAAAGTCATCACGGGTGTCGCTTTTAGGGTTATCGAGAGTGCAGATTCCAACAATTATTGCCTGCGAACTTGGACATTTTGATATTAAAAAAAGTGAACATAATTATGCACTTTTTCTTTAATATGTTCAAAATTGATAACTAAAGCGCCAAAATGTCTCCATTGTCTCCAAGTACGAATCCGAGATCAGAATTGAAAAATTTGGCCGCCACACAGTGGTGGCCTGAAAATCTGGCTTTCATAGACATGATCGAAGTTTTCATAATATATTATAGTTTTTTTTAATGCTACTAATAAATTCACGCTTAAATTCACGTATTAAACGACACGACAGGCGACATGTTTTGAACACTTCGGGAGTTCTTCTTCAGGATGAGTGTTTTCGATGTTTGTTTTGAAGAAGAACTCCCGAAGAGTTCGAAACATGTCGCCTGTTGTGGACATTTAATGCGTGAATTTAACAGTGGATTTATTAGTAGTATTTTAGACATGTCTCACAAAAGTTTAAATTTGATTATAGCTTTTTTTTGGTTTAGGCTTTTACTAGCCATTATTATGCTAGCTTACAACCCTTACGTGATTTAGTAAAAAAACGGAAGGCCATATTTCAGTTATAGCTCCGGTGGTTTTTTAAGCAACAAAATGTAGTGGTATTGCTTGGGTAATTAAAGTAATTTGTACTCTATAAAGTGAGTGTTTTAGCGGCGGCTTAAATCTTGTCGTGATTCAAGCGACACCGCCGCGAAAACACTAAATCCTGAAGAAGAACTCCCGAAGAGTTCGAAACATGTCGCCCGTAGTGACGTTTAATACGTGGGTGAACCGTGTAATTATTGACATTGTTTTTCTTTAAAGTCATCACGGGTGACGCTTTTAGATTCCAACAATAGGGGCGTAGACACTAAATAAAATAATCAATCATGTGATATTTTCTCGAAGAAGGATAAAAAATATAGTCAAATGGAGAAAAAATCAACGCAAAAGGTTAAATAATGACGAAGTTATAAGTGTCCAAAGTTTTAAGAAGGGGTATGTTCTGTCCCTTTTTCGCAAAACGCAACTTCATATGAAACGATGACGCTGGAAGAATGTGACGTCACAGAAGACGGCGACGTGCCGCGCCCATCGTGTTCGGCGCCGCCGTTGAGGCGGCCTGCCGGCAGCATCCTGTAATGTGACGTCACACACCGTTTGCGTTTTCTCTCTCTAACAAGCAATATTAAAACGGTTGTAGCTTCGTAATTCTTTGAGATATCTGAATGGGATTTTCGTCACTAGCCATATTATTTTGGAGTTATAATAATTTTCGAGTCTACAGAACACATCTTTTACTTTGACAACAAACTACATTAATTCCACGGGCAAACAGCCCGGAACAGTGTTTTTAAGGCGCCGTAGGTTCAGCTAAGTTAAGCGAACAGAGTTTTTGAAACAATATAATGCGTCTGTTTAATATGATGTAGTTTTGGTATGCCATTTTTCCTGGGATTCGCTTTAGTTTGTCATAGGTAAATATTAAATCTAAGAACCCCGATTTCGCGGAGCGCCCCCTCTCTTAACCTTTTCAACGCTCTCATATTTGAATGAAGTGATCATTCACACGCCAAGAGCTGTTTACTTATTATCAAAAATAACGAATCTCGTAGTGCTGTGCAAAACATGATTAAATAGATTTTATTCATGATCAAAGTACAACTTTATTCCGACCTTTTTATGGGTTGTTGGCGTGGTGGGCACGACAGCACTCGACCACTTTAGTGGCTCTTGGCGCTGAAAAGGTTAAAGCCGTTGTTGTTAATATAATAAGCTACAAAAAACATTAGAAAACTAAGGGATTCTGATCGAAGGTCATTGGCGTATGGGAGCCCCTTAAATATAACTGTATTAAAAGTGAAATTATGATTTTCAAGGCTGGTAATAAATGTCCTGTGAGCTTTCCTCCAATACTATTAAATGGGGCGCCCTTGAAAAGGGTGTCTGTTTTCGAGTACTTATCTTGGACATATTATATGTGATGATCTCAAAGATGATGAGGATGTAAAAAGGGAGCGGAGGGCCCTGGCAACCAGAGCGAACATGCTGGCACACAGGTTTAGGCGGTGTACACTACCAATTAACTCAGATTAACTTTATTTAGATCTTTTTGTACAACGTTTTATACGAGTACATGTGCCCTGTGTGGACCAGCTGTTCGTGTCCAGTATAATAACGCGTTCAGGGCGCTGTTGAGGCTGCCACGCTAGTGTAGCGCGTCCGGTATGTTCGCGCACGCGCGTGTGGATGGTTTCCCGGCCATCATGCGTGCGCGATGCGCAGCCGCGCTTCGGCGCCTGCGTGACGGCCTCCTGCGTTATACACTCGCGGTCAAAGAAACCGGATCAGTACGAAAATTTGTAATATCTCCTAAAATAATAAAGCTAGGGACATGAATTAAACTGCATATTGTAGATAATTTTATACTGAATTAAATAACATCAAATGGTGGAATCGTAATTCTTTTGTTTAATAAAATTACATAGGAAACAAAAAATCAACCAATTTTACGTACAAAAATAAGCAGTAGGTACTTCACATACAACACAAAAAATAAAAATTAATACTTCGTATTGCCTCCTCGGGCTCTTCTTACAGCTTCTAGACGATTCGGCATGCTGTTTATTAAGTTCTTTATGCGTTCTTGCGGGATATTGTCCCATTCTTCCACTAACGCCTGTTTCAGGTCTCTAAGTGTAGCTGGGGCGGGGTTTCGAGCTCTTACACGCCTCCCAAGCTCGTCCCATACATGCTCAATCGGATTTAAGTCCGGACTCCTCGAGGGCCAGTTCATACAGTTGATACCAACCTCCAAAAAATAATCTCTGACAATTTGAGCTGTGTGTGGCCTGGCGTTGTCATGCATAAACATAGAATTTCCACCCATATTAATTAAGTATGGGCCGACATGCTCATTAAGAATCTCTTCTACATATCTTGCACTCGTTAATGATCAATTTTCTATTAAAACTAACTCCGAGCGACTCTCTGAAGAGATTCCAGCCCAAACCATGACTGACCCACCGCCGAACGCCACTTTTTCCTCAAAACATGCTGGAATAAAACGTTCACTAGGCCGTCTGTAAACTCTTTGCCGCCCGTCATTTGCATAGAGCATAAATCTGGATTCATCGGAAAACAAAATTCTTGCCCAATCTTCGTCACCCCAGTATCTGTGATCGCGGGCATAAAGTCGTCTTGCTGTTCGATGTATTCTTTCAAGTTTTGGGCCATTAGCCGGCCTATGTGGGGTCAAATTTGCTTCTTTGAGCCGCCGCCTGACAGTCCGCTCGCTGATGCCGTCCCTTCGGGTCTCTAAAAGCTGATTTTTCACTTCAACTGCTGTGAGGTGCCGATTTCGGAGCATGGTTGTAACAATAAATCGATCTTCTCTAGCTGTAGTACATCTTGTTTTGCCAGTTCCTGGTCTTCTAAGGTTCTGCCCAGTTTGTAGGTAACGTTGGAGGACTCGCTGCACTGTAGAAAGTGACACACCTGTTCTTCTCGCTGTATACCTCTGACTTCTTCCTTCTTCTAACATAGTGATGATACGAGTACATTCATCTCGTGTTAGCGGCATGATAGACATTCAAGAATGACCACAAAATAAAACAATGACAGCCTTTTATCATAGTTCTTTGACAGATTGAAAATAATTGTTTAAAAACAAGCAAAAGTAAAACGAACGCAATTTCAAATAAGTACCCAATTGGTCTTTTTTTTCAATTAAACCTTTTTCCAGTTACTACGTAGAACATTGAAGGTTGGATTTAGAAGGATATTAAATTCTCTATAAAACAGAGTTAGTTTCATGCAGATACGACCAACGATTTACAAAATATTGAGGTTTTCGTCACTGACCCGGTTTGTTTGACCGCGAGTGTAGATGACGGGCTGGACGGTCAGCGGCGCTACCACGAACTTCGAAAGTCGAAGTTCGGGTATTTCTATCTCTATCGCACTCCCTTACTCGTTTTCGTCACTGACCCGGTTTGTTTGACCGCGAGTGTAGATGACGGGCTGGACGGTCAGCTTCTTTTGCATTGGACTAGCGTACACTCGATAGTGACCTCGTACACGTGAGTGACCTGGTTTTTGACATGTCATAACTAACACTAGTAATTAAGTACCTATAGATATAACTTTAACATTTATGGACCCGTGGTTGTCTGAAATAAACGATTTTTATTTTTATTTAGTTTTATTTTATTTTATTTTTATTTATTTATTATACAATAATAATAATAATAAATACTCTTTATTGCACCACGACAAGAGAGAAACATCTTACAAAAAATTGCTTACTTAATAAATAAAGAAACGTATAAATTTACCGCCGCGTCCCGCGCGTACACTTCTCATTATGTATGTACGAGTATGAAAGTAGGTATGTGTTTATTTATATGGACAGGAATACATTTTAGGCTATTTCATTCAGTGACTATCGTATCTGCTGGACAATATCAATTAAGTACACCAATCGAGTCTGTCAGCGCTTTCTTAAGCCTTTTTTTATTACACAATCTTTGACACATCTTGGCAGGATCTAACATCGTCTGGTAGGTATCAAATATTTCCTGGTGCGCTTCCCGTAATAATTGCAAACTTTAGGTACTATTAGTTTTCGAAGTGATATTTCTTTGGCAACACTTCTCGTCCGATACGAGTGACTTAATGAACCTAATTTGAATCCTTTTAATATGGTCAAGGTAAGTAGTAAAGGTGCGACCGTAACTGCTGAGCCAGTAAGACAGTATTGAGTCGACAAGAGCGTGGTACTTATAGTATAATGTACATATATAGTGGCTATAGTCACCGCGCTGCGTAAGTGATAGATAACACTTCCCAAGCACCGACTTCAGTTTGTCACATACAATGATGTTGTTATTGTGTTCTTACATTTGTTGACATTGTCTTAATATTATATCGCCAAATTGGCATCAAATATAATGACCACCAAAAAATTATTTGATACCCTAAGCTCTTTTACCAAAAAAATATACTGAACACCAAAAATAATAATTCTACCATTACAATAGTACTAGCTGTTTTAGTAACGACTGCACATGAAAATATTCGAAGACCAAATTTAGTAAATGATCACCAAATCTTAACGAGCAAATTAATACAATATTTCTACCTAAACAACCCACTATGATTGCCATACAGTGTATGCATGTTACCAAATAAAGTATAATGATGCCAAATTTAGTGAAGATGAAATGAGTACCTCAAGTATGTAGGTAAAATTAGCGCGCGCCGCCGGCTTTCGAATGTCAACTGTGAATTTCAGGTTAGTAAACATTTTCTAGTAACTTAAATGATTCCTTGTTTATAGCGATCGAAAGGTAAAAATAGCTACCAAAACTCAAATCAGCGCACCCCACTTCTACGTGGTCTCGTCTGTCCTACCCCTAGAGTGTATATAAAAGCCCGTGGAGACGAAGCAAGTTTCTGGCGGGAGCCCGGGTGGAGGGCGGGAGACTGAGTCCCAGAAACGAAAGCGGTGCTCCATGGAATTTAGGAAATTATTTTACTATTTTTGGGTTAGCAATGATTTATTATATTGATAATATTCCGCAGTGTCTCAAGACGAGAGTCTTTGACCAGTGTGTGTTGCCAGTGATGACATATGGCACTGAAACGTGGTCGCTTACTATGGGCCCCATGAGAAGGCTCAAAGTCACCCAAAGGGCAATGGAGGGCCATGTTGGGAGTTTCTCTACGTGATCGCATCAGAAATGAGGCTATCCGCAGCAGAACCAAGGAAAACGATATAGCCCTCCGAATCACTAAACTTAAAGTGTCGGAAAGGTTCTCGAGTGGCGACCACGTACCGGAAGGCGCGGCGTGGGTAGGCCCCCCACAAGGTGGACTGATGACCTGGTAAAGTTCGCGGGAGGGAGTCCGCTGGATGCGGGTGGCGCAGGACCGGTCACTTTGGCACTCTTTGAGGCCTATGTCCAGCAGTGGACGTCTTTCGGCTGATATGATGATGATGAATGATTTATTGGGATAGCATTTTCTTTAATAGGATAGTAAGATGTTATCATTTGGGTTATTATTTGACATTAATAGGAGATAAAATTTTGGGATCATTTACTATTTTTGGGTTAGCAATGATTTATTAGGATAGCATTTTCTTTAATAGGATAGTAAGATGTTATAATTTGGGTTATTATTTCACATTAATTCAATTCAATTCAAATCATTTATTTCAGGCTTGCACCCATAAGTGTTAGTAATATACAATAAAATCTTAATCTATAGTTAGCGACAAACAATAAAAAATGTTGACTTACTTATCTAAGTGTTGCGAGGACATGGAGCTGTGTCCATCGACGCATGAGCGCAGAATCCCAGCGGTCCGCGAACACGCTCAGGATCCTGTTGGTGCTGCACTGTACCCGGGCTAGCAGGGACGCGCAACGTTTGCGCATAATGGCCGCGAAACCGTCGGTCCGCGCCTCCGCGAACATACCGGATCCCTGAGACCCATCCCCGGACCCATCAGTATCCTAAACGCGTTGTTATATTGGACACGCAAATCGCTATATTATGTCCGCTGCGTAAAATTGACCCACAAGCCGCACGTGTAAAATGACTGGCAGAACGTTTTGAATAAGGTTACCTTGACTGGTTGTGAACATCGTGCGAACCTGCGAGCCAACATATTGCATCGGACGGCCAGTGACCTGCGTTCCCTCTGTACAGTCGAGGTCATAAATATGTTTACACTTTTGCACCTTATTACAAGGCAATAAGGTGCAAAAGTGTAAACGTATTTATGACCTCGACCGTACATCACAGTTATCTTTTAAATCATCAGTGACCCAGTGACCCAAGTATTTGAATTGTTGCACCCTGTTTAGGGGCGCACCACAGAGCGAGATACAAGGAGCGTCTGTATAGGTCTTGGACCCTGCCTTAAAGATCATCATCTCGCTTTTCTTGACATTATACTTGAGTCCATGAGCCACCGCATATGCTTCACAGATTGCCACCAGTTTTCTCAAACCGCCAACAGATGGGCTCAGCAGCACCATATCATCCGCATAACTTATATTATTTAGACATACGTCGCCAATGTGACAACCGATATTAGTGCTGCTGAGTTCACCAATAGGGAATATTCATGATATTTTTTTATTTTTTTTATCTATTCTATAAGTAATTATATACTTAACCGGAAAAAAATATAACACTTTCACAATATTATTAAATAAGCTAAAAAAAATAATTAAAACTACTATCATTTTCGGACGATCAAAACGCCACCATTTTGGCGCGCTCATTTGTGACGTCACCGTGCACCTTAGTGCACGATGGTTCTTAAACAAATTAATAACAAAGTGTTTGATTCACACTTTTAATAAATGTAAGTGATTAAAGCTTATAAGATCAACTTATTGTAATGGAAGAGCACACAAAAGCTTATTATAAATATTGTATTGTCCCTATGTGTGAAAATAACATTAAAACTGCAAATATTTTCATATGCCCAAAGGTGCAAATATAAGGATAAAGTGGTGTAAGGCGATGAGGAGAGATAATGTATCGTGCTTGAGTAGTTTATATTGTTGTGAAGATAATTTCGACGTGAGTATTAAATATGTATGTACCTAAAATCTTTTTTATTACGACTCGCGAACAATATAAACAATAATCTAACCTCAAAATTGTATTATATACTTATTCATAAAACTATTCTGATTCCCAATTTTTTTAGTTAAGTATTAATGTTGCAAATATTATGATTTTTGTTGATCAACAGCTGACTACGAGTGTTGATTTTGATCATGAAAAGTTTTAGCTAAGTTTCTTTGTTTGCACTGTTGATCGAAGAAAGTTAAAAGAATTTAATCCTTTTTACTGAGTGACCTACACAAATTTGTTTTATTTATAAGCCTCGACGAAAACAACCTAAGTAGTTTGTTAAAGTTCATAAAGATGTTCTCAACATTTAACATTCCTAATAGGTACCTACATATCTTTGATTATATAATACTAGCTTCTGCCCGCGACTCCATCCGCGTGGAACTCGTTTATACTATCTCTATACCAAATTTCATCCAAATCGGTTCAGCAGTTTAAGCGTGAAGAGGTAACAGACAGACAGACAGACACACTTTCGCATTTATAATATTATTAAGTAAGTGTATATAAAATATATAATATAACTAGCTTCTGCCCGCGACTCCGTCCGCGTGGAACTCGTTTATATCGTAGCTCCATACAAACTTTCACCCCCCACTTCATCCCCTTGGGGGATGATTTCCGGGATAAAAACTATCCTATATCCTTCCCCAGGACTCAAACTATCTCTATACCAAATTTCATCCAAATCGGTTCAGCGGTTTAAGCGTGAAGAAGTAACAGACAGACAGACAGACAGACACACTTTCGCATTTATAATATTAGTATGGATATGGTTAGTATGGATAGTATGGATGGATATGGATAGTATGGATAATATATATTATATATGAATATATCCATACTAATCCATATCCATACTAATATTATAAATGCGAAAGTGTGTCTGTCTGTCTGTCTGTCTGTTACCTCTTAACGCTTAAACCGCTGAACCGATTTAGATGAAATTTGGTATAGAGATAGTTTGAGTCCTGGGGAAGGATATAGGATAGTTTTTATCCCGGAAATCATCCCCCAAAGGGATGAAGTGGGGGTGAAAGTTTGTATGGAGCTACGATATAAATGAGTTCCACGCGGACGGAGTCGCGGGCAGAAGCTAGTATATATAATATATATAGTCATAGTACAGTAAAAAAGTATATAGTATGGATAAATATCTACTAGTTTTTTATTCCACTTATTTAACAAAGACACCTATTTGAAGTAGTTTAAAAGTCTATTAGCTATTTGAATCGCCAAAATAGGTTATAATTACTTGATTGACCAATCTCACGAGTATAAAAACAAGGAATATGAAAATTTATTGAATATCTGTAACTTATTTACCTTGCAGCTTTTACTCCTCTTAGTTCAGCGGACTGAAAGTCACAAATATTTGCGAAGTACCTATTAAATTGTCATCATGAACACATCAATTTTAGGCAGATTATCCGACTGTGCCTTGACAAAACCGCCTTCAGTCATTGTGGCGAGTCTTTTTTCACAAGGAGTCACTGCTTTCAGTTAACATTTACCAAAAAACACTGATTATTTATCATAAACAGCGGCAAAACAATGCGAATAACATTCAATAATCATACTAACGACGCACGGTGCACGGTGACGTCACGTTTCGCTCCGCCAATAGCGTTGCGTTTTGGAAATTTGCGAGGGAATTTGAAAAATGGTACTTTTAAACAATTAAATTTATTAATAGAAACACGATAATTTGCAAAAATAATCATGTGTGTATATTTATTAAGCAATATAGATTACACGTGATTTTTTTTGTCCATTTCTAAATCACATGCATATTCCCTATTAGCTGGTTCACATAAAGATTGAAGAGCCGCGGCGAGCTCAGCCCCCCCTGCCTCACCCCGCACTCCAACCAATACTCATCTGAATATGACGCTCCCCATCTTACTCTATTTTTTTGGTTCTTGTACCAATAGCGAAACATGGAAATAATCTCGGGGGGCAACCGCGGGAAGGCTAGATTTGACATTTAGGTTTTTTGCACGTTTCCAAAATTCACCAAAACGTTTCTTAGAGTGGCTTTTTGCTATAATGTCCATCTTAATCTGTTGTTGGTTATCCTGACAGTACTTTAGTTTACTTTTAAATACCCGCCTAGACTCGCACATGCCTTTATAAGCATCGTCATGCAAAGGTTAATAGGAGATAAAATCTTAGTGATCATTTAATTATTTTTGGATTAGCAATTATTTATTAGGATAGCATTTTCTTTAATAGGATAGTAAGATGTTATAATTTGGGTTACTATTTCACATTAAAATGGAGATCAAATTTTGGTGATCATTTACTATTTTTGGCAGTAAAAAGTGTTTTTTTGGCGTTATATTGTATATCTGGTGGTCCGTTAAACATAAGACCTTAAAATTTATCCGTATTTGACGATCGTGATAAAAAATCTTAGTTTTTTGATTATTTATTTCATGATAAAAATAATCTAATCTAATCTAATACCGTGAAACATGCCTACTTTGCCACCAGGCAAAACTTTGCCCAAAAAGTTAATTTTAAACAAATCTGGTAATGAACGAAAACACAACATATACAACGTGTTAATAAAATAACGCAAAACCTGAAAACCGTTTGTTCAGAATCGAGAGTAGAATGCGAAAAAAATAAAAAAAATATTTTTTGACGCGATTTATTTTTTACATTTGTATGGAGCAGGTCGCCCCAGTCGGCCAACACTCCATACAAATGTAAAAAATAAATCTTGTCAAAAATTATTTTTTTATTTTTTTCGCATTCTATGCTCGATTCTGAACAAACGGTTTTCAGGTTTTGCGTTATTTTATTAACACGTTGTATAAGGCAACCTTACTATTTTTTTTTATACATGTCTTTAACTTCAGCCAGGAGCATGCAGCAAATTGTGGAATGTGAGGTGTATGGATTTGGAAAAGTTGACAATACCTAGTTAACATTGCCTATCTGTACTGTGTAAAACTTTTCGTAGTTAAGACCAAGATGTTAAAATAGAACGCCATGTTTTCCCAAAATTTTGAACCGAGTCTTGTCTCCACATCGTAAGAGCTATACTTAGTTGCGTCAATAATTCGACGTGGTCAATGTTGGCAAAAGTCCAGAAAACTTTACCCGCGATCAAAATCTATAAAAATATATGACTACGATGGATTTGTTAAGCAAAAAAAATATCATCTTACCTATAAAAAATATGAGATATTCGTGTTTTTCTGAAAAAAAGTAGGCATGTTTCACAGTATATAGAATAGAATAGAATAGAATAGAATTTATTTGCATAGAATAAGTATGTACATCAGTGTCATTAGGCACAGGATATAGGATACGGAATGTCTGATTGATTGAATATTCCCTTGCTATTGTGTTCTTACATTTGTGGGTGGAATGCTCTCAGAAAGTAGTGGCATGGTTGGTTGACTGCCCCTAACAGTTACGAACATGACAAAGAATATCAATAGAATTACATGTCACCATTGTCACCGATCGCATCACGGAGCACTCGAGTGCCGTCTCCCCTCCCCGCCCCTTACCCCCGCCTTGTCTTAGGTACATCTGCCGGGTATAGTTTACCACTTGTTAATTACCGAGCACGATCTTATCACGGAGGCAGCATGGGTGGTATTCGCTCGGCTAATTTTCGAGTGAAGCGGTTAGAGTTAGGCTAGCTAATTCGCATGTGTTTAAACAGCATCGGGGAACACAACACCGATCGAACTAAGCGTTTAGGCAGCCGGGAATTAATATTGCTAAGTACACGATGCACGGGAAGTACAGAATTGTACCAGTAATAATATTAATAGCCCATAGCTGGCTATATAGGTGTGACTTATAGTTATTGCCAGAAAATGACAAGGAAAGTATGACTCGGCACTTTAGTATCTTCGTAAGTCCCGGATTGATATTACGGTTTTCAAAGTTCGGAACTCGATTTGAATGTGTAGGTACAGTCAGCAGCGTATAGTTAGTAGCAGCCAGAGTAGCCAAATATGACTTACAGCCTTAAAGACGTGTACCGAAATATTTGGTTACCTTGGCAGCTACTAAATAACTATAAGATGCTGACTGTACACACCTACTTGTATAAGTACGCGGGGACCTAATAAAGTACGGCCAGGTAATCAGAAACAATTGTTAAATATAGCGTTACTTTTCGAAGCACGATTTCTGTTAGCCCAATAGTCCATCAAAGTAGGCAATACCTACTGGCGACACGTCGCGCGAAGATGCATCTCCGTCGCGTCGTCGTGCGCGCCGCGCCTGCGCTGTACTGACGGTGCTCCACAGCAGGCTGAACCATCACAAAACTCGCTTACGGATGCAAGATTGGCGGGCCTATGTTGTTTCTAAAGCGGTTGTTGCACTACACGGAACACTACAGTCAAGGTTCCTTCATCTTACACAAAGTCCTTAATTGTTTACAACAACAGGGCACAACCGCCCTGAGAATCAGGACTTGAATACCGCGAATACGTAGCACCAGCTATTTCAACACGATTTAAATTACTAGTGCTAAAAGTTGCCCCCCTAATATAAATTATTTACATTTTTTTGACCGCTATAACTAAACTATGAAATCTCTGATTTTGGATATTTTGTAAGAAAGTATCTACCTAATTCAAGAATTAAATAATATGCAAGAGCTACTTAAACGGGTACACATACATTACATAATATAGAACTCCATTACAGACTGTACTTACCCCTTTTCATTGCTCTTGCGTATAGGAACGAGTTTGTAGCCGAATGTAGACTCGTTTCAGGAATAGGCAGGTCGGGCCACGTGCGCCGCTCGTTCATCCTCGTCGGCCGCTTGTTACCCGGCGGGACGGGGGCTTGGGGGTGAGGGTGTGCGGGGCGGGGGGTACAATTGAATCCTGGGATTGCATGTAAATGCACGTTGGAGCGCCGCCAGCGCCGCCCGCCGGGCTAGGGCTACTCAGCCGAGTTTCATTTTAATATACTTAGATATTTTTTTTAGAAACTTAATAAATGTATATATTGGAAATATTTGAATCCAGTCTGTTACCCTTTTACGCACAAATACATGACTCGAACAAAAATTTGGGCTTTAAAGCTTAATATCTCGCAAACGAATCACTAATTTGAAAAATCGTTTTAAAAAACCCATAACATTAATATGAACAAGCTGTCCAACGATACCCCAGACTATGGGTTTAACGAAAAAAAAATTACATCCCCACTTTAGGTGTAGGGGAGGTAAAAAACATTTCAAGATTTTATTCTTCTGTTTCGTCGGCGTAAATGATTTATATACCCATGCCAAATTACAGTTTTGTAGTAGTCCCGGTTACTGAGCTAAGCAGAAGACGGACGGACGGCCAGACGGACATGGCGAAACTATAAGGGTTCCTTGTTGACTGCGGAACCCTAAAAAGAAGTAGATAATTTGTCTATACGAAACTCTGTTTTACTTTTTTGCGGAAGAGTTGAACTCAAGGAATGAACATCTGTATATTGAAAAGCAATTATTAAATAATAAAAAAAATCGTTTATTTCGGACCATAAAAAATCTATATTTTGTTAGTAGGGCTTACAATCTATGTTAATTTACATAATTAGTAAGAAAAGAAGTGAAAAGTTTAAAAGACCCTTCGACCCTTTGGTGAGCGGGCAGTCGAGACGCTCGGCCAACATCCTCAGCATGCTGTTGCTGCTGCCTCGCACACGCCTTAGCAGTGAGGCTATTATTTTTCTTCTGATGGCATAAAAGTCGTCAGTCCGCGCCTCGGCGAACATGCCAGACGCACTGCAGTGTTCCGGCAGCCTCAACAGCAATCCTGATTGTATGAAATCCTGTTAAATGTATCAATTAAGGAGTTCTCTCGTCGCGCACACATGTAGTATTTATAGATCACGGAGGTCTATTTTGATTGGTCCCCAAATCCCAATCCTATTCAATGTGTTTCGCGGGTTCCCACTTACGCCGGGCTGCCGTGTAAGAACGAGCGCACGAAAGATATCGAAATGCGATTAGGAGGCAAATGTGATGAACCAAAGGGCTCAGTTGCAAGTTGGATGTAGTGTGGCAACCCTGCGGCCCCGCCGGCGCCGACGCACGAGGGGCATGCATCGTTAAGCTTTGCAAAGTGTTTTGTTCGGAGAAGGAAACACCCCTTAAATAAAGCGCCTAAGCGATTGCCCTGAATTTACTACCGTTGCAGGTAAATAATACTCCACAACTATTACTAGTAGGTATAGATTATAGATGAACCAGTATTTTTATAGGGCATCAAATATAATGACCACCAAAAAATCTTTGATACCCTAAGCTCTTTTACCAAAAAAATATACTGAACACCAAAAATAATAATTCTACCATTACAATAGTACTACTTAGCTGTTTTAGTAACGACTGCACATTAAATTGTATTCGAAGACCAAATTTAGTGAATGATCACCAAATCTTAGCGAGCAAATTAATACAATATTTCTACCTAAATCTATGACTGCCATAAAGTGTGTGTGTGTGTGTAGTGTGTGCATGTTACCAAATAAGTATAATGATGCCATTTACAAGTGCTTTTTTAACCTGATGGGCATTTGATTGAATAAACGCTTCTGTTTTTTTGGTAGTGGTTAATTAATTTAGGGAAATTGAATTTCAGGTTAGTAAACATTTTATAGTAACTTAAATGATTCCTTCTTTATAGCGATCGAAAGGTAAAAATAGCTACCAAAACCCAAATCAGCGCACGTGGTCTCGTCTGTCCTACCCCTAGAGTGTATATAAAAGCCCGCGGAGACAGAAGTTCGCGAAGGAGGTCCTGAGTTGAACGGGCGCACGTGAAACGAAGGGCCGACGAAGCGAGTTTCTGGCGGGAGCCCGGGCGGAGGGCGGGAGACTGAGTCCCAAAAACGAATGCATTTTAAGATATTATAATTTGGGTTTTTATTTCACATTAATAGGAGATTACATTTTGGTGATCATTTACTATTTTTGGGTTAGCAATGATTTATTAGGATAGCATTTTCTTTAATAGGATAGTAAGATATTATAATTTGGGTTTTTATTTCACATTAATAGGAGATAACATTTTGGTGTTCATTTAACTGTTTTTGGATTAGCAATGATTTATTAGGATAGCATTTTCTTTAATAGATAGAGATAAAAATTTGGTGATCATTTACTATTTTTGGCAGTAAAAAGTATTTTTTTGGCGTTATATTTTACTATATCTGGTGGTCCGTTAAACATATGCCTTTTTATAGCCAGTGTTTCATATAGCATTTTCACTAACGGAAGCACAACCTTTACCAGAGCTTGGATAAGCTGCGTTAACATACCAGTGACACAGAGCTTCGTACGGTGCTGGCAACGCTTGGCTGATGTGCACGAATGCAATAGCTCAGCTTTGGTAAATAGCGCCCTACATGAATTCAACATTCACATTTTTAAAAATAAGAACATTGAAGTACAAACGCCAACACAGTTCACTGACCATCCTGTATTTATATAGATCCTTATTACTATGCACATAAAGTGCACGGATGGTCATTTAGCTGTGTTGTCGATAGTACGTGAACGTTTTCAAATTATTCGTAATAATTCTTACTTCTTATAGCCCGCGAGCTACGTGCAATTTTTTGTCGGTCACTTCCCCCCGGTCGACAACTTGTGAGAAGGTTAAGATTGTTGTATCATGAAGCCCCGTGGAAGTCAGCTGGGGCTCCGTTGGTGGATTGACCAGTAGCAGCCACCCAGACACGTAAAAAATATATATAATTTTTCGATTTACCCTCGATTTATTTTATCATCAAATGATAGTTAATCCAATATAATGACGAAAACTAATCGTCAGCTGGTTGTACAGTGGTGGAAAACACGTCAGCTGGGCACACGAACACGTAAAAACAAAAAACTTTTAAAATCATTTACCCTCAACTGAAATTTTGTCAAAAGACAGTTTATATACTACAGCTTATATGGTTCTATCGCGGTGGAAACCCTAAAATAGTTGAGTTCTAAAATATGTGCACTGACAAAGTGATCAATAATATGTGAATACAACTTTATTGTTAAGAGCATAAGGTGGCTCAGACATTTTAGAACCTTTGGGAACGAACATTTATTTATGAAGCTCGACTGTACGTACGTTTATAATATATAGTACAAGATAATATTTGCAGATAATAATTATAGTACCTATACCTAGGTACTCTTAATTATATCTAGGTTAAGTTTTTAAGCATTGTGACACCTTTAATACGAAATTGTGAGTTAGGTACGAAAGTGACGGGCCAGACTAAACAAATAACATATTATTATTATTTATCGTATGGCAAATACGTGTATTTTGAACCGTGAGATCTTCGAAAAGACAGTACAAATAACATAACACAAATAGATACGCCGACCCGCGCGTCCACACATCACTACTCTACACAGCACGCTCTAACGTAGAGTTCCAGACTACTCTACATAGCACGCTCTAACGTAGAGTTCCAGACTACTCTACACAGCACGCTCTAACGTAGAGTTCCAGACTACTCTACATAGCACGCTCTAACGTAGAGTTCCAGACTACTCTAATCTCCTCCGACTTTGAGAGAAGATTTATTTTAGAATTGAATACTCGTGGCATTTTCTGAGTTGTTTTCATTTGTCGGCTTCAATTCAAATTTGGATGATATCAAAATGTAAAACAACAATTAAATTTAATAGACTTTAAAAAAGAGAGACGCACATCACTTACGTAGGTACTCGAAAAACATAACCCTCCTGCCGTAGTCGGGTAAACATACATAGTAATTACTGTAAAAAATATGGTTAATACCAACCATCCATCCTGGATGTTATTCCAGTGCTTTGTGTAACAAGACCAAATAGTCGCCGTTCTGACCTCTACACAAGTTAGTTAGATATTAGTAACCAACACAACATTAGAACGGGTCCCGTTGTAGTGAACTGTTGCGCCGGGACGGAAGCCCTCGCCAGTGCATCGCGTTGGGAGTTCGGGGCGGAGCCACTCCCGGCCGCCACGCATTAGCTCCCGGCTTCCGGGCCAAACGGGATACTAGTTGATGAGGCGCGGTCTATCTCGGTCCACGCATTGGTTTCACATCAACATTATATTTATAGCGAGTACTTGCCCCCACGTGCGCCGACCGGACGAGGGACGAGCGCAATAAGTACCGGACGTACCTTGAATCCGGTAGACCGCTACTCCTTCACACTCACTTCACACTTATTTACATACAGTAAGAAACACAATAAGGGGCTAATATTTGAGAAATATCGTCCTGACACGTGTCTAGATAATACCTAAGCCTAAGCCTACGCCAGGCACTAACATCGACTTGTATCTATATAATAATATAAGCAGCTTTACAGAATATTTCAAACCAAAACAGGTTTTTTAAATTCTATAATTCAGTATGATTTAATTTATTTTATTTTATTTATAAATGATTTTTTTTTCCTCGTTAGGCCTGCAGAGCGGCCTGCTACAAAGCCTAATGATGTATGAATACCATGGTCTTGTTCTGGATAAAGGAGTCTGGGTAAATGTGTTGTCATTTTTAGGGTTCCGGAGCCAGAATGGCAAAAACGGAACCCTTATAGTTTCGCTATGTCCGTCCGTCCGTCCGTCCGTCCGTAGCTTAGCTCAGAGGCTCTTGGTACTAGAAAGCTGTAACTTGGCATGAATATACATATTAGTCATGCCGACAAATTTGTAAAATAAAATCTTGAAAAACATTTTTTTTAGGGTACCTCCCCTACATGTAAAGTGGGGATGATTTTTTTATTGTCGTCTACCCCATAGTGTGGGGTGTCGTTGGATAGGTCTTTTAAAAATATTGGGGGTTTGTGAAAACAATTTTTCGATTAAACGATCCGTTTGTGAAATATTAAGCCTTAAAGTGTTAATTTTTGTTAGACTCCAGTGTCCCCACCCCCTGCTAGCTAAATGGTTGTTTTGGGATATGTGAAAAAATTCATGGTAGTAGTACATATAACGAAGTTAAAAGGAAAACTATCACAGCTAAGTAGGCTTTACACGTTTACGAGTAATAGTCGACCAACTTATAAAATGTACTTCAAGAAGTAATAGTTTCGTACAAATTCTATTGTAACTTACTTATAAAACGTTGTTAGGTGTGTAAAAGAGGTAGTAAATATAAGTGAATGAACCATGTAAAATTATTGTAATATAAAATCATAATATCCTTAATAACAATAAATAAATAAATAAATAATAATGTTTAAGCTCGAATGCTTTCGCATAGTGGTCGGCGCGCGGCAGAGCCGGGCGTGCGCCGGGTCTCTTCTCTCTCTTCTTTATTACAACCGCTTGCCTCTACACGCGGTGGTACTCAAATAGATAATATTTTTTCTAACTTCACTTGTGAAGTTGGATTTTATAACTCCTTCTTCAGTTACCATCGTCCTATGTGGGCTCGTTTTTATTATATATAATGGTACGGAACCCTTCGTGCGCGAGTCCGACTCGCACTTGGCCGGTTTTTTTTAGATGAGCGGCCACTCTCTATTGTGGTATATTAAGATAGATGTATTCTAAACAAACATATATTGTTATGAAATGTAATAATCTAAAATGCATCGGAGCCGAGATATTGGCAATATATATTTCCGTAGGTCATATTGAAAAGTTACAAACAAAACTTAAAACTTAAATATCTCGGCTCCGATATTGTTTGACGCGTTTAATTTTATATACCTATGCGTATTAAGAGGTCCTCTAAAAGATTATACGAAGATATTACGATGGAAGAGTGCACAAACACCTTAAAAAAATGGTTAATTGGACATGCCTTTTATAATTTAATAGATTTTTATAATAATAATAATTGAATAATATGTATAAACATTTCTTAATTTTAAATGATAATAAACACCTATATAGGTATTGCCTATGCAATGGTGAGGCTAATAATATGTGACATGTAATATTTAGATAATATTATGAATAATGAGTATGAGTATAAGTATGAGTATTAAAGACATCCTTGGCCGCTGCAAAAAATAAAAACGACTATTTTTCTCATACTAGGTTACCCAATGCCCTATAATTTCACTTTCTTTCATTTAATAGAGTGACACAGGAAATACTTTTATGATAGAAAAGAAACGCGAGCTCATACTTTATCGAGTTTTATAACATTTACCTTGCGTTGTGTTATATAAATTCACTGACCGTATTAGGTATATTAAAGACAGTGCCACGCGCAGTGCAAACAAGGTGCTCACTAACCTCGGAACATTATAGCCAATCAAGGCATCAAAAAGCTAGTTCAGGGGGCCTAGACAAGGTTACAATCGACAAGCGCTAACGCCAATAGAAACTAATAAAATGTATGGGAATGACAGATGTTAACGAAAAGTGTTTCGTCGGCATCTGTCATTCTCCTAATTTTTATTAGTTTCTATTGGCGTTAGCGCTTGTCGATTGTAACCTTGTCTACGGCCCCAGTTACCTAACTTAACACTCGTAATATATACTCGGGTACTGGAAGAGGAGTGTGCCATGTGTTCAGCTTGATTATAACTGCAGGGCTTTAGAAAGACGCTGGTCTTTTTAAAGCCCTTCAGCTACTTTTCAGTACATTTTTTTAAAGTACTTCGACGCGCTTGGTGCCCTCCAATTCACCGGTACCTAAACGAAAATCTATCATTATATACAAGTTGTTGTATACTCCAACCGCATCGCCATAAGCGTGCCAGTGTAAGTTTAAACTTGGATTAAGCGTACCTTTGACGAATCTCGAGGTCAAAGTATAGTAGCTGAAACACAGAGCTCACATGTTTTGTGAAGAGGGAGGCAGTGCGGGCACTTTCGGTTACGAGCGAATAAACCTAAAAATGCTTTAAAAGCCGAGAATAAAACCAAGCAAAGTAACGATGGCCGCGCGCGGCGAGACGACTCCGACACGACTCCGATGCGCGTTATGATCGTATTTAAGATTTAGAGAACTGGCTTGACTCTACACGTTAGATCTAGCACTGTGCACTCTTATTCTCATTCAAATCAACAAAAGGTCGGCAACGCGCTTTCGATACGTCCATGGGGTACGGTGTCTGCATACCGTCAGGTAGGCTATGTTTGTTCGACACTACATTAGTATAAAATCATGGACGGAAAATGCCGTGATGCCCACGACGAGATCAGTAAAAGTTGAAACCAAGTTCACCCGCGCAATTAACTGACGATTAATGTTTTTTTGTAGTTGTGGGCGACGTAACCTTAAGATGACATTTATAGCTAACGAAACCATTGTATTGTGTCAGTCGAGTTCTCTTGCAAGTAACAATGTCATGATGGTTTGTTATTGATTTAAACTCTCCAGTTGATTTAAAGTAATAATTATATTTCCAATAAACTTCAACCACCATTTTACATTATTCCAATCTCCATGACCATCGCATACAGTGTTGCCATACTAACATCTGCCTGACATCCCCTTTCTTTTCCTTAAACATAAGCATATAACAGGTAGAGCTCTTAAGGCACATAATCTCTCAAATACATAGGCTTCTTAAGGACCCTTCCTGACCGTGACACATTAGTATTACAATTATTATTATTACTAGAACTACTAGCTTGAACATTAGGCTCATTATCATTAAAATCAGTTACAACATTACTTGGTTCCTTTTCATTTTCCTCCAGCTTGAAAGTTACATGTTTCCTATCCAAATTATAATATTCTTTAGGCGACCCTCTAAATACATGATACCTATTCCTCTTAATTATTGAGTCTCCTGTATCTATCATATAGTTTCTATATTTATCTTCATTTGTTACTATTTTTCCCCTCAGTTTTTTATTACTATTTTTATCATGTATGTATACATTTTGCCCCTTTATATACCTATCTATCTGACGTTTATTTTTTCTATCATGATAATATTTATACATTTCTCTCTTTTTCTCTACTTTTTGTTTTACACTATTATAATTTACTTTCTTATTTATATCCTTAGTTGGTAAGAAAGAATTTACCTGCCTTCCAATAAGCAACTCATTACTGGACTGTAACTCTTGATCTATAGGAGTATTTCTGTACTCTAATAAAGCCAAGTAAATATCTTTCTTATCCTCTATACATTTTTTAAACATTTTTTTTAAAGTCTGGATATGTCTCTCAATTAACCCATTTGATCTATAATAGTAGGGTGAGGAGGCTATATGTTTAAATTCCCAATCTCTACAAAACTCTTTAAATTGCTGACTTTTATACTGAGATCCATCATCACTATACAATATTTTTGGTCTACCCCATCTTGCAAATACAGATTTTAACGCTTTAATATGACTTTCAGATGTCTGATCTTGCAATTCAACTAACTCTACATACTTTGTCAGATAATCTATGACCAACATATAGATCTTATTGTTCAGGAAAAACATGTCAGCACCTACTATGTCCCATGGTTTACTACTCAGTTCTCTTAACATCAGTGGTTCATGTGAGTGATTTCTTTGATACTTTAAACACAAGTCACAATTTTTAATTAAATCCTCTAATTCTTTGTTCATGAATGGCCAATACAACAAACCTCTGATCCTACTTTTACATTTCTCAAGACCCAAGTGATTGTAATGAATCTTTTTAAGCATTTCTTTCCTTAATGATATGGGCACTAACACAGCACTGTTTTTAAAAATTAACCCATCTGAAACATAAAGATCATCTTTGATTGATTGAAAGTATTTTAAAGCGGATGGCCATGAAGTTTGAATGAACTTTATCAATAAACACAGATCTTCATCTTTCTGAGTTTCATTTTTTAACTTATCCCAAGCCTCTTCAGTTAAGTCTATGCCTTCTTTCACTAAACATAGGTACATGTAATTCTACCTGTTCGTCAAGTTCTTTGTTACATATAGTGACATTTACAGAAGCTCTAGACAAAGCGTCAGCTACTAATAATTCTTTTCCTGGCCTGTATTTAATATCTAAGTCATATCCTTGTAATTTCATCCTTAATCTCTGTAATCTTAAGGGAGTCTCATTCATGGGTTTTCTGAAAATATGCTCTAAAGGCTTATGATCCGACTCTACTACTACATGTCTACCGTAGATATATTGGTGAAACTTATGACACCCATAGTAAATTGCCAGACATTCTTTTTCTATTTGAGCCCATGTTTTTTGAGTGTCTGTGAGAGCTTTAAATAGATGCATAGGCAATAGGATAATTATTTTGAAGTAATACTGCACCTAAACCTGTACTACTACTGTCAACAGATAATGTTATTGGGCTTTTTATATCAAAATATTTCAAGACGGGCTCTGACGTTAACAGTTGTTTTAGTTTTTCAAAATCTTTTTTCTGTTTATCACCCCATATAAAATCAGAATCTTTTTTTAACGACTCTCTCAATGAATATGTTACATCTGACAAGTTAGGTACAAATTTTGACACATAGGTTACAATGCCTAGTATTGTTTGCAATTGTTTTTTACTTGTTGGCTCTTCCATACTAATAATAGCTCTAATTTTCTCCGGATCAGGTCGAATACCATCACCGCTAAGAATATGACCTACATATTTCACTTCAGTGACTCCAAATTGACATTTATCTCTATTAAATTTAACACCCGTTTGTTGTGTTTGTTGTAAAACTTTCTCTAACCTTTCATCATGCTGTTTTAGAGTTTCCCCCCATACTATAAGTTCATCAACATATTGTTCTACTCCTGTTATATCTTTAAAAATGTCTGCATAACATTTACTGAAGACCTCTGGCGATGAATTTAATCCAAAAGGCAATCTTTTATAGCAATATCTACCAAAATTGCCAGCATTGAATGTGGTAATAAGTTGACTGTCTTCACTCAATTTAATCATGTAAAATCCCTTAGAGGCATCTAAGACACTAAAGTATTTAGCCCCCGGCATTTTGGCTACTAATTCCTCAAAAGTGCTCATTTTATACCGTTCCCTAATGATATATTTATTTAAATTCTGTGGATCTAAACAAATTCTAATATTACCTCCTGCTTTCTTGGTTACAACCATAGAATTTACCCACTCTGTTGGCTCTGTTACTTTCCTAATGACACCTGCTTGTTCCATTTTGTCCAACTCTGCTTTAACTTTCTTCTCATTTGAAAGGAATTTTTCTGGGTCGTTCGGCTACTGGTATGCTATTTTCTTGTAATTTTATATGATATTTACATTGTAGTTCACCTAGACCTGTAAAAAGATCATTATAGTTTTGCAATATTTTGTTCACTTTGTCCTCTATTACATCAACGGTTTTTATAATTCCTAATTTCACAGCAGTGGAATAACTCAACACACCAGTTCTACAGCAGTTTACAATATAAAATGTTGCCATGCACTCCTCATTTTTATATTTAATCTTAGCCTCACAAGTCCCTTCAGTTTTTATACATGACCCATCAAAATTGCTCAAGTTTACATCAGCAACTTTATATAAATTTAAATTTAATTTTACAGCATTCTCATAGTTTAAAATATCTACATGGGAGCCAGTATCAACCCTAAAATTGATTTCTACATCATTTACACTGAGTTTTATAAACCAATCTCTACTTACGGAGTTTGTTTGAAGATTATTTAGACACATGGCTGCAAAATGGTTGTAGCGACCACACTTTGCACATTTCTTGTTGTATGCCGGACACTTCTTGTAGGCCTGCCGCATTTGCCACAACTCTTCTTGCTCCCGTGTGTTCTATAGTCGACTCTCTGTCTTGAATTGGATCGTCCTCTATGTCTTGTATCTTCATGCACATGTTCCTTCTTTCTTCTCTGTGCATCAACTCCACACACCTCACTCTTCCTTGCCCTGATCTCTTCCATTTGTGCTTTGGTTACCTCTGCCGCTCTACATATACTGATGCATTTCTCTAGTGTCAAATCCGGTATTCTTAATAAACTTTCCTTTACGTTGTTATCGTTGAGTCCCATAATAATTTGATCTCTCATTAGTCCTTCCCTTAGTTTCTCAAAGTTACATTCTTGGCTGAGTTTTTTGAGTGATGTCACGAATTCCTCTAATGCTTCTCCTGTTTTTTGTTTTCTATTGAAAAATATGTGTCTATTGTATGTCTCATTGCTTGGAGGACTGCAGTGGGCTTCCAAATTTTTTAAGATATCGTCATATTTAAGATTTTCCTTGTAATCAATGGTGTTGTATACCGCGAGCCCTTCATCACCCACGCTGTGTAGAAGCAAGGCAACTTGTTGCTTTTCATTCAGCCTTTCGTTCGCCCCACTCGCCGTAAAATATAGATAAAATTTTTGATGCCACTCCGTAAACGCTTGCTTTAAGTTATTGCCTGATAGATTCAGGGGTGGTGGCGGTCTTAACATGTCCATTTTTAATCGTGCAGCAGTAATGGCGGGTGGCGTTGGTGTCCCTCAAGTTTTCTAATCGTAGTAGTCCCAATAGTTATTTATTTTATGTTCTTTCTGTCCGCACTTGTCCGCAGCGCCATGTCATGATGGTTTGTTATTGATTTAAACACTCCAGTTGATTTAAAGTATTAATTATATTTCCAATAAACTTCAACCACCATTTTACATTATTCCAATCTCCATGACCATCGCATACAGTTTTGCCATACTAACATCTGCCTGACAAACAACTACTAAGTAATCAACAGTGTAACAAAGTAAATAGGAAGTACATAGGGTAGTGATAGGAGTATACAGGGTGCAATCTTTTACGTGATACAAAATAGCAAAATATGAATCTATCCATGATTCTGAGCAACTTTTATTATGGGACCAACTTTGTGTTATGCCAAAAAAAACACACCTGTTCATACATTCTTGTCAGTCTAAAATGAGCAGAGTTAATGAAATAGTTGGATTTTTTTGGCATAACACAAAGTTGGTCCCATAATAAAAGTTGCTCAGAATCATGGATAGATTCACATTTTGCTATTTTGTATCACGTAAAAGATTGCACCCTGTATAAGTTATTGTAAAAGTCTTCGTTAAAAGTTTGAAATATACATTTTATTATTTTCTTCGGTTTCAATTAGCGTTCCCGGTAAAAGGTTTTGAGGTAATAGTGGATGCTATTTGAGCTCTGAATTTACGACTCAGAGTAAGCATCCAGGAGCTGTCGTGGGCTGCAGCAGGCATCGAGTGGGCCGCCAGGACTGCGTTCCGGGTCGTGCCTGTGAGCAGCTACTTGTTAGGTGGCTGTAGAGCGGCATACGTCGTTGCTCTAGGCGTATGGACAGATCGCTCCGTCGACGCCGTAAGATCATAAGCGTAGCGTGCCACTACGCTTACGATCTTACGGCGTCGAGCGCATCAACGCTACCACCGCTTGACACGTGCGTCGTGCACATTAGTATTATGATATTTAATTAGGTAAGTACCTGCTTAATTTAGATTTATAATTATTTGCTAGTTCCTCGCAGTAGGCGTGAGAAGCACTAGCTAGCAGAGTTGGGCAAAAATTTATTTGAATAAGAATAAGAATAAGAACTGAATTTTTATTCTTATTCAAATCGATTTTAATAAGAATAATTCTTGCGCCCGTTATTTAAAATAACATGAAGGTGAACAAATCATGCTACTTTTATTTGAAATAAGGAATAAAATACGAAATAATTATTTCACAAATGGGGGTTATTCTAACTAAAAATTTATTTAAATAAAACGTTATTCAAATAAAGTTAATTTTGTGGTATCGTCGGTAAAAAAAATTAAGTTGATTTTCACACAATGGATTTTAGGACAAGTTTTGGTTTACTTGGTATGTTGTTTTGACGAGTTCTATACATTACACTTGGTCACGATGTTCTGATAATGGAGTGAGGAGGTGGATAGTGGAACTCCTCAATGGCTACTTCTATAGCCCTCGAGTGTGGGCTCATTTGGTCTGTTTTGACAAGTTCTATGCATTACGTTTGGTGACGAAGGTCTGATGATGGAGTCAGGAGGTGGATAGTGGAACTACTTGTATATTTCTCCAGTTTGGGTTAATTTGGTTTATTTTGACGATTTCCTTACATTATACTTGGTGACGATAGTCTGGTGATGGAGTCAGGAGGTGGATAGTGAAACTCCTCAATGGCTACTTGTATACCCCTTGAGTTTGGGCTCATTTGGTTTGTTTTGACGAGTTCTATCTAATTGGTGATGATGGTCTAATGGTGGAGTCAAGAGGCATAACAAATCAAATGAACCCAAACTCGGGAGTATACAAGTAGCCATAGCGGAGTTCCACTATCCACCTCCTGACCCTATCATCAGACAACCGGCACCAAGCGTAATGTACAGAACTCGTCAAAACAGACCAAATGAGCTCAAACTCGAGGAGTGGTATAGGTACTAAGAATAAGTTAGCTTCATTCAATTTTCTCACATAAGAATTATTCACGGCGAAATTATTTGAATAACTTTGACGGGAATTAAATCAACATTATTTTATTCATGCGTATTCTTATTCAAATAATGATTTTATTCTTGAGTGCCCAACTCTGCTAGCTAGTACTAGTACGTAATGTCTTGACCACAGCAAAACATACAGGATTACTTCGTACTATGCGGTGTTGCGACCCGGGCCGCGCAATGCGCTGCTACGAGCTAGTTTTGTAGCTACAGCGCAAAGCGTAGCGTGCTACGACGCCTACGCCCGCCAGGGCCCATGGCGCTACGTTTGTGCGCACACGCGGCATCCACACTGGTCTTGCGACAGGCGCACATCGAGCGAGCGCGTGCGGCTAATTCAATTTGTTATCAATTCATTATGTTTACTGGATAATCGTACATAAACGATCATACATTTACCATCCATGATTACCAAAACGTGTTTGTATTGGACACGATTGTTTGGATACTACGGAACAAAATGGTGGGTAGGAGAATAAAACACACTTTTTTTTTATAAAAATATTAATTTCTTTTCATTACCACAAATCACAAAGTTATTCGATTATTCGCATCTGATCACTCACGCTGCGACACTGCCGCACCATGCCGCCATAGCCAGCTGCATAGCATCATAATCATTTAATAAAGACGTATATCATTTTATTCTCGTCATACGCATGGCTACTTCTGCTGCTAATTCTATGCATATTTTTGTCCCTTTGTTTTTTATTTACAAGACATTTATTCACATGTAGACCAGGTAGTTTAACGCAAAGGTTACTCTGTGCGCGAATACTTTCGGCGCCTTATGCATTCAAATGGTTAAAGAGACATAATGCTGGCGTAAAGTATGTACACTAGACAGCATAAGTGCATGGTCAAGTCGCAAACTGTTTCCCTTGACGCGCTTGCTAACGCCATCTATGTGCACGACGTGTAATATCATTATAGATGTAAATGTAAACCTCAGAGGATCGGCATAGTTTCACTAGATGGCGCTGTTAACACAGATGGAAACAAAAACTAATTCCTCATCTTGGATATAATTATATTTTTCTTGGGTTATTATTTTTCCTATATTATACTGTCAAGTAATCTTGCCAACGCATTATCGATCGATAATGGCGGTATTATGACGCAATTTGGAATGTGCTACCTTTGTGCATTTATTTTTCTTGCGATGTTTCCGATTCACTACTAGTGAATATCCAAACAATTCCAAAAACACTTCTTTCCCAACATTTTTTTCGTTGGGTGCGGGATTTGAACCCGCGACTCTAAAGCTAGGTCGACAGTTACTTGCCTCGTTAGCCACTCGACCATCGGTTCAATTGACTAGGCAGTCGAAATTCATCATAAGTTTATTTTGCTGCTCAGATATTAATCCATTACGACTATGATTAGTATAATAATCGATGAGGGTAGACGAATGATTCAAAACTACCATACTTATTCGTTTTTATCACAAAGATGTTACATGTTCGTTCGTAGACCTACTTCAGCTGTGTTATTCATATTTTTTTTGGATATCATGAATATTAAAACTAGTTTTCTATGTAATATTGATCTAGTTAAAAGGTCGCAAATATTTGCGATATATAAAGAAGCTACAGAAACTGATCTAAACGTAAGTCGTTATTTTTACATGTTTGTGATATAATTATCTACTATAAGTAACTACTACTTAACTATCATACATTTTTCTGATGATTTATTTACGTATAATATTGTTGCAGCTAAAAAAAGGTTGAGCAAAAGGAAACGTCTCTGCTACACCGACAAAGAACGGCCACCAGCCATGGTAATGGACTACAAAGAAAATGATTTTGAATCGACAAGGCATTTCGTTGATTTATTGCACACAAGTGTGGACTGTTCGAGGTGTCTCCATAAAGAGGAGGGTTTATACTATCATGGGCATGCTGTTAAACCCTTGCTTACAGAGAAGCACATAAAACAGCAATTTGATACAATTTGGACACTGGACTAAATGTCATGTTTAGTGACGAGAAGTGAGAAGTGTTTAAATCTATTCAAAAGGACAATATAAGTTCACGTTCAGTGATCACGTAGTGCCTAACATGGAATCTGGTGGTATACCTAACTGTGAACATGTAAGGTTTGAAGAAAGACAGACCGGGTTATATATAAACAAGTGACAAAAGTAACATATGAGTAGGATATTGTTTTCATCATGCTTTTTTAACCCTATAGATACTATTAGTAATAGATGTGTTAAGTTAAGGAAAATTATTATTAAACAACATAATCATGTTAATTAACGAGATCGAGTGACATAGATAACCGTGGAATCCTACCATTACAATCTATGAAATATATGGTCGTCTAGTATCAATAATAAAAGCCTTAGTGAACTGTAAGATTGTCCCGTATTTTATTATTATTTTAAATGTCATTAACACAAATGGCGGGTTTATTTACTTACTTAAAAGCTTACTTATAGATTTGGCTAATACCAGAATGCGTTCGCCTGATATATATGTTATCATAACCCGGTCTGAAATTATTAATAAAATTGTCAATAGGTTTTATTTTTATTGGGGTAAAGCTTCAATCTTTTTCCGATTTTCGGAAATGAAACTTAAGCTACATATAACCTCGATAACATGTTAGAAAGTGGCTAATTCACTAATACTATTAACAAAAACTTCTGTTAACAGTGTTGCTGCTAACGGAAGGCCAGAAAACAAGGTTGTAATTTGGCCTATGATATGGCTGTCTGAAGTGAAGAGTGAAAAAGTGAAGTGAATTAAATCCAGTCAACAGGGCCATTTAAGTTTATAGTGTTATAATAATACGCGCCGTCATAATGGTCGCGTAGTTCCTAATATAGAAAAAGTGCAGATGCTGTCGGTCAAAGAGTACGGATTACGTTAAGATTTATATATTCTATAAACCGGGTTATCCTAAATAAATTAAAAATATATATATTGTTTCAGTAGGTAATAGGTATTAATATGCCGTTTGCTTTCTTTTTTATATTCCTTTACTATTTAAAATGTGATATTTCATAAGATCAAACAAGTGTAAGTAACGGTGAAAGACCAAATAAAATTATTATGATTATTTTCAAATCAATAACACAATAATTCATGGTTTGAACGCTCACATATAGGTATAGATATACTATGGCAATTAACACCTTAATGCGTTCTGCTGATTTTAATGTTAGATAACCCGGTTGTAAGTTAATATTGTCAATATTATATTTATTGGGGTGAAGCTTCAATCTTTTTCCAATTATGGAAATGAAACTTAAGCTATTACCTCAATAAAAATGTTACAAAGTTGCTAGGTAACTATTATTATGTAGTATTATAAAATTGCTTTAACAGAACTGTAGTGAACAAAATAAACATATTGAAACATAAAATGCTGTTGTAATTATTTAAGTTATGAATATATAATTTTCTTTATGACTAATATTTGTATATAAAGCACTTTCATCTATAGGAATAGAACAAATATAAAAAGATACAAAAACATAAACCTCCCATTACCTGGGATTCGAACCTCGACAGTTCTAGGCCGCTGAGCCTAGAGAACATGTCTTAATCCATTGAGCTATCTCAACATTATAGGTAATGGTGGAAATATAGCATTCAAATACCAGTGGTATCGCACTTAAATACAGCTATTATAAATTAGCATTTACCAGCCTTGTTAATAGTTATACTAATATGAGAATATTTCTGGTGATAACAAACAGGTGTCAATTTATAGGTATTTAATGTGCCTAGTAATGTGCTTATTTTCTGCGGTATGTCTAAATAGTAGCGCCAACAACGCCATCTAGTTTAATTATTGCGCACCACGTGCAACTATGTGAGCAGCAGACGTCAAACGATGCAAGCGAAACTGAGCCGTAAGGTGTCCATGCATTATTGCAGCCGATAGTACACGGAAAAGTCGCGGCGCGGTCTTGCTCTCATACTCTACGACTTATAACTGACTAGTAGAGAAACTCACTGTGTGAGACACCTGACACCACTTTTGGATGTTAACTACATGCGCGGCGAGGCGAGGTGAAATGGGATATTTCATATATTAGTAATTTGTTTAAGGCGCCGTAGGTTCAGCAAAGTTAAGCGAACAGAGTTTTTGAAACAATATAATGCGTCTGTTTAAAGTGGCCGTCAATAGAATTTGCTATGTAAACAAACCGCCATATTGAAATTGTCTTTCACTGTGGCGTCATAGTTAGCAAATTCTATTGACGGCGACTTTATAATAATATGGTTTCAAAAAAATACGAATAGAATAATCTTGAGGCTTATCTGCAGCAAGATCAGTGATTCGAAACATGATTAAGCAATTTTCGCTGAATGGAAAAAAATCACGAACATAGGTCTAAAATACACTTAAAATATTCGTTACAAATTATGCACAAAAGCTAAAAATATTAAAATTGCTTCTAAAAATCGGCAATATCATGTTTGAGAGAACTCAGTGATTACTTTTTTATTTATTTAAACGGCCAAAAAATAAATTTAAAAACATGATATCCGCGCTTTCAAGCACGCACTTCCATCTCGCTCACGCTTATGCTCAGTGAGAGGGAGGGAAGACCATGAACCTACGCCGCCTTAATTGGCGATTGCAATTCAGCTTTTACTTCAATCTCTTACTTCGCTCCGCCGTACAAATATCGAATGGTGTGTGTAGCGCAGATCATTTAGGTAACACGGAAACATGTAGTCAGGCATGACGGAGATGTAGCAGCGGTTATCATGAAAAGTTAAAAGTTTTCAATTACTTATTATATTATTTATAAAATGTTCAAGATCAATTTTTCTAAATTATCCTAAGTATAGCTCTTAACTCGAGAGAACATTTATTGGTACAAAACCGCAGCCAACCGTTTGACAAAACCATCTAAAATCACTTCACTTTACCTACTTCACCAAAAGCGCTATCACATTTCTAACCAAACTTCCACCTCATGCTTCGCGCCGACATGTAATTATTCTGTAAATACGCCACAACAACGCTACCTATCGCGTTAACCGCGCGAGCACTACGGCAGCTAGCACGGTGAGCGCAGGCACGCGTGTGCCCGGCGCCCGCGCAGCCAGCGCGCGGGCGCGGCACGCCGCCGCGTCCACCTCGAGCGCGAGCAGCGCGCGCGCGCCGTCCCGCGCCGCGCACGTGGAGCCGCGGGCAGCGCGCAGCGCGGCGCGCGCGCCCCCGCCCACCTCGCGCGTCCAGCGGCGCAGCCACGCGCCCAGCCACGCCGCGCCGCAGCCGCACCGCACACCGGTCTCCTGCACCACCAGCCCGCCTGCACAATGCAATACAACAACCTATACATTGATCAGACCTAACAGGACTCATTCGGGTCGCCATCACAATTATTACCTACTAGCTTGTGTCGTACGCGTATAAATTATGGTTTACATGATATTCTTATGTTTAACCACACTACGTACACCTATAACCTATATATAACCACACTACTGACCAATTTTAAAATCAATATTTCATTTCTTCAGCTTTATTATATGTATAGATATTGCTTGGTTAATGTAAGGCACCGTTTACGTTTTTTGTGTAACCCTTTTTACTATTTTAATAGGTCACTACCCAAAGTACGCATAATTTGTTCACGAACCTTTACAAAACGAGATCTTTGTCATTTGACCTGCCTAAAGAAGTGGGGTGCTGGATAATTAACCCTAATGAATGGGAATACATTAACGTTCCTCGTAATACGGCTGTTTCGTATTACGCTGTGAGACATTTTACTCTTAAAATTCTGCATTCATTATTTTTGTAAGTATTAGGCCGAAGGTTTTTTTTTGTTGGCGATTTAAAATTTTGTCTAAGCACGACCTCTTCCAACCTAACCTACCAATTCTGATTAAAAATTAAATCGACAACGACAGAAGGGTTGGTTATCGTCAGGCATTTGTAGGTAGGTGAGGTGTTCCACAAATCACGCAACTTTTGAATTAAAAACTAAATTAGTGACCTTTCTTATAACAGGCGATTTTAATATATCTGACGCACAATGGGTTGAAGCTGATTGTTCAAAGGTGAGCCTTGGTACTGCTAATACTTTACCTGTACAGTTGCTTGGTGAATTTTTATCTTATTCAGGCTTAGACCAATACAACAATTGCCGTAATATTAATCAACGTTTATTAGATCTTGTTTTCTGCAACAAAAATTGCACAGTAATAGCTAGTAATGACCTCTTAACACCTGAAGATTTGCACCATAAGGCCCTTCAAATTGAATTACACATAGTTTACACACGTCCCCTCAAACCGGCTCCTACCTTTGTATACCGTTACTATGACGCGAATTTTAACGAAATAAATACTAAATTACTTAAAATCAACTGGATTGAACTTTTTTCAGGCCGCCCAATGGAGGACTGTGTACTAATTTTCTATGACATATTAAATGACTTAATCGTCGAATTTGTTCCGAAAGTCCCTAAACGTACGTCTTGTTCTAAGCCTCCGTGGTATACTAGACCCCTTAGAAGACTATTAAATGAAAAAAAGAAATATCATAAGCTGTGGAAGACTTATGGTAATCCACTGGACCTAGATACTTATAAATTGTTAAAAAAGAGAATCTCTAAATTGGAACCTATATGTTACAGAAATTATATTAACCATACTGAAGCTAGAATCAACACTCACCCTAAATTCTTCTGGACATACATCAAATCAGTATTTGCTAAAAGTGGCCTTCCGCAGGTTATGCATTATAAAGGATTAACAGCCTCTAACGGTGTACACATTTGTGATTTATTTAATGAACATTTCCAATCCGTGTTTGAAACACCTAGCGATAGTTCTGTAGACCTAAATAATCTCACTCCCGTAAATAACACTGTTTTCGACATGGATACCATTTACATATCTAAAAATCTTGTCTTTAAATATCTTAACAGCATTAACATTAATAAAGGTTCTGGTCCTGATGGTATTCCTCCAGTCTTAATTAAAAACTGTTCTTCAGGCTTAACAGTACCTATCACTTTACTATTCGAAAAATCCATTAGGGAGGGGTGCGTACCAACTTTATGGAAACATGCACTAGTTACACCGATACCAAAAGGAGAGGTTAGCACCGAGATAGAAAATTATCGCCCAATATCGAAATTGTGTCAACTCGGTAAGATCCTTGAGAAAATAGTTAGTGATCAACTCTCTTCTGCAATGCGTCGTCATGTCATTCCAAACCAACATGGTTTTCTCAGGGGTCGGAGTGTTGACTCGAATCTTTTATCTTACACAGAATTCATATTAGATGCATTAGATAACAACTATCAAGTGGACGCAGTGTATACTGATTTTGCCAAGGCATTCGATAAGGTTGATCATGAGCGCTTACTTTTGAAACTCTGGCATTTTGGTATACACGGCGACCTGTTCCGCTGGATAAAATCTTATGTTGAGAATCGTTCACAGGCGGTGGCTGTGCAAGGACACACTTCTCATTATAGACCTATTACTTCCGGTGTACCGCAGGGTTCACATTTAGGCCCTTTGTTGTTCGTGCTGTATATTAATGATATCACAGACTGTATAAAAAATTCAAAAATGCTATTATACGCCGACGACACTAAAATATTCAGAAACATCAAAAATATGGACGACTGTACTGTCTTGCAGAATGACTTAAATAATTTTCAGGCCTTTTGTACCTCAAATAACTTATTTCTAAATACAGACAAATGCTTCATTATTAGTTTCGGTAGAAAGCGAACATCTATAAACTTTAAGTACACACTGTCAAATAAAGAACTGACGCGAGTAAACCAGATTCGTGACCTTGGCGTTATCATGGACTCAAAACTTACCTTCGTTCCTCACATAGACAACATAGTGGCTAAATCTTTTAAACAATTGGGATTTATATTGCGTGTAGGAAAACCCTTTAGTAGACTGTCAACTTACAAGGTATTATTTAACAGTTATGTACGTAGTAGATTAGAATTTGCTAGCGCTGTTTGGAATCCACATTATAAAATACACAGTGATAAAATAGAGAAAGTACAGAGAAAGTTTGTCAAGGCAATTGAGTATCGCACTGGACATAAATATATAGACTATCCCACTTCCTTGAAAATACAAAGTACTACTTTATTAAGTTCTCGTCGTGAACGGATTGATGTCTTGATCCTGTACAAAATTATTAATAACATCATCGATGCCCCTTCGTTAATATATACGCTTTCTTTTAGAGTACCCCGGCGTTGCGAGCGAGCTTGTAGAGAAAAAACCCTCTTTCATATCCCCCGTAGCCGTACTTCTTATGCAAAAAACGGTTTCATTAGAAGAGCGTGCAGGCTTTATGATGAAAAATTTCAGTCGTTGGATATTCTCCATGAGACATTTTGTAGCTTCAAACGATTATCTTTACAATGTATTCAACGACTGTAATTCAAAATCATAACTTTAAGTTTTCTGGCAATGTTTTTGTTTATACTATTAACTATTAACAATTACTATTAACATGCATCTCAACAACTCAATTTTTTTTTTTTTTTTTTTTTTTTAATGGTTTTAATGTTCAGGTTTAAATATTCTCATTAAGGAAACTGTAAGTCCATAATTTACTACTTTTTAATGTATCAATGTACCTATATGAGACTGTTTGTTTCTTAATAAATAAATAAAATAAAATAAAAATAAAAATAAAAGGAGAGTGTACACGAGCAGGAAAACTCGTGCAGTAGGCAATTGGATTATTTTACGGCATGATGTGTAATATTGATGTATTGATGATATTGATGAGACACCTACTTACTTAGTATGAAAAAAGGTAGGTGATTTTTTTTGTTCATATAAAATCTATTTTGCGGTATTAAATGTAAAATTGCGAAAGCGGGGCAAAAACTTTCTATGTACACTTTTAGAGAATGCAAATATTTTGGCATGTAGATCACATCGTGATATCAAAGAGCATTAATAGTCACTGTTTGACCAGCCTCATTTTCGAAGAAGTAATGGTCCAATAATGCCTTAAGCCCACAATATACGCACCGAACAGAGACCATTTTTGAAAATCATACGCCGGTTTTCTTTCTTTTCACAGTTGACGAAGAAGTGTTCCCACCAAATGTTGTAAGTAGGAAAGCTTCGGAGAGAGGTAGTTGCTGTCTTGTGCGTGTCTCAATTTCCATTAACCCTAACCTGTTAGCTATCATATGGTGTACTTTTTCTGGTGCCAAATTAGTACATTACGTACCTAGGGCGGTGAATTCGTGAATGGCCCAGATCGCAGGTGCCCATATATATGCGATCTGGGACTTTACGAATTACCGCCCGTGGTGAGTACACAATTTTACATCTTCACCTGGCCAGAATAAGAGTTTTACCGTACACGCAGCGTGCAGTAAAACTCCCATTATGGCCGGGTGTGACCAGGCCTTTAAATAGCGCTATTTTCGTATAGCGCTATCATTTATAACGTTATTATTCCTAAAACCGCTATACTCGAAACCGATATTTGACGCGCTGTATAGCGATATCCATTATAACGTTATAAATCTAAACCATTAATATAAAACCGATACTTTTTTAACCGATATAATAATGTAATAACGTTATAGGCTACCCCTTTCTCGCATTCAGTATAGCCTACTCGTGCAATGTAAGCGATGTTGTGATTAGGTAACGTAGGTTGTTTGTTAGAGTGCACGACGTCATAGTAAAATAGAGAATTTTTCGATTTGCTCGGCTTGTCGGCGCAGGTTGTAGCCTGATACGAATATCCTGACTAATAATTTTCAAATCAGATTGTCTTTAGCTACTCTGTGCCTCATTAATCGGAAATGCATCATCCCATAAAAAACATGCCATGTAAAAAAGAGGTCAAGTCTCGAAACTCTTCCACCGTAAAAAGTTGTGAGATATTTCGTAGAGCCAAGTCTCAGGCATTCTTTTATCTTTATTTGCTTGCTAAATAAAATTTTGTGACTTGGCAATCACACAATACTACATAGCTTTAGGTATGCAGAAATCCATTAATGCAGGAAAGTTGTGTGATTGCCAAGTTACAGAATTTTATTTAGCAAGCAAATAAAGATTAAAGAATGCCTAAGACTTGGCTCTACGAAATATCTCACAACTTTTTACGGTGGAAGAGTTTCGAGACTTGGCCTCTTTTTTACATGGAATGTTTTTGCTTGTTAAATAAAATTCTGCAACGTGGCAATCACACAACTTAACTGTATTTATAGATTTTTGCATACTTACCTAAAATTATGTAGTATTGTGTGATTGCCAAGTCACAAAATTTTATTTAGCAATAAATAAATATTAAGGGACAATCTTACACAAATCGACCTAGTCCCATAGTAAGCTCAGTAAGGCTTGTGTTATGGGTACTAGACGACGATATATATAATAGATATAAATACTTAAATACATAGAAAAGTTCCATGACTCAGAAACAAATATTCATGCTCATCACACAATTATTTGCCCTTACCGGGATTCGAACCCAGGACCTTCAGCTTCGTAGGCAGCGTCACTACCCACTAGGCTAACCGGTCGTCAAGCAAGCAAATAAAGATTAATAAGAATGCCTGAAACTTGGCTCTACGAAATATCTCACAACTTTTTACGGTGGAAGAGTTTCGAGACTTGGCCTCTTTTTTACATGGAGTGTTTTTTATGGAATCTCACTTTTTTTTTAAGGTTAATGTGTTATCCATACATACAACCTATGAATGCAGGCCCATTCTTGCTTTTGAATTTTCCCATTCACTGCAAATGTAACTTTGTAATCCTATATATTTGTATAGGATTACAAAGTAATGTATACAGTTGGTGTATCTAGAAAACTGGGTTGAAATAGCAATTTTTTATAGTTTTCCCTTTATGTGGCCATTAAACCCTAACTCTGTACCAAATTTCAGCTTTCTGAGTTTATGGGAAGTACTAGTTCTATTTTGATGATCATGAGTGAGTGTCATAAATGCGAAACTTTGCTTTCGCTTAACTTCGGAACTAAATGACCTACAGACTTGAAATTTTGGATTTTAAGTATGTGATTATAGCTTACTGGATGACGAAAATTTCTGCATTCTGGTCTTATCCAGAGGTTCTCAAATAGGGGCCTGAAAATGTGGCACACACTCTTTTTCTCTTTTCACACATTCTTTGGTTTCATAATCAGATTTTATTTAACTTGTCGTTTTCGGAATGGCTCTAAATCAAAAATAAAATAAAATGTCGGAAACTAAAAGTATATTTTAATTTTATTAAGATTAATGAACAAAAGCACATACCGACATACCTATGCATAATATTTTGCTCACGGCAACACCGTCGGTCGTAGGGCTTGTTTGTCTGTAGTCTGCGATTTAGTGCCGAGACAAACAATTAACATAAAAAATATTGACCCTCTTACATATTGTAATAGTGTATACCTAGGGGCTATTAAGATTGGCACTCTTTCTTTTTATTTATGAGCAAGTCCACGAATCTGTGGACAGTGTTGCGTTTCCTGCGTCCCATTTTTATTCCGCCGCATTTATCGTCGCAACCAACCAAATATTCACAATTCACAACCAATTTGCAAATGATCGAGGTAAACAGGCATTAATAAGATTTAGAAGCTAGAACAACATAACGGCAACGTCGCACGTCGCGCTACGGCCCACGTGGTGGCATGTTGGCATTGGCACAGAGCGGCAACGGCGCAGCCGTAGCGCGCGGCTCGCATTTTAAAACGATATTATAACGTTATTATATATCGTTCTGTTATTTATTCTGTTACGGTATTTATATCGTTATGGAGAATATTGATTTTGTTATAACGTAATTTTCGAACACTAACGGAATATACCGTTATAATTCCGGTTCATTTTATAACGTTTTAAAGGCCTGGGTGTGACGTAAAAAAAGTTAATTAAAAAGTTGCTTGATTTTTGGGACACCCATTGCATCGCTTTAGAAAGAAAGAAAGAAAGAAAAAAAAAACCGGCCAAGAGCGTGTCGGGCCACGCTCAGTGTAGGGTTCCGTAGTTTTTCGTCCAGAAATTATTTTGTATTTTTTTTCAAAAACTATTCAACCTATCAAGTTCAAAATAATGTTCCTAGGAAGTTTTTATAAAGTTCTACTTTTGAGATAGAGGGGGGGGGGGGGGCACTTTTTTTTTTACTTCTGGAGCGATTATATCTGAAAATATTAACATTATCAAAAAGGGATTTTAGCATACCCCTATTCGTTTTTAAATACCTATCCAACAATATATCACACGTTAGGGTTGAAATGAAAAAAAAAACACTCCCCACGTTACGTATAGGGGATGTACCCCATAAAATAAAATATAATCATTTCTTATTTTACCACTTTGTCGGCGTGATTGATATACATATTAGTACCAAATTTCAGCTTTCTAGTGCTAACCGTTACTGAGATTATCCGCGGACGGACGGACAGACAAAGCGAAACTATAAGGGTTCCTAGTCGACTACGGAACCCTCAAAAGAAATCCTCCAATCGCATAGACCTCTTGATCATACCTCCGAAAAATATTTCTTAAGAGCGCCAGTCGCGAACATGACAATTATGCAAAACACTTACCCGACAGAAGCTTAGTGGCGCGTGTGTTCCATCCCGTGAGGTTGGGGTAGAGCGAGGCGGGTTGCAGCGCAGCCAGCGCGTTCCCGCTGAGCTCCAGTGCCAGCGCCGGCACTTGCGCCAGCGCCGTCAGTGCCGGCAGCGCAGACACGCGCGTGCCGCGCATTCGCACGGCCAGCGCCCGCGCGCCTGAGAACGGCACCAGCGCTCGTGACGTCAGCACACGTACGCCTCCGCGCAGCTCCACTGCACGCAGCTTGCGCGCGTCCAGCCCCGTTAACTGTGAGTCCAGAACTTCCGCGCATACGTGCAGCATCAGTACTTGCAGTGGCGCGCTTGCCAACGCACCGCCAAGCGCTGAACGGCCCACGTCTACCTCTAACTCCCGCAACGACAGCAGCGGTCGCAGCGCGTGCCCAGGTGGCGTGCGTAGCCCATGCATACGAAGACGCAGCAGCCGCCCCAGCCCTTCTAAACCCTCGCCTGTCAACATCAGTGGGTTGTGCGCGACGTCGAGTACTGCTAGCCATGGCACTGCTGCCCACGCGGCGCTTTGTAGCACCGTTAACCGATTTTGTGATAGATTCAATGCCCGAAGCTCTGGAAGCGCGCGTACGTCCTCCTCCCGGCACGCGGCGATGGCGTTCTCACTGAGGTCGAGCTCGCGCAGCGATGACAGCGGTAGCGGTGGCACTGACCGCAGACTCGTGCCGGCCAGCGCCAGCCGTCGCAGGAGCGGTACTGGGTGGAACAGCTCGCGATAATTAGTGACTAAAGCGTTATGGGACAAATCCAATCGACGCAGCCGTCCCAGGCCAGCTAGCGCAGCGTCCGGAAGCACTCGTAAAGCCGTACGTGCAAGCCCTAGCTCACGCAGAAATCCAGCGCCAGCGAGTGCGGCCGCATCCAGCCGAGTCAACGCATTTCCACCAAGCTCGAGCCGGCGCAACGTGAATCCCACAGCTGCTACGGCAGCCGGTGGGCTGCTCAAGCGGTTGTCACGTAAATCGAGGGCTTCTAGCAGCGTACCCGCGAGCGCTCCAGGCGGTAATGCCCGTAGCTGGTTGCTGGCGAGGCGGAGAGCGCGCAAACGGCGCAGCACGCGGAACTGGTCTGGCTGCAAGGCCGTGAGTCTGTTGTGCGCCAGGTCGAGCTCTTCAAGCGAAGGTGCAGCGGCCAGCGCGCGTCCGCGCACCGCCTCTAGCATGTTCCCTCGCAGGCTGAGCACTGCCAACCGCGGTAATGACAGTGCCTCCAGTAACACTAACCGGTTGTACGCTAGCAGCAGACGCCGAAGACTCGCCGAAACACAGTCGAAAAATGCACTGGGAAGAGTCTCAAGCGCGTTGTAAGATAGATCAAGCACACTGATAGGAGCGTTGCCGCCACCAGTTAATACTGCTATCCGGTTGTGGCTCACGTTAACCGACAGATTGGGTTCTCCATCTGCGACGTCCATGAAAGCGTCAATAGCAAAACGCTCAAGGTAATTATACTGTAGCTCCAAAGCCTGCAATCGGGGCAGCGCTCGAAACGCACCCGCTGCCACGCACTCGATCACATTGCCTGCAAGACCCACAAATACTAGATTGTTGAGATGTGCAAAAGTTCGTTCCGTCACGTTCGACATGCGGTTGTAGGACAAATCCATACTCTGCAGTTCCGACAAAGTGGAGAGGAACTCTCCGTTTATCGAGCTGATGTGATTATAGGCAAGTCGTAGTTCCTTGAGCTTCATCGAAGCGTTGCCCCAGCCGTTGGAGTCGCTAGGGAACTCCTCGATCTTGTTAAAGTCGAGGTTGAGATGCTCGAGGAGCGGAAGCGCGCGTAGGTCGGCAGCCGTTACTCGGCGGATTTCGTTGTTGTCAAGCGCGAGCCAAGAGGCGACTGGTACGCGCGGGAGCGATCCGACCCCCAACGCACCCGACAATTCCAGCACGGATAACGCACGGAGCGGAAAAAACACTTCTGACGATAGAGAGAAGAACTCGTTGAAACTGAGCGCCAACTCTCGCAGAGGCAGCACGGGGAACGTGCCAGGCGCCAACGCGGCAAGCCGATTCCCACGCAAGCTTAGCGTATCCATCCCCGTCGCCCACGCGCCGAACGTGCCTGCAGATACGTGCGCGATGCGGTTGTAGCCCAGGTCCAGGTGCGCTAACGTTCCCGCCTCCAGCCCAACTAGCGCCTCGGGGAAGTCCATCAACTCGTTGCCGGCAAGCGACAGCGCATACAGACGCGGTGGCAACGCCAGCACCGCTCGCAGGCGGTTGTACGCCACTGACAACCGCTTTAGTCGAATTAGCTCCCGTACCGACACTGGCAGCGTGGTTAACTTATTGTGATCCATCTCCAGCTGCCGTAAATCACCCGCCAATGCTTGTAGCGTTGTCTCCGGTACCGCTGCTAGTCGGTTGTGCGATACCGACAACTTCTCCAGGCGTCCGCAGTCCATCACAAACGCCGGTAGTATTGTGAAGTCATTCAAATCCAGCAACAAATGTTTCAACTGAAATCGCACTCCCAGATCGATTTTAAAGTCATCGCTCAGGGTGTTATGGGTAAGATCAAGCGTATGTAAATGTACCTGCGACTGCAAATCAGACTCGAGTTCTTGCATTCGTTGTATCAAGTTGTCACGAAGCGCTAAATGCTGCAGGCGCGGCAACGTCGTCAGCGCTGGTGCTGTACGCAGTAGGTTGTCAGCGAGAGAGACGGACAGCAATGCGCGCGGCAACGCACCCACGTCCACTGCTCGGATCCGGTTCCCGTCTAGCTCCAGCTGCGTGAGCGCACGCAGCGACCGCAGTGCGCCTGCACGCAGCACCGTCAGACGGTTGTTGCTCAGCGACAGGCTGGTCAAAGACTCCGCTAGTCCACCCCACTCCGTCAGCTCTAGATCACTTATGAAGTTACTGAAACGAAAATGCATAACATAAAATTACTGACCTCAATTTAATTGTGCATTTCTAACTTCGGTTTTAAATCAGCCGTCAAACATCATAAGATTACCATACCCATTTTTTTCATAGCTATATGGATGGGTCGTTCAAGTCAGGAGTATGACTCACTTCTGCAAATTAAGCCAGTTGAGCACCTTCAAGTCGCGCAGCGCCTCGTGCGGCACCTCCGTGAGCTCGTTGTGGCCCAGGTCCAGCGAGGCCAGCGAGCCGCGCATCGACCTGTCGGACGTAATGTTGGAGCGGGTTTCTATTGTTTGCCATAAAATTTAAGATCCCTTTTTTTCAGTCCATAACGGAAAACGTTAATTTTTTCTAGTCATATCGTCGAAAGTCATAAAATTTAACAATATAAATTGGAGTTCCGATTTTTGCAGGTCATCATTATTGTTAGTCATATAATTGGTTAGCCATAACATTCAATGTCCCGGGTGTTATGCAATTACATAATGTTAAAGGCAATAATCTAGTTTATAATAATTGTTGTAAGGTCTTTTTTCGCAAGTCATAATGATTGGTAGTCATCTGATTAGTTAGTCATATCAATCAATGTCATGGCGGTGTCACACTTCATAATGTTAAAGCCTCTATAAACGCACTCCCAGAAAAGTAATAAAATAGGTACATACAATTTTAACTACCGAATGTTACTGAACGCGTTCTTCCAGACTGCTTTATAATTAATGTAACTTGGGCAAAAATAAAGAGGGTATGGAGTGATGCGATTGAAAGGTATGTATGCCGCTCACTGTTTTGTTTAGTGATCAGAATACATTAAAATTGATTGAAACATTGAATTGATTCATTGTTTTGTTTGAAACTGTTTTGTCTAAAATTAAAAATGGCCGAGATATTTGACCCGAGAGTTGGGAAAAATCTGTACTTGTAAAAATTTCGACGGATGTTGTGTCATTATCGGTTCTGGCGCTTCGCCGGCCGCTGCCGCGGCACGCTCACTTCGCTCGCTCGGCTCGCGCGCTTAGGGTCGCGGTCAGACATCGGATTCCGTGGGGCGAAACTTCTTGACAGCTAGGGACTTCCTATATCGATAAACCCATTTATCGATACTAGTTCTATATACTAGTGACCGCCCCCAACATTGTGTGTGTTTTTCGTAACTATTGTTCTGAAGACCAGTACGAAATTCATACATAGCGTCTAAAATAATCGGTAGGTTACACATAGATAAGGCTAGTACCGATTGCATTATAAAATAGTTGATACCCATTATCTTAACCTCTTCAGATAATGAAATAGAAGTACCTTACCTACTTAGACACTCACTATGAAACAATACTTGTCAATGTCATCAGACACTGTCATTCTCATTTGTAAACACGTGCTATTTATTACACATTTTATATTTATGAGTGAAAATAAATAATGCCTCTTCAAAAAATAGAAGACTTGCTTAAAAAGCATCCTGAAATAATTAAACGCGGGTCTAAGCTACGCTGTAGCCAATGTCAAGTGACCTTTCATCGCAAAAATTATTCTCTTGCTAGGCACTTGAAAACCGGAAGACATACAAGTATTCAAGAAGAAAAATATAAATTCTACAAAGAGCTTACTATGTTCATGGTGGCCTGCAATATATCGTGGTATCAATTAGAAAATCCAAATTTTTATGGTTTTATTCAAAATTGCATTTCTGGACGATATGGGAAGTTTTCAGTGCCTTCGGAATCTACTATCAGAAAAAAATATCTTTCTCCAATTTATAATGAAACGTATCAACAAATTAGGAACGAAATTGGAAACAATTACATCTACGTGTCGGTAGATGAAACTACAAATTCTAACGGTGACCAAATTGCAAATGTTGTCATTGGCAAACTTTCTCACAGCACACCAAGTCGGCCGTATGTTATTAAATGTTTACAGCAGACAAATAATGAAACTATTGCAAATTTGATTATAACGTCCCTATCAAATTTTTGGTGCTGTGATTCAAATAGCGATAATTTCAAAAAAGTGCTATTGTTGGTGACTGACGCAGCACCTTATATGATAAAAATGGGTAAGAAACTGGATTCAGTTTTTCAAAATATGACTCACGTAACATGTGCAGCTCACGGATTAAATAGGGTTGCTGAGAAAGTTAGATATCTGTTTCCAAATGTTAATAACTTGATATCATCCGTCAAATAAGTATTTTTGAAGTGTCCCAAGAGAATCAATGTATTTAAAAATATGTTACCAAATGTACCTCTACCGCCGCAACCAACCATTATAAGATGGGGCACATGGTTGCAAGCAGCAAACTATTACGCTAAATATTTTGAAGATATAAGACGAGTTCTGCATACATTTTCTGCATCAGATGGGAAAGCAGTTAAAATGGCCAAGGCTGCACTAAATAAATCTTCTCTTCAGGGTGAACTTAAATTTATTGCCGACAATCTAAATATCATTCAAGAGTCGATAAAGAAATTACAAGCAACAAATTTGTCTCTAGACTTTGGTGTGCGAATAGTGAAGAAGGTACAGTCTGCATTATCTAAAATATTTTTGGACAAAAAGGGAAAAATCGTATACGATAAATTTAAAAACGTTTTTTACAAAAACTCCGGGTACAACACAATGGAAAATATCAATTTGTTATTAAAAGGTGAAGAAGTTACATTACAACCGATAAATAAACGAAATACCATTGATCACTTTATGAAATTTTGCTATGCTCCTATAACCTCCACAGAAATTGAAAAGTCTTTTAGCCACCTGAAATGGATTTTTCAGCCAAGACGGAGACGCTTAACGCCCGAAAATATGGAAAAAATTCTGGTAGTTTACTTTAACAACAATAGATGGGACAGTCATGAAGAAATAAATTGTGACGAGTAAACTTTTAAAAACGTTTTAAAAAAAGAAGAGGAAAATTTAGTTCTTATTTTATTATACTGGGTGGAACAGATCGATGGACTTTTAAGCAAATGGGATATAGATCAGGTTTAGTGCTTTACTTCTCACCTAGTAACCATATTAATATTTCTAACGGTTACCGAGATACAACTTGTTAAACTTTGGTGAAAAAAACTGTATGTTTCAACCCTATCCAGCAGATTCAATGAAGTCAGCAAGATTCTTGTGACTTGTGACATGTGTCAATTTCAAATGAAAATAATAACTATGTATAGTATTAGAGTTGTCACTAAGATAAAATATTTCGATTTTTATGTTTTTTTTTTCTTTTAAATCCAGCTTAACATTTATAATAGATCGTTTGTACGTCACTTATATAACACTGTCCTTTCAGCTTAGTCCAAGGAAATGTTCCTCCCTGTATAATACTCTTTTAATAAAAAAATATTTTATAAGCAAACCTTTGTGTGATCACTAGTATTTAGAACTAGTATCGATAAATGGGTTTATCGATATAGGAAGTCCCTAGCTGTCAAGAAGTTTCGCCCCACGGAATCCGATGTCTGGTCGCGGTACACCTAACACTCCTCCTCGCTTCGCTCGTCGTCGTACCTAAACCGACCTGCCTTAGAGGTCCAATATCTTGCCTATTTTTCATTTCAGAGAAAAAAGTTTCTAACAAAACATGCTTATTTACACGTATTATTTACGAAACAGTCATAAACCCACCGCACACTAGAACCTAATAGTACCCCTTTCAAATGTATGTCTGGAAATGTTTCTGAGTAAGTATCTATTTGACTTTGGATGTTATAGCTTTGGTCTCTTAGACGTAATTCACTTTAGGCATTAAAACGATATGAATAACAACCATTAGTACGTTGAAATATATGCCTTGGAATATTTATGAATACTTATCGATAGACCTTTGATCGTTATGGACATCAATTTTCTGACTTTTGTGATTATAATACTTAATATTATAGGTCATTACTGTTAGAACTATAAAGCGTTATACTTAACAAAAATTATGTCTATTGATGTTTATGTCTATAAATTATGTATGGCATCGACCTGTAATATGACCATCGAGGTAATGTTGGAACACCTCACATAGCCGAGCCGTGCATAAATACTGTGTATGTATGTGTGTGAAAGAACTGAGGGGCTACCGCGAAGTGAAAACGAACTTCGTTCGAGTATCTCCCTCTCTGTCGCTCGAACCAGCAAGTGCGACAGAGATGGAGGTTGACGAACGAAGTTCGTTTTCGTTTCGCGGTAGCCCCTCTGGACACAGTCATGTTCAATGTAGCAGTAATGATAATTATGGACATGTCCGTCGACCCAAAACTATGAGATGTAGGTATGTCCTAAAATCTGGAGTTAGCAAAATAATAGTAGGTATGTGAAGGACATGTCTCTTGACGCCCGCGCATGTCTGTCGACGTAATTTCAATGTAGCTAATTTAGCCCATTTCAAATCCGCTGTTGAGTCAGTGGACTGGAACACCGTTATAAAATAATCGAATCACGACTGTAACGCGTTAGCAGAGGCACTTATTCGAACTTTAGTAAGCAAAATTGATATTTCTTTCCCATTAAAAAACACAACCTATACCGTCTCATACAAATAATTGGATAGACGAAGAGATCTTAAATTTTAAATATCTGTTATTCGATACTGTCCGTTTAAAACAGAGCTTTCCAAGTAACTCTGACATATCCGAGTTCTGCAAGTATTCCGACCAGAGTCGTTATGACCCTAATAAGTCAAAACGAATGTGCTTGTGTGTCGCGGAGTTAGGACGGCGTGATCGTATTGACTTCACGGATCGAATAAAAAACTCCAGCGGGGCACCGTATCCTACCAAAAAACTCCAGCGGGACACCGTATCCTACCAAAACAGACCTAGTTAGTAAACGTATTTAATTCGGAATTTATAGATGCGGCAAGCAAGTGCGGCGCCCGGGCGGCAAACCGGCCGCTCGCCTGCGCTGCGCTCGCGGCCGGATCGGGAGCGAGCGACTCACGCACGGGACAGAGATGTGGGCGCGCGCGGCCGACTCTCAGCGCGCATTCGTAATGCAAAAGCGAGCACTACGCGCAATGGTTAGGTGCACCCAGTCTCTCAACAATCTTGACACTTCCGAGCGAGCTCGTGTATAAGGTGTACGTATTCACTTACACGAATGCATATATTCCAACGCCAGGGTATAAATTAAACCCATGCCCTTCGTAGTAATATGGCTACCTACCGCCTTATCACTCCTAAGCACAAACTGGCAAAGTCTGCAAGATCAGCCTACATGTAATGGGTCCATCCATCTATAATAGACTGCCTGCATTGCAACGTCAGAAACGCAACTCCCACCGCCGCATTTAAGCAGAAGCTACGCAAGTGGCTATATACTAGATTTAACTCTGTACAGTGTCGAGGAGTTTCTTAAACTACCTTACACATAACTAATGATCTAATATTATTATTGTTATTACTGTTTACATTAACCATTTGACTTGTAACTATGTTGTTATCAATATGTTATTGTGTTTGTATATGTGGTACCGACGCGAGCGCGGCGGGATGCAGCGCGTCGAGCCGGCACGCGACGAGCACGAGCGTGCTGAGCGCGCGCGCGTCCAGCGCCGCCTCTTCGAGCGCGCCCAGCCGCGCGCCCCACACCGACACGTGCCGCACGTCCGCCTCTGCCGACACACCACCCTCAATCAACACACAGCAGAGTCATAGTCATAGAGACATTTGCTAATAATATGTTTATTTGGAAAGTTTTTTCTATCCTCGATAGTTGCTAAGAACTTGGCTAAGACCACTCGAGCTTTGGCCTGGACGTGTGGGTAGGCTACCTGTGGCAGGGAACCGATGGAACTGTACAGCGTCACACGTGAAGCGGTCGTCGGCGCACAGGCAGAGCGGTGCGGCGGCGCAGGGCGCGTGCGCGGCGCGACGCGGTGCCACGAGCGCCAGCGCGAGCAGCAGCCGCGCCGGCGCCGCCATGCGCGCCGCGCGCGCTCAGCGTGCACCGCCCGCCACCGCGTCCTGGCGACCACACCCTCTATTACACCCACGATACACCACAACACACACAACCACACTCTGTTTACAAATCAAAGCAAGCTCTTATCAACCCGGCACCGTAACAGCTTTGCCGCGTGCCTCGTCCCCCCACCGTCAACCAACGCACAACGTGACGGAGTCGTACCATATCCGGCGGGCGTGTAGTAGAGGAGGCACAGCAGCGCTACAACGAAAATCGAAGTTCCTATATCTTTGTCTATGTCGCTCGAGTACCATAAACCATAAGTGCGATAGAGACGGAGATCAGTATACGAACTTCGAGATTCGATTCGCGGGTCGGGCGCGGCGCGGGTCAGGCGCGGCGCGGTCGGTAGCAACCTCTCTCACTACCAATGCATTTAATATCTCTTTCACTATCCCTATCACACAGTGGCGCGGGCGCCGCGCACGACCCGCGTTCGGTGTGTGTAGGCCTTAAGTCATAGATGAGCCCGTTGTCCCTGCGTCGCTGGCGAGCCGCAAGCGGGTGTCTACCGCCGCTACCGCGTGATGTCAGTAGGGCAACAACGATAGCTTGCCGGGAGATGCCGCGTGATGTCATTACAGTGCCGATACCCAAGTGTGCGTTTCATACAAAAATATTAAGCAGTTCGGGTTGACGCGGTGCCGATCGGTCACCGAGTTGATATTAACACATTGTCAATAAATATTTATATTACAAAGGCGACTTCGTCTGCGTTCACCCGAGATATAAACTATCCTGCATACTATGCTAACTTATACTCTATATTGACTTATGGTGTCATATACTGGGGAAACTCGACAGACGTACATTCTACTTTTGTTTTGCAGAAAAGGTGCTTGAGGATTATCTTTCGCATGAACAACAAACAATCACTTCGAAATGTTTTTAAAGAGCAAGGCTTTCTAACATTAACTAGCATTTATATTTACGAGCTCTGTAACTTTGTAAAAAGTAACAAAGATTACTTCACGACACTAGGCTTCGCAACGCGATAACCTACGCACTCAATATAGGTACAATTTAACATTGCCTTTGGTAAAAAATAAAACTTATGGCAAAAGCTCATTTATTAATTGGCTTTTTGTATTTTATCTATATAGTCAATATGTTTCTGTAGCTGTTGGTTCTCCAAATAAATAAATAAATAAATAAATAAATTAGTGCAATTCGAGTATTTAATCAGCTTCCTAATGAATTAAAAATGTTGGATGACACAAAATTTAAACGTAATTTAAAAACTTGGTTAAGCAAGAAAGGTTTCTATTCATTGAAAGATTTTTTTGAAATTTCGTCTTAAAATAAATGTACCTTTATTAGTTATGTTTTCCTTACTTTTAAGCAAATATTGTACACCCGAAATGGGTAACCGTTGGGGCCTAATACTTGTAATATTTAATACCATCTATGTAACACGGTTAAACAATATTTTTTTTCTATTCTATTCCTATATTTTAATCCAGGCTATAAACTATATTCGTGCACAATTTCATCTAAATCGGTAGAGCTGTTTAAGCTTAATTGAATAACAAACATCCAAACTTTCGCATTTAATAATATTTACTAGCTTCCGCCCGCGACTTCGTCTGCGTGGACCCGGGATAAAATCTATCCTATATTTTAATCCACGCTACAAACTATATGCGTGCCAAATTTCATTCAAATCGGTTAAGCCGTTTAAGCGTGATTTAGTAACAAACATCTAAACATCCTTACTTTCGCATTTATAATATTAATTAGTAGGATCTATCGGTAGGGTGGTGGAACCAAAAGATGAACGCCACCCAATAGATGAACGTATTGTCGAAAAATTAAATTAAAAATCACTACACACTTTACGCACTCGCCCTGTGCCCAGAAGATGAACGAATAAAATTAGTTCGTTCATCTTTTGACTTCGATTCCATGAGTGAACGCTCTGTTGATTTTAGTTCGTTAATTCCTTTACTTTCCGGCTCGTACCAATGAGTTTTTCGGAACTTATGTACGGAATATTTACCGTTAGCTTTCAGGTGAAGGAGGAGCTTAGGAGGAGCTTAGCTTTCATCGTGAGGAAACCGGCTAATCCCACTAAGGTCTAGTTTTCCCTCTGGGTTGGAAGGTCAGATGGCAGTCGCTTTCGTAAAACTAGTGCCTATGCCAAACCTTGGGATTAGGTGTCAAAGCGGACCCCGGGCTCCTATAGGGGCATTACCGGGAATAACGCTAGGAGGATGATGAATTCCTTTGCTAATATAGATGCCCAAAGGGAATGCAAACCGGGTAACCGGTTAACCAAAAAACCGGTTAACCGGACCTTTTTGCGCTCGGTTAATTACCGGTTTTGGACACTACTAACCGGTTATTAACCGAAACGAGTAATATTTATAAAATGCCTGAAATTGTGAGTCAAGATCGTTATTTAGCAAAAATAATATCCAATAAAACATGTAAGTATTATACAGAGTGTTTTTTTTAAATGGGACAGTATGGGGAAATCCGAATCTAAAGGAGATAGAGGAAAAGTGTCCAAGGAGACATTAGGTGTTTTTTTATGTAAACAAATTTGGCTCATTAAAATTTTTGGTCAAGCGTGAGTTGTTCTTAAAAAATTATAAAGTTGGTCAATTTTTTTTTTGACGCGGGTCGGCTCTGTTTCATGTAAGGATTATTTCATTGTATGGAAAGAAAAAAATCTGAACAGCAGAAGTTGGTCAAATTTAATGAACACTAATCTTCATACAATTGCAGTATTCACCTTTTAATATTGTTACAAGTGCCTAGGCGTGTAAAAAAATATTTAAAATTATTCCATTTTTAAATTTCGATAATCGATAAGAGCTCCAGATGATTCAAGAGAAGAACATTTTTTTAAGGAACTTTGGTAAGATAATCTACCAACAAGATGGTGCACCAGCCCACAACAGTAGGGCAAGTAAACTGTGTTTGGACGAGCAGTTTCCAAACCGTTGGATGGGTACGAGTACATATGGGCCGATAAAGTGGCCCCCACGATCGCCCGACTTAACGCCATTAGATTTTTTCTTATGGGGTTACCTTAAGGGTCGAATTTATGAATCCCGATACAACTCCGTACAAGAATTAAAAGATGCTGTTTACAACACTTTAAACACAATTCACCATAAGTCTCTGTTAAATGCAACTAGAAGTGTCTTGAAGCGTGCTCGTACCTGCATAAGACAAGACGGCGGCCACATCGAACATTTACTCAAGTAATAAACCAACTGTATGAAGATTAGTTTTCATTAAATTTGACCAACTTCTGCTGTTCAGATTTTTTTCTTTCCATACAATGAAATAATCCTTACATGAAACAGAGCCGACCCGCGTCAAAAAAAAAATTGACCTACTTTATAATTTTTTAAGAACAACTCACGCTTGACCAAAAATTTTAACGAGCCAAATTTGTTTACATCAAAAAACACCTAATGTCTCCTTGGACACTTTTCCTCTATCTCCTTTAGATTCGGATTTCCCCATACTGTCCCATTTAAAAAAAACACTGTATGGTTGGGTTGGTAAGTCATTATAGTTGTATTATTTTAATTGACACTCATTGATTTTAGTAAGACAATAATAAATAAAAAATAAAAAAACAAAGAGAGTGTATGAGGGAAATGTCGATAGAAAGTTGGAAGGGGACGACCTCTACGAACTTTTTTTGATCTAATCGGAGAAAACCTAAAGAAAGGTCAGGTCAAGAGTATTCAATCGACGGCGGCCTGGGGCCTATTTAATAAACGCGACAATGACAGGTGACAGGCGACAGGTGACAATCCGACAATTTGACAATATTTCGTTTAATAAAAATTATCAATGACAAATATGTCACGGTGGAAGAACTACTAATATGTCGACTTGTCGTGACAATTTGACATATTTCTGTTTAATAAATAATTTCCCTTGACAGGCGACAGGTGACAATTTGTCCGGAAAAACTTGTAAAATTTGTTTTATTAAACACTAAATTGTCATGACTGGTAGACATATTTGTCAATTTATCAGAGATTTTCGACAGGCTCTTCATCTTATGTCACCGCTATTCGGCAGTTGAATTAGTACGATTAGTTTAAAAAAAAGCGGCCAAGTGCGTGTCGGACCACGCACAACGAGGGTTCCGTGCCTATTAAAAAGGTCGTATCGTTACTGAAATCTTATGGCACTTACGTCCTTTTCTTTAAGGAAGGCAGTTTTTTAGAAATATATCAAAAACCTTTGAACCGATCTTGTTCAAAACAATTTTCGCTGAGAGAATTTAATAAGCCCTATGAGCATGATTTTTTTCATACTTTTAAAATACACGGTTCAAAAATTAGAGGGACACAATTTTAGTGACTTTCGAGGAGATTATCTCCGACTCTATTCACTTATTCAAAAAAAATGCTGAGAAACCTTATTTTTATTTTGAAAGGCCTATCGATTGATGTGCCACGCGTGGGCTTGCAAAGAAAAAAAAAATGTTGACTTTCAGTTTTATGTATGGAGTGCACCCCTAAAAAAAAATTTTTTTATTAATTTAGTTACAAAACTATGTAGCGGTTAACAAAATACACCTATCCTGAAAATTTTATTCAAATACACCTTATAGTTTTCGAGTAAAATGCCTGTCACATACGGACGGACAGATAGACAGACATGACGAATCTATAAGGGTTCCGTTTTTTGCCATTTGGCTACGGAACCCTAAAAATGGTGTTAACGTCGTCAACCGATAACAGTAGTAGTGAAGATGAATATTTGGCGCAAATTGTATGACGACGACGTCGCATATTTAAACCAAGAATAAACTTTACTTTCAATGTAAGTGATGGAATATTCATGGAACGGTTTCTCAGAGTATCGAAAACTACCGTTGAATACTCCCAATCCCTTCAATTGTTCTGTGATGCTCTTCCATTTATTAATTTTAATTTCACGTGTTAAAGTATCACTAAATCTGCCACATAAAACCTCTCTGTTTTCATAAATGAGCCCTAAAATTGTTAACTTGACGTCCATTTCAAATAGCAACCAAGTTGAAATAAAAAAAAGTTAATTTGTGGTAGGAACTTTTTTTGATATTACCCTCATGTTGTCTCATATGCATGCCTCGATGTTGTGTTATGACAAATATGTCGGAATTAGTGACAAATTTGTCATTGTCATTACAAATATGTCATATGATATTTTCTTAGATACTTGACAGGTAAAACCTGACAATTGTCGTTTTTATTAAACAGTTTTTTAGCCCGACAATTTTGTCAGTATTTACCTGTCGCATTTGGAATTAATTGTCATCTTTATTAAACGCCACTTGTCGCGACATTTCGACTAATTTGTCATAAAGTGACAAATAAGTCGAATTGTCGCGTTTATTAAATAGGCCCCAGGTGAAAAAACGGAGATTAGCTGTTGCAGGCCGTCAAGGGATTCTGCTACGAAACACAAGTCATCAGCATACATGATATCAGTAATCAGTGGATACGAGACCTTGGTGCGAGCCTTAAGTCGAGCCAGGTAGTAAAAGGTGGATAAATTTCGATATTTGGGGAGCACTGTAACATCCAAGTGTGACCTGGATGCCGAGATCAATAGCAGGGGTCATTGCTGCAGCTGCGACATTCGGCAAGCTGCGTTCCAAGGTCTGCGCACATGACCTTAAGTTGGCCACTAAAATTTCAGTGTACATGGCAATTGTGCTGCTAAACCTCCTATACTCCTCTGAGACGTGGTGTGTGTACCGCCACCACATACGCAATCTGGATCGTTTCCACCTCAAATGCCTGCCATCCATCATGAAGATTAGATCGTCCGACAGAGTGCGAAACACCGAAGTCCTGCAACGAGCCCATGTTGGTGGCATTGAGGCCTATCTAATGCGACGGCAGCTTAGGTGGTGCGGTCACGTGTCTCGAATGGCGGAGGTGAGAGTGGCGAAACGCATCTTCTACTCTGAAATGGAGGAGGGCAAGTGAAAGCAAGGCGGACAACTCCTCCGGTACAAGGATGTTCAAAAGCGACATATGAAGAGATGAGCCCTCTTAATTGGAGTGTTTGGCAGCACAGCGGTCAGAATGGTGCAGGATGGTGAACAGTTCGCGAGTTCAAGGATCAGCGCAAAGTTGAACTTGATAATAAACGCGACCAGTTAAAGGCCCGCCCCCCTGCTGTCATGGCATACAACTACCAGAACGGCGTACTTACGTGCCCGCAATGTGCACGGAAATTCGCCGCCAGCGGTAGGACAGATCATCATCCTAATTAAATCGACGAGCATAAATGAAGAATGAGAGAGAATGTAAGAAGTATATCGATATAAATCCATGATATCTGTCTAACGATACTGTTGAATAATATGCCTCTGGAAGTTTTAGACAATTTTGGCAGCCTTGGGCTCACAGTGTCAAACAACATCTCACTTGGCGTAGAGATCAACTTCCGCATTGGCAAAGCATCCACGATCGGAAAGCTCAGTACAAGGGTATGGGATAACACCTGACTGTAAATACGAAGATCATCGTGTACCAGACATGCATCTTGTACGGTGCTGAAACTTGGACATCTTATACAAAACAGGAGCGGATATTGAGCAACTTCCACATGCGATGTCTTCGTGCGGCGTATTCTAGAGATCTCATGGAAGAATCGTGTTACGAATGAAAGGGTGCTTCGCGCGTTTCCCCAGCATTATTGCTATCTTGAAGCAAATGCCTCTTCACTGGCTGGGGCACGTGCAAAGGAGTGAGCCCTTTCCTTTGCCATGCATAACTCTCCTTAACGAAATAGCCCATCCTAAACGACCAGTAGGGCCGACCAATGCTTCGATTTAAGGATAGAGCATAACGAGACATGTTGACCTTTAAGATCGATCCAACCAAATGGGAACAGGAATCTGAGGACCGTGACCACTGGAGGAAGACCCTGGGTGAAGGTATGGTTGCGCATGGTGCAGCTTGGTTCGATCTTCTGTTGTTCCCGTGAGAACCTAGCCCTTCATCACCGTTCACAAAATTTACTTGTCAAATATGCGGTTGTAGCTGTCGCTCCCGAATTGGCCTTGCGAGTCATGTGTGTAAGTGCCGCACCACCACGACATAGACTGCTTAAATCATTTTATCATAGATAAACAAGGCCAATGATGATGATGATGATGTATAAAAAGTATTCAAAAAAATGTTAGTTATTTATTCAACTACACCTCGCCTACTACTTAAAACCGGAACTAATACTCTTACAGCGAAATTATCCTCCAATACCTTTTTTTTAAACTATTAGTAAAAACCGGTAAAAAACTGGTTAACCGGTTTTTGACTGTGCCGCTTCGGTTAATAACCGGTTTTGAAAATTTACCGGTTTTTGTATTCCCTTCCCAATACATGAACGAACAAGATTTATTCGTTCAAGTTTTAGTCAGGGGTTAGTACAATGAACACTCTTAATAACAAAGACACATAACATTTGGCAACTTTGCCCGGCATTTATAAGCTTAATTATATACGTACTTAGTGGACAAATTTACAATATGGGCAAAGTTGGACGGCTGCATGGTCATTCGTTTTCTTCGTTCAACTTCAACTATTGGAGCCAAAACGTTTACTTATTGGTCACAGCGTTCAACTTCTGGGCAAACAGGCATACTTTAACATAAAACATTTTAAAAAAATAGTGTATTGTAGGAGGGGTTAAAATAGTCAAATCTAATCTCGACTATATACCTAATCGGATAAAAAAATCTAGTATGTACAAACAAACTAGGTTTCAACTCCCAAAAAAAATCCCAAAGTTGGGATAGTCGCTTTAAACTTTCTTTTTTTGGTTCCACCACCTTACTTATATATATATATATACTTACTTATATATATATATATATATAAGCTTATTACCACCTTAGTGGTGGAACCAAAAAAAGTATATATATATATATATATATCTACACTAATATTATAAAGAGGAAAGATTTGATTGTTTGTTTGTTTCCGAAACTACAGAACCGATTTGAATTTTTTTTTACTATTAGAAGCCGACATTATCCCTGATGAACATGCTGGCTTATGCTTCATTTCTATGGGAAAACGGGTAATCCGTGCGAAGCCGGGCCGGGCTGCTAGTATAAAATAAAAGAAGACTTCCTGACTGATTCATCAACGCACAGCCGAAACTACTGGGATTAGAAACTTGAAATTTACACCAGAAATTCCTTTTATGACGTAACACGTCACGTATGGGTTAGCATGGGATTTTTTGAAATTCCACCCCTAAGGGGGTTTAATAGGGGGTTCGAAGTTTGTATAGAGAGCAAGACATTTTTAAAGTAAGAGATTTGTAACATCGGTTTTAGACTGTTTGTTTAATAACTAGAAAACTGATTTCAGTGTTTTTTGAAATTAATCCCTTAAGGGGTCTGTATATTTCTTCTTAACAGTGGTCTTCTTTTTCAGAAATACTGGTAGAATTTTGACTTGTAAAAGTGCCATTACGGCCTATTTGCAGAATAAAATTCATTTATTTTTCACATATTTAAGGTAAGAGATTTGTAACTTCGGTTTTAGACTGTTTCTTTGATGACTAGAAAAAAATATTGGGTGTTACAAGAGATTCATCCCATAAAAGGAGTTGGAAATTTATACGGGGAACAAGACAACATTAAAATAAGGGAACTGTAACTTCGTTCAAGGACTAGAAAACAAATTACTGCGTTTTTTGTATTCTTCCTCTAAGGTTGGAGGTTAAAAGGGGTTGAAAGTATGGGGAACAAGTACTTTTTGAAGTAAGGGAAGTCAGACATATATACTATTTGATAAGCCATTAATTCAGAATACATAATCCTACTCCTAGCAGAAAAGTAGGTTAGGTTAAGTTAGAACTGCGACCCTTACAGAACCGAACAGCTACCTACCAAAAAAGTAGGTTAGGTTAGAACTGCGATGCTCAAAAACCGAAAAGAAGGTAATGTTAGATTAAAACTGCGGATCATTTTGTTAATTTAAGAAGTTAATTTTGGCTAATCAAAATAATTTATTCTCTAACACCGTTAAATGGGGACTGGGGATGGAGATGGAAAGTTACTACGTCTTTTGGCATATGATAATTTTACTTTCAAAACTATACAGGCAACCCGGACTAACGTAATTAAAACTACTAAACGGATTTAGGCAAAAAAAATCAGTAGGTAATGTAGCTGAGTGGACATAAAAAAAATCCTTTAATACATTATGAAAAACAAACATTTTAAGTAGTTAGAAACGTGTGATAATACTTAAACTATGTATATTTTTAAAAACAGACATTTCAATTTAGGTTTACTTATTTAAACCTTTTACGCCTAAACAGAACGGAATTAAGTACATGAACATTGGCATAGAGATAATTTGAGACCCTTGGAAGGATTAAGGATAGTTTTCATCTCGAAAATCATCCCTTAAGATGGTAGAAATTTGTTTGGGACAGCGGTAATTAAGGTTACGCCTAAAATAAATTAATAGCAATATTTTTTCTTAAGTTTTACGCGGACGAAGTCACGGGGAACAGCTTGTTACATATATAAAATTGAACCGTTACTTAACTATTGACAGACAACACAAAGCTTAAACGGCAGAAGCTGGAACAGATATTCTTCATGAGACGCAAAGGCACACTAAGGAAGGATTTTTCGGAATTCAACCCCTGGGTGAAATTGGGGAGGAAACGTTGTAGGGTTATTCTCAAAACAGTGGCACCGCTACCTGCCATCAAGTTTATGTTTGAACTTTTTTTTTATAGTGCGACATTTTTACGACTGAAAATTCGTTTCGTGTTAAATAAAATGTATATACTATCTATGTACCTTATAGATTCAAGTACCATATTTAATTTCGATATATTATCAATATTTTAAATTATAGCTTGTTATAATGATATTAGTCTTTTGTTTCGAGTTATTTGCCTTTGAAGTTTATCCACCGCAATTTAAGTAGGTATGTCGCTTATCTGTCATACGTCAAACGCGATCGCTGTGTGAGTACTACTTCATCTCGCGTGCCCCACCCGGCATGAATCGAGACCTCCAGTCACCAGCTAACACATGTTAGAGTAACACGTCTTTATTTTTCCCCTTGCAAAAATTACGAACATAAACATTACGCGAGCGGGAGTTTGTACTTAATGGGTAAGTAATCGCTATTCTGTCATCCAAATTTTGGTTGCTATGTGAACTACATTATGCAACGACATTAAGTTATAGGACAATACAAAAACGAAATACTTTGTTTGTAATTTTGATATAACTGTCATTTTGTCCATCACCTGCATGTGGATCACCTGTCAAATGAAAACAGGAGAATGACACTTGACTTTTGACACAGGAGAACGACAGGTGAAGGATCATTATTTGAAAACACATTGTAAACCATACATTTTCATCTCCCTGATATATTTTAGGTAAAATATACTAGAAGGAGAGACATTTTTATTTGGGAACAAATATAATGACCACCAGAAAATACTTTGATAACCTCAAGCTTTCTTACCAAAAAAATGTACTGAACACCAAAAAAAGAATTCTACCATTACAATGGTACTACCTGTTTTAGTAACGACTGCAGAATTAAATTGTATTCAAAGATCAAATTTAGTAAATGATTACCAAATTTAGTAACTGAGCACCTAATCTTAGCGAACAAATTAATACAATATTTCTACCTAAATAACCCACTATGATTGCTATAAAATGTATTTAAAAACCAAATTTAGTAAATGATTACCAAATTTAGTAACTGAGCACCTAATCTTAGCGAAGAAATTATTACATCTACCTCAATAAGTCACTATGATTGCCATAAAATGTATGCATATTACCAAATAAAGTAGTACTTGCCGCTCAACTGCAACAAATAGCTACCAAAACCCGAATCAGCGTACCCCACTTCCACGTGGTCTTGTCTGTCTTACCCCTAGAGTGTATATAAAAGCCCGCGGAGACAGAAGCTTGCGAAGGAGGTCCTGAGCTGAGCGGGTGCACGAGGCCGAAGCGAAGCGAGTGGGGGGAGGTGGCGAGCGAAGCGAGCCGGCGACCTCCCGAGCGGAGCGTAGGTCGAGTGCGCACGTGAAACGAAGGGCCGACGAAGCAAGTTTCTGGCGGGAGCCCGGGCGGAGGGCGGGAGACTGAGTTAGTTTTGGGTTAGCAATGATTAGTTGGGAGACATTTTCTTTAATAGGATAGTAAGATGTTATAATTTGGTTATCAATTAACATAAAAATGGTGATTAAATCTTGGCCCTCATTAACTATTTTTGGGTTAGCAATGATTAGTTGGGACACATTTTCTTTAATAGGATAGTAAGATGTTATAATTTGGGTAATTATTTCACATTAAAATGGTGGTAACATTTTGGTGATCATTTACTATTTATGTGTTAGCAATGATTAATTAGGAGACATTTTCTTTAAATAGGATAGTAAGATGTTATTATTTAGGTTATCATTTCACATTAAAATGGTGAAAAAAATTAGGTGCTCAGTTACTATTTTTGGTCGTCAAAAGTATTTTTTTTGTGTTCATATTTTACTATATCTGGTGATCAGTTAAACATATGCCTTTTTATTTTAGGCAACCTTTCATGAAAAAAATGCAGTTTTACATACATTTCTATAACGGTTTCTGCACGCATGAGCTTAAAATTATTTTTACTGTCTGATCTATAAATAACAGCAAACTATCATCATCACTACATGAATGGAATATACAACGAGTTCCTGCTTAAACTGGGCCCCAACTCAGTAAAATGGCTCACTGTGTTCTTCTCTGTCATTCTCTACTCGAACAAGCGTCCCGGGTTATTTAAAGTGTCAAAGGTATCGCGCTTTTGAAGCCAGGGAAAAGAGAGGAAGAAGCTTCCTGTCACCGCCCAATTGCGCTGCTTAGCAATTGCTACAAACTACTAGAAAGTCTAATATACAAAAGGATAGCGCTGCTCATAGATCGAGTGGTACCAGAGGAACAGGCAGGTTTCAGAACCGGGCGGAGCTGAACGGACCAGGTCCTAGCTCTGACCACGCACATTGAAAACGGCTTCCAAAAAGGACTAAAGTCCGGTGCGGTGCTTGTGGACATCACCGCAGCTTACGACACTGTATAGAGAGAAGGATTGCTCTGCAAAACTGCTATCGACTGTGCCTAACTTGACCATCGTAAAGCTGTTATCCAACATGCTCTTCCAGCGGCGATTTAGCGTACACTTGGGCTCAAAGATCAGCAATACGAGAATGCTGAGTAATGGTCTGCCTCAAGGATCCTTGTTGGCGCCAGGTACTGTTGAGTATGGCGACTTGCACCCAGCTCAAGTAAGATAGAGGCGTGCTGTTTCCACCTGCGTAACCGGTGCGCCACGCAGGAGCTAAAGGTCCATGTACAGGGAACTACAATGAGGCACCACTTCTTCCAAAAATACCTCGCTGCGCTCACTATAAACACCGTTGCGGATGGGTGGAGACCCCAACTTGCTTCTGCGGTGCCGAACAGAACAAACAATTCGTCACATAATCGAGGATTGCCTTTAACGCGCTACGCCGGCGGACCTCCAGAAGACCTGATCACCTTTAATAGAGTTTTAGCGATCCTAATAAAACAAAATGCAAAAGCGCAATATTTTTGAAAAAATGCAAATGTCAATCCGCGGTGCCACTTTTTTTGAGAATAAGCCTGTATGGAAGACTTGCTTTTGAAGGTAGATCCATGAAATTTGACATTTAACTTTTTGGTCAGAAATAAAAATAGGAGCATTAAGTATTGGATATTCGTGTGAGTGAAATGGAGGGTGAAAGTTTAAATGGACGTCTAGTAAAATTTTGACTTATAACTTATAAGCAAGTTTTGTAGGTACCCCTGATTCTATACCGTGCCAGTTGGACACGTAGAATTTCTGTTTAGCCTTTAATCTTCTTCCATCTATTAAGTACGTAAGAAGACGTCGGCAGGCCTCTGGCCTCTGCATGTAGTCCTGTCGCATGAGTCTGCCCGTGTGGCACGGCACGGCTACGTGTCGGAAGATTAGATGGGATGGGAGCAGCTATTTAACCGTGAAGAGGTGACAGTCAGCCAGACAGGCACACTTGCCCATTCTACTAATATTAAAATGCGAAAATTTGGATGTTAGGATGTACAGATGTTTGTTACCTACTCAATCACGCTTAAACGGCTCAACCGGTTTAAATTAAATTGTGCACGAAGATAGTTTAAGATCTGGATTAAAATCTAGGATAGTTTTAATCCCTTGTTGTTTATTTGTATGCTTTATATGTGTATGTTTATTATCGATGTAATTAATTGTGTACCTTGTAAGTTATATTATGGTTTACCTACTTCCAATTTTACCTAGATACTTACTTGTAATTTTAGGTTGCAATTTCTCCGCTACCTACAGGTTGTCTGGATGAGATCGCTCTTTAGCGATAAGGCCGCCTGTTGTTAGCCTCTTTTTTTAAGTTTTTATGTCTAAAAATTCATGTTTGGAGGTTTGCAATAAAGACTATTTGTACCTATTACTTATTGTATTGTATCGTATCCCAGGTCCACGCAGACGAATTTAAGTCGCGGGCGGAAGCTAGTTCTTATTAAATACTTAAGTACCTAACCTAAATAAAACTGGAATTTTATTCTATACTTAGCAAGATTTGACAAGAAAAACCGACCATCGTTTATCCGGACATAACCTTAAGTAGTTAGCATGAAATTATCTTTCCTTGAATGCAGGCTGATGAATCGGGGTTCATGAACGCCTCGCCGCGGCAAATAAGCTAACCCGAGGGACTTGGTAACTCGCCAACACCCGGAACGGGACTAAGTCCATGTAGTAGTTAGCGCGACACGTCACACACAGCACACTCAACCACCTAGGTAGGTACCTACGGTTAATGTTTTCGCTACTAAAGCGCCTGAACATAGCCTGAATATAGCCTGAAAATATCTTGATACAGGTTGTATTATTATAACGGGGCAGTGAGATTTTCCTAAACTATAAGAGATAAGGAAGTTTGAGCTTAGGATCAGTGGCGTAACTACATATAGGGTGGCAGAGCGGTCTAAATGGCCAGAGGCCGTGAGCACATGAGGAACCTACCTAACATTGAAGAACGGGCCCCCATCCAATGATTTCGCCACGGGCACCATGGTACAGTTACGCCTTACGCCGCTGCTCAGGAATCACGACACCAATTTTAGAAATAATAAATACTGCATTAAGACTTTCAAAAAAACCTCCTTCTAAAAAAAACAAAATCGGAGTTGTTTTAGTTTTATGTTACGAGTACCTACGGAAATGGATCTCCCCGTGCAAACATTACCTACCTGGATACTACCAACCTAGGTAGGGGAAGCGAAGGTAATACGGACCACTTAAGAAAAAATCAATGTAAGTGTATAAATAGATCAAGTAAGCCGTGTTGACCAATACACCGCTAGAGGGCGCTGTTCCCTGCGGAAACTAGCGAACACTTGTTCGTCATAGTTTCCCAAGGAGATTAATCTAATGTTTTATTTTTTGAGCTTTTTTGTGTGGTACACAAAGTTTACCGAGAATAAACATACGTCGTTAAATTAACCGGTGTTTATTCTTGCTTCCTTTTGAGACCCTGGTGCAAGCAATTTGTAAAGTAAGAAAAAAAAATACGTCTTTATTCTTCTTTCTTTGCCATTGTATAGGTAGTTGAGCATTTAATTATGAAACTTATTATGAAAAAACCACTTCAATCGAATCACAGATAGAGAAGATATTTAATGATTTCTAAAAGCCTCGGTTAAGTCCATTTTGCCCACACGTGAAGGTAAAACGAACCATGTATGGAGGCAATATGGACCATGGCAAAATAAGAACAAAGAAGAATCTGTCTACTTATTCTACCTTTCGCAAAAAACCGCTTTACCTTGGCCTAACCTAACCTAACCTAACATGTTCATCATTATCTTCAACACCAGCTTAACTATTAGTGTGCCCATAAAAAACATGCGGAGCACTGAACCCAGCCTTCTATTTATTCAGAAAATAATGAGAACAATGGAAACATCGCACGTCCTCCTCATTTACGTTAGATGAATCTTTGCTTGTCTTTTTATGGTTATTTTTTTTAGATTATCCCTTTTTTTTCCTTCTTGTGTATTTGCTGCTTTTCCAGGTAGTGGTGGTTTTGCCCGTTCCGTTTTGCCTTTTCGGTAGGCAGGTAAACAATTAATTATTTTGAAGTTAAGATTGCGCATGAGCTTGCTTATTTTATCCTTAAAATGAAGTGAAATAAATAATATCTCATATAAGTAAATACTCAAAAACCCTACCCGTCTAGTACACTAATCAGCCATATATTTACGTTTCGCCGTATAACCTTATGTATGTGTAAATTTTTACGTTACTTAGCTACCACACTAATGACTTGACGTATATTTATGCCCTAGCATAAAATATATGTACTCAAAAAACTATGGTGTTGCCAATGTGTACAACTGTAATTCTACCAAGTATTACATTCATTTCATTCGTTCAATTATAGTCTATGGATAAAAGCCTGTGTTTTCTGTCTCTTTCCGTCTTATAGCTGTGTCTCTAGATTATTGTGAAAGCTAGTGTATCTATTTACTTTTCTCCTTGCGCGAGTTTTGACTGAATACTGATGAATGCAAAGCAAATGTAAGTTTTTGATGAGTCCATTTATCATAATATTGTAATGCCGGTCTCGTATCGGTCTTCACAGTCACCAAAAACGATGTCTACACAGCAATGCTTAAATCGTCTGTAATAGACGTAAAGGCATATGACGATGATGATAAATAATAGTAAATCACCTTGTAAGTCCCGGTGGGAAACCTTGTCCAATATACGTAAGCGAGGGTCGTCGTGATATGCGGTAATATCGAAGTCCAATGATCAAGCGAAATGTCGTAAAAAACTAAATCAATCCGAGCATGTAGATAGACAAAACAACAAACGAACTTAGTTTTGAAACTGAGCCGTATGTATTGTGAACTTGTGACAGAAGATGTTTTCATAGTGTTAAATTTTACCGGGGGTCTCGAGCGACCTACATAAATTTACGCCCGTCATCGGTTTATACCGGCAATTTTATATGTCTAAATCAAGAGCATATTAGCACTTGACGTTTAAATTTTCGTTTTATGTGCAAGACGTATGAATGGTTACATTTTACGTAGCTGACGGTCTACCATATTAGCCCATGACGTTAAATTTTTTTACGTCTGTCTTGGACGTAAAACATGACGATAGAAGCTGTCAAAGTGCTAGTGTACTAGCCCGGCTGATATCATTAATGTGATAAAAGTGAAACCAGATCAAAATTTGCTGTTTTTACATCAAAATACACGAAAACTAACGAACCTTGATAAAACGTGTGCCGCTGCATGGCCGCTCCAAGGACACTTAATGAGAGGCGACTGTCAAGTAGACATAACGACATAAGTCGGAAATTAGATGGCGTTATCAGTTTGTAAGTTATTAGCCCGGTCCGTTTTACCCACAGGGTCCGTTGTACCTTCCTTTCCCCTACCTACAATGGATGAGTATGGGAATGATATTTTATTGCAGTTTTTAAGATAAAGGTGCAAATAATTAAAACATTTAAAACAACAGTACCTACAAATTTATGATTTCCTGTGCACTAACGAAAAAACCGGCCAAGTGCGTGTCGGGCCATGTGCAGTGTAGCGTTCCGTAGTTGCCCGTCTGTCTTAGTTACATCGACGTGCGGTGCGGTTGCGTCGGCCGAATTTGTACGAAAATTTCCCTTTCGAAGTACACATTAAGTTGGTCGACTATTAGGTACCTACCTACTCGGTAACTACTTATGATAGGTTATCCTTTTAAATTCATTATATGTTGGTATGGTACTACTGCCACGATTTCCTTCACATCCCCAGTTGTAGCCACTACGCCGCCTGGGGGAGGGGGATACAGGGGGAGGGGGATACATGACTCGAACAAAAATTAGGGCTTTAAATCCCAATATATCCATATATCAATGAGTTCAAAAATGGTTCTACAAAAAGCCATAATATTTTTGAACAAGCTATCCAACGATACCCTACACCATGGGTTTAACGAGAAAATAAAATTACATCCCCACTTTAGGTGTAGGGAAGGAAGGGTTGTCTTAAAATTTGTCGCCGTAAATTGTATCGCCGATTATATACATTAGTTGGTTGGCAAGTGAAATTCGGACATAACAAAATCGGAGAAAAGGCGGCGGGCGGAGGAAGGGGTTGTATACAAAAAAAAAGATTTTCAAGATTTTATTCTACTGTTTGGTCGGCGTGGTTGATTTATATACCCATGCCGAATTAGTTTTCTAGTAGTAATGGTTACTGAGCTAAGCCGAAGACGGACGGACAGACGGACGAACATGGCGAAACTATAAGGGTTCCGTAGTCAACAAGGAACCCTAAAAATTGAAAACTCGTAATTATTGATCGAATCTCAATAATGATAATTTGAAATTATTGATCGAATCTGAATAATGATAATTTGAAATTATTGATCGAATCTGAATAATGATAATTTGAAATTATTGATCGAATCTGAATAATGATAATTTGAAATTATTGATCGAATCTGAATAATGATAATTTGAAAATCCACGACATGGAATATTGACTATTGACCAGCCTGCATAATGCTGAAATGTATTATAAGTACATCCTTAAAGTTAAATTTACATACTTGATATACTCGTAGCTCGAAAGTAATACGTCCATATGGAAGTACGTGCACTCCAAACCTATGACCAATCGGAAATACGTCATAAGTATATGAATTTTGTACAAAATAGACAACCGTTACAAAATAGAGGACAGTTTTCCCGGTGAAGGATTTTCAAATTTACAGTATTCAGATGCGACCAATAATTTCGAGTTGTCAATTTTCCAATTTTGCTGAATGACAGTAAATACTACTGATGATCCGATTTCGTACATAGGTTGTAGGTTCGGAACAGATACACCCGCTCAAAGCCCGTGTTTGGGTTTCTGTTGTCCGAAAGCCCCAACAACCCGTAAGGGATTTGTGGGTTCTGGTGGGGGTAATACTCGTAATGACCCTAACCAATGTAAGTAATTTTCGTGCCTATTAATAATTAAGAGATAAGTATGTAAGCGAGCTTTACGTACATACTTACAAGAGACGCGGGATTTGCTCGTACCTAAGGCATCACGAGACCGATTTTAGAAAAAATCAAATCTGCATTCAACATTTTTCAAAAAATACACGGCCGGAAATCGAACTCGGTCAAATCTGTCTAAAAATCGGAGTTCGTTTTCTTGCCTCAATGAATAGGTACCTACCTAACTAGTACTGGATATGAGGAATTAATGGACCTATTTAATACTGGACAAAATTCCATTTGGGCTAGATCCATTTTGAACATGAAATAAAATTGACGTAAGAAAGTATAAGTAGGTACTTATATAGACATTTTCAACAAATCCACTTTTGATGGTAGGTATTACTTTTCGTCAAATTTCAAAATGGTAATTTCGTGTTGACGATTTTCGATTTGTGCCGAATGACAATAAATCTTAGGTAGGTACCGGACCTATCTATTCAGCCAATTATTCCTTCTTTGAAATGAAAATAATACCGGTCTGTAGCCAAACATCTAAACATCAGCCAATGGGTGTGTGAGGCAGGCAAGTCACGTGCTATTTCAGGAGCGGGCTGGAGACTTGACATACACTTGAATGATATAAACTGTCTTCCCACTTATAATTATTTAATTCAAATAGAAACTTACGTAATACTTAGTGACTTGTTACAATCCAAAACTTTTCAAATTTTCAAAACCTTCCTTTGTAACTGCAATTCGTTGCATGTTCTCCCATCAAAGTAACACAGCACCTCCAACACGAACAACAAGTTTAGTAAGTGTGTCGTAAACTTGCTCGCGGACGGAAGACGCCGGCGGCGCTCGACTCCACGGGCGCGCGGCAACTGCCGCTTCAGCCGCTTCCGCCGCCGCACACAACGCACGAAGGGTGGCCCACGGCTGCGCTGTTCTACAACCAGTGCCTCCCGGACTCTATTTGTTATGGAGTTTAGGGATCAAACTATATTAGACACAGATTAGACGAGCAACGACCAATGCCAGAAGTTGGAACGAGGAACCTCATCTGTAAATTCCCGCGGAGATGGAGTGTTAGGGTTAGGGTAGGTCAGTAATGCTACACTAACGTCGCTACGGCTACGAGTGAATTATGCATCAGATACCTAAGTGACGATAAAAGACTGTAGCGGTAAGTAACACACAACGTAGTCAGGGCGCTCCAAGGCGATCTCTTCCAGATCCAATATCGTTAAGAGTCCTTACCTGCTCCTACAGACGAGCGTATTTTGCAAAACGCTTTCATTCAAAATTACGACATAACTATATTAGTATTTATTGAACTGATAGCGTACTTAAATAATTATTTCTTAAACTAGGGGCTAAAAAAGATCAAATTTTAATTTTCTTTTTCTTTCTAACCCTTAAATAAATGAGTTTTCTTGGGAGTCTTTATATTATATAACCGAAACCACACTTCTCACTGCAATATTTGAAAAAGACTCCTAAGAAATAGTATTTTATGCAACTGTTGTATAAGTAGGGTCTTAAAACGCGAGTGTCGTGAGACTCGTGAGTTGCGATGCGAGCCGTGTCTTTAATTGCGAGCATCGCAATTAAGAGGGAATGCTATGGGTCATTTTTCCATACAAACGTTCTCGACTGTTTCCTCCCTGGTTTTTGAACCTAGATCAATAATTTTTTTATACAAAATTAATATCATCATTATCTATGTCGGTACGTTTTTATTTATTGGATATTTTTGATTATATAGAAGTTAGGCTACTTCAAACATCGCTTAAAACGCCAAAATAAATTGACCGCAAACAGACGCCTAGTATACAAATCGTATAATAATAAGCACAAAAATCAAAACGGTCCGACACAGAATGTCTCCTTCCCATTCAATTTCCAAAATTTCGTTAAGATTGGTTAAGTTTTGGAGGAGGAAACAGTCGAGAACGAAACCTCGATTTTGATGATTTCTGTATCGGATTTTTACTCTGAGCTGCAGTTGTCGCGTCGCGTAGTATTACCTCTTAAAGACGCCACGAGCGTTTTAAGAACAAGTTATACCATTCCTTAACCGTAGTAGGTACCATCAGATAGTACTTACCATTGATGGTACTATGGAGTTTTTTTTTGCCGTGGTACCATTGATGGTACTATGGTGTACACTATGGTCTACACATTTGCATACAATACTTTTTCTACGACTAATTTTAAATAATAGCATTTGACTTTTCAGGCAGTAAGTTTTCCGTTAGTTCTATTAGTTCTCACGCAATTTCTTCAGCGGTGCAGTTATTTTCTTCTTCGTCCATTTTAAGAGGAACGTACACATTTTTCTTCAATTCACAAACACGAATAAAATCTTAATAAGTTATTATGAAACTATTCGTTATTAATAACTTATTAATAACGAATAGTTTCATATTTTGTCTTTTAATTTTGAACTGGAACTTTGGTGGGAAATTAGAAATATGACACATTACACATTGACACCTCATGTTTATGGTCTATTTTGTTTTTAATTTCCTTGCACTTGCCATCCGAACCAAACTGAATCCGGATCCGAACTGGATCGGATCGGTTTATATTTATAAATAGTACCAATAATTGGTAAAATATGCATATTAACACACAATACATGATCATTAATTTTTATTTTAGTAAATAATTTATTTTCTACAAATGTTTGATACTAAATAAAAACTTTTTATTTCGAAAAATTTGCTTATGAAGTTGGTACCACTGCAATACAGCGGCCGATTAAAAAAAAGTTAGATGATTTGATATCGTGGTAAGTAAACTGCAGTGCTTTTATGAAAAATGTATGAACCATTAGGGTATGATGGTGGTGGATGGTACGAGCAACTTTTGTCTCCGCGACTATTTTGCCTCTCACATCAAGTCTACGGGTTAGTATGGAAGTGCGCGCACGTAGCGACGCGACTCCGTGTGGGCACTTCCATACTAACCCATAAACTTGATGTGAGAGACAAAATAGTCGCGGAGACAAAATTTGCTCGTGCGCGCATACCCTAAAAGTACACTAAACAGTTCGTTTATGGGCCATAGAGCCATAGAGTTTTTCGACGACGTATTAAGCCCGCTCCACACTATGGGCCATCATGGCCCATCATACAGGACGCGGTTATGCGGTAGAACGAGACGTAAATGTCTTACTCCCTTTAACGCATAGTTGCGTCCTGTATGATGGGCCATGATGGCCCATAATGTGGTGCGGGCTTTATCGGTGTCATTGCGTTTGAGCTAAAGCCTATATAAATGACAGATAACGGTACAGGAGTAGAAAAAGCCATTTATTTTAGGTTTAGAATACATAAATATACTTATCTCTTTGGTTTAGAAACAGAAAATGAAAATTTGAACCATGTTAGCCCCTAGTTTAAGAAATGATTATTTAAGTACGTTATCAGTTTTTGAATAAATACTAATAGTTACGTCGTAATCTTGAATGAAAAAGGAAGCATTTTGCAAAATACGCTTCCGCTTCTGCTTATGTGGGCGTAAGGCCTCTTAAACTTTTGTCTTAATAACACTTGACAAAGCAAAATGATGCTAGATGATATTTTGATAAAATTAACAAATGCAAAACAAAAATGTGCTATTTGTTCGTTTGGGAAATGAAACTACTGCCATCAGCGAACGAAAAAAACATAGAAGGCGAGCTCCTTACAAATTTCTACCCAAATGCGTGCCTAAAACCCGGTGTGCGCATAGTAAACTGCGCATCCAATCACAGCTGCCCAAAATATCAGCCTATTTCCAATTACCCAACACAAATGAATGCGATTGGTCAATCTACGAATGCATTGCTGTGATTAGCCGTCGTGCATCACGTCGGACGACAGCCATATGACAGTGACAACGAAAACGGATAATTGTTGAATGGTTACATGCAACAAGAAGCAAGTTAGTTATCATAACATTCGAGTGATATTCTTTGATTAAGAAATATATATTTTTTTTAATTTAAATTATAGATAATGACTGTCTTAATTTAAATCCTTTCTCCGATGATCACAGTGATAGAGTCAACTAAAGATTCTAATTCTATGTAGCTATCTGTTCGCTACTAGACCGGGCTTGCAAGACTCTACTCGGTTGATGCCAGGGCTGGGCCCGACGAGTTCCTGACCCCGAATAGAGGCCTGGACTAGAACGACCGGTATAACCCCGCTAAGCTATAGCTTCCAAAAAGCGTGGCATACCGAAGATGCGCCAGGTATCGGTCCGGTACAAAACAAAACGTGCTTTTACCTTGATGGAAGCTTCATCCGCCGTTGTACAGGGCGGCTTCGATATGTGTATCTGTATTTCTGAGTATTAGTGTGTGTGTCGAGGCCGTCGCGTGTCCTGGTGAACACTTCCCGGCTCCTGGATGACCGCCCAACACGTAGGCGCACCAATTTATCACTTCAGGCTCCAAAACACGGGCAGGCAAACACAAAACTCCTCGATATGAGCGCCTGGCCTCAATTATGAACTGATTCCAATTAACATAAATCAAATGTCCCGAATGCTTTCTCAAAAATCAAATACAAATCAAAGAATCGCGTGTTCAATCCAACAAAGGCAAAATTCTAGGTTATACTACCAAAAAATGACAGACGTCAAACGTCAAATAGTGACGTGTCCTTTTCTTTCCCGATTATCAACCGAGTGATGCCCGCGGTAAAAGACCGGTATCGAACACTATCTATATACAGATTGGGATTGCACTCTTCTTGAGATTCACTAAACCCTTGTTCATTACGTAAATATCTTCCTGATTGAAATGTAAAGAACAAAGAGTAGTCATTTTTGAAGAGAAAACTTCTTTAGCGGCGCTGCGCACTTTTTGTGATGGGGAAAAATTGTTAAACTCGCCACAGGTCAAGTGACCGTAATATGTCACGTGAACGTAAGATGTCACGTGGTCGTGAGACGTGAGATTCAAGAGATACTCGCAACAGGTCACGTGACCGTAACATTCGACAGATTGAAAATTCGTAAGACGGACACATGACCTGATCGAAAAACTGTTACAATGTCATTGAGTTTTCACTTCTGCCGGTATTCCCGGAGTGCAACCAGGGGATCGATTTTTGAATCTCACCAAGTGACTAATTCTCACCGATGTGAGTGATTTCCGAAAGATCGTATTTTTGAAACTCACCGGTGACTTACATTTGTCATACCTATGATATCGATTTACGAGTGCCCCTACCCACTCGTAATTGAAATCACCATGCGATTGTTTTTGACAGTAGTTGACGTTTGTGACATCTGCCAAAAGTACCAAAGTATGTTTTTCGGAAGAATTAGCAGCGGGGCTCGATTGTGATATTTGTGATTGCGACGATTTATTGAGAATATAAATAGGAGGCCAAGTGCGTGTCGGACCACGCACAACGAAGGGTTCCGTGCCTATTAAAAAGGTCGTATCGTTACTGAAATCTTATGGCACTTACGTCCTTTTCTTTAAGGAAGGCAGTTTTTTAGGAATATCTCGAAAACCTTTGACGGTTCAAAGGTTTTCGAGATATTCCATACATAAAACTGAGTTAATATTTTTTTTTTCATTGCAAGCCCACGTGTGGCACATCAATCGATAGGCCTTTCAAAATAAATTCTTTTGAACAAGATCGGTTCAAAGGTTTTCGAGATATTCCTAAAAAACTGCCTTCCTTAAAGAAAAGGACGTAAGTGCCATAAGATTTCAGTAACGATACGACCTTTTTAATAGGCACGGAACCCTGGTTGTGCGTAGTCCGACACGCACTTGGCCGCTTTTTTATTTTTAGAAATACCTCAAAAACCTTTGAACCGATCTTGTTCAAAACTATTTTCGCTGAAAGAATTTAATAAGCCCTATGTCCATGTTTTTTTTTTCATATTTTTAAAATACACGGTTCAAAAATTAGAGGGGGGGACACAATTTTAGTGACTTTCGGGACGAGTATCTCCGACTCTATTCACTTAATAAAAAAAAATGCTGAGAAACCTTATATTTATTTAGAAAGGCCTATCGATTGATGTGCCACACGTGGGATTACAATGAAAAAAAAAATACTCAGTTTTATATATAGAGTGCACCCCTAAAAGATTTTTTTTTTGTAATTTAATTACAAAACTATGTAACGGCAAACAAAATACACCTATCCTCAAAATTGTATTCAAATACACTATAGTTTTCGAGTAAAATGCCTGTGACATACGGACGGACAGACAGACAGACTCGACGAATCCATAAGGGTTCCGTATTTTGCCATTTGGCTACGGAACCCTAAAAACCGGTATCAAGGACAACACTATAACATCTGCGTAAAACGGAACGTAACGGGAAGATTGTCTCTGACTGACATTGTAAAATTTCTGCATGTTGGTTACCAGCGTGTGACTTTCAAAAATACGGATCTTGGAAAATGGTGACATAAAAGTCATCGGTGATAATTTTAGTCACCGGTGACTTTGATATCACCAGTGAGATTCAAAAATCGCACTCCCGGTCTTCTTTTTGCATGCCATTTCAAATCATGTCGTTCCAAACGGACTGCTTCATTCCAATATTTTCTAATTGGATCTGTTGGAAATCTAAAAGAAAAATATTGTTACCTTTTATTTATACTTACATAAAGAAATACACCGCTAAAAGCTACTAAATCTTGATATGATATTCAATGGTTAATGCGTTAGAGGAAGATGGCTTTATTTCGTTCTTATGCGTTTGCATAGCTGCATCCTGCTCACGCGCCAACTTTGACCCAATGTGTACAGCCGGCATAACATAGAAACCAACTTATTAAAAAAATATTTCTGTTGGCATGATACCATCCCTATACAAAATGTGATCATCATAACAATAAAATCAAAATATTATGTTTATCGCTGTATTTACTTGTGAAAAGTGATTCCATCTTTTTTCTTGGGCTTGTTCGAACGACTCGCACACCATTTTACAGCACAACAAGGCATTTTTAATGAAATTGAACATTTGGTTTTCTTAACAGTTTGTCACGGGTTCCCTTTATCTGGCATAATATCGATTGTCCGAAATACACTCCGCATAACAGTTATCGCAGAAACATTTTTAGCCGAATGATACTCTAGCATAATCATATACTTAGCATAACTATCATGTCGCATGACACTCATTTGGCAGAATTTTGAATGACAGAATAGTAATAGGTATGGCAAAATTTATTTTCGCAGAATTTTACGTAGCAGAACGTATATTCCGCCGAATTTCTTGAAGCATACAATTAATATCACCGACTTTATTTTTGCATAATTTTATGTGCCAGAATAAGTATACGTTTCGCCGAAGCCGTACAAATATAGAACCGTGCTGAGGGGCTACCGCGAAACGAAAACGAACTTCGTTCGTGTATCTCTGTCTTTGTCGCTCGAACCGGCAAGTGCGATAGAGAGGGAGATACACGAAGTTAGTTTTCATTTCGCGGTAGGCCCTCTGAGGGGCTACCGCGAAATGAAAACGAACTTCGTTCGTGTATCTCCGTCTTTGTCGCTCGAACCGGCAAGTGCGATAGAGAGGGAGATACACGAAGTTCGTTTTCATTTCGCGGTAGGCCCTCTGAGGGGCTACCGCGAAATGAAAACGAACTTCGTTCGTGTATCTCCGTCTTTGTCGCTCGAACCAGCAAGTGCGACAGAGAGGGAGATACACGAATGAAGTTCGTTTTCGTTTCGCGGTAGGCCCTCTGCTCTAGGTGACAACTAGCGCGGAAAGCGTTCTAAGGCAGGTCGGTGTAGGTACGACGAGCGAAGCGACGACCCTAAAACGCGCGAGCCAAGCGAGAAATTGTACAATACCTATTACTACGGAATTTCACGAATCACGTAGGCAGTAGGGAACAGCGGCGCTACCACGAACTCCGAAAGTCGAAGTTCGTAATACATGCATCCCTGTCACTCGATTAAGGGAGTGCGATAGAGATGGAAATACCCGAACTTCGACTTTCGAAGTTCGTGGTAGCGCCGCAGGGACTTGATGGCAAAACCGACTCGGATCGCGGATAGGTTAGAAGACGAAAGCGGGAGCTTCGCTCCCGCTTCCGTCTTCGAAGTTATTTTTTTTATAAAAGAGCAGAAAACTTGTTTTAATATCCATAATAGGAATAGATTAAATAAGATTACAAAAAAACGATTCTGCCAAAGAACGTTGTGCCAAATGACAGTATGCCAGCTAAATATTATGCGATACAAATTTCGGTGACACGATTATTCGATCATAGGACTATTATTACAATCGTCATTATGCCAATGTACTATTCTGCCAAAGGAAGATATGCGAAATGACTGTATGCAATGAAATTTATGCGAAAAGTCATTCTGCGAAATGATGATTCTGCCAAGGGCTTTTATGCAAAATAAAATTATGGCAATCAATTTTATGCAACACAGTTTTTAGTAACCCGTTTGTCACGGCAGCCATGTTCGAACTAAACGGCTGCGTGGCATCGTCGCCGACGCCCCGCCTACCATGGCACCCCCTCTGTGGGGCCATGCTACGGCACTAGTTAGACTTGTATGTTTTCTTCGTTCGCTGACTGCCATAAGTTTTGTGGATAGTGAAATTTGGTGAAAAATATTTAACCGAAACGGCAGGATGCCACTTCGGTCATTTTTAAAAGGAAAAGTTTTTCAAGTAAAAGATGCTTATTTTGACGTGTTCTATACGTAACAATAATTTTGAATAGTTAGGTGTTATAATGACACCGCTTTGGCAAAACATTTACTAAGTGCTGAAATGTCCCTGAAATGCAATCGCATTACATTTGTTGTATGTTACATGTACCGCAATTACGTGTAATTCATTACGCCCAACACTGGTTGGAATCAGCGTAAAACGACCTCACACTACTTTAGCTGGCCCAAGTACTTTAAATTGCTACTAATCACAATCAGCTACAAGTTACTTAACGTACTTATACTAAATCAATGGCTACCAATTACAATTTTATAAATATACTCGGGCATCAATTACGACCGGCCGTTTATCCCGCGTTGTGTTGCCTGCCTGTTCAGCCATTGTATCACTGTGCTGTCTGTCTCACTCTGTTCACTGGTAAATATGCAAACGTGACGTAACCTCTCCGTGACGTGACGTAGCCGCCCGCCACACACACAAAGTATAATTGCCAATAAATAATCAACTGTAATTCAGCCAAACAAATCAAATGCAACAACAAGCATTCTAATTAAGAACGGTATTTATAAATTGTATTGATGAGGAGCTTTTTAGTAGGCCCTTGGATGACTTCAGGTCACCAGCGATAAACGTCAGCTTCGGCCCGATGTGGTAGTAGATGTGGTTGAGAGAAAGACAGAGGTGGGTTTTATGTTTTATTGGTTAAGCTAGTCCTCACTTCACTTCTTTCACCTGCAGACCTGCAACAACACACACTTGGTTAATATCCTTCTCCTCACAACACAACAACGCAACGCTATGTATCATAGGTCGCTGTCATGTATCTACTCATGGCCCGGTAAGTGTATCTTGAACAGGCATACAATAAAAAACATTTTCTACTCTCGTTTCTAGTGCAGACTGTATTTACTAGGAGAGTTAACTCACTTCTTTACACTGACAAACTCACTGTGAATATATATGTCGCAGGGAAATGGCCAAAACAGAGATTTGAACAATTCTCTAAGGGACATGATCAAACCACGCAGGATGTTAAAATGGCGAATCCATTTTATCATTTGCCTAGAAAAAATCAGTTATTTGATCAAATCTCTGAATCTGTTTAGTGAAATGACGAAATTGGCCAAAATAGGCAACTCGTTTTTTCATTTCACTAGATTTGTTTAGTGATTTGTTAAAAACCCTGAACCGCGTTAGTGAGTTGACGAAACTAACTCGCAGAGTCAACTCGTTTTATCATTTCACTAGACACGTTTAGTGAAATGATAAAAATCTCAATTCTAGTACAGAATACAGATTAAGTCACTCGTGCGGTCGTGTTACCTCCCTCCTGCACCTTACCGCTCCCCGCTCTCGCCCTTGCGTGTTAGGCACCGGCCGGCTTAGACGCAATTTATGAAAGTTTATTACATGATTTTCTTAAAATATCACGCCGTTACCCTGCGAATGTCAAATAACGTTTTGTATGGATTGCGAACAACCTTACAATGATTATATTTCGGTTTACAACCACCTATTCTTGTACTCGATTAAACAACCTGATTTAACAAACAATTTATTACCTAGTTTCGACATTTTATTTTACCATTTCACTAAATCATGTCAGAGATTTCAACAAATCTCTAAGAGATATGACCAAATCACCTGTGAAAATGGCCATTCCATTTTATCATTTGCCTAGAAAAAATCAGTCAATACATCAAATCCCTGAATCTATTTATTGAAATGACGAAATCAGCCAAAAAAGGCAACTCGTTTTTTTCGTTTCACCAGAATTGTTCAGTGATTTGATAAAATCCCTGTAACATCATGTGAGAGATTTGATCATACTTAATTGTAGAGTAACACTGAACCAGTTCAGAGATTTGATCAAATCACCTACGCCATGTTACAGTAGAGACTTTATCATTTCTCTAAACGTGTCTAGTGAAATGATAAAACGAGTTGACTCTGCGAGTTAGTTTCGTCAACTCACTGACGCGGTTCAGGGAATTTATCAAATCACTAAACAAATCTAGTGAAATGAAAAAACGAGTTGCCTTTTTTGGCCGATTTCGTCATTTCACTAAACAGATTCAGAGATTTGATCAAATAACTGATTTTTTCTAGGCAAATGATAAAATGGATTCGCCATTTTAACATCCTGCGTGGTTTGATCATATCCCTTAGAGATTTGTTCAAATCTCTGTTTTGGCCATTTCCCTGCGACATATCCACTGTTCACAGTGAGTGACAAGTGTTTTTGTTAACTTTCAAATTTAGAACCAACTTATTTGAGCTCTGTGATCCAAAAAATGGTTTGGGGCCGAGCATGATAAGGTACCTTTGGGTTCGGTACCAAAAGCCTAAGTTCCATTTAGCCTTGGCATTCAAAACATCTTAGGTTGTAAATTGTCTGGGTAGCAAAATGTCTTGGTCTGTAAAACGCCCTCATTGCTATAAGCCTTAGTAAGCGGAATGACTCGGCTGTAAAACGACTTAAAGTCGTAATGTCTTAATAGGTAAATGGTCTGCATAATCTTCGCGGCCAATATTATAGAAGGTCTTGATAGCATAAAGACTACGTAGTTATATCGTAAAATATAAAATATGTCTTAGTAGCAGTTTGTCCAGATTGTCTAATGACAATGCTTTATTTTATTATCACCTCCTTAGTACTTCAAATTCAATTACAGGCCACTTGATATTTAAGTAGATGACATGACACATGACACTGACAAGTATGTTCATTATTCATACAATGAAGTCGTTTAGCAATCATGACGTTTCTACCACTGGCTCATTTTATAGCTAAGACGTTAATCAAACAAGATCATTTGATAACATAGTCCTTAATACAATCAAGACGTTACACAATTGAGTCATTCTGCTTATTGGTTATTTTCACGACCTAGACGTTTTTCTACGTATGTCTTTCTGAAACTAAGACAATTTTGTAACCGTGGTATTATACAAAAAAGTCATTTTGTACACTTGGTCAGTGTACCACTAAGATGTTTTGAATGCCAAGACTAAATGCAACTTAGGCCTTTGGTACCGAACCCGTACCTTTCAGTATACTAATTATTCATGATTTTTATATTATTTGTATTCTTAACTTTGAAATTTTGACATTCTTATTTTTTATATTCTATTTGTTGTTTTATATTATTTTTTCTATTATTGTTGCGAAATTGTGCCTAACGATCATTATACAATAAGTAGTATTTGCAAAGTGTTATTGTTATATGATAATTGTGTAATGAGATAAATAAATCTAAACTAAACTATTATGAAATACACAAGTTATCTTAAATACGGTTTGTTCACAAAGGCGGGCCCATACGCCTAATCGCATACCAAGTTGCCAAATTAGAAAGGACTGGCAAGGAGTGGGGCATGCCTTTGCAACTTTTCAGATTAAAATGCATATGAGGGAATATAAATCAGAGTTATGAGGGCACTATTTACTCTTCAGCGGCGCTACCACGAACTTCGAAAGTCGAAGTTCGTATTACGTGCATCCCTGTCACTCGAGTAAGGGAGTGCGATAGAGATGGAAATACCCGAACTTCGACTTTCGAAGTTCGTGGTAGCGCTGCAGCTTTAAAAACATTAGTTTGTTTACATTTTATGGCCTGTTTTGTTGAGCATCATATTAATACCATTTCAGTGTGCTTGATACAAATGCAAATGATTAAATGACAGTGGGAAACATACCAGGGGGCAGGCTCTGTTTTAGCTTCTCGGCCTTCTCCTTGTCGGTGATGACCAGTGTGTAGAGGAAGCGGGAGCAGCGCACCTTGAACTTCACATTCTCCGGGTTCTTCTTTATCTTCACCGCTGCAACAACACACACATGTTGATATTAGCACCACTTCATAACATTATTTACCCCCAGCCTGGATTTTTCATCAGGGTTATCATATACAAATTGCCATCTGATACTGCCACACTTGTCTGGTAGAATGTCCCCGGGCTGACCAAGCATATGTCAATTGGGAACTTCTCTCACAAGTTCTTAACTAATTGGATCAAGCATGTCTCCCCACTACTAGTTACAATCTTAAGGCGCCGTAGGTTCAGCGAAGCTAAGCGAACAGAGTTTTTGAAACAATATAATGCATCTGTTTATAATAATATGGTTTCAAAAAAATACGAACATAGGTCTAAAATACACAAAAATACACTTAAAATATTCGTAACAAATTATGCACAAAAGCTATAAATATTGAAATTGCTTCTAAAAATCGGCAATATCATGATTGAGGGAAATCAGTGATTACATTTTATTTAAACGCCCAAAAAAATAAAATTAAAAAACATGATATCCGCGCTTCCGAGCACGCACTTCCATCTCGCTCACGCTTATGCTCAGAGAGAAGGAGAGAAGACCATGAACCTACAGCGCCTTAATCACTGGATCTTGTAATCTGGCTGACATCCCACTTGATCAACAAATGGAAATTTAGGGTGTAGATTGACAGTGATGAAGTATTGATTAATATTACTTTATCATCCTCCTAGCGTTATTCCTGGTAGTGCCTTAAAGGTGCCCAGGGTCCGCCATAACATCTAATCCCAAGATTTAGCATAGGCACTAGTTTTACGAAAGCGACTGCCACCTGACCGACCTTCCAACCTAAAAAGAAAACTAGACCTTATAGGAATTAGACCGGTTTCCTAATGTTTTCCAGCGGTAAACATTCCGTACATAAATTCCGAAAAACTCATTGGTACGAGTCGGGATTCGAACCCACGACCGCCGTATATACTTACATTTGGCATCTTTCCTTCTCGCCTTCAGGAGGAAATCCTTAATGTCCTTGATTTCGCGCGGCTGAAAGGGAAACGCAACCATCAGACTTCATTCACTTCTCTTCGAGCCGAGGACGGGGCACGGACAAGACAAACAAAAACACGAGAGGTTATGTTGCAATAGGATATTGAAATAACAACATATTAAGTTGACAAAATGCAATGATATAAATTCGCTCATTACTTAAGGAAGCTATTGTCAAAGTATTTTAAGAGTATTCAATGAAAACCAGTGATATTTACCATGTTGAAGTTGTTCCAAAGGATGACAAGTAACTGCAAGAAAACACAAACTTATCAGTAAAATATTAATTCACTTATATTAACAGGGACGCTCTGCGTTGATTCCAGTTGTCAAATAGCAAAATTAAGGTCTATTTTCAAAGATTAATTTAGATTTACGAAATTATTTACACAAATCGTATTTCACCTACCTGTCAAACTTTCTGAAAGAAGTTGACATTGACAGCGCCCCCATGACGTTTAAGAGCAATGTCTATAGTCTATGGCTTATTTAATCATTCATGGGGTATACAGATTATGTGATTTTACCCCAATTTGTCAGACCAACATGTCGAAGTCATAATCGGGTGTACCGTACAGACGTAACAACTGCAACTACAATTTCATTCAGTGTGGCCAGTTAACAGTAAGAAAGTGAAAATGGCCGCATTCAAACGGTCCTGCGAAGCGGACTGAAAGATTGTTACTAACCGATGAGATAGGGCAAGACAGCACGTCTATCATGGGACGGCCGCGACATAATCTCGATTTTTCTCGCACTATACCTCATGTTCTAATAAGAGAGAGAAGGATAGTGCGAGAAAAATCGAGAGCTCGCGCGCCGTCGCGTGATAGCCATGCAGCACACAAAAATCGAGAGTATGTCACGGCCGTCTCATGATAGACGTGCTGTCTCGCCCTATCTCATCGGTTAGTAACAATCTTGTAGTCCGCTTTGCAGGACCGTTTGAATGCTGCAATTTTCGCTTTCTTACTGTTAACTGGCCACACTGAATGAAAATGTAGTTGCAAAACACCTGTTTAAAAAAAATATATAAAATTACAGTGTAAAATATTAAAACAATATTCTTTAGGATATATTTTTTAATTTTCGTTTAAATTTATTTGAATGAAATTTGTGAGAAAAAAATATTTGGCAGATTATGCATGGTCCAAATTGTGATTTTCATGCATTTAGTCGGACAACTCGTTTGACGGTTGGATCGGCAGCGCAACACGCATCCACACGATAGCAATTAGTCAGATTCTGATGAATTGGGCTGACAAATTGGGGTAAAATCACTTAATGTGGATGCCCCAGAATGAAGATAATTTATTTTATATGTACCATTCTTCCTTACATAAAATGTAAGTTCTACCCACGTATCAATTTGTCACAACAACCGCCTTCAGACGGAATGAACTGAATGTTTACACTCTCTTTCCATCTTTTATAGCCGCGTCTCTATGTTGTTAGTGACATATTTATACGATTAGGGGACGATACACGGGCCGATATCGGCGGACGGCCAAGTCAGATCACAAAAAATCTAGTATGGTACGGATAATGGGATGTATACATGTCTCCATACATTTGTATTGAGATACAATTTAACACATGTATACAATACATGTATACAAAATGTCATTTACCATTACCACAATAAAAACAAAACCCATAGGTACCTTAACTTAATTACCTACTTAAGTCCAGTTTCTGAGACACAACTACCTACGTGAGGTGTAGACCAAAGAGAATATAACCACTACGTTCTAAGAGACGGGACTTCGAACTAAGTTTTGGATGACAGTGACATTGTCATTTGATTTTGAGATGATAGCTCAATTGAGTTTAGCTACTTTGCCATACCACATTAAAAAGTCCAATACGGAAGTAAGTCGTACCAACATTATGGCACGAAAGGGATTAGGGATGTAGTACTTAACATTATCGATGTCGATAGTATTAGTACGCAACGTTATCGATATCGATAAATTGTGATGGTCAGGTCTACTGCATGAAGAGCAAATTATTGCAAGTATATCGACAGTCGACACTAACAAAGTAATAAAAGGATAATAAATGTTTTGTCAGTTTATTTATTTCACACCAATTTATTAATTATAAAAATTATTTAGGAGTAGGTATATTTATGTTTACAAAATTTCACCAATTTGTCCATACTGTCTCTTTTTCATTCGCAAACAGTCCCAATGTATTTCCATAATTCTTCTTGTTATAAGACAGCTCCCGCTTGTATTAATATCCAAGTGCCGAAGATTTTCAAAAGTAAATCAATGTGTACGCTCGATATTTCGTTGTTTTCGTTATGGGTATCTACTTACATATTTCGTTATAACATTATAGGTTAAACAAACTTGTATGTAGGTAGTACCTAAAGTTTTTGGTATCTATTATGCTGGCTTTAAACTGGTTGATGACGAGAATCTTATACATATTATGTTTTACATTTGAAAATAATTAAGTATGTGTTTTAAATGTATTCGTCAAAAGCATTGGTTTGTGGCGTCTGAAACGCCACTCGTCGCCCCAGGCAGAAATATGCGCATTCAGGGCAGTAAACATTATGCACAAGCTTTACCATTCGTTCTCTCCACTCAGAGCGAGTGAAATGAATGAATGGGCTTGCATAAAAAGGCTCGCCTGAGCTGGTTCTGCCTTAAAAAACAGACAAAAAGTACTCAAGTACTGAAATGTCCCCCACCACACTCCCAGAAAAGAGTGTGTGTGAAGACCCGCGACGACGGTTCTGCCTCTTTCTGTTTCTCACCTTCAAAGTCGCTAACCAGCGCACGTGTCACGTAAGCTAAGCTTCTTGTAACAACTTTAAGTATACCATATTTGTACCGTGTGTGACTACGAAGAATAAATACTTTAACTACATCTGGATGTTCATCATCATCGCCCTCACAACACCCTGACACCCATAACAACTAAAGGTTCTTTGACACACATGTTTTTTCCTGAAGTTACAATATCCATGGTAACCATTTAAATGCCACAATGACAGAATGACAGAAAGAGAAAGAACGGAAGTATGAGATAGCATGTGTCCGCGATGGTAGAAGCACAGATAGAAAATTTGAACCTTTTCAGAACTTGTCAGATTCGATCTGAATTTGAGCAAATGGATGTCATTCTTCTTATTGTTCCTAGTTGCGTGACAGTGGTGTAGACAGCTACTTGATTCGGACTTTAAATAAATATAAAAAGGTAATTTAGTAGTATTTAACAACTATAGTAATAATCTATATAGTTTCAGTTATCTACTGAAATAAACAAAACAAAAGTTAATTTGGTAGGTATACGGAAGTAAACCTCCAGCTCACTCACATCTGTATTTCCAGTCTCTGTATCACAAACTTACCATACGCCTCACCTACATAAAATTCACGCCGATAAAATGTCGATGAATATAAACTTTAAAATAATTACAACACTATAAGTTTCAACTTGACGTTGATGTCTTGGCGAAATTATTTTCTATTTTAACACTGTGGTGAACAGGAGATGGAGACAAGTCGTCAATAGCACATGGCAATAGTAGTATATACATAAATAAATAGACTCAAAATACCATACTATTCTAACTCACGTCAGCTGACCATAAGAAGTGACAGAGACAACTATATGAAACATCGTCTTGCTTTATACTGCGCGTCTATATTAGTCTGTGGCCGGGGTGTCCCTTGTTTTGTCGACAAACTTTTCATCGAATTTTATTTCATCGAAAACGTTTCATTTCAAGTAACATTTAATTCACGAATTATTGTTTGGTGTATGTATCGTATCGAGAGAGCTCGCGCGCCGTCGCGTGATAGCTGTGCAGCACACCAAAACCGAGAGTATGTCGCGGCCGTCCCATGATAGACGTGCTGTCTTGCCCTATCTCATCGGTTAGTAACAATCTTGCAGTCCGCTGCGCAGGACCGTTTGAATGCGGCAATTTTCGCTTTCTTACTGTTAACTGGCCACACTGAATGAAATTGTAGTTGCAGTTAGAACGTAGTGGTTATATTCTCTTTGGTTGCAGTTGTTACGTCTTTACGCTACACCCAATTATGACTTCGACATGTTGATCTGACATATTGGGATAAAATCACATAATGTGGATACCGCATGAGAAATGGCCGCCGAGGTCACGACGGCAGCGCGCGCGCGGTGGTGTGATGGGGCATATACATTACATGATTAGATTAGTCAGCCCCAATTCATCAGAATCTGACTAATTGCTATCGTGTGGATGCATGTTGCGCTGCAATCCAACCGTCAAACGAGTTTTCCTAATTGCATGAAAATCACAATTTGGACCATGGAATTTGCATGATCTTCCAAGGGTTTTTTTCTCACAAATTTCATTCAAATAAATTTAAATGAATATTTAAAAATATATACTAAAGAATATTGTTTTAATATTTTACACTGTAATATTGTAATTTTTTTTAAACCGGTGTTTTGCAACTACAATTTCATTCAGTGTGGCCAGTTAACAGTAAGAAAGCGAAAATTGCCGCATTCAAACGGTCCTGCGAAGCGGACTGCAAGATTGTTACTTACCGATGAGTTAATCATGAGTCGGCCGCGACATACTTTCGGTTTTTGTGTGCTTCACGGCTATCACGCGACGGCGCGCGAGCTCTTTCGATTTTTCTCGCACTATCCGTCTCTTTCTTATTAGAACACTTAGAACAAGAGGTATAGTGCGAGAAAAATTGAGTATGTCGCGGCCGTCCCATAATAGACGTCCTGTCTTGCCCTATCTCATCGGTTAGTAACAATCTTGCAGTCTGCTTCGCAGGACCGTTTGAATGCGGCAATTTTCGCTTTATTACTGTTAACTGGCCACACTGAATGAAATTGTAGTTGCAGTTGTTACGTCTGTACGACACACCCAATTCTGACTTCGACATGTTGTCCTGACAAATTGGGGTATAATCACTTAATCTGTATACCCCAGAGTGAGAGTCAAGTCATGGGGCATCCAGATTATGTGATTTTACCCCAATTTGTCAGACCAACATGTCGAAATTCTCTCCTTTGACGGTTGGATTGCAGCGCAACATGCATCCACACGATAGCAATTAGTCAGATTCTGATGAATTGGGGCTGACTAATCATGTAATGTATGTGCCCCATCAGTCAACCAACCAGTCGCTACTAGATCGCCACGCTGTGAATATGTACTTTGAATTATGCTCTCAGTTTTGATTTTAAAAGGTTATTACCATCCTAAAGACTTTCTGTGTATACTAATATCTAAATAGACTGTGCTCGCGCCTGTGTTAATCGTGATAATACGAGTTGTGTTGTGTGGTGTTCGTCTAGCTTCGGACTAATCCCGGTGACTAACCTAGCGCCTTCTTAATGTTCTAGCTATTGTTGTGTGCAGAATTATAGACTTGTTGTGATAAAGAGTGTATTTACGTCTCCTACCAGCAAACTACTCCGTAGGCAAAAACCCCTTTCTGCTGTTACGAAAGACCGTCGCGTCCGTACTGTCTGTCTGCTACAACATAACAGCACACAAAATAGGGCCCCTAATTTCTACACAAGGTATAGACTGTATCTTGTGGATTTTCATATGAAAAGGCATTGATTAGCACAAGCAATTTATTAATTTGCACACAATTTATGACGAAATGGGGTCTATACATGTAATGATTTGTCAGCCCCAATGTAATGGGGTGTATACATGTCATGATTTATCAGTGCCAATTTATCAGAAGCTGACTAATTGCTATTGTCTGGAGGCATGTTGCGCTGCTGATCCAACTGACAAACGAGTTGTATTGAGAAATTGCATGTACATTGATCGGATTGTTACATCTGTACGCTACGCCCAATTATGACTTCGACGTGTTGTACTCACAAATTAGGGTAAAATCACATAATCTGTATAGGTACCCCATGATAGCCGCGCAGGGAAAGATGAGCCTGAGATTTGTATGACAGATTTTTATATCGCAAAGTAATATTTATGTCAAACGTCTTAAATTTGTATCATGTCCTAATTGGCCTCGTTTTACTTTTTAAGATAAGGGTGGCTTACTGCTAATATTATTCACGTCGACGAATATCATTAAAAGTTATATTTGCTATAATTGTAATCAAAGCATTACATAACTTTCACGAATACATGTATGTTATCGCTAAGTTAAGATGTGACTTGTTGACACACTAGAGGGCCTACCGTGAAACGAAAACGAACTTAATTCGTGTATCTCCCTCCCTGTCACTCGAACTAGCAAGTGCGTGGAAGCCCCTTATCCCTTCTCTAACTATAGCAAGTTGTAGTGACAAATCGCTAGGTGTTTAATGGCCTTCGCGCGGCCCCGGACATCAACAAATTGCATCAATGAATTCTTGAATTAATTATTAAAAAAATATGATTCCTAAACGAAGCGCAACCAACTAGTGGGCTGGGGACTGGCAACACCGACGAGAAGCGTCGAGGTGACACTTTGACAGGTCAGACGGCCATTGGCATCGTTTAATGTTTATGAACGGCTATCCCGATCGGCGTCAGGGCCCGCGCGCGACATGAGCCCGGGGCCAGCGAGAAACAGCGGCAGCGGCGGCGCGCAGAGGCCGGACCGACGGAACTCGTCGTGAGCGACGCCGCCATGGAGCGCGCCGTCGTGCGCTCGAGCGCTAGGCTCAGCGGCGGCGGCGGCGCCAGCAGCAACGGCGGCGGGGACAGGGACAGGGACACCAGCCGCGCGGAAGCGGCGCGGCGCGCGGCGGCGGCAGCGCTGGCGACCGAGCGCCGCGCGCGCGCCCGCGAGCGCGCGCAGGAGGTGGAGGACAGCCCGATCGAGCTGCGGGAAAAGTGCCGCGAGCTGGCGCGCGCCGTCCGACATGCCAAGCATCTCGTGGTCAGTACCTAGCCGAAACTTCCAACTGATCCACAGACAACTTGTATAGCTTATCTGCTTGAGGACCGGATAACATACCAGCATTTGTTGATATTCATTGATGCCTCTTCTGCTTTGTTGTTTTGTTAATCATTGCCAGCCTCCTAAGACCCCCGCGTACAAAGTTTTGACCAAATTTCAAAATTGATATTAAACCTTTACTGAATGTTAAAAAGTTCCTAATTCAAAAGCACTAAAGGAGGAGGCTAAACCTGAACTGTGGCTCCTACCTCCTCTCTATGGAGGTTAAAACTTAAGCATTCATATTTGGAATATGTGAATTGGTCTGGTATACTTAACCATAATATACTAAACAAAATCACGTTTTCTTTAAAACCGGGGTCTCCTTTGGTTTGTACAATTGTGTCCAGATCATAAAACAATGGCCCCTAGTTCTAGATTACTTCACTGAAATATTCGTAGTTCTGCTATTTTCATTGGTAGAAATAATCACTTGGATGCAAGTTCATCTAGATTTTGAATATTTTGTGTTCACAAGGTTATTTAGTTTTTACTTTGTCCAAGAAACAGTAAAGGCAGTCAAATACCAAATTGGACTTTGCACTGGTCTGCCCTGTAAAGTGTAAATGTAGAAGTATTTTTATGAAATAGGGTTGTTTGTTGTTTGGCCGGTCACGCGACCACCTTCGGTTGGCGACCACTTGCCCGGCTTCTTTAACTAAAGATATTATCATTTCTACAAACCAATAACATAAAGTATCAATTATAAACTATTTTTGAATAGTTCCATTTTAAGTATATTATTACTTTAAAACCGACACCTTAACCCAAAACGAGAAAAACAAACTTTAGCTTCACATGGCCTCCTGCAAGGATTTCGTTAATTTATGGCATATTATAAAAATAGAATTCAGTAAAATGGGGTGGTCAGTAACCCAAATGAATAATTGCTTATTAGGTTAGATAGCGACCTCACAGTTTTCTACGAATCCATGAATTGCCATTCAGTTAGTGTTTTTCTCCAAAAAGGCGAGGAAATCAATAAATATTTTCAATACAACCTGAAATTATCAAAACTATTTATAGCTCCCTTCCCTCCCTACTTATTTTTTTAAAGTGCCTGACTCTTAATGCCAATTTCTGTCGAAATAATGTTTTAATACAAAATACATCAAAATCAATTACCGTGATTGATTCAAATGGGTGATTATTAATTATGTTGGTATTTAAAATGAATGTATTTTTAATTAGATTTAAATCTTAACAACTTTCAGTTCATTTTGAATTCAGTTTTGTGAGTATTTTTTCTTCCTATTTGAAACTATTTAAGACAATTTTAAATACGCCACTTCTGTGACTTGTAAAAATGAAGAGTAATGCCTATATCTTAAAAAAAAATACGTGGAAATACTTCAGGCACGCTACAGTCGATGCAATTTGTCACACCAACTTGCTATGGTCGGAATGAAAAGTATGTATCGCTGTCTCACTTCACGTACAAGAGCGGAAAACAGGGCCACGATTCCATTTGTCTTATTTGACAGAAAAGGTCATCCCTAGAATATTGCATTTGATTGATGTCTCTTTCATTCTGGTTTTGAAGGACAGATCGCCATTTTAAGGTTATTGCTACTACTTATAACAGTATAAAGGGATCACTTAGATAAATTGGGCATTTCTCTAGACGATATTGTCAGTTGGCTAGCACCATGAAAATGAAAAAGATGGGTCATTTATTTATTTATTTATTTATTTAACATAATTACACAGCATTACAGTTAAAAACTAAGTCACTGTGAATTACAAATGATATATACACTGCATATTAATATATGACTGAAGAATTACGTCTATCCATCATCTCACAGTACCTTAAGCATTCTCGATACACAATTCCCCAACTACTTCCAAAGACGTCCACATCCGGTGCTGATGCAAGAAGCGCATTAAGGCTGTGTGTCATGGGGACATTACTTTTATTTGAAAGGTAATTCTTTTGGTTATTGAACATATGTGATGCCTACCCTATATGAAAAACTGTGCTCTGTGTATCGGAATTCCAGTCCCAATTAAAAAAAAAAACTTTTGGATAATACAATATATTGCATGGACGAATTTATTCATGGAGAAGTCATGCAGTGTTATTTGTAATTTGTAGTTTTATTATTTTTATCATCAATTCTATTATCAACCCTTGACGATCATAGTATTTATTCCTATAGATTTACATTAATGTTATTTATAATGCAATGTAACATGAAATAAATAAATATCAATATCAATATCATATTTTCCAGAGAAAAGTGGTTTTTTAATGACAAATCTTCAAAACTCACCTTAATATCGAAATACCGATATTAATATCGAAATCCCGGGATTGAAATCTAATATCGGATTTCAATCCCGGGATTGAGAATGCTCCGATATTGCATGCTCTAGAACTGTATACCAACCCTATTCAGGGGTAGGCCATTCAAGTAAATGGGTGGTACATTCAGTACGCGCCTAGCTCCGGCCTCAAATCAACAGGCATAGATTAAATTGTTGATGCAAATCCCATCCACGTGACAACCCACATGACGACTGCTGAGCTCGCCAATAAGCGCGTTTATGTAAAGGTTGAAGAGCGAGGGAGAGGTCAACCCCCCTTGTCTCGCCCCGCACTCCAACCTATACTCTTCAGATACCTCTCCGGCCCACCTCTCGCTATTGACTCGGTGTCCATATAATACTCTCAAGCTTCCTCCACAGTATCTCGTAGGACACCAAATCAAAAGCTTTGGACAAATCCAAAAAGACTTTCGCGACTATGGTGGCTAAAGAGAGAGGCCTATAGTTGTTTGTATCTGTCAAGTCTCCATTGTTGTTTTTCACGACATTTGACAAATATTGTCGGATGATTTCTTTCGTTTTTCATGTGATATGGTAAGTAGCTAACATGTCAATTACCATGTGTTTGGTATTCTGGTAAAATTGCGCCTCTAACTCTATGTAGTGTCACTGTATTATGGTTGATAGTGTGTAGTGCGCGTGTGCAGTAATACCAGGTGTGTTGTGGCGTGCAGGTGTACACGGGCGCGGGCATCAGCACCGCGGCGGACATCCCCGACTACCGCGGCCCGCACGGCGTCTGGACGCGGCTGCAGCGCGGCGAGGACATCGGGTGCGTGCTAGGCTATGCATCTGGGGACGGGGAACTCGGACCCACTTGTGTTATCGCCGTCACATTACGCTATACACGTCCTCTGCTTAACATGGACGCTCATAAATTTAACTATTATTGTTGTACCACCTTGTAAAACTGTCCACGCTATGGCGTTCGGTATCCCCATACCGAAAAGTTCTCGTCAATCAACTTTGCCTGTTAGAAATCCAATCAGATCTGTGTATAATACAAGTGCTCGCGAATCGCGATAAAAGCAACGTGTGTGTGTGTTTGATTACAGGCGCGTGGAGGTGTCGCGCGCGCAGCCGACGTTCACGCACATGGCGCTGGCGGCGCTGGTGGCGCGCGGGCTGTGCAAGTTCGTGGTGTCGCAGAACTGCGACGGGCTGCACGTGCGCAGCGGCCTGCCGCGCCGCTCGCTCGCCGAGCTGCACGGCGACATGTTCGCCGAGCGCTGCGCCGCGCCGCGCTGCCGCGCCGTGCTGCTGCGGGCCTTCGACACCACGCAGCGGACCAGGCGATACGCTCATGCTACCAGGTAACTGGAATTGTACATGCTATGTGCTAATAACTGTAGGAGAGTCACAAATATCAAGTATTACAAATCAATATGTTGGACAATTTTCGAGAACTTCCATGAATTCTTCATAGATCTAACGAAAATGGGACTATACAAAGGTAACAACGAGAAAAAATAAAGTTAAATTTTAAACTTTTTCTTACTTGAAGTTGTTAGAAAGTTGAATGTGATCGTAAATTCTTGAGATGACATATTATCCGAAGCGAATAGTTAAACATGTGTAGTATGGTCCTCGCGCTGCCGCGAAGTCGCCCTCTCTGGCCAACCTCTGGTCTTCTGACGCGGTTCGGTTAATCGTTGGTCGCATGTGGCAGGCGCACGTGTCCGCTGCCGCGCTGCGGGCGGCCGCTGCGCGACACCATCGTGCACTTCGGCGAGCGCGCGCGCGCCGCGTGGCCGCTCAACTGGGCCGGCGCGCTGCGCCACGCCGCCGCCGCCGACGTCATCCTGTGCCTCGGCTCCAGCCTCAAGGTTCATCCACATTCACATAGGCCTACTAATATATACTCACCTGCTGCGCGACACCATCGTGCACTTCGGCGAGCGCGCGCGCGCCGCGTGGCCGCTCAACTGGGCCGGCGCGCTGCGCCACGCCGCCGCCGCCGACGTCATCCTGTGCCTCGGCTCCAGCCTCAAGGTTCATCCACATTCACATAGGCCTACTAATATATACTCACCTGCTGCGCGACACCATCGTGCACTTCGGCGAGCGCGCGCGCGCCGCGTGGCCGCTCAACTGGGCCGGCGCGCTGCGCCACGCCGCCGCCGCCGACGTCATCCTGTGCCTCGGCTCCAGCCTCAAGGTTCATCCACATTCACATAGGCCTACTAATATATACTCACCTGCTGCGCGACACCATCGTGCACTTCGGCGAGCGCGCGCGCGCCGCGTGGCCGCTCAACTGGGCCGGCGCGCTGCGCCACGCCGCCGCCGCCGACGTCATCCTGTGCCTCGGCTCCAGCCTCAAGGTTCATCCACATTCACATAGGCCTACTAATATATACTCACCTGCTGCGCGACACCATCGTGCACTTCGGCGAGCGCGCGCGCGCCGCGTGGCCGCTCAACTGGGCCGGCGCGCTGCGCCACGCCGCCGCCGCCGACGTCATCCTGTGCCTCGGCTCCAGCCTCAAGGTTCATCCACATTCACATAGGCCTACTAATATATACTCACCTGCTGCGCGACACCATCGTGCACTTCGGCGAGCGCGCGCGCGCCGCGTGGCCGCTCAACTGGGCCGGCGCGCTGCGCCACGCCGCCGCCGCCGACGTCATCCTGTGCCTCGGCTCCAGCCTCAAGGTTCATCCACATTCACATAGGCCTACTAATATATACTCACCTGCTGCGCGACACCATCGTGCACTTCGGCGAGCGTTTCACATTCACATAGGCCTACTAATATATTTATTTACTAGCTTCTGCCCGCGACTCCGTCCGCGTGGAATTCGTTTATATCGCAGGTCCATACAAACTTTAACCCCCCTATTTCACCGCATTAGGGGATGATTACGGGGATAAAAACTATCCTTTGTTACTCTCCATCCCTTCAACTATCTCCAATTAAAAACTCACGTCAATTCGTCGCTCCGTTTTGCCGTGACAGACGGACAAACATACAAACAAACAAACACATACACTTTCGCATGTATAATATTAGTATGGATGGATTTATTTATACATGCTCATTTAAAGAAACACTGTGAGGCATATATATACATATATTACTAGACATGACTGTCTGACTGAACCATATCTTAGTTTGAGCATGGTTTGAACTCTCGTCGCCACTTTGAGTGTATACCAAAATTGGTCCAACGGACCAATACAAAGAGTGTCACGTGGCAGGTGCTCCGCCGGTACCCGCGGCTGTGGTGCATGGCGCGGCCGGCGCGCGCGCGCCCGCGGCTGTACATCGTGAACCTGCAGTGGACGCCCAAGGACTCGGCCGCCAAGCTGAAGATCAACGCGCGCTGCGACGCCGTCATGCGCGAGCTGGCGCGCCGGCTGCGGCTGCGCGTGCCGCGGTACCGCGCGCGCCGCGACCCGCTGCTCGCGCACGCCACGCCGCTCGCGCCCGCCGAGCAGCACACGTGCTCGCGGCCCGCGCTGCCCGCGCCCGCCCTACTGGACCCGGACTCCAGCTCCGACTGCGGGGAGTCCGACTCCGACGACGGCCTGCCGCTGCGCCGCCTGGCCGAGCGGCTGCGCCACCACGACCCAGACGAGAAGAAGCCCAAGTTGGAGAACGGAATCTGCCACGACGAGGACGAGTTGAGATCTTTCGAGGTGAGTCAAAAACGCCAGTTAACTTCTATCCTGGTATTTTTGTTCCCTGAAATTCTAAGTTCTATAACCTTGTAAATAAATCACTGTTTGATTATGTAGCGTCTTGGCTAAACATTCATTAGATACTATCGTATCTCAAAAGGCCTCGTTTGTAATTCTTTGAAGTCTACCCTTGGCTATTTATTTTTAGTCTCTAATAAAACAATGTGCTACATGCGTTGATATCACGAGTTGCAATGAATGAGGCTCTGACAGTTTGTATGCGTCCGTCAGGTGACGCTCGCAGACGGCGCGGCGCGCATCCTGCTGCGCGCGGCGCACGCGCCCGAGCCCAAGGAGGAGGAGGACGAGGGCGGCGGCCTGGCGCGGCTGCTGCGGCTCGGGCCGCGGCCCGCGCGCGCCGACTCGGGCTCCGAGAGCGAGGCGTCGCGCGCGGCGGCCGCCTTCATCGCGCGCGCCGTGCTCGTGTGCCGCGCGCAGCTCTACCCCGGCCTGCACACCATCCTCGCCGCGCCGCCGCCCGCGCCGCGCGCCGCGCAGGTCGCCTGCGCCTGGTGCGCGCAGCACTACAGGTCAGTGAGGAGTCGTGCTCGTGTGCCGCGCGCAGCTCTACCCCGGCCTGCACACCATCCTCGCCGCGCCGCCGCCCGCGCCGCGCGCCGCGCAGGTCGCCTGCGCCTGGTGCGCGCAGCACTACAGGTCAGTGAGGAGTCGTGCTCGTGTGCCGCGCGCAGCTCTACCCCGGCCTGCACACCATCCTCGCCGCGCCGCCGCCCGCGCCGCGCGCCGCGCAGGTCGCCTGCGCCTGGTGCGCGCAGCACTACAGGTCAGTGAGGAGTCGTGCTCGTGTGCCGCGCGCAGCTCTACCCCGGCCTGCACACCATCCTCGCCGCGCCGCCGCCCGCGCCGCGCGCCGCGCAGGTCGCCTGCGCCTGGTGCGCGCAGCACTACAGGTCAGTGAGGAGTCGTGCTCGTGTGCCGCGCGCAGCTCTACCCCGGCCTGCACACCATCCTCGCCGCGCCGCCGCCCGCGCCGCGCGCCGCGCAGGTCGCCTGCGCCTGGTGCGCGCAGCACTACAGGTCAGTGAGGAGTCGTGCTCGTGTGCCGCGCGCAGCTCTACCCCGGCCTGCACACCATCCTCGCCGCGCCGCCGCCCGCGCCGCGCGCCGCGCAGGTCGCCTGCGCCTGGTGCGCGCAGCACTACAGGTCAGTGAGGAGTCGTGCTCGTGTGCCGCGCGCAGCTCTACCCCGGCCTGCACACCATCCTCGCCGCGCCGCCGCCCGCGCCGCGCGCCGCGCAGGTCGCCTGCGCCTGGTGCGCGCAGCACTACAGGTCAGTGAGGAGTCGTGCTCGTGTGCCGCGCGCAGCTCTACCCCGGCCTGCACACCATCCTCGCCGCGCCGCCGCCCGCGCCGCGCGCCGCGCAGGTCGCCTGCGCCTGGTGCGCGCAGCACTACAGGTCAGTGAGGAGTCGTGCTCGTGTGCCGCGCGCAGCTCTACCCCGGCCTGCACACCATCCTCGCCGCGCCGCCGCCCGCGCCGCGCGCTGCGCAGGTCGCCTGCGCCTGGTGCGCGCAGCACTACAGGTCAGTGAGGAGTCGTGCTCGTGTGCCGCGCGCAGCTCTACCCCGGCCTGCACACCATCCTCGCCGCGCCGCCGCCCGCGCCGCGCGCCGCGCAGGTCGCCTGCGCCTGGTGCGCGCAGCACTACAGGTCAGTGAGGAGTCGTGCTCGTGTGCCGCGCGCAGCTCTACCCCGGCCTGCACACCATCCTCGCCGCGCCGCCGCCCGCGCCGCGCGCCGCGCAGGTCGCCTGCGCCTGGTGCGCGCAGCACTACAGGTCAGTGAGGAGTCGTGCTCGTGTGCCGCGCGCAGCTCTACCCCGGCCTGCACACCATCCTCGCCGCGCCGCCGCCCGCGCCGCGCGCCGCGCAGGTCGCCTGCGCCTGGTGCGCGCAGCACTACAGGTCAGTGAGGAGTCGTGCTCGTGTGCCGCGCGCAGCTCTACCCCGGCCTGCAGTACTGAGTATTTTAGGTCCATGATTGATGATAGTGTGAGTGATGGTCGTGATGTTTGTTGTATTGTAGTGGTATGTTGCAGTTCGCGGCGCTGCCTGTGGTACTTGTCGCGCGACCCGCTGGCGGCCGGGCGCGTGTGGCGGCGCGTGCGCGGGCGCCGCTACCTGTGCGCGTGCTGCCCGCGCGCCGAGGACGAGGAGCCCGAGTCGGCGCCCTCGGGCGGCGAGGGCGGCTGGTACGGCAAGGGCTACCGCAAGGGCCGCCGCAAGCGCAGGTAGCCCAGTCCGGGCCCTGCGCCCGCGCCGACCCACAACCGCGCAGACTGACCCACGTTCGACTATCTCCGTCGCTATCGCCCTAACAATCTTGTGCTGGTGCTGGATACATGAACTGCGGTCGCCGGGCGCTCACGCCTGCCCGCTCCCGGCAGCGTCGGCGGTGTCCGACTGTGAGGTCTTGAACTGTACATACTGACGATATTTAATGAGTAAGAATGTGTAGTGACTGGTGAATTGGAACCAAATTCTCGTGTCGTAATAGGGTTAATCCGGCGAATCGCGCTCTTAAAGGACCATCATTACACGTAATGGGTACGGTGGCGAGTTGGCGAGACGTCCATTTCGAATGTTAACAAAAGTATCAGTGAACACTAAGCATTCGAGTGAAAACAGCCTCGCCATTGCCTAGAAATTGTGTAAATTTTAAAGGAACTTCTGAGCGCTTTAACGGTTATTTTAAAACTAAATATAAAATTGGACACAACGTGTTCGCAACTAACGTATTGTTGCCTGTAACGTGTAATGAGTGGGAAACGGTTGTGATCACAGTGACGCCTAATGAAGAGTTGTTGTTCTCGAATTTAAACTTTCGTGAGACATGTTGAAATAATACTAACAATTACACGGTCCAACTCACGTATTCAATGTCACTACGGGCGACATGTTTCGAACTCTTCGGGAGTTCTTCTTCAGGAACATGTCGCTCGTAGTGACATTGAATACGTGAGTTGAACCGTGTAATTGTTAGTATTAGTTGTTGTTCTGTTACTTAATTAATGTGGAAACCTGTCGGGGCCCGAGTGTGCTGCCTGAGGGCTCGCTTCTAGCGACGCGGTGCCCGCCGCGAGGGACGACGTGCTCGCTGAACAAATTACTATGTTTTAGTCACAAACGAACAAATGTCTTGATGTGTTGAATGTGAATTGATTGAAATCTAAATTAAAGTTATTTAAATAATTGAGCTAATGTTATGATACCGAATAATTCTAATGAATTTGAACTGAATTTTGTATAGATAAGATATTTCTTAGAGCATGCATGGACGAATTGTGTCAAATTTTTAATACATGAAGTAAAATAATTAAGTGAACAAATTGGTTTTAGTTTTACTTATGCGACCCCTCCTCGCCCCTTCGTGTTACTTCAGCGCTGCCCTCCGCGCTGAACACAGTCTAGAGAGTGGAGATCATGAACTGCCCTCCGCGCTGAACACGGTCGAGAGAGTGGAGATCATGAACTGCCCTCCGCGCTGAACACGGTCGAGAGAGTGGAGATCATGAACTGCCCTCCGCGCTGAACACGGTCGAGAGAGTGGAGATCATGAACTGCCCTCCGCGCTGAACACGGTCGAGAGAGTGGAGATCATGAACTGCCCTCCGCGCTGAACACGGTCGAGAGAGTGGAGATCATGAACTGCCCTCCGCGCTGAACACGGTCGAGAGAGTGGAGATCATGAACTGCCCTCCGCGCTGAACACGGTCGAGAGAGTGGATTTCATGAACTGCCCTCCGCGCTGAACACGGTCGAGAGAGTGGATTTCATGAACTGCCCTCCGCGCTGAACACGGTCGAGAGAGTGGATTTCATGAACTGCCCTCCGCGCTGAACACGGTCGAGAGAGTGGATTTCATGAACTGCCCTCCGCGCTGAACACGGTCGAGAGAGTGGATTTCATGAACTGCCCTCCGCGCTGAACACAGTCGAGAGAGTGGATTTCATGAACTGCCCTCCGCGCTGAACACGGTCGAGAGAGTGGATTTCATGAACTGCCCTCCGCGCTGAACACGGTCGAGAGAGTGGATTTCATGAACTGCCCTCCGCGCTGAACACAGTCGAGAGAGTGGAGATCATGAACTGCCCTCCGCGCTGAACACGGTCGAGAGAGTGGAGATCATGAACTGCCCTCCGCGCTGAACACGGTCGAGAGAGTGGAGATCATGAACTGCCCTCCGCGCTGAACACGGTCGAGAGAGTGGATTTCATGAACTGCCCTCCGCGCTGAACACGGTCGAGAGAGTGGATTTCATGAACTGCCCTCCGCGCTGAACACGGTCGAGAGAGTGGATTTCATGAACTGCCCTCCGCGCTGAACACGGTCGAGAGAGTGGATTTCATGAACTGCCCTCCGCGCTGAACACGGTCGAGAGAGTGGATTTCATGAACTGCCCTCCGCGCTGAACACAGTCGAGAGAGTGGATTTCATGAACTGCCCTCCGCGCTGAACACGGTCGAGAGAGTGGATTTCATGAACTGCCCTCCGCGCTGAACACGGTCGAGAGAGTGGATTTCATGAACTGCCCTCCGCGCTGAACACAGTCGAGAGAGTGGAGATCATGAACTGCCCTCCGCGCTGAACACGGTCGAGAGAGTGGAGATCATGAACTGCCCTCCGCGCTGAACACGGTCGAGAGAGTGGAGATCATGCAAGCCACAGGAAAGCGCCCGCTGCGTATTGTGTAACGTCTAAGTTTCTGTTTTGTCCAATGTCCATGGCGTCAGTAATATCCAAAGAGTTAAAATAAGATACCTACAGTTAAACAATGTATAGGGTTCTGAAGCCCATATTAGATCGTGACGTCTAGCCTGCGCCTTGCTTACACAGTTCCTTCCTTGGTAATATAGTTAAAAGTGATCATTTTAATTATTACCATTTATATATTAACTTACCCATGTTTAGGCGTGTCGAGATATCGGGTAAGACTATTCGTTCCACAGGGCGACTTATAAGAACAGTCCCACGTCGCATGGCACTTGCTTGAAAAAACCCGGCCATCATAGGTCCGGTCCCACCTACTATGAACGTCTTCCCGCCGAAGTACGAATGGAAACATCGAAAACAATATTCAAGCGTCGAGAAACTTTCTATTGGAAAATCCACTGTACCTATGTTTTAAGTCATTTTTTTTGACGTAACCGCATAATATTTATTTATTGTTTTTGAATTTATTAAATTATTGTGTAAACATAAAATATGTAACTAACAATATGTGGATCCTGGTTATCTAAATAAAGAACTTTATTATTATTATTATTATATTTAGGTGAACTTTGATAACTATGACTGACATTATAGATTTAAATTTAAGTGGACATCTAGATATATTTAATTTATTATTCTTGTTATTTTTATTGCTTTAAATTAATGATTAATAATTCTTTTAAATTTATTAGATAACAACAAAAACAACTAAGGCATAAACTTAAGTAACATGGAAATATTTGTTTTTACCGTTGCCTCTTTGGATTGCTAGGCTAACCCTTTGGATTGCTAGGCTAACCCTTTGGATTGCTAGGCTAACCCTTTGGATTGCTAGGCTAACCCTTTGGATTGCTAGGCTAACCCTTTGGATTGCTAGGCTAACCCTTTGGATTGCTAGGCTAACCCTTTGGCCAAAATAGCTGCCAGCCCTCTGGTCGCCGGATGTTTGAATGAGCCTCTCCGAAAGTTCCTTATAATATAGGGCTCTTTTAAATGTATATTTATAACTAGCTTATATTATTTTGAATTGTTAGCTGTTGGTTCCCCGAATAATAAATAAATAGTGCAATTTTATAATAATAATTAAGTAACTAAATGAATCTGGATCTGTATCTTAACCTCAAGACTGATTTGCTTTCTTTAAATAAATAAATAAACATTACGCTCCTTTTCGTTGGGCAGTCGTGTAATAACTAAGATTTACCGCAAATAATTAAATCTGACCACTATAGCCACTTCTACAAATGTAGGTAAATAGGATCTACTTGTAACAAAAACAGTCCTCATATAAAAGGTTCAGGGTTCCCGCCGCGGATCTCAAATAGCGCGTTATGTTTACATGACGCCAGAGCGTCGGTATATAAATAACGCCGCGCCACCGTCTGTGCGCGCTGCCGCTGCACGCTCGACACATCAGCTGCAGTTCCGGTCACAACGCGGCGAGACCGCTGCCGGACGGAGCTTCAATTGGCAACAAAGACAAGTGCGACTAAATATAATATCTATAGCAAGTCTCACTTGACTAAAACCACGTTGCAATTAGATCAGCGGGTTGGCAATCCGTTTGTCCTCGCGATTAGATTCTGCTAGCCGGCGCTGGCGGGGTGCGGGCGCCCCCGCGGAAGCTGTTATCTGCTTCCGCGTCGTCCTGCAAACCTACAATTTATACACAGTTGTGCCATCTATATTCCTCATTCAAGTGCCTAAACTGCGACAGCAGTCTGTTCTTTCATGGTGAAGTTTCAGGTGAGTTTGTTTTCCTGTTTTTGCTATAATGTGAAAAAAGAGGTAAGTACTTAACTTACCTTTATGATAACGAAAATCACTAGTTCTTTGAAGTCGTTTCAAACTAAGTAGACTAAGTTGTTATTCGATCATTTATTATATATTTCACCACGTCACAGTATCGCCACGTTCCCGTGGCAGTTTAGTTAGATGTAGTTAATATATCTACTTACTGAAATGTTCAGCTACTTTGAAGGCTGATTGAGGATAAGGGCACGGATAGTCACGGCACGGAACATTGCGGATGCAACAAGACAATATATAACAAAATGAAGTGAATGAATGAATGTAATTCTCATCCAACGTCGGCGCAAATACGAAACTTTGTGTGCACGTTGTGTTGTAACAGTGTTACTCAAAGGCAACGGTTTTTATGTGTCGATTCTTCCCCACTTTTGGTCGTCGCGACGGAACTGCGACCGAACAATAACTAAATGTGTTACGTGTGTCGACGCAAAGTGTGTACACAATTACCGAATGTTACTTAAAATTACAATTTAAGGTTCTTCCTAGTCACCAAGTTCTGGCCAGCTAACCGTGCTAGTAAGAATGCCCCCATCATAAAAAAGGGATGGATGGATATCCTTATCTCGTGTTGGCTGACTGTAGAAAGCTAAACCTAAGTAATGGAGTTGTTGCGCATGCGCAGTCTCGCGTGCGGTTGATGTGGGTCCGGCACGTGGGCTGGCGCGCGCGCGCGGCGGCGCTGCTGGCGCTGGCGGCGCTGTGCGTGCGCGTGCCGCTGCGCAGCGAGCTGCGCGCCGAGCTGCGCGCGCCGCCGGACAAGCTCGCCGCCAGGCTCGCCAACTTCAACCACCTGCGCGCGCTCTACCCGCACATGTAAGTCCCGCTATTACTAGAACTGTGTATGATGCCTCGTGCGTGGGTTTGGGATACTTTGCGAGTTTTAATACTTAGCCATAACGTGTTGTTTTATGATTGTAAAAAAAATACAAAAATAAATTATCGCTTTTAAGTACCTGTCACAAATGAAATGCTTTTTAACGGGGTCACCCTTGTTAGACCAAACAACTTTTGGCCAAATGTTTCATTTGACAAAAGTTTCATTTGACCTAATGTATTTTTTTCTTAAATAGAAAGCTTTATAGGATTATTATAAAACAAACCTAACCTAACCTATGACTTCTATTTGATGATATTCAAAGAATATCCGAAAATACCACTGTTTTGACGAAAAATTAATTAGGTCAATTGATACATTTGGCTAAAAGTTGTTTGGTCAAGAGACAGGACCCCTTTTTAACGATTCAAATTATTGTATATTAAATAGAGGGCACTGTGTAGAGGTCAGGACACTGCTCAGGTAAAGCAGAGGGCTCGGGTTCGAGGCCACTTTATGCTACAGTCGATCACGGTAATTTTTTGCGTTCTAGTGAATCCTGGCGTCTAGAGTCGCAGTGGAGCAACTACACGTCGTGGCGCTACACGCTGTCGTTCTCGTGCGGCGGCGGGTGCGCGGGGCGCGGCTCGGTGCGCGCGCACGACGAGTACGCGGGTGCGCCCGAGCACGGCAACGCGCGCGCCGCGCGCGGCGGGTATCGGCTCGACACCTGCCGCGCGCTGCCGCTCCTGCCCTGGCCCACCTTCTGCGGTGAGACTACCGTACACTCTCTCGCTTGCCTTTTAGATACTAGGTATCCTGACTCAATCAACCTTCCTCTCACTGTATCTCATACTTTTCAAAGCGCTACTAGAATAGGGAATATTCATGTTTTTTTTTGTTTTTTATCTATTCTACAACGTGTTAATAAAATAACGCAAAACCTGAAAACCGTTTGTTCAGAATCGAGCATAGAATGCGAAAAAAATAAAAAATACATTTTTTGACAAGATTTATTTTTTACATTTGTATGGAGTGTTGGCCGACTGGGGCGACCTGCTCCATACAAATGTAAAAAATAAATCGTGTCAAATTTTATTTTTTATTTTTTTCGCATTCTACTCTCGATTCTGAACCAACGGTTTTCAGGTTTTGCGTTATTTTATTAACACGTTGTATAAGTAATCATATTACCGGAAAAAATATAACACAATATTATTAAATAAGCTAAAAAAATTGATTAAAACTAGGGTCATTTCGCCGGTTAGCGACCACCTAATTTCATGTGCCGGTGGGCGACCACTTAAGCTGAGTTGGTGAACTGAAAGGATATTTTCTCGGTTTAATAGTAGATTTCTATTCTAAAACAACAAACAAATGCATACAGTACAACTAATTGTCTCAATAGGGTGTGTAGAATTGATGTTATCTTCAATAGAAAAAACCTTCTCCTTCAGGTGGTCGCGTAACCAGCGAAATTACCCTACTATCATTTTCGGATGCTCAAAACGCCACCATTTTGGCGCGCTCATTTTGTGACGTCACCGTGCACTAAGAACAAATTAACAACAAAGTGTTTGATTCACACTTTTAATAAATGTGAGTGTAAAGCTTATAAGATCAACTTATTGTAATGGAAGAGCACAAAAGCTTATTATAAATATTGTATTGTCCCTGTGTGAAAATAACATTAAAACTGCAAATATTTTCATATGCCCAAAGATGCAAATATAAGGATAAAGTGGTGTAAGGCGATGAGGAGAGATAATCTATCGTGCTTGAATAGTTTATATTGTTGTGAAGATCATTTCGACGTAAGTATTAAATATCTATGTAGGTACCTAAAATCTTTTTTATTAGGACTCGCGAACAATATAAACAATAACCTAACCTCAAAATTGTATTATATATACTTACTTATTCATAAAACTATTCTGATTCCCAATTTTTTTAGTTATTACTTAATGTTACAAATATTATGATTTTTGTTGATTAACAGCTGACTACGAGTGTTGATTTGGGTCTCTATTGGTTCCCATAAAGTTTTTGTTCCGATTTTTTCACTCCATACCGTTTTCGATCATAATTTTCATAAGTCATATTGTCGCAAGTCATAAAATTATAGAACATAAATTGGAGATCCGATTTTTGCAAGTCGTCATTATTGTAAGTCATAAAATTGGGTAGTCATAACATTCAATGCCCAGATGCTATGACAATTCATAACGTTAAAGGCAATAAAGTTGCTTTCAATAATTGCTGTAAGGATCTTTTACGCAAGTCATAATTATTTGTAGTCACGTGATTAGTTAGTCATATCATTATAAATACATACAATTTTAACGTGCATATGTGTGACCGTCAGATAATGAACACCGTCAGTTTATAATCTTAACGACCAGTATGGTAAGTAGTTTTTCCGCTCTTTTATAAAAAAAATAACCTCGAAGACGAAAGCGGGAGCAAAGCTCCCGCTTCCGTCTTCTAACCTATCCGTGATCCGAGTCGGTTTTGCCACTAAGCCCCTACTTACTAGTACTTTCAAATGTATTACTTATCTATATGCCTAAGGATGTTATAGATTTGGCTTCTTCGACGTAATTCACTTTAGGCATTAAAGCGATATGAATACCAACCATTAGGACGTTGAAAGATATGACTTAAAATATTTATGATTAATTATTGATAGACCTTCGAACGTTATAGCCATAAATATTATGACTTCTGAGATTATAGCGGTTAATGTTATAAGTCATTAATGTTAGAACTATCCAACGTTATACTTAACAAAAATTATGACTACTGATGTTTATGACTATAAATTTTATGGATGTCAATTTCTGACCAACGAAATTCGGAACAATAAGAATATGGGAAACAAAGGGACCCCGTTGATTTTGATCAAAATTTTATGGATGTCAATTTCTGACCAACGAAATTCGGAACAATAAGAATATGGGAAACAAAGGGACCCCGTTGATTTTGATCACGAAACGTTTTAGCCAAGTTTTTTTGGTTGCACTGTTGATCGAAGTTGAAAGAATTTTTAATCCTTTTTACTGAGTGACCTACACAAATTTGTTTTATTTATAAGCCTTGACGAAAACAACCTAGTTTGTTAAAGTTCATAAAGATGTTCTCAACATTTAACATTCCTAATAGGTACCTATATATCTTTGATTATCCATACTTAATATTATAAATGCGAAAGTGTATGTGTATGTTTGTCCGACTTTGTCCGTCTTTCACGGCAAAATGGAGCGACGAATTGACGTGATTTTTTAAGTGGAGATAGTTGAAGGGATGGAGGATAGTTAGACATAGGATAGTTTTTATCCCCGTAATCATCCCCTAAGGAGGTGAAATGGGGGGGGGGTAAAAGTTTGTATGGAGCTGCGATATAAACGAGTTCCACGCGGACGGAGTCGCGGGCAGAAGCTAGTATAATATAAATATGGGTTGGACGGTTTGTAGCAAAGAGGGAGACAGAAATATATTCGTCGAAAGAGGTATCATTATGACAACTTTTTTCTAAACCTGATAATTACCGAGATATTGGCTCCTAAATGGACGAAATTTTTTGGACTTAGAAAAATAACGATGGGGGTGGTTAAGGTAGAAAAAAGTAAAAAAAAATAGAAACGTAGATAAAAGTAAAAAAAAAATAGAAACGGAAGTAGATAAAAGTAAAAAAAAAGTAGAAAAAAGTAGAAACATGTAGATAAAAGTAAAAAAAGTAGAATAAAGTAGAAACGTGTAGATAAAAGTAGAAAAACGTAGAAAAAAGTAGAAACATGTGGATAAAAGTAGAAAAAAATAGGAAAACGAAAAAAAAACAAAAAAGTACAAAGAAGTAGAATAAAGGAGAAAAAAGTAGAAACAAGTAGAAAAAAAGTAAAAAAATGTAGAAAAAAGTAAAAAAGGTAGAATAAAGTAGAAACATGTAGAAAAATGTATAACTTTTTTCTACTTTTATGTTTTTCTTCTTTATTCTAATTTTTTCTACTTTTATCTACATGCTTCTACTTTAGGTATTCTATTTTTTTCTTTATTTTTCTACTTTTATCTACATGTTTCTACTTTTTTCTACTCTTTTCTACTTTTTTCTACTTTATTCCACTTTACTACTTTATTCTTCTTTTTTCTACTTTTATCTACTTTTATCTACGTTTCTATTTTTTTTTTGCTTTTTTCTACCTTAACCACCCCCATCGATATTTTTCTAGGTCTAAAAAATTATGTCCATTTAGGAGCCAATATCTCGGTAATTATCAAGTTTAGAAAAAAGTTGCCCATACAAAACATGCTTATTGTTCGCTACTAGTCCGGGCTTGCAAGACTCTACTCGGTTGAAGCCAGGGCTGGGCCCGACGAGTTCCTGACCCGAGTAGAGGCCTGGACTAGAACGACCGGTATAACCCCGCTAAGCTATAGCTTCCAAGAAGCGTGGCATACCGAAGATGCGCCAGGTATCGGTCCGATACAAAACAAAACGTGCTTTTACCTTGATGGAGGCTTCATCCGCCGTTGTCTCTCGGCCGGCGTCTAGACAGGGCGGCTTCGATATGTGTATTTCAATGTATGAGTATGGTGTGTGTGGGTGTCGAGGCCGTCGCGTGTCCTGGTGAACACTTCCTGGCTCCTGGATGATAGCTCACCACGTAAGCGCACCCGAATCCAAACTACCGACACTAAATTTATCACTTCAGTCTCCAAAACACTGGCATCCAACAACAAAACTCCTCGATAGGAGCGCCTGGCCTCAATTATGAACTGATTCCAATTAACATAAATCAAATGTCCCGAATGCTTTCCCAAAAATCAAATACAAATCAAAGCATGGGTGGTTCCCACCAACAAGGTCAAATTCTAGGTTATACTAACAAAATGACAGACGTCAAACGTCAAATAGTGACGTGTCCTTTTCTTTTCCGATTATCGCCCGAGTGATGCCCGCGGTAAAAAGCCGGTACCGAACACTTATTTTAGCGTCTTCTATACGATAGCATCATAAAAAATAGGTGTCATAATGACACCACCCCCCATCAAGTCATCCCAATCAGTCCCGCGCCGCGCCCCCTTTCCATCGTAAATTTTCTAAGTCCTAAAATCGGGCCCCTTTTGCTATACCCCAACCTCGGCCCCTCTTTGGTATAGTCTGACCTAAATATGTACTAGTTTTTAATTCCACTTATAAAGAAAGTCACCTATTTGAAGTAGTTTAAAAGTCTAGCTATTTGAACCGCCAAAAAAGGTTATAATTACTTTTCTCAAAAATGGCCCGCAAGGTGGACATCTCGCTACATATTGGAAGGTAAAGTGTATTGTTTAAGGTTAAATTAAAAAATTAAAAACATTGCAGGCCGCCTGGAATGTTATATATAAATTCCTTTATTTGTCGTGTATCATTTTTTTTTTTAAAGTAGAAACTGGCATATAAAAGACGGCACAGCTCGTATTCAGCCAATTCAACTCGTATTTTTCTGTTGCAAACACGACGTTTTTGTATGTGTCTCAAATAGTTTGCGTTTTTTTGGTGGAAAAATACACTTGAGATTCTGTTTAAAAAAAAAACGGCGGGACATCGTAAATATTTTCACGTTGTGGAACGATATTTAAAGTTTATATAAATTTAGTATTTTTTATTCCCCCATTTTTGGAAAAGCACTATATTAGCCTCAGCCGGAATGGCAATTGCAGGCTTCGTATTATAATTAAACGGACTCGCAAGCTCGTCCGTTTGAACAAATACTCAGCCTGCAATTGCCTCCTTCCCGGCCACGGCAATAATGTACTATAATTGACCAATCTCACGAGTATAAAAACAAGGAATATGAAAATTTATTGAATATCTGTAACTTATTTACCTTGCAGCTTTTACTCCTCTTAGTTCAGCGGACGTAAAGTCACAAATATTTGCGAAGTAGGTACGTATTTAGTCATCATGAACACATCAATTTTAGGCAGATTATCTGACGGTGCCTTGACAAAACCGCTTTCAGTCATTGTGGCGAGTCTTTTTTCACAAGGAGTCACTGCTTTCAGTTAATAATTACCAAAAAACACTGATTATTTATCATAAACAGCGGCAAAACAATGCGAATAACTTTCAATAATCATACAAATGACCTGTTAACAGTAGACGCCGAGTGCACGGTGACGTCACGTTTCGCTCCGCCAATAGCGTTGCGTTTTGGAAATTTGCGAGGGAATTTGAAAAATTGTACTTTTAAACAATTAAATTTATTAATAGAAACATGATAATTTGTAAAAATAATCATGTGTGTATATTTATTAAGCTCACTCAACTCGTGTTGATGCAGGATGCCGACGTGTTTGCCGATAGCTGGCAAACCCTGCTCACTAAAATAAGTGCCCTATGTAACATGTATTGTTAGTAGGTATATAGCAACGTGCCTAGATTAGTATGTAAGTTTTGTTATGTATTCATTTAACTTATTAAGCACAGTTTTAAATTAAGTCCTAACATTATAGGCGCCTTGGTACTTTACTGTAAGCCTATAAATGTAATATGTAAGAAATAAATAAATAAATAAATAAATAAGCAATATAGATTACACGTGATATTTTTTGTCCATTTCTATATCACATGCATATTCCCTATTGGCTCTCAAAGGTTTCTTGCACTTTATTATGTGTTTGTATTTTACAAGCTTTTATTTACTTTCACCTGTCCGTTGTCTGTAATCAAATCTTGCAAGTTAAATTTGATCCACTTCCCGGTTTCCGATTGAGCTGAAATTTTGCACGAATATACAAATCGCGTGACAATGCAATATTATGATGACGTGGAGCTGATCTGATGATGGAGCTGGAAGGTGGCCATAGGAACTCCGTAATAAAACCACATAACCCCATCGAGTTTGGGCTCGTTAGAATCGTTTCAACGAGTAGGTGATGATGGTATCCAGAAAAGTACAGTCGGCAATAAAAGCTTGTACCAAAAATTAAATTTTTGACAGAAACTTGTTAGTGTTCGCTTTGGCACCCAAACATAAAGTAGGTAAGTATATAGTAAAAAAAGACCGGGTTGCACTCCGCACTCCCGGCAGAAGTGAAAACTCAATAAAATTGTAACAGTTTTTCGATCAGGTCAGGTGAGATCTTACGGTCTCACCGTAAAAATGAATTTGGCGCAAATGTACAAACAATTATCAATTATTTTGGCAGACGGGCCGCGGGCGCGTTGGGTGCGACGGGCCGGCTCGCCCGCCGCCGGCGGCGAACAAAATAGCAATTTGTTTTTGCCATTGCCAAATATTTTTCAGCTTTATCTATTTAGGAATAACGTCCAAATTCGAACTATTCGGATTTGCTCAATAGCAAAACGGTGAAGGATTCGTGAACAAAATTACAAATTTATTTGCAGAATATGCTATTGCAAAAAGTGTTTAACGGCTTTATACTCTTACGAATAGCGTTCAGTTTTTAATGAAGTCGAATCGGCTAGCAGCAAAATATAAAAGTTTGTGACCTCCTTCACATCTGACGTCACAAAAATCTGTCCCGTATTTAACAATTTTTCCCCATCCCAAAAACTGCTCAGCGCCGCTAAAGAAGTTCTCACTTCAAAAAAACGTTTTATTTTAATAGTTGTAGGTGTCTACTTATAATCTGATTTGTGGTCATTTCATTTTTTTTATTTTTTTTAGGATTACCAACAGATAATACATCATACATGCACTTATATCTAATTTATAATCGAGACTGATGCTTATCTAATTATAGGTAACCACAACTTACTCCAATGCTTTTCTACCTACCTATAGCATGCAGTTAAAATTAAAATTTTATTTGAGTTTATATACAGGAAGAAAAATTCAATGGAATTAAAAATTTAAATATTAAAACCAACATAAACTAAATATTATTTTGCAGTATCTAGGGAGCTAAAATATGCCAACACTTTTCGTTTGAAACTATTTAGGCTATCATTGAATATATCAATGCCGATGGAACCTGGGAGATGGTTGTACAGTTTGGCCATTCTCGAAAGCGCTGAGTTACGTCCTAAATTTGTTTTACTCAAGCCAATAGTAAACAACTTATATACACCGGGTCGAGGCATTCTAGCAGGGACAGCTATTTTTATCTTTGTCAGCAGTTCCGGGCAATCCAATCCTTTAGAGTTTACTAATTTAAAAAGAAACATTAGATCCAGTGCTTTTCTTCGGCTACTAAGTGAAGCAAATCGAAAGTACTTCAGCCGCTTATGATATGAGTGAAGCTTATGTGTATTGCGGATTCTAAATCCCAAGTGTGTTAAAAAGCGTCTTTGCACCTTTTCGATTAGATTTTTGTGCACTTCGTAAAAAGGTGTCCAAACTTGAGAGCAATACTCAAGATTGCTTCTCACTAAAGTATTATAAAGTAATATTTTAGTACGAGTAAATTTGAACTGTCTAGCATTCCTTATCGAATTATAATACGAAGCCTGCAATTGCCATTCCGGCTGAGGCTAATATAGTGCCTTTCTCAAAAATGGAGGAATAAAAAATACTAAATTTATATAAACTTTAAATATCGTTCCACAACGTGAAAATATTTACGACGTCGCCGTTTTTTTTTTAAAACAGAATCTCAAGTGTATTTTTTCACCACAAAAACGCAAACTATTTGAGACACATACAAAAACGTCGTGTTTGCAACAGAAAAATACGAGTTGAATTGGCTGAATACGAGCTGTGCCGTCTTTTATATGCCAGTTTCTACTTAAAAAAAAAATATATACTCGACAAATAAAGGAATTTATATATAACTTTCCAGGCGGCCTGCAATGTTTTTAATTTAGATCTGACCTTAAACAATACACTTTATTTTCCAATATGTAGCAAGTTATGTCCACCTTGCGGACCATTTTGGAGAAAAAGAGATGAACCGTTGACCCTCCCGTGGTGTGTGTTGTTTGTTGCAGACTCGGTGGAGGTGAAGTGGACGGTGGGCGTGGCGGGCGCGGGCGCGGGCGCGGTGTACGCGGAGTCTGCTTGGGCGCGGCGCGCGCTGGGCGCGGCGGCGCTGGGCTGGCTGCGCGGCGGCGGCGGCGGCGGCGCGCTGGCCGCCGAGCGCAGGGAGCACCTGCGCGCGCTGCAGGACGCCGTGGCTGACGAGGGACGGGCTCACTAAACACGTCTTGTTAACACTCGACTTCTGGGACTCCTTTTACAGTGAAAACGTTCACCTTGCGCGGTTATCACAGGTGTCACCTGTTTACATCCATTACCTATAAATAAAACGTTTTTAAATAAATGTATATTTATTTATTTATACACTAGCTGTTGCCCGCGACTTCGTCCGCGTAAAACTAGTTTTCGTCTTAGAAAAATGATTGCTATTAAATTATGTTAGGCGCAAGACCGATTTCTACCACCTTAAGGGATGATTACTGAGATAAAAACTTTCCTATGTCCTTCCAAGTGTCTCAAATTATCTGTACTGACAATTTCATATATATCCGTTCAGGTATTAAGCGTAAAAGGTAACAGTGCGATGAGTCCGTTTAAGTTTAAATTGCTAAATCTAAATTGAAAACGCCGTTTTTAGGATTCCGTACTCAACAAGGAACGCTTATAGTTTCGCCATGTCCGTCCGTCCGTCCTCGGCTTAGCTCAGTAGGTAACCCTTTCAACTAGAAAACTGTCATTCGGCATGGGTATATCAAATCAATCACGCCGACATAATATAATAAAATCTTGTTTTTTTTATTAGGTACCTCCCCAACGGGTACGTATTTGAAGATCGAAAATTGAAATATCTACAGTGAAAACATCGACTTCACTTCAGTTCTGTATTCCAACAGAATAGCCGCACCTGAACGCTGCAGTTGCGGCGCGGGTGGCCTACCCTGTGCGTGACTCCAGGTTGGTCTCGATCCACTCTGTTAGTCAAACGGACTTTAAGATTGCAATCCAAGGCCTTAAACCTCGTTCCTCTGGAGGGCCGGATGGCATCCCGGTATTTTTAGCCAAAGATTGTGCCCCGGCTTTTATGACTCCCCTACTACACGTTTATAACCTCTCGATCGGTCAATGCATCTATCCAAATCGTTGGAAAACGTCAAGAGTGACGCCCGTTCCTAAAGGTGGATCCGATACGGATATAACCTCGTTTCGGCCAATAGCAGTGCTTCCTGTGTTTGGGATAGTGTTCGAGTTGATCCTTAATCGCCGCCTTAGTCTGCAGGTCGCTGTCGTCGCTGACAGCTTGCACCCCAGTCAACACGGCTTCCGAAAAGCGCGATCTACCACCACAAATCTCGTCGCCCTCACAGACTACGTCTTTAAAGAGATGGATGAGGGTCGCCAGGTCGATGGTCATATTTCGACTTCCGGAAGGCATTCGACCTGGTTGACAATGACATCGTCTTAGAAAAACTCGCGCTAGCTGGCTTCACGCCAAAACTTTTAAAGTTCTTCGCTAGTTACTTGTCTGCTCGGAAACAGTACGTCAGGGTGGGCGGTTTCGAGTCAGACGAGTATTGCACACTATCTGGACTAAGTCAGGGCAGTACCCTGGGACCTACGCTGTTTCTCTTAATGATAGATGATTAGGGCTAATACAACCAGCTCTGCTGAGTGCTTGCTTTTTGCGGATGATCTGAAGATCTTCAAAGGCATCAATAGTATGACTGACAGTATTAAGGCGTTGCAGGCTGACATTGATTCAGCAGCTGAGTGGAGTGCCATAAATTTACTACCTCTTAACGTCAATAAATGGAAAGTGATAACCTTCTCACGAAAGCGCTCTCCACTTCAAACTAATTACTGCTTAGCTAATGCTACCCTGGAAAGAGTGAGCAATATCCGTGACCTTGGCTTATTATTGGATGATAAATTAGACTTCCTTAAGCACGTCACCGGTATATGCAAGCAGGCTAGCAAAGTCCTGGGTTTCGTCATGAGGATTTCGAAACAATTTCATGTTAGGGTGGCTAAGGTTCTATATTGCGCGTATGTACGTAGCAAGTTGGAGTACGGAGCTCTTGTCTGGGATCCCTGCGAAGACAAATATTCCCTAATGATCGAGAAAATCCAACGCAAGTTTGCTCGTTGGCTATATAAAAAAGCCTATGGGTACTACCCATTTCTGTATCCCTCTATTTTTGTTTCGGGTATGGTCGGACTAGATACAATAGGTCTGAGAAGAAAATTATTGCTTTTAGTCCATTATATATCTGTTGTCCGTCACAAAGTGGATTCCCCAGCGGTGTTGGCTCGGATTGGGTTGGTGGTTCCCCCAAGGATCCCCCAGGATGTTGACGGGCCGTCTGCTCGCACGCGCCTAGCGAGACATGCGCCTACTACTCGTGGCCTGTCTTTACTGCACATGATGCTCTCTCAGCACGAAGATGCCGACATAGTCGCTGATCATTATACGATTTTATTCAACTTTGCCAGACTATTTTCAAATAATAATTTTTAATGAATATCATTTGACATTTCATTGTATTTTACTTTTATTATATTGACATCTCTTTTTATTGTATTTTAATTGTATTATTTTTGACATCTCTGTATTGTATTATAATTTAATTTTTTTGATTTGTGTGCACGTGCTCCATTGTGTTATTTGTGTTTCATTAGTAATTGTCCTAGCTTGTAAGTGCTTTGGTTCCGTACTGTGAACTTACATTTATTTATTTATTTATTTATTTATTTATTTATTTGGAGAACCAACAGCTACACAAACATATTGACTATATAGATAAAATACAAAAAGCCAATTACAGGTTCCCACCGATAGCATCGCAGTAAACATTTGTGAGATCACTATTTTTACACTGAATTTGTGAGATTTCCTAACTAGGGGTTACAAAATGTGGAAACTTATGTATTCATTTAACTTAACTAAACAACAACATCATACGGATAGGAACACATTATGATTAACTAAAATTTTGAAGCTACGCTCATTCAAAGTAACTTCTCGTCAATTTACGCCTCACAGCAGGAATATTACTGTTGAATATATCAATATCAAGGTCTTTTGTCAGCTTATTAATTTTTTTACAGCCACGAATTAGAAAAGTGTTCTGCCTATACTTACACGGGGCAAAGGGAATAGAGAGAGGGGGATAGTGTCTTTTGGTTCTAGACGGAATATTGAACGAAAGCTTAGCTAATAAATCAGAGCAGTCTACATTTCCATTTATAATGTTTAAAATATAAGTAATATCCGCTAAGTCCCGACGCGTGGAAAGCGGAAGAAGGTGATGCTTTTTACAGATATGGCTGTATTCAGATGATTTGTAAGGAGTTTTCAGTTTAAAGCAAAGATATTTAACAAACTTTTTTTGGACACGCTCAATTCTGTCAATATATGTCTGATACTGCGGGTTCCAAATTTGCGACGCGTACTCAAGTTTGCTTCTAACATAAGCACAAAAAAGTACTTTTATAGTTTTAGCTTGGGTAAAATAATAGGAATTACGTATGATGAAACCTAATGCTTTTGTAGCACTAGATACAACATTATTAATATGTTCATCGAATAGAAGCTTAGAGTCATGTAGCACACCGAGGTCCCTCATAACTGGTACTTTTGATAGTTGCTGATCTCTGAGTTTGTAAGAGGTTTGAGCTGGACAACGTTGCCTCGAGAAGGTTACGGTGAAACATTTAGATGGATTGAGCTCTAGCTTATTAGAATGACAATACCTATCGAGACGCATAAGGTCTTCCTGGATTAGGATAGAATCATGCACGGTTTTGACTTTGGCAAAAATCTTCATGTCGTCTGCAAAACAAAGCAGGTTGGTATGGATGAAGCAGTCGCTAATATCATTGACATAAATATTAAAGAGTAATGGGCCGAGCAACGATCCTTGGGGGACGCCGCTGGGGACGGTTACCCAACTAGAAATGTAATTATTAATGACAACAGCTTGAGATCTATTTGCAATATATGAAGAGAACCATCGTAATAGGTCTCCGCAGATGCCCATTTTATGTAATTTAGAGATTAGCAAGTCGTGGTCAATCCTATCAAATGCCTTGCTATAGTCCGTATAAATAACGTCTACCTGACTACCGCGGGCCATCTCATCTGAGACATAATCATTAAGAAGAGTTAAATTAGATATAGTGGATCTATGTTGAAGGAAACCATGCTGGTTAGGGCTAAAATAGTTTTTAAGAGCCTCATTAACCTGAATGTATACTAGCTTTTCCAGTAATTTTGAAAGTATACATAGTTTAGAGATTGGCCTATAGTTAGTAACTTCCGTTTTTACATGTGTTTAATAAATAAATAAATCGAAGTACAAAATATCGAACGGTTGAATGGTCGAAATTCAAAATATCGAAAGTGTTTTTCTCGTTATACCAATGGAGTACCGTTGGATAGCTTGTTAAAAAATATTATGGTGTTATTAAAACCATTTTTCAATTCAGTGGCTTGGTGAAATTGACGTTATTCAAGCAGTTTTTTAAGAAAAACGATTTGTTCTAGCACATCAAATAAAATATATGTTAATATGCACCATGTGTGGACGGGTTCGATACATAATTGGACGAAATCGGCTCGATAGAAATGAATTGCAAAGATTGGTCTTAAAATCACATTAAACGGTTCTATGTCTATATTTTTTGACGTATGGGTCTGCAATTAAAAATATGAAGTCAACATATTCATACCTAAACCGAGTCATATTTCACAAATAATTCACCCTTTTTTATTTCAATATTTATGTAATATTATCTTCAAAAACCGGGCCGCCCAGTAACACTCGCTCGCTCTCGCGGACATGACTCGATTTTTGGTCGCTGTGATTGATTTACATACCCATGCCAAATTACAGTTTTCTAGTTGTTAGGGTTACTGAGCAAAGCCGAAGACGGACGGACATGGCAAACTATAAGGGTTCCTTGTTGACTACGGAACCCTAAAAAATGAAATGAATTTGAATGGTTCTGAGTTACGATCGTTATGAATAATGTTTTTTATGGTGTAAAATTGTATGAAAAACATTTCAAAAATTCCAATAATAGGACTTAAAAGAATATGTGAACAAAAGCGCACCCCGTAGTCCCCGTCCGTATAACGACCGCCGCCCGCGGGGTACCAAGTACCAACAAGGCCCGGATTTATTTTATCTAGATTTAACACCTTCACCCTGCCAAGTACACATTAAGTTGGTCGACTAGTACTCGCTAACTACCTACTTATACCTACTTGTCCGTGATAGTTTTCCAGTTTAATTTATTATATGTACTACTGCCACGATTTTTTTCACATCCCGAGTAGGTAGTAGCAATTTAGCCGGCAGGGGTGACTCGAACAAAAATTAGGGCTTAAAGCCCAATATCTCGCAAACGAATCCCTGAGTTGAAAAGTGGTTTTAAGAAACCTATACCTAATATTTTTTAACAAGGTATCCATTATCCAACGATATTCATCCATCCCCACATCCCCACTTTAGGTTTGAGGAGGTACCTACCTTAAAAAAAAAAGATTTATTCTACTGTTATGTCGGCGTGATTGATTTAATAAACTCATGCCGAATTACAGTTTTCTAGTTGTAAGGGTTACTGAGCTAAGCCGAGGACGTACGGACGGACATGGCGAAACTATAAGGGTTCCTTGTTGACTAGGGAACCCTAAAAATAGGAAACGTACAGTCAGCATCAGAAGTAGCTACGCAAAATAACACGCTCAAAATGATCTACGCAGTCCTTATCCTCTTGACATTAGAGTCGTGTGTGGTCAGGTCATTTTGAGCACTTGGGCCGCGTAATAGCTACTTTTGTTGCCATATACCTACCATGTGATTTACTGATTTACAAAAACAATAATGTTTTTAATTCAGAAAACACGGAATCGAATTATTACTTGTCGAAAGTCGTAAAGAGTAATTGTTAATTAAAGTTTATCGATACTGACAATGTAAACGTGTGCACCTATAGGTACTAGGTATATGTATATACAACATATATACAATGAAAACCGTGCTTAAGTAGGTAGTCCCTGGGTGACCGAGCTCAGCTCGGGTAAAAATACGGAAACCGATTTTTCCCAGATATGAGGCCCAGCCGGATCGATTTTTCGGCCCCGCAAAGCCCTTTATTGCAAATTTCATCGAAATCGTTAAAACCGTTTTTGAGAACGTGACTACTAAATACTAATATACCTACAGGGTGTCTCATTTAAATCGGTCAGTATGGGAAAGTCTGAAACTGTAAGACATACGAAGATCTGTTCTTAGGAACCAAGTCATCGATTTTAATAAGAAGAAAAACTGCATTCATACATTAAAAAAAAACCTGTACTCAGCTCGGGAATCGAACCGGGTTGTTTTAAAAAAAAAAACTTAGATACACTATTTCTATTTAGATATCGATTGTGTAGGTCTTAAGCAGTAAGTGGCTCTAATGAAACATGATGTCTAAAATGAATAAAATGCATTGTTTTCACATACTTTAATTTATTTTAGTAGGTGTTCGAAGTGACCACCGTTTTTATTCAATACAATATTCAACACGTTTAGGTACGTACAATAAATTAAAGAATATGAAAATAATGCATTTTATTCATTTTAGACATCATGTTTCATAGAGCCATTTACTGCTTAAGACCTACACAATCGATATCTAAATAGAAATAAGTAGTTTAAGCTATTTTTTTTTCAAAACAACCCGGTTCGATTCCCGAGCTGAGTACAGGTTTTTTTTTAATGTATGAATGCAGTTTTTCTTCTTATTAAAATCGATGACTTGGTTCCTAAGAACAGATCTTCGTATGTCTTATAGTTTCAGACTTTCCTATACTGACCGATTTAAATGAGACACCCTGTATATATTTAGGTAGGTATATACAAATATTGCTCGTTTTTCAACGACTAGAGGTAATCGTGAGTAGCAGTAGGTAGTTGATGAGTTTTGATATCACTGAACGTGTTAGTGGTAAATAAATTTTGCAGCGGACTGTACCCATGTACGCTGCGTTGATAATAGTTATTTTTGCTAGTCAGTGTCCGGCCTTTGATATTACTAGAACAGATAATAAGGTTAGTGGTTGAGCATCCTCAGTTAGACTAAGTATTGGTCAGGTTCACTGATATTATGCACTCTACATTAACACCAATAAAGGGTGAAATTTAAACAATGCATTGTATAGTTTTAAGGTACTTAGAGTTGAAATTTTAAAAACAGTCCTCATGATGACGGAACCTCCGGAACTGATACCAGAGCAGGTAGGTATCACTCATATCACTTAGGCTTACCAGCGATATCTATACTATACCCGCCTATATACCTTCTACCGAATGTCTTCAAAGCAACACACGATTTCCAGTCACAATTCTATTGTTTACTACACTACTAATCCATCTCTACATGCTCTGCAGCCCATGCCCTTTCCTCTGTTGAAGCCCCTGTGCCCGGCAGTGGGACGTGTACATAGTCTGATGATGGGATGACATACCGCAGGTGTGGAGGAAATTCAACTTCAGCAAGGAGGTGGTGTGGACGACGCTGGAGAACTGCGCGTGGACGTGGCGCGAGTGGGGCGTGACGCGGGAGCGCCTGCGCCGGTTCGCGCGCGCGCCGCGCCGCCACGCGGACGACGACAACGACGTCTTCGACTGCGCGTGGGGGTGCTTCTTCCTCGCGATGGGCTGGGTCTGCCACTCACTACTGGCACATATTTTATGGCTTGTTTACTCTTAAACTATGTATAAATAGCATTCAGGCACACGGCAATGTTATACTTAACCTTAACACCGTTACGCTAGCGACAGTTACCTACGAACGCATTTGTCAAGTATAATGCCCTATTCGGAGATGAAGTTAGGACAAGGAGTGATAAGGTATACAGGATATATTATACTTATGCACAGGTCCAAGCAATTGTCGCGGTGGGACAAGGATCAAATAAATTAAATAAGTTCTAAAGTTGTTTTCTCCGGGCAGTGGTTCAAGTGTCAAACAGTGTGTTCAAACTTGACATGCCGCAAGTTTAAGAGTCGAGAGAGAGAATATTTAATGCAGACTGACTACATAAACTAGACAATTCGCGCGTTTTACCCCCCTCCCATTGACACAGTGTCACGCTCACAGACATTCCTTGACTTGACTGAAATCCTCGATATTTCCAGTTGGACGAAGACATAGAGGGCTCGTTCCAGCCCCCCGTGATGTTGGCGGCCCTGGAGCAGTACTACCCGGACGCCCTGATGCCGCGCGCGCGCACGTTCGCTAGCCGCTGCGTCTACGGTACCTACCCACGGTTTACCTCACGAAAGCAGGTCGTACGCGTGAGACTAAATATAATATCTGTATCAAACTTCCCGAGCTTACGCATGCAGTGTGTAAGTATTTGCAGTCCTACGCAAGTAAGATCAATCCCACCAAAAAATAAATGTGAAAATGGGAGCCAAGTTCAATATTAAGAATATGCGTGGTTGTCAACTTCGACGACAAAATAATTGAGGTCTAAATGGGAGCCAAGTTCAGTAGGTAGTAAAAGTATAACTTCTTATATTTGAACAGTCGAATTATTTACACAAAGTAGATAGATAATTTAGGATAAACTGATGCTGAAGACTTGACTTGGCTAGTTTTTACCAGCAAGCCATATTTTTCGAAGAGTACGACATTACCTTACAGTAGGTATATAAACAGTTACCTACTTACGTATATTATAATATAAAGAGGATAAGTTGATTAGCCAAATATCAGAAATATTAAATTAATTTTGTATTAAGCAGTAACGCTGCTAACGAAATTGGAAAAAAATAAAACCTCCCTCCCTAAGGCGTTGTAGGTAGGAACTGATTGAAAGATTTGGTGGCCGAACCGGATTGTTCCTATAGCTCAGTTGGTTAGTAGCGACGGGCCATGAATGCCTGTGGACCGGCTCGAATCCGGCTCGGAGCATAAAATCTGATATCTTGTATGTAAAAACTATTAGCCAACTCAAATCTTGAGCACCAATTTATCCTAAGCCCCCGTGGCCTTAATACAATATACACCTGTTTTCTTTTTAAGTCAGATTTTCAAAAGACCATATTCTCAATTCGTCCAGTTTCCATTGACATCACATTTTCAGTATCACATCTTTTGAATAGAGCAGATTCCCTAAACACTATTAGATAATCGGAAAACCATATATTTCACAATACAATATTCTCGAAATAACGTAAGCTCACATTACCATTGTCACACAAATTACAGTACCTACACCGAGTTTTCAAACACCAGCTTCGCAAAATATCATATGGTCCGGTCACAACTGTTAGAAGCAAGCAAATATATACTAATGTTGTAAAAAGGAAAAGTCTGGGCTGTGTCAGATTATAGCTTTGTAAGTTTGTATGTATTGTAATCTCGGGAACTCCTTGACCGATTTGAAACATTCTTTCAATTTTGTATAGAATGGACTTTGTACAATCAAATCTGTGATACAATCAAATCTCTGGGTCAGTTAAGTTTTTTAAATAATAAACCAGCTTACGGCCTGCCTGATGGTAAGCAGACACCGTGGTCTATGGATGTTTGTGATTAACGTAATAATAATATTTATCGACTTGTTACCTTGGTTCTGTTGCGGATTGCCTCATTTCTGATACGATCACTTACTCCGAACATAGCCTTCTCCATAGCCCTTTGGGTGGCTTTGAGCCTTCTTATGAGGCCCATAGTAAGCGACCACGTTTCAGTGACATATGTCATCACTGGCAACACACACTGGTCAAAGACTCTCGTCTTGAGACACTGCGGAATATTGGACGAAAAATGTGCCGTAGCTTCCCAAACGCTGCATAGCCGAGTCGGACTCGACGATTGACCTCTGTCGAAGTTGTGCCTACCTAACTGGATAGTCTGTCCTAGGTATACATAATCGTCTACAACTTCGAGCGTAGTGTCCGATTGTAATGGGACAACTTCCATTACAATCGGACAGCAAACCGAAGGTGAGTGATGTACTCGCCGTTGATGTTGATGCCTAGCCTTCTCCAGCCCAGATTCTTGAAAACGTCCTCCAGTGCAGCGGTGAACAGTTTTAGAGAAATAGACAAAGACAAAGACAAAGACAAAATATTTATTTGTAAACATAGGTTCAAAGGTGTTACAATTATTTATATGAGTGTATCTCTATGTTTTGCCATAAGGCATACAAATATTTTAAGTCAAGATGGAGCATGCGTAAATGGTAAAATTCTTCATCTGTCAAGTATTCCCTAAGTGAATAGTAGGCTTTTTTAACAAGAAATGCGAACAAGCTTTTTTTGAACGCTACCAATTCTTCTAACTTAGTTATATTTTTTGGCAATCTATTGTATATTGTAGGTGCCATCCCGAAAATACTTTTACCAAGAAGAGCTGTTTTTTTGGATTTCACATATTATAGTTTGACACAGAAATAACATCTCCTTGCCTGACTCCCCGCTGCAGCGGAATAGGTTTCGAGTTCCGGTCCTGGAGTCGAACTGACATAGTGGCGTTTTCGCCGTACAAACACTTCAGCACTTCGATATAGCGATAGTCATCTTGGCACCGCTGGAGAGACTGTAGTACAGCGCAGGTTTCAATCGAGCCGAGGGCTTTCTTGTAGTATTGTATTATAAAAATATACATTTTCTCAAAAATAGTACGAAATGTTCCCATAACATCTGTGCAGATAGTATCCGAAAGTGATTCATCCTGGACAATTTTTAGAAGTGTCCAGTAAGTAAGTATGAAATCCCATTACATATCTATCATATTATTTAAATATAGAACATTTATGAAGTGAACACTTCTTTAGCGGCGCTGAGCTTCGTGACCGTAGGATGGTGAGAGATCCGGGACGAGGCTTGGGGGCGGGGGAAAAATAGTTTGATGTAAAACGAACTTTTTTTTTTTTTTTTGCGGGGTTAAAATTATTCAAGTTTTCACTTTTACTGCCTTTGTTATGGCAGATACTAATGCTGGTAATAATTCATAATTCATTTATTCGTTGTACCATGGTAAGGAAGGATGTTATATACAATAAAGAGTGCCACTGGTAGGGTGTAACAATGTTATCTGGGTAGTGACGCTGCCTACGAAGCTGAAGGTCCTGGGTTTGAATCCCGGTAAGGGCAAATATTTGTGTGATGAGCATGAATATTTGTTTCTGAGTCATGGATGTTTTCTATGTATTTAAGTATTTCTATCTATTAAATATATCGTCGTCTAGTACCCATAACACAAGCCTTTATTGAGCTTACTATGGCACTAGGTCGATTTGTGTAAGATTGTCCCCTAATATTTATTTATTTATTTATTATCTTAAAAACTAAGGTCTATAGTATATCTATATCTAAGCGGAAAACATGGTGAAATACAGTATTGACTGAGCTATTTTAAGGACTAGTTTAACAGTTTTGTCGTTATACAAATCTTTTGACTGTATAATAACATTTTTGGGCAAGGAATTTCTTTAATTTACTCTCATAGTTTTTGTCCGTTTCTTCTGCCTTCACTTGTATTGGGAGATTATTATAACACTTTATGGCCGCGAAATGAGGACTCTTTCTAAATGATTGTAAGTTGACTGTGGGTTGAACTAGTTTATATTTGAACCGTTTATTTTGTTGCTTTTTGAAAAGGTGTAAGTTTTTTCGCGCGTAGATGCTCAATTCAAAAATATAAAGGCATGGCAAACTGAGTGTGCTATATCTTATAAAGTATGGCCTACAACTCTCCTGATTACCAATGCCTGCCAGTATACGTACACTTACACCGTTTTTGCATTACAAATTGCTTACGAAACGCCAATTGTGTAGCCAAGCTTCGTCTCTCGTATATTTTGTCGAGGTTTTCTATAACGGCTTTTGCTGTGTCCGTATCTTGAGCGAAATTCAAAAATGCGTCTCCCAAATATTCAATAACTTACTTTAGCGATGAGGTTTTTTCTGGCCCAAACGGCGTCAGGGTTTTCTGGGATAGAATCTTCAATAACGGAATATACCTACTTGAAGTTCCGCAAAAAGTGATTTTATACGAAACTTCTACGTAGGTACTGTAACGGTCGCCATTAAAAGGCCTTCGGTTCGGGCCACAAACACCTGCGATCTGGCCCATTCACGAATTCACCGCCCTAGGTACGTAATGTACCTACTATTAGATCGCTGTTCCATTTTTATTCTAACGGAAAACTTTTAAATGCCACATGGTCTGAGCCCATAACCTATAGGTAGGGTGTCGGTAGAGTAAAAGACGTGCTAACAGTTCAACGGTCTGTATTAAAGTGAAACCAGTACATTGAGGTTCAGCGTGAACGAGTAAATGGAATGATTGAGTAAACGAATGACAGATTGTATGTATTTGGGTCAATCAACTTTTTGTTGTATTTGTGTGTCACCACTCTTAAATATTTTTTTCTCTCAAAATATTAATATAACATATTGAATATTATATGTAAATCTTTGAATTAGACTATTGAACTACAATTGAACAAAGTATAGAATAATAAATTGTACAATTTATGCAAAAAAAAATGGTTTTCTAGGAGACACATTTTCGCTTTCATACCAAAATGTCGTGTCCCTGTACTAATATTATACGTTTCATTCCTTCTTGGTGTAAAAAAATCGCTTACTGGTAAATAAAGTTGTACGTAAATTAAATACAACTCTGAATTTAGTATCTTAATACGTTGTTCTAATCCAGAATAGTTAAATCGTTTTTTTATCAGTTTAGTTTGAAAAAGTGTCCCTGTGAAAGTAAAAAATATCAAGTCACTTGACTAACCAAACTAAATGTAGGTAGTAAGTGGCTTGATACCGCATGACCTTGTCTAGACCAATAGGCAGCCGATCTGAGTAACACGTGACTCGGCCCGCCATTGCTGCTGCATTGTGTAGCATCGTTCATTTCGTCCGGAGCTCTAACACAGGTAAGGTGTCTTTATTCCATTTCTCCTGACTGACTGCGATTATTCGTAAGCTTTCCATGATTTTATCTTAAATTAGAGTTTCGTACATGGGACGAAGGTCTAATATCCTAAAGCAACCAATTCAATTTCCACTTTTCTCTTATTTTGTGCTTTTAACTGGTTTTAACTTGAATTTGTCTCCTGGGTCACCAGTCACCTGGCTGACTTTTGCGGTGACCCAAGAGACATTTTTGGTAAGCCAAGAGACACTTTACCTATTTATAAAGCAGTTACTAACTAAATGCACAAAAAGTTATTAAACGATTTTAATTTTACTTTGTAAATGGATCATGAGCATAAAGATGTATAAAATTTAATTCTTTTATATTCTTGTGGTGATTGAAAATAGATCTTTTGAATACATTAACACGGAGTTCTAATATAAGTACTAAAAGTAAATACATATAAAATATTAAACATAAAACACATACACTAAGCATCTAGTCCATTCCACTGTAAAAGTCTCTTGAGTTACCATTTTGTCTCTTGAATAACCAACTTGTCCCCAAAAAAAGTACGTAATGTTTTTAATTTTACACACAGGAGATTAACGGTATTGAGTTAGTTTTTACATAAATTGTGTTTAAATGAAAAAGAGAAGTAAAACATTGATGTATGTTTTAGTTGAATTCGTTATTGGTAATACAAGGAAAACTTTTTGTACAGTTTTTGTCACCAGTGACTCAAGAGACATAATTCTTTGTTATAACTTTTGACATATAACGTGTTTTACAATATTACAGATGCATAATAGATAACAATGTATTTAATTACACATTGCACTGATTAGATCTTTTTTAGCGTGCTGTAGTATTGAATTATAACATGGTTACCCAGGGGACCACTTTTGTGCTTAAATTCTGGTTATGGCCATATAAAACTTATATTTACCATACAAGTCCACGGCAACCCTTGCATTTTAGAAGTATAATACATATATATTGTACGATAACAGCAAATAATAATGGCTGTAATGTGCGGCCGAGTGGTCGCGTTTAGTGGCGGCCACTAGTGGCTGTAATGTGCGGCCGAGTGGTCGCGTTTAGTGGCGGCCACTAGTGGCTGTAATGTGCGGCCGAGTGGTCGCGTTTAGTGGAGGCCACTAGTGGCTGTAATGTGCGGCCGAGTGGTCGCGTTTAGTGGCGGCCACTAGTGGCTGTAATGTGCGGCCGAGTGGTCGCGTTTAGTGGCGGCCACTAGTGGCTGTAATGTGCGGCCGAGTGGTCGCGTTTAGTGGCGGCCACTAGTGGCTGTAATGTGCGGCCGAGTGGTCGCGTTTAGTGGCGGCCACTAGTGGCTGTAATGTGCGGCCGAGTGGTCGCGTTTAGTGGAGGCCACTGGTGGCTGTAATGTGCGGCCGAGTGGTCGCGTTTAGTGGCGGCCACTGGTGGCTGTAATGTGCGGCCGAGTGGTCGCGTTTAGTGGCGGCCACTAGTGGCTGTAATGTGCGGCCGAGTGGTCGCGTTTAGTGGCGGCCACTAGTGGCTGTAATGTGCGGCCGAGTGGTCGCGTTTAGTGGCGGCCACTAGTGGCTGTAATGTGCGGCCGAGTGGTCGCGTTTAGTGGCGGCCACTAGTGGCTGTAAAGTGCGGCCGAGTGGCCGCGTTTAGTGGCGGCCACTAGTGGCTGTAATGTGCGGCCGAGTGGTCGCGTTTAGTGGAGGCCACTAGTGGCTGTAATGTGCGGCCGAGTGGTCGCGTTTAGTGGAGGCCACTAGTGGCTGTAATGTGCGGCCGAGTGGTCGCGTTTAGTGGCGGCCACTAGTGGCTGTAATGTGCGGCCGAGTGGTCGCGTTTAGTGGCGGCCACTAGTGGCTGTAATGTGCGGCCGAGTAGTCGCGTTTAGTGGCGGCCACTAGTGGCTGTAATGTGCGGCCGAGTGGTCGCGTTTAGTGGAGGCCACTAGTGGCTGTAATGTGCGGCCGAGTGGTCGCGTTTAGTGGCGGCCACTAGTGGCTGTAAAGTGCGGCCGAGTGGTCTCGCAAGTTGAGGCTGAAATTGCATCTGCCATATTTGTTGCAGTGAATTATCCACACAAGGCACTAACCGGTCCCATGCCTGACTGCGGCCAGGCCAAGCTTTTGAAGAACTGCCTAATAAAAGAAGAAGTTCTTGAGGTTACGGTAAGCGACATATATACATATCGTTTGACACGTTGCGACACAGCCCAATATCACACAAATGGATTACTGTGTTGAAACATGATTTTTAGAAACCCATAATATTTTTAAACAAGTTAACCAACCACATCATAGGCTTAAAGAGAAAATATATATTACCACTTTAGGTGGTAGGTAGGGGAGGTAAACTAAAAATATTTTTTTTTATACATTTTATTCTACCGTTTTGTCGGCGTTACTGATTTAATATACCCATGCCGAATTACAGCTATATAGTAGTAGGGTCACTGAACTAAAAGCTGCAGACCCTTATACTTAGTTTCGCCATGTAAGTATAGCGAAACTAAGTATAAGGGTTCTTTGTTGACGACAGAACCCTACAAACGGGTGTATATGGTGCGACTCAGTCCGTCCGTCACAACTTTAAATATCTCAGAAATCTAATACTTATGCTATCTAATTGTTTAGAATACTTAACTGTTAAGTAATTAACGCACTATGTGTAATTTTAACGCATTTTAAGTGCAGTTGTATATCGTCGGGGATAGTGCAATACCGCGTAACTAGCACTAGTGAATACTGCGTATCTACACAACACCCATAGAACAAGTCTGCGTAACTGGCATTGGTTAATACCGCGTATCTAACAAATATAGCCAAATTAAGATTTCCCGCCAACGAACGTAAAATCCTGATTAGAATAAGTATACGCCAAGCTTCTCCTGTAAAGTTGGGTTTTATTGTAGATACGCAGTATTTACCAGTGCTAGTTACGCGGTTTTGCACTATGGGTGTTGTGTAGATACGCAGTATTTACCAGTGCTAGTTACGCGGTTTTGCACTATGGGTGTTGTGTAGATACGCACTATTTACCTGTGCTAGTTACGCGGTATTGCACTATCCCGACGATATTGCGAAATAAATGAATCTATCAATATTTTTATTTTCTATGAAAATGAATATGAGATGGGAAGGGGGTAAAAAAGCAAAACCTTTTTAATAGATCAAAGGGCTGAGGGATAATTATGACATGCACATTCTGCAACAAATTTTAGATTTCATTTCGGTTTCAGTTCAATTTCGATTTATGAAGGAATATTCTTAAATCAATACCTATGGTGTATTAAAGTTAGTACCCACAACATTAAACTATTGCCAGAAGCCTAACACTTAGTGAGGAATATTCAGAAAAAAAACAAGCTCCAGTTCGTGGAGCTGGTGTCGGACTGGCTGAACGTGTGCGCGGAGGTGGAGGGCTACGACGTGGCGGACGTGTTGCGGCGCGCGCAGCAACCGCCGCCCGCGCCGCCGTCCGCCCCCGTGCCGCCCGCGCTGCAGGGCTGCGTTTGGCGCTGCCTCTTCTACGACATGGGATGGGTACAACACCGTAAACAATACTCACTCTCAGAGGAATGCCACACTTCCGTGCCCGTTGAGAATACTAGTAGTAAACATCGTCATCTTCAATGGTCATGGTGGTGCGGCGCTTACGCACATGACTCGCAAGGCAGGTACGGGACGGGAGCGCCAGCGCTACGACCGCGTTGACAAGCTGTACGTTGTGCACGGTGATGTAGGGTGGACAGCAGCACGCTGGTATCTCAGATCTCGTTGGAACGACAGAAGATTGAGCCAAGCTGCATCGTGCGCAACCATACTTTGACCCAGGGTCTTCCTCCTATGGCCTCGGTCTTCAGATTCTTTTTCCCATTTGGTTGGGTCGATACTAAAGGACAACATGTCTTGTTTTGCGCTGTCCTTAAAGAAAACGAAGGATTGGGCACCCTAATGGTCGTAAGTATGCTACGTTGAGATTAATCCCTCAAACATAGATCCGGCCGGGGCGATGATATTCGATCGTATATGGCGCACGCAATGGCAACCAACGCGCAACGCTGTGGGCTAGTAGTAAGGCCATGCTTTACTCACAGGCGTAATTTTGCGCATATAATATATAAGACACTAACCTCATTACTTTCACAGATTTCATTCTAAACGCTCTTCACTCCAGGTGGACGCCGTGTATACCGATTTCTCCAAAGCCGATCACACCCTGTTATTACATAAGCTTCATGATATCGGCATACATGGGGATCTGTAGAGGTGGCTTGAGTCACATATAAAAAGCGGCCAAGTGCGAGTCGGACTCGCCCATGAAGGGTTCCGTAGCAGCAATTTACGATATATGATATAAAAAAAACTACCTATTAGATCTCGTTCAAACCGATTTTCGGTAGAAGTTTGCATGGTAATGTACAGTCGAGTTCATAAATATATGTACACTTTTTTACCTAATCGAACGCGTTTGCATACTAATTGTTAGCGGCCGCATTCGAGTAGGTAAAAAAGTGTAAATATATTGGAGAACTCGACTGTACATCATGTATTTTTTTTAGTTTTATCATATACATACATACATATTAACACATATTAAGGGACAATCTTACACAAATCGATCTAGTCCCACAGTAAGCTCAGTAAGGCTTGTGTTATGGGTACTAGACGACGATATATATAATAGTTATAAATAAATAATAAATAAATAAATAAATATTAGGGGACAATCTTACACAAATCGACCTAGTCCCACAGTAAGCTCAGTAAGGCTTGTGTTATGGGTACTAGACGACGATATATATAATAGTTATAAATAAATAAATAAATATAAGGGGACAATCTTACACAAATCGACCTAGTCCCATAGTAAGCTCAGTAAGGCTTGTGTTATGGGTACTAGAGGACGATATATAGTACAGTGTTTTTTTAAATGGGACAGTATGGGGAAATCCGAATCTGAAGGAGATAGAGGAAAAGGGTCCAAGGAGACATTAGGTGTTTTTTTATGTAAACAAATTTGGCTCGTTAAAATTTTTGGTCAAGCGTGAGTTGTTCTTAAAAAATTATAAAGTTGGTCAATTTTTTTTTTGACGCGGATCGGGTCTGTTTTATGTAAGGATTATTTCATTGTATGGAAAGAAAAAAATCTGAACAGCAGAAGTTGGTAAAATTGAATGAAAACTAATCTTCATAGAATTGCACTTAGAGTACTAGAGCTTCGCACATAGAGTACCAACAGACATAATGCTAAAGACCTGGAGTTCATTAATATTATGATAATTGTGTTAACATAATTTACTTTAAAAACAAAGTTTTAACCGACTTCAATTTAGTCTCCGCCAAGCCACGAGAACATTTCCACATTTCTTTTCCAATTTACCACATGAACTGATTTCCGAGAGCAAATGCGCTGAGTATTAGAGAAAAAAACCGGCCAAGAGCGTGTCGGGCCACGCTCAGTGTAGGGTTCCGTAGTTTTTGTAATTTTTTTCAAAAACTATTCAACCTATCAAGTTCGAAATAATTTTCCTAGAAAGTTTTTATAAAGTTCTACTTTTGAGATTTTTTTCATATTTTTAAAACTTATGGTTCAAAAGTTAGAGGGGGGGGGGGACACATTTTTTTTTACTTCTGGAGCGATTATCTCCGAAAATATTAACATTATCAAAAATTGATTTCAGCAAACCCCTATTCATTTTTAAATACCTATCCAACAATATATTACACGTTAGGGTTGAAATGAAAAAAAAAAACACTCCCCACGTTACGTATAGGGGAGGTACCCTAATAAAAAATAAAAAAAAGACTTTATTTTACCACTTTGTCGGCGTGATTGATATAAATATTAGTACCAAATTTCAGCTTTCTAGTGCTAACGGTTACTGAGATTATCCGCGGACGGACGGACAGACAAAGCGAAACTATAAGGGTTCCTAGTCAACTACGGAACTCTAAAAACCGAATCGCTGTAGGTATGTGGGTCTATAATATTTGAGGACTTCCGTCGATTCCACAAGGATCACCTTTGTTGCTATTTCAATCTTATCAGAATCGGTGTAGTACTTTTGTACTTTTAAGTACATTGTAACGCTTGTGTTTTAGTGGGGAAATTAGAAACACGAATTATCGATCAATACAAAATTTAATTGAACTAAGGTACTAAAATACAATTTTAAATATTCCCAGAAAGCGCTATTATTAGTCTCAGGGTGTGAGGTCTAGACTACCCGGTTCATATTACACATAGAATGAGCTGTGAACACTTAGCACCGTCTCACTGGACAGCCACTTCCCTGCAGTGCAGCGCGCGGTTGGTCATGCGCGGTCGATGACGTCACAGGCACGGGGTAGATAGGTACACGCGTGCTTAATATAATTAAGGAGTTCCCTCAATTCCTCTAACTGGATTTTCGAAGAAATGGGACCAACCTGGAAGCATATATTTTGTACACGTTCGCGCATCCCACAATTCCACCGTTGTAACGATCGATTTATTATACATGTTCTTATTGTACAGTCCTCTATTATTTCTCTAATTAGCTAGACCAACAATTGCCAATGAGGTAGCGTTGCCAAATGTTTGTCCCGTATCAGCTAAATTGAAACGATGTATGTGGTGGTGACGGTAACCTAACCTACATTTGATTTCATGAGACGCGCATGCCTACAGGTCGAGGACGTGGATGGAGTCCTGGAGCTGAGCGTAGTGCTGGAGACCATGAAGCTGTACTACAGGGAGCCGGATAAACTGTCGCTCTTGTTGGAGACGGCTACACAGTGTGTTGGGGGTGCGTGTTTCCGTTTTTTTTTTCGATATAAGTATAATTTACACTATATTATTATTATTCGGTATAAGTACATATAAGTCGAAGTTGATCTGGTGGAAGACCCTAGAACTAAACTTACCCGACACTATACCGACGACATCCCGGACAACAGCCTGTACGAGCTTAGAATGGCTCTGAAACAGCTTAAGAACAGCAAGGCACCCGGTGAAGACGGAATTTATTTATTTATTTATTTATTTATTAGGTACACTTTACAGATATCATACATTATGAGATACAATGGTTCTTTATGAATAGCTTATAGACTAGCATGACATCCAAGGCAAGTGCACACAGCATGATCAGCAAGTTAGCGCGTATGCAAGCAACAGCGACGAATCTGCATTGAATATTAATATCATATGCAGTAAGTATAAATCACAAAAACAAGTCCAAAATGTTAAAAACGTCTGAAACGAACTTAAGCAAATCTAAAACAAAAGCCTCAGGAATCGCTTCAGGAATTACAGCCGAACTCCTGAAGGCGGGTGGAAAACCGATCCTTAAGGCCCTTCAGAAGTGGTTCGACACCGTCCTACTGAAAGGGAGACCGCCAAAGGCGTAGAACAGAGGTGAGGTGGTGGTGCTCTTCAAAAAGGGTGACAACACCCTGCTGAAGAACCGCATCAAATATACTGACCACCAAAAAATGCTTTGATACCCTAAGCTCTTTTACCAAAAAATATACTGAACACCAAAAATAATAATTCTACCATTACAATAGTACTAGCTGTTTAAGTAACCACTGCACATTAAATTATATTCGAAGACCAAATTTAGTAAATTATCACCAAATCTTAGCGAGCAAATTAATACAATATTTCTACCTAAATAACCCACTATGATTGCCATAAAGTGTACGCATGTTACCAAATAAAGTATAATGATGCCAAAACAAGTGTTTTTTTAACCTGATAGGCATTTGATTGAATAAACGCTTCTGTTGGTTGGGGTATAGCAAAGGCGGCGCGGGACTTATTTAAGATGATATCGTATAGAGGACGCTAAAATAATCATGTTTTGTATGGGCAACTTTTTTCTAAACTTGATAATTACCGAGACATTGGCTCCTAAATGGACACAATTTTTTGGACTTAGAAAAAAAACGATGAGGGTGGTTAAGGTAGAAAAAAGTAAAATAAAAATAGAAACGTAGATAAAAGTAGAAAACAATAGAAAAAAGTAGAAAATAATAGAAAAAAGCTGAAAAGTTGGAAAAAGTTGAAAAAAGTACAAAAAAGTACAAAAAAAATAAAAAATACAAAAAAGTAGAAAAAATTAAAAACGTAGATAAAAGTAGAATAAAGTAGAAACGTAAATAAAAGTAGAAAAAATCAGATTAAAGTAGAAACATGTAGATAAAAGTAGAAAAAAGCAGAAACATGTAGATAAAAGCAGAAAAAAGACACTGAAAAGCCACTGTGCGAGTTGGTCTAACGATGAACATGGCTATCATGTCAAACGTCCATGTAGTACCAACTCTTTTTTCAATCGGACACTTTACGCTCGAAGTTGTTGACGATTATATGTATGTACCTAGGACAGACTGTCCAGTTAGGTAGGTCCAACTTTGAGAAAGAGGTCACATCCGACTCGGCTGGGCAGCATTCGGGAGGCTACTGCACATCTTTTCGTCCATTCCGCAGTGTCTCAAGACGAGAGTCTGTAACCAGTGTGTGTTGCCAGTGATGACGTATGGCACGGAAACGTGGTCGCTTACTAAGAGACCTCGCGGTGGCCTTATAAGAAGGCTCAAAGTCACCCAAAGGGCAATGGAGAGGGCTATGTTGGGAGTTTCTCTGCGCGTTCGCATCAAAAATGAAACTATCTGCAGCAGAACCAAGGTAACCTATATAGCCCTCCGAATCGCTAAATTTAAGTGGCAGTGGGCGGGGCACATTGCACGTAGAACTATGGCCGTTGGGGCGGAAAGGTTCTCAAGTGGCGACCACGTACCGGAAGGTGCAGCGTGCGTACGTCGGGGGCGACTAGGTGGACTGATGACCTGGTAAAGGTCGCGGGAGTCCGCTGGATGCGGGTGGCGCAGGACCGGTCATTGTGGCACTCTTTGGGAGAGGCCTATGTCCAGCAGTGGACGTCTTTCGGCTGATATGATGATGATGAAGTACATATTATAATAATAAGTGAGTAAGGTTTATATTATTATTATTTTCAATGTTTGTTACCTCAGAACTCCGTCATTGATATATGCTATATATATTGATATATATACATATATGCTTCCAGGTGGGTCCCATTTTTTTCAAAAATCAGTTGGATGATGGGATCTATGAGGAATTGAGGTAACTCCTTAATTATATTAGGCACGTGTGTAGTGATTTTGGTATTTTCTATTATAACTCGTGTATCTATACTATAAATTAACATGTACTTATTTTCCTTGCAATTTATTTTGAGTAGGTAGCTGTTTACACTCTAAACCATTTTTAGCCTTATAACCTTTTGGCATATGTTTAACTGATCACCAGATATAGTAAAATATGAACACAAAAAAAATACTTTTGACGACCAAAAATAGTAACTGAGCACCTAATTCTTTTCACCATTTTAATGTGAAATGATAACCTAAATAATAACATCTTACTATCCTATTTAAAGAAAATGTCTCCTAATTAATCATTGCTAACACATAAATAGTAAATGATCACCAAAATGTTACCACCATTTTAATGTGAAATAATTACCCAAATTATAACATCTTACCATTCTATTAAAGAAACTGTCTCCAAACTAATCATTGTTAACCCAAAAATAGTTAATGAGAGCCAAAATTTAACCACCATTTTTATGTTAAATGAAAACCAAATTATAACATCTTACTATCCTATTAAAGAAAATGTGTCCCAACTAATCATTGCTAACCCAAAAATAGTTAATGAGGGCCAAGATTTAATCACCATTTTTATGTTAATTGATAACCAAATTATAACATCTTACTATCCTATTAAAGAAAATGTCTCCCAACTAATCATTGCTAACCCAAAACTAACTCAGTCTCCCGCCCTCCGCCCGGGCTCCCGCCAGAAACTTGCTTCGTCGGCCCTTCGTTTCACGTGCGCACTCGACCTACGCTCCGCTCGGGAGGTCGCCGGCTCGCTTCGCTCGCCACCTCCCCCACTCGCTTCGCTTCGGCCTCGTGCACCCGCTCAGCTCAGGACCTCCTTCGCAAGCTTCTGTCTCCGCGGGCTTTTATATACACTCTAGGGGTAAGACAGACAAGACCACGTGGAAGTGGGGTACGCTGATTCGGGTTTTGGTAGCTATTTTTACCTTTCGACTACTTTATTTGGCAATATGCATACATTTTATGGCAATCATAGTGACTTATTTAGGTAGACATTTTGTAATAATTTCTTCGCTAAGATTAGGTGCTCAGTTACTAAATTTGGTAATCATTTACTAAATTTGGTCTTTAAATACATTTTATAGCAATCATAGTGGGTTATTTAGGTAGAAATATTGTATTAATTTGTTCGCTAAGATTAGGTGCTCAGTTACTAAATTTGGTAATCATTTACTAAATTTGATCTTTGAATACAATTTAATTGTGCAGTCGTTACTAAAACAGGTAGTACCATTGTAATGGTAGAATTCTTTTTTTGGTGTTCAGTACATTTTTTTGGTAAGAAAGCTTGAGGGTATCAAAGTATTTTCTGGTGGTCATTATATTTGTTCCCTAACCTTTTTAGGGATCTCTTCATAGCATAGATTAGCTTTAACTTAAATAAACTCCAGCTGAATCCACATAATCTAAAAAGAAACTGGTTACTATGGACATTGTGGGTTCTTAGCCATTTACTAGACGATCACATTATTCTTCAAGGCCATTATAATAAAAATTGACAGATCATATTAGGAAACTGGGGTCTAGCGATTAGTTAGAGCAGTACGGGTGGTTAAGGCAGTTTTAGCTTCAGCGACGGGGTGTTAAGAGGAGATTAAGGGTAGAATCGGGCTCTCGGGCGTTACTGAGTTACGGGGGAATTATTATATTTATGTAAAAAGTAGGTAGGCGACTTCTACCTACCTTAAAGAAAAAAAGGAATCACGACCCAGTTGCATGGTCGTATTAAAAAAAAATTGTAAAGTAAATTATTTTAATTCTGCCGGTACTTTTTTCCTCCGGACGGTGAAAATGTACCTTAAGAATGACCCTTGAAACGCTCGAATAACCTAATCTAACCTATACAATGTAACACCCAGGTAATTGTTAGTTTCTTGGTGCGAGTTACCTCTGTCCCGCTTGCAGCGGCGAACGCCCTGTACGAGGACCCGGAGATCCCAGAGCGGCCGCACGGCTGCGACCGCTCGCAGCTGCTGGTCGACTGCCTCGTCCGGGACTTCTTCTACAAGTTTGACAACACTTCAGTAAGTAACCTTTCATATTGCCTGTTCTTGTCACACTCACCGTATTACCGAGTTTAGCCTCCAGCCGTTCACCGGCTTGTTAATACGCTGTGTTCATGAAGATAGACCGAAGGCAACCCAGAGAAGCTAACCGAAGTCTATGCTCAGTGAAAGACGGACAAGATCTCTCTTATCTGCTAATATTATTTATTCCTTTACTTACTCGCAATACAGGGTGTACATATTATTCAAACGAGGTAGTGAGGAAAAATCTGAAACTACAAGAGATAATGAAATTTGCTCTTACGAGAGCAATTTTAGATAAAATAAACACTGCATTCAGCGCTGTAGGTGTCTGTCTGACACCTCGGCATAATGCTGAGACAGCGACCGATTCACTGCCGCGAAGACACACACATTATGTGTAAATTGTATTGTATTTGTACTCCCTTTGTCTATGTGCGTCTTTTGCGTAGTGAATAAATGTCTTCTTTCTTTCTTTCTTTCTTTCATTCACAGATTTTCTAAAATACACGGCTGGGAATCGAACCCGGTCAAATCTCCTCTATTCTTTCTAAAAACCGGAGTCCGGAATGTACGGAACAATTGTTACTAAGCAACTCTGTATCTACGATCACAGGAAGATGCCGTATTTCATAAGATTCCTAACGAAAAAATATAATATATCTAAGAGTATAGCAATATTTTACATAGTTAACTTCATATTAAAAACTGTTAAGCTAGCAGCTTTAATGAGCTACATTTGCAATTTCCAGTTAGCTCGTCAGAGCAGTTCGTCAAGAGTCCGTGACCAGCCCCGCGAGCCAAGAGGGCGCAGCGGCGCACCTTCCGCCCCGCGGCCGCGCCCGCACGATCCGCACCCGCACGACCCGCGCCCGCACGACCCGCGCCCGCACGACCCGCGCCCGCACGACCCGCGCCCGCACGAACCGCGCCCGCGCCTCGCACGCCTGCGGCTCCGCATGGGCGGCGTTCCACCCGACACGTTGCGCTCCATGTTAGTTAAACTACGCGTTGACGACGGCGTACGGAAACGCAACCTTATTTTGAACAAAAACTTCAGAAAAAAGGGCATTTTGTGACACTAATAAGGTTTACCATTGAATTGCCGACAAACATTTAATCGAATATTATTTCAAAGACAACGTTTCAAGTATTTTCATTTCATCGACAAGTCATTGCGTCGAGGACTCGATACTAGGTAATTTGAACCGAGGTCTTTGTGTCTAATTGGTAGTTGACTTATTTCAATAAAATTCATGTCATGGCTTTTCATTTCGGGTTTTTTTAATTCATTTTTTTTTACATGTAATAATATTTATTCCGTATAAAATTATTTCGGATCTATATCATCTGAATCCCTAACGTTTTTTAACTTATTTTTGCCGTGCAGCGAGTCGATGCCACCCCGCTGCGCGGGGTGTCTATTTCTGGTCTAAGGGACACAAGTAAACCCTAACCTAACCGACCTAAAACAGAGTTCGCTTATGACAAGCCATTTTTGTCCGCCCTGATATTCTTTTGTAATAAACGATTTACATCAATGATTCTTAGTTTATTATGCATACATATTATACATATTTGTATTTCACACAATTAACTACATAGGTAATTTGAATAATGTATAAAGGACACATAAAAGTGTATTAAAGTAATACGTGGAAGAAATGAATTGCAATGTTTTGTAGTTGTGCCAATTAAGATAATTTGATACAAATCAGCGATTAAGTAATATTCGTTGAATAGTATTTCTACGTAGTAAGATAAATTTAAATAAATTGTAGTTGAAATAAAATAACGCCAAACAATGTTACTAGTACTAAAGTTTCGATGAATCGTTGTCGATGAAATAATATTCGATGAAAAGGTTGTCGACAAAACAAGGGTACACCCACTAATAAATATACTTTGCATTGTACAAATACCGAAGACTTACTTTAGTACTTAAAGTTCACAATATAAGATAATTACTTGCCCCCTTAGTAATAAATTAAACCAACGCATCCGTGTCGTTACGTACGTCTTACCCGAAAAAATGTAGTGTCTGGAAGCGTGAAACTGATTTAGTGTCTGGGAGCGTGAAACTGATTTTGCGGCGTTTTCTCGTTTTGTTCCCACTTGTTAATAAAAAGTTACAGTTTTCCTACAACGTACAAACAACGCTGTCAGGTAATCAACGTTAAGTAATCTCAAACCACGACAAAACTGTAGATCTACTTAATTATGTATTTCCATCCATCAAGTTCAATAAAAAAAAAGAAGCTTCCGTCAAAGTTATGATGAATTCGCCGAGTTTCCATACTAATATTATAAATGCGAAAGTGTGTCTGTCTGTTACTATCACTTTAAGTCAATCTAAAGAATACGCTGCTTTGTGGACCGTTCAGTTTTATTTTAAGCTCAAATCAGCTATTAAGTCCGAATACTCCGAAATAAAATTGTTAATGAGCATTGCTAAAAACTTAAAATTGAAAGTGAAGTACACTTGTTATAAACAAATAAATGTTTTTGATGAAATAACAGTGCATTTTAACATTGAAAATGTTATTTAAATGGCTTCAGTATACCCCCCAATTTCAGCGAAAGTGAGACATCGCCCTGGTCACGTGAGTTTTAGGGCTAAATACGTGGATGATTGAGATGTCAAAAGATGCCCCTTGGCAAGTATTATAAAATGTAAAAAAATATATATATATTTTTGTAAAATCGCAAAAATGTCGAAAAATGACGCATTTTTTTGGGGTCTTTTCGTACAAAATCGGCAATATCTTGAAAACGAAAAGCGATATCGAAAAAATGAAAAAACCCTCGGGGTATTGAGTTTGCCTACATTATGAAAAAAAAGAACCTTTGTATCTTATACGGTCTAGGCAGGAATAGAACTCGCGATTTGGCCAGGTGTGACGTAAGGGATATTTTTGTTGATTTCCCGGCGACATTTATATACGTTTGTTGAATATCTGAATTTGACTCTCAGGAGGAAGTAAATGTGCAGATATTCTTTATAATCTAATTCTTATATACCGTTATGTTATCAAATATTGGCATTTTTTTTATTCTTTTTTAAACTTCTGTGGGCATAATGTGCCCAATATACATTTTATAATAATAATAATAATAAACTCTTTATTTCGGACAAATTATCCATATAGTATTAGTAAGTTACTTAACCTAGGTATGTTAGCATTATATTCTAGTTTTACATTATATTATAGGCTATTTGCACACCAACAGTGCAACGGACTTAATCTGCCCGACCCAGTACGACAAGATTGGGCAGTCATACCGGTCCGCAATGACACCCAGAATGCTGTTGGTACTTCCCCTGAGTCGGCCCAGCATCGACACGATTTTCTTGCGTAGTATCGCTTGAAAACCGTCCGTGCGGGCCTCGGCGAACATACGCGAGGCGCTACACCACCTAGGCAGTCCCAACAGCATCCTTAATCCATTGTTATATTGAACGCGCAGGGCATTATACGCTCTTTTGGTATGCTTTACCCACAGGCTGCTCGAGTAGAATGATTGGCTATAAGCCTTAAATAGAACGATTTTAACATCCGTGGAACATCGAGCAAACCTGCGGGCCAGCATATTCGACCTCACTGCCAATGCCCTGCGCTCACGTTCAATATCCAGATCATCACTCAAATTGTGCGTTATAACGTGACCTAGATATTTGAACCTCTTCACAAAAGACAGGGCGGTCCCCTGCAAACTAACTTGAGGTGTACAAGTAACTTTTTGTCCGCCAGCCTCGAATATCATAACCTCACTTTTTTTGGGGTTGTAGAGGAGCCCGTGAGCTTTAGCATAATCTTCACACGCCTCCAACAGTTTTCTCAAGGCACTGATGGAAGGACTCAGCAGCACCATATCGTCTGCATAACTGATGTTGTTTATACAAACGCCATCTATATGACATCCCACATGCATGCTGCTGAGTCCGGCCAACAGCTCATTAACGTATAAGTTGAACAGCTTGGGTGACGTCAGCCCCCCCTGTCTTACCCCGCAATCAAGCCTATACTCGGAAGACAGACTATCGGCCCATCTCACCTGATTTCGTTGGCTATGGTACCAGTATTTAAAAATCCTCACTACTTCAACCGGAGTGCCTGATTCCTCTAGCTTTTTCCATAGGAAGTCATACTCCACTCTGTCAAAAGCTTTTGACAGGTCGAGGAAGCAGGCATAAACCGGTGTCCTCCTTCGCGTATAATACCCGACCGTATGCTTGAGACATAAAATGGCACTTTCAGTGGACAGTCCAGCTCTGAAGCCGAACTGAGTATCACATATTTTTAGGTGCTTTTCGAGTATGATGTCCAGCATACGGTCGAGTATTTTCGCAGCTGTTGTGGCCAGTGAGATTGGCCGATAGTTATCTTTGTTTGACAGATCCCCAGTTTTATTTTTTGCCACTGGCACTACTATTGACCTCGTAAACTCTTCTGGTAAATATGAGTGGTGCAGGCACAACGTAAGGAACATGGCAAGTACGCGGGGTAAGTGAGCACCAGCATACTTGAAGTGCTCAATGCTGAGACCGTCATGACCGGGCGACTTCCCTTTATTCATTTTATTTATAACTGTTGCAACTGCCTTAGCTGAAAAGTTAGTTCCGGTCCCGACAGTCCCATCATTTCGCACTTCGCCTGGGTTCTGGCTAGTGCCTATCAGTGACTTGACCTGGAAGTGATCCTTAAACAACTCGGCTATCTCGCGAGGGTTGCATTTATCTCCTACACTTACAGGGAGGCCAGGCTTCACCTCCATTGACTTCGTATCTTTCCAAAACTACTTGAAGTCACCCCCTTTATGGGCCAAGGCCAGCTTATCCATCTTCAACTGATCCTGCCTATCTTGGCACCATTTCAGTTTAGACTTAAATATTTTTTACTGTCATACATTAAGTTGTACCATCTCCCTCGAGCAGGTTTCCCCATTCATACCCACTGTTGAAAGTGAAGCCTGGCCTCTCTGTGCGCATCCGCTACATATCTGTTCCAGCCGGCCACATAACCCCCCCTTCGGCGTTTCTTGCACACAAAGGATACAATCGCCGCCTGCGACAGTGTTTGTACTATTTCCCTATACATATCATCTAAAACAGGGAAGTGATCAGTTTTATTGCAAATCTCATTATTGTTACAACATTCACTTAAACAATACGGGTAATCAATGTTTTTTAGGCGGTTGTTACAATAGCTACGAAACTCTTCTATCTGTTCATCTGTACGTACGCCCCAATTTACTTTATTATTTAAAGGGAACAAATATAATGACCACCAGAAAATACGTTGATACCCTCAAGCTTTCTTACCAAAAAAATGTACTGAACACCAAAAAAAGAATTCTACCATTACAATGGTACTACCTGTTTTAGTAACGACTGCACAATTAAATTGTATTCAAAGATCAAATTTAGTAAATGATTACCAAATTTAGTAACTGAGCACCTAATCTTAGTGAACAAATTAATACAATATTTCTACCTAAATAACCCACTATGATTGCTATAAAATGTATTTAAAGACCAAATTTAGTAAATGATTACCAAATTTAGTAACTGAGCACCTAATCTTAGCGAAGAAATTATTACAATATGTCTACCTAAATAAGTCACTATGATTGCCATAAAATGTATGCATATTACCAAATAAAGTAGTACTTGCCGCTCAACTCCGTCGCCCCGCCCGCGCCGCGAATTTAGGGAATATGAAGAGGTATCAGGTTAGTAAACATTTTCTAGTAACTTAAATGATTCCTTGTTTATAGCGATCGAAAGGTAAAAATAGCTACCAAAACCCGAATCAGCGTACCCCACTTCCACGTGGTCTTGTCTGTCTTACCCCTAGAGTGTATATAAAAGCCCGCGGAGACAGAAGCTTGCGAAGGAGGTCTTGAGCTGAGCGGGTGCACGAGGCCGAAGCGAAGCGAGTGGGGGGAGGTGGCGAGCGAAGCGAGCCGGCGACCTCCCGAGCGGAGCGTAGGTCGAGTGCGCACGTGAAACGAAGGGCCGACGAAGCAAGTTTCTGGCGGGAGCCCGGGCGGAGGGCGGGAGACTGAGTTAGTTTTGGGTTAGCAATGATTAGTTGGGAGACATTTTCTTTAATAGGATAGTAAGATGTTATAATTTGGTTATCAATTAGCATAAAAATGGTGATTAAATCTTGGCCCTCATTAACTATTTTTGGGTTAGCAATGATTAGTTGGGACACATTTTCTTTAATAGGATAGTAAGATGTTATAATTTGGTTTTCATTAACATAAAAATGGTGGTTAAATTTTGGCTCTCATTAACTATTTTTGGGTTAACAATGATTAGTTTGGAGACAGTTTCTTTAATAGGATGGTAAGATGTTATAATTTGGGTAATTATGTCACATTAAAATGGTGGTAACATTTTGGTGATCATTTACTATTTATGTGTTAGCAATGATTAATTAGGAGACATTTTCTTTAAATAGGATAGTAAGATGTTATTATTTAGGTTATCATTTCACATTAAAATGGTGAAAAAAATTAGGTGCTCAGTTACTATTTTTGGTCGTCAAAAGTATTTTTTTTGTGTTCATATTTTACTATATCTGGTGGTCCGTTAAACATATGCCTTATTTAAAGATACCGACGGGGTTTCAATAAATCCATACTGCATTCTATAAGCATAGGCAGATGGTCAGACCAGTATACGTCGTACATAATTCAAAAAAAAAAATATATATATATATTATTGGTATCATACTAAAGTAGGTAAAAGTACATTCGTGGCTGGCGTCTCCCAGTAAGTATAGCAATACTTGTGTTGGGAGGCTCCGCTCTTCCTCTAAATGGTTGTAATACAGTTTAGTAGATACAATTTCATTGATTAATTAAATTACTTTTTAGTACTTACAAACTTAAATTAATTAATTAATTAATTTTAATTTAGTTTAGTGCATGCTCATGTGTGTGTGTGTGTGTGTGTGTGTGTGTGCGCGCGTGTGTGTGTGTGTGTGTGTGTATGTGTATGTGTATGTGCGCGTGTGTGTGCGCGTGTGCGTGTGTGCGTGTGTTTTCTGCTTACATACTTAAGATAATAGAGATTCAGTGTATTCATAGGTGAGTGTGATCAACCATTCCGTTATTTTTTCCTTACAACTTCGTAATAGCATCGGGTAAATATTGATAGTTTTATTTAATTTATTGTATAAGAGAGATGATACTGTATAGGTTAGGTTAGGTTTTTTTTTTTTTTTTTTTTTTTTTTTGTTTTTTTTTTTTTTTTTTTTTTTTGTGCCTGAAGGGCTACACTATTTGACCTCCAACATGATCGGAGACTTTTTGTTTCTTATACTCATTCATACCAGTTCTCGCTTGTGCTACTGCTCGTACTTTCATGCTGCATACATTTCTTTCTAGCATTCTTCATCTTTCATTATTGCGTGGGTGGGATTCCCACCTAACTATCGACTACTTTTTATCATCAGGGGAAATAAGTCGGGACACAGTTGTTTATTTCTTTTTCTGTACATATTTTCTTTCTATTTTCATGCGTTGTTTACATTATTATCTTACTTTCTATAACTATCGACTAATTTTTATTTTCGGGGAATAAATCGGGACACAGTTTTTTATTTCTTTTTCTGTACATATTTTCATTCTATTTATATGCGTTGTCTACATTCTTATCTTAATTTCTATTTTGCAACTTGGAATTCTTTCATAGCTTATATGCTTACTCAATATATTTGTTTTACATCTTAATCTTTTTCATTATGATAGTTTTACTATATTATATACAATATATAAGTCTATCATATTTTCTTATGCTACTTATTTCTTTGACATACGGTTTTTACTATTTGCTTACAGAAGCTAATGAATTTTTTGCGGTCCTTACTCGCTAACATTATATGGGCTATTTTTTCAATTTTAATTTTCTCATTTAACTCCTGCTCGAGTTCGAATCGCTCCCGTGCGAATGATGGACATTGGACTATGAGGTGTAACACTGTCTCCTCCATCCCTGGGTCACAGAGACACGACGGGTTGTCCTTGCACTTGAAACGATACAAGTATGAGGAGAACCCGCCGTGGCCAGTCATTATTTGTGTGGTCAAGTTATTTATACCCATTTTTCTTATCACCCCGTACGCCACTATCGCATCTGGGAAAAAGATTTTTGTGGTGGAGGCGGTTCCACCTTCCACGTAGCGCTTGTTCCACATCTGCAGTGTTTCCATCCGGATTCTTTTCCTTACATAGGAAACAGGGCATATGTCGTAGTCTGGGTTTTTCTTTAGTCTCAGGGCAGCCTCCTTCGCTAATTCATCTGCCCGTTCGTTCCCTGGTAATCCAGCGTGTGCTCTTATCCAGTACAAGGACAGGTTCTTTTCTTGGTCTGCGCACAGTTCGATCATTTCCCTGTTTTCCACGACTAGAGGGTGGCGAGAATTGTGGCATGCCGTAGCTTGCAGAGCTGCCATCGAGTCACTAAAAACTCCTATACTCGTCTCCTTTGTTCTTGTTGCCTCTTTTAGCGCGCGGCTTAGGGCCAAGAGCTCGGCCTGGTACACGGTGCAGTAGTGCGGCAGCGAGAGCTTGAGGGTTTTTACTTCGTCAGCCCCGTTCCATATGGAAAGTGCCGCGCCAACCTTGCCCTCGATTTTGCTACCATCCGTAAATATGCGCATCCGTATATCGGCACAACCTCGGTATTCTTCCTCATTTTCCACGTGGTCAAAGGTTAGACTCCTTCGTTTGGTCGGGTGTGGTGCCATAGTGGCTGGGGTCATTCGCTCAATCTCCCTGTCTGCCAGTATTTGGGTCTCAACTCCCTTTTTGGCCTCGTATAATGAGGCCACCTCACGGACTCGGAGGTCTAAGGGGAGCAGTCCCGACAGCAGTAGCGCGGAGTTGAGGGAGACCGTGCGATACGCTTTACTTAGCTTTTGAGCGAAGCCTCTTTGCACCACATTCAGCTGTTTTTGTATGCCGAGTTTATTAACAGCTGGTGCCCAAGCGCTTGCCGCGTACAGGATAGTAGGCTCGACTGCTGCGGTGTAAATCAGCCTTATTATATCTGGGTGGAGTCCCCAGCCCACTCGAGCCGTCCGGGCAAGCGCTTTATACCTACTCAGCGCCTTCCCGCAGATGTTTGCCACGTGTTTGTTGAACGTTAGTTTGTCGTCAATGGTGAGACCTAGGATTTTAATATCTTTGGACATTGCAATGTCTACCCCACCCATACTAAGGCGCGGCACGTCGAATTTAAGCTTTCTGGTTACAAGCATTGCGCATGTTTTATGCGGTGCAAATTTAAGTTTATTTTCGGCGCCCCACGCCAGAGCACGGCTAAGAGCTGCATTTGCCTGTCTCTCTATGTTCAATGCGGTCTCACCATCGAACACCATTACTACGTCATCTGCAAATGCCTGACAGTAGACCTCTCTTGCCTCCATTTGTTTCAACAGTGGGTCCAGTAGGAGATTCCAAAGGATGGGTCCCCCTATGGACCCCTGGACGCATCCTTTGTTCGTTTGTCTACTGTACCGGCGTAACGGACTCCCACTGATCTGTCTTTGAGGTAGCTGTCGATGACCCTTCTCAGGTTTACTGGGACTTCTTCTTCAGCGAGTCTGACTCGGATTGCTGGCCACCAGGCGCTGTCGAAGGCTCCCTCTATATCCAGGGACACAATGGTGACTATTTTCTTTTCATCATGTTTATTGCGGATGTGTTTCACTAGGGTGTAGAGGGAGTCTTCAGTACTCCTTTGTGGCATGAACCCGTACTGCTTGTCGCTGGTCCTTGGCAGAAGACGGTGTCTGAGACGAGCCACCAGCATCTTCTCATACACTTTTCCCAGTACAGGCAAAAGCCCAATCGGCCTGTATGACTTGGGTGTTGTGTAGGACTCTTTGCCTGGTTTCTTCAGCACGACCACGGTTGCTTCTTTCCACTGTTTCGGGAAGTGACCGTGTTTTAGGCAGGCGTTCAGCAGTGCCAAAAAGAAAGCAGGGTTGCATGATATTGCTCTGGTACAAATGTCTGATGTCAGTCCGTCGGCTCCCGGAGCCTTTTTCGGGTTGAAGGACTTCATAGTCATATCCAGTTCGTGTTGGGTAAACGGTGGGTCATGAATCTCAGCATGACTCCAACGGTTTACTTCTTCAGCTAGACTTCGAATATGACCATGATCCTCGGAGTCCTCTTCCTCATTGTCTTCGGGATAGAAGGTTCTTGCTAGAAGCTCGACGGACTCCTTCGCATCCAGAGTTCTGGTTAGGTTAGGTTTTTTTTTTTTTTTTTTTTTTTTTTTTTTTTTTTTTTTTTTTTCTCCTGATCTACCTCCAACATAATCGGAGCCTATTTTAAGCCAAACAGTTTCACTCCAGTTCCATCGATTATGCCTCTCGCACTTTCATGCTGCATACTTTTTCTTTCTAACGTCCTTCCTCATTCTTACCTTGCTTTGTCTACTCTAGCTATATTGTTTATTTATACATACTTTGTCTTGATCTATCTAACATTCCGTTTCCTTCCTCTTTTCCATACCATCATATCTTTCTAGCCGTCCTCTATTACCATACTTTATTATTTTCTTATTGTATCAACTGATTACTTAGGTTGAGTACTTGATTGGTTAGGTTAGGTTTTGTTTTAAAAAAAAAGGTTGGGGTTAGGTTGGGGTTAGGTTGGGGTTAGGTTGGGGTTAGGTTGGGGTTAGGTTGGGGTTAGGTTAGGTTAGGTTAGGTTAGGTTAGGTTAGGTTAGGTTAGGTTAGGTTAGGTTAGGTTAGGTTAGGTTAGGTTAGGTTAGGTTGGGGTGCTAGGTCGGGTAACCTCCACGAGTGTCAGGGCTCTTCCAGTTCCTGTGGACCCTCGCGGGTCTGCGGGAAGGGGAAGGGTCTTGGCTGGTGCACCCTGGAGGCAACGGTAAGTGATTCTTCTACGGGGGAATCGCTTACTGGTGCTACTAATAACCCGACACAGGAAGGAGGGGGCTTGCGTGTTCCAGTGATCCCTGAGGCTGTACCGGATAGGGCTACCCATACCGGGGAGGCAAGGGGTGAGGACCCGGGAGCGACGAGGGAGGGCGCCGAGTGGCGGAGGCGCTGGCGTTTGTGGTTGGCCGCTCCCAGCATGCCTCAGCTCATCTGAGGTGGCAAGGGATGCGGCCGTCTGCGCCCGGTAGCCTGCTTGGCAACCACTGGGCAGCGGTGGCGGTGCAGCGGCCGTCTGTGGGCGGCGTGGGAGGGCAGGCTTTCAAGGCTTGTGGCGCGGCCCTGCTGGCGGTCGCCTTCGTGTGGCTGCTGGTCGAGTCGGGCAACCCGTAAACTGCACTGAGCGGACCGGGGGCGTTGCTCATTGAGAGTAGCGCCGCGTGGAAGAAAACCACTATAATAAATCACCCCAATCCCAAGGTTGAGCGGATCGTGCCGATGGGATGCGTGGCTGGAGGGAGTCCAGTCCCTAGCGTGCGGGGGAGCTCACCCCAGAAAAAAGAGACGACGATGTGGATGCATTGCGGGATAACATCATGACAAGCAGTTTAGATTATCTCCGAGCGGGTAACCAATCCCGTCCATCTGCTTCGGTGGATGGCTGCCCCATCGTATACGGAGGGGGCAAAAACTGCTTCGTGGGCCGGCCAGATGCCGGCCTCCGTAAACACGACTTTGGCTGTATTACACCGGACTTTGATCGCAGAGGAGTTTTAAGGCTGAGAGGTGGAGTTGGGACTGATGGAGGTGGACCCAGTTCTGAAAAAACGGCGGGGAAGACCGCCCTTATGGCGAGCGCCTACAGCCCCACGGAGGAGAAAGAAGAGGCATTCCGCCCCCGCCTCACCCTCGTACGCTCACCAGTGCAGGGGGAGGGTGGCAGCCCGCACATCGACCTAAACGCGGCCGCATTTCAGATCGCGCCGAAATCCTTTACAGACGGCCCAGCGCGCGACGGCGCTGGCCGCTTCTTGCCGCGAGGGCGGAGCAAGGAGCGCACCGTAGAGGGGGCGTCGCACTCAGGGTGGGAAGCCCCAAAAGAGAGGAGCGCGCGGGCGCTGGTACCGGAGGGCGGGCGAGAGGCCCGTTTGGAGAAAATCCCCCGGGTGATTCTGACCCGTTTGGACGAGGGAAGCGTGCCACGGGGGGATCCGGCGCAGGATGCGGACGAGACTGGGTGCACAGTGCGAACCGTCTCGCCTGTCGGAGCTGACGCGGAGGGGCAGCAGCCATCCTCCGCCGACGAGGCTTATGCTCCGCAGAGGAAAACCAGAGCCAGGGCCAGGGGGCGGGTGCGCCCATGCTTGACTCCGTTTAAGTTTGGAGACCCAGAGGTGGCGCAGGAGTCGCCCGTTGACTCCTTAGTGCCCTGGTTTGACGCGGAGGACCCGCCGGAGCCGGCGGTGGCGGGCGTGCCTGACGAGGCGGACAGAGGCTCCCAATCCCTCAGTGTGCGTGCCCAGTCACTGAGCGGCAAGCTCTGGCAGGCGCCCCGAAAGAGGCCTCGCCTTCAGAAAGATGAGGACGAGGAGAGGGATGAGTCCAGCCAGTCTTCGGCAAGTGGCAACTCACCCCCGGTGATAAGGGGGAATGCGTTTTTAAACGCAACACGCAGGGAGGCCTCACGGTTACAGGCGGAGGCCGATATCGCAGATCGGGCGGCGGCGGCGGCAGTAGCCAGAAAGAATCGCAGACCGCGAACCAAACTCTCGCTCAGCGATACGGCTGACAAGTCGGCACAGGAACTGGCAGCCCAGATGCTAGACGACGCAGACACCGTCTACAGGGTTGCCACGACGTCCGGCAACCTAAAAGGCACATCTGTGCGCGATCTAAAAGACGCGGCAGCCTCATTTAAGACCTATGCGGAAGAACTTAGGGGGCGCAATATCTCGGAGGAAACTAGGCGGTTAGAGGCGCACAACAATCGCCTTAAGGCTGAAATGGCGAGTCTCCGCAAGGAGATGGCCGAACTGAGAAGTGACATGGAGAGGTTCCAAAATCAGGGCACTCTAACCGTCTCCAAACCGGTAATGATCGAGGGGCCGTCCTCTGACCGACTTGTCAACCACAGTGATCTGCAGGAGTTCTCTCGCGCCATGATGGTTACCATAGGGACTATGATGGACGCCAAGCTGGACGGGAGATTTCCCTCGCCGTCTATTATGAGGCCTCTCCTGGCCGCAGATAGAAGACACCAAGTTGCCTTAGTTCCAACGCCAGAACCACCACAGTCAACGGAGCATGAGGTCATGGGCCAACAAAAACAGGTGAACACACAGACTGTGCCAGAGTCATCTTCTGGACCAGCTCAGAGGTCACGCCCCAGGGTCATAGTGGCGACAGCCTCAACGGGGCCTATGGTAAATGATCCTCCCGATACCATCAAGGGGAGGAAAAAGAAAAAGAAAAAGAAAAAAAGGATGACGCTGGCCGCTGCTGAGGCCTCTGCGTCCAGAGTAGGCATCCCTGAAGCATTGAGTCCGCTTCCTCCGGTCCTTCAGCCGTCAAAACGCTCGTGGAACGCGGTGGGTGGTAAAGGGGAAAAAATAATGAACACGGTGAAAGGCACTCTGCCAGCTCGCTCCGAGGTCCGTAAGCTCCGCCCTCCTCGCTCGGCAGCAGTAGTCCTGACATTGCAGCCTGACGCCAAGGAAAAGGGTGTGACATACGGACAGGTGCTCGCCCGGGCTAAGGAGAGCATCAATCTCGAGAGCCTTGGCATCAGCGCCGTAAAATTCAAGCGGGCAGCCACAGGTGCCAGAGTACTAGAAGTACCAGGAACAGCCAGTGGCGAGAAGGCCGATGCGCTGGCCAAAGAGCTGGCGGAGAAGCTTGGGCAGGATGTCCGGATCTCCAGGCCGATGATGTCTACAGAGCTGCGCCTCACGCAACTGGATGACTCGGTGTCAACCGGCGAAGTTATTGCTGCCGTTGCTAAGGCCGGTGGCTGCGAAGAAAGCCACATAAAAGCAGGAGAAATTCGCCAGGACGCATCCGGCCTAGGCTCAATCTGGCTTCGCTGCCCAGTCGCAGCGGCTAAAAAAGTGGTGGAAGCTGACCGCGGGAGGCTACAAGTGGGGTGGGTCCGTGCCGCGGTGAAGCTTCTCGATAAGCGCCCCATGCGGTGCTATAAGTGCCTGGAAAAGGGCCATGTCAGGGCACAGTGCGCTAGCGAGGTCGACAGAAGCAATCTCTGCTACCGATGCGGCAAACCCGGTCACAGAGCGAGTGAGTGCTCTGCGTCGCCACACTGTGTTGTGTGTGCAAAAGCGGGCAAGAAATCGGACCACGGGTTGGGTTCAAAACTATGCTTAACCCCCCGCCCGAAGGCGGCAAGAAATAAGGCTGGAACCAGCCCCAGGGCACCTGACAGCAGGCCAGATGCGCGTGAGGAGGATCAGATGGCCACCGATTAAGATGGCCCTTCGCGTACTGCAGGCGAATCTCAACCACTGCGCCAGGGCCCAGGACCTCATGTTCCAGTCCCTGGCACAGTGGATGATCAGCGTTGCTGTGGTGTCAGAGCCATACTCAATCCCTTCCCGGGATGACTGGATAGGCGATGTGGACGGGTCTGTTGCATTAGTTGCGCGAGCGACGGCCGGTGGTCCGCCGCTGACAGGTGCGATAAAAGGGAGGGGCTATGTGGCTGCGCTCTGTGGGGAAATTTGGTTCGTAGCGGTTTATTTCTCTCCAAACCGCTGTCTGGCTGACTTTGAGCGGCTCTTGGATGAAATAGGGGCTCGAGTCGGTCAGTTTCGCCCACGCCCCGTAATCGTTGCTGGTGACTTTAACGCTAAATCCACGGCCTGGGGCTCCCCGGCGACGAATGCGAGAGGAGCAACCCTCGAGGAGTGGGCAGTTGCGTCTGGCTTGGCGGTCATCAACCAGGGAACAGCAGACACGTGCGTGCGGCAACAGGGTGGCTCCATCGTGGATATCACGTTTGCGAGTGCCTCCCTGGTGCGCCGTGTCCAGGGTTGGGAGGTCATGGTGGGGGTGGAGACATTGTCGGACCACCGATACATCCGGTTTGAAGTCGCCACACCCTCACAGACTCCGAACAACCCAAGCCGGAATGGCCCAGTCGGTTGCGGCCCAAGGTGGGTTCTCACTAAGCTCGACCGGGAACTGTTGCAGGAGGCGGCCATCGTGCAGGCCTGGTTGCCCGCACCAGAGGGAGAGGTGTTGGTAGGGACCGAAGCTTCCCGGCTCCGGGAGGCCATGTCGCAAATTTGTGACGCGGCCATGCCCCGGGCTAAGTCCTTGCCGCCAAAACGACACGTCTACTGGTGGACCGCTGAGCTTGCACAGATGCGCGCGGACTGCGTAGCTGCTCGGCGCCGGCACATGCGTCAAAAAAGGAGCAGGCAAACAGATGCAGACGAGGAACGACGCCTGTACGAGGCCTACAAGGCCTCCAAACTGGGGCTCTCGGTGGCCATAGGGCGTGCAATAGAGGCAAGTCGTGCCGAATTTCTGGAGATCCTCAACGCCGACCCGTGGGGAAGACCATACAAACTCGTCAGGAGCAAGCTGCGACCCTGGGCGCCTCCACTGACGCAGACACTACAGCCGGAGTTTATGGCTCGTGTGGTCGCGACGCTTTTCCCGGACAGGAGACCTCACCAGCCGCCTACAATGGCGCTGCCAGTGGTGAGACCAAGGGATGAGGAGACTGTCCCACCAATCCGCCCCGCCGAGTTGCGTGTGGCGGTCAACCGGCTCCGTGCTAAGAATACAGCCCCAGGACCTGACGGCATCCCGGGCCGTGCTTGGGCCCTGGCCATGGAGACCTTAGAGCCAAGAGTGCTGCGACTCCTGACCGCTTGCTTGGAGCAGGGTTGCTTCCCTAAGGAGTGGAAGGTTGGCAAGCTGGTCCTACTCCGGAAAGAGGGGCGCCCGGCGGAATCTGCATCCGGCTACAGACCCATAGTCCTGCTGGATGAGGTGGGTAAGCTTTTCGAGCGGATAATCGCGGCCCGCCTCACCAAACACATGGACTGCGAAGGACCGGATTTATCCGACTGCCAATTCGGCTTCCGCCGAGGTCGCTCAACGGTGGACGCAATTCAGCGGGTCAAGGAAATGGCCAATGAGGCCGTGTCCCAGGGTAGGGTTGTCTTAGCGGTGTCATTAGACATTGCCAACGCCTTTAACACCCTGCCCTGGGACACAATAAAGGAGGCGCTGCGGTACCACCGAGTACCCCTCCACCTGTTCCGAGTTATAGAGGCTTACCTCAGTGAGAGGTCCGTCGTCTGGCCAGGGCAACAGGAATGGGGTAGGAGGGAAATGTCCCGTGGAGTTCCACAGGGGTCGGTCCTAGGGCCACTCCTGTGGAACATAGGTTACGATTGGGTTCTACGGGGGGAAAACCTGCGTGGTGTTAAAATCACCTGTTATGCCGATGACACGCTCGTGACGGCCCAGGGACCCAGCTACCGCGACGCAGCCGTGTTGGCGACGGCGGCGGTTGCCCACTGCGTCGGTAAAATTCGACGGCTAGGCTTGGAGGTGGCTCTAACAAAGTCCGAGGCCATATGTTTCTATGGTCACCGAAGAGCACCCCCAGCCGGTGCCGAGATTGTGGTAGGAGGGGTTTCGATTGCTGTCAAACCGACGCTCCTGTACCTTGGCGTCGTACTTGACAGCAAATGGAACTTCAAAGCGCATTTTGAGCGCCTGGCACCCAAATTGCTGCGCGCGGCGGCAGCCTTTGGGCGTATACTGCCAAACCTGGGAGGGCCCAGGGCTTCATGCCGCCGTCTGTATACGGGTGTGGTGCGATCGATGGCGCTCTACGGTGCCCCAGTCTGGGCTGTTGCCCTCAGCAGCCAGAATATCGCACAGTTGCGTCGACCGCAGAGAGCGATGGCTCTGAGGGTAATCAGAGGGTACCGTACCGTAAGTACGGACGCTGCGTGTGTTCTGGCTTGTACCTTGCCATGGGACCTGGACGCTGGGGCCCTCGCGGCAGTATACCGCTGGCGCGTGGAGGCACACGACCGAGGCGAATATCCGGCGCCTAGGGAGGTACAGGCGAGAAGAGACGCTGAGCGCCTTGAAATGGTGGAAATGTGGGAGGAGAGGCTGGAGCGGCCAAGTGCCGGCCTCAAAACCATCCAGGCAGTTCGTCCAGTTCTCCGACAGTGGTTGGACAGACGCCACGGTGCAACGACATTCCGACTGACGCAGATCCTCTCTGGGCACGGATGCTTTGGAAAGTATCTGTGTCGTATAAGGAGAGAGCCAACCGCAGCATGTCACCACTGTGACAACTGCCTGGAGGAGACGGCCCAGCACACGCTAGAGGTGTGCCCAGCCTGGGACGGAGAACGCCAAACCCTGCGCTCCATAGTAGGTCATGACCTCTCGCTGCCAACCGTGGTTAACAACATGGTCGGCAGCGACAGGGCATGGAAGGCAGTCCTCGCCTTTTGCGAGACTGTCATGGAAATGAAGGAGGTGGCCGAGAGACAGCGGGAGGTAACTTCCGAGGACCCCGGCCGCCAAAGGCGAATAGGGCGGAGGCGACGAAACTACGATCGCCAAATCCCGCCTTAACAGTGGCCAGGGCCGGCAGGCTTGGGGAAGTCTGTCGGCCGGACAACCAACTGGCCCGAGTCGGCAGTGCACGCGTCCACGCGCGCCAGTCATTCCGTGTCGGCGCAGGCAGGGCTAACATCTTTCCCCCCTCCTGCTAAAGAGCTTGGGGCCCTCCACCAGGCCAGTCACCGCCGGGTCGCGGAAGAGTGCCTTTGGCGTGCCCGTAACCCGGCAATATCGTGACGAGATGGAAACCGTGGGGTTTTAGACGGTAGTCCGGGCGGTTCCCAGGAGCCCGTCATACCCGCCCTGTCCCACCCGGACGTGGCGGGATGCGTAAAGGCATTTCCCCACGTAAAAAAAAAAAAAAAAAAAAAAAAAAAAAAAAAAAAAAAAAGGTTAGGTTAGGTTAGGTTAGGTTAGGTTAGGTTAGGTTAGGTTAGGTTAGGTTAGGTTAGGTTAGGGTGCGAGGTCGGGTAACCTCCACGAGTGTCAGGGCTCTTCCAGTTCCTGTGGACCCTCGCGGGTCTGCGGGAAGGGGAAGGGTCTTGGCTGGTGCACCCTGGAGGCAACGGTAAGTGATTCTTCTACGGGGGAATCGCTTACTGGTGCTACTAATAACCCGACACAGGAGGGAGGGGGCTTGCGTGGTCCAGTGATCCCTGAGGCTGTACCGGACAGGGCTACCCATACCGGGGAGGCAAGGCGTGAGGACCCGGGAGCGACGAGGGAGGGCGCCTAGTGGCGCGGGGGCCCCTAGAGAGCCCGGAACGGCTCTCTCCGCGTCCGTCTGAGTAGCAGATGGCGCTGGAGATGGGCAGCGGCCGTAAGACCGTGGAGATGGGGTGGTCTAACCAACCACCAACAGGGGAGCCCACGCCAGCTCCCCTTGAATCCCGGAACCCGCAGCCCTCCCAACGACCCCCATCTATGGCGGCATGGGGTACGGGAGGTGCCAGCTCTTTTAGCGCGCGGACCGGAGGGCTTGCCTTAACTGGCCGGCCCGCGGGAAGGAAAACCCTATAAAACCCGACAGTGAAGTCGTTAAAACCTCTGGACACCGCCCGACCTCCAGAGTAAATAGGGTTACCCAGGTACAGGGGGCACTGCCTGGGTGGACGTCTTTCCCCCACACTCGTGGGAACAAAATGCATAAAAAATATAACAACAACAACGACAACAAAAATGAGATAGAGACGTGGGACACAGACACGGAGGCCTTCCGCCCCCGTCGCAGTCTAGTGCGGTCGCCACTGCGAGGGGAGAGCGATAGCCCGCACATCAATATAGACGCGGAAATGATCCAGATTCCGCATAAAATCTTACAATTGGCGGGCGTGAGCGCGGAACAGTCGGAGGAAAACCTGACGCCGACACTCGAGGGAGGGCTAGAGGCCCAATTTGAGCTGATCCCGAGAGTGCTTCTGACTCGCCTGGAAGAGCAGGGTGAGACCGACGGAGTCGAAAGGGCAGGGCTGCAGCCGTCCTCCACCGTAGAGGCTGCTCGCCGGCGGACTAAACCGGCCTCGCAGCGGGACCACAGAGCCCGGTTCAGGGGGCGGGTTCCGCTGACCCCATTCAAGCTCGGGAACTCGGAGGGGGCACGGGAGACGTCCGTTGACTCCCCAGTGCCCCGGTCGGATGCGGAAGACTCGCCGGGGCCGGCGAAAGACGCCAGACTGCAAGGGAAATCGAGTCAGGCGGGGTTGACGCCGGAGTTCAGGACGGCTCAGTCATCCGAGACTTCGGACTCCGAGTTGGACATGGAACTGGGGGTAGCCAGGGACAGGAGCAAGAGGGCCCGCGCCTCCGGGGAGATGGAGCAGGAGCAGATTAGAGGCCCAAAGAGGGCAGCGCTCCAGAATAAAGCCCCCACTGGCCATTACCAGGGCCTATCCAAGGCCAAAGGGTGCTTAAGGGACGAGGCTGACGGAGACTATGTTCCCGAACTAGATGCAGCAGCTAACGCTGGCCGGCGAAGTACTCGCCCACAGGAGAATGAGCAGTGGCCAACAACTGAGACAGGGTCACTGCAAACTATACTCGCTGCATCGCACACCGTTCGGGCGGAGGTGAAGAAGTCCAGCAACCTGAGTGGACGGGTGGTTGGAAAAATCAAAACTGCCCTTCGGGAAATCGAAAAGGCGACGGATGACCTGCGGGGCCGAGATGAGGGAGAGGAGCTGCGCGCTCTCCGGGCCGACAATAAACGGATGCGAGAGCAGCTAGCCCACCTGGAGGTCGAAACTAAAGCCCTCAGGACGGCTTTCGCTGAAAGGAAAGCGGGAGCTCAAACCCGACCGGAAGTGGGACTGACGGCAGAGGAGATCCCAGATCTTATCAGGTCATCTCTCGCAGATATGAGGGAAAAGTTACGAGAAGAGATTAGGAGGGACATCATGGTCAGTATGGGGGAAATGGTGAACGTTCGTCTAGAGGACATTAGGCAGCGCCTCCCTCCTGAGCCGATCCTGCGCCCTCCATTGGCGCCGGATCGAAGAGCGGCCGAAGCAGCTGCCCAGATGACAGAACCTGCGGAAAGTACTTCCAAGCGCAAGCAGCAGAAGAAGAAGGAGAAAAGAGGCAAGACTTTGGCGCCCACGAATCCTGCTAGTGCTGCTCCATCGCCTCAGAGACTGGAGCAAACAAGCGTGGCGCTACCGCCGCCACCCTCTCCAGCTCCAGAGCAGCCGCTGCAGGACGATGAAACGTGGAGGGACGTAATAGGAAGGAAGGCCAGAAATAAGGCCAAAAAGGCGGTGGCAGCGACAGCTCAGCCCACACCGAAGCCAGCGAAGAAACAGCCAAGCCGTGGACTGGCCGTCCCTTCCACGGCCGCCATAGTTGTGACCCTAAAGCCAGAGTCAGAGGCCACCTATGCCTCGATCCTCACAAGGGTTACAACGTCCTTTGCGCTGGCTGAAGTGGGTCTGGAACACGTGAGGGTTCGCAAGACGGCTGACGGGGCTCGAATCATCGAGGTTCCCAATACAGACAACGGTAGGGCGGCCGACTCTCTGCGGGAAAGGATAGAGAACCTCGTCGGGAACGATGCCAGGGTCTACAGGCCCATGAAGATGGCCAGTATGAGAGTATCGGGGCTCATTGAGTCTGCGACCCCTGACGCGGTGGCGACGGCAGTTGCGGCTAGGGGTAATTGCGGAGTCGACGTAGTGAAAGTGGGCTCTATCCGCACTGCTCTTAGTGGATCCGGCTCGACCCTTGTGAGGTGCCCAGTAGCAGTGGCAAAAATGATCTGCGAGGGTGGGAGGCTGCAGGTGGGGTGGTCCAGCGCGCAAGTTCAGGCCCTAGACCCGGCACCGTTTCGATGCTACAGATGCATGGGAACGGGGCACACCAGGGCCATGTGCCCGTCGGAGATAGAGAGGAGCCAACTCTGCTTCCGGTGCAGCAAGCCGGGTCATAAGGCGGCATCCTGCACGGAGACTCCCTTCTGCGCGGTGTGCCACTACGCCAAGTGCCCAGCCAGTCACAGAATGGGGGGTCAAGGGTGCAACCCCCCACAAATAAGAGGAAGGCAGGACCCCGTCCGGACCCAGGGGCCCAACGTAAGAGATGCCGACCAGGCTGACGAGGGACAAAAAATGGACATTTAATGCCGCTACGCCAACACGAAGTCTTACAAACAAATGCTAACCACTCCGCCCGCGCTCAAGATCTTCTCACGCAGGTCATGGCGGAGTGGAGTGTAAGCGTAGCGGTGGTCGCGGAGCCGTGGTGCGTCCCTCCTCAGCCCAACTGGGCAGGAGCATCGGATGGGAGTGTGGCCATCATAGTTCCGGCTGTCGGCAACTTCCCTACCCTAGTGCTGGTAGACAGGGGGCCAGGCTATGTAGCGGCCAAGTGGGAGAGTATGGTGATTGTGGGTACCTACTTCTCCCCCAACCAGCCACTCACAGCCTTTGAGAGGCACCTGGAAAGCCTAGGGAGGGTGATAAGGAGAGTCGCACCGAAGCCGGTACTATTAATGGGAGACCTCAACGCCAAGAGCGCGGCCTGGGGTTCCCCGGTTGAGGATGCGAGGGGCGCTGCGCTTAGGGACTGGGCAGTAGCCATGGGACTGGCAATCGTTAACCGGGGAAACACTTACACCTGCGTGCGGCGCCAGGGGGGGTCCATCGTTGACATAACGATGGCGACTCCCGTCGTCGCTGGCAGAATTGGCGACTGGCGGGTCATGGAGGACGTAGAGACCCTCTCCGACCACGTTTACATTCGGATGAGGGTCGGCCCGTCAGTGGGGGTCCCGCCGCCGCCTTTTTCTGCCGGGCGATGCGCCGGCAGTAGTTTCCCGCGGTGGTCGCTGGCCAGCCTCGACCGGGAGATGGCGGAGGAGGCGGCCATCGTCGAGGCCTGGTGTGCGGCTCCATCGCCTGCATTGGGTGTAGAGGAACGGGCAGTCCGCTTCCGCACGTCGCTCAAAACCGTGTGCGATGCCGGAATGAAGAGGGCGAGGCGGCTGCCCCGTAAACAGAGCGTCTACTGGTGGTCGGAGGAGATAGCGGCCCTTCGAGCCACCGCAAATTCTGCTAGGCGGGACTATACCCGATGCAGGCGCCGGCGACATACCGCCGAGGAGGAGGAAATGCTGCTGGGAGCCTTACGTGCAGCAAAAGGGGCCCTCACTACTGCCATCTCCAAAAGAAAAGACGAGGCTCGCGAGGAGTTCATCCGCACGCTGGATGCGGACCCATGGGGGCGACCGTACAAGATCGTTAGAAACAAGCTGAAACACGCTGCTCCCCCCATGGAGTCGCTCGAGCCCGAGCTCCTTGCGAGGGTGGTAGAGGGTCTCTTCCCGGAAGCACCGGCTTTCACGCCTCCTGTCATGGCGGTGCCGACGGACGAGCTGGAGATCCCGGGTGAAGCGCCCACAGTCACAGACCTGGAAATCCTTGGGGCAGTCACCCGCCTAAAGTCCTGCAGAAAGGCCCCGGGGCCAGATGGTGTGCCAGGGAAGATTATTCCCCTGGCTATGAAACACCTGGGGCTCCGACTGCGGGGAATCTACGATGATTGTCTGAAGGAGGGCATATTCCCTAAATGCTGGAAGGAGGGAAGACTGTGCCTGCTGCGGAAGGAGGGTCGCCCAGCTGACTCTCCTTCAGGGTACCGCCCTATCGTCCTCCTAGATGAAGCGGGCAAAATGCTTGAGCGAATTATAGCGCGACGCATTGTGGGCCATCTGGAGGACAAGGGCCCGAACATTAGCGAGACACAGTTCGGGTTCCGGGAAGGGCGGTCAACGACCGACGCAGTGGGCTCACTGAAAAAGTTCAGCGACCTTGCAGAAGGAAAAGGGGAGGGAGCCATTGCAGTGTCACTGGACATTGCCAATGCTTTTGGCTCCCTCCCCTACGAGGTAATTAAGGAGGCACTCCGCTACCACAAAGTGCCTCACTACTTGAGGGCAATCGTAGAGCACTACCTGTCTGAAAGGGTAGTGCTCTACGAGGGAAATAATGGTCGTCAGGAGAGGCGGATGGAGTGCGGTGTTCCACAGGGGTCGGTGCTGGGACCCCTACTGTGGAACATCGGCTTCGACTGGGCGATTCGCGGCGCACAGCTCCCTCGCATGGTGACAATCTGCTATGCAGATGACACCATGGTCGCCGTGCGGGGGACGGAACTAAGGGACACCCTAAGAAGGGCAGCGGTGGCTACGGAACTGATTGTTGGGCGGATCAGTCTCCTGGGCCTCCGGGTTGCGCTAGCAAAGACGGATGCTGTGGTCTTCGGAGGGAGAGGATGGCGGCTGGGTGCCGTCGAGACGATCCCCGTTGGGGGTGAAGTGGTCCAGGTCAAGGCCCACATCAAATACTTGGGCCTGATCCTGGATCGCAAGTGGGACTTCGGGGAGCATTTCTCACAACTAGCTCCCCGACTCGTCGGCGCCGCGGCTGCGCTGGGCCGCCTCTTACCAAACATAGGCGGCCCAATGGCCCCATGTCGGCGCCTCTTTGCTAACGTGGTGCGTAGCATGGCACTGTACGGGGCGCCGATATGGGCAAACCGCCTGGCAGAGAGGACGAGAACTCTCCTCCGAAGACCACAGAGGGTTATCACCCAGAGGATGGCCCGATGCTTCAGAACGGTGTCGTTCGCGGCTGCGTGCGCTCTGGCCGGGACACTGCCGTGGGAGCTGGACGCGAAGCTCCTGGCGGAGCGCCACAGGGAGCGGGTGGAAAGTAGAACGAGCGGGGTGCGCCTTGCTCCCCAAGAGATTACTGAAAGGCGAAGGATGGCGGTCCAGAGGGAGCGGGACCGCTGGAAAGAACTGTTGGAGGAGTCCCCCTATGGCACGCGAACCATAGGGGCACTCCTCCCGTCCTTAGAGGGTTGGCTGGACCGCAAGACGGGCAGCCTGACGTACAGGTTGGTGCAGGTAATGACCGGGCATGGCTGCTTTGGTCATTACCTGCACAAAATTGGGAGAGAGCAGACCCTAGTCTGCCATCACTGCGGTGCAGAGGATGACACGGCCCAGCACACTCTGGCGGAGTGCGCGAGCTGGGCCGTGGAGCGCCGTGCACTGGTTGCGGCGCTGGAGACGGACGATCTCTCGCTGCACAGTGTTGTAAGCTGTATGCTGAGCAGCGAGAGATCGTGGGAGGCAGCGGCAAAGTTCGCGGAGGAAGTTTTGACGAAAAAAGAGGAAGCGGAGCGAGTGCGCGAAGAGAGAGCCGACGCGCACCCGCTCCGGCGCAGACGGGTGGGGAGGAGGCGGTTGCAATACATCAACCGCCTTCTCCCCCAATAAGGCCGGTGGGTTGGGGACCCACCACCAAACTGAGGCCTTACACGTCTGGGAGAGGGGTTGTCGCGTTGCCAACCCCTCCCTCCTTCGGCGCGAGGGTGCCCCCGGTGTAATGCCGGGGCAGCCGGGGGGACGTCGTGGTAGAATGCTTGCGACCCCATGGCGTCCCCCTACAACGGCAGCGAGGGTAACGCCGCTGGGTTTTTAGTGGGTAGTTCTCCTCCCCTCCCTCCGACCAATAGCTCGGAGGGGGTTGCGGGAGGAGAGAGCCCCACATAACCCCCCACCTTGGCCTCCCCCGGGCCCGGGGGGTATGCGCCCCCCTGGACTCTTTAGTCTAGGGGGGATAAACGCATTTTCCCAGCGATAAAAAAAAAAAAAAAAAAAAAGGTTAGGTTAGGTTAGGTTAGGTTAGGTTAGGTTAGGTTAGGTTAGGTTAGGTTAGGTTAGGTTAGGTTAGGTTAGGTTAGGTTAGGTTAGGTTAGGTTAGGTTAGGTTAGGTTAGGTTAGGTTAGGTTAGGTTAGGTTAGGTTAGGTTAGGTTAGGTTAGGTTAGGTTAGGTTAGGTTAGGTTAGGTCAGGTCCGCCGGACGCGCATATAGTGGTGGGTGGAACTCGTATAGAAATTGAGTCTTCTATGAGGTACCTGGGCCTCACATTAGACGGTCGATGGAGCTTCCACGCCCACTTCAAGCGCCTGATGCCGAAGCTGCTGGGAGCTGCCGGCGCTCTTGGGCGTATACTCCCAAACACGGGGGGGCCTAAGGCGTCGTGCAGACAGCTGTATATGGGGGTCGTCCGATCCATGGCTCTTTACGGTGCCCCCGTATGGGCGGAAATCCTGCATGGCCGGGAAATCGCCTTGCTGCGAAGGCCACAGAGGGTGATGGCAAACAGGATGATACGGGGGTACCGGACGATCTCCAACGAAGCAGCATGCGTGCTGGCTGGGTCCCTGCCTTGGGACCTTGACGCGAAGGCCCTTGCAGTGGTTTATCACTGGCGCAAGGAGGCGCAGAGTCGGGGTCACTCACCAGCACCAAGGGAGATGGAGGCGCAGCGCGACGGCGCGCGCATGGAAATGATGGCGATATGGAAGGAGAGGCTGGCGCAACCTAGTGCAGGCCTCAGGACGATCCAAGCAGTTCGCCCTGTCTTTGAACAGTGGTTAAACCGGAACCATGGCTTGCTGACATTCCGGCTGACACAGATCCTCTCGGAGCACGGTTGTTTCGGGAGGTATCTGCACCGCATAGGCCGAGAGCCGACCGCAGTGTGCCACCACTGCGACAATTGCCCGGAGGAGACGGCTCAGCACACGCTGGAGGTGTGCTTAGCCTGGAGAGACGAGCGCCAAACTCTCTGCGCCACGATAGGCCATGACCTCTCGCTGCCTACCGTAGTCCAAAAAATGGTGGACAGCGACAGGGCATGGAAAGCGGTTCTTGCCTTCTGCGAGGCCGTCATGGAGTCGAAAGAAGCCGCTGAACGAGAAAGGGAAGCCACCGCTGTGAATCCCGGTCGCCAGCGGCGAACAGGGCGGAGGCGGCGAGCTTACGATCGCCACATTCCCCCTTAACTGTGGCCAGGGCCGGCAGGCTTGGGGAAGTCCGCCGGCCGTATCACTAACTGGCCCGAGATGGCGTTGCGCGCGTCAGCGCGCGCCACTCATTGCGCCGGTGCAGGTTGGGGCCACACCAACCTGCTACAAAGTTCGGAGCCCTTAACCAGGCCAGTCACCGCTGGGTCGCGGAAGAGTGCTTCGGCGTGCCCGTAACCCAGCACCGTGGTGACGAGATGGAACACCGTGGGGTTTTAGTCGGTAGTCCGGGCGGTTCCCGGGAGTCCGACATATCTGCCCTGGCTTCCCCGGCCGGGCGGGATGCGTAAATGCATTTCCCCACGAAAAAAAAAAAAAAAAAAAAAAAAAGGTTAGGTTAGGTTAGGTTAGGTTAGGTTAGGTTAGGTTAGGTTCCCTTTACGGCGCCCCCATCTGGGTGGACGCACTGAACGCGGAAAATAAGGCCCTTCTGCGACGGCCGCAAAGGGTCATGGCCATCAGGGTGGTGCGAGGCTACCGGACCGTCTCCTTTGAGGCGGCCTGTGCACTGGCCGGGACCCCACCTTGGGACCTAGATGCCGAGATGCTCGCTAGTGTCTACAGACGCATAGCAGCGGCAAGAGCCGGAGGGCAGGAGCCTATGTTAGAAGAAACAAAGCGCTGGAGAGACGATGCCCGCGCAATACTCCTCAACAAGTGGAGTGAACGGTTGGAGGCCCCCAGTGCGGGCCACTGGACAGTAGGTGCCATACAGCCGGTCGTAAGGGACTGGGTCGGCAGAGGACACGGCATTGTGTCTTTTCGCCTTGCACAGGTCTTAACGGGCCACGGATGTTTTGGCAAGTACCTGTGCAAGGTCGGGAGAGAACCCACGCCAGCGTGTCATCACTGCGGTGCGGCAGACGATACGGCGTTGCACACACTGGCCGAGTGCCCTGCGTGGGCGGAACCACGTGGCAATTTGATCGCGATAGTAGGGGCAGATCTGTCACTGCCAACAATAACGGCGGCAATGACGAGAGGAAAAAGGTGCTGGCAAGCAGTAGCCTCTTTCTGCGAAGAGGTTATGGTGGAAAAGGAGTCAGCCGAGCGCGCACGGGAGGAAGACGTGGATGCCCACCCGATGCGGCGCAAGAAAGTTGGGCGCAGGCGATTGGCCCACGATCGCCGATTGCCGCCCTAGCGAGGTCCTCCGGGTGATAGGCGTGGGGACGCTTATCACCCAAATGGAAGAGGTCCTCGGGTTGGAGAGCGTACCGGGTGTTCAGGTACGCTCCTAACGACGTGTGTCTGGGGCTGGGTCAACACCCCCCCCCCTGTGATGGGTCCTAATTAAGGACAGCTGCTGGCGGAGTCGCGGATGTGTGCACAAGCGTTCCCGTGGCTCCGCCACAAGCAGCGAGAAGGAACACCGTGGGGTTTTAATCGGTAGTACGGACGGTTTCCGGGAGTCCGACATACCCGCCCGTGCATCCCCGGCCGGGCGGGATGCGTAAAGGCATTTCCCCACGTAAAAAAAAAAAAAAAAAAAAAAAGGTTAGGTTAGGTTAGGTTAGGTTAGGTTAGGTTAGGTTAGGTTAGGTTAGGTTAGGTTAGGTTATGCCTGCGGTATGCTTCAAGCGGCAGTGGCGCAGGCCAAGGAGGCGGCATGGGAGGAGTGGCTAGAAGCTCTTAATCGGGATCCTTGGGGTAAGCCATATCGGGCGGTGAGGAAGAAGCTCCGACCCTGGGCTCCTCCTTTGACGAGCACTCTTCAGCCCGATCTGGTTGAGCGGGTGGTCAGTGCCCTTTTTCCGGCTAGGGGTGCCTTTGTGCCTCCAGCGATGGCGTCTGGTCCGGGTCCGCAGGTAACAGTGACGGAAGTGCCTCCGGTAACTGAGGCTGAGTTTGGGGTAGCTGTCCGGAGGCTGCGGTCCAAAAAGACGGCCCCTGGTTTGGATGGGATACCGGGTCGGGTGTTGGTTATTGCGGTATCAGAGATGGAGGAGAGGGTCCGGGCCCTCTTTACTGCTTGCTTGTCGCAAGGGCGGGTGCCTAGTAGGTGGAAAACGGGGAAGTTGGTGCTTCTCCGGAAGGAGGGGCGCCCTCCCGATCAGCCGTCGGCCTACCGCCCGATCGTGCTTTTAGGTGAGACAAGCAAGCTGTTTGAGCGGGTGCTCGGAGCTCGCATTGTTAGGAGTATGGAGCCCGGCTTAAGTGAGTGGCAGTTTGGCTTCCGTCCTCTCCGTTCGACGTTGGATGCAGTTGCTCGGGTTGGGGACATTGTATCGGAGGAGGTGTCCAGGGGTGGGGTGTTGATGGCTGTGTCTCTGGATATATGCAATGCCTTCAATACCTTGCCCTGGGAGACAATTGAGGCGGCTCTTCGGTACCACAATGTACCGTCCTACCTGCAGAGAGTTGTAGCAGATTACTTTGCAGGTAGGTTGGTGACCTACCCCACGAGGGGAGGATGGGGGCGGAGGATGATGTCTTGTGGTGTTCCGCAGGGGTCGGTTTTAGGGCCACTCCTGTGGAATATCGGCTATGACTGGGTGCTGCGCGGAGCCAATTTGCGGGGGGTTAGTGTCACCTGTTACGCTGATGACACGCTTGTGTCGGCCCGTGGCAGCACTCATCAGGAGGCTGCGCAGCTTGCCAGGATTGGCGTTGCTCATGTAGTGGAGCGTATTGGTGCACTGGGACTGGAAGTGGCTCTCCACAAGTCAGAGGCCCTAGTTTTCCATGGGCCTCGTAATGCGCCTCTTCCGGGAACAGTTTTGTCTGTTGGGGGAACTTCCATCGCCGTTGGGTCGACGATGAAATATCTTGGGCTCGTCCTTGACAGCAGGTGGAAGTTTGAAGAGCATTTTCGGCGCTTGGCTCCAAAGTTGGTGGCTGCAGCCGGGGCTCTTGGGCGGATTCTCCCGAATCTAGGAGGGCCAGGAGGTGCGTGCCGCCGTTTATATGCTGGCGTGGTACGGTCAATGGCGCTCTATGGAGCGCCTATATGGGCGGGCACTCTGAGTGCTCGAAGTGTATCCCAGTTGCATCGTCCGCAGAGGGTTATAGCACTCAGAGTGGCGAGGGCGTACCGCACAGTGTCGGGCGTGGCTGCTTGCTTGCTGGCTGGTAGCCCGCCTTGGGACCTCGAAGCGGAGTTGCAGTCGGAGGTCTATTGGCGGTTACAGGCAGCAAGAAGGGCGGATAACTGGCCTGCGCCGAGGGAGGTGCGCCAGTGGCGGGAGGAGTCAAGGCATGTCCTCTACCAGAAATGGTTAGAGCGACTGGAGACCCCGGGAGTCAGCCGGGACCTAGTGGATGCTGTTCGGCCTGTCCTGAAGGAATGGGTCGAACGCGAGTACGGCGCACCCACTTTCCACCTCGCACAGCTCTTGACAGGCCATGGATGCTTCGGCAAGTACCTGTGTGAGGTGGTGGGGAGGGAGCCCACGTCGGAGTGCCTCCATTGTAGCGGAGGAGTCGTGGATACGGCCAAGCACACGCGGGAGGAGTGCCCAGCATGGGCGGAACCGCGCGCTGCCCTGTGTGCGGCTATTGGTAGGGACCTCTCACTGCCGGCTCTGGTCAGTAATATGGTCCGCAGGGAGGAGGCATGGGCGGCGGTGGCCACCTTCAGCGTTGCGGTGCTGACACAGAAGGAGGCGGCGGAGCGGATGCGTGAGGACGATCCGAGTTCAGTTCCGCAGCGTCGTAGGAGGCCAGGCAGGCGGCGAAGGGCCTTCGCAGGCCATATGCTGCCGCCATAACGGGGACCTGCGGGTGACGGGTCGGGAGTTCCGTCATCCGCATGGGAGAGGTCCTGAGCTGGTCAGCCCCCATGGTGTTCTGGGGTGCCAAAGGCGGAGTGGTACCAACGTACCCCTACAATCTATGGATGGGCCTGCAAAGGCAGCGCTGGCGGAGTTCCGGATGTGTGCGATAGCGTTCCCGGGGCTCTGTCTTAAAGCGAGTGTTGGAACACCCCAGGGGTTTTAGTCCGTGCGAGTCGGACATACCCACTCGGTTTCTCCCGAGCCGGGTGGGATCCATAACGGATTTCCCCTGGGTAAACAAAAAAAAAAAAAAAAAAAGGTTAGGTTAGGTTAGGTTAGGTTAGGTTAGGTTGGGGTGGGGTGCTAGGTCGGGTAACCTCCACGAGTGTCAAGGCTCTTCCAGTTCCTGTGGACCCTCGCGGGTCTGCGGGAAGGGGAAGGGTTTTGGCTGGTGCACCCTGGAGGCAACGGTAAGTGATTCGTCTACGGGGGAATCGCTTACCGGTGCTACCAATAACCCGACGGGGTGGGGCTGTGTTGCGCTGGTAGTTCCTCTGATGTAAGCAGAGGTCTATCCAAGGGTGACGGGTTTTTGTTGGTGGTCCTTATAAGGGATGTTAGTGGCCACTTGTGTTAGTGTGTGGTGGGAGAGACGGGCTCATCTAGTCTCGGTGTCGTTACTGGATGGGCTGACTGCAGTCACCGTCCTCAAGCTCGTTATCCTAAGTGATGAGGTGTCGTGGATCATGTCTCGCGGCCTTTGATAGGACCGGGGGCCTTGCCTTAGCCGGCTGGGCCAAGAGGATTTAACCTCAATAAAAAATGTTAGGTAAGGTTAGGTTAGTTTCCCGTGATACCGCCCGACCTCACGGTGTAAATAGGGTTACCCAGGTACAGGGGGCACTGCCTGGGTGGACCACTTATTTCCCCCATTCTCGTGGGAATAAAATGAACAAATTAAAAGAAAACCAAAATGTAGAGGACGACGTTGATGTGGATGTGGTGGAGGCGGGTGCTTTGGGGCAGGACGCTGGCGTAGAGGATATGGAGGACTTGGGTGTTGCAGAAGGCGAGACCTCAGACGGAGTACGGGGTGCGGTTGTCAGTGAGTCTGTCACTGGTCGCGCTAAGAAGAGTCGGGGTGTTAAGAGGCAAAGGATAGGTGGAGCGGGTTCGCAGCAGTCTGGAGAGGAGGACGATGAGTCGGACCCGTTGGGGTTGGTGCCAACCTTGCGTCCGAGAGGCCGGCCGCCGACAACGGGGCAGTATGTAGGGCTGGCTAAGGCTAAGGCCGCTCTGAATGCTGCTGTACAGGAGGAAAGGAGGCTCGCAGATGAGAAAGAGATTATGGAGGCGAGTAAGAGAGTGCGTGACCGGTCAGCCAGGCCGCTGAATAAGGCAAATGGGGATGCCTTGGCTTCTGAGCTGCGGGGTCGGGTCTGTGAAAATGCGGACCTTATTAACACAATTGCGGTCAAATCCAAGTCTCTGAAAGGAACTTGTGTCAGGGACTTAAAGGAGTCTGCCGAGGCCATAAAGCGTGATGTTTCGGAGTTGGCGAAAAGATCTCAGTCGGAGGAGAACGAAAAGCTCCAGGCCGCTAATGAGCGCTTGCAGGCGGAGTTAGTTATAGTTCGGAGGGAGTTTGAGGAGCTTCGGAAGGAAGTGCAAAAGCAGCGGCCGCAAGTTGCTCCGTCGGTGGCAGCTAGTGAAGGGCCGGTTGAGGCGCCTTCATCTATTCTCTCCATCATGGAGAACTTTAAGAGTGAGCTAGTTGTACTTGTGGGTGAGGTGGTGAATGCCAGGATAGATGCGAGGTTGGCTGCATTCTCGGTGCCAGCAGTGCGACCCTCCTTAGCTATGGATGTGGCTGCGGGAGGTGTTTCGGCCAGTTCGGTCCGGATGACTGCAGGCCCGTCAAAGAGTGCATCGGTGGCGCCTACGGTAAAAATGGGTAGAAAAGGGTCAAAAACAGCTGCCTCGAGGCGTAAGCGGGCTAAGCGTGTGACCTTGGCTGCTCGGGAGGCAGCGCGTGCTAGGGAGGAAGCTCCATTAGTAATGGTGCAGCAAGCTCCAACTCCGGAGGTGTACGCTACGGTGGTGGGGCGTAAGGGAAAGGGATCCAATAAGGGGCCCGGTACCCCGAAGGTGGCGCCGGTGCCAAAAGCGAAGCTCCGTCCGCCTCGTACCGCTGCGGTCACTCTGACATTGAAGCCGGAGGCAGTTGAAAGTGGAATGAAGTATGAGACGATCTTGGCTGAGGCGAAGAGGCGCATAAAACTGGCGGAGGTAGGTCTTCAGCAGGTCCGATTTCGGGCGACGGCAACTGGGGCTCGAATGTTGGAAATCCCTCCCGGCACGGAGGATGCGGATAAGGTCGCTGATGCCCTGGCTGAGAGGCTTCGTGGTGTATTGGATGCGAGTGTTGTCACTATCCAGCGGCCTACAAAGTGTGTGGACATACGAGTCACGGGCTTAGATGACTCCGTGGTCGCGGAGGAGGTGGTGGCTGCGGTTGCAGAAGAGGGCGGTTGTGCCGTTGATGCAATAAGGGCTGGTGCTGTGGCTCGGAGTCCGAACGGCTCCGGCTCGCTATTTGTGAACTGTCCAGTTGTGGCTGCCAAGAAGTTAGTGGAGGCTGGGCGGCTTACAGTAGGGTGGATTTCGGCTAGAGTGGTACTCCTGGAGGCGAAGCCGTTACGCTGTTTCAAATGCTTGGAGCAAGGCCATGTGGCAGCCAAGTGCGATAGGGGTGTTGATCGCAGTAAAGCTTGCTTCCGGTGTGGTCAGGGTGGCCATAAGGCGAGAGAGTGCTCTGCTGATATAAACTGTGTGGCTTGTGCGGAAAAGGGTAAGCCAGCAGGCCATTACATTGGGAGGAGGGGCTGTCAAAGTGGACAGGCATTTAAGACCGCACAAGCAGCGGTTGGAGGTAAGAAGGCTGTCGGGGGCCCGGTAGCATCCCAGTCTTCACAGCGTGTCGCTGAGGAGGTTAGCATGGACATAACCCAGTAATGGCTGCTAAGTGTGTGCAAGCTAACATAAACCACTCCGCTAGGGCTCAGGATCTCCTGGTTCAGACCATGGCCGAGTGGCAAATTGGATTGGCAGTGGTCTCAGAACCCTATTTTGTTCCCGTGCGGGATGACTGGGTTGGGGATCATGATAGCACTGTGGCTATAATTGCCCCTGCTGTAGCTGGAGCATTGCCTTTGCGTGGTGTCGTTAGGGGTCAAGGTTTCGTTCTTGCCGTTGTTGGGGACTTGACGGTCATTGGGGTATACTTCTCCCCCAATAGGAGCCTCGCTGACTTTGAGCGGTTGCTTGCAGCGGTCGGAGCGCTGGTTGGTCAGGTGTCCTCCACCCCTGTGTTGGTCGCTGGGGACTTTAATGCCAAGTCAGCGGCTTGGGGTTCTCCTGTGGCAGATGCGCGAGGGGAGGTGCTGGAGGAGTGGGCAATATCGCTGGGGTTGGTTGTCCTCAACGCCGGGTCGGAGAGCACATGTGTGCGCCGGTGGGGTGAGTCAATCGTGGATATCACGTTCGCTTCACGCGCCTTAGCTCGCCGGATTGGTGGTTGGAGAGTGGAAACAGATGTGGAGACGCTCTCCGATCACCGGTATATCCGGTTTGATGTTTCTGCAGTTCCGGCCTCGATGGGGGTGCAACGATCCCTTGGTGAGGAGGGCCCGCGTTGGGTGCTGGGCCGTCTGGATGGTGAGTTGGCCAAGGAGGCAGCAATTGTGGAGTCTTGGGGGGCCCAAGCGGATCTGATTGGAGAGGTTGAGCAGGATGCAGAGCGCTTGAGCAGTGCGCTCACACGGGTGTGTGATGCAGCGATGCCGAGGGCGAAACCGCATGCTCCGAGGCGTTGCGTGTACTGGTGGCGCCCTGAACTTCGTCAGTTGCGGGGTTCATGTATAGCTGCGCGTCGCCAGTATACGCGTTGTAGGAGGCGACGGGTCAGGGACAGAGCTGAGGAGGACATTCTGTACGTCGCGTACCGGGATGCCTGCGGTGTGCTTCAAGCGGCAGTGGCGCAGGCCAAGGAGGCGGCATGGGAGGAGTGGTTAGAAGCTCTCAATCGGGATCCTTGGGGTAAGCCATATCGGGCGGTGAGGAAGAAGCTCCGACCCTGGGCTCCTCCTTTGACGAGCACTCTTCAGCCCGATCTGGTTGAGCGGGTGGTCAGTGCCCTTTTTCCGGCTAGGGGTGCCTTTGTGCCTCCAGCGATGGCGTCTGGTCCGGGTCCGCAGGTGTCAGTGACGGAAGTGCCTCCGGTAACTGAGGCTGAGTTTGGGGTGGCTGTCCGGAGGCTGCGGTCCAAAAAGACGGCCCCTGGTCTGGATGGGATGCCGGGTCGGGTGGTGGTTATTGCGGTATCAGAGATGGAGGAGAGAGTCCGGGCCCTCTTTACTGCTTGCTTGTCGGAAGGGCGGGTGCCTAGTAGGTGGAAAACGGGGAAGTTGGTGCTTCTCCGGAAGGAGGGGCGCCCTCCCGATCAGCCGTCAGCCTACCGCCCGATCGTGCTGTTAGGTGAGACAAGCAAGCTGTTTGAGCGGGTGCTCGGAGCTCGCATTGTTAGGAGTATGGAGCCCGGCTTAAGCGAGTGGCAGTTTGGCTTTCGTCCTCTCCGTTCGACGCTGGATGCAGTTGCTCGGGTTGGGGACATTGTATCGGAGGAGGTGTCCAGGGGTGGGGTGTTGATGGCTGTGTCACTGGATATATCCAATGCCTTCAATACCTTGCCCTGGGAGACAGTTGAGGCGGCTCTTCGGTACCACAATGTACCGTCCTACCTGCAGAGAGTTGTAGCAGATTACTTTGCAGGTAGGATGGTGACCTACCCCACGAGGGAAGGATGGGGGCGGAGGATGATGTCTTGTGGTGTTCCGCAGGGGTCGGTTTTAGCGCCACTCCTGTGGAATATCGGCTATGACTGGGTGCTGCGCGGAGCCAATTTGCGGGGGGTTAGTGTCACCTGTTACGCAGACGACACGCTTGTGACGGCCCGTGGCAGTACTCATCAGGAGGCTGTGCAGCTTGCCAGGATTGGAGTTGCTCATGTTGTGGAGCGAATTGGTGCACTGGGACTGGAAGTGGCTCTCCACAAGTCAGAGGCCCTAGTTTTCCATGGGCCTCGTAATGCGCCTCTTCCGGGAACAGTTTTATCTGTTGGGGGAACTTCCATCGCCGTTGGGTCGACGATGAAATATCTTGGACTCGTCCTTGACAGCAGGTGGAAGTTTGAAGAGCATTTTCGGCGTTTGGCTCCAAAGTTAGTGGCTGCAGCCGGGGCTCTTGGGCGGATTCTCCCAAATCTAGGTGGGCCAGGAGGTGCGTGCCGCCGTTTATATGCTGGCGTGGTACGGTCAATGGCGCTCTATGGAGCGCCTATATGGGCGGGCACTCTGAGTGCTCGAAGTGTATCCCAGTTGCATCGTCCGCAGAGGGTTATAGCACTCAGAGTGGCAAGGGCGTACCGCACAGTGTCGGGCGTGGCTGCTTGCTTGCTGGCTGGTAGCCCGCCTTGGGACCTCGAAGCGGAGTTGCAGTCGGAGGTCTATTGGCGGTTACAGGCAGCAAGAAGGGCGGATAACTGGCCTGCGCCGAGGGAGGTGCGCCAGTGGCGGGAGGAGTCACGGCATGTCCTCTACCAAAAATGGTTAGAGCGACTGGAGACCCCGGGAGTCAGCCGGGACCTAGTGAATGCTGTTCGGCCTGTCCTGAAGGAATGGGTCGAACGCGAGTACGGCGCACCCACTTTCCACCTCGCACAGCTCTTGACAGGCCATGGATGTTTCGGCAAGTACCTGTGTGAGGTGGTGGGGAGGGAGCCCACGTCGGAGTGTCTCCATTGTAGCGGAGGAGTCGTGGACACGGCCAAGCACACTCGTGAGGAGTGCCCAGCATGGGTGGAACCGCGCGCTGCCCTGTGTGCGGCTATTGGTAGGGACCTCTCACTGCCGGCTCTGGTCAGTAATATGGTCCGACGTGAGGAGGCATGGGCGGCAGTGGCCACCTTCAGCGTTGCGGTGCTGACACAGAAGGAGGCGGCGGAGCGGATGCGTGAGGACGATCCGAGTTCAGTTCCGCAGCGTCGTAGGAGGCCAGGCAGGCGGCGAAGGGCCTTCGCAGACCATATGCTGCCGCCGTAACGGGGACCTGCGGGTGACGGGTCGGGAGCTCCGTCATCCGCATGGGAAAGGTCCTGAGCTGGTCAGCCCCCATGGTGTTCTGGGGTGCCAAAGGCGGAGTGGGTAACAACGTGCTCCTACCATTTATGGATGGGCCCGCAAAGGCAGCGCTGGCGGGGTTCCGGATGTGTGCGATAGCGTTCCCGGGGCTCTGTCTTAAGGCGAGTGTTGGAACACCCCAGGGGTTTTAGTCCGTGCGAGTCGGACATACCCACTCGGTTTCTCCCGAGCCGGGTGGGATCCATAACGGATTTCCCCTGGGTAAACAAAAAAAAAAAAAAAAAAAAAAAAAAAAAGGTTAGGTTGGGGTGCTAGGTCGGGTAACCTCCACGAGTGTCAAGGCTCTTCCAGTTCCTGTGGACCCTCGCGGGTCTGCGGGAAGGGGAAGGGTTTTGGCTGGTGCACCCTGGAGGCAACGGTAAGTGATTCGTCTACGGGGGAATCGCTTACCGGTGCTACCAATAACCCGACGGGGTGGGGCTGTGTTGCGCTGGTAGTTCCTCTGATGTAAGCAGAGGTCTATCCAAGGGTGACGGGTTTTTGTTGGTGGTCCTTATAAGGGATGTTAGTGGCCACTTGTGTTAGTGTGTGGTGGGAGAGACGGGCTCATCTAGTCTCGGTGTCGTTACTGGATGGGCTGACTGCAGTCACCGTCCTCAAGCTCGTTATCCTAAGTGATGAGGTGTCGTGGATCATGTCTCGCGGCCTTTGATAGGACCGGGGGCCTTGCCTTAGCCGGCTGGGCCAAGAGGATTTAACCTCAATAAAAAATGTTAGGTAAGGTTAGGTTAGTTTCCCGTGATACCGCCCGACCTCACGGTGTAAATAGGGTTACCCAGGTACAGGGGGCACTGCCTGGGTGGACCACTTATTTCCCCCATTCTCGTGGGAATAAAATGAACAAATTAAAAGAAAACCAAAATGTAGAGGACGACGTTGATGTGGATGTGGTGGAGGCGGGTGCTTTGGGGCAGGACGCTGGCGTAGAGGATATGGAGGACCTGGGTGTTGCAGAAGGCGAGACCTCAGACGGAGTACGGGGTGCGGTTGTCAGTGAGTCTGTCACTGGTCGCGCTAAGAAGAGTCGGGGTGTTAAGAGGCAAAGGATAGGTGGAGCGGGTTCGCAGCAGTCTGGAGAGGAGGACGATGAGTCGGACCCGTTGGCGTTGGTGCCAACCTTGCGTCCGAGAGGCCGGCCGCCGACAACGGGGCAGTATGTAGGGCTGGCTAAGGCTAAGGCCGCTCTGAATGCTGCTGTACAGGAGGAAAGGAGGCTCGCAGATGAGAAAGAGATTATGGAGGCGAGTAAGAGAGTGCGTGACCGGTCAGCCAGGCCGCTGAATAAGGCAAATGGGGATGCCTTGGCTTCTGAGCTGCGGGGTCGGGTCTGTGAAAATGCGGACCTTATTAACACAATTGCGGTCAAATCCAAGTCTCTGAAAGGAACTTGTGTCAGGGACTTAAAGGAGTCTGCCGAGGCCATAAAGCGTGATGTTTCGGAGTTGGCGAAAAGATCTCAGTCGGAGGAGAACGAAAAGCTCCAGGCCGCTAATGAGCGCTTGCAGGCGGAGTTAGTTATAGTTCGGAGGGAGTTTGAGGAGCTTCGGAAGGAAGTGCAAAAGCAGCGGCCGCAAGTTGCTCCGTCGGTGGCAGCTAGTGAAGGGCCGGTTGAGGCGCCTTCATCTATTCTCTCCATCATGGAGAACTTTAAGAGTGAGCTAGTTGTACTTGTGGGTGAGGTGGTGAATGCCAGGATAGATGCGAGGTTGGCTGCATTCTCGGTGCCAGCAGTGCGACCCTCCTTAGCTATGGATGTGGCTGCGGGAGGTGTTTCGGCCAGTTCGGTCCGGATGACTGCAGGCCCGTCAAAGAGTGCATCGGTGGCGCCTACGGTAAAAATGGGTAGAAAAGGGTCAAAAACAGCTGCCTCGAGGCGTAAGCGGGCTAAGCGTGTGACCTTGGCTGCTCGGGAGGCAGCGCGTGCTAGGGAGGAAGCTCCATTAGTAATGGTGCAGCAAGCTCCAACTCCGGAGGTGTACGCTACGGTGGTGGGGCGTAAGGGAAAGGGATCCAATAAGGGGCCCGGTACCCCGAAGGTGGCGCCGGTGCCAAAAGCGAAGCTCCGTCCGCCTCGTACCGCTGCGGTCACTCTGACATTGAAGCCGGAGGCAGTTGAAAGTGGAATGAAGTATGAGACGATCTTGGCTGAGGCGAAGAGGCGCATAAAACTGGCGGAGGTAGGTCTTCAGCAGGTCCGATTTCGGGCGACGGCAACTGGGGCTCGAATGTTGGAAATCCCTCCCGGCACGGAGGATGCGGATAAGGTCGCTGATGCCCTGGCTGAGAGGCTTCGTGGTGTATTGGATGCGAGTGTTGTCACTATCCAGCGGCCTACAAAGTGTGTGGACATACGAGTCACGGGCTTAGATGACTCCGTGGTCGCGGAGGAGGTGGTGGCTGCGGTTGCAGAAGAGGGCGGTTGTGCCGTTGATGCAATAAGGGCTGGTGCTGTGGCTCGGAGTCCGAACGGCTCCGGCTCGCTATTTGTGAACTGTTCAGTTGTGGCTGCCAAGAAGTTAGTGGAGGCTGGGCGGCTTACAGTAGGGTGGATTTCGGCTAGAGTGGTACTCCTGGAGGCGAAGCCGTTACGCTGTTTCAAATGCTTGGAGCAAGGCCATGTGGCAGCCAAGTGCGATAGGGGTGTTGATCGCAGTAAAGCTTGCTTCCGGTGTGGTCAGGGTGGCCATAAGGCGAGAGAGTGCTCTGCTGATATAAACTGTGTGGCTTGTGCGGAAAAGGGTAAGCCAGCAGGCCATTACATTGGGAGGAGGGGCTGTCAAAGTGGACAGGCATTTAAGACCGCACAAGCAGCGGTTGGAGGTAAGAAGGCTGTCGGGGGCCCGGTAGCATCCCAGTCTTCACAGCGTGTCGCTGAGGAGGTTAGCATGGACATAACCCAGTAATGGCTGCTAAGTGTGTGCAAGCTAACATAAACCACTCCGCTAGGGCTCAGGATCTCCTGGTTCAGACCATGGCCGAGTGGCAAATTGGATTGGCAGTGGTCTCAGAACCCTATTTTGTTCCCGTGCGGGATGACTGGGTTGGGGATCATGATAGCACTGTGGCTATAATTGCCCCAGCTGTAGCTGGAGCATTGCCTTTGCGTGGTGTCGTTAGGGGTCAAGGTTTCGTTCTTGCCGTTGTTGGGGACTTGACGGTCATTGGGGTATACTTCTCCCCCAATAGGAGCCTCGCTGACTTTGAGCGGTTGCTTGCAGCGGTCGGAGCGCTGGTTGGTCAGGTGTCCTCCACCCCTGTGTTGGTCGCTGGGGACTTTAATGCCAAGTCAGCGGCTTGGGGTTCTCCTGTGGCAGATGCGCGAGGGGAGGTGCTGGAGGAGTGGGCAATTTCGCTGGGGTTGGTTGTCCTCAACGCCGGGTCAGAGAGCACATGTGTGCGCCGGTGGGGTGAGTCAATCGTGGATATCACGTTCGCTTCACGCGCCTTAGCTCGCCGGATTGGTGGTTGGAGAGTGGAAACAGATGTGGAGACGCTCTCCGATCACCGGTATATCCGGTTTGATGTTTCTGCAGTTCCGGCCTCGATGGGGGTGCAACGATCCCTTGGTGAGGAGGGCCCGCGTTGGGTGCTGGGCCGTCTGGATGGTGAGTTGGCCAAGGAGGCGGCAATTGTGGAGTCTTGGGGGGCGCAAGCGGATCTGGTTGGAGAGGTTGAGCAGGATGCAGAATGCTTGAGCAGTGCGCTCACACGGGTGTGTGATGCAGCGATGCCGAGGGCGAAACCGCATGCTCCGAGGCGTTGCGTGTACTGGTGGCGCCCTGAACTTCGTCAGTTGCGGGGTGCGTGTGTAGCTGCGCGTCGCCAGTATGCGCGTTGCAGGAGGCGGCGAGTCAGGGACAGAACTGAGGAGGATGTCCTGTACGTCGCGTACCGGGACGCCTGCGGTATGCTTCAAGCGGCAGTGGCGCAGGCCAAGGAGGCGGCATGGGAGGAGTGGTTACAAGCTCTCAATCGGGATCCTTGGGGTAAGCCATATCGGGCGGTGAGGAAGAAGCTCCGACCCTGGGCTCCTCCTTTGACGAGCACTCTTCAGCCCGATCTGGTTGGGCGGGTGGTCAGTGCCCTTTTTCCGGCTAGGGGTGCCTTTGTGCCTCCAGCGATGGCGTCTGGTCCGGGTCCGCAGGTGACAGTGACGGAAGTGCCTCCGGTAACTGAGGCTGAGTTTGGGGTGGCTGTCCGGAGGCTGCGGTCCAAAAAGACGGCCCCTGGTCTGGATGGGATACCGGGTCGGGTGGTGGTTATTGCGGTATCAGAGATGGAGGAGAGAGTCCGGGCCCTCTTTACTGCTTGCTTGTCGCAAGGGCGGGTGCCTAATAGGTGGAAAACGGGGAAGTTGGTGCTTCTCCGGAAGGAGGGGCGCCCTCCCGATCAGCCGTCAGCCTACCGCCCGATCGTGCTTTTAGGTGAGACAAGCAAGCTGTTTGAGCGGGTGCTCGGAGCTCGCATTGTTAGGAGTATGGAGCCCGGCTTGAGCGAGTGGCAGTTTGGGTTTCGTCCTCTTCGTTCGACGCTGGATGCAGTTGCTCGGGTTGGGGACATTGTATCGGAGGAGGTATCCAGGGGTGGGGTGTTGATGGCTGTGTCACTGGATATATCCAATGCCTTCAATACCTTGCCCTGGGAGACAGTTGAGGCGGCTCTTCGGTACCACAATGTACCGTCCTACCTGCAGAGAGTTGTAGCAGATTACTTTGCAGGTAGGATGGTGACCTACCCCACGAGGGAAGGATGGGGGCGGAGGATGATGTCTTGTGGTGTTCCGCAGGGGTCGGTTTTAGGGCCACTCCTGTGGAATATCGGCTATGACTGGGTGCTGCGCGGAGCCAATTTGCGGGGGGTTAGTGTCACCTGTTACGCGGACGACACGCTTGTGACGGCCCGTGGCAGTACTCATCAGGAGGCTGTGCAGCTTGCCAGGATTGGCGTTGCTCATGTTGTGGAGCGAATTGGTGCACTGGGACTGGAAGTGGCTCTCCACAAGTCAGAGGCCCTAGTTTTCCATGGGCCTCGTAATGCGCCTCTTCCGGGAACAGTTTTGTCTGTTGGGGGAACTTCCATCGCCGTTGGGTCGACGATGAAATATCTTGGACTCGTCCTTGACAGCAGGTGGAAGTTTGAAGAGCATTTTCGGCGTTTGGCTCCAAAGTTGGTGGCTGCAGCCGGGGCTCTTGGGCGGATTCTCCCAAATCTAGGTGGGCCAGGAGGTGCGTGCCGCCGTTTATATGCTGGCGTGGTACGGTCAATGGCGCTCTATGGAGCGCCTATATGGGCGGGCACTCTGAGTGCTCGAAGTGTATCCCAGTTGCATCGTCCGCAGAGGGTTATAGCACTCAGAGTGGCAAGGGCGTACCGCACAGTGTCGGGCGTGGCTGCTTGCTTGCTGGCTGGTAGCCCGCCTTGGGACCTCGAAGCGGAGTTGCAGTCGGAGGTCTATTGGCGGTTACAGGCAGCAAGAAGGGCGGATAACTGGCCTGCGCCGAGGGAGGTGCGCCAGTGGCGGGAGGAGTCACGGCATGTCCTCTACCAAAAATGGTTAGAGCGACTGGAGACCCCGGGAGTCAGCCGGGACCTAGTGAATGCTGTTCGGCCTGTCCTGAAGGAATGGGTCGAACGCGAGTACGGCGCACCCACTTTCCACCTCACACAGCTCTTGACAGGCCATGGATGTTTCGGCAAGTACCTGTGTGAGGTGGTGGGGAGGGAGCCCACGTCGGAGTGTCTCCATTGTAGCGGAGGAGTCGTGGACACGGCCAAGCACACTCGTGAGGAGTGCCCAGCATGGGTGGAACCGCGCGCTGCCCTGTGTGCGGCTATTGGTAGGGACCTCTCACTGCCGGCTCTGGTCAGTAATATGGTCCGAAGTGAGGAGGCATGGGTGGCAGTGGCCACCTTCAGCGTTGCGGTGCTGACACAGAAGGAGGCGGCGGAGCGGATGCGTGAGGACGATCCGAGTTCAGTTCCGCAGCGTCGTAGGAGGCCAGGCAGGCGGCGAAGGGCCTTCGCAGACCATATGCTGCCGCCGTAACGGGGACCTGCGGGTGACGGGTCGGGAGCTCCGTCATCCGCATGGGAGAGGTCCTGAGCTGGTCAGCCCCCATGGTGTTCTGGGGTGCCAAAGGCGGAGTGGGTACCAACGTGCTCCTACCATTTATGGATGGGCCTGCAAAGGCAGCGCTGGCGGGGTTCCGGATGTGTGCGATAGCGTTCCCGGGGCTCTGTCTTAAGGCGAGTGTTGGAACACCCCAGGGGTTTTAGTCCGTGCGAGTCGGACATACCCACTCGGTTTCTCCCGAGCCGGGTGGGATCCATAACGGATTTCCCCTGGGTAAACAAAAAAAAAAAAAAAAAAAAAAAAAAAAAAAAAAAAAAAAAAAAAAAAAAAAAGGTTAGGTTAGGTTAGGTTAGGTTAGGTTAGGTTAGGTTAGGTTAGGTTAGGTTAGGTTAGGTTAGGTTAGGTTAGGTTAGGTTAGGTTAGGTTAGGTTAGGTTAGGTTAGGTTAGGTTAGGTTAGGTTAGGCCCGAGTCGGCAGTGCACGCGTCCACGCGCGCCAGTCATTCCGTGTCGGCGCAGGCAGGGCTAACATCTTTCCCCCCCTCCTGCTAAAGAGCTTGGGGCCCTCCACCAGGCCAGTCACCGCCGGGTCGCGGAAGAGTGCCTTTGGCGTGCCCGTAACCCGGCAATATCGTGACGAGATGGAAACCGTGGGGTTTTAGACGGTAGTCCGGGCGGTTCCCGGGAGCCCGTCATACCCGCCCTGTCCCACCCGGACATGGCGGGATGCGTAAAGGCATTTCCCCACGTAAAAAAAAAAAAAAAAAAAAAAAAAAAAAAAAAAAAAAAAAAAAAAAAGGTTAGGTTAGGTTAGGTTAGGTTAGGTTAGGTTAGGTTGGGGTGAAAGGTGGTCGAAGAGGTGGCACGCTCCAACCGGGACCAGCTCTGCGCCATGCTCAACACCCGGCTGGCGGGCATTGAGTGCCGACTCCTCCCGGAGCCACGGGCGGGGCCCTCATCGGCCGCCAACGAAGAGTTAGAAGAGCGGCCTGACAGCGAGTCCCAGGAGCCCCCGTCCGCGTCCGAGTCCGTGCCCCCTCCCAAGGCGGCTCCAAAGCGAGGAACTCCGAACCTAACGGAGGAGCCCCGAAAAGGGGATAAAGTGAGTGGGAAAAAAAAGAAGAAGAACAAGAAGAAGGCGAAGAAGCCGACTCTGGCCGCGGTTGAGGCCTCCGCTCGCAGAATAAACGTTTCTGACGTCTCTCGTCCGCCTTCGCCGGCTCCCAACGAGACATGGAGTAACGCAGTCGGTGGGCATAAACAGAGGAGGAAAGCTGCGGCGCTCGAAGCTAAAGAACAAACGGTGTCGCAGCCTCAGAAACAGGCGGCCAAAGCGAAACGAGGGAAAAAACTACGCCCGCCACGCACAGCGGCGATTACGCTCACTTTGAAGCCAGAGGCTGTCGAAAAAGGCCTCAAATATGAGACAGTGCTGGCTGAAGCCAGGAGCCGCATCAAGCTCGAGGAGGTGGGTTTAGTTTCGGTACGCTTCCGTACGACGGCGACCGGAGCCCGCATGCTGGAGATCCCTCCCGGCACGGAAAATCCGGAGAAAGCAGCGGATGCGCTTGCTGAAAAGCTCCGGCAGGCCCTCAGCGCAGACGTGGTACACGTTCACCGTCCGGTGAAGTGTGCGGAGATCCGAGTCACGGGCCTGGATGACTCGTCAAGAGCAGAGGAAGTCGTAGCGGCTGTATGTGCGGAAGGGGGCTGTGCCGCCGAGGCCATAAGACCAGGCGTAATATCCCGTGGCCAGAGAGGCTCGGGATCGATGTGGCTCAGCTGCCCAGTAATAGCGGCTAAGAAAGTGATAGAGGTTGGCCGCATAAAGGTAGGCTGGGTTTCGGCACGAGTTGAGTTGCTTGAGGCCCGGCCACTGCGCTGCTACAGATGTCTGGAGACAGGCCACGTAGCGGTCAATTGTGTATGTGGTGTAGACCGCAGCGGCCTATGTTTTCGCTGTGGGAAACCAGGCCACAAGGCGCGTGAGTGCACCGCTTCTGAAGCAAATTGCGCCATCTGCGCGGCGGCTGGCAAGCCTGCGGCACATTCGCTTGGTGCCAAAGGCTGCGTCGGAGGGCACTCCCAAAAAGAAAAGAGGGCTGTTGTTAAGAAAACAGGGGATGGTGACTCTGCCCCCTCTCAGTCTTCGCAACGGGCTCCAGAGATGGATCTGATGGACGGCGTGCAATAAATGGCACTCAAGATTTTGCAGGCGAACATCAACCACTCGACCAGAGCTCAGGATCTATTGATCCAGACAATGGCAGAGTGGCAGATTAAGGTGGCCGTGGTCTCGGAGCCCTACTTCGTACCCACTCGGGATGGCTGGGTCGCCGACCGCGTCGAGTCAGTGGCGCTTATAGCCCCTGCAAGTGCCGGCTCCCCGACTTTAGAAGGGGTGGTGAGGGGTCGGGGCTATGTTCTGGCGGTCTTAGATGGAATGACCACTGTTGGGGTATATTTTTCGCCCAGCCGTAGCCTCGCCGATTTTGAGCAACTGCTCGACGAAATCGGGGCTCTGATTGGGCGGGTACTCCCCACCCCTGTGCTTGTTGCTGGCGATTTCAACGCCAAATCAACAGCGTGGGGATCTCCAGCAACTGATGCGCGGGGCGAAGTGCTGCTCGAGTGGGCGGTGTCCTTGGGGTTGGCGATTATCAACAGGGGATCGGAGAGCACGTGCGTGCGGCGACAGGGCGAATCGATCGTAGACATCACGTTTGCGTCCCACGCCCTGGCCCGCCGTGTTCAGGATTGGAGGGTGGAGGTGGACGAGGAGACTCTATCGGACCACCGGTATATCCGGTTCGACGTCGCCAATGCCTCTCTGCCTGCGCAGGAAGGAAACCGGTCCTCTGTTGGGGATGGCCCGCGGTGGGTCATAAGTCGCCTTGACAGGCAGCTGGCCAAGGAGGCGGCTATAGTCGAGTCCTGGGGGACTGGGTCGGTGGACCAGGTGGACCATGAGGCCGAACGGCTGGTTGCCGCCATAACTCGGGTGTGCGATGCCGCTATGCCTAGGATGAAGCCACTCCCGCCAAGGCGCAGAGCATATTGGTGGCGCCTAGAGCTCCGGCAGCTGCGACGCGCTTGCGTGGCTGCTCGGCGCCGATACACCCGAAGCCGAAGAAGGCGGATTCGTGATCTGGCTCAGGAGGATTTGTTGTACGAGGCATACAGGTCCGCCTGTAAGGCCCTCCAGACGGCCATTGCACAAGCCAAGGAGGCTGCCTGGGAAGAATGGCTGGGGACGCTTGATCGAGATCCGTGGGGCAGGCCGTATCGCACCGTGAGGCAGAAACTCCGGCCATGGGCTCCCCCACTCACCAGCAGTCTCCAGCCGGAACTCCTGGGTCAGGTTGTGGGCACTCTCTTCCCTGAGAGAGATCAGTTTGTGCCGCCGGCCATGTCCGCCAATGAACCCTCAGAGGCGGAGTTGGAGGTGCCTCCGGTTACCGACGCAGAATTCGGCGCTGCTCTCTTGAGACTCCAGGCCAAGAAGACCGCCCCAGGGCTGGACGGCATACCGGGGCTTGCGTTGACCGTGGCCCTGAAGGAAATGGGTGGCGATGTGTGCGCTTTATTTAGTGCGTGTCTGGCGCAAGGGAAGTTCCCACGGAGGTGGAAAACGGGCAAACTCGTGTTGCTGCGAAAGGAGGGACGCCCGCCTGACCAGCCTTCGGCTTACCGTCCCATCGTGCTTCTCGATGAGATGTGTAAGCTATTTGAGCGCTTGATAGTGAACCGTCTCGTCAAAACCATGGAGCGGGGTCTGAGCGAGTGGCAATATGGTTTTCGTCCCGGCCGCTCGACGTTGGATGCAATTGCTCGCGTAAGAGCCATCGCGGAAGAGGGAGTGTCTCAGGGCGGGGTGGTGATGGCTGTGTCCTTAGACATTTCAAATGCCTTTAACACCCTGCCCTGGGAAACTGTAAAGGCGGCCCTACGGTACCACGGCGTTCCTGCGTACCTGCAAGCGGTGGTTGCCGATTACTTCGCGGAGAGGAAAATCGCATACCCGACGAAGGACGGTTGGGGGTATAGAACTATGTCGTGCGGTGTTCCACAGGGTTCGGTCCTAGGGCCGCTCCTGTGGAACATCGGCTACGACTGGGTGCTGCGCGGGGCCACATTGCGGGGGGTCAGCATAACCTGCTACGCTGATGACACCCTCGTTTCAGCCCGTGGTAGCACACATCGGGAGGCGGCATACCTTGCCACTGCGGGAGTGGCGCATGTTGTACACCGAATCCGGGCTCTTGGTCTGGAGGTGGCCCTCCATAAATCAGAGGCCCTGGCCTTTCATAGGCCTCGCAACGCGCCGCCGCGGGATCTGGCCATCACAGTTGGAGGGACTTCCATTGCCGTCGGGTCGACGATGAAGTATCTGGGACTCGTCCTCGACGGCAGGTGGAAGTTCGAGGAGCATTTCCGGCGCTTGGCTCCGAGGTTAGTGGCTGCGGCCGGAGCTCTGGGGCGGATCCTGCCTAACCTGGGTGGGCCAGGAGGGGCGTGCCGACGCCTATACATTGGAGTAGTGCGCTCTATGGCGCTTTATGGGGCGCCAATATGGGCGGATGCTCTAGGCCCCCGAAACGTCGCCTTTTTGCGACGCCCGCAGAGGGTCATCGCGCTAAGGGTGGCTCGAGCATACCGCACAGTCTCGCACGCCGGAGCCTGCCTCCTTGCTGGATGCCCGCCGTGGGACCTCGATGCCGAGGTTCTTTCCGAGGTATACTGGCGGGTTCTGGCAGCAAGGGAGGAGGAAAACTGGCCCCATCCACGGGAAGTCCAGCAGTGGCGGGAGGAGGCACGCGATGCTCTCCTCGGCAAGTGGTCGGAGAGACTTGCAGTCCCGGGCGCAAGTCGGGAACTAGTGGCGGCGGTTCGGCCCGTTCTGAAGGAGTGGGTCGAACGGAAGCACGGCGCCCCAACCTTCCATCTCACGCAGCTCCTGACTGGGCATGGCTGCTTTGGCAGGTACCTGTGCGTGGTGGTGGGCAAGGAGCCGACAGCGGCATGTCACCATTGCGGAGGAAGGGCTGCGGACACGGCCGAACACACGCGCTCGGAGTGCCCTGCATGGGCGGAACCCCGCGCTATCCTGTCCGCGGCCGTTGGGAGTGACCTGTCGCTGCCGGCGTTGGTCGCCAAAATGGCCAGCAGTGAGGAGTCCTGGACGGCAGTGGTCGATTTCAGTGACGCGGTGATGTCGCGAAAGGAGATGGCGGAGCGCGAGCGCGAAGAAGACGCAAACGCGCCCCCACAACGTCGCCGAAGACTTGGCAGGCGACGTGCGGCCTATGCTGGCCGTATGATACTGCCATGACGAGGACCTGCGGGTGATGGATAGGGAGGCCATCACTCGCATTAAGAGGTCCCGAGCTGGAAGACTTTGCTAGTGTTCCGTAAAGTCTTCAGCGGAGTGGGCCCGGGGCAGTATAGCCTCGGCCCCTGAAGGTGGGCCCGCGAGGGCAGCGCTGACGGGGTAACGGTGTGCAACCGCGTTCCCGGAATCCCGTCCAATGGCGAGCGAAGGAACACCCCAGGGGTTTTAGTCCGTGGGAGTCGGACATACCCACTCGGTTTCTCCTGAACCGGGTGGGATCCATAACGGATTTCCCCTGGGTAAACAAAAAAAAAAAAAAAAAAAAGGTTAGGTTGGGGTGCTAGGTCGGGTAACCTCCACGAGTGTCAGGGCTCTTCCAGTTCCTGTGGACCCTCGCGGGTCTGCGGGAAGGGGAAGGGTCTTGGCTGGTGCACCCTGGAGGCAACGGTAAGTGATTCTTCTACGGGGGAATCGCTTACTGGTGCTACTAATAACCCGACACAGGAAGGAGGGGGCTTGCGTGTTCCAGTGATCCCTGAGGCTGTACCGGATAGGGCTACCCATACCGGGGAGGCAAGGGGTGAGGACCCGGGAGCGACGAGGGAGGGCGCCGAGTGGCGGAGGCGCTGGCGTTTGTGGTTGGCCGCTCCCAGCATGCCTCAGCTCATCTGAGGTGGCAAGGGATGCGGCCGTCTGCGCCCGGTAGCCTGCTTGGCAACCACTGGGCAGCGGTGGCGGTGCAGCGGCCGTCTGTGGGCGGCGTGGGAGGGCAGGCTTTCAAGGCTTGTGGCGCGGCCCTGCTGGCGGTCGCCTTCGTGTGGCTGCTGGTCGAGTCGGGCAACCCGTAAACTGCACTGAGCGGACCGGGGGCGTTGCTCATTGAGAGTAGCGCCGCGTGGAAGAAAACCACTATAATAAATCACCCCAATCCCAAGGTTGAGCGGATCGTGCCGATGGGATGCGTGGCTGGAGGGAGTCCAGTCCCTAGCGTGCGGGGGAGCTCACCCCAGAAAAAAGAGACGACGATGTGGATGCATTGCGGGATAACATCATGACAAGCAGTTTAGATTATCTCCGAGCGGGTAACCAATCCCGTCCATCTGCTTCGGTGGATGGCTGCCCCATCGTATACGGAGGGGGCAAAAACTGCTTCGTGGGCCGGCCAGATGCCGGCCTCCGTGAACACGACTTTGGCTGTATTACACCGGACTTTGATCGCAGAGGAGTTTTAAGGCTAAGAGGTGGAGTTGGGACTGATGGAGGTGGACCCAGTTCTGAAAAAACGGCGGGGAAGACCGCCCTTATGGCGAGCGCCTACAGCCCCACGGAGGAGAAAGAAGAGGCCTTCCGCCCCCGCCTCACCCTCGTACGCTCACCAGTGCAGGGGGAGGGTGGCAGCCCGCACATCGACCTAAACGCGGCCGCATTTCAGATCGCGCCGAAATCCTTTACAGACGGCCCAGCGCGCGACGGCGCTGGCCGCTTCTTGCCGCGAGGGCGGAGCAAGGAGCGCACCGTAGAGGGGGCGTCGCACTCAGGGTGGGAAGCCCCAAAAGAGAGGAGCGCGCGGGCGCTGGTACCGGAGGGCGGGCGAGAGGCCCGTTTGGAGAAAATCCCCCGGGTGATTCTGACCCGTCTGGACGAGGGAAGCGTGCCACGGGGGGATCCGGCGCAGGATGCGGACGAGACTGGGTGCACAGTGCGAACCGTCTCGCCTGTCGGAGCTGACGCGGAGGGGCAGCGGCCATCCTCCGCCGACGAGGCTTATGCTCCGCAGAGGAAAACCAGAGCCAGGGCCAGGGGGCGGGTGCGCCCATGCTTGACTCCGTTTAAGTTTGGAGACCCAGAGGTGGCGCAGGAGTCGCCCGTTGACTCCTTAGTGCCCTGGTTTGACGCGGAGGACCCGCCGGAGCCGGCGGTGGCGGGCGTGCCTGACGAGGCGGACAGAGGCTCCCAATCCCTCAGTGTGCGTGCCCAGTCACTGAGCGGCAAGCTCTGGCAGGCGCCCCGAAAGAGGCCTCGCCTTCAGAAAGATGAGGACGAGGAGAGGGATGAGTCCAGCCAGTCTTCGGCAAGTGGCAACTCACCCCCGGTGATAAGGGGGAATGCGTTTTTAAACGCAACACGCAGGGAGGCCTCACGGTTACAGGCGGAGGCCGATATCGCAGATCGGGCGGCGAAGGCGGCAGTAGCCAGAAAGAATCGCAGACCGCGAACCAAACTCTCGCTCAGCGATACGGCTGACAAGTCGGCACAGGAACTGGCAGCCCAGATGCTAGACGACGCAGACACCGTCTACAGGGTTGCCACGACGTCCGGCAACCTAAAAGGCACATCTGTGCGCGATCTAAAAGACGCGGCAGCCTCATTTAAGACCTATGCGGAAGAACTTAGGGGGCGCAATATCTCGGAGGAAACTAGGCGGTTAGAGGCGCACAACAATCGCCTTAAGGCTGAAATGGCGAGTCTCCGCAAGGAGATGGCCGAACTGAGAAGTGACATGGAGAGGTTCCAAAATCAGGGCACTCTAACCGTCTCCAAACCGGTAATGATCGAGGGGCCGTCCTCTGACCGACTTGTCAACCACAGTGATCTGCAGGAGTTCTCTCGCGCCATGATGGTTACCATAGGGACTATGATGGACGCCAAGCTGGACGGGAGATTTCCCTCGCCGTCTATTATGAGGCCTCTCCTGGCCGCAGATAGAAGACACCAAGTTGCCTTAGTTCCAACGCCAGAACCACCGCAGTCAACGGAGCATGAGGTCATGGGCCAACAAAAACAGGTGAACACACAGACTGTGCCAGAGTCATCTTCTGGACCAGCTCAGAGGTCACGCCCCAGGGTCATAGTGGCGACAGCCTCAACGGGGCCTATGGTAAATGATCCTCCCGATACCATCAAGGGGAGGAAAAAGAAAAAGAAAAAGAAAAAAAGGATGACGCTGGCCGCTGCTGAGGCCTCTGCGTCCAGAGTAGGCATCCCTGAAGCATTGAGTCCGCTTCCTCCGGTCCTTCAGCCGTCAAAACAATCGTGGAACGCGGTGGGTAGTAAAGGGGAAAAAATAATGAACACGGTGAAAGGCACTCTGCCAGCTCGCTCCGAGGTCCGTAAGCTCCGCCCTCCTCGCTCGGCAGCAGTAGTCCTGACATTGCAGCCTGACGCCAAGGAAAAGGGTGTGACATACGGACAGGTGCTCGCCCGGGCTAAGGAGAGCATCAATCTCGAGAGCTTTGGCATCAGCGCCGTAAAATTCAAGCGGGCAGCCACAGGTGCCAGAGTACTAGAAGTACCAGGAACAGCCAGTGGCGGGAAGGCCGATGCGCTGGCCAAAGAGCTGGCGGAGAAGCTTGGGCAGGATGTCCGGATCTCCAGGCCGATGATGTCTACAGAGCTGCGCCTCACGCAACTGGATGACTCGGTGTCAACCGGCGAAGTTATTGCTGCCGTTGCTAAGGCCGGTGGCTGCGAAGAAAGCCACATAAAAGCAGGAGAAATTCGCCAGGACGCATCCGGCCTAGGCTCAATCTGGCTTCGCTGCCCAGTCGCAGCGGCTAAAAAAGTGGTGGAAGCTGACCGCGGGAGGCTACAAGTGGGGTGGGTCCGTGCCGCGGTGAAGCTTCTCGATAAGCGCCCCATGCGGTGCTATAAGTGCCTGGAAAAGGGCCATGTCAGGGCACAGTGCGCTAGCGAGGTCGACAGAAGCAATCTCTGCTACCGATGCGGCAAACCCGGTCACAGAGCGAGTGAGTGCTCTGCGTCGCCACACTGTGTTGTGTGTGCAAAAGCGGGCAAGAAATCGGACCACGGGCTGGGTTCAAAACTATGCTTAACCCCCCGCCCGAAGGCGGCAAGAAATAAGGCTGGAACCAGCCCCAGGGCACCTGACAGCAGGCCAGATGCGCGTGAGGAGGATCAGATGGCCACCGATTAAGATGGCCCTTCGCGTACTGCAGGCGAATCTCAACCACTGCGCCAGGGCCCAGGACCTCATGTTCCAGTCCCTGGCACAGTGGATGATCAGCGTTGCTGTGGTGTCAGAGCCATACTCAATCCCTTCCCGGGGTGACTGGATAGGCGATGTGGACGGGTCTGTTGCATTAGTTGCGCGAGCGACGGCCGGTGGTCCGCCGCTGACAGGTGCGATAAAAGGGAGGGGCTATGTGGCTGCGCTCTGTGGGGAAATCTGGTTCGTAGCGGTTTATTTCTCTCCAAACCGCTGTCTGGCTGACTTTGAGCGGCTCTTGGATGAAATAGGGGCTCGAGTCGGTCAGTTTCGCCCACGCCCCGTAATCGTTGCTGGTGACTTTAACGCTAAATCCACGGCCTGGGGCTCCCCGGCGACGAATGCGAGAGGAGCAACCCTCGAGGAGTGGGCAGTTGCGTCTGGCTTGGCGGTCATCAACCAGGGAACTGCAGACACGTGCGTGCGGCAACAGGGTGGCTCCATCGTGGATATCACGTTTGCGAGTGCCTCCCTGGTGCGCCGTGTCCAGGGTTGGGAGGTCATGGTGGGGGTGGAGACATTGTCGGACCACCGATACATCCGGTTCGAAGTCGCCACACCCTCACAGACTCCGAACAACCCAAGCCGGAATGGCCCAGTCGGCTGCGGCCCAAGGTGGGTTCTCACTAAGCTCGACCGGGAACTGTTGCAGGAGGCGGCCATCGTGCAGGCCTGGTTGCCCGCACCAGAGGGAGAGGTGTTGGTAGGGACCGAAGCTTCCCGGCTCCGGGAGGCCATGTCGCAAATTTGTGACGCGGCCATGCCCCGGGCTAAGTCCTTGCCGCCAAAACGACACGTCTACTGGTGGACCGCTGAGCTTGCACAGATGCGCGCGGACTGCGTAGCTGCTCGGCGCCGGCACATGCGTCAAAAAAGGAGCAGGCAAACAGATGCAGACGAGGAACGACGCCTGTACGAGGCCTACAAGGCCTCCAAACTGGGGCTCTCGGTGGCCATAGGGCGTGCAATAGAGGCAAGTCGTGCCGAATTTCTGGAGATCCTCAACGCCGACCCGTGGGGAAGACCATACAAACTCGTCAGGAGCAAGCTGCGACCCTGGGCGCCTCCACTGACGCAGACACTACAGCCGGAGTTTATGGCTCGTGTGGTCGCGACGCTTTTCCCGGACAGGAGACCTCACCAGCCGCCTACAATGGCGCTGCCAGTGGTGAGACCAAGGGATGAGGAGACTGTCCCACCAATCCGCCCCGCCGAGTTGCGTGTGGCGGTCAACCGGCTCCGTGCTAAGAATACAGCCCCAGGACCTGACGGCATCCCGGGCCGTGCTTGGGCCCTGGCCATGGAGACCTTAGAGCCAAGAGTGCTGCGACTCCTGACCGCTTGCTTGGAGCAGGGTTGCTTCCCTAAGGAGTGGAAGGTTGGCAAGCTGGTCCTACTCCGGAAAGAGGGGCGCCCGGCGGAATCTGCATCCGGCTACAGACCCATAGTCCTGCTGGATGAGGTGGGTAAGCTTTTCGAGCGGATAATCGCGGCCCGCCTCACCAAACACATGGACTGCGAAGGACCGGATTTATCCGACTGCCAATTCGGCTTCCGCCGAGGTCGCTCAACGGTGGACGCAATTCAGCGGGTCAAGGAAATGGCCAATGAGGCCGTGTCCCAGGGTAGGGTTGTCTTAGCGGTGTCATTAGACATTGCCAACGCCTTTAACACCCTGCCCTGGGACACAATAAAGGAGGCGCTGCGGTACCACCGAGTACCCCTCCACCTGTTCCGAGTTATAGAGGCTTACCTCAGTGAGAGGTCCGTCGTCTGGCCAGGGCAACAGGAATGGGGTAGGAGGGAAATGTCCCGTGGAGTTCCACAGGGGTCGGTCCTAGGGCCACTCCTGTGGAACATAGGTTACGATTGGGTTCTACGGGGGGAAAACCTGCGTGGTGTTAAAATCACCTGTTATGCCGATGACACGCTCGTGACGGCCCAGGGACCCAGCTACCGCGACGCAGCCGTGTTGGCGACGGCGGCGGTTGCCCACTGCGTCGGTAAAATTCGACGGCTAGGCTTGGAGGTGGCTCTAACAAAGTCCGAGGCCATATGTTTCTATGGTCACCGAAGAGCACCCCCAGCCGGTGCCGAGATTGTGGTAGGAGGGGTTTCGATTGCTGTCAAACCGACGCTCCTGTACCTTGGCGTCGTACTTGACAGCAAATGGAACTTCAAAGCGCATTTTGAGCGCAATTGCTGCGCGCGGCGGCAGCCTTTGGGCGTATACTGCCAAACCTGGGAGGGCCCAGGGCTTCATGCCGCCGTTTGTATACGGGTGTGGTGCGATCGATGGCGCTCTACGGTGCCCCAGTCTGGGCTGTTGCCCTCAGCAGCCAGAATATCGCACAGTTGCGTCGACCGCAGAGAGCGATGGCTCTGAGGGTAATCAGAGGGTACCGTACCGTAAGTACGGACGCTGCGTGTGTTCTGGCTTGTACCTTGCCATGGGACCTGGACGCTGGGGCCCTCGCGGCAGTATACCGCTGGCGCGTGGAGGCACACGACCGAGGCGAGTATCCGGCGCCTAGGGAGGTACAGGCGAGAAGAGACGCTGAGCGCCTTGAAATGGTGGAAATGTGGGAGGAGAGGCTGGAGCGGCCAAGTGCCGGCCTCAAAACCATCCAGGCAGTTCGTCCAGTTCTCCGACAGTGGTTGGACAGACGCCACGGTGCAACGACATTCCGACTGACGCAGATCCTCTCTGGGCACGGATGCTTTGGAAAGTATCTGTGTCGTATAAGGAGAGAGCCAACCGCAGCATGTCACCACTGTGACAACTGCCTGGAGGAGACGGCCCAGCACACGCTAGAGGTGTGCCCAGCCTGGGACGGAGAACGCCAAACCCTGCGCTCCATAGTAGGTCATGACCTCTCGCTGCCAACCGTGGTTAACAACATGGTCGGCAGCGACAGGGCATGGAAGGCAGTCCTCGCCTTTTGCGAGACTGTCATGGAAATTAAGGAGGTGGCCGAGAGACAGCGGGAGGTAACTTCCGAGGACCCCGGCCGCCAAAGGCGAATAGGGCGGAGGCGACGAAACTACGATCGCCAAATCCCGCCTTAACAGTGGCCAGGGCCGGCAGGCTTGGGGAAGTCTGTCGGCCGGATAACCAACTGGCCCGAGTCGGCAGTGCACGCGTCCACGCGCTTGTCATTCCGTGTCGGCGCAGGCAGGGCTAACATCTTTCCCCCCTCCTGCTAAAGAGCTTGGGGCCCTCCACCAGGCCAGTCACCGCCGGGTCGCGGAAGAGTGCCTTTGGCGTGCCCGTAACCCGGCAATATCGTGACGAGATGGAAACCGTGGGGTTTTAGACGGTAGTCCGGGCGGTTCCCGGGAGCCCGTCATACCCGCCCTGTCCCACCCGGACATGGCGGGATGCGTAAAGGCATTTCCCCACGTTAAAAAAAAAAAAAAAAAAAAAAAAAGGTTAGGTTAGGTTAGGTTAGGTTTTTTTTTTTTTTTTTTTTTTTTTTTTTTTTTTTTTTTTTTTTTTTTTTTTTTTTGTGCCTGAAGGGCTACACTATTTGACCTCCAACATGATCGGAGACTTTTTGTTTCTTATACTCATTCATACCAGTTCTCGCTTGTGCTACTGCTCGTACTTTCATGCTGCATACATTTCTTTCTAGCATTCTTAATCTTTCATTATTGCGTGGGTGGGATTCCCACCTAACTATCGACTACTTTTTATCATCAGGGGAAATAAGTCGGGACACAGTTGTTTATTTCTTTTTCTGTACATATTTTCTTTCTATTTTCATGCGTTGTTCACATTATTATCTTACTTTCTATAACTATCGACTAATTTTTATTTTCGGGGAATAAATCGGGACACAGTTTTTTTATTTCTTTTTCTGTACATATTTTCTTTCTATTTATATGCGTTGTCTACATTCTTATCTTAATTTATAGGTTAGGTTAGGTTAGGTTAGGTTAGGTTAGGTTAGGTTAGGTTAGGTTAGGTTAGGTTAGGTTAGGTTAGGTTAGGTTAGGTTAGGTTAGGTTAGGTTAGGTTAGGTTAGGTTAGGTTAGGTTAGGTTAGGTTAGGTTAGGTTAGGTTAGGTTAGGTTAGGTTAGGTTAGGTTAGGTTAGGTTAGGTTAGGTTAGGTTAGGTTAGGTTAGGTTAGGTTAGGTTAGGTTAGGTTAGGTTAGGTTAGGTTAGGTTAGGTTAGGTTAGGTTAGGTTAGGTTAGGTTAGGTTAGGTTAGGTTAGGTTAGGTTAGGTTAGGTTAGGTTAGGTTAGGTTAGGTTAGGTTAGGTTAGGTTAGGTTAGGTTAGGTTAGGTTAGGTTAGGTTAGGTTAGGTTAGGTTAGGTTAGGTTAGGTTAGGTCTTTCCCCCTTACTCGTGGGAACAAAAATGGAAAGCAATATGGAAAACAAAAACAAAAACAAACTCGAGATGGCCCCAAAAAACGACGACAACGCCACACACACGATGGACGAGGATACGGAGGCCTTCCGCCCCCGCCGCAGCCTTGTACGCTCACCAGTGCAATGGAGAGGCGGCAGCCCACGTATCGATTTGAACGCGGCCGCAATTCGGATCCCGCAGAAGAGTGCAGATGGCCCAGCGCGCGATAGCTCTGGCCGCTTCTTGCCGCGAGAGCGGAGTGGGGAGCGCCCCGTCACGAATACACAGCTGCGGGAACTGAGGGTGTCCCTCGTAAGACTGGATACCCCCAGACCAACGAGGAGGAAGACGACAGTGGAAAGCAGTGGATCCGTGTCCGACTGCAGCCTGGAGACCGTCAAATCACGGTCCAGGTCGAACTCGGGCTCATCGGACCATGAAGGGCAAAGGGAGTGTGCTCCAGTAGCGAGCTCTCAACTAAAGGAGCTCACGGCATCGTTGGAATGCGCAGACACCCCTGTCTCGAGGAGGAAAACTGGTGCCGAAGGCAGCGGAACCGTGTCCGACGGCAGCCTGGAGACGGTAAAGTCACGGTCCAGGTCCAATTCGGGCTCTAGGTCCCCAGATGGAGGGAAATCTCGCTTTTGGCGGGACAATGGGCCAAAACGCATTTGCCTGGAGCTGGAGGTGTCCGAGGATGAGGACCCGCAACGGCAATCCCAAACGCCAACAAAGTACAAGAAGCAAAGGGGCCGCCCGCTGACAACTGGCCAGTACGTGGGCTTAGCGGCAGCCAAACGGGCTCTTATCGAAGCCAAAAGGGAGGAACTTCTCCTGGATGCAGAGAGAGAGATGGCCAAAAGCATAGCGCAGGTGCAGCGAACCCGGAGCTTCCGCTTGTCCGAATCGTCGTCAGCAAGCGAAACCACGGTCAACACCGTCCAAGAGATGAGAAGGACCGTGATGGACCAAATGGGCATCATCTCCAAAGTGGCAACGAAATCGGGCCACTTACAAGGAACATACGTTCGGGCGCTCAAAAATGTAGCAGCTGCCATTCCGGAAGTGTTTGACAGCCTTTGTGCACGCACCGTTTCGGAGGAGACAAAGCTGCTTCAAGCGGCCAACAAAAAACTCCAGGAGGAAGTAGCCAGCCTACGCCAAGAGCTGGCTCAAATAAAAAATACCCTCGATAGGACCAAGGTAATTCCGGCACCCTCCCAAAAGGAGGTCAGAGCGCAGCCTCACCGCGATGAGAACTTCGAACGAAGCATCATGGTTCAAATTGGCAGCCTGGTAAATGCACGCTTTGAGGCACTGGAGAAGGAGGAAAGGCTCCTCCCAGCGAAAACTCTGGGGCCACCACTGGCCAGTGATGGTAAAGCCTCGAAAGGAGAGAACATCACTCCTGCCCAGCAACCGAAGCCAGCCGAAAAGGAGGCTGTACCTGGCCCTGCCCAGGCTACAAAGAAGAAGAGGAAGAAGGGCAAGAAGAAGAAAACTGCCTTACAGCCGGCCCCTGAGCCAACGGAGCCTCGCCCACTCCCACCAGCGCCGAAGACTATGAATAAGGAATGGACTCCCGTGGTCGGGGGGCGCAAACAGAGAAGGAAGGCCGCGGCGCGCGAAGCACAGGCTCAAGCCAAATCCCTGCCGGCGGCTACTCAGGCGGCCCAGAAACTACGGCCTCCCCGCTCGGCGGCCATAGTTTTGTCAATTTTGCCGGAGGCAGAGAAGAATGGCATCACCTATAAGAGTGTTATAGAGGAAGCCAAGAAGAAAGTGAATCTGTCTGAGCTAGACATTGAGTCAGTCAGATTCAAAGTCGCAGCCACAGGGGCTCGAATGCTGGAGTTACCAGGAGCCACCAGCGCCTCGAAAGCCGACAAATTAGCGGAAAAACTCAGAGAACTATTTAGTTCGGAGGAGGTTCGGGTCTCTAGACCCACGAAATGCACAGAAATGCGTTTGTCTGGCCTAGACGATTCCGTGACCGCGACCGAGGTCGCCGATGCTGTAGCCCGCATGGGTGGATGCACGGTCCAGGAGGTGAAGGTTGGCGACATCAAATCGGACCCCAGGGGCCTAGGGTCTGTGTGGCTCCGTTGCCCAGTCGCTGCCGCCAAAAAAGTAGCCGAAAGGGGCCGTCTGCTGGTCGGTTGGGTGTCGGCGCAGGTGAAAGTGCTCGAAGCCCGACCACAAAGGTGTTACCGCTGCCTGGAGATGGGGCACGTCTACGCAAAGTGCACCTCGGAAGTTGACAGATCTAATCTGTGCTACCGATGCAGCCAACCTGGCCACAAGGCAAAAGAGTGCTCGGCCGAACCGAACTGCTGCCTCTGTGCAGCGGCAGGCAAGACCGCGGGTCATAGGACAGGGAGCAAGAGCTGCACTGCCCCGCGTACCAAAAGATCGAGGACGAAAGCTGGAGATGGGCCACGGGCCCCTGCAGCCGAGGAGGCTACGAGAATGGCCACCGATTAAATATGGCTCTAAAGTTTCTCCAGGCGAACCTCAACCATTGCGCCAGAGCTCAGGACCTCTTGCTCCAGAGTGTGGCGGAATGGTCGATTCACGTGGGTGTAGTCTCGGAGCCCTACTACATCCCTCCAAGGGACAATTGGGTTGGGGACCATGATGGTTTGGTGGCGATAGTCACGCAGGCGGCTGCTGGCTCGCCGACTTTCTCCAGAGTGGAAAAAGGCCGAGGATACGTTGCCGGGCTCCTTGGCGGCATCCTTGTGATCGGTGTCTATTTTTCGCCTAACAGGAGCTTGGCCGAATTCGAATCTTTCCTTACGGAGGTGGGAGCGCTAGTTAGTCGTAGCCGTCCGGTCCCCGTGCTTATTGCTGGGGATCTTAATGCCAAATCCGCGGCGTGGGGGTCTCCATCAACGGACGTGCGTGGCCAAGAATTAGAGGACTGGGTCATTACAGCCGGCTTGGCGGTGATCAACAGGGGGTCGGTTAACACATGCGTGCGACAAAATGGCGGTTCCATTGTCGATGTGACGTTTGCAGATGTTGCCGTTGCCCGCAGGATCCTAGACTGGGAAGTACTGGAGGGTGTCGAAACCCTGTCGGACCACCGCTATATTCGGTTTAGTGTCTCGGCGTTTTTAGATCCAAGAGTGTCCCAAAACCGGTCGCTAAGAGGAGACGGCCCTCGATGGGCGCTAAAACGCTTAGACCGGGAAGTGCTGGAAGAAGCGGCTCTGGTAAAGGCATGGTTGCCAGTACCCGAAGGCCCCATAAATATAGAAACGGAGGTACAATGGCTCGGGGAGGCAATGACCGAAAATTGTGACGCAGCTATGCCTAGAGTCAGGCCGCAGCCCCCACAGCGCAAAGTGTACTGGTGGTCCGCTGAACTCGCACAGCTGCGGGAATCGTGCATAGCAGCGCGGCGCCGGTATACCCACTGCCGAAGACGACGGATTCGCGACACTGAAGAGGAGGCGCAGCTCTACGCAGGCTACAGAGAGATCGTAGTCTCTCTACAGGTCGCCATCGGCAGGGCGAAAGACGTCGCCGAACAGGAAATGCTGGAGAGTCTCAATAGAGACCCTTGGGGACGGCCGTACAAAATGGTGAGGTGTAAACTTCGGCCCTGGGCACCCCCACTGACGCAGACTCTCCAACCAGAGACCCTGAGACGAGTCGTCGACACCCTCTTTCCAGAGAGGGAAGAGCACGTGCCGCCGCCGATGGCAACCCCTGCTGTCGCAAGCAGCAATGGTGCGGACTCTGCGCGGGTGCCTGAGATCACGGAAGGTGAACTGAGAGCGGTGCTGCTCCGGTTAAAACTAAAGAACACCGCCCCGGGTCCCGACGGAATACCAGGTCGGGCTTGGATAGTGGCGCTGGGTCCTCTTGAACCACGCGTAAGGGCGCTATTTAGCGCGTGCTTGGAGCAGGGCCAGTTCCCGCGTGTGTGGAAGACGGGGAAACTGGTCCTTATCCGAAAAGAAGGACGTCCGGCCGACTCACCATCGGCTTACCGGCCAATCGTCCTGCTTGACGAGGTGAGCAAGCTTTTTGAGCGCGTCATCTCAGCCCGCCTCGTCAAGCATCTCGAGAATGTGGGGCCAAATCTGAGCGACAGGCAATACGGCTTTCGGCGATGCCGATCCACCATTGACGCGATCGGTCGTGTCCGGAGCCTAGTCGATCAGACAGTCTCAGGTGGAGGTGTAGTTTTGGCCATTTCACTTGACATCTCGAATGCGTTCAACACCTTGCCTTGGGGATGCATCAAAGAGGCGATGAAATTCCATGGCGTGCCTAAGTACCTGTGCGACATAATTAACACCTACCTATCGCTCAGGGCGGTAAAGTACCCAGCGCGGAACGGGTGGATCTCAAAAGATATGTCGTGCGGTGTTCCACAGGGGTCTGTCCTCGGTCCACTCCTGTGGAACATCGGCTACGACTGGGTTCTGCGTGGGAGAAACCTACACGGAGTAGATCTGACGTGCTACGCCGACGATACGCTCGTTACCGTAAAGGCTAGCACGTTCAGAGATGCGTCCATCCTCGCCACAGCAGGAGTGGCACATGTGGTGGGCAAAATCAGGAGACTGGGTCTGGAGGTCGCCCTCCATAAGTCGGAGGCCATTTGTTTCCATGGGCCCCGGCGAGCACCCCCATCTGGCGCTCAACTGGTGGTGGGCGGAGTTTCCATCGGCGTCGGGTCGACGATGAAGTACCTGGGACTCGTCCTCGACAGCCGGTGGAACTTTAAGGAGCATTTTAGGCGACTGGCTCCAAAGCTAGTGAAAGCTACCGGGGCGCTGAGCCGGCTACTGCCCAATGTAGGAGGACCGAACGTTGGCTGCCGACGGCTCTACATAATGGTGGTAAGGTCAATGGCCCTTTACGGCGCCCCCATCTGGGTGGACGCACTGAACGCGGAAAATAAGGCCCTTCTGCGACGGCCGCAAAGGGTCATGGCCATCAGGGTGGTGCGAGGCTACCGGACCGTCTCCTTTGAGGCGGCCTGTGCACTGGCCGGGACCCCACCTTGGGACCTAGATGCCGAGATGCTCGCTAGTGTCTACAGACGCATAGCAGCGGCAAGAGCCGGAGGGCAGGAGCCTATGTTAGAAGAAACAAAGCGCTGGAGAGACGATGCCCGCGCAATACTCCTCAACAAGTGGAGTGAACGGTTGGAGGCCCCCAGTGCGGGCCACTGGACAGTAGGTGCCATACAGCCGGTCGTAAGGGACTGGGTCGGCAGAGGACACGGCATTGTGTCTTTTCGCCTTGCACAGGTCTTAACGGGCCACGGATGTTTTGGCAAGTACCTGTGCAAGGTCGGGAGAGAACCCACGCCAGCGTGTCATCACTGCGGTGCGGCAGACGATACGGCGTTGCACACACTGGCCGAGTGCCCTGCGTGGGCGGAACCACGTGGCAATTTGATCGCGATAGTAGGGGCAGATCTGTCACTGCCAACAATAACGGCAGCAATGACGAGAGGAAAAAGGTGCTGGCAAGCAGTAGCCTCTTTCTGCGAAGAGGTTATGGTGGAAAAGGAGTCAGCCGAGCGCGCACGGGAGGAAGACGTGGATGCCCACCCGATGCGGCGCAAGAAAGTTGGGCGCAGGCGATTGGCCCACGATCGCCGATTGCCGCCCTAGCGAGGTCCTCCGGGTGATAGGCGTGGGGACGCTTATCACCCAAATGGAAGAGGTCCTCGGGTTGGAGAGCGTACCGGGTGTTCAGGTACGCTCCTAACGACGTGTGTCTGGGGCTGGGGCAACACCCCCCCCCCCCTGTGATGGGTCCTAATTAAGGACAGCTGCTGGCGGAGTCGCGGATGTGTGCACAAGCGTTCCCGTGGCTCCGCCACAAGCAGCGAGAAGGAACACCGTGGGGTTTTAGTCGGTAGTACGGACGGTTTCCGGGAGTCCGACATACCCGCCCGTGCATCCCCGGCCGGGCGGGATGCGTAAAGGCATTTCCCCACGTAAAAAAAAAAAAAAAAAAAAAAAAAAAAAAAAGGTTAGGTTAGGTTAGGTTAGGTTAGGTTAGGTTAGGTTAGGTTAGGTTAGGTTAGGTTAGGTTAGGTTAGGTTAGGTTAGGTTAGGTTAGGTTAGGTTAGGTTAGGTTAGGTTAGGTTAGGTTAGGTTAGGTTAGGTTAGGTTAGGTTAGGTTGGGGTGCGGGACTGGTAGACCTCCTTGCGGTGCACCCTGGGAGGGGGGAGATAGCCGCTCAGTTGCGCGCTTGCTACCTTCCCTCTGCTAACTACCAGTCGTGGTCACGGGCAGTCGAGTTCTCTCCTGCGTAGGCCTTGTGCCGTGTTTTGCGGTTGGCCGCTCCCAGCATGCCTCAGCTCATCTGAGGTGGCAAGGGATGCGGCCGTCTTGCGGCGGGGCTGTTTACCTACGGCCAGCGGCCGTCTACGGGCGGCGTGGGATGGCGGGCCTTCCAAGGCTCGCGGCGCGGCGGGCTGAGTTTCTGCTCCCCGTCGGGCAACCCGTAACCCGCACTGAGCGGACCGGGGGCGTTGGTCATTGAGAGTAGCGCCGCGTGGAAGAAAACCACTATAATAAATCACCCCAATCCCAAGGTTGAGCGGATCGTGCCGATGGGATGCGTGGCTGGAGGGAGTCCAGCCCCTAACGTGCGGGGGAGCTCACCCCAGGGAAAAAAAGAGACGACGATGTGGAGGCATTGTGGGACTAACATCATGACAAGCAGTTTAAATTTTCTCCGGGCGGGTAACCAATCCCGTCCATCCGCTCCGGCGGGTGGCTGCCCCACCGTATACGGAGGGGGCAAAAACTGCTTCGTAGGTCGGCCAGATGCCGGCCTCCGTGAACACGAATTTGGCGACATCACACCGGACACTGATTGTGGAGGAGCCCTGAGGCTGAGGGGCGGCGGTGGGGCTGATGGAGGTGAACCCGACCCAGCCCAAACCAAAAAGAGGGGCAGTGCTGAGAAAACGGCGGGGAAGACCGCCCTTATGGCGAGCGCCTACAGCCCCACGGAGGAGAAAGAAGAGGCCTTCCGACCCCGCCTCACCCTCGCACGCTCACCAGTGCAAGGGGAGGGTGGCAGCCCGCACATCGACATAAATGCGGCCGCATTTCGAATCGTGCCGAAATCATTCACAGACGGCCCAGCGCGCGACGGCGCTGGCCGCTTCTTGCCGCGAGGGCGGAGTAAGGAGCGCACCGCAGAGGGGGCGTCGTGCTCAGGGTGGGCAGCCCCAAAGGAGAGGAGCGCGCTGGTGCTGGTACCGGAGGGCGGGCGAGAGGCCCGTTTGGAGAAAACCCCCCGGGTGATTCTGACCCGTTTGGACGAGGAAAGCGTGCCACGGGGGGATCCGGCGCAGGTCGTGGACGAGACTGGGTGCACAGTGCGAACCGTCTCGCCTGTCGCAGCTGACGTGGAGGGGCAGCGGCCACCCTCCGCCGACGAGGCTCATGCTCCGCAGAGGAAAGCGAGAGCCAGGGCCAGGGGGCGGGTGCGCCCAATATTGACTCCGTTCAAGTTTGGAGACCCAGAGGGGGCGCAGGAGTCGTCCGGTGACTCCCTAGTGCCCTGGTTTGACGCGGAGGACCCGCCGGGACCGCCGGGACCGGCGGTGGTGGGCGGGCCTGACGAGGCGGAGGCAGGCCCTCACAGTGCAGATGCCCAGCCACGGCGCGGAAGGCTATGGCAGATGCCCAGAAAGAAGCGGCGCCTCCAGGACGAGGATGAGGACGAGTCCAGCCAGTCCGCGACGAGTGGCACTTCACCTCCAGCGACGAGGGGGAAGGGCCGTCCGACCGCTGACATGGTGAAAGCCAGAGAGGCGTTTAGGGCCGCCAGGGACGATCTGGGGGTTGAGAGAGAGGACAGTGCTGGCGTTCAGCGTATGCCATCGCCCTGCCCTCAGAGAGGCTGTATTAGGCTGACAACCGACTCTACGGTGGGGGACCTCTCCTTAGCCTCGCTCACCCAGAGAGTTCAGGGTAACCTGGAGTCCGTGGCCTCGGTAGCCACCAAAGCCAAAAACCTCAAAGGCACTTCCGTGAAGGCCCTCAAAGACTCCGTCGCGTCGATCCGAGAAGTGTTCGAAGTCCTCATTGAGCGCACTTCCTCGGAAGAGACGCGGCGACTGCAGGCACAAAATGATCGCCTGCGCGAGGAGCTGTCTGTGCTTCGCGCGGAGATGGTGCAGCTGAGGGAGGAGGTCCGGGACCAGTACAGGAGGCAGTCTCCAAACCCTTCTCCAGCGAAGGAAAATACCCTACCCTTCAGTGAGACGACCAGCACGGACGACGTGGTGCGGTCCATCACGGCCCAGGTGGGGCTAATGCTAGACGTTAGATTCGGAGCCTTAGAGCTCGAGGGTAGGCTGCTGCCGGCCCAACAAATACGGCCCCCGCTGGCCGCTGACCGGAAGCGCCAAGCCGAGCAGGCGGCCTCTCAGAGCCAGGAGCCCTCGTCCGCGTCCGCGTCCGCTCCTAAACCGGCTCCGAAGCAAGGACCCCCGAACCTAACGGAGGAGCCCGGAAAAGGGGATAAAGGGAGGGGAAAAGGGAAGAAGAGTAAGAAGAAGGCGAAGAAGCCGACTCTGGCGGCGGTGGAGGCCTCCGCTTCCAGAAAAGACGTTCCTGAGACGTCGCATGAGCTTCCACCGGCTCATAATACTATGAAAAACCCGTGGAACGTGGCGGCTGGAAATGGGGCAAAGGGTCACGGGAATCCCAATGCAGCAAAAAACAACAAGCCCAGAATCCGTAAACTCCGCCCTCCTCGCTCGGCAGCAGTAGTCCTGACATTGCAGCCTGACGCCAAGGAAAAGGGTGTGACATACGGACAGGTGCTCGCCCGGGCTAAGGAGAGCATCAACCTCGAGAGCCTTGGCATCAGCGCCGTAAAATTCAAGCGGGCAGCCACAGGTGCCAGAGTACTAGAAGTACCAGGAACAGCCAGTGGCGAGAAGGCCGATTCGCTGGCCAAAGAGCTGGCCGAGAAGCTTGGGCAGGATGTCCGGATCTCCAGGCCGGTGATGTCCACAGAGCTGCGCCTCACGCAACTGGATGACTCGGTGTCAACCGGCGAAGTTGTTGCTGCCGTCGCTAAGGCCGGTGGGTGCGAAGAAAGTCACATAAAAGCAGGAGAAATTCGCCAGGACGCATCCGGCCTAGGTTCAATCTGGCTTCGCTGCCCAGTTGCAGCGGCTAAAAAAGTGGTGGAAGCTGACCGTGGGAGGCTACAAGTGGGGTGGGTCCGTGCCGCGGTGAAGCTTCTCGATAAGCGCCCCATGCGGTGCTATAAGTGCCTGGAAAAGGGCCATGTCAGGGCACAGTGCGCTAGTGAGGTCGATAGAAGCAATCTCTGCTACCGATGCGGCAAACCTGGTCACAGAGCGAGTGAGTGCTCTGCGTCGCCACACTGTGTTGTGTGTGCAAAAGCGGGCAAGAAATCAGACCACGGGTTGGGTTCAAAACCATGCTTAACCCCCCGCCCGAAGGCGGCAAGAAATAAGGCTGGAACCAGCCCCCGGGCACCTGACAGTAGGCCAGATGCGCGTGAGGAGGATCAGATGGCCACCGATTAAGATGGCCCTTCGCGTACTGCAGGCGAATCTCAACCACTGCGCCAGGGCCCAGGACCTCATGTTCCAGTCCCTGGCACAGTGGATGATCAGCGTTGCTGTGGTGTCAGAGCCATACTCAATCCCTTCCCGGGATGACTGGATAGGCGATGTGGACGGGTCTGTTGCATTAGTTGCGCGAGCGACGGCCGGTGGTCCGCCGCTGACAGGTGCGATAAAAGGGAGGGGCTATGTGGCTGCGCTCTGTGGGGAAATTTGGTTCGTAGCGGTTTATTTCTCTCCAAACCGCTGTCTGGCTGACTTTGAGCGGCTCTTGGATGAAATAGGGGCTCGAGTCGGTCAGTTTCGCCCACGCCCCGTAATCGTTGCTGGTGACTTTAACGCTAAATCCACGGCCTGGGGCTCCCCGGCGACGAATGCGAGAGGAGCAACCCTCGAGGAGTGGGCAGTTGCGTCTGGCTTGGCGGTCATCAACCAGGGAACAGCAGACACGTGCGTGCGGCAACAGGGTGGCTCCATCGTGGATATCACGTTTGCGAGTGCCTCCCTGGTGCGCCGTGTCCAGGGTTGGGAGGTCATGGTGGGGGTGGAGACATTGTCGGACCACCGATACATCCGGTTCGAAGTCGCCACACCCTCACAGACTCCGAACAACCCAAGCCGGAATGGCCCAGTCGGTTGCGGCCCAAGGTGGGTTCTCACTAAGCTCGACCGGGAACTGTTGCAGGAGGCGGCCATCGTGCAGGCCTGGTTGCCCGCACCAGAGGGAGAGGTGTTGGTAGGGACCGAAGCTTCCCGGCTCCGGGAGGCCATGTCGCAAATTTGTGACGCGGCCATGCCCCGGGCTAAGTCCTTGCCGCCAAAACGACACGTCTACTGGTGGACCGCTGAGCTTGCACAGATGCGCGCGGACTGCGTAGCTGCTCGGCGCCGGCACATGCGTCAAAAAAGGAGCAGGCAAACAGATGCAGACGAGGAACGACGCCTGTACGAGGCCTATAAGGCCTCCAAACTGGGGCTCTCGGTGGCCATAGGGCGTGCAATAGAGGCAAGTCGTGCCGAATTTCTGGAGATCCTCAACGCCGACCCGTGGGGAAGACCATACAAACTCGTCAGGAGCAAGCTGCGACCCTGGGCGCCTCCACTGACGCAGACACTACAGCCGGAGTTTATGGCTCGTGTGGTCGCGACGCTTTTCCCGGATAGGAGACCTCACCAGCCGCCTACAATGGCGCTGCCAGTGGTGAGACCAAGGGATGAGGAGACTGTCCCACCAATCCGCCCCGCCGAGTTGCGTGTGGCGGTCAACCGGCTCCGTGCTAAGAATACAGCCCCAGGACCTGACGGCATCCCGGGCCGTGCTTGGGCCCTTGCCATGGAGACCTTAGAGCCAAGAGTGCTGCGACTCCTGACCGCTTGCTTGGAGCAGGGTTGCTTCCCTAAGGAGTGGAAGGTTGGCAAGCTGGTCCTACTCCGGAAAGAGGGGCGCCCGGCGGAATCTGCATCCGGCTACAGACCCATAGTCCTGCTGGATGAGGTGGGTAAGCTTTTCGAGCGGATAATTGCGGCCCGCCTCACCAAACACATGGACTGCGAAGGACCGGATTTATCCGACTGCCAATTCGGCTTCCGCCGAGGTCGCTCAACGGTGGACGCAATTCAGCGGGTCAAGGAAATGGCCAATGAGGCCGTGTCCCAGGGTAGGGTTGTCTTGGCGGTGTCATTAGACATTGCCAACGCCTTTAACACCCTGCCCTGGGACACAATAAAGGAGGCGCTGCGGTACCACCGAGTACCCCTCCACCTGTTCCGAGTTATAGAGGCTTACCTCAGTGAGAGGTTCGTCGTCTGGCCAGGGCAACAGGAATGGGGTAGGAGGGAAATGTCCCGTGGAGTTCCACAGGGGTCGGTCCTAGGGCCACTCCTGTGGAACATAGGTTACGATTGGGTTCTACGGGGGGAAAACCTGCGTGGTGTTAAAATCACCTGTTATGCCGATGACACGCTCGTGACGGCCCAGGGACCCAGCTACCGCGACGCAGCCGTGTTGGCGACGGCGGCGGTTGCCCACTGCGTCGGTAAAATTCGACGGCTAGGCTTGGAGGTGGCTCTAACAAAGTCCGAGGCCATATGTTTCTATGGTCACCGAAGAGCACCCCCAGCCAGTGCCGAGATTGTGGTAGGAGGGGTTTCGATTGCTGTCAAACCGACGCTCCTGTACCTTGGCGTCGTACTTGACAGCAAATGGAACTTCAAAGCGCATTTTGAGCGCCTGGCACCCAAATTGCTGCGCGCGGCGGCAGCCTTTGGGCGTATACTGCCAAACCTGGGAGGGCCCAGGGCTTCATGCCGCCGTTTGTATACGGGTGTGGTGCGATCGATGGCGCTCTACGGTGCCCCAGTCTGGGCTGTTGCCCTCAGCAGCCAGAATATCGCACAGTTGCGTCGACCGCAGAGAGCGATGGCTCTGAGGGTAATCAGAGGGTACCGTACCGTAAGTACGGACGTTGCGTGTGTTCTGGCTTGTACCTTGCCATGGGACCTGGACGCTGGGGCCCTCGCGGCAGTATACCGCTGGCGCGTGGAGGCACACGACCGAGGCGAGTATCCGGCGCCTAGGGAGGTACAGGCGAGAAGAGACGCTGAGCGCCTTGAAATGGTGGAAATGTGGGAGGAGAGGCTGGAGCGGCCAAGTGCCGGCCTCAAAACCATCCAGGCAGTTCGTCCAGTTCTCCGACAGTGGTTGGACAGACGCCACGGTGCAACGACATTCAGACTGACGCAGATCCTCTCTGGGCACGGATGCTTTGGAAAGTATCTGTGTCGTATAAGGAGAGAGCCAACCGCAGCATGTCACCACTGTGACAACTGCCTGGAGGAGACGGCCCAGCACACGCTAGAGGTGTGCCCAGCCTGGGACGGTGAACGCCAAACCCTGCGCTCCATAGTAGGTCATGACCTCTCGCTGCCAACCGTGGTTAACAACATGGTCGGCAGCGACAGGGCATGGAAGGCAGTCCTCGCCTTTTGCGAGACTGTCATGGAAATGAAGGAGGTGGCCGAGAGACAGCGGGAGGTAACTTCCGAGGACCCCGGCCGCCAAAGGCGAATAGGGCGGAGGCGACGAGACTACGATCGCCACATCCCGCCTTAACAGTGGCCAGGGCCGGCAGGCTTGGGGAAGTCTGTCGGCCGGATAACCAACTGGCCCGATCCGGCAGTGCACGCGTCCCCGCGCGCCAGTCATTCCGTGTCGGCGCAGGCAGGGCTAACATCTTTCCCCCCTCCTGCTAAAGAGCTTGGGGCCCTCCACCAGGCCAGTCACCGCCGGGTCGCGGAAGAGTGCCTTTGGCGTGCCCGTAACCCGGCAATATCGTGACGAGATGGAAACCGTGGGGTTTTAGACGGTAGTCCGGGCGGTTCCCGGGAGCCCGTCATACCCGCCCTGTCCCACCCGGACATGGCGGGATGCGTAAAGGCATTTCCCCACGTAAAAAAAAAAAAAAAAAAAAAAAAAAAAAAAAAAAAAAAAAAAAAAGGTTAGGTTAGGTTAGGTTAGGTTAGGTTAGGTTAGGTTAGGTTAGGTTAGGTTAGGTTAGGTTAGGTTAGGTTAGGTTAGGTTAGGTTAGGTTAGGTTAGGTTAGGTTGGGGTGCGAGGTCGGGTAACCTCCACGAGTGTCAGGGCTCTTCCAGTTCCTGTGGACCCTCGCGGGTCTGCGGGAAGGGGAAGGGTCTTGGCTGGTGCACCCTGGAGGCAACGGTAAGTGATTCTTCTACGGGGGAATCGCTTACTGGTGCTACTAATAACCCGACACAGGAGGGAGGGGGCTTGCGTGGTCCAGTGATCCCTGAGGCTGTACCGGACAGGGCTACCCATACCGGGGAGGCAAGGGGTGAGGACCCGGGAGCGACGAGGGAGGGCGCCTAGTGGCGCGGGGGCCCCTAGAGGGCCCGGAACGGCTCTCTCCGCGTCCGTCTGAGTAGCAGATGGCGCTGGAGATGGGCAGCGGCCGTAAGACCGTGGAGATGGGGTGGTCTAACCAACCACCAACAGGGGAGCCCACGCCAGCTCCCCTTGAATCCCGGAACCCGCAGCCCTCCCAACGACCCCCATCTATGGCGGCATGGGGTACGGGAGGTGCCAGCTCTTTTAGCGCGCGGACCGGAGGGCTTGCCTTAACTGGCCGGCCCGCGGGAAGGAAAACCCTATAAAACCCGACAGTGAAGTCGTTAAAACCTCTGGACACCGCCCGACCTCCAGAGTAAATAGGGTTACCCAGGTACAGGGGGCACTGCCTGGGTGGACGTCTTTCCCCCACACTCGTGGGCAGGCCTTTAAATAGCGCTATTTTCGTATAGCGCTATCATTTATAACGTTATTATTCCTAAAACCGCTATACTCGAAACCGATATTTGACGCGCTGTATAGCGATATCCATTATAACGTTATAAATCTAAACCATTAATATAAAACCGATACTTTTTTAACCGATATAATAATGTAATAACGTTATAGGCTACCCCTTTCTCGCATTCAGTATAGCCTACTCGTGCAATGTAAGCGATGTTGTGATTAGGTAACGTAGGTTGTTTGTTAGAGTGCACGACGTCATAGTAAAATAGAGAATTTTTCGATTTGCTCGGCTTGTCGGCGCAGGTTGTAGCCTGATACGAATATCCTGACTAATAATTTTCAAATCAGATTGTCTTTAGCTACTCTGTGCCTCATTAATCGGAAATGCATCATCCCATAAAAAACATGCCATGTAAAAAAGAGGTCAAGTCTCGAAACTCTTCCACCGTAAAAAGTTGTGAGATATTTCGTAGAGCCAAGTCTCAGGCATTCTTTTATCTTTATTTGCTTGCTAAATAAAATTTTGTGACTTGGCAATCACACAATACTACATAGCTTTAGGTATGCAGAAATCCATTAATGCAGGAAAGTTGTGTGATTGCCAAGTTACAGAATTTTATTTAGCAAGCAAATAAAGATTAAAGAATGCCTAAGACTTGGCTCTACGAAATATCTCACAACTTTTTACGGTGGAAGAGTTTCGAGACTTGGCCTCTTTTTTACATGGAATGTTTTTGCTTGTTAAATAAAATTCTGCAACGTGGCAATCACACAACTTAACTGTATTTATAGATTTTTGCATACTTACCTAAAATTATGTAGTATTGTGTGATTGCCAAGTCACAAAATTTTATTTAGCAATAAATAAATATTAAGGGACAATCTTACACAAATCGACCTAGTCCCATAGTAAGCTCAGTAAGGCTTGTGTTATGGGTACTAGACGACGATATATATAATAGATATAAATACTTAAATACATAGAAAAGTTCCATGACTCAGAAACAAATATTCATGCTCATCACACAATTATTTGCCCTTACCGGGATTCGAACCCAGGACCTTCAGCTTCGTAGGCAGCGTCACTACCCACTAGGCTAACCGGTCGTCAAGCAAGCAAATAAAGATTAATAAGAATGCCTGAAACTTGGCTCTACGAAATATCTCACAACTTTTTACGGTGGAAGAGTTTCGAGACTTGGCCTCTTTTTTACATGGAGTGTTTTTTATGGAATCTCACTTTTTTTTTAAGGTTAATGTGTTATCCATACATACAACCTATGAATGCAGGCCCATTCTTGCTTTTGAATTTTCCCATTCACTGCAAATGTAACTTTGTAATCCTATATATTTGTATAGGATTACAAAGTAATGTATACAGTTGGTGTATCTAGAAAACTGGGTTGAAATAGCAATTTTTTATAGTTTTCCCTTTATGTGGCCATTAAACCCTAACTCTGTACCAAATTTCAGCTTTCTGAGTTTATGGGAAGTACTAGTTCTATTTTGATGATCATGAGTGAGTGTCATAAATGCGAAACTTTGCTTTCGCTTAACTTCGGAACTAAATGACCTACAGACTTGAAATTTTGGATTTTAAGTATGTGATTATAGCTTACTGGATGACGAAAATTTCTGCATTCTGGTCTTATCCAGAGGTTCTCAAATAGGGGCCTGAAAATGTGGCACACACTCTTTTTCTCTTTTCACACATTCTTTGGTTTCATAATCAGATTTTATTTAACTTGTCGTTTTCGGAATGGCTCTAAATCAAAAATAAAATAAAATGTCGGAAACTAAAAGTATATTTTAATTTTATTAAGATTAATGAACAAAAGCACATACCGACATACCTATGCATAATATTTTGCTCACGGCAACACCGTCGGTCGTAGGGCTTGTTTGTCTGTAGTCTGCGATTTAGTGCCGAGACAAACAATTAACATAAAAAATATTGACCCTCTTACATATTGTAATAGTGTATACCTAGGGGCTATTAAGATTGGCACTCTTTCTTTTTATTTATGAGCAAGTCCACGAATCTGTGGACAGTGTTGCGTTTCCTGCGTCCCATTTTTATTCCGCCGCATTTATCGTCGCAACCAACCAAATATTCACAATTCACAACCAATTTGCAAATGATCGAGGTAAACAGGCATTAATAAGATTTAGAAGCTAGAACAACATAACGGCAACGTCGCACGTCGCGCTACGGCCCACGTGGTGGCATGTTGGCATTGGCACAGAGCGGCAACGGCGCAGCCGTAGCGCGCGGCTCGCATTTTAAAACGATATTATAACGTTATTATATATCGTTCTGTTATTTATTCTGTTACGGTATTTATATCGTTATGGAGAATATTGATTTTGTTATAACGTAATTTTCGAACACTAACGGAATATACCGTTATAATTCCGGTTCATTTTATAACGTTTTAAAGGCCTGCTCGTGGGAATAAAAATGCACAAAAAATATAACTTATACAAGGAAAACATGGAAAACAACACCAGAAATGAGAAGGCAGCAGATCACGACAATGAACACCTGACGAGGGACACTGACACGGAGGCCTTCCGCCCCCGCCGCAGCCTGGTGCGGTCGCCAGTGCGATGGGAGAATGGTAGCCCGCACATCAACATTGAAGCTGAAATGTTCCAGATTCCACGCAAAAGTACAGACGGTTCAGCGCACGACGACACACAATTGACGGCCGTTAGCGCGGAGCAAGAGGAAAACCTGACGCCAACTCTCGAGGGGGGGCTAGAGGCCAAATTTGAGCTAATCCCGAGGGTGCTGCTGGCGCGCCTGGAAGGGCAGGGTCAGACCGACGGAGTCGAAAGGGTAGGGCGGCAGCCATCCTCCACCGTAGAGGCTCGCCGGCGGACGGGACCGGCCCCGCAGCGGGAGCACAGAGCCCGGTTCAGGGGGCGGGTGCCCATAGGCCCGCCGACGCCCTTCAAGTTCGGGAGCTCGGAGAGGGCACGGGAGACCTCCGTCGACTCCCCAGTGCCCGGATCGGACGCGGATGACTGGCCTGGATCGGTGAATGACGCCGGAGTGGATGGGGAAGCGAGCCGGGAGGGGTGGACGCCGGAATTCGGGACGGCGCAGTCATCCGAGTCGGACGTGGAGATGGGGGCGGCCAGGGGCAAGTCTAAGAGGGCCCGCGCCTCGGATGAGGATGAAAACGAGGAGACCCGCAAAAAAAAGGGGGCGTTCCTTAAAATGGCCCCACCGGGCTTCTACCAGGGCCTGGCGAAGGCCAAGAGCTGCCTGCGAGGGGATGGCGACGAGGAGTTCATGCCCAACTCGGACACCGTGGAGGCAACCCGCAGGACGAGTGGGCGCCGCCAGGAGCGGCAGGAGAGGGGCCAGGAGCGAAAACAGGAGGAGCAATCAACTGGGGACGCCCTAGAGGGGATTCGTTCGGCAGCCGACACGGTGAGGGCCGAGGTCAAAAAGTCGAAGAACCTCAGCGGAAAGGTGGTCGGAACTATCAATGCGGCTCTCCGGGAGATCGCACAAAGACTTGAGGACCTGGAGGGGCGCAGGGAGAGCGAGGAGATGCGCGTACTGCGGGCGGACAACAAGCGGATGAGAGAGCAGTTGGCCCACCTGGACGCGGAAACTAAGGCGCTGAGGACGGCCATCTCCGAGAGGAGGGCCGAGCCTCAGCAGGTGCCAACCGAAAGCCAGCTCTCCGCGCTTCTCCAAAGCGCGCTGACGGACGTGAAGGAGCAGCTGAGGAGGGAAATTACTATAAGCGCAGGCGAGATGATGAATGCTCGCCTGGAGGACCTACGAGCTCGTCTTCCTCCTGAGCCGACCCTGCGCCCTCCACTGGCGCCGGATCGAGGAGCGGCCGAAACAGCTGCCCAGAGGACAGAACCTGCGGCCTTAGCGCCTGCGCCTGCTGCCCCCAAGGCTCAGCGCAAGCCGAGAAAAAATAGGAGCAAAGTCCCGGTGGAGGCGACGTCGTCCGCCCAGGATGCCGCTCAGCCGACCCCGTTACCCCGACGGTTACAGATGCCCGCTACGGCTCCGTCGCCCCCACCTCCGCAGGATGCCGAGGAGACGTGGACCGACGTCGTGGGCCGGAAGGCCAAGAATAAGGCCAGGAAGGCGGCAGAGGCGGCATCCCAGCCTCCAACTGCCACGAAGAGGGCGGCACCAACGCCGAAGCCACGGACCCGTGGATTGACGCTCCCCTCCACGGCGGGCATAGTGGTGGCGCTGAGGCCGGACTCGGAGGCGTCATACGCCTCAATACTCACGAAGGCCACCACCGCATTCAGCCTAGAGGAGGTGGGCCTAGATTATGTAAAAGTGCGCAGGACGGCTGACGGGGCCAGAATCCTAGAAGTCTCACGCGCGGATGGGGGCAGGGCAGCCGACCGCCTTCGTGAAAAACTGGAGGAGGTCATCGGCGATGACGCGAGAGTTTACATACCGGTGAAAATGGCCGGCCTTAGAGTCTCGGGCCTATGTGAGGCTGTAACCCGGGAGGCGGTGGCGGCGGCAATCGCCGCAAAGGGGGAATGTGCCGGCGAGGATGTAAAAGTCGGCGCGATCCGCGAGGGATTTGGTGGCTCCGGGTCGACCCTCGTTAAGTGCCCCGTCACGGCCGCGAAGAAGGTGTGCGAGGGAGGCCGACTCACCGTGGGGTGGACAAGTGCCCTGGTGAAGGCCCTGGAGCCGGTTCCCCTCCGGTGCTATAAATGCATGGGGGTGGGACACACCAGAGCCACGTGCCCGACGGAAATAGATAGGGCGGGCCTCTGCTTCAGATGTAGCAAGCCGGGGCACAAGGCGGCATCGTGCCAGGACGTGGCATTCTGCGACGTCTGTCATCACAGCGGACGCCCAGCTGGGCATATGATGGGGGGTCAGGCGTGTAACCCCCCACAGGCGCGCGGTAGAGTCGCCCCAGCCCGGACCACGGGGCCCCAAAACGCAGAGGGGAATGATATGGAACACTAATGCCAGCACGCCCGTTAGAGATCCTGCAAGCAAACGTCAACCACTCCGCCCGGGCGCAAGACCTTCTCATGCAGGTCATGGCGGAGTGGGGTACATGTGTGGCGGCGGTGGCTGAGCCTTGGTGCGTCCCTCCTCAGCCCAACTGGATGGGAGCCTCAGACGAGAGCGTGGCCCTAATCGTCCCGGCCATCGGAGACTTCCCCCCTCTGGTGGCGGTCGACAAGGGGCCCGGCTACGTGGCGGCCAAATGGGAGAACATGGTGGTAGTAGCGACATACTTCTCCCCCAACCGGCCACTCATGGCCTTCGAGGGCCACCTCGAGAACCTGGCAAGAGTGATCAGGAGGGCTGCACCTCTGCCGGTGCTACTGATGGGGGACCTCAACGCCAAAAGCGCGGCGTGGGGTTCCCCCGTAACGGACGCGAGGGGGGTGGAACTGAGGGACTGGGCGGTTGTGATGGGTCTGGCCGTAGTCAACCAGGGGCGCGCCAACACATGTGTGCGATGGCAGGGAGGGTCCATAGTCGACATCACGCTGGCTACCCCAGCCATAGCCGACAGAATTGGGGACTGGCGCGTCGTGGAGGAGGTCGAGACCCTATCCGATCATCTGTATATCAGGATGAGGGTCTCCCGGGTGCAAACCACCCCGCTACCTGTCCCTATCAGGCGCTGCACGGAGAGCGGCTTCCCGCGGTGGTCGCTGGCCAGCCTCGACCGGGAGAGGGCGGAGGAGGCGGCCATCGTCGAGGCCTGGTGCGCAGTCCCTCCAAACCTAGGTACCGAAGAACGGGCAGCCCGCTTCCGCGCGTCGCTTACGAGAGTGTGCGACGCCGCAATGAGGAGAGCGAAGCGGCCGCCCAGCAGAAAGCAGGTGTACTGGTGGTGCGGGGAGATTGCCGCCCTCCGCGCGACCGCCAATGCGGCAAGGCGTGCGTTCCAGCACTGCCGGCGCCGGCGGCACACAGCTGAGGAAGAGGAGGCGCTGCGGGCTAGACTCACTGCCGCCAAAGAGGCCCTCACGGCTGCGATCGGGAAGAGGAAGGACGAGGCTCGCGAGGAGTTTATTCGCACTCTGGACAGGGATCCGTGGGGGCGGCCCTATAAAATAGTGCGTAACAAGACCAGACACACTCCCCCCATGGATTCCCTGGAACCGGAACTCCTCGCCAGAGTAGTGGAGGGGCTCTTCCCGGAAGCGCCGGCCTTTGTGCCGCCGAGGATGGCGCTGCCCAGCGAGGAGAGGGAGGAGATTGGCGAAGTCCCAGAGGTGTCGGACGCTGAAATTCTTGGGGCAGTCACCCGCCTCAAAGCCGGCAAAAAGGCCCCGGGCCCGGATGGGATTCCGGGGAAGGTCATTCCTATCGCCCTCAAACACCTGGGCCTGCGCCTGAGGGGGCTGTTCGGTGACTGCCTCAAGGAGGGTGTCTTCCCTCAACAGTGGAAGGAGGGAAGGCTGTGCCTGCTGCGCAAGGAGGGTCGACCAGCTGACTCTCCTTCGGGCCACCGCCCCATTGTCCTCCTGGACGAAGTGGGGAAGATGCTCGAGCGCATTATCGCTCGGCGCATCCTCGGGCATCTGGAGGACACGGGCCCGAACATAAGCGAGAGACAGTTCGGGTTCCGGGAGGGGCGGTCGACGATTGACGCAGTGGGCGCACTGAGAGACTTCGCCGATATCGCAGAGGGGAGAGGTGAGGGAGTCATTGCGGTGTCACTGGACATCTCCAACGCTTTTGGCTCCCTCCCCTACGAGGTGATCAGGGAGGCACTTTGCTTCCACCAAGTGCCTCCCTACCTGAGGGCTGTTGTGGGTCACTACCTCCAGGGTAGAGTGGTGCTCTACGAGGGAGCGGCGGGTCGCCAAGTAAGGAAAATGGAGTGTGGTGTTCCCCAGGGGTCGGTGTTAGGACCCCTGTTGTGGAACATCGGATTCGACTGGGCGATCCGCGGGGCGCAACTCCCCCGAATGGTCACCATCTGTTATGCGGACGACACGATGGTGGCCGTGAGGGGGAGGGAATACAGGGAGACCCTGCGTAGAGCGGCCGCAGCGACGGAGATGACGGTGGGGAGGATTGCCCTCCTCGGGCTGCGGGTGGCGCTAAGCAAAACGGACGCTGTGGTCTTCGGAGGAAGAGGGTGGAGACTGAGTGCCGACGAGACCATCCCCGTGGGTGGCGAGGCGGTCCAGGTCAAGGCCCACATTAAGTACTTGGGCCTGATTCTGGACCGCAGATGGAACTTTGGGGAGCACTTTGCGCAACTAGCTCCCCGTCTCGTCGGCACGGCAGCCGCACTAGGCCGCCTGCTTCCGAACGTGGGAGGCCCAAAGGCCCCATGTCGGCGCCTCTTCGCCGGGGTTGTGCGGAGTATGGCAACATATGGGGCGCCGATATGGGCGGAGAGGCTCTCCGAGAAAGCGAAGGCCCTTCTCCGAAGACCGCAGCGGACAATAGCGCAGCGCATTAGCCGCTCATTCAGAACGGTCTCGTTCGCGGCTGCCTGCGCTCTCGCTGGCACCCTGCCATGGGAGGTGGACGCCAGGCTGCTGGCGGAAGAGTATAGGCAGAGGGCGGCGGCCAGGGCAGACGCGCACGAGCGCCTGGCCCCACTGGAGGTGGCCGCGAGGAGAAGGAGGGCGGTCGAGCGAGAGAGGGTCAGATGGAAAGAGGCCCTGGAGGAGTCCCCCTATGGTGTCAGAGTCATAGGGGCACTCCTCCCCAACTTCGAGGGCTGGCTGGACCGCAAGGGAGGGAGCCTTAGGTATAGGCTGGTGCAGGTAATGACCGGACACGGGTGCTTCGGCCATTACCTGCACCGGATTGGGAGGGAAGTGGTGGCAAAATGCCACCACTGTGACGAAGAGGACGATACGGCCCAGCACACTCTGGCGGAATGTCCGAGCTGGGCCGTGGAGCGCCGGGCACTTGTTGCGGCGCTGGAGACGGACGATCTCTCGCTGCACAGTGTCGTAAGCAGCATGCTGAGCAGCGAGAGATCTTGGGAGGCAGCGGCAAAGTTCGCGGAGGAGGTCATG